>BRKX01000012.1:4500500-5773500 GCA_026008535.1 Perilla frutescens | reverse complement strand
TCTTCTTTTCCGACTTACCTCTGTCCGTTCACCGGTGTCTTTGGCCGGAATCCTGTCTGCGGATTCCTGTTTGGCCTGTGAGTAGTGATGACAGGGTATTTTGTGAGTTGAAACCCTCCCGTGAGAGCTTCGAGCCTATCATCTCACCATCCCCTCTTGGTCTGAGTCTGACCTGTCGCCGGAGTTACTGTTGCCGCCGTCCCTGGGAGAATCTGAGCCCACCATTGCCCTTTGGGCATTTTTATCACAAATCTCTCCCTATTTTATCTATATATATATATATATATATATATATGTTACTGGTTTCTGCTGGTATTTATTTCTGTTTATACCTTGATCTCACCTTTACCTTGCCTCTGTCCCTGCAGATCTACACTTGATTTGGCTAGCCTGTGAAGATTCAACCCTAGATCCATTCGATCTAGCGTCTGAGGCTGCATCTTCAACAGAGAAAGCCTAGTTCTTGGCCATTGCTGCTTGAGCAGCAAGTGGGGTAGACCGCCGAGGTCGGGAAAATAAGCGGTGAACCCTAACCAGGCCTGATACCCAACACTGTATCGCCGCTATAGACCTAGCTTGGTCTTATGCAATTTAAAAGTTGTATATGCTTCGATCTTATATTATATTCACCATTTATTATATATATTTCAATTTGTAATGAATGCACATCATTTATATTCATTTAGGGGCATTTAGTTTGACGGATAAATTAAATAAATTACATTAATAAAAATATTATACCCTAATCCAAAAATTATGCTTCGAATTTTTTGTAACATTTTGTATATTAATGGCGTACACCAACATTTTGCATGGAATTGAATGAAGTAAAATTTATTGATTATTTTAATTAGGCATGCTATGTGGTATTTCCTCATTATACCTCTATATTAAATCACAATATTCATATTCTCCGCCATGAATATATAAAAAAAATTGAGACAAATGATCTCATTCCAAAATTATAATATCAACAAATACAAGCGACACAGAGAAATAATATGAAAGCGTGAAGTATAAAAAATCAAATATTCAACTGCAGTATCGTGTGTGTGTGTGTATAATGTTTTAGGCTTTTAGCTCACCGGACACATCATATACATATATATATATATATATATATATATTATTTTTTTGGGCACATCATATATGATATTTTATATTCATCATCTATATATTATATTTCAACTTACAATGAATATATATCCACGTACATCATATATATTCATTTACGGGACTTCATCTCAACTCCTTCCCACGATCTTTTACTCCTCGCACTAGCTTTGCTATTCTCGCCGGCGCCTTGTTGTGCACGCCGGCCCCTCCGGCATATGAATCGAATGATTGAGAAACCCATTTTTGGATTTGATTTGGGAGTTGAGGCCTGTAAATGTCTACTTAATATTTTATACTAACACTCACCCTTTTCGTGTGTATTTCATTTTTTTTTTCTTTTTAATAAAAATATAATATTTTTTCTTGGTCTTATTTTAAACTTTTTTTTTCTTTTTAATAAAAAAAATAAAGAAGTGAAGAAAAGAAAGAAGATGAAGCCCCTTTCTTCCGATCCGCTTCTGGAGTGATTTTAATAATTAATTACAAATCACTAATTTTATGACAAAAGGATAATATAGTAAAAACATAACATTTAATAATTAACATAATTAATTTATTAATAATACAATTTTATTAATCATCAAAAAATTAGATTCTCGCTAGTCAGAATCTGGCTGGCTAGCATTATTCTTTTTGCAATCAGAATATTATATACGTGTTTCCGATTATGTAGATAAGAATGAATGAAGAAGCATGATTTTAATTAATTAAGTTTTGAACATGGAACTAAAAATATTCAAATACGTACAACGATCCGAGCTCATGAGACATATATACATGCTAGATTTCTAGCAATCGAAGTAAATTTGGTTGGGGACCATATATAGTTAGTTAATTAAATAATATATATTAAACGTGCATGCGATCGAGAATAATAAGGTGTAGGTACGTGGAATTAATTGAAAGACTTATGAATTAATTTAAAGTGAAAACTAGATATATAGATGGAAGAGTGAGTAGGTAGGTAGGGACTGGACACCGAAAAGGAGTGGTTGGTTCCAACGAACAAGGCCAGACCATCCAACGAACACCCTACTAGCCTCGCTTTCCCTCCCTCCTCCTCCTCCTCCTCCTTCACAACTCTAGTTACGATAAAACCAACTGTTTTGTACGGGTTCTTCCCCATGTAACGGAATAACAGAAACAGTTGATCCGACTGCTCCGCATACACAAGGTGTTTCATCGTACTAATTATAGCTGTTTCATCACCCAACCACTTGTATCTATACTTATCATCATCTCCAATTTTAATATTCAATAATTTATCCTGCTGTATCCAATCAATCTTGGGAGCACCCTGGAGGTCCCAATCCTCAAACATGAACTTTTCGTCGTCGGACAATATTGTCAGGCAGTTAAACACTTTCTTTCTGCTTGAATACACAAAGTCCTCATAAACCCTACCATACTTGATCGTCGTATCCTCCGGTTCCACAAACAGCTGTCCGATGGGGCTCCACTCCACGCTGTGCCCGGGCCGGCAGAAAGCCAGCCGGTCACCGGGGCCGAACGACATCATCGCAAGGCACTCGCCCTCGTCCGGCCTGCCTGAGAGGATCACCTTCGACACCCTGCCCCGCCCGTGTAGGATGTTCATGTAGTCTCGTTTTAACCTCGCTGGAATTACAAAGGAAGTACAGAAAGGAGAAGTGTAGAGGAACAAACAATTACAATATTTAACTGAATTGAAATAAAGTAAAGAACCGATGTGTAGATTCCGGTTCTGGCAAGCCGAGTTGAGGGGACCTCTCTCCGCAAGACAAATACGCCCCGGCTAGTGCTCACGGTTTGGCGGTTGTCTTTCAAAGATGAAACGGCTTCGTCCTTCCAGCAGTAGCACCACAAATCCGGCAAGGTTCCGGCGAACTAGACAACATCGAGAACTGGGAGCTTTGACTCGAAAGGATTCGTATGCAACAATATGAAGTGTGATCGATTATGCAGAATATGGCCTTTGGATCCATGCAGGATGTCCTATTTATAGGCACATCTCCACTGCAGGGGACAGCTAGGGTTTGAGGGCATTCAAACCTGGTATTGTAACCCCCTGGAGTTATAACTCTGCCATTAAGCCCTCCAGGAGTTACCTTCTGCAGATCCCGACAGGTGTCCCTTGTCGGCTCGGATCCCAACACGTGTTCAGGGCAGCTGCAGACTTTGACTCCTGACAGGAGTTACTTTCGGTTACTCAAGCTGGGCATGCACCATGTGCACCCACGACCCGGTCCACAGCCGTTATAGACCCGGATAGTCGATCCGCCGACCCGCTCCACGACCCGACTGTTTCTGTACCGTAAAACTGATACGGCTAAGCCCCGGAAGCCCACGTACGCCCAAAGTCCACCCAAAGTCCAAGTCCGAGGACGAGACAAGCCGGGCAAAGGCACGGGCACTAGCGGGCGCGCGCGTGTGTGCGCGTGTGGGCTCATGGCCCACATCCTTGTGCACTTGATTACTCCACTTAAGTGTTAATACACTTCTTAATTTGATTAAGAAATCAATGTGGGATTATTTAATGTGTCTTAAACATATTATCCCACACACCATAAATGCCCAATCGTGTGACCAACTTTAACCATTTATTTCTCACTCACCGAAAATCGGATTTGAGCAAATAAAAATACTACGATTATCTACTCACGACATAGAGCAATCGTACGGTATTTAATTCCTCCAAAATTAAATATCCCGGTCATGAAAAATCGGATAAAATGAGTCACACTCACTTTATTAAATCCTATTTTCTAACAGTTCATCTCCGAATTAGGCAGGGCGTCTATGGGCGGAAGCTTTATGTCACGGCGGGACAGGGTGTTCGACAGAAAAAGATCGTTGTTGCGCCGGTTCAGCAGAGCTAGCCACCCATGGGACGATCCCACCACTCGGGCGTCGTCGTCCGGTGATTCTACGCCGTCGCTCTTTTCGAAACTCAACACCTCGTTGTCCGCCAGGCTGTAGAACCTGTACGCCATGCCGCCGCCCCTTTTTTCGTAGGCCGGTGGCAGCATCAGCCAAGGGGAGGTTTTCGATGGGTTAGTGGCCGCCGAGCTCATCATCCTACCAACATCCAATCTACCACCGCCGCCGCCCAAATTCCGTTTCAGAATTCCGCCTGCCCCTTTCGGCCGGCATATAAATCGGAGGATATTTGAGGAGCCCATTTTTTTTTTATCTTTTTTTTTTAGCTCTCAGTGTATACTTAATAATATTGAGCCCTAGCTAATTCCGGCGCGCGCGCGCACACACTTCATTTTAGGAAACTAAAATATTTTTATTTAGTGCTCAAAATCTTCCAATTGAGGCGCGCAATATTTAATATATTCCTTAGCAATGATATATGGAAAATCCGAATTCCCTCTACGTACCCAACTACCTAGCTAGTATATATATAACTTGCGACGCAAGCTAATTAAGATGGAAAAAATAAATTAAATGTATTTAATTATATATTTAAACTCTTAATTTATTCAATATTGTTATATTATTTCACTATCAATATTCAATCTAACTATAATTAAAAAAAATTAAAAAAATTGAACTTTTTAATTCAAATATATTAACTTCTAGCTACAACTATTTATAGTCGTTAGATCTATCAAATTTAATGGTGCGGATTTAAATTGAAATTTAATAAAAAAAATTAATTATATATTTTTTAATTAGATATGGGTATCATAGTGTTTTGATAATTCAACCCCACAATAATAGGTCAAGCCATATCTACATTTATTTTTATTTTCTTATTTCTCTCTCCCACTACAACGTAATTTTATGTTTATTTCATATAATTTTTTTTATCTATTTTATCTTCTCTACGGTTTTTATCGGAGTTCTTCATTATTTGGTTTCATTCACCACATTGTTTTATCATCCACCAACACTACTTATATATATTTTTATCCTATCTATCTATCTATCTATCTATCTATTATTATTATTATTATTATTATTATTATTATTATTATTATTATTATTATTATTATTATTATTATTATTACCATCTGGATAGAAAATAATAATAATAATTGATTTATAGATATACATCTTTGCTTTAATATGAATAGGTCATTTGACATCCACTCTTATTTAATTATGAGAAGCAATACATTACAAAAAAAAAAAAAAACCGTGAATCTTTATCAAGTGAAAAAAAACTTCACAGTTAATCCAAGGTTAGTGTATATATTTTCAATTTCGCAAATATATCTAAGCTAATATTTTAGGAGTTGAATTTGAAGTTATTAGTGTAGTATAAAGAATTTGGATTGTCAATTTTGGAATTAGCGGTTCTTTGTGATGATTAATTAGTTCTATCATTTAATTAATATGATATATATGAATTGTTGTAACTTGATTAATTTTGATTATCAATTTACTGTATTAAGTAAATTTCTAATGGATTTGTATTAGTATTATGAACATAGGTTATGTATTATAAGTTTCTATGATCTTATAGTTAGAAGATATCAATTTTTATAATCACCAAGTTTAAAGCCTTGAAGCTAGTTAATAAAATAAATAAAAACTTAAATTCAAAAAGAGCTTCGGGATTGAGTTTTGATAGGGGTCCTTTAGTTGAACTAAGTCAAGGTTGATTGTTGTAGGACTAGAAGAAGTAGCAGAATTTGAGCAGAACCAACCCGGAATTTGAGAGTTTATCTTCTATCCAGGTGGGCTACTATATTTTTGCAAATTGTATCTTTCGAGTTATTAAGCTCTGCTTTGTTAAAATTGCATATGTGATTATCTGTGTTAAATATTTTCATGTTACTGTATGTTGTCGGAGTCTCATAAATCAGCGTCGTGTCAATGTGAGTAGCTACAGTGTTGCATGCATTATTCATCATGCCTTATTCCTTACCGAAAGACTAAAATGAATGATTATACTCATAAATTCTACACGTTGGTGATGTAGTAGGGGTTGCGGACAGTGACCGATTACACTCTTAGCGCTTCAAGTTAAAATGTTTTGGTGAACTTAGGTTGCTTCCAACTTTTAAACCTCCTAAACTTCACTACCTGCATGGACACAGATAGATTACTTTTAGAAAATGATTTTCATAACTTGAACTGTGAAAATTCGCCCACTTAGTGCATTAGTACTCAGCCCAAATCTTTTCAAATATTTTCAGGTCAGTAGGCTGGCGCGTGACGATGTTGAGAAATGGGCTTTTGTTATTTACGTATCTTCTCGTTGTCTCTTTTTGTTAGTATTCTATTGAGAATTGAGCTTCCGCGCTTATAATATTCTTTTGTTAAATGCCAAGGACTCTGATCTTGGTATTATGGATAAGTATATGTAATTATAAAGTGTGATTGGTTGTTCTGAGTCTTCTGTTGAGGTTCCGTTAATCAGGTTACCCATTTTCTTTCTCGTTTCTTAATTTCAATCCCGTGGTGTCCGTTTCCACGGTCTTTCAGGACCGGAGCGCTACAATTGTTGAATTAATTTTCGTTGGTAGCCATGGAAGTTTGCATCTATTATTAGTTTCTATTGGTGTTCTCCTTTTTTCATATAGATTATCGTTAATTGGGTAATGCTTAGAGTCATTTAATTGGGTTGATATTATGTTTACTTGGTTAATTAATTCAATTTTCGATTGAGTAATTGTTTATTTTGATAAATATTTGAAAAGAAAGTAAATGAATTTTTGAAATAAAGAAAAAATTATAACTATTAATATTTCAGTAATACTATTTGACACTTTTCAATCCAACTCAATAGTGGCAAATTTATAATATAAACAAACAAAATTATATTAATTGAATACTTTTATCCTTATTACATTTCTAGTTTGAAAAATTACTAAAAATTTAACAAGTTCTTTATGTTAAATTCATGTTGATATCTCTCTTCATTAATGTGTTCATGAATTATCTATGAACAATTCCAAATAATATTATGTCCAAATTAATAACCAATTCAAATTGGAATTAAGGCATGCAATTGAAAATTTGATCATTATATTTAAATAGTTAAAAATTAACATTAACTAATTAATATAATTAAAACAAGGATACATTATTATATTTATAATATATAAATTTTCATTTTTTAAAATATATAGATATCTTGTTAGCATTACCATTAGTATGTTAAAATTACATAATGCATGCTTAACTACAAGTTCTATCATAGTTAGCATTTTATATACTATGCACTATCTTTCTTGGTATATCAATTGTAATTATATTTTAGTTAAATTCACACATATATATCAATAAGTAAAATATGAAAATTAAATACATTATTTGAAAATATATTATAGCTATGATTTATTTAATGCAATTATATATATATACATATAATTGTATGTATGTATATTATTCTAGAATATTGAACGGTATTTTATCGGAATTTTATTAATTTTGATCCCAAAAGATATGTTACTATCGATCTGAAACATGAAAAATGAATATTATCAATTTAGAATTTGAATTATTGAAACTATCAATTTTCAATTTTGATAGTTTTATTAAATATCATGTACAAGTAAATCATAGTTTTATTATAGTTAGAGATTGAAAAATAGATTACTATCAGTCCAATTTTGATACCTTTTATTTTAATATTTTTAATCAAATTTAATAGGTAATTAATTAGCTAGTGATGAGTTTTACATTGAAAATTAATATAAAAATAAAAAGAATTAAAAAATTGCCCAAGAAAGTACGTAGTGTGTGTGTGTTTCAAATTTGAAAAAAATGAAAAACCCCATGCCAAATTATATTCCCTCAAATTTTCTTTTACCCATGCATGATGTTGCAATTTTTTATAATAATCCATTCTTTTTTTTAGACATTTTTGTGTAATATATGTGAATGGTAAAAAAATACAAGTCAATAACTTTCTAAAATGGACTATAAGGACATAATTGTGAAACCATAATAATAAATAATTAAAACTTTAATTAATTACTTACCATATATTTAAAACATACTATAACCATGAATTAAGGCCGACCACACGGATAGCATCTATATAATATATAATAACAAAACCGTGACCGCAAATAGAAGATCTCAATTTTCCCGCCCAAATGGCATATCCGTATTTAGAAATATTATAATATTTATTAATTATATATATACATATATATAGTCATTATCCATAAATTTTTTCCTTAATTAGCATTTATGTTTGCCAATAACGTATTATTTATATAAGGTAAAATTATGATGAATTGATTATGAAAATATTGTAATCAATATATTTCTATAGTAAATTCATAATTGATGTATCAATCTATCATACTTTAATTTTAGTAATATAATATCGTAATAAATTAAATCTATTCCATGAATCAAAGTATAATTTACCATTCATACATAATTTGTAATAATATCAGTTATATAAGCTAAGATAAATATATCCAAATCAATATAACAATTGTCCTAATTTACGTAATATAATACGATAAAATTTATTCTAATAAATCAAAGAATAAGTCACATATATTATAATATGCAATAGTTAGGATAGATTTATACCTGTCGAGTTAATTAATACATTGCAAATCAATAAATAAAAGATGTTACATGTATCATGTATCTATGTTATTTACTTTAAATAACGGATTAATATTTATATGGTTATATTGATGGATTTACTAAACCTTATAAAATTATAAAAGATAAAATGTGACTAACGAATAGGCTAAAATTATAAGAATTCCCATAAAATCAGTTGTTATAATTTATTATTTTTTATAATTTACATGTACGAATTCCTTGATTGTGATATATCTTAGAAAAAGTCAATTCTAACATTGAATCTTCCTTAATATTTAGATTGCAATCAGTCTAGCAAATAATGTCAATTACCATATATAATTTAATCACTCTGTAATGAGTTATTTATATAACTCACTTCATCAAGTTCATATGAAAACCCATTTTTTCCGAAAACATAATTGTAACAACTTTTTTGTGTTTTCTAATTTGTATAAATCAGTAGAGTGATCCAGTGTATTTGTAATTACACCACAAATGTGTTTCTTTTTTTCTTTTTCTTTTTTGCAGGTATATCGATAAAATGACAAAATAATACAGTGTATTTGTATTTACACCACTAATGTGTTTCTTTTTCTTCTTTTTCTTTTCTTTTTGTAGGTATATCAATAAAATAACAAAATAATCCAGTGTGTTTGTGTTTACACTGCTAATGTGTTTTTGTTGCAGGTATATCGATAAAATGACAAAATAAAAAAATACGGCTCAATTCTTAGATGAATCTACCCTTCTAACTGTGGATGAGTTTTCAGACTATGCCTTGATGTGAGAAACTAACTTCATAAATTATGCATATTAGACACGATTAGTCTGGTATAGTATGGATTTTCAAATTTATTTTTTTCCATACAATCATAACTTGAAGTTGGGGGATGATATATATATATATATATATATATATATATATATATATTCTATCAAACATTTTATTTTATAGGACACTGAGATGAATCACAAGACATCCAAACACAGATTCGAGATTTCTTTAATAACCAAGGATTTGGTTATGAAACTATGCTCAATTTGGTTTATATGCAATTAACTTTTTTGTTTTGTTGATGAAACTATTCTTGGTGTTTCTGTTCGTAACTAAAATTGATTTGTTCAATTTCGATTTCAGTACTGTGAGTTTTATATACAAGTTTTCCTATAAAATAAAAAAATTTGCATATTGCCATTAATTAAATGATGTTATTGCTATATTATTTGTGAGATATATGATGCATGATGATAATAAACCTATTGTATATTTGTATAACCTCCTGCTGCAATTATGAAAGTATATTTCATATTTTTCGGGGGTAAATAACGGACCTGAAAAACCATTTGATATTTTTAAGGTTAGTGTTTTGTCGGGTGTGTGAGTTAAAGAGGAAAAAAAAGGTTAGTGTTTTTTAAAATTTATATACATTATACATAATTTTTTTTAATTGTATATAATTGTATCCGTTGTCCAAAGAATTCAGTGAATATTTCACAATGCATGCTGCACCATTTAATTTAATTTCCCCATTTTTTGTATCTGAAATAAATAACAAAATGACATTGTTTTGCTATTGTATCTGGAATAAATAACAAAATCGACATTGTTGTGCTATGCTAAGCTTAAACTAATGACTACTAAGAAACATTACAAGGATATCACATACTACAGTAAATCTCTATATAGTAATGGTATCGGGACTAGAGAAAAATTAATATTACTTTAATTCACTTTTTATCCGTGCATTGCATGGGCGGTATGCTAGTTACCCTTAAAATAACTCCCTCCATCAAATTAATTGTTGTTTTAAATTTTTTAAAATAATTAAGGTATAATTATTTTGACAAATGTACTTCATCTCTTTCCACCCTGTATCAAATCCTATTAATATATTTTATCCTAAAAAATGCAGATATCAAATATTGCTAATATATTTTATTCTAAAAAAAATACAGATATAAAATCCTATTGAGATATATATTTTTCTAAAAAATATGTAGATTTCAAATCCTATATATGTCTCCTAGAAAATATGTAGATTTCGAATTAAATCCTATTAAAACATATATTTTCCTAAAAAATGTAAATTTCCAATTAAGATATATGATTAGAAATTGAGAGAGAGAGAGTGAGTGGGTGGGAAAATATGGTAAATGACAAATAATTTGCAATAAGCCTAGCTAGGTCATGGGACAATTATTAATTAGGATTTGGGCTAACGTAAGGAATATAACTAGGGCTCAAAATTGTTTCTTTTTATATAAAGTAAGCATTAATTCGATATATATGATATGATGAGTAACATTGTGTAACCGAATCCAATTAATTAATACAAAAATGGGTTTCTCAAATCTCCAATGGATATGGGGGAAAGTGTCCGCCGGAGTTATGCGGCGCGGCGGTGGTAGGATGATGAGCAGCAGCAGCAGCAGGGATCCATCGAGATTAATCTCCCCTCCATGGGTGATGCTGCCAGCGCCAGCAGCCTCGGCGACGTGTAAGTTTTACAGTATTGCGGAGGAGAAAGTGGTTAGCTTGCCGGTGGCGGCGCCAGGCGGCGCGGAAATAGTGGTGGGATCATCCCACGGGTGGGTGGCTTCATTCAATAGGGAGAAGCACGTTATTTATCTGTGGAATCCCATCTCCCGCGGTCCTCACATAAAGCTTCCCGACATTGACAGGTTGCCCGAATCCATATACGGTTCGAGTAGGCTGGGTCACGTGTATAAATTGATTTTAACGTGCTCACCGGCCTCGAGCGGAGGAGAGTGCCGCGCGGTGATGGCATTGGAATGGGGACCGTTGGCGGTGTGCTGCCCCGGCGGCGGCAAGTGGTGGAGCTTGGGCGAGCAGATTATTGGCAGCGGCGGAAACGTGAGGACGTACGAGGATTTTGTGTACTCGAGCAGGCGGAAGCAGCTGTTGTGCCTGACGGAGAACGAGGACTTGGAGAGCTGGGATCTGAGCGACCCCTCGTCTCCGACGATTGTTTGGAAGGATTCCCTAGAGAAGATGAGATATGATGATGAAAACTACTATACAAGTGGTAGTGGAGGATCATATTTATGGAAGGAAGAGAAAGTGGAAGAGGCGAGTGAGATGAGATACGCGAGATATCTGGTGTTTGAGGAGAATTCGGATCACGCGGCGAAGCTTTGAGGGAGTTGGCCCCAATGGATCCTACGCTGCAAGTATCTACTTGAGCATTGACAGAGGGTTTGCCGAAGGTTACCCCCCCCCCCCCCCCCCCAAAACGTTTCGTTTTGACGTGCATGAAATTGATCGGGAGCCTAGGCTCGACTGCTCAGGTACATGAACATGACCCTGGATGGTCTGGCCGTGTTTGTGGGAATCAACCAGGACAAAGGATATCTTCCCCTATCCCCAGTATTCGATCAACTTGGTGTCAATTACGGGGGCCACGACATTGGTATATTTAACGTTCATCAAAAAGATTTCTCCTGCACCTCTCTGGTTCACTCCATCCCCGCTCTAATTTAGTTACTTGCTACCTAGCTGCTTTCCATTTTATATTATATATTCATTGCTTTCAACTAACTTTAACTAGTGTTAAATCAATATTTTAAATATATATTGTGATTCATTAATGAGAAATTATTATCAATTTCAAAATTTCTCAAAATATTAATTTATGATATCATATCCCTAATTCGATCTACCTAGGCCTTTTATTTTGTTATATATCCTCATAATAATCACATGTAACACAATCATGCATGATATTAACAATAATTAAGTAAACTAATGCCCAGTAAAAATTGATTTCCATTAAGCCCGAATAAAACCATATTCATAAGAAAGTTCACTTTAATATTTAACACTTATCACTAATTAATTTATATATATACAGTCGCATCTCTCATCCATTCCACACCTTCAACACAAACTACCGGATACAATATAACAATCTAAATAGGAAATCAAAATAACAATGGGCATGAAAACAACAAAAATGATTGGATAAATTAATACAATTGTTTGGTTGTGTGATAAAAGTAAAAATAACATTTAAATAAAAAAATTACAACCAACACTGACCACATTGTAGTCCCATATATGATTCCCATGATGGACAAATCCTATGCTTCTGCCAAAACAAATTAAGAGGTAATAATATGATATAGCATATACTAACATCAATTAGGATGACTAGATTACAAACTCGATCAAATGCGTCGTCTTCTACTTGTATTTGCATATAATTGTATTATGATTCTTGGTTCCAGCTAATCCAATGTGCATATCTACTACAACATCAATTTATACGCAAAAGTTTTTTTTTAAAGGGATATTAGGAGTCTCAAGGAAAAAAAAAAAGCAGCAAAATACCAAAGGTTATCTTAAATAAATTCAAATTAAAGTTCAGTTGAAATTACAAAATATTAAAATTTGATTGAAAGCATAGAATATTAAAGGTTACAATTTTTTTTAGTTCGGTGAATTTGTTAAACTTTTGAATTTAAACCTTCATCAAAAGTTGTTTATGCAGAGTGAATATTATTTAATATAATTTAAATTATATTACAAAAAAAATATAGTAAAATTTAAACTAGAAAATTGAAAATAAAATGTGGCTTGCATTCTTTTTAAACAGGCAATATTAAAGAATTCCATGGGCAAGGAGACTAGATCAGTGGTGCTCAAATCTAGCAATCTAGACCTAACAGCAATTTGGGTGATCAGCTGGGCACACGAGATTCTATGCTTAGGGTGTGTTTTTATTTCCCTGAAATGTGCAATGGACACATAGCCAAAATTGATTTTAAATTTCTTCACCATACACCACAGAATGAAAAGCTCCTGATTTGTTATTGAATTCGAACTATCCTTCCTACCAAAGAAACTGTAGGCAAGCACCTGTGGCAGAATCTCAAGGCTTCATTGTTCAGACAATAGCCTTTTGTGGCTCCACTTTGATAAGTGGAGCCATCCCCAGCCTCAGCCCATTTTGCATCAACTCCCTCAGCAGAATCGGGCACAATAGTCACGGCATCTTCATACTCCTCCTCCTGGAGACCGAAGTATGATACGATGCCCAACATCATATTTAGATCGTCAGCAGACATAGAGAAATTTTTACCCAGAATTTTAAAATTCATGACCCTAGTAGACGTAGCAGGCTTATTCACAGCTTTTATTTTCAGACTATTAACAAACTCACGCGAGAGTGCAAGAAAAATAGCACATTCTATATCCAAGAAAAACTCCCAACCAATTGTAGTAGAGAAACCCCTTACCTCCTGCTCTATCCCAAGAGCTGCAAGCGACTCAACATAGACTCCTTTCGAGTTTATAATGCCCCGGACCGGTGGTGGGCCACTTCCTGGCTTACTCAGAGTGGGGCACCCTACCCTTCTGCCCTTTTTAGGCTCAGGGTGTAGTGTGCCCTCTGTAGCTTTTCTCTTCTTCAAAGAGGGCGCCCCAGCTAGCTTGGCCCCTACTTTTATGGCCACCGTTTTCCCCACCATCTGCTTGGGTAGTAAGCCCTCTGAGGATTCGTCCTCGAGCATCTGAGCCTGGGATGGCTCACTTTGTTGCTGCTGCTCTGGGTATTCTGAAACCTCCTCTTCGGTTTCATCTTGTTGGGACTCGGCTGGCTGCTCAGTTGGTTGTTCCAGAATGGGCTCTCCGACCTTCTTTTTTCTTTTGCCTTCTCCAGTGCCCGTTTCTTTATCTCTACAGGTCCTTCATCTTGGATTTGCTCCTCTACGGGTTGTGCTTCATCTTCATCTAACTCGTTCACAAAGTTATCTAGGCCTTCATTGTCGCTCTCTTCTTCCTCATTCTCCTCTTTACAAACTCTTCAGACGGCGGAGGTGTTGGAACCCTAGCCAGTTTTTTCACTTTTTAGAGGCTATTTTGGCAGGCTCTTGTGTGGGCTCCGTGGCCACTTCTTCTTCTTCTTGTGTTCCACCTACAGTGGTGTCATCCTCAGCGTGTTCCTCTTGCAATGGTGTAGCAGAGCTTGCTTCAGCTACAGGCTCTTTCTCCATTGGCTTCACAGCCTTTTTCTTTACCATCCTAGCTGGGGTGAGCTCTGCAGAGGTGACTGGAGTGTCGAACTCCAGCTTGCCCTTGACTCCAACTTTTGGCACCAATTTTTTACCATGTGTGATCACCATTGTTAAAGTTTTGAGAGTTGCAAAGAGATGCTGTAGCGTTTTGAGAGGGAGGAGAGAGAAGCTTCGATTTTTTTTTAAAAGAATGAAAGTGAAAGTTAAGATTTCATGGGGGTTGGCTTTTTATTAATGGGCGTTACTGTTCCTGATGTGACTGTGACTCTTTGAATTCTAAAAGATTTATTTGAATGAGCGTGCCCACATCAACGGATAAGCCTTATCCTCTAAAAAATCGGAACGAACTTCATCTCTTCAAAATGTCCCACTTCAGGATCTCTATTTGTCTGGGGTTTATCTTTATCCTTGTTTTCTCTCTCTTTATCTTAACATGTAGATCATATACTTATCCAAAAATAAGCGTAAAATTGCCCATAATCTAGTTTAATTAACTGAAAACTTTATTTAATTAAAATAAAAACAAAATAAAGCAATTAAAAACCTGGGCTGTCTCCTAATAGCGCCCCATTTATTGTCGTGGGCACGACAAAATCCCTGCTTAGGTGTAAATGTGTAGCGCCCCGAACCCGGAGGCCCAGTGCGCTAACGGGAACACACGCGAAGAAAGAAAAATCACAATAAAATTTTCGCAAACTACTCTAAATCATTTTCTCGAATTATAAAAATTCGGACAGCATTTCGTTTAAAATATTAATAAATTCCACGCTCATAGGCGTTTACCATTTAACAACCAATCACATAAGATAAGACTTTTCAACCAACCTATCATTTTAAAATCACACCTTTCGAACGACCAATTAAAACATGTTCAACCTTGACTAGTCAAAAATCCAATATTCAAAATTTAAATCATGCCAGCAAGGCCACGACAATCACACACGTCCATAAAATATTTAAATAATCTATAAACATATAGCAGAAGCATAATTAATCATATTTATTGACCAAAACTAAAAAGAGTCAATATTTCAAAAAAACTAGAATATGGTCAACCATACAAAATGTCCACATTAGTCCACGTCCATCACCTGCCGTCATCAATTACCTGAAAACATTTTTAAATAGTGGGGCTGAGTGCCAGAAAACACTCCGTGGGAATACTCATACATTCGTCCAATAATTTACAATAAGAATATCAATAAATTCATATTTGACATGTCATAAATCATACGCTCAATAGACATAGTGGAGACCGACCCTAATGTGATCACATATAAACTATAACATATTCATACAATGAACATATTCATAAGTAATTGCACCGGAGTGCCATATTCGGAATTCCTCATATGAGTCGTGTCAATCCACATTGAGCAACATAAGCATAAATCATTTTTCATAGCGGACGAAAGTTTAAATATATTTTCGAAAGCATTTTAGTAAGTAAACCCACCTTATAGCTAAATTAGCTGAAGCTTTATTCACGACTTTTCGTCCTAAGCCTGATGTCGCGGATTAGGACCTTATGCTTAAATATAGGAATAGCCTTAATTGTTGTCAGAAACGAGTCTCGGGTTAAGACCTATACATAAGAACTATGTCTTAATAACATATCAATCTTTTAAACATATACTATAACGTAAGTAAGGATCTAGGGAACGAGTCCCTAAAATAAGAGCGTAACCTGAAGTCGCTTAAATGTCGAATGAGATCCTAGCTTAAAATATATCGGAGTCCTCGATCATACAAATAGATGGCTTAAATTCATAGGGGGAAATTATAAAACTTAATTTAAGATTTAAAGGATCATAGAATATTAATATGGAAATATTAATTTATTATATCATACATTTAATTTTGAATTTAATCTAAATTAAGCAAAATAAACTAAATAGAAATAAGGATAAAATATAACATAATTTTGTAGTCAAGAGGGCTTGAACACTTGACCAAAAATATAAGTGAAATAATAAGCACTTAACCACTAAGCTAGAAAAGTTTATTTAAAATTAACTAAACTGCTTTAATTAAATAGCTTCATAAATGCATACACAAAATAAGAATTAATTAAAACAGAATTAAGGGGGGTTTGAACCCTGGACCCCTAAAAATAAACAGAACACTTAACCATTAGGCTAAACCTTTTTTTCGAAATTAATCCTCTATAATTAATTATATATATAGTCCAGGAAGTTTTTATGATAAAAAAATTAAAAAGGAATAAAATTACTTTAATAAGATTCAAACCCTTGACCTCTTAAGTAATAATCTGAACACTGACCACTAAAACATATGCTATTTTCGAAAATTAAAGCATGATTTTAATTAAATAAAGACAGTAGTGCATGCATTAATTAAAGTAAAATAAAAGTAAACTGTTTTCAAGGAGATTTGAACCATAGACCTAAAATATTAACTTTAAACCTTAACCATTAGACTAAGGATCATTTTCAAAAATTAACACAGATTTATATATATATATATATAGTGCATAATCATAATAGAATAAAATCCATAAATAAAATGTTCAAAAGAGATTTTGAACCCCTTAGACCTCTTAAACAACAACCTGGACTCCACCAATTTAACTAAATATCATTTTCCAAATTTATTAGGTGCAATTAATCATATAAGGTTTAAAATTATCTTAGATAAAAAAAATAAAAACTGTAATTAAGTAGTTTTGAACCCTTAACCTCTTATTAATAAATTTGAAACGTATCCATTAGGCTAAGTACTATTTTCGAAATTATCAATATGATTTTAATTAAATAAAGCATAATCTTGCAATGAAATACAATGGATCTTAAAAAGAATAAAATATGTTTATAAAGAGATTTGAACCCAAGATCATTCAACAATTAAATTGAAACACAAACCATTACACCAACCTCATTTTCGAAATTAAAACAAGATTTTAATTAAATAAAATCATAAATACATCCATCAATTAATTAAAATATTAAATTATCCCAAGGGGATTTGAACTATAGATCTCCCAAAATAAAATATGTACATCAATCATTAGGCTAATGTATCATTTTTTTTATATTAAGACCATACTTTTATTTAGATAAATCTAAAATACATGTATTATTTAAAAGGCAAAACCCTATTTTGGGTCCCTGTACTTTTAATTTTTTCTGAATTGGGTCCCTCTACTTCATTTGGTTAAAATGAAGTCCCTGTACTATCAATATAGTTAAAATGAGATCCTTGTACTATGAATTTAGATAAAATCAAGTCCTTGGAGGACTTAATTTTATCGGAATTAATAGTAGAGGGATTTGATTTTAACGAAAATTGATAGTACAAGGATCCAATTTAAAAATAAAAATAAAAATTCATTTTTCTTAAAAATAAACTAATAAAAATTGAAAAAATAATAAAATAAATATAAATTAATTTTTTAAGTAAAAAATTATTTAAAAATAAAATATAAATTTAATTAATTTTTTGAAACCAATGTAATTTTATGTTTTATTTATTATTTTTTTAAATAAAAAAATACTTTAATTTTTTATTCATGTTTTTAATTTTAAAAATAAATTGCAAAAAATAAATAATTTAATTTTTATAAAATTATGCAATTTTAATTTTTTTTCAAAAGAGTAAATTAAAAAAAATCAAACAATAGTTAAATAAAACAATCAATTAAATAAAAACAAATTTTAAAACTTTTGTTTGATTTTTTTTTTTCAAAAAATAATAAATCAAAATCAAAATATAAAATTATAGTGGTTATAAAAAAAATAATTAAATTTATTTTTTAAATTTTAAATATATTTTATATTTAAAAAATTCAATATATATTTATTTTTTATTGTTGTTTATTTAGTTTTTCAATTTTTATTTTTATTTTTAAATTATGTCCCTATACTATCAATTTTAGTTAAAATCAAGTCCCTCTACTATCAATTTAGATGAAATCAAATCCCTGAAGGACTTGATTTTATCTAAATTCATAGTACAGGGACCTCATTTTAACTAAATTGATAGTATAAGGACTTCATTTTAACCAAATGAAGTAGAGGGACTCAATTCGGAAAAATTTAAAAGTACAAGGACCCAAAATAGGGTTTTGCCTATTTAAAATAATGAACTTCTCTAAGTAGATTTAAACCTTAGCTCTTTCAATACTTAAATAATGACTTCCCCATAAGTTATTATTCATATCTTGAAATATAACATAAGCTCTTTAATTAAATAGGTCCATAATAATAATAATAATAATAATAATAATAACAAAAAGAAAATCACACACCCACACACAAAAAAACACGACAAACACACACACAAGCACACACTCATAGATTCAATACACAAATCACCAAAACATCCATTTTCACCCCTTTTTTTTCATTTTATCAACAATCAATCATCTCCTAAATTGTTCAAGAACACCAAGAACACCAAAAATAAAATTAAGAACATACTTTAAAGTAAATAATCCAAAACAGCCCGTAAATTACAATATACATACTAATATCGAAAATAAAGTTGAAAAATAAAGAGGGAAATGAGGTATTAAAAGGTTAGGGTTTAACCCATACTTAGATCCGAAAATCGGATGCCTCAACCTCAAAATCTTGCAAAAATAATTGAAGAAATGGAAAGAGGGAAAAGAGGGGAATCTAAAAATGGTATTGCATGTAAAAAATATCGCCGGAAAATTTTCCGGCGTGGAGGAGCGGCGGCGGCGGTGGCCGGTGGTGGCGGCGGCGGCGGTTGTGGGGAGGGAGAAAGGGATCGAGAGAGAGAGAGAGAGAGGAGAGAGGGGTGGGGGCTTATCTCTTTGAATGAAGTGGAATGAGAAAAAAGGAGGCTTAAGTGGTAATGAGGGGGTATTTATACCCCTCCATAACTTAACCCTAAAATCCAATTAAATCAATAATTAAATCATAACTTGGTCAATTGAAGTCTAACAAATATAAAATCAAGTTCTATGGATTCATATTGACGAGCACTATCGTCTAACATGTTCGATCAACTCGATCGGATAATAATTGGGCCGTGAATAATTAAAATAGTAATTGGGCTAGAAAGCCCATCATTTGGGCCTTTTATTAAAAATTGATACAACTTAAGTATTTGGGCTCTAGAAAAATCATTGGGCCTCTATTATTGGATTTGGGGTGTTACAGATCTACCCCTCTTAAAAGAATTTCGTCCCGAAATTCACGTATTTGCTATCGATAAGTTTGCATATTGTCTCATGATCTCATATTCGCCCTTTTCATAAAATATCAATATTTTCCATTCTCATTTTTTCCAGCTCCTGAATCTGAAATTTCCTGAAATGCCCGACTGCATCTTTATCCATGTTCAGCTTCTGAAGTGCCCATCGTGCCTTGTGCTCCAGCTCTACTGGCAGATGACAACACTTCCCAAATAGCATTCAGTATGGGGACATCCCAATTGGAGTCTTGAATGTTGTTCGGTATGCCCACAGGGCATCATCCAAATGGGTACTCCAGTCCTTCCTACTTGGATTCACTATTTTCCCAATGATGGCTTTAATTTTTCGATTTGAGACTTCAGCTTGGCCATTTCCTTGTGGATGATGGTGTAGCGACCCGAAACTTTTTAGAAAATTTGCTACATTTTATTTCCAAAAAAAATGATTTTTTATAATGCATGTTATATTATTTTTTGGTTACGTCCTATAAGTCGCGCCTATATCATTTTGACTATATTATTATTATTATTATTATTATTATTATTATCAATGTTAATATATGATTTTCTTATTATAATAATTATTATTACTATTAGTTGGTTAATATTATTTTAATTGTGTCATTTATCCTCCATCAGCTTTAAACTCCATATTTTTATGTGTGTAGCCAATATTTATTGAACTAAGCCAAACACTGTCCACTTTAGACCAAATGAATTTCTTTATTTTAGCCCAATGAACATAGCCCAAATTGTTATCTTCTTCATGAGGCATACCTCCAGCTATCACAGATTTTCCAGCTTGAAACGGCCATGTATTGAATTGTTCAGCTTCTTCATCATCTCCACCATCTCAAATTTAATTATAGCATTCAACCTCAAACCTTTTCATCTTCAGTTTTCTTGCTATAAAAGGGAGCTCAATGATTCATTCTAAACACACCAACAATCAATCTTCTCTAGAGCAATAGTGTTCCTTCTCTAAGGTATATGAAAGAGTGTGTGTATTTTTTTTCTTCTTTTGCATTTCATTGGGGAGAGTTGAGGGAGTTGGCGATTCTGCTGCGGCGGAGGAGCTACGGCGGCGGCGTCATTGGCAGTGTAGAGGCAGGGGAGAGATAGAGGGAGAATGGGAAGATAGGTTGGCTAAGGTGGTTCTCTAGGTTGCTGAGGTGGTTGTCGGGAAAGGAGAAGCGAGAATTTAATTACTTGAATTTGTTGGAAATCTGGGGTGAGAAGGCGTGAGAGAGGTTGGGGAGAGAGAGAGAACTGTTCCTTTGTTTCTATTATTGGGTGGCCGAGAGTTAGGGGATAAAGGGATTAATTGGTGGATCAAAGTGGGATTGCTTTTAAAGTTGGGCTAATATCAATTATTATTTTAGTTGGGCTTAGGTTATTTTAGTTGGGCTAGGTTGGTAGTTCTAATGGGTTGAGAGTAAAATTAAGGGTTGGGCCCGACATGCATTATTATTATTTATTTATTTATATTTTATTGTTTATATTAAATGGATACATTTTAATATTATTAGGCGGCGCGTGGACTTAACCAATCCGTATTATTTTTCAAAATCAAAGTTCAAGTCAAGGTTAAGGTGGGGTATACGATGTGATGCACATTATTATTTATACTTGCTATGCTCTTATGCAGGTTCACAATTATTAACCTACGGGTTACAAATATTATTATTGACTGACAAGCTGCATATGTCCCGATATATTATTAGCCGTGGGCTACCCATATTATAATTTGTTATAATTGTATAACTTGGATAAATGTGTTCACCACTGAGTCAATAGCACTCACCCCAAAGCTATTATTTATTTCAGGTTGACGATTTACTCGGGCGATGTGCGTGGTGACGTGTGATGATGGATTTTAAAGAGATTTTATTATTTAGCTTCCGCTGTATTAAAGTTAAATATTTTATATTTTAATAAAAGTGACGTCCCTTCTTTATTATTATTATTACTAGATTGACCCACGCACGTTGCGCGCCCAAATATGAGATAATATTACCTATGTGAACCTCCTTCCTAAAACTCACATATATTATATCTTCTACTAAAAGCGAAGCTGCAGCATCATATAAAAGTATAAAATAAATTAAGTCAAGAGAAGTCACTACGTGCAGGTTACATAATTTGTTTAATCTTTTCACCAAATTTCATAAAATTTGCAAACTACTAATACTTACAACAAATATCCTGAAAAAAGAGTTGCAGATGCAGGATAGATCTAAGCAACCGAAATGTATATGTATTCATCATTTTATAACATAACTCTTGGAAGACTTTCGATCATTTAGCATTACGTTTGTCTTGTCATATAGATAGGTAAATGAAGCCTTTGGCTCGTTACTATATCCCATAAAGTTATTAGAAAATTATTTATCCCAAATAGAAGTAGAAGAATATAGAAAAAATCCAATTGAATTTTTAGGTCAATATATAAAATCGCCATTGGCATGATAATAAGAAGAAATTTGAAAGTAGTGTCAACATTCAAAAACGATAATTGCACATGCATAATAAGCAATAAATATATATTGTCAAGCTAAATCAGATGGATGAGTAGGTATATAAAATTAGTACAAATAGGGGAATCGAGCATATCATGGACACTGATAGATGCCATTCCAAGAGAAACGACCTCTATAATTTTCAAGAAAACGGACCGAGAGGCTAGAAACCTGACAACAAAATCAAAACCCCACCATCTATCAGTGATAATCAGTTGAAATCATCAAAAACCAAATTCAAAATCAATCACTCAAAATCGAATCCACACAGGACTCAAACTAATAAAAACTCTAAACACAAAAATGACAAAGATAAAAATTCAATAGAAAGAAAAGAAGACATATGGATATTTTATGTCTTAAAACATGTTTTTCAATTTTTACTGGATTGACCCATGTGCCATGCACATATCATTTTATAGTATTTAAATCATCTTCTATAAGGGTGTTTGATCGGACACAATCCATCAGATATTTTATGTCTTAAAACATGTTTCTTAGAGATATACATATGGATAAGAGATAAAATTATTTATTTATTTTATCATTTATTTTTAAATTTACAAATATTAGAGATAAATTATTTTCTTTCAGTAGAATAACACAAATAATTTAAATTCTAAATTTACAAAATGCAATCAAATTAAAATATATGTATATATATAGTATATAAACACACACACACACACGTGTGTGTCTTGTGCACAAACTATATCTTAAAATTATTAGTATTTTTAATTTTACATTGAATGTAATTAACTACTTAAATAGTGACATGTTTATTATAAATAGAAATATCGTCAAGCATTGGAATATTTTTATTTTGAAATTTGAATTTAAAATGTTATACCCAAAACATAAGTTTTTAATTGCAATTACACCCAACATAGATTTTTTTTTTGTAACATAGTTGTTACATTAACTAAATTGCATTATTATTTTTGTTTAAGATTACATGAAGTTAATAATAATGAAAATATTCATATTGCAGTTCTATTGATTCAATTATATTATTTTACATAATTGGGAAAGTAACAGATGCAATATTATTATGTTTATCTGTCTCTCTCTCTCTCTCTCTCTCTCTCATATGAATATTTTTTTTAAATAAATATAAAAAAAACTGTAAATTCCAATCTTGAGATAAAAAAAAAGTAAATCAATGAATTAAAATAAATATGTACAAAAAAGGGATCCATAATTTTATTTTTGTTCCTGTAATACGTGCAAAAAAAAAGTAAGAACTAATATATCAGGAGCAATAATATATGCTTGTGAAGCCTAAGAAAAAAGTAAAGAAGAAGAGTACTGCAAAAATTGGGTAATTAAGAAGTAAGAACTAAGACTAAATAAAATATTTCGGCTATTTGTAATATAAATGTATTGTTTGAAATTAAAGGATGGGTCCAATCATTCACATTTGAAATTGAAAAAATACATTTGTAATTGATTTTTTATTTTGGCTGCATACAAGGATTGAAATATCGCGAATATATCGCGGATATATCGCAGATATTGACATTGCGATATGGATATTGGGGAGAATATCTTTTTTCCCGAGTATCGGCGAAATATCACAAAATATCGCATATTATCGCAAAATATCGCAAAATGTCGCAATATATCACGATTTTTTTATATTTCTATAATATATTTTTATTTTTATTTAATACTATATATTTTTGTGGTCTTTTTTAGATCTTCAATGTAATATTTGAATTGTAATATTCTTTACTTTATAAAGACACTCACTTTGCAAAAAATTATAAGAGAAAGAAGATCGGGAAACCAACGGATGTCTTAGAAAGAAAAGTAAGATGCACCGGCTTTATTTTTTCAGTTAGGGGACATGATGATGGACAAATCACTAAAGTTTTTCTCCCCATATATCAAACGAAATTGAAATCTAAGAAATCAAGAAACATATTAATCGCATGTGCATAATTATATCCATAATTATTCTAATGTGATGAGTTGGTACCAATATTGTTTAGAACAAGATGACATTCCATCTACTATATTTGAACCTCATAGATCCTCATTTTGGTATTAATTGTACTTTATAATGTTTATTTAGTTATTTTATGTTGTATTATGTATTATTTTGTCAAATGTATTATTTCAGACGGTATTTATATAATGTATTATTCATATGTTTGCTTTCAAAATACAATTCTATCAAAAATTTTAGTGGAATATGTACATAATAATACGTCATAATAGTTCCTAAAATCTCTTGCTAAATTTCCAAGATTTTAATATGATTTCCGTCATTTTTTTCAATTTTCTGCGATATCGATATGCGATATCGATATATCCGTAAAATTGAAGTTGTGATATATGTCGCGATAGCGATATTTTCATCCTTGACTGCATGTGAAATGAAAAACCAATTATTGAGGCTCTGTTGTGGTTTATTTAATTATATTTTATTTTGTTTCAACTATTGTAATTTTCATTTTGTTGTCAAGTAAATTATAAATTTATAATTGTATGAGTAATTTTTTATTATG
The DNA here is from genome assembly GCA_026008535.1 of Perilla frutescens. Lineage (NCBI taxonomy): Eukaryota > Viridiplantae > Streptophyta > Magnoliopsida > Lamiales > Lamiaceae > Perilla > Perilla frutescens. The sequence continues at coordinate 5,748,641 of BRKX01000012.1, read as the reverse complement.
AATTTAAAAAATATATCTAATAAATTAATTATGATTTTTAAATATAGTAAAAATTATTATTAATAATATTTTATTAAAAAATAAAATGATAAATATTTTATGTAGATTGGAAGAAAAAATAATATTTTAATTGAATATCGGGTTGGATGAGTGTCACTGATGGAGTGAAAATTTTAAAATGTTGAGGATTGAGGATGTGGAAGAGAGATAAATTAGTATTTTATTTGAAGGTTGGATTGAATGAAGAGTAGGATATGGATAGTCTGATTGATAATTTGGGTGGTCTGCATGTTATTTGACAAAATTAGGGGGTTTGTATATAATTTGGGAGGGAAAATGTACTGCGGAGAGTGAGACAACCCCATTTTCTCACGGTATACAGTTTAATTTGAAATTGTAGTCTATATACATACATATATATATATATATATATATATATATATATATAGAGAGAGAGAGAGAGAGAGAGAGAGAGAGAGAGAGAGAGAGAGAGAGAGAGAGAGAGAGAGAGTGATGAAATCAATGACTACAATTTCTTAAATCTGAATTTCAAATTTTTGATAGCCATCCATTTAAATTGGAAACTAATTATTCACATAAAATAACAAAAAGCATGTGGTGAATCTGATGATGGATGGGACGAAAATGAATTGGAAATTGACAATTTGCATAAAGTAATTAAAATAAAAAAGAGAATCTAAGCTAGTAATAATAGATGGGATGGAATTGGGCGGCCCAAGAACTCAAAAAGCTGCAGACCAAATATAAAAACTGAGATGGTCAATTGTTTGGCACTAATATTTAGCCTTTTGCATGTGCATGGGGATATTGGGCGGGATAATTGGGCGGGCTTTTTATGTTGCACTTTGTTGCTTTAGTATATATAATAGATTATTATTTTATTTTATGAAAATTGGAGCGTGACAGATAGGCTGTTGTGACTCTATAATTTACTGCATACTTTTTTCAATAGCCTCTCCATCGTTTGGTTGTAAAAATGGGTCCCTTGATCACTGATGGACCTGGGCACACCAAACCGGCTAAAAATGTGGGATTTCAGAAATGTAGCTACTACTCTTGCATCATTGGTAGAAGTAGCCTTTGCCTCCATCCATTTGGACACGTAATCAATTGTCAGGATAATGTAATGGTTCCCTTTGAAATTTGCAAGGGGTCCCATGAAATTCATTCCCCAAACATCAAAAATTTCCACTAGCATGATGGGCGTCATGGGCATTTCATTTCTTCTTGTGATGTTCCCGACCCTCTGGCATTGATCACACCTTCTGCACACGTCGTGGGCATTCTTGAAAATTGTCGGCCAAAAGAACCCACAGTCCAGAACTCTTTTCGCTGTTCGGTTTGGTCCAAAATGCCCTCCGCAAGCATAATTGTGACAATGCTTCAAAATCTCCTTAATTTCATAATCTGGGACACATCTTCTTATGATTTGATCAGCATATCTCCTTCATAGAATATGTTGGTCCCGGGCGAGTCGATATTAGTTTAGAGGGGGGGTGAATAAACTGATAAAACTTTTGCTTCAAATGCGGAATGACATGGCCCTTTGACTCGCTTAATGAAACTTATCTATGCACAAACTTATTGAACAATTAAGACAGTTTAAGTGCGGCTTGTGTGCAGTTCAAAGATATGCAATAATCAAAGTGGTACAGCACACAAGCAATTTATAGAGGTTCGAAGTCTCAAACTTCTATGTCATCTCTTCCTTCCGCAGAAGGGCAACTTCACTATATAACTTGAGTTTCTTTACAAATTATACAATGAAGGACAGTTGGCTGAACCTGGTAACTACTCGCTACCTCAGCGGGTCGACGGCTCACACTTGAAGTCCCTAACTGCTCGCTAGGAAGGTAGGTACTATTGTCGTCTTTACAAGGTTTTAGATCTCTTTCGATCTTCAATAGGTTAGTCTTGAACATGGGTTATCAACTGATGTGCTCCTTCAATTGAGCTGAGTAGTTGATCGTTGTGTAGCTGAAACTGAAAAGACTGCCCTGGCTGGATTGTCAACAGCTGGCTGATTATCTTGACTCTGTGAATTTCTTCTTCTTAGTTGAACTCTCGCAGTTTCTATCAAACGCTGAACTTGAGCTTGAGTGGGAGGGAGAAAGAAAAGCTCTTGCTTGTATATGCGAAAGTTGTGTAGGCGAAGGATTCTTCTTGGTTCTGCTTGAGAGAGTTATTTTAAACTCTGATTCACTCGCCTTTTATAGAGAAGTGATTTTATGACCGTTGAGTTCCATTGTCCATTGATCGGTGGCCCTGTTGGCTCATCAATGGAGGATGATCGCTTGGAGCTTTTGGTTTGAAGTAGCCGTTACTCTGCCAATCGATCTTCATTGGATATTTAATTCCAGGATCTTTGTTAAAGCATTTATTTCAAGATTCGGCAGTTTGAGAAATAACCTCCAAGGTTCTCTGGCTTCAGTTTTCTTGGCAGCTTTGAGTTCCAGTTGACAGTTCTGGACTTGTCAGCTGAGTTTGACTATTGCTCCAGTTGGCAGTTTTGAGCTCGTCAGCTGAGTTTGACTATTGCTCCAGTTGACAGTTTTGAGCTCGTCAGCTGAGTTGAGTTTGACTATTGCTCTAGTTGGCAGTTTTGAGCTCGTCAGCTGAGTTTGGCTATTGCTCCAGTTGGCAGTTTTGAGCTCGTCAGCTGAGTTTGGTTATTGCTCCAGTTGGCAGTTTTGAGCTCGTCAGCTGAGTTTGGCTATTGCTCCAGTTGGCAGTTCTAAGCTCGTCAGCTGAGTTTGGCTATTGCTCCAGTTGGCAGTTTTGAGCTCGTCAGCTGAGTTTGGCTATTGCTCTAGTTTGGTCATCGGTTGGATACTTCCAGTCTTCAGTCTAAAATGATCTCTTATCAGTTCCCTTAGTTGACTCTTTTCTCCCTCAGCTTAGCTGACTTAGTTGTCAGTTCGTTTCGACTGTTCAACTTCTTGACTTCTCAGTTCAGTTGACTTATGACTGAATGATGTATCCTTCAGCTTGCAGACCATACTCTTGATTGGTTGACTTTGACTTTGCTTGATTTCCTTTTTGATGATGCCCTGGATTAATCAGCTCCGATCTGCAACTTGAATTTTAGTCAGTTTTTCATAAATAGTTTTGACATCTCATCAAAACCTAATCTAGGGGTTCCTTGATAGTTTTTCCTAACAGAATAGGGTTATCCCAGGCATAGAACTTTCTCTCTTGCCTCAGTTTATTCTTTTGGTACCTTGAGTACCCAATTAGCAGCTCTCCGGACTCCAAAAAGTTCACTATATCTGCATACCAGGGCTCCAGTGTACCCCGTGCTGAGTACAAATACCCATTAGGAAAATGATCCGTAATAGGCATCACATCGCCTTTTTCATTTAGCACCCTGCTCAGATGATCAGCTATCAAGTTATGTGCCCCATTCTTATCCTTTATCTCGACATCAAACTCTTGCAAGAGCAGGATCCACCTAATTAGTCTCAGCTTCATCTCCTGCTTGGCCATCAAGTGCCTCAGGGCACCGTGATCTATGTAAACAATGCTCTTTGCTCTTAAGAGATAAGACTGAAACTTCTCGAATGCAAATACTACTGCCAATAGCTCATTTTCAGTAGTGGTGTAATTACATTATGCCCCATTCAAAGTTTTGGAGGCATAGTAAATTACATGACTTTCTTTTCTCCTTTTTCTGACCCAGTACTGCGCCCACAGTGTATCCACTGGCGTCATACATAATCTCAAAGGGCATTCTCCAATCTGGTGGTTGAATGACTGGTGCCGTGACCAGTTGCTTCTTCAGAAATTTGAATGTCTTCTTACACTCTTCATCGAATTCAAAGGGAACATCTTGTTGCAATAAGTGAGTAATAGGCTGGGCAATTTTCGCAAAATCTTTGATAAACCTTCTGTAAAATCCAGTGTGCCTTAAAAATCCTCTCATTTACTTCACCGAAGTGGGATATGGTAATTTTTCTATTATATCCACTTTGGCTTTATCGACCTCAATGCATCTCTCAGAAATCACATGGCCTAGTACAATGCCCTCTCTGACCATAAAATGGCATTTTTTGTAGTTCAGCACTAGGCATTTGTCCACACAATGCTGCAACACCTTCTTTAGATTATCTAAACATCGATCAAAGTAGTTTCCATACACCGTGAAGTTGTCCATGAATACTTCAATGCAGTTCTCGAATAAATCAGAGAATATGCTCATCATACATCGCTGAAATGTGCCAGGAGCATTGCAAAGGCCAAAGGGCATTCTGCGATAGGCAAATATGTCGAATGGGCACGTGAATGTTATTTTCTCCTGGTCCTCCTGACTCACTGCAATCTTCATGTTTCCTGAGTATCCATCCAAGAAATAAAAGAACTTGTTTCCTGCGAGTCTCTTTAGCATCTAATCAATGAACGGAAGTGGGAAATAGTCCTTCCGCATGACCGTGTTCAGCTTCTGGTATTCAATGTAAACTCTCCAGTCAGTTTGCAGTCGTGTGGGCACAAGCTCTCCCTTCTCATTTTTCACCACTTGAATGCCCGATTTCTTGGGCACAACATGGATTGGACTGACCCACTTGCTATCTGAAATAGGGTATATAATGCCCTGGTCTAATAGCTTAATAATCTCCTTTAGCACCACATTCTTCATCACTGGATTGAGCTTTCTTTGTGGATCACGATCGGGCTTTGCATTATCTTTCAACAAAATCTTATGCATGCAAACCGCTGGGCTAATGCCCTTTATATCTGCCAAAGTCCATCCGAGTGCCTCCTTGTATAGTCTCAACAATCACAAAAGATGGATCTCGTCAGCTTGATTTAACCCCGCACTTATGATTACAGTGAGAGTCTCATTATCCCCCAAATAGGCATACTTCAAATGCCTTAGTAATGTCTTTAATTCCAGTGTGGACACTTTGACAATAGCCACAATTCCAAATTATGCAAAAAAAAAACACTGATTCCATTTTCTTCTCTCATCAACTCAAATCAAGAAAAAAAAAACACTTTTCTCCGAATTACGCTCTACATTCCGACAGCTCAACAAACAAGTCTTTGAAAAACAAATGAGACCTTTCCGGTGTAGTGAATGGCGCGTTTGGCGGCGAGAGAGATGGCGGCGATGAAGATGCACACGGAGGCGACCACCCATGTCGGAGTGTACTCCAAGGTGGTCTCTCCTTCCCCACCTCCAGTTATTTTCCTTCAATCTTTTCCTAGAAAAACCCAGAACCCACTTCAGATTACGCCGGAAAAAAGGCACAAAAAAGCAGAGAAAAAAATGAAGATTCCACGATAAAAAGGTGGTCCGTGAATAATAATTATGCTCGAGAAACTACAATGGCTACGCCTACACGACGCGGTGAAGACAGAGCGAATAGCGACGGGTGTGATTGTGATATAATTATGAGTTTAATAAATCTGAAGTAAATGCTGGCAATATTGATAGCATAAATTAGTGGAGTTTTGAAAGTTTGCAAAGTCCATAAATTTTTAAAAATAATATACATCCAGGTTGATTATAACAGTTTGTCCATTTCAACTACTGAGGGCATCCACAATAGGCTCAATTTTGTGGTACAAAACAATCCATATGTACCAAAACATGGTACAAACTATAGTGGATAAATTTTTGAATGGTATAAAACTAAAAAATATTTTTACTGTATGTACCCAAATATTTAACTGTTTACCCATTATTTTTCTGAAAATGGGGCCCGTCAACCCACTATCTTCTTCACTTCACTTCGATTTTTTTCACTTCTTTGATTATTTCTTTTATTTTATGGATTGCTTGCAATTTGAAATAAATATAGCATTGAAATCAAACTTGGCATTTTGGGATAGTCTTAATTTTATTATCTCATTATATTTTGTATTTTTTAATTCAATTATTTGATTATTTATTTTAATATTTGAACCTAAAATAATATATAAATTCTAATTAATTTAATTATATATAAGATGAAAAATATAATTATTTTGAGTGGTATGACAAGTGTGACTCCTAAAGTTATGTGTGTATCATGATGATTTGAATAAGAATTGATATTTAAAAAAATAGGTACATAATTATTGATGTGGTGATGATGTGGCACAGTTATGTACCAAAAATATGGTACACTGTTGGAGATGCCCCACGGGGTGTTTGGTTTAGGAAAGTGAAATCAAAGGTTTTTGTGGATGGCTTTTTTTTTCCTTCTTTTTTTTAATGAAAAATGTGACTTGCAATTTTTTGTTTATTTCTTATGTAGGACTTGGTGCATTTCTTGGAATTTAGATAATGTTCTACAATAGTTTTTTGTGTAATTATTTTTTATGGAGAAAGGTAAATTAGTGTATTACCTTAATTCTTTAAGGACATTTTAGAGAATCTCCAGTGATGTTTCCTCATTTTCAGATACATTATTGTCACATCAGCGCCACCTCAAAAATTAAATACCTATTTCCTCTAAACATATTCCTCCTCAGTAATACTATTTCAAAAGTAATTTTTCATGGGTCTCGCTGTCCAATCATTTCATATTTTATATATATACTCATTTATTTTATGAATTTATTTATATAGTACTAAATATTATTCATAATATTTTAATTAATATATATAGATAGATAATTTAATTTATAATATAATTTCATAAAATAATAATTTCATACAATACTAATAGATAAAAATAAATAATAAATACAACCACCTCCCAATCAAAAAATAAACTTACTAGTTTTTGCCCAATCTTCATTTTCACTGCTTTTTCGAAGTTCGAACTCGCAATCACACTGAAATCTCTCTCTCTCTCTTACTTAATATCCCAACCAACGGACCAAATTTACTGCAAACCCCGAATCATGCATTGACAGAATTTTTTTCCCGTGAAACTTGGGGTTTTAGTTGATTCAAGAAAATTCCAGATGGAATCCGATTCCTCTCCCTCAAACCCAATTTCCATTTTCTCTAGTTTCAATTCCCAATTGGAGCATTCAACCAAGAAAAATGATCCCAATTCTTCAACCAAAAAGCCCTTGAGTTTGTGGCCGGGAATGTACCATTCTCCAATGACAATTGCGCTTTGGGAAACAAAATCGAGCATTTTTGAGAGGCTTCTTGACCCCCCACTTGATGCACCCCCTCAAACAGAATTGCTCACAAAAACCCCATCTCAGAGTAGAATGACCATTTTATACAACTTCTCTACTGATTATATTTTGAGGGAGCAGTATAGGGATGCTTGGAATGAGGTCAGAATTGGGAAATTGCTTGAAGATCTTGATGCTCTTGCTGGCACCATTTCTGTCAAGGTACATCCTCCCCCCCCCCCCCCCCCCCCCCAAGACCCCAAGATTTTGTTTTTAATTTGAGGTTATTGAAAACTATGTTGTGTTTCTCTATAGTTCTGTTAGCTTCAATAGTTTATGTAATTTGTTGAAAATTATGTTGTTTTATGTGATTGAAAATACAGTGCAATTTCAGTTTGGCTTATTAGCTTATTCGTTGTCTGGTTGATTTCTTGAGCATTGCTGTAGCCTGTAGTTATGTGTAATGACTACCAGATGATGAATGTGAGGATTTCCCGCGAGTTCTTGCACTATTTTGGTTGTATGAGTTGCTCCCTTGAGCTGTGGGAAGAGTGAATAAGATTATGTGTGTGATTAATCTTGCACGATTATAGTTATATGAGTTGGTACAATGCAATGCAGTCCATGTGTTGTTCGTATTTTGATCTCTCTTCTTTCTTGTTTATTAGCACTGTTCGGATGATGATAGCACAACTCGACCACTGTATCTGGTGACTGCTTCTGTTGACAAAATCGTGATAAAGAAGCCGATTAGTGTTGATGCTGATCTCAAAATAGACGGTGCTGTTACATGGGTTGGTCGTTCGTCTATCAAGATTCAGCTTGATGTCACTCAGACCTCTCCTGGTACTTTTTGATACCTTGATTGGCTTGAAGTGTCTCTATAGATTGTATTGATGCTCTTAGTCTCATTTTTTACTTGAAGAAGTTCTTTTTTTGCAGAGACAGCTGACCCTACTGATTCAACTGCTCTCACTGCCAACTTCATCTTTGTGGCTCGTGACTACAAAACAGGTAAAGCTGCTCCAGTGAATCGGATTGTTCCAGAAACAGAACGAGAGAAGTTGCTCTATGAAGCAGCAGAAGCAAGAAACAATCAGAGGAAAAGGAAATTTAGAGATGAAGAAAGGGAGATTGAGAATGGAGAGAGGAATAGGTTTGAAGCATTACTAGCTGAGGGAAGAATCTTCTGTGACATGCCCGCATTGGCAGATAGAGACAGCATTCTTCTCAAAGATACTTGCCTCGAGAACTCTTTAATTTGTCAGCCGCAGCAAAGGAACATTCATGGCCGTATATTTGGAGGGTTTTTGATGCACAGAGCGTTTGAATTGGCTTTCTCAACAGCTTATGCATTTGCAGGCATGATGCCTTCTTTTGTGGAAGCTGATCATGTTGATTTTCTGAAACCAGTAAGTGTCTCACGGTGAACTCGATTTTTAATATTTTTGTTTCACTGTTGATGACAATGAAACAGAACTAATTACTCCATTGGTAATGCAGGTTGATGTGGGAGATTTCTTGCGTTTCAAATCTTGTGTATTGTACACAGAAGCTGAGAATTCACATCGACCACTGATCCACGTGGAAGTTGTTGCACACGTTACAAGACCTGAACTCAGGTCTAGCGAGGTATGTTCCAATTCTGCAGGAAATCAATGTGTTCAAATCTTCTTTACTTGCATATGCAGTACATGATTTCTTCTTGTTGATTTGTAATTCTTGGAATTTTATATTATTTGATATGAGTCATTTATGTAAAAATGAAGCCCTTCTAGGAGAAATGGGTGTGCAAGATTTTTGGAACTGTTAAGTGAAACTACAAGTGTTGATGTTATTTGCAGGTCTCGAATATGCTCTACTTCACCTTCACCCTTCGCCCTGAGGTGAAGGTGAGAAATAATGGACACACAATCAGGAAGGTGGTTCCTGCAACAGAGGAGGAAGCACGCAGAATCATTGCTCGAATGGATGCTGATTCGTTGTAGTCTCCAAATAGGCGAAAATCGTATGATCACTGTTTATCAAGTGAAGGTGTTTTTGGCTGGATTCTAGTTGAAAGAGAGAATGTAGCCTTTAGATCTTCTACTCTTGTATGTAAAAGTGTTGATTCCATGAAGAAAATATGTAGGAATTAATACGCAGTTGAATTGTTATTAGTCTCAGATTTGTGCTTATTTACTTGAGCAATTTGACTTGAATCTTCAATCAAGAAACTATACAGAATAAATACAGAGAAAGCTGCCATTATACTCTTACAGGTTCAAAGTGATAATTTCTTCATATACATATCTATAAGAACCAAAGGTTTCCAAAATTCATTTCATTCATCTATATATCTGTTATAGATACACAATATAAAAAATCATATATCTAAGAAGTTGAGCAGCAAACATGCTCCTCCACAGATAACATTTGTACAGCCAGAAACCTAACATGAAGTTTTCTGATACGCACCTTAAACATTAAGGGGAAGGTTCTCATCATCGGAGGAAGTGGGTTGCTGCCTATGAAACATCCCTGTGGCTTGCTGCAGCATCGGGTTAACTGGGACTGGAAACTTGTGCGCAGAACTGACTATGGTTCGTTCATTTATCATCCCAACTTCCTTGCACACGCGGTCTAAGACTGTGAGGAAGTCCCGAACCACCATGAAGATTCTGAAAGGATGAGGCTCCTCCATGGTCGAGTTTCCATGGAAGTATTCAGTTATTTCCTTCACCAGAGAAAGATCTAATCTTTCCTGCGCTTGAATCTTGAATATTTCCTCTTCTGCGTTTTTCGTGAAGCTGTTCATTGCTTCTATAAACTTACTACTGCTGCTGCTTTCTTCCGAAGATGCAGCTTGATTCAATCCAACAATCTCTTTCACATTCATAATTCCTCTTCCAAGCTTAGAGACATCGGTGGTGAGCACTTCTGCGTCCATTACAGCAGCTTTCTTCACATTTGAGAGCTCCAAACTGAGAGCTGAGACTACTTGGAGGCCTAGCTTCCTGCATTTGGCATCATTGTTTGTCGACCAGTCCTCCACTGCATGCTCTCCAGAAAGACGAGCACCTTCACTTCTTATGATCTCCTGAACGACAAAATGTAGAAGCGTTGTTTTTCCATCTGCTCCCTTGACATCAACAAGCTTGAGGAGCGTATCGAGCTTGAATGCATGAGCATCACCGCGATTTGTTCCCACATTCATGCGATTCCCTGTCTTCAGCACTGCTTCTAGAAGCTTGAGGAACATTCTACTTGTCCTCAATTCTTCGCAAGCTGCCTGTAACATACAAAATTCGAAAGACCAATAATTATACACAGATAAACCTAATCTAGATATCCCCAAGCTCCACGAATTATTTTATGCTCACAATGTGTCGATAAATGGTAATGAAATTTCTTTGTCAAGATTCTTCAATCAAATGCTCACTATCCCCAGTGAGAGTTAAAATTTTCAGGTCACGAGTTGGAAATCATCGTAAAAGCTGATATGGATATGATTCGTACGAAACAGTACCTCCAAAGTTGCGAAGGACTTTTTCAGGTAGTCAACCTCGGATTCAAAATTGGATACATAGAGCAATGCTTCTACTCTTTTGAATGCATGAGGTATATCTACAACTGCCTTCAGGAATCTCTCTGCCGGCCCAAGCTTGATCGGGGAATCATTTTTGTATTCTTTCAGCTTACGTTCCTCTTCCTTAGTTGGAGCCATCTTCAATAGACTTTCAAGAAGTTCGTTCCCAAGAATATCAGCATTGCCTGGGTTCAAGGGCCAAACGAATTATGGCGCGTGCCAAGTGGAAAACGAACATCCTCGACATAGCGTTTCAAGTTTCAACAACATAATCCAAGCACAATTAGGTAAGTGAAAAATAACCAGATATATGACATTGTTGTCCTGATCTTAAATAGCGATTCTTGAATGTAGATCAATGTGAAAACCAATATTCTATTACATGATACATAAATGTATTATACTCATGCTGAATGGGACTTAGACCACGTTGTTAAGATAAGCTGCAATAACCTAAAAACGCATAAATTGCATAGAATTGCACTGTAAAATTTGGAACTTAAAGAGAAAGAAATGTTATAGAATACCTTCCAAAAGGCCTTCACAAACTTCATCAACTGTGACATGGAGTGCCTTCAACAAGATGGCGATATTTTGTGCTTTCTTCGGATCAAGAACATAATCGCCATTGTCAAGGCCAGGAGGTGGAAGAACCTGCCACCTTGTTGCTTCATTTGGATTTGGATTTGGATTTGGTTTCGGTGTATTAACAACAAACAACGTCTCAATCATCTCCTCGTTCAATCTGCAAAATACTCAACAAAGCATGCATTACTTCATCAAAAATGAAAACTGCAAGTATCTTTCTAACTAACAACAAGAGCAGAGGATGGTACTTGAATGAGCTGCACTTGAGTTGATCCCACACCATCTCCCGATCAGAACTAGCTCGTACTTTATCCCAGTGCAACGGCTTCAATTTTGGTTTGGGAGGACTCTCCCTGTTCAACCTGTTTTCAGCAGAGTACTCGGTTTCCTTATTGGGAGATTCATTATCCCCATTTTGAGAACCATCAGAAGGCAGCTGCATGGGTGAAATCAATGTAGAACTCTCGAAGCCAATAGGCCTTAAGGGATCTATTAAAGGAGGTGGCTCAACTCGATTTTTGGCTGGCGGGGTTGGAGTTTTTGGACTTAGCCATGCTTTACTCAGAGGCAGAGGTGGAGGTGGAGGTGGAGGCGGTGTTGGGACAGAAACTGGTGGCGGAGGGGTGACTGAAACAGGTGGTGCAGGGATATATTCTTCTTCTGCTGCTGCTGGTGGGGGTGGTAGTGGAGTTGGATTAGCAATGGCGTTATGCTGTAAGGAGCTGCGTAATGATTTCATAATCTGATCAAAATCATTCAAAGTCTTCGATAATGATTCTTCCCTTTCCCTTCGGCATCTCTCCGGTGATGACGGACTCATGGGCGAAGGCAAAGGCAGTTCATGCTTTTCGGGGCTGTCAATCCTCACCGGAGGCGCCACATTCTGATCTGAAACATTTGAAATACTCGGCAATGGTTCCTCAGTTCTGACTGAATGTCTTTCCGGGGAAGCTAACACCAAATCTTGTATCTCCGGTGGTGTTGGATTAACAATGCTGAAGTTCTGGACTGGGTGAATCACCGGAGATTCAACATCTTGATCGGAAGCATTCGAAATTCCAGGCGATGTTTCCACATTTGTCCTAGAATTTCTTTCCAGGGGCGACGGCGCAGGGGATTCCGGCAACACTGAAGCTTCCATCTCCGTTGATGCTGGTGTTTCATCGGAGTTATGCTTTGCAGGGCTGCTAATTCTCACCGGAGACTCCACATTCTGATCAGAAACATTTGAATTCCTCGGCGATGATTCCTCACCGCTCCAATATGTTCCCGGAGACAATATTGGTGAAGCAGATTCCGGCAACACTAAAGCATCCATCTCTGGTACCGTCGGAATTTCAGTCAAGTTGCTCTGTTCAGGGCTGCTAATAATCACCGGAGATTCCACGTTATGATCGGAAACATCTGAATTCCTAGGAGATGATTCCTCACTTCTCCTCAATCTCTCCATTGAGAATGAAATCGGGGACAACGGCAATGCTGATTCCGATTGCATCTCCGGCGCTGTTGGAATTTCAATCGCGTTCTGCTGTGTAGGGCTATTACTTGTCACCGGAGATTCCACATTCCAATCCCAAGCGTCAGAATCCGGCAAGAACAGAGACGCAGATTCCGGCGGTGGTGGAGTAACACTGGGGTTATGGACAGGGCTGTTACTTCTCACCGGAGATTCTGCAGACTGATCCGAGACATTCGAATTCCTCGGCGATGATTCTACACTCCTCCTCGCACATCTTTCCGGCGATGATGAACTCGGTGGCAGTGGCGATGCAGATTCCGAAAGCTCTAGACCTCGTATTTCCGGCGGAGTCAGAGTAGTATGCTGCAGAGGAATGTTGTCTCCCGCCGAAGATTCTAAATTCTGGTCCGAAGCATTCGAATTCCTCGGCGATGAACTCAGCGGAAATGGCAACGCAAATTCTAAAAGCTCTGAACTTCGTAGTTCCGGCGAGGTTGGGATATCGTTGGTGATACGCGGCGCTGGAGATTCGACATTTCGATCAGAAGCATTAGAATTCCTCGGCGAATAAGTTAGCGGCGACGGAGATTCACATGCCGCAAGCTCCAAACCTAGTGTTTCCGGCGGTGTTGGGCTAACAGTGGTGTTATGATGGACAGGGCTATTAATTCTCGCCGGAGATTCCAAATTCTGATCTAAAAGACTTGAATTTCTCGGAGAAATTTCCTCGCTCCTCCTCGAATACCTTTCCGGTGAAGATGAGCTCGGCGGCGATGGCGATGCCGATTCCTGAAGCAACGAAGCTCGCGCCTCAGGTGGCGATGGAATTTGCGGATGCAGGGGCGCAACAGTCTGAATCTCGATTAAGTCCGGCGACTTAGGTACCGAATTCATCGGGCTCGGATTATTAGCCGGAGAAAGACTGACCGACGCAGAGCGCGCCGGAGAGCCCGATCCAGGCACAGAAGAAGAGTAAGTAGAGGAAGAATTTGAAGTGGAGCCGTTAAAATTCTGTACTTCAATGGCGGCAAAAGCTCTTCTAGAAGCTGATCCGGTTCCGATCGAGCTATCTCTGCCATTAATGGAGCCTTTCGGAGAGTAAAACTCTTCACTTTCATCATCTTTACTGGAAATAACGTCGGCATTGTTACCAAAAATCTGCCGCTGCGTGTTCAGCGGCGGCAACGGGCGGAGCTCCGGCGAGTCCAATTTTCGCAAGTTAGCAGCATTACTGTAGTTAACTGTAGCTGCGCTTGCGGCGGAGGCGCCGCCGGGGGCATGTGAATTGACCAAAGTGCCCAAGTAGAGGAACTCCGAGCTGGATTGCGAAGGTCTATGGAGCTTGGGAATGTGGTGCGGATTCGGAGCCTGATTGAATGAAACCGTGCTGCTGTTATCGGAAGATTGTGGTTTCGTTTGATTGAAGGAGGTTGATCGGCGGGAGGTGGTGCGGTGGCGGAGATGGAGGAAGATAGCTAGGGAGACGACGGTGATGGCGGCAACGACTGCAGCGACGGCGGCGATGATGAGTTTGGAGGAGGTGGAGTTGGATTTGGAGGGGGTGGGGACGGTGAGGGAGGAGATGTTGGCGGGGAAGGTGGCGAAGGAGGCGGGAGCGGGAGGCGGAGGGGGGGAGGGGTAGGATTGGAAGAAGGGGGAGTTGTCAGGGGCAGAACTGGTAAAAGGGTATTTTGGGGGAGAGGGGGCGGGGGGCGGGGATGGTGGGGAGTCTTCTGGTAGAAGGGGCTGGTGGAGAATGCGGCGGGAGTGGGGCGTGGAGGATAAGGGGCGGAGAGTGAAGGATACGAGGAGGAAGAGGTGGAGGAGCAGGGCGGCGGCGGTGGGCATTTTGTGGTGGCTTTTTAGTGTGTGTCAAAGGTTGGTTGAGTGATGATGAATGTGTGTGTGTGTGTGTGTGTGTGTGTGTGTGTGTGAATTTTCACATTTTTCCACTCTCACTGTGTGAACTGAAACTCGAAATAGCAGGAGGAGCAGTAGAAATGGAGTTTATAAATAGATATACTAAAAGTAATTATTAGTGCAATGATGGGAGAGTAGACTAATCCTTTGCATTATAAATAAATACATAAATTTGTAATTATTATATTGTTTTGAGTTATACTGAATAGATCTGAGAGTGATGATTCTTTATTGTTCATGGTATTTTAATTTGACATTTCATTTTATTAATTATATATCTAATCACTCTATATCTCCCTCTCCCTCCCTCCCTCCCTAACTTATAGGCACATTACTCACAATTATACTAGAATAGTTGTCTGTTACATGATTTTTATTTTAATATATGTATAAATAAATAACTGATGGCGATTGGTGGATATGTGAGAAATTATAAATAAAATATATATTTTGTAAAATGTGAGTTTTTAATAGAAATATAACTGAAATGGATATATATATATATGTGTGTGTGGTTCATCACTGCATATCACACCCCAAAAAAATTATAACAAATTGCTAGTAATTTAAAATCAATAATGTATACTATATATTTCAATAATTACATCACTATGTACCTGTAATTTAATTACATGTTACTAATTTTCTGCGTTCTCAAGTTTGTTTTGGAGAATTTTTCAACTTAAATAATTAATTGTGACAATAGTTTAATTTCAGATATGAAACAATCTAGGATGTTTAACACTGACAATTTATGTAATGAAAATAAGTTGGGAAATAGTAAAGTCTGCATGAGATGGTGATGATGGCGGTGGTTAAAATGGGGATAAAAATGGTTCCATGATAGCTTCAACTTTATATGGTCCAAAATTTATTATGTATTTTCATTATTACAAAATCTGATGGTGATGACTTTGCCCTTTTGCATGTATTATGTTAATGTATATACCGAATTACAGATTATTAATCTTTATGCAGCAATAATTTCCTTTTTTGTTATAATTATGACCCAATAATAGTATATCATAAAAAGTAAAAGCTGAAAGGTTTTGATTTAATTTTCTGGTGTATTTGTAATTTCCATACAAATTACCCCCAATATATGTCAGCATTATGCATACTATAAATATTCATATATATATATATATATAAAAGAATAAAATAGAAGATGGAAGGAAATGTGAGCAGCATTGGAAAGAATGTCACTAAAA
Source organism: Perilla frutescens (assembly GCA_026008535.1). NCBI lineage: Eukaryota > Viridiplantae > Streptophyta > Magnoliopsida > Lamiales > Lamiaceae > Perilla > Perilla frutescens. Next base: position 5,732,815 of record BRKX01000012.1, on the reverse strand, counting down.
ATAGCAGCAGTAACTGCAGTATTCAAGTCTGAGTAAGCTAGCTCAGCACCCAGCACCGACACTCACAACACAACAACATCCATAAAATGACACGCACGTTGTGTGTGTGTGTGTGTGTGAGAGAGAGAGAGAGAGAGAGAGAGAGAGAGAGAGAGAGAGAGAGAGATTAATATATGTACTGTACATATATGTATGGAGAGAGTACGAATTTAGTAGTAGACTAATAATAATAATAATAATAATAATAATAATAATAATAGGAGCATCTTTTGGGGTATATTGTTTCTATACAAAGTAATTAGGCCTATTTTATATTCGTAAAATATGAAGAATTGCAGAGTATTGATTGTTCTAATTATTACTATATTATATATACAATTAGCAATATTGGTGATAGTTTAGTAGATTTTGTCACTTGTCGGCCACAAAGTGTCACTACTGCCGTCAAGGTAAAGACAAAATACACTCTCTCTCTCTCACTAATCAATATTTCTTTTTTTTTTTTCCTTTTTCTTTTTAGGATCACTAATCACTATTTCTGTTTGTGCATAAATCATTAAATAAAATAATTCTCTCTCACACACACAGACATATATACTCCCGTCCTTTCATTTTGTTTATTATTTAATAATTTTAATTTATAATTAATAATTAATTTTTTGAATTAATATATCCTCCCTTTTACATTACATGAAATCCTATTTACTTATATTTTCCTAAAAAGTTAAAAAAAAAATTCTCTCTCCATATATTTGTAAAATTAGATTTGAGAGGGAAGGTGTTGAAATATAAAAAATAACAAACATTTTGATACAAAGGGAAAAAATTTAAAATAACAAACAAAACGAAACGGAAGGATATATATTAAAATATTTTTCATTTCTATTTCTAAATTATAAGGAAGAATCGAACCGTATTAAGTGGTGGTTCGTAAAATCAACCCTTTAATTAAACATTTAAAGACATTACAATTTATGTCAATTTGTGCTTTATTATTTGATAGGATGACGATGATGGTCAATTTGAATCTATTGTTGATGGTTTATAGCCTTGTTCAATATTTTTGGATATTTATTTTAAAAATACCTGATTGAGTGCTTCTATTTAATATTTATTTTTCCTTCAAGTTTGTTATTTTAGTATCTACGCAATTTTCCTTTATTATTAGGAATAGATAACAATTGCCTTGTCATTTCTTAGACCCTATAAATAGTTGTTATCTAGGATTTCATGAGACCAAATACAAAAAGGTTGATCCTGAAATAAAGTAGTGACATAATTTCAACATCTAAATATAGGGCTCTAGGTTATTCAAAAATGTTTAATGAAGAATTATGGGACAAATATCATGTGTGTTTAAACTATGGTCACTAGAAAACACCAATTTACAACAAACTATTTGAAAAAAATTTAAGATTTTGAGGGAAGTCAAAATACTAGGTTGAATTGGGTTGCGTGCTGTCTTTCAATCCCAACAAAACAATGAAATGAGATATTTTGAAATTATTGTTGGGGGGGAAAAATGAAGTAATTTGCCTTCCAAAAATCTTAAATTAGACAAAAATTGAGTGGGGGCTAATTTCTTTGCGTGGGATGGCCTCCATCACTAACAATCACTAAACAAAATGGACCATGCGTTGAAGTTGAACGGCAAAATGAAGGGATAAAATATCAAAAGAAAATTACCTTTTAAATTGTCTCTTTTCTACATTGTGTTTAGACTAATGTAGACAATATGTTGGTTAGCAATATCCAAAAATTTCATTAAAATTCACATAAGATGATATTCGAAAATAACTTTCTGCACGCTGAGTATGCCAATAGATGTAAAAAAAAATCTTGACGATTTAGGGGATACATATGATTCTGGTTGATTGAAGCATTTTTTATTTTTATTTTTTAGTTTGTTCTAATATATAACAACTAAATACTTTACTAGATAATTTCATAATCTGACTTTTTTTTTTTGAGCGATCATTTTACTTTCGAAAGGAAACATATACACACATATAAGCATATGAGAGTGCGTTTGTGCGTAAAATTGACTTGTAGCATACTTTTTTTCTCTGAAAAAGTTATTTGCTTTTCAACAATGTAATCTCAATCTTTAATCTTTCATTGTGATCCCTCAATATATTTAATTTTATCTTGTCTCCACAATTTTTTTGCTTTTCTTTTCTTTTCTTTTATGCTTTTTCCATATTTCAAGATTTTGTCTCATTGTGCAATGAATAAAAGAAACTTATTCTTTCCCAAAAGATTCAAACTTATATGCAACAAAAGCTTCCTCCATGCATATTCTTCTCATTTATCTTCTTCTATGATTATCATCTCTTTTTTTTTTTTTTTCTAAATTCTTCCCATTTACAACGCAATACTTTACCAATTTAGATATCTAAATTAAATTTAAATGTACACTATATTAAGAAATGGTAATTCTCTTATCGAAATTGGAACAATGTACGTAGTTATTATCGGAATTGAATAAAATGAGTTTAATTCAAAAAATACCAATAATCATATATATGAATAGACTGCGCCATAGAAAATAAAATGGTGGGTAATGGATAGTTATAATTTTTAGGGAATAAGTAATTTTATATTTTTGTAGCATATTTGATATAGTTCAACTACTAATTATTTAATGCATTTTACTCATTAATTAGGTATAGAATTGACAGGTGGGGAAAAATAAATCATAAATTGGTATGCGGCAAAATGCACCAGATTATTATGTAGTAGAATTTTTAGTATATTGAAAAGAAAGATTCTATTTTGTTGAATATATAGCGTTCCATTAAAAGGAGTGAAAAAGAAAAGGAAAAAAAGAGGACAAGCAAAGAAAAGGGCAAAGGAAATGGAGAGTTGGTGCATGCATATTTTGTCCTTTCAAAATACTTAATCATCTACATATCTTTTAATGTAAAAGAGAGTAAAAGCAAAAACAGAAAAAATAATACAAAAAAGAATTTGAGAGAGAGAGAGAGAGAGAGAGAGAGAGAGATTTGGCACCGTTGCTTTATCGTTCTTTCCCCCCACACACAAAGGGGGGAAATTGAAGATAAAGGCCTCTTCAATTGAATATTGATGTATCATATAATCAGTAGCACAAATAAAATAATATACGGCGCAAGATTATTGCGGTATTGCCCTCATTTGCCCTGTTTTGTGACTATATTCTAGCTAGATGAATAAAATCAAACTAATTTTTTTGTCATCAATCCCTAAGAAAATCAACGCGATAAATTTAACTAATTTTTAAATATACTTTTATGTTATAATAATATGAAAAAATAGGAAAAATGGGAACGGTGGATTTTAAATCCGAGATATCTTACTTTTTCACAAGAGCCTTCACCGCTTAACTAACCCCGTGGAAGTGCTTAATAATATCTTTTAACTCAACCTCAAACTCTGAGCAACAATATTGAATATACTACTCAAAGATAGCTCTCATTTAATTGATTAATTTATTTATTTTAAGAAAAAGGAAAAGAAGAAAGCTCAGAACTCGCCTCATTTAACAATAAATGACCTAAAAAGAATCTTGAAAAGTATATGATTATTCAAACAAAATTGTAAAAAGTGGATATACAATTGCACATTTATATCTCAAATGTCCAGATTTTGTTGGTTGGTCGAGGGAGGAGTCTTCATAGGTACAACTTTATTTAATAGTGCGTAACATCTTAATAATGAGTGAATACACCTCATAAAATTCAACTAAAGAATTCTAATAAAAACGATGAATTATTGTGTAACAAAATATTATCTTCTAGTCCCGGTAGAAATGGTCAAGTGGTGAAATAATGTATTTGGAAATCAAAGATCACGGATTCGAATCTCTTCAATACCATCAGGTCGGGGGGTGTGTGTGTATATATATGTATGTATGTATGTATAGGGAGTGGTTCCAGAAGGAACCATACCCTGTGTGAAAACTCTTTATTAGCAATGAAAAAAAGAATATCAACTATGTACATAGTATTACAGAAAAGAATATTAATAGTATTAATAAAAAAAATTAGTATGAGAAGTACAAAAAAAAATTATATCTACTTCTTCTCGCAGTTCCTAGAATCATGACTGCATTTTTTGGTACACTTCTTGCAGGTCCTTAAAGGTTTCTTTTTACATTCGCCGTTTACATCTTCTTTTGATTTTATACGACTTCCACTACCTTTAATCTTCACAAAGTCAGAAAGTCGGGTAGAAGCTGATAAGTCCATTTATTTCGTGTTTTATGGGCATTTTATTCGATAAAAATGTCATTTTTAGTCTATTTTGAGTCGAAAAGAACCAGGTTTGGGGTCAATGGCACTTCAGAGGTCGAGTCTGGCGAAAGAGGCATTTTTGCATAGCATTTCGAGCTTATCTAAACACCATAAACAACACTCAGAGGCACAGAGAACTTCTTTAACATTCATCCAATATTCGGGAAGCAGAATGGGCACAACGCCAAGGATGAAACTGATTGTGTGATGTCGTGCCCACATTGCTCGTGCAAACTCGACCACAGACCTGAAATGGGCACATGCGGAATTTTCAGGAATCAGTTGAAGAGAAAGATGAGTGAGAAATAGATGCAAGTCCGATGAGAGTTGGTGCTAAGTTGGACTACTGGGAAGCGTAGAGATGAAGAGATAAGCTAAATCCCTATAAAATAAGAATTTGATCAATAAACTGGATAATGTTTATCCAGTCAGTTGCGAAGGGCACTCCAGACCCGGAAGCTAGTTGAAGACCCCCGTCTGTGGGGGAATTCGAATTCGAAAATATATCTATTTAAGTTACTTTACTTTCTGGAAATTGAAGTTGGAAAAGCCGGGAAACGTTGCTACAATCTTTACTTTAATTTCTTATTTATTTTTGCACGCTACCAAGGCAGCAAAAATAATTCAATAAGCCTTAGGCCTTTGGGAAGTAGGATTTATGTTAATGCTCAACGTTGGAGTTGAGTTCTTTTGCTATTAAGTACAATAAGTTTTTCTTTAGATTGTGTCTTTCATTTTTACAATTTTAGTTTTATCTAGCACGTTTGGCTAGATCCTTAATTCTGGTATTTGAATAATAAAAATGATTTAAGTTAAAAACTGAACCCGTGAGGCCGAAATGGGCATATTAATGTATGAAAAATTTCAGCTTATTCTTGACCTTGTTCCACGTGAGTGTGTGTCTGAAATGTCTAATGTGGCTGATCACTTGTTAGACATAGAGGGCACACCATTATTAATTGAATTGACGAATCGCGACTATGTTTTGGTTCATATAGTAATAAGGGAATCGGTGGATTGTTGTGGGCACACGAGAAATCGGTAAATATAACAAACTTGGGTTCGTCTAGGGCACACTACTGTCTATTCATTTACATCTCTTTGGGGAACCAGGGGTTGGTGATAGGTTAGGGGTTTACTTGACGAGGAATCACTTTTAAACCTAAAATGAAAGGATAAATAAGGAGACACAGAGAGGAATTCAGTCTCCATAACTGGGTGACTTAACATGCATGAAAATCGGTGTGCCCATGATCGAGTAGTTTTATATTTAAACCAAATTCTAGTTCAAATGTCAGAACCTTTATTATTTGATATTTTCTTTAATGTTCTTTTGCAGATTTAATTTCCAGTAAAGTGACAACAAACCAACCCCCCTTTTTGTGATTGGTGACTCGAATGTGAAATTACAACAGCTCTCTGTGGGATCGACTCATACTCATGAGCTAGCTACGCTCATTGTGGGTACAAGAGTTACAAATTTATTTTGAGCGCGAAACGACCGTGCGTCAAAGCACCTCAACTTCACTAGGTGTAGACAACCCATAAAATTCAGAAAAAAAATCCATACAGTCCTTGAATTTCTGAAGAATCCAGGAATAAGATTCAACATCCTCACCCGACATTAAAGCAGCTCAAATGTGACAAGCCTCCCATGATTGTCTTTTCTAGTAAAAAGTGTAAAAATCATTGAATACCTGCCAACATAGAAAAGATCGCAAATCTCTGTTATTATAATATATTTCTCATCATAAACAAAAGACTATAAATGCTAACATTGTCACCTACTAAATATTCAAACATCAACTACCAATGCTAAAAAAGGAAATGAAAGTGTTAAAACTTCAACTACCAGTGCTAAAGCTTCGTATGACAATGCTAAAATCACAGAATGACAATCTAAATAATAAGTAGACTAACATGTTAGTCCTATATGTTGCATCAAATGATACAACATACCCAAATAATGAAAAGTTCATTCTTGATATTTGGCAAGCCAAAAACAGACATCTCAACTAATTATTCTTGTTAACTTCATAATCTAAATATTTTTATAGGTCCAATGTTTGCCCTTGCACAGTTCAGAATAAAACTTTGATGTGAAGGGTTTATATTCCTATTCGGATTCATAAACTCTTTGTGTGTATCCAAAACAAAAGAATGTAAATGTCTTTCTTTAAATAGTCCAACAGTGTACCCATCAGAACCAATATACCTCAATCATATCCTAGCCATACAACAAGTCCTCTTAGACACACAATGTCTTTTTTTCTTCGATGTTTCACCAAAATCAACCGATGTGTTCTTAAGTGCCTCGCGGTTACACACAACATACTTCCAAACTATAGTACCATTTTTAGACCTCTTTATAATAGACAAACGAATATCAAATCTACATGATGAAGTATAAACCTTGTATAAGGTTATACCAGTATCCAAAGTAAGAAAATGTTTGCCCAATGCAGGCTTCAAAGATAGTTCACAGTTAGATGTGTAAAATTCAGAAAATTCAGGAGAAAACTCCAAAGTGCAGTCAATACAATTTGCACATTAAAAAATATACAACTAATCACGTTAATGCTAAAAAATATATTATTCGATCATGTTAAAAATGGTCATAATAGTGCTAAAACTAATCTACAGCAGTGCTAAAACCTATAATAGTAGTGCTAATACTATTAAAAAATAAATCATGATGTGATGCTAACAAATCTGCAGAGATACAAGTACATATTAATAAGAAACCATAATCTGCATAACTGAAAACACATGTTGATAGTGAAAATTCAAAAGTTCAACTAAATCAGCTTCATTGACATTATCGAACAAATTAATCTAAAACAAAACGGATAAAAAAATCGTAGGAGAATTACAACAAAATCCAATAGAAAACTCCAAAGTGGAGCCAACACAATTTGCACATTAAAAAATATACAACTAATAAAAAAAATTATTCTTCGATCATGCTAAAAATGATCACGGTAGTGTTAAAATTAATCTACAATAGTGCTAAAACTTGTAATAGCAGTGCTAATATTGCGTTCATCGTGCAAATACTCTGTTAACAAGAATTAATCAACTTCTAAAAATACAGTACATTACATGAACGAACACATCTATCAATTAAATCTGGAAAAAAATATAACAAAAAATTAAATTGAATGAACATTTATGCTAATACCTGGAGTCTCAAAAGAATTAAATCGAACTCTGAATCTCCATCGGTATTTAGAAAGTAACGAACTAAAAAACTAATCGAATGAACCTCTGATAATCTGATCTCCAATGATATTCAGAAAACAATGATTTCAAAACTAAACGAATTTGAGAATTTAAGCTACACTGAAATTGAAAAAACAACAGATTGAAAAAAAACGATCTGATTATGAGAAAATTGATGCCCTAGCGATGAGCACGAATGATTTGTATGATATCGTATATGAGAGAGAAATTGTGAGAAGCAGATGCTGAAAATCTAATAAGGAACCCTATTGAAAAAAAATTCGCGCGGGGGTATTAACGTAATTCGGTAATTCTTATAAAAATCACGGAGGATATTTGATAACATATCGTCATGCTAACGAAGTATTATCATCATGCTAACAAAGCGTTATATTTATGCTAATGAAAAATTTTCTCATATTGTTAACGAAAAATTAAATTCTAAAGTGTAATTATAAATTCTAATAGGATGAAATAAACCATAATTCAGATATAATAAACTTCAATGATCTAAAAATAGAATTAAATTCTAAAAATTAATTATGAACCCCAATTGGATGGAATAAATCATAATACCAATACAAATATAAAACATTAGCATAATGATATTATTTTATCAGCATTGCGAATAAACTATGTTAGCATATGACAATTCATCGTTAGCATAAGTTATAAACCATAAATAGATGAAAAACTCTAACTAATATATTCTAATTTGATGAAATGAATAATACATAATATTCAATTAGTAACTAAAACATAAAAATTAAATCATAAAAAATAATTATAAGTCATAATTGAAATGTAATAAATCATAATAATAATATAAGTATGCGTAGTACGTTAACATTATGATGATCATTCATTAGCACAATAAATGCAATATGTTAGCATATAACAAATGCTTCGTCAGCATACGTAATCAACTTATCATAATGTTGACGAACCATTATTTAAAAGCTAACGAAAGCATTTTCGCGCTGGACACGAGTAAAAATTTATATTTTATATTTTTCATCTATATTTATTTGAACAAACATATCCATGACTGATCTTGAATTAAAGAGCATGAAAAGATCTTTAATTTGGTATATTATTTGCGTTGATCCGATTTGAAACGAGTGAGTTATGGTCGTTCAAAGTTTTTAGGATTTTTTTTTAAAAGTGATGACATCAGCTTTTTTTATTGAGATTGGACAATTATACCCCCGTCTCCTTCTTTTTTACCCTGACTTGGACATTTAATCTCAGCCATTAGATCATCCAGGTGGACGGTATAAGATGGGTTCCTAGTTCCTACACCAGAAAAAAGGTGTATTTTTGATCCAACCCCTATATATATATATATATATATATATATATATATATATATATATATATATAGGGAAATGATCAAATGAGAACCCTTCCCCCAGGTGGGAACTAGGAACCAATCCTAACCCTTGTTTGACTCAATCTGGACGGTCCATATTAAATCAGATTTAAGTGGATGGGCGGTGGCATTCCTGTAATTTTCGGCAACTTTGTGGGCGGAGGGGTAATATAGTAATTTAATAATTCTTCCCTTTTATTCTGAGGCTAAAATGAGAATCGCATGAGGCTAAAATGATCGAAGTAGGAGGCTAAAATTGATGTGACATTTTCCACTAGGGTTCGCCGTTCCTAATTAGGGTTTATTACGTTCCAATTAGGGCTCTGATCCCAACTAGTAATTATGAGATTCCCATTAGGGTTCACTGTTCCCAAATAGGGTGTATTGCATTTCATTCCAATGAAATCATCGTTCCATTTTTGTTTATCAACACATGCTAAAATGAGAAATGCATGGGGCTAAAATGAGCGAAGCCTGAGGCTAAAATTGAATCTGGGCAATTTCTGAGTTCAGTTCCGATTTTGCCCTTAATGAGACGCGCGAATTGAAGACTCTCATTTTAATTACACAATTGCCACCGAAAAATCTGGTTTGATCTGGACCGTCCAGATTGTGGAATGGATGGATGAGATTGGTTCCTAGTTCCCACCTGGGGTAGGGTTCTCATCCCCACATTTTGAATCTTGATTATCTGTGATTGTATTGTCGAAGTAATCCTTAATTCGACACCAATACGTCGTCGTTTTATTTTATTGAAAAGTACTTTTAAAAATTTAATAAAAAAAATAGTGACATTTTTATGGTTATTACTAAACAATTTATTTTAAAAGGTAACAGTTCTAATATGAAAAATATTACTTCTAATACTGAAAAATAAATAGTGTCATTTTTATGGTTATTACTAAATAATTTATTTTAAAAGGTAACAGTTCTAATATGAAAAATATTACTTCTAATACTGAAAATTTATATACGACTAATAATTCACCATAATTTTTTGGGACCAACATACACCCACCATGTATTCCATGATTGTGTTTTCTTTCTCCCGTAATTAAATGTACCTCAAACTTTCCGATTCTATCCTTCCATGTGAAATCCACGAAACATACACTATTTCATTTCCCATTTACATCCCCAAACCGGCTAGAACGTCCATTTAAATTTAAAACTTTTTATAAATGAACAATGAATCATTTAATTTAAAAAATTAAATGAATCTCCTTATTCTTTTCATGAAAAAATATTTTATAATTAACTATTTTCACGGCAAAGAAATTCAACACATCAGTTGCAATTTGTACGAGACTCTAATTTGCATGTTCTGGTTAAAATACCCATGAAAACTCGATCATTTTCTAGCAAGTAGCAACATACATAATGAATTTCTAAAAGAGAAACTGGATTTTAGGAAATAAGAAATCAATTGTATGTATACATCATTAGTTTTTGTGGTTAGCAAAGCTATGGTAAATATGAATGCTACTCATATGAATAGTACCCAAGTTTTCCAAAATAAAACATTAATCAATATTTGGAATTGATATTGACATATAAAAAATGTCCCAATATTTATTTTCAAAATGGCAATATTATTTTATAACACTCTTATGACATCGTCAAAGAAAAAAGTGAACACATTTGCAGAAAAAAAAAATTATACAGGCGCACATTGTTTTAGTTTCCTACATTGATTATAAGTAAAACATCACTTAAAAATATTGGATACTACATATTTGAAAAAAACTCAAATCAACTAAGATATCACTTGAAAATAACTTCAAAATATTGGATTATACATATTTGACAAAAAAATAAAATCAATCACTACCCCTATGATAGCATCGAATTTACCGTTAAACTATCATGATGAATTTATTCATATTCCCAATAAAACCTGAAAAAAAAAATTACCACAAACAATCATAGCAATAAAGTTGTGGTAAAGCTTGAGATTCAGTCATTTCCCGTGATTTAAGCCAATAATTGCAGCAGCTTCAACTACATCAATGATTCATCCATACCAAACTATGATCATACACAATAATAAAGATCAATAATTCATAATATGGCCGGTCGCTTTATCTCGCATAATACACATACACAGTAAACTCAATTTCATGGTCCGACACTCTTAAGCTCAAGTACAGTGTACCAAAAAGCACACCCTCAAACCACAACTAGAAAATCGACACCCTCGATGAGATGGGGCCATTACACGAACAATCAGTTAAAACCATTTGTGTCGGTGTTTGAAGTATAAATACTTCTATAGACATACCGAGGGCTAAGGTGGACAAGATCATTGTCTACAAGGATCGACAGCCCAGAATTTGTGCATATTCAACCAAGAACATCAAAAATTCAAACAAAAAACTGAGAGCCCACAAAATAAATAATGATCAAACCAGCCAGTCCAGTATGTTCTTTGAACTAAGCAAACAGAATTGAACCTAAAAATGACACGAAAAGTTATACATTTTCTTGGAGAGCCTACATCAACTCGCCCTCAAGATGAGCATCACGTTGCAGTCTCAATTCATGTCAGAATGTTGCTTGTTTCCACTCGATTCTCATATAAAATTGCACATCTATTCTATCTTTAACTTTTCAAATAATACACATAGCCACATCCTTACAAATAAGTTACCCTCTGATAAGGGTTTAATTGTTTAAAGACAGCATATCTTATCTCCACCTATTCTTATGTACCAAATCTGCAAGCTGATTAGGCTACTTCAAAACCTTTGTCATAGATTTCTCAGAAGGGGGGAAAATGGAAAAAAAAAATGCCAGATAACCATTGCATTGTTCCTAATCAAATAAAATGGAATAAAGTCTCTTTGAATATTGCTACAGAAATGTGAGAGCCTTGTTATGACACAGAAAGTCCATTTTCAACATTTTTTTTACCTTGAATTCACTCTAGCAAGTGAATTCACACCTTCTTGGCAATCTTTAGTAAAGTCCAAATAAAGCTCTGCAGGGAAAAGAGAAATACAAATATATGTAAAGAAGCAGGTGCACACCTCATAGGGTAAATTAAGAATATGCACACAGGGTTCCTATCACTATCAGCAGTTCCAGATTGTTCAAGACTTCTACATACATGTCCATCTCATGTTACTAACGCACAGAGTAGTAAACAGAAAACGATCTACAATCATCCTACAGCTTCCAGCATTCTCAATTTAATTGTTATTGCTAGTCTATGACAGATTTAGTACATGATAAGGGAAGCAAACACCTGTGTAATCCTAGGCCCAAGCACAACTGACCACAGCAGTGCTATATATATATATATATAAAGCATGATAGTAGATATAGTAGTTCTATATTTTTAGCAATCTCTCTTTCTATTTTTGGCTGCTTTAACCTCTCCATTCTCGCATAAATTTCTGACACTGTTCCGAATTCGGTTATTCGACTTAGGTTGGACCTAATAAGACCACCCCATATCCACCCAATGAGTCATAAAATCAAGATAAGAGGCCTAATCAGGCCACTAAATTAATCAGCCTGTATAGTTAGAAAGAATGAGAAAAAAAGCAAAATGAGGATATAAGATAAAACAAGACAAGGACATAAGCTTTCACTAATAAGTGATTATGTACCTTAGATAACTTGAAAAAACTAAGTAAAGAATTCCTCAATTATCAACTCCAACATCTGATGACAAAATTATAGATCAACCACCATTTTTCAGCCTGCAACCTTTATTGCTCCCATATCATCTATCTTTGAGCTCTTGTGCTGCATAATTCCATGTATTAGATGTATGATGCAGACAAATGTTCAGAAAAAGAATGGAAGATACATAAAGATGACAATCAAATTCACATGCAAAAGAGTCCAATTAAAACTGATAGAACGAGTCCAGTTGTCCTTTACCTTACTTTTCTTGTGTTTATGAATATCATTACCATCCTCATCTCCATCGTGCTTCCTCTTCTGAAAATAATTGTCACGATGAGTGAGAGTTTATCAACAAATCAAGGGCTATCAAAAACCAAATATAACTCATTGCAAAAACTGTTAATTTTCCAGTAAATTCACTCAATGTTTTTTACAAGTCTTGCCACCTGAAAGTAACATTCTGCAAAATTAGAAAGCCATGGCCTGGAAAGCTTTAACAAAGGCAACAAATGATAGTAGATGTCATTAAAATTTTATTTAAGTAAAAGACCAAATGCATTTCACGACAAAGCTAATTTTGCTTTTAGCTGGATTCAAGCCAGTAGGAAATACATAGTTCACAAACCTTCTCATGGTGTCTTTTTGAATGGTCATTTCCAGAATCATGATGGCCACCTTTATCCTTTTTCTTCTCCTTGTCCTTGTCCTTGCTTCGATCTTTATGCCGATGTTTGTGCTTCTTGTGCTCTTTATCCTTGTCTTTGTCTTTGTCCTTATGCTTTTTATGTTTCTTCTCCTTATCTTTAGACTCGTTCTTTGATTTCCCAGCAATGGTAGGAGTACCCTTCTCGGACTACAAAATATAACAAGAATAACTCAAAATTAAGTATTGGAAAATGGCTGTAAGCTAAATGCACAGAAACTCACAGGTGGAAGATCAACTGGAGCCGTTTCCCTCAGCTGAAAGGCTTCCCTAAGAACATCTAGGTCAAAAGGTTGTATACGTGTATTAGTTTCTCTAGATAAGGAGGCGTCTTGAATGAGCTGGCCCAACTGCATCCCTTCCCCTTTTCTGATTTCTGTGTCTCCGACCACATTGTGAAGGTAGTGAGTGTCTGATATTGGCACAGGAAGTGGCCTCTTGCAGAAGAAATCATAGTGAGGTAACAACTTGTAGTGACTTATAAGATCCACAGCACCTGTAAGTTCCCTAGGCCCTAATTTGAAGAATAGGCCGAAAAAATGTAAAATCATAAGTACCAGGACCAATGAAAGGAATGATTTTGACAAACTGAAAGTAAATGCAGTGCTAAATGCATTGAGTCAGATTTCCATGAAGTAGATATCAGCACACAAGTCATCTAAATGGAAATCAAACTAACATTTTTTTCTCTCTTCTGTTATTCCTTTTCATATAAACTCCGTCATCAAACAAGCCACAAAATAAAGAAAAAACATTTTCCAACTTTATCAAATGAACCACAAATTCATCATTATGTCGAGTCTATGAAGTCTAAACCACCTCAACGATCCCCCTTTGTCCCTCCCAAGTTTTCTTTCCATCTTCAGAATTAAAATTCCAAAAACAGAAAAATTTCACCAAATAAGCTTTAAGCCAGCACAGAAGAAAATGTTACATGCTCTAGTTTCTGACACCTCCATAAAAATTTAACTCTTCTGCTCACCTTATTCCATACAGTTAACCCTCGTAGGTCAATATATAAACTGGCCCACAGATAAAATATTAGGAAAATAGAGGTTTAGTTATCTGTAAGGGTGACCATGAGATATCTTTGTTGAATCAGTTATTATAGTTGCCAACTACAATCCAGAATTAGCATCAGCCATCTAATAGAGGGACCACAGAGACTGAGTTACTCAGTAACTGTAACAGCCAATCAGGACCCATAATTCTTAAAACCAGCATAATTCCAACAAGGTAGAAGTCATTGTCATTCAGCTACCAATATAAATGATATACAGTATCATGCATTTTGGTCTGAATTTTCAAAGACAGCACAAGCTGGAGAAATGAATGCCTCACTCAAGAGTAGTCAGAAGGTAACAACCTTCATAATTACAATCTTACCTCTTCCAAACTTCTTGTAATCAGAATCCATGAATCAGCGCCTGACATGGAAGTAGCTCATTACTAGCCAAGGATTTATTTTTTCTGAAACAAAGAGAAGGAATAATTATCCCCACCATAGGTTTCTGCTAAGGCCACCTGACTATCAGCTACAAAACCCATCATAAATAAAGAGAAGCATATGATATAACTGAAAAGCAGCACAGCAATTGTAAAAAATCCAACAGCAGGGAAGTTCTTATAACATCTGTAAAACGAGATGGTGGAGGGATAGGTAACGACAGAAAAGCAACAGGGACAAATATTAGAAGGTGAGAGGTCAAAATGGTGAAATCAAAAGCATGAACTAAATGGTTATCAGTTGCCAAACCCAAAGAATATAACTGCACAAGGATCTGATCAGGTTGAAAACAAAAGGAAGCAAACTGAACGCAGAACATAAAAAAGAAAGATGCACCAAAAACAACTTTTCCCCAAACTATCTCTTTTTCATTAGTTTAATCTCCATTCATAGAGCATATAAATTATTGAATCCTGAGCATGATGAAAATATTATCATGTAAGAATTTGTCTCAGGAATACATTATAAAGGTACCTACACGTACGATTAAAAATGGAGAAAAAAAATTATAACGCTTTTAGAAACAAGGAAGAGATCCACCAAATATTAAAAACACCACATGCTCGATCACAGCATGTGAAGCTTCAGGATAAATTCTTATAATAATTTGACAACCATGTTATTCTGATGTTTTACATATATACTGTATAACAGCCTCAGCCTGCTATTTAGATAAAATATAGCTTAAGAAAATATAGCTTAAGAAAAAGGTACCCAAGGTAGCATAAATAAGTAGATGCAGAACAATCACTCCAACATTTATATGATGAGAAACACTAATAACCTTAAAACCAAGGCATGAACCGCAATTTTGTGTGTGTTTGTGTGTATGAGAGAGAGAGAGAGAGAGAGAGAGAGCGAGAGAGAGAGAGAGAGAGATTTTACATGGTACTTGAATTGTTATGGCAGGTTCACAATATCTAACCCTAGGTACAGGCTGCAGGTTTATCAAAAAGAACTATCATATATAAAATATTGAACGATCCTGAAACTCAAGAATAGGAATAAGGCAGTAAAGGCAAATAAAGGAAATCGAGTCAAAATACTACGTATACAACTGTAACACGGAAGTCATAAAAGATGAGAAAGAGGGAAACTTTATTTAATGGGTCAATTTATTGTAGATTACTATCTTCAGATTATATATTATGTAAAAAGTTTAATAAATCTAACAAAAGCGATGTAAACCCTCAAATTAATACGATTGCTCACAAAGCATTGGGAACATTAGACTATCACAAATTCACAAGTACAAAATTATGTGATGTCACCCATGTCCGATGATTATCCCCTGGGAAGGCTTCATGTATGTTTTCTTTAAGGTACAAATTAGGGACAATAGGCAAGCTCATGCAGCTCAAGGCCTAGAAGACTCAGCTATTTGGCTGGTCTACAAGATGGTATTTTAGTTATTTCGTATCTACACTGGATCACATGGGTTTTAAGTTCATACCATCTGGTGTAAAGGTAACGTATCTACTTTTGAAAATTTCAGACGTAGACTTTCTAAATCCTAGCACATTTCCCCACGGTTCAAACACAAATAATACTCCTTTTCATCCAAATTATACTCTTTTTCCATCTTTTCTCGACGCAGTTGTGATATCAACCCAAGAAAAGAAACTAATCTTCTAAATCGGAAACCCTAGAACTATCAAAACTCTGGTAAATAAACCAAGTAAAATAAATGAAAAAAGAACAGAATAATAAAAATTATAACTAAAAGCAAAAAAAAAAAATCAAACACAGCATAGCACCTACATTCAGTAATAATGCCAAAGGCTAAAAAAATATAAAGCATAAAGAATAAATGGAAACAGAAACCATTAATATTCTGCATACAGCACTAAACCACATCAAGCAAGACGACAACTTTATAAGAAAACAGAAAGCCTTAATTCTAAACTGAATTCCCACGACCCAAAACTATAAAACCGAAACCCTAGTTCACAATCCCAAAAATAAAATAGAAACAACGAAAACCCTAAATTACCAAATCCACAACCAATTACACTTCCAAACACAAAGAACCCAATCTCAATTCAACACAAAACAACAAAAACACAAAAACGCACAAATAGGAGGGCATACCTTACACAGAATTTGGGGGTTTTTTCACAGAGTACCTAGAGCGATCGCCCGCGAATAAACCCCCCGTGAAATACAAATTCCGGAACAAATTAGGCTCTGCTTAGTGACGTGGAAATGGGGGAAACGAAGAATTGTGGAAGAAATTCGAGCAGCTTAAAAAGCTCGTTAATGGAGGGAAAATTGGGGAGGGGATCGTGTGTTGGCGAATCGGGAATCTGGACTGTGGGAGAATACTTGCGAGGGGTATTCAATTGGCTTCCTCGGTCTATGCCACACGTGGCACCATATTAGTGGCTGCTGTAGTGCGCCAAAAAAAATTTCCTTTTCTTTTTTCCTTTTTTAAGGAGAGTTCGTAAGTTGGAAAATTTAATATTTTGCTTCACCCAGTGTACAAATGAAAAAATAAATTAATAATCGAATGATGTGGCGATTTTATGTACAAATTAAATTAAATTCATCTGATATACAGTAACATTTCTTTTGAGCAAATTTGATATAGTTTTTTAGTGACATATCTAAAGTTTAAGATGTATTTTAAGTTTTTCTTATCATTTACTTATAAGTGTGATAAATTTTGTCCCATATTTTTGTAGAATATACAAATCACCACATTGATAGCGTGTAAATCTCATTTGAAATCGTCTATTGCATATTTGGTGTTCTGTTCTCTATTGCACACTTGATTTTTTTTTTCAATTTTTTCTTTGATTTCATTTTACTATACTTTAGTTTAATTTTACACTTATTATTAATGGTTCATCCTGTCCAATTAGAGTATAATATAATTTTTTTATTATTAAAATTTTCAAATAACCAATTAATAACTAAAAATTGAAAATTAAATAATAAAAATTACTATGCATTCCAATTGGGTATGATTAATCATAAATAATAATTGTAAAGCTAAACTATAACATAAGAAATTGAAATCGTTCCAAAAACTAAAAAAAATTAATTGTCCAATAGAGAATGCAACACTAAGGAGGTGATTGGTATGAAAAAATGGAATCAGGTATGAATGGAATGAATTTAGGAATGGAATGACAATTCTTATGATTGGTATGCCACCGGAATGAAGAACGGAATCGAATACTATTTTACTTTTTATATTATAAAATGAATATTTTTAATACTTTTAAATTTCTTTATAACTGAACAAAGTGTAATAACTGATATTATTAACACGTGTTGTAATTTTTTTTATTATATTTCTAAATTGCATTTCTTTTATAGTAAGTGATTTTTTTCTAATATTTTAGAAAAAAAAAATTATTTAATTTATTAAAAACTTTATTCCAAAGTATTTAATTAATACACATAATAATTTGTATACCTTGATAAAAATATTTTTACTCCACAGAAAAATAGTTTATCATTTTAATTTTTTATCTGAATATATTAAATTATAATTAGTTTATTTTTTATTAGAATATATTTATATATTACATTTATTTTGGTACCACTTTTATTTTTCTTCAATACAATTTTAAAAATATCAAAATTTTATTTTAATATATATTTTAATTTTTTTAAATATAAATATATAATATAAAAATAATTATGAAATAATAATAAATTATTTAATATAATTTTCGAATTATTTTTCTAAATATGATCAAATGATATTATAAGACGTCATTATGTGTAAATATACAATATATTAATTTTTTGGTTCATTGGGAATAGTTAAACCCATGGGGGTGAGTGGAATGGTTATTCCCTTACTTTTGGGAATAGCGATTCCTTCGGGAATGGTGATTCCCGATATTAAGGTATACCAATCAGAGAAATGGAAATAGACATGGGAATGGTCATTCCATTCCACCATACCAATCAGCTCCTAAATGTGCAGTACAGGGTTCAGTTGGTATATATTTAATGTAAATTTTAAATCGCCCGTATCTAATTTATTCAAATAACCCGCGACCTAAAAAGTGAACCAGACATTCTTTCTTTTTTTTCTTTTTTCTTTTTTGTATTTTGTAAACGAGCACTTCCACGTTATTTGCAACATATAAGTAACTTACTTTTTTTTCAAAGACTTCACTTTTTTTATAAATAAATAAATTTGAACTTTATCGGTTTATATAGGTTAATTGTACGTCAATTATAGACCTAAGAATATGAAAATTATTAAGTTAGCGTTCGAATGGCTGAAACTACAAATCGAAGACCCAAAATCATGTGTTTATTGTTTCTTATTTTGCAATTATTTTTATATTGAATTTCAATTCAATTATAATCCATTATCTGATTTATTGTCTATTAAATTCAATAAAAAATATTAAAAATAATTGAAAAGGGAATCAAAATAAATGAGTCATGAGGTCCTACAATTTTAATTATTCCAGTTCCAATTAAATATATATATATATATTTTTTTTTTCTTTCAGATCTCGGATTGATAGCTGACTTATTATATCATAGGGCCCAAATCGAAAGAAATCCATAAATTTATGTATAAAGCATATCAATTAGATAAAATGATATTTTGCATGGGTTACACGAGCAGAACCTGCACGCTCTTAGTATATTTATATTAATAATTAATTATGAAATGATAATTGAATACACTTAAATAGCAACATTCAATGCATGTGCCTATAATTATCCTCGTTGCGCATCGACTGTTTATGATGAAGATCGGTGTTCATAAAATATCGGTGCTTTACTAAGGCTAAATAATTTTTTTTTTTAAATATTGCTTCTAGCCATAATAAATTGGTTAATTAATATCTTGACTGACAAAAAAAAAAGATCAATATCTTGTAGAATATTTCTTGCTTATTTTTCATTGACTTGGAAGTTAGAACATTGTTTACTTGTTGGTGTGCGACTTCTGATATCTCAAATAATTTGAGATTATTATTTTTTACCGATTTATTTAGAAATAAAATAAATCAAAGTACATGAATTAGTAGGCGGGTATTTGTTAGATAACACCATATAGCCTTTTAAATCTTTTTATTTTGAGAGTTTAATTTTTTTGTTCAAACATTTTTAGTTTTTTGAGGAATTTGTTCAAACATTCTTAAGTAAAAGTAATATACGTAAAATTAGAGCATCAATAATTAGGTATATTATACAGCCACCAAAGTATCAACAAACACGTTTTCAAGTACTTTTAGTTTTTCATTATTTACAATAATTATTTATTACTTGATTTTAATTTTATATATCCTGGCTCTGAAAAAAATTTGCGCTACGGAAAGGGAAAGGGGGTCAGCCCAAATGTGCGAAGAAATACCCAAATAAATATAAGTATTTCGTAGCCAACCAGAGTAGGTTAATATCTACAGTATATCATGCACAACCATATAATCACGACGATTAATTATACATCATGTGCAGGATTACCCCTCCCACAGCAATGTATCGTGATCTTTATGGTAGGAGATAATATTCCTACATATATATGTTATAGAATTTATAAATCACAGCATGAATCAATAATCACATAATAAATTTATGATTGTCCCCTCACTGTGTTATCCAGTGACGGATCCAGACGGAAATATTTGAAGGCCTCTTTGCACCATCTATATTGTAGGGGACTAAAATCGATCGACAACCAAAGAATATATTGAAAAATAAAATAAAAAATATATTGGTTAGGGGACTGGGCACCCCATCCCTTTAGATCCGCCACTATTGTCATTTATCTGCTACGATTTTCTGAATTAAGGCCTTACTCAAAAAATACTTGTAAGAAATTAAATTTTTATCACCAATCAAATGGTGACACGTGGAAATTAAACAATTGAAATATCCAAATTATATTATTTATTTACATTTTAGGAATTTTAATTCCTAAATTAAATAAATAAATTGATATTCAATACGTGGAAGAAATCTCGACCAATAGAAATGCGACACGTGACGAGCTCACACAAGAAATGGCCACATTGGTGTAGAGAATCACAAAGGGTACAAGACACCAATGAAACGATGCCACGTAAGCCCTAATGAACACATCAATGGGACAATGACACGTAAGCCTTAATACACCCTCATTTGCCTATAAATAGAAGGCTCGGCCTAAGGAAACCACACAACTTCAAGAGCTCAAGTTTGGAGAAGGATTCGTGAGATAAAGCTCTCTTCAATCTTCAGGGCGTTCAAGTTGGAGATTCAAAATGTTCCTCGCGTTCCTCGTCAAAATCATCCCAAATTCGACGTGCGATCCGGATCCAAGGTGCTCGGCCCTCTGATCGGCGTTATCGACTTCAAATCCTCAAGAACAACTTGAAGATTCAAAGCGTTCTTCAACAAATCATCCTAAAAACTACGTTTGATTCGGAATCAAGATGAAAATCCTTCGAATTGACGTTACAAACCTCAAAACATCGGGTTCCTGAAGATCGAAGAGTAAGAACAACTTGAAGATCTTGAAGAACACGAAGAACAAATCCTGAAGAGAAGAATCACAAGATCGAATAGAGAATCGAACCACAAATTGTAATTTCAATCCAAAATCTTTTCTTTGTACGATTTTCCGATGTTTATTAATTTAAATACTCGGAATTTGTGTTACAATACTATTGCTCTAATTTTTTGAATTAAGAGCTCATTCGAAAAATACCATCTATATCTTTATTACACGTGTGATCGTAATAATGCATGCCACGCGTGTTAAATATGTAAAATTAAAATGTAAGTTATAGCCATACCAATATAAAGCCATATCTGTGTCAAAAGAGAGCATCACATTTTTCCGCAGAAAACTCGTTTTTACACACGACAATTTAATGCGCTTGATTATTTTTATTTAAAATGCAAGGAAATGTGAAAGGATAAAATACTATTTAAATAAATAGAGTATCTCTAGGGCTGGAATTAGAATATTCCCTAACTTAAAATCCATCTTAATCTCCATTGGCCCACTGGACCGCCATTTTCAACACAATTTCGACAACGACCCATATTAAGAGGAGGACCCCTCAATATTTAATATATGAATTAACGTTGTTATCAAGTCACTTTTCCTTTTCCCGATATTATATAAAATATGCATTCAAGAAAAAATTAAATTGTGCTGCTTTCATTTTTAAAATAACAAATAAACTGATAGTGTTTTTCTTCCCATTCTTTCCAATTTAAACTTTAAAATCCAACGCGAACATGCATTTTTATGAGATAAAACTGCAATACAAGTTTGTCTATGATCAATTTGTTGTTCGTATTATTTGATTGGACTTTATTGTTTGTTTCATTGCACAACCATTCAAACAGGATTTCAATCAAGATTAATCATTTTATAATCCTCATCGGTTCATCCAATGATTAATTATGAATGTCAATATAATATTATTTTGTTCCGCAAAATATACATATATCAATCAATCGGTTGGTTGTTGTACTAAAATATTCATTCTTAGATTGATGGTTTTATGTAAATTTTCATGTTAATTAAAATGTGCCATGCCATTTAAAATTTATCATTCTATATGCGAACACCACAGACATAATTATTCATATGGTTATATGACACTATCATGTAACATGTCTGTAGGGTGGATAGATAATCATTACTCATTAATCATTATGCTTGTTAGTCGTTGTTAGCTAATGATTTTTACCCTAAAATTCAATTATTAACTAAAATTGTAAAAAATAAATTCCAAAGGATAATTATAAACTCTAATTGAAAGGAATATAAATCATAAATAATAATTATAAAAATTAAATCAAACCAAGAAAACATAAGAAAAATTAGTGATATAAATTTCACATAGACACAGTGGTGTGTAGGATAACTAAACTCTATTTGTATGTATAAACTATCAATATCATTACTAATTATAATAATTTAACATATATATTTATATTTGATCAAAATTAAATATTGTGTTCGTGTTTAATATTATCGTGTCGATAAGATAAGAATCCAGCGTGCACAAATTGATAGTCATGCAGTCATGCTCATAGTTGTTATCCTACGTATATTTATAAATTTATAAAATATCAAAGTATAAAATTGGGGTACAATTAAAACAAATAAAATAATAATATTAACTAACCAACCTACTAACGGCAATAACAGTCCAAAAATCAATGGACTCTCTTACCTCAATAAAACAGCTCTCAGAGACTCATTTCATTACGCAATTTCAACGCTCCAATCTCCACTCTCACACAACACGATGCCTTCTCTCCTCAACGCGCCGCTCAAATCCCTAATTTTCTCACTATTTCTCTGGATTGGATTGATTTGCATTGCGGAAGTCAATGCCCGTGAAGTTGAAGGAGAATTGCTGCTGAAAGGAGTGAGCGAGCAGAGAGAGTTCGACTATTTCAAGCTCGCCCTCCAATGGCCGGGCACCTACTGCCGCAAAACCAGTAAATGTTGTGCCAAAAATGGCTGCTGTCGAGGGTAATTTCAGTGTTTTTGTTAATTGTTATGTCGCCCAAAAAAGTTTGTTGTTGTTGTTGTTGACTTGTTGTTGTTGTTGTGTGTGTGTACGTGTTTTATTTGCGCGCTATGTTTCCGATTTATGTGGTTTTGTCCGATGAAATTGGTTCATATAGATTGATTTCGGAGCTCTTCTTATGCTTATACGGAATTGTTAGGATCAAGGGCTACCGTAGCATCATAGAGACCAATTTTGTCTCCTTAACCTTGGTAGTGCAGAAATTTGACTCCTTTCCAGTGCTTTGTGTCGATTCAAATGGGTGCTACTGAAATTTATATTAGTGATATTTTACTAGGATTTATTTATTTGTGTGATTTTGGGGAGACCTGTCATTTCGTAAAAAGAGCCTAGCCCACAAATCGCACTGAACAAGCTCTGTGCAATAAGGTCACCTACTTTAACACTCGTAAGGGGTTACTAGGTGTTTTTACATGGTTCTCTGTGTTTTGATTTTAAATAATGGGGTAAAAACATTTTTAGGACATTTTTAGTGTTTTGGGAATGTATTTTATCACCTCTAATTTTAGTACTATATGCTCAAAAACTTTGGGTTCTTAGTATAGTGCCTGAAGGTTTATCGGTTGTAGTTGATTGCTGTCCTGAAAATCTGAACAATCCAAAAGTACAATCCTAAAAATTAGAGGTGGCAAGATACAGGTCAAAAAACAAACAGGGAAAGTGTTGGCAATACTAATATACACCTCAACAAAATGATCTTGTAGAGCGAAAACACAGGCACATTGTTGAGGTTGGATTGTCCTTCTTAGCTCACTCCCATATGCCTACAGAATTTTGGGATGATGCTTTTGCATCAGCTGTCTATGTTATTAATCGAACTCCTAGTGAAATGTTGAAATTCGAAACTCCTTTTGAAATTCTGGCAACTACCAAACCTGATTTTTATTCTCTTAAAAACTTCGGATGCTTGTGTTTTCCCCATCTTCGACCTTATAACACCCATAAGTTGGAATTTATATCTGAAGCGGGCATATTCATTGGGTATAGCACTTGTCATAAGGGCTACAAAGTCCTCTTGCCCCTCTAGCAATATCATTGCCACTAGGAGTCTAGGAATATTATTTTCAATGAGACTCAATTTCCTTTCCTCCTTCCTGTACTGCTCCCTCTAACTCATTTCAGCCTTCTATTCCTTACACTTTCTCGTCTTCAACATCATCTTAAAGCCCTCCTCCCTCTCACAGTCCTTCTCATCCTCCGCCTACCTGGACTTCCCCCTCGCCTGGATTTCATAGCATTGAATCACCACACATGTTGATTAATGACCAGTCGTTGACTGACAGTGAAGCTCCAAGTTTTGCAGGTCATCTTCACCTCTTCAGGTTCCTACAGCACCTTCTTGTCCCATCAATGTTCACCCCATGGCCACTCGTGCCAAAGATAGCGTCTTCAAGCCTAAAGTGCTCATTGCAGTCCTTCCCACAGCTCCTTGTGAGCCTCCCTCCTATGTGGCTGCTCTACAATCGCCCGTTTGGAAGGCCGCCATGCTTCAAGAACTTCATGCCTTACTTCACAATCAAACTTGGACTCTCCGTCCTTTGCCTCCAAACAAGGAATTGGTCAGCTGCGAGTGGGTATTTAAACTCAAACGACATGCCGGCGGGACCATTGCTCGTCACAAAGCGCACCTAGTTGCTCGTGGTTTTACTCAGACATTCGGTCTGGATTACAATGGAACATACAGCCCCGTTGTCAAGCCGATAACCATTCACACCATTCTCACTATAGCTTTGTCCCAAAAGTAGGCCATTCGGCTACTCGACGTTGATAATGCCTTCCTTAATGGCTCTCTCTCTGAAGAAATTTACTGTCCAAAAAATTAATTTTCTCTTCAATTGTTGAAGAATGGGTGCACAATGGGAAATAGTAGCAGGTTTGATTTTGGATATCTTGATGTGCCACCCTTAAATAGTGAAGATGGATTATCAAGTTAGCTTGGTTAGCTAAATCTGTCACAGATAATATGTTAATATTTGATCAGAGATAAAAATATATTTTGCTCTCTTAGGCTTCAATTAATCTTTACATGTTTTCCAGATAGGCAAAATCCTGTTCAAGTTAAAAGAGAGACCAAGAATAAACTATAAACATGGCTCTTGGCCTTGGGTGATGATATACTTGTATTAGAAAAAAATTCCTATTAAGATTATGTACACTTGCCTTTGTTCACATGCTGCGAGCTTTTCTATGTGATTTTTATGTATCTGAAAAAACACAAGAATGCAAATGAATCTTACCATTCACTTTATATTTTTGTTTATATGTGCAGATCGAATGGTCCGACAGGATTTACAATCCGTAAGTGCACTGATTTACACTGTTTAACTGAGACTGTGGATATCTTTATTGTTTCATTCGTTTTTTAAATTTAGGAATACTGTGAGCAACTGATTATACATAGAATATTATACAGAAAAAAAAAGATGGAGATACAGATAAATGTTGAAATGAATTTGTTAATCACTCTAGTGACGCGATTAAGATGACCAGATGGTGCCTCTTTCTCTGCAGATGGACTTTGGGCTGATTACAATGATGGATCTTGGCCTTCTTGTTGTTCGGGTAAAAGATTTGATGCTAAAGAGGTAAAAAAATTATTTACTTTATGCCTACAATATAGATTCTAAGACATATATGCATTTTCATGTGCTTATATATTTGAATATTTTTGTCGTGCCATTCTTTTGTGCCGTTTGAGCGAACAGGTTTCACAGTGTTCGTGTCTGAACACAATCATTGTTTCTTTATTTGGACTCCCCAGATGTATCATTGTTTGACATGCCCAGTGATAATTTCCTAGAAGCTTCATTGGATTCACAGCAATAAAGATGGTCCTGTGTTTGAACCATTTGTTTAGTTACATAGAGCATTAACCAGCATGACGTTTAGGGGAGTGGGTGGGTTGTGTTTGTGGGTGGTTTTTTATTTGTTTTGTTTTTTAATCTTCATCATTCTCTCCTCACAACCCCTCTAAAATTTTATTATTATTATTATTATTATTATTATTATTTATTTTATCTTTTATCTTATTGAAATTTGCAGATTTCAACATTGCTTGATGCACTGAATAAGTACTGGCCATCTCTAAGCTGTAGTTCTTCAAAGAACTGCCATGGTGGAAAAGGATTATTTTGGGAACATGAGGTTTGTTAATTATCTTTGCTGAACTTCAGACTTCATGATGATATTACATGTAACTAATAAATGCTCCTTTCTCTCTGTCATGTTTGGGCTGTGGAACGTCTGGAAAAAAGTGGGGTAAACATCTACTTGAAGGACTATTTTTCCATTTTGTTTCATTGCTGCTTTTGTGTTCCGAGGAATAAAGCTTATCATACATTTACACATGTTGAGATTTGACTTAAGATGAGAGTTGTTGGATAAGCTTAAGAATGCTAAATGCAATTGCTTCACCCTTGATACGTGGCATCAATATAATTTCTGAATCTAATTGATTTTGCCCATCCTAATTCCTAACTAGGCCTGCACTAGATTCCGCAGCATTATTGAATGATACTAACAAAGTGTGATCGGTCTTGTGGAACCTGTATACTAATGTTATCCTACGTTCACTTCCACCTCTGTCCTCTCTCTCAGTAACTGAATCTCCTAAAACAAGATATAACGAGAGACCAAATTATGCCATAAATGATGAGGGTGCTTGGAAATTCTATGCTCAGGGGAATTCACAAACAAAGAGAGTATAACTCATGAATATTGTCTAGGGAATTCACAAGGCGTCCTTAATCTTGTGAGCAATTTTTTGTGAACCAACGAAATGTTCAATATTTCCCTTCTCTTTCTTAAATCTGTCTGATCACCTTTAATGACATTCACTGCTAGTAACAAGAATGCATTCTTTTTCTTAAATGAAAATTAACTATTTTTTATATATATTTCACACATTTGCTAATTACCAACCCGAGTGCAATTTTTAACTGAACCATGACCTCAGAGAGCATACTGACTTGGCTACTCCTGGTACCATGTAGCGGCCAAAGTGCCGTTCCGTGCACCCATACCTTTCCCAAATAGTCATGTGGTTGGCAGTGCTTATTGTGCACTTAATTTTTCAATGTGTATCAATAACTTCATTTACTGCCGAAGAATCTAACTTCTTTACTTTATTCATGTGTTCTGCAGAAAAACATGGAACTTGTGCTGCTTCAGTAACAGGAGATGAATACAATTACTTTGTGACAACGCTTAATTTATACTTCAAATATAATGTCACAGTAAGATGGCACTAGCCCATAAACTTTTCATGCTTTTCCCCTGTCTTCATTCAGGCTTGTTATGCACGATCATGATTCATGGTTAATAATCTGTTGCATTGCTCATTCAAATCAGTAGGAGCCTTGTTTGTCTGTAATTGAATAGGAGTCATCTGTTGAACTTCAAAAAGTACAACTTTAGGATCCCACAACATAGTTCAAATGTAAGCTATAGGCATGCCCTAAGTAGATAGGACTGGGAAACTAAAGGGTGCTTAGCTGGGTAATAGAACAGAGGAATGGCAATACACGAGGCATCATTTACATTAATGGTGACTAACCCATTTTCATTAACTAATAACTAACCTTCCCCTTAATCAAAATTATTCCATTGCATGTTCCTCTCGATCAAACCCATTGCAATGCCTTTGCCATTTCCCCAATTTATAGAACTTTTAAGAATGTGTCTGTTGCGAGTTGCGACCACAGCTATGCATCTATCTTTCTGGCCAGACATTACTCTTGTAGTTCTTAACTAAGATTGCAATATGTAACTTTCCATTTAATCAGTCGCATAGTAGGTTCCCACCTTGGTTAACATATTTTTTAACATTGTGCAGGAAATTCTGAGAGAAGCAGGATATGTGGCATCTAATTCTGAAAAATATCCTGTAGGGGGCATTATTTCAGCCATTCAAAATGTTTTCCAGGCAACTCCAGAACTCGAATGCTCAGGTGATGCTCTGGAGGAACTTTATCTATGCTTCTATAAGGATTTTAAGGTCAGTCCCTGCTTTTATTCATTTGTATTAATTTAATTTTGCAAACCCGGATATGTATTTATCATTTGGATTAATTGCTCAATGACCCCCCCCCCCCCAATTTTTCTTACTTTCTATTTCCCTTTCAACTTAATTGTTGGACTGCTGATTACAGTACTACAGTAAAATGGTTATAACATGCTGGAGTTTCTTTTGATTTCAAGGATGCCTGATTTTTTTCGTCATTCGAACTTTTATTAGTATCAGTCTCTACTTTTTGCTTGTTGCTGGTTAGAGCGATTTATGCCTGGTCTGAGAAACAGATATGTTTTTTGCAGCCTCGTGATTGCATAATTGCAACCAGCACTAATAGTGGCATGCTTACTTCAAAATCATGTCCCAGCTATGTCAGCTTGCCGGAACTTGGGTCATTGAGTGAGTTTAATTTTCTCCCTTCTCCACTCACTTAAGAAATCTGTAGCATTTCCTGCTAACAAGCTTCTTAATGCTAAAATTTTGACAATGATAAGTGGCATTTCACTAGTAGTACAATCTGTGATTCATAGCCCTGCTCGAAATCTTTCATATTCAATTCCCTCATCCATGCTGCATCTGTTTAGCCAGTCCATACTACTCAGTTAAAGACTGACTGCACTCATTAGTACTACCTTTCACGGGTCAGTTCTGCCTGTTAGAACTCATTTTCTGGTTGCAGAACTTGGAAACAGCAAAGCTGAGGTTCCGCACTACACTCTAAAATCCTCTATTTGAACAAGCCGTAGATGGGGGGGACACAAATCGCCTTGCTATGCTTATCAGGTAATAAATAATGCCCTGGGGAATTAATCAGCAGATGGAATATGAACAATGAATGTATCAGGTTGAACTTGAGATGTATCATGTCACATTTTACATATTTACTGGAATTTAATTCTCCCGCTCATGGAATAATTCATTTTATTCCTGCCACTGCAGATAAGCAAGAAAAATGATTGGTCTCTTTGTACAGTCTTTACTAATATTTTAATTTGAATTCTCTACTTTTTATTTGACAATTTTGAGTTTCTGTTATTGGCATTATTTATACGTGATGAGATCATAATATTTTGTTCTTGCACATGATTTTTTTTTTTGGATACCCGCAACCGTGTGTGCATTCCGATCTAGATACATATAATAGATATTAATGTGTTGTTTCGCACTTACTAATCGCACATGATAGAAAATAAAAGATTTTGTATGAGAAATGCATTTTTTTTAGCCCTCGAGTGTCAAATCCCCCTTCTCCCCCCACCCCCCAAATCTTGTTTGCCCTAGCTTTGACTTATACGGCGTCGTTTGCAGTGTCTTGTGATTGATTCGGTATTTTCATTATTGACTCACTAATCACTACAAATTGGTAATCATCACGCAAGATTATAAGGAAAATGTACAAAAACATCCCTCTTAATGTTTACCTCGAGAGCAAATTTCACTTCAGACCCTGTTTGGTTCGCTATTAAGTAAAATTATTCTAAGAATGTGATTGTGAGGAAAATGAATCATAGAAAATTATTTATGCCGTGTTTGGAACATAACAAATAAATTGTCATAATTCTCATCTTAGTGTTTGATTCAAATTAAATAAGTAAGAAATGAAATAGCTAAAATATTTCTTATCATTTTCAAACTACCAATAGTTTTTAAGATATAAACAATATAATTTATAATTCTACGTACAAAAATAATTATATTATATTGTATATAAATTTATATATTAAGTAATTTGAAGATAACATGCTATTTAAATTTAAATCAAAATAAATTATATGAGAACCAAAATAATAAATAATCAAAATGATTATTTTGTTATTTTAGGTTAATACAAAAAAATTATTGTCAATTGGTTGTTAGCTAGAATGATCAAATTTTAGTTGGAATTTATCAATAAAAAAAATTATAATTTCTCTTTAAGCATAGGCCTAAAATCAAATATACGTGCATAAAATCAATATTATTTTATCATTATTCAGTTTGAACTTTTGTCAATGAAATTTACTTATTGAAAAATGTATGAAAAATACACGTAAGAATTTTAATAAAATCCATTTACAAAAGTACGAGTTCAATTATGATAAAATAATATTAATTTTATTTATGTAGATACTGTCTAGAATAAAATGAAAATAAATAAATATTTAGGGATAAAAAAGAATAAAAAAAATACATTTACGCCAAAAAACTATTTTGGGAGGAGGAGATATGAGAGAGTTTGCACCTTCTGATAAATGTTACACTACTATTTGCTCAAAAAAAAAGTTGAGGAGGAATTTGCACTTCAATGTATTTTTTACCTTTTTCCAAGGTTATATAAAAATTGTACGTAAATTAACGAATTGAATACATAATTATATTATTGTAGTTAAATATATATTAATAGTACGTTTAGTAATGTGTACGATAATTTAGTTTTAGTTTTTTATTTAATTTGAGTTGGATGAAGGGGAGTTGTGGGTCTCGAACTGATCTGAGACCTTTCTCTTTTACATAGAGATCTCCACCGCTTGAGTGTTCTAGACTTCTAGAGAGAAGACCAACAATTTAATTAATTACACTTAATAACAAAAAAAATGTAAATAAATAATTAATGGAAATAGAAAACAATAATACTCCATCCGTCCCAATTATATAGTCTCATTTCTTCTCGCACGTAGATTAAAAATATTTATGAAAATAAGATATTAAAGCTAAACTTCCAATAACACCCTCATTGAATATTTATGACTTTCAACTTTTAAGTTGTTATTTTTTTAATTTTCAAGATTCAACAAGGGTTTATTTGTACATTACTATGAAAATTAATGATATTTATAGTAATGAGACTATATAAATGGGACACCTCAAAATAGTAAAAATGACTATATAATCGGGACGGAGGGAGTATATAAGATAAAATATTGAGGAATATGATTATTCTTGTTGAGTGTTAAGCTTGGAGCAAACAATTTGAAATCAACATTAAAATTTTGTAATGCAAAACCATGATGTTCCAAATTCGATGAATATTTTGACACTTCGTCTTCCATTGTAAGTTTGAAAAATACATTTAATTTCATTTAGATACAAATATATATACATAATTAAAGTACTTCATATTGACGCAGACGCAGTTCATTTCATTTAGATACATTTTATTGTATGTTTCCATCAATAATTGATGCAATTAATTTCCTTAAAAAATAGAAGACAATTTAATCTCATTTCTTATCCTAAATATTAAATTTGATATGAATCTTATATCCTGTCTGCCAATTGTATTAACTTTTCCATTACAAACTTCGTTTTCAGATCGTCCATTAATTCATGATAGCCATATTATTGAAGCTGACTCATTCATTCTCTTAATTATATTTATCTAATTAATACTATTAACGAATGCCGCAATTAACGAACAATTAGCTAGTATGCAGTTTTGCATGCACATATATGGCTAAATCAATAAATTACTATATATCACTTCACCAACAATAATTTATTCACCGGCCACGTGTAACGCAGATTGGTATTCATTGAATTAATTAATATGCTAAATAGATATATAATATTATTTCATTTGCGAGGCTTGAATTTCGATAGGTGAAACCAAATAATATGTTTTTGAGAAAAACAGATTAAGAGGCCAAAATTATTCAACCCTGGCCTCAACTAAAATAAATTATGCTCTCTCTCTCTCTCTCTCTCTCTCTCTCTCTCTCTCTATATATATATATATATATATATATATATATATATATATTCTTCTTCTAAAAGCTCTATGTGTTAGCATTGAGACAAATTCAATTAATGGAAATTTAAAACTGGAAAATATGTTAGGTCTAACAAAATAATAAGCAACTCGATGGCGAGGCAAAGTTGGACATGCAATCTATAAGGACGATGACTCTTGGTAGAATAGAAGCACTATTTAATTTATTATATTAATCATGTAATTATTTTAAAGGAAAGCAACTTTTAGGAGGTAATAATGGCTCAATTATTGGGAAATGGTGCAACTCTTTTTGATCAAGGTGACATTCCCACTTCCAAATATTTTTCTATTTTCTAATCCAATCCAATTTGGTTAAGCTTGTCCTATATACCTACACTTATATATATACATGAATATTCTCATAGACTTTTTGTTAATTAATCTTTTCTTATATTATTTTTTTAAAAAATGCATACTATTTTCCACCCATGTACATCACCATATATACGTTGTGTCAGCAGATAATATATTAATGGAAACATGTTGGGATGATTATTGTAAAATAATCGAATAGATTAATACCTTTAATTTGTTTGAAAATTTTAATGTGGGATCAAGATTTGTTTTAATCTTTTAGTACCAGCTTTTTAGAAAACTCTTTCCCACTCTTCTCGCGACCCTTGCACTCCACCCTTTTTTCATACAATTTTCATTATGTATAGCTAGATTGTACCCACCACATCATGTATAGCATCTTCATTATTGAGATTACGTACATTAAAAATTTATGCATCATAAATTTTACGGAGGGAGGAGTCTTGTGTGAGACCATCTTAATTAAAGATCAAAATATGTAAGATGGGTCAAGTTTCAAATTCAATCACAATCAAATACCAACAAAAATACATATCATCTTCACCATCAATGCATTGATCATCAATTTTACTCAACTTCAAAATTAGAAGTGCGTGTATGGGGGGGGGGGGGGTTGCATGTAAATATACCCTTAGTGTGTAAATTAAAGATAAATCTCAACCATCCAATGAATTGGAAAAATGTGTGTAATTTTGTAAATTATTTTTTAAAATTCAATGCTAAAATTCAACATACCGATGATAAAATCAGCATATATACATAATGTCAGTTATCTCTTATAAAAAAGAAAATATATTAATAATTTAAACCGTTCAAATTGATCCTTAATTACAAACTAGAGACCTATATGTGTGGATATATTATATATATGTATATGTGTGTGTGTGTGTGTAAAGTTATCCGATCCCCTAGCACTGAACCTAACCCTAACCCTAAGCGTAGATTATTTTTTGCAGAAATGACAAAAAAAAAAAGAAAGGTAATACTTTAGTGAGATAACACCAAAGTTAATGAGGTAAGCCGCCATTAGGGTTGTAAAAAAGTAGATTATGTGCGATCTTTACGTTTAAAAGAACCTTCCGATCCACACTCTTATTAAATGACCAAAAACCAGAAAGGTCATCTTTTTTTTTCAAATTAATTAATATATAAGCTTCCTACAATACGTGTGTGTGTGTATATGTATCATTTTATCATAATGTTAAATAGCATGTGGTACGTGTCTCATGTGTTGAGCGAGTTTGCTGTAAAAAATTGATAATATATATATATATAGTATATTTGTTTATTTGTTTTTGGCCGACAAATATATATCTTGTTATAATTTATATATTGTGTGTGTGTGAAGAAGAGTAGTACATGAAATGGGGTCTTTCACGGGTTCAAAGAGTGCACTATATAGTTCACGCAAAATAATTGAGTCTAAAATATGTAAATAATTCATCACTCGCAAAAATTGATACAGTGGCTCCATTTTTAATTGACGTCGCAACTTGTACGTAGATTTAATATGCTGCAGCAATCTCCTTAATTTGGTTGTTTAATTGTTAATTAGAGTGGCTAATTAATTAGTTAATTTGCAACTAAAATGATCATGAGCTCAAATTTTATCAATATTTTAAAGTTGAATTCATCGTACATATTTTCTCGAATCCGGTCTTGCAAATTTATCATTAATGTTACAGAAAAAGCTAAAAAGGGAAGAACATATATATACATATATATATATATAACAAGTCGGTGAGCCTTATATATTATATTATAAGGAAGAATATCCACTTAATATTTATCTTTGTTTCTTGTTGTGTTTAGCTAATTACTATAGTCTTTATATGCTCTAGTATATATGAAAAAGAAATTAAAGTGATTAATTAGCTAGGTTCTTTCGATGGAGCACTAGCTAGATCTTTAAAGGTAAATAAAAAAGGTGGGTGTTCTATATATATACACCTCAAATTAATCTTTTTAAATTACTTAACAAGGACACCGCTTTTTTTATAAATTAAGGTGTATGAGAAGAAAATGGTGGGGGTGTATAGTACTAAATTAAACCCTATACATAAATACAAAAAAGGAGTTCATAGACATAAGTTTGGTAGAACAGAAGAAGAAAAAAAAGCTGTATAATAAGAACAAAAACTTATGAAAAAAATTAATGTAGTAGGTATTTCCCAAAATAATATTAATAGTAATAAGGGAAAAAAAAGAAAAAAAGAAAAAAAAAAAAAGAGGCCCATTGAAAGGTAGATGGAAACAATGTCTCTCTTTCTTTCCCGAGTTTTGCATTGTTTTTTGACCGCACTACCTCGACTTTCTGGCTTTGCTGAAACAACACACCCGCACTCTCTCTCTCTCTCTCTCTCTCTCTCTCTCTCTCTCTCTCTCTCTCTACACACACACACACACACACACTCTCACGTGTACATGTGTACATATATGATATATATACACTCCGTGCATATTGAAAAGGTGGGTAAAACAAATGTTAAAACATTTCTTAATCTTGTAATTAATCCCATCTTTGGGATAGCTAAGTTGGTGAAGTTAGACGAATAAAAAAAGTATTTATATTTGAATAAAAATATGTAAATTAAGTTCAAAACATCTGTGTAGTTACAAACAACGAGGTTTTTTTTTTTTTTACTTTTTGGATATGTTGGGTCGTTGATGTGTATTGTGTGTTTTGTATCAAAATTTAATTATAAGATATGTTTAAATTTCTTTCAGCAAGCAAACGAAGCAACAATATGAGATGATATCCTCAAAATAAATTACTTATATTATTTTTGTTGTTTTTTTAATTTTTAATCGTGAGAAGAGGGTGGGATGCAGACATTAGGGGTTTTATTTTTATTTGTTAGGGTGAATGGATTAGGTATGTGATTGTAAGGGTAAAAATGTCAAAAAAAATTAGATCTATAATTTATTTAAATTTTAGGGTTGTGAAGAGAAAGAAGGGGGCCGGTTGTGAATATAATTACTCTTCTAATTGTCCACTTCAAAAAATAAGTGTAATTAGGCGGGCCCAAGCAGGTGATGTATATATGATATGATATTTTATCGTACAAACTTATAAAATCCATTTAAATGCATATGTTGCTATATATGAATCTAAAATATAATATATGTTGTATAAATAAACGCCAATGCATGTTTGAAACTTATACATCATAAAAAAGACACGGGAAATCTCAGTCCTGCAGATTCATCCAATAATTGAGTCAATTTAATGATAAATAATTA
This sequence comes from Perilla frutescens, assembly GCA_026008535.1. NCBI lineage: Eukaryota > Viridiplantae > Streptophyta > Magnoliopsida > Lamiales > Lamiaceae > Perilla > Perilla frutescens. Next base: position 5,697,259 of record BRKX01000012.1, on the reverse strand, counting down.
AATTGTACGTAGATCGATACTATATATGTAAATATGTGCGACAACTAATTTCATTACCTACGTCATGAAGTGGCTATAAATTAATGTTGTAAGTAAACCTCGTGGTGCTTAGATGCTAAGTTAAATCTTTAAAACAAACTATTCATTTTTTTCATAAGAAAGTTAAAAGGAAAAAATCGTGGTACTTAATTCCTTTTACCCTATACGGAATTTTTTAAAATATATTATGTTTATGTGGAATAATTAAAAAAAACACACTATATGATGATAAGTTCAATGTAGAAGAGTTTAATTATATAATCAATGAAATTCAAACCCATGATAAAAATATATCGAATTCACCTAAATTACTTTTAGAAAAATCTAGAGGCGTGCCTCATGATTATTTGTTTAATTAATTTGCGGTTGAAATATAATCAAATTTGCTGAATTACTTACGAGATCGTAGTAATTTATTTTTGGAAAAATGGTAAATTATTAAGTGATGGAAATTTATAATGTGTGCAGGTGGGTGAAAGGGAAATTAGAAATATAGAGGTGGCGTCAAAACCATGCATGCGGTGATAAAGTGCGCTTCTCTCCTTTGCTACGGAATGATTGCACGATTTTTAGTGACCACGCTTTTATGGGTCCCACATGCATCATTTACCAACCGCCCGGTATCAATATATCATACCACCTTTATTTGTTTATTTTAATTTCTCTCTTTTCAATAACTTAATTAATCGGTTCAATATTACTCATTCCATTGCTCTATTATTTCTTATTATCACATTTCATATTATTCCGTCAATTCATGTTAATGTTAACTGTATGATTATAGGAGTATATTTTATAGAGAAATCAAATCGGACTTTTTTATAACAATAAATTTGCTCTCTTATGTCTCTATATATTTCATCATTTTTAATTAATTTTCAAGAAGACCGGACTTGAAATTCTAAAATTTGAGGATCGGTTGGGGAAAACAGATTTTTTTCAGCTCACGAACTTTAGTTATATTAAGTTTATTACGAGTAACTTAACAGCCAATTAACTATCATTAATTAAAAAATCCTAAAATTAATTAGAGGTGATAGAATACTAACATTAAATTAAGAATACATGTAAAATTTTCAAGTCATTTCTCCTATATATATCATATACATGGCGCGCACCACATAATTACATAAACACTAATTATATTATATTATATTATATATATATATCATTAGGCATTAATCAGCAATAATTGGGGCAATGATCAATTTAAACTCTTAATATTATACACACATCCTCTTCCTTTCAAATTCAATCATGATATATATATATATATATATATATATATATATATAAACTCCCTAAACATTTGATTGTAATACTGTATCTCTTGTTAATTTTATTATCAATATTTTGCATATATCATATTTGCAATCATAAATTAATACTTTAGTTGTAAGCCAGAAAGCAGGCAATCGAATTGCTAAAATTGAGGTGCTTTTGCACTAAAAAATTCTACAACAATTTCTGTCATGTTACAGAAATAAGAATTATGAAATATGTGTGACCACTGCCTCTAAATTGTGCCTTTTCAATATTTCATACATGCCTGCAACAGGTGATCTATGTGAGCACCAAAAATTGGGAGTGTGCGAGGTTCGATGTATCTACTGCAAATAATATATTAGGTGGTATTCAATTTATTTCTGCTCAATAAATAAAAATATTCTTACAAAAGAGTCTCAAATTTTTCGTGTCGTACGTAATAGTCTCATATATATATAAAACAAATTATTCTTGCTGACATTTTTATTTTCTTGAAATCACAAAAATAATAAAAAAAAGACTAATTAAATAATTAAGAACCCTATTTTCTGGAGTCGAATTTTTTTATTTTGGTCCAAGTAAAAAGGATATATATATATATATATATATGTTTGCCTACAGTTTGCGACAAACACTCGTTTTGTATGCTAACTGGAAATCATTTGTTTAGGTGTTGTTTCAATGGTTGGGTTGGATTGCTTTGACCACACTTTTATATATGAAACACTTGATGCTTTCACATGTCCAATTTCATTTTTACATTTTTTTCCCTTTTTCACTTTTTTTTATATATAGAAAAAAAAACTGTGTTTATTTTTGCTAAACAATATATCACAACGATTTAAAAGTTATTCGTGCATGAGATTTAAACTCACGAGTCCATCAATTCCACACAAAGTCATCATAAAAGAAGGGTGAAAAAAAAGGAATATGATTGAAATCTTGTGGCATAGTTGAAGATATGTTAGATGAACGCAACAATTGTGGTTTATATGTGTATAAGTAATTTGATATATATTTTTAAAGCAAAGTATTAGAAGGATTTAACTGTGAATAATGGTTAGAAAAACAGCAACAATAGGAGAGAGACAAACAAAAAGAGTTGAGGGCTCAAAACCAGCCCAACAGACAGCTAAAAAGATAGTACTTCCTCTCAAATGGTCTTTTCAATTCACTGTATTTTTATTTTACTATTGGGACCAATTATGCCATGTTTCTATTAATCCTGATATAATGCTCATCAAAAAGTACATTAAATTAAATATTTACTGAAACAAGATTAAGAAATAATTATAAATCCACATTGAGTACGCGAAAGTCATCATTATAAGGTATTATATATGGAATTTTACGTCTGGAGATATTATCGAACAAATATTTAATTTATTATGTTCCACGCTCGAGTTTTTCTCTTGAATGAATTAGCTAGGAAAATCTCTTCGGATGATGTAATATGGGATTCAAATTGTTTTTAGCCACCTCCACATGAATTGCTATATACTCACATATCATTTTAGATCAATTTTTTTGTCACTTATTATAAAAGGTAAAATCGCAGTTGTGAATCTTAAAAATTCATTAACGAACAACCATAGAACTTTTCAAATATAGGTAATATATATGTTATATAATTAAGAATTTTATGTTAGATAACAGATGAAAGGAAATTTTAGAATAAAAGAAGTGGTACTAATATGATTCAAAATTAATTTGGCGGAGCGCATATATATATATATAGAGGGTATGGTTTACATGAGAATCAATCCCCATGTGAGAATTAGGAACTAATCTCAACCACACAATGTTTTAATCTTATTTAAACTTCAAACATCCATAACTTGCTCATTTTTCATTAGATTAACGCAAATTATATATTAAATTAAAACTCTTTTCGTGCTCTTTCATTTAAGATCCATTGTTCATATGTTTATTCGAGAATATATTTTTTCATCCATAATAGCGTGATGTTAAAATCATAATAGCATGACAAAATATTCACGATAACATAGAAGTATACACATAATAGCATGAAAAAATATTCATAGCAGCATGGAAAAATATTCATAAAACACATAAATTTTACTCATAATAACAGTAGTAGTGTCGTTAATAGTAAGACATTATATGTTCATACTAGCATGTATATATGTTCATACTAGCATGCATATATATATTCATATTAGCATGTATATATGTTCATAATAGCATGATAGTACTCTCATTTTAGCATACGAAATTTATAAGAATAGACAACGGTTTTAAAGTGTTGTCTATATGATTTCCGAAAATTATGCTCAAATATTACAAGTTTGTCACTCCGCCTTTGACCAAAAGTTGATCAAATCTTAGCCATCTAAATCAAAATAATGGATAAATGAGATGAGTTCCTAGTTCCCACATGGGGTATGGGTTCTCATTTGATCCATCATCTATATATCTATATATATATATATATATATATATATGTTGATTATGAAAAGGGGCAAAAAAGGGATATCAGGAATTGTTGTAAACTAGTTTTAGTGTTTTACCTAAAAAGTCCATAGAAAAAAAATGAAGGGGACAGAAAACCCCATGACACAATTATTTATGGTTGTTGAACCCCACCCCCACTTTCCCCTTCACATCCCAAAACCCAAAGCACATAAATCTCACACCCACACCTTCACCTTCTTCTCTCTCTAAAAACAACTCAAATCCAATCTACTTCACTTCACACTGCAACAATGTTCATTCTTGCTGCACTCCTTCTCCTCCTCCTCCTCCTCTTCTCGTCGCCGCCACCCACCTTTTCCGCCACCATCACCGCCACCTCCGCCGGCCATGCAATCCCATTCCCCCACTACGAACACCTCAACATCAAGCAATCCATCGCCGCCACCAATCTCCGCCCCCCCACCGCCGCCACAACGGACCTCTCCGACAGAAAAACCGCCGCAAAACCCATCAACAATAACACCGCCGTCAAACTCCATTTGCTCCACCGCGACAAGCTCTCCTTTGCTTGGCACAACGACCACCGCCGCCGCTTCGAAGCCCGAATGAAAAGGGACGCCAGTAGGGTAGCCAGCTTGATCCGCCGCACCTCCGGAGACGGCGCCACCGCAGCCTACGAGGTGGCGGACTTCGGCGCCGAGGTGGTTTCCGGCATGGACCAGGGCAGCGGCGAGTATTTCGTCCGAATCGGCGTGGGAAGCCCGGCCCGAAGCCAGTACATGGTGATCGACTCCGGCAGTGACATCGTGTGGGTTCAATGCCAGCCATGCAGCCAATGCTACCACCAATCCGACCCGGTTTTCGACCCGGCCGATTCGAAGTCGTTTTCCGGGGTTTCATGCAGCTCGTCGGTTTGTGACCGGGTCGAGAATTCGGGATGCCATGCGGGTCGGTGCAAGTACGAGGTTTCATATGGAGACGGGTCGTACACGAAGGGGACTCTCGCCTTGGAAACGCTCACGATCGGGCACACCACCGTGCAGAATGTGGCGATCGGGTGTGGCCATATGAATCGGGGCATGTTCGTCGGTGCGGCCGGGTTGCTGGGTTTGGGTTGGGGCTCCATGTCGCTCGTGGGTCAGTTGGGCGGGCAATCGGGTCAGGCGTTTAGCTACTGCTTAGTGAGTCGGGGCACCGGCTCCTACGGGTCGTTGGAATTCGGGCGCTCCGTATTGCCAGTGGGCGCTGCATGGGTCCCTTTGCTCCATAATTTACGGGCCCCGACTTTTTACTATATCGGGTTATCGGGTCTCGGAGTCGGTGGGACCCGGGTGCCCATATCCGAAGATACCTTCCGACTAACCGAATTGGGCGATGGCGGGGTGGTGATGGACACCGGCACCGCCGTCACACGGCTGCCCACGGCCGCCTACGTGGCTTTCCGGGATGCGTTCTTGGCGGAGACGGCGAACCTACCTCGGGCTCCCGGAGTATCCATATTTGATACTTGTTATGACCTAAACGGATTCGTAACGGTTCGGGTTCCGACCGTTTCGTTCTTCCTATCGGGCGGGCCGATCCTGACCCTCCCGGCCCGGAACTTTCTAATTCCGGTGGATGAGAAGGGCACGTTTTGCTTCGCATTTGCTCCGTCACCATCGGATCTTTCTATAATAGGAAATATTCAACAAGAAGGTATCCAACTCTCTTTTGATGGGGCAAATGGATATGTCGGGTTCGGGCCAAATGTTTGCTGATGAACCCAGTTGAATTTTGGATGTCTAAATTGTAAAATATCTTATTTTTATCCTTTTTGGGTTTTCTTTAGCTAGCTAGTATAGAGTGATTATATATAATAATTATTATTATTATTATGAGATGGGTAAAGGGTTGATTTTGTGCTCGTGGTGGAGGAGTGATATATGCAATAAAAGAATATTATGTTTGGTGATCAACTTTCTCTAATCACCTTTTGCAGCTATTATAGATTAATTGAACTAAGTTAAGATGGTGTGAAAAGATGCATTAATTACAGGTAATGAGAGTCAAAAACCAAAAACAGACTTTGTGATTTAGAGGGAAATTGTAGTCAAAAAAGTTGATGGGCAGAAAAGGAATTACTTGGGAACAAGAGCGCCCTTTTACACCTAAAGAGGGTCCATGAGGTCCCCTCTGTATATCACCTTGTCACACTACAAATCTAAATATCTAATGAAATAGAATGAATTCAGACTATATTTTGTAATATGTGTATGTTAATCAGTTCTTCATATTTTTTTATTGCTTGAAATATATAAAAGAAGAAGGTACTTGTTTCTTCACTAACCTATTTATCTATAGTGGACCTCTCGATAGGATTTGAATCAAGACGGGGTTTATACTAATTTCGAGAGAAAAAAAGAAAGGAAAAGAATATACCGATGTTGTGGGATATCTTCCAGAGATGATTTATTTAATACATGTGACATTGAGGGATATAAAGGAAAGCATTTTGGAATCAATCTGAGTTTATCACTATTCCTTCTGTTTGTCGTTAGATTTTACTTTTTACTAATGTATAGCATATTTGTGGGTGTTTATTCGTCCAATTCAATCTATGAAGAAGTGCTCACACGGTAAATTTCATCAAAACATGATGTGATTTAGGATTTTCTACAACAAAGGATGCCTCCAAAATGGGGTAAAAAGTAATACTACAACTGTGGATTTGTACCAATGAGTGAACATGATTTGATGACCCTAAACTTGAGAATCACTTTTTTTGGCCTACATTTTGTCATCGTGCCTGCAAGATTCCCCTCTCTCTCTCTCTCTCTCTCTTAAAGAAGAAAAGAGGTGTGTAAAAAAGAGCAGCATTCAAATCATGAGAGGAGGGAGCCACCACCTTTGGTGGACATGTGAAGCAATCACAAGGAATATGTATTACTTTCATCTGTTAAACCTAGCTAGGTTTTGGCCTTCACTCCACCAATATTACCAAAAATTGATGAGTTTGTTCGACCAGTTTAATCTAGAATTTATGCTTTAATTTTTACTCCATTTTATGTCAAAATTATGATGTTCAAATTTGGTATTACTAGATAATGAATGATTAAAAAAAGGGACTTGTATTTATTATACGGATATATATTTATAACTTACTGAGCAAAACTACGAAGCTCAGATTGGACTTGAAGCCCAAACAGCATAAAAGTAAAGTCAACATCGATAAATGCGAAATCCATGGTATCTAAAGAATTATTAATATAGACACATTAAAATAATAAAAAAAATAACATTACGTCATAATAATTGTTAATTTCTTAAGTAGTGACCAATGGATCAGAAAAATTCCAAGAAAATAAAAACCAAATCAGGGTTATAAAGAAATGAGTCGAAGCAAAAAACATTTTAATTTGAAGTTTTGTTTAAATGAGGATATTAAACATAAAAAAGAAAAAAGGGTATTGAGAAATCAAAATAAAAAGATTCTCCAAAAAGTAGAAAGTTTGAATAGATAATTTAGACTTGAAGAAGTCGTGATCTCCGAGACCTACTGTTTCAGAGAAGAAAACTGAAAATGCCGACATCCTAAAATCGAAACACATGTATCCATTAAAACAAAACAAACAACCAAAATTGACATTAACGACTTCGAATTATGTAGTTCACTCGTCATCCTCATCATCGTCGTCATTTCCAGCAGCAGAGTTCAGAGCATTTAACCTCTCAATCAACTTGGCCTTCCTCTCCTCGTAAGTCAACTTCTTGAGGTTGTATCTGCACAAGTAAAAACGCAATTTGGACTCAATATCAACATCAGATCGGCATAGCATAAAATGATCTGGCCTTTTTCTGATTGGCACAAAAAGATAATTGACGAGAGCTGTTGTTTACCTCTTGTGCTCCTTTGGTGGCTGCTTCTCAGACTTCTTTGGAAGAGGATCAGCTCGGATGGCCGCATGAACTTTCTTGTACAACTCCTCGATGTCATCTGCCTCAATTCCCTTCTTAATGTATTCACTGAAGTGAGTCTGGTACTTCTCTGGCTCATCCTCCATCAGAGTCTGCAAAATCAAAATCACAAAATAATTTGCCATTGTTGTCAGTCAACACCAATCAAAGTTGGAAAATGTTTATTGATGATGGTGTAAAAGGACAAGAATTGAGACGAGGCTTACATTCATGTAAGCAGCGACATGGCCTCCGTAGATGTACTTACGATGAACCTCGGCATCAAGTTGTTTGCTATCCTTGCTAAATCCAGCAAACCTCTTTTCACTGTGGGGAATATCAACTCCGGCGTCAAGAGCTCCCTGCATTATGAGTGAGGTGAAATGAGAATAATCTCACATGCAATAAAGCATTCTTCAAAAATACAGGAAACCATTGAGAAAATCAAAATGCATTATAAAAATATAGCAAGATAAATATATCGCAATTCAAACCAGAATCTACCTTGAGTGCTCCAAAGATACGGTTACCAGTTGTGGTCTTCAAAAGGCCAACGTCAAGGAGAGCACGGAAAGGCCTCCTGGTATCAGCTGGTTCAACAGAGTAATCTTCTCCAGTAGCCTGAAAATAATTATTATCAGTCACTCTGGACACCACAGCATTCAGTAACTAATCTACAGACACCGCATACATAAGAGTTCAAATCCTCAGGATCATTTTTATGAGATATGTTGTGAGTAACACAATGCAAACAGCACACATGCATTGAAGCAGGCAGGGAGATTGGATTTACACTATCCTGCTTATTATAATCACATGTGGCTACAACTTCAGGAACACAAGGCATACAAAGGTCAAATATATAATTACCTCAACATTTCCCTCATACTCCTCATCAAGTTCAAGCTTCTTCAAAACTCGGCGACCCAAAAGAAGCCCAGTGCAGTAAGCTATTTGACAAGAATGAGTAAATTACTTATACTGATATAGAAGTTTTATTATGAAATCATTTAGCTATAATTTATACGTACCAGCAGCATAATTGGTTAGACCAACTTCCAGGCCATAGCGAGGCAACTCATGTGCATAAGCAGAAGCAAGAACATGGTCACCAGCAATGCTAGCGGATAAAATTTGGGCAATTATATCTTTGTTGGTCTAAAATTCAGGTTAAGGTACTAAACTTACTGCATCTATCAGTCCAATATAACAACTGAGAATTAGAGATGGATAACATTGAGTCATCCATAACTCAAAATTACAGTTTACATCAATAAATGAAATAAGGTAAAAAGAAACAGAAGACGGTCAAAGAAGGATACAAATCGCACAACAAACCGAAACTTGGGGGTGTTGTACTTGTTCTTGTCCTGATTGATCAGGCGAATCCTAGCCCTATAGTCAGTTTTCCCCTCTGCATTCAAAATTAACTAAGTCATAAAGCGTCGAGACTGAAACATTAAGCATAAAGAAAATTCACGGACTTACGTCTCCTTCTCTTGAATTTAACCTGAAACCGCTTGAAGTAAGCCCTGCTCTTCTGGGACTTGACGAACACCTGTAATAAAGACCCGACATGTTCAGCTAAAACACCATAAACAAACCACGATAATTAAAAAAAAAACTTAACTCGTCTGTAGAAAAACCATCTAACATTATTGTATGATAACAATATAGAGATGAATACTAAATCCAATCAAATGCTAGCAGGCTTGGTGAAATATAACTATGACACCAATAATCATTGAAAAAAGACAATACAAAGGGACCTAGAAATCACAGAATATAAACATCACTAAAATCAACCAAATTCGATTCAGTTCAACATAGCAACTATTTCAGTAAAATTTACGATATCAATCCTCAATACATCACTGCATCAAAATTAGAGCAGCTCAAGTTTACAGAACGCGCATACATGTATATTAAAAAAAACGATATCGAAATTTAAGAAACAGATGGGAAACGAACGATAAAAAATATTCTTTTTCAACATCATTTTCATTATTTAAAAAATTAACAGCAACGGAGAATGTGAACGATTAGATGTGAAGAAAGAGATCAGATCTGAAATCTCACCATTTTTTGGCTGTTGAGAGAGAGGGAGAACTCGACGAAGAAAAGGAGTAGAAGAAATGCTGCGGTGCGACACTCAAATAACCTTAAACCCTAGCGCAGCAACGGGCTAAATCCGACGGCTACGATTTAATGGTTTAATGGGCCGGGCCTTTTTAATTTTCTCAAGTAAAATGTGGGCTGTTGAGATTGGGCCATTTCGATTTCGCTATTTATTTATAAATTTGTGTTTTCATGAATTTAATATGTAGCATGTGAATAATAATTATATATATATATATATACATATATATATTTAATATTGTTTTTATTTATGGCTCGTTTTATTTATGTTTGTTTTAATATATTAAAATATATGTATTAATAGTATAATGTTTGCTTAGATGTATTAGATTCTCTGTAAAAAAATCAATTCCTAAAATATCCTTTATTTAATTATTATATATTGGGTAAATATTATATAATGAGATTTATAATTGATATCTACGATGTTATTTTAGTCTGCAGTTTTTAGTAATTATGTATGGTATGTTATACCATATAAATAGTTAACACATGTCGGACCTTATATAATTATTGAGCTTTAATATTGCTAGCAAACAAAATATTAAGATGTCATAAGTATCTATCACACTCTTATGCTATCTAGCAAACAAATCATTAATGTTAAATTCATCATACATATACATACTTGTATAGATACTTGTATAGTTGTATTCGAGGGTGTTCGTTGCCACCAATTTTATATGATTGGTACCCTACTGCCATACCTAAGTGTGTGTAAATTATATTCACTTTATCGGATTTATATAAATTTTCATTATATGTTATTCGTATATCAATTACTGTCAATTTTTATATATGATTTATACTATCTTCAGATTCAAAAATAACTTAAGGCTGTGGCGTCCAAATATATAAATTAATTATCAAAGAAGCGTACGAAGGAAAGCAAAATATTTTTAGGAATAAATTTACTAACTTAGCAATAATATTACGAGATCTAAAAAAAAGAGAATATGATTGTAGGAAAAAAAATACTAATAATTAATTTCGTCTATTATAACACTATATATGATTTTCATCCTACCATTTATTGAATTGTTGTGTTCTTTTCTTTAAGTCGGGGACTCGAGGTCCTTATTCATATTCATGGAGGAATTTTCAAAGATAAATGCTACTGGTTTAATTGCACTTAAAATTACAATCTTTCATTAATTTTTAATTTTAGAACATTACTTTTAAATTGCAGTAATAACACTAACACCTTACATATTTTTGTAATTATATCATCAACAAGTTTTTTTAATGAATCAAATCAAATTAAACGAAGTCGTTTTCACATATCCACTTAGGTCATCAAATGTTGTAGTTTTACTCGCATATATGGAATAAACACATCATATATATACACATGCAATGTTTAATGTTACATTAGTTCGAAATCATTGGCATGGTCACGGACGTTTTAATTGCAAAAAATATGTAAAGTTTTCGTATTATCACTATAATTTAAAAGTCGTGTCTAAAAAAAAAAAAACTCATGAAAGATAGTAATTTTAGGTGCAGTAACCCAATACTAATTTCGTTTAAATCATCCCATAAAACATCAAGTCTTGTATTATTCCATTATTTCTACGTACCATATACAAAAACATTAATTAAAATTTAAAAATAAAAATAGCAAAGATGAAACAAGCCTCAATCCTGAATGAAAATAAAAATTGCGCCAATTGATCATAAAACAAATAAGTTACAAAACAGAAAGAAGAAGAAGAAAAAATTAAAAATCATTTTTTGAACCATATTCTAAGCTCCATAATGAGAGTGATGATGAATAAAACGACGAGCACTGCAGCAAAACCAGCATTCCATGAAGAGCCAGCCTTCCCTAAATGGATGCCATAAAACACATTCACCGCAGCCAAAAATATTAGAGCTCTTCCCACACCAAAATGGTACCAATTCCAATAATTTCTATATTTCGACGACTTGTCCGGTCGAATTAAGAGTGCAAGAACCTGCAACGTATGTATAAATTAGCTCGATACTGCACATTAGACGAGATCCTCTATTTTAAAATTAACATGTCATGTATGTCGTCTTCTATTGCCGACATCATCGATATAAATTTAAGCTTACCTGGAGGCAGCCAAAGGAGAGAATAAAGATACCGAGAGATTTGTGTTTAGAAACATTGGCGTTGAGATGATTTTCCAATACTAAACCGCATATTACACCGATAAGGCCCAATATGAACCCCGTTGTTTGAATGGTGCCATGCAAATAGAACCAGAGCGGATCCCATTTCCTCATGTACCGGGCCACCATCGCCCCGATCGGCATCAGGATGGCCCAGCCCAACATGTTCAAAACCCCGTGGCTCCTCCGGAGACTCTCTTGGGGCCGTCCTTCCGTTTGAAATTGACCTGTGAAGCATGACCTTAAAAATATTAGTCATGACTCACGAGGTCATAACTCTATCAATTAAGTCATCGAAAGGCGACTCCAGCATAATGGCTTGATAATATTGCGTCTCAAGTTAGTAGGTTAGCTTGGAATTGGAGGGTTCACAATAAAAGTCTTCAAATAAATTATAGATCAGTTTTTCCTGCCCATCAAAATTTGGGTATTTCTCAATGTTAAATTGGTTTTATTAAATAATCGGGATCTTTTTTATTCTCCATCATAGTCTAATCTCGTGCTTTTATTTTAAAATAACACATCAATACGACATTATATATAATATTATATTACAAGTAGTGTGTGTATATATATATATATATATATTTTGAGAAAAACAAGTAGTATATATTGATAAAGTGAAATTAAAACTTTAAATATTATTGAATCTTGAACGCCCATCACCCAACTTGCAGCCGTTGAATAACAGAAGGTAGACCAAATTATAATTTTGCTGTCCAATTTTTTTAATTTTACAAAATAATAATACTTGCCACATGATTAATATATTTAATTATCGTGAATATGCCTCGTAGCATATGGCTAGCTCATTCGAAGAACAGCCTGGTCAAATTGTCAACTAATACAAATACGTATTATAAGTTCTCTATTTCGACTTGTAATTTCCACATAATTAATCTAGAAAATATTTAAAATAAAATTAATATGAAAACAAATTATGTAATTATTAAGTCAATTTTTTTATTACTTTATAGTTCGGATAGGTTAGCCGGCAACATACTAAATTACTATTTCCACTCCACCAAATACTTTTGACATTAGCTGTATGGGCCCTACATTTGAACTATTCTAATTTAATTAAATCGATTGTATTACGTAACATATCTGTAATTAAATTCCTAACCCAGCCATTAAACGCGTTAATTCAAATATAATGTTTACGACTGACATTATTTAATTCAATTATTTTAATCCATGCGCCAGTCGCAAGACATACGTGACTCCATCATAATATGTATTTATTTCAATATATTAGACAAATGTGATCATTTTGTTTTGACCTTTTATAGTCATACACCAACAAAAAATTAATCTCATATATGTTTTATTCTATTACTTCACATTTTTGTTATATATTTAAAAAAAAAAAACATAATGTACATATAAAGATGAAACTTATAAAATACTCAATAGTGACGAATGTGAGGTGAATATCATATTAGACCTCCATATATAAAAATGACATCATTATCACACCTAAACTTCCTAACGTCCAAAATTACATGATTCGTTTTTTAATTTCATGCTTTGTTTTATCAGTTTATACGAAAATAGAAGGGCATGCAATAAAGATTCATTTAGAAACTTACCCAAAACCCTAATGACATCAAGATCACACACCTAACCTCCATACAATGAGTTTATCCATAACACAAGCAAGAAATAATCATTCAACAAAAAAAAAGTACGTCTTCCACTAACCTGATGCATAATTCAAGGTAGTAGCAATCTTATCTTGATGTTCGGTCAACTGAAAGTTGGGGGCCTGAGGCAACCGTCCCGTTGGGCCAACTGCAAAGACGAGTTTGGAGTTGGGCTGGTTGGTAAGAAGTTGGAAAGCAATGTAGATTTGGTTGGATTGGACAACCATGGTTGAGTTGCTTATTGGCAAGCCTTGTTCATTTGATTGTATTTGTCTAACTAGATTAGGTTGTTGGCCACCCAAATAGTACTCTTTCATTTCTGAAGTAGCACCTGCAGATCCAATCCAACCAACTATGGCAGTTGAGCCTACCATGCTGCCACTTGGTGAAAATCCCATGCCAACATAGGCATTTGTGTTTGGTGCTGACAGCAAGAAGTTCCACACATTTGGTGCAGCCTGCACATACTGATCGAGCCACACATGCCAAACAACAAAATCATGATCGATCAAATATTTATTTATCAAGTGAAGTTAGATGTTGTGTCGTGCTATATATGAATACCCGTGTTAATGGAGAGAGAGAGAGAGAGAGAGAGAGAGAGAGAGAGACTTACTCTAAGAATGAAGCCTTGAGAACCCCATACTGAGACACATTGGAGAGAAGTGGTGTCAAAAGTGAGGGGGTTTTGTAAGGTGAGAGGGGAATTGCAAGAATCTTGTGATTGTGAATAAACATACGAAAAAAACAAGCTGAGAATGAAGAACTTAGTGTATCTTGGAGGTGCCTTCTTCATCTCTCTCTCTCTCTCTCTTCTCCACTCTCTTCTGTCTCTTCTTCTCAACTATATATATATATATATATATATATATGTCTCTCTCTATATATATTCATATATGTGCTTGTGTGTGTGTATTGTGGATGAAATAAATTGCAAAATGGACAAAAATATGGCTTTTTCTTGAAGGAAAGTTGTTGACTAAGTTGCCCTTTGTTTTGCTTTATGTTATAGAGAACCCACATGGAAGTGAAAGGAAAATGGGAATAAACAATTGACAACTTCAACACAAGTATCATTGCTACCAACTAGTGTCATATGGCACTCATATTATCTTTGATAATTAAACTAAATAGACACTTCTATTTACTATGAGCGGAAAAGTTGAAAAGAAACGATAACCTCAACAATTTTCCCCAAACATTCATATTCAATCCATCCAAATCAAACCATCCTTTTCAAATTCAAAAGCTCATACTCGTTCATAAACGATCAAATAAAAAAGTTACATATTTTTAAGCTAATCTTATCTTTAGGTAAATCAAATCATTAAAGGAAAATGTTCGCTTTACGTTAATCAACAATACAATGATGACTGCACGAGATGTAAAAGATGAGAGCATGGGGCAACTCTTCTCATGAGGTAACATGGAGCTATGGCTGGCTAGTCGGAAAAACGGTGCCCAGGCGCGCCGGTTGACAGCCACACAACACCCTGAACACCACTGTCGACAGCCAGCCAACAGCCCTCATCCCGTTCACATATACCAATCAAGATCCACTGCCAAATATATAGAATGAGACAAAAAAATTTTGAGAACACTAATTAATAGCTGAGAGATAATGGTAAAGAAAAACAGTAACTTTACACCAAATCAATCAATACTTTCTAACTTACCATAATCTCCCAGAATTGCTACAACTGAGACGGTTCCTGGGCAAAGGTTGTCTAGAGGAATATACCAGCACCTCATTGGATAGGAGAGTATTCTGAAAGCTTGATTCGACAGAATTTTGTAGAACAAAGGAATAGACAGAGATTTTACAAACATTATAAACAAGACATGCTAGTACTACAAGTATTGTTTGTGGTCCAAAAGGTTGATAGCAGAGCGGCAAATTCACCATCTATCTCACAACAATACTTCATTTTTCCGACTCAAAATCTGATCTGATATAACTTTTCTCGCCTTTGCTAACTGTAACCTCTCAATTTCCTATAGGCTCTGTGAATTCTCTAAGTATTTAAAACATGAATGTAACAGTTAATTTACAGACAAATGATGCCACGTAAACTAGCTAGCTGTTGGAGTTAACGTTTTGGCTGTTTATGGTAGAGTAGACGCCATTACTTGCAGAAGATCTATCATTGTTGACCCTTTTATAAAACAGGACATACGCGGCAGCTGACTTCACATCTTCTTCATTGATTGAAGATATGTGGCTATCATCAAAGTTGTACCACCTGTTTTCATCCAGAAGCTGCAAATGAAATGTGCGCGACTTAGAAAAAATACCACCTCGTGGATTCAACTAGATCTCACATCAAAATCAACTCAGTGGATGAGACATAAGATGAAACAAGCCATCAAAACAAGAGTGTCTGGGAGGTTGTTCAACATTCAGTCAGTACCATGAATAATAATACAGCAAGGACTTGGAGCTTTATCAGGCAACAATTAAGTAACCCAACAAACAAAACACGCCTAAAAACAAAGACTTGAAATGAGAAAGTAGAAAGGACAGGGCAAACCTTAATGTGTGCCGTATAATGTCCACTACCCATGCCTCCATAGTGATTTGTTAAGGCATAGAGTTCATAGATCTGACGCTGCGTGTTGTTCTTGTTTGCAACATAATTTGTCAAATCAAAATCATGAATGGGAAAATTCACAAATGTGTCGAGCTTATGCTTCATTGACCTACTGTAAGAGAATCTTTTCAAGTGAATAACAAGAACTTCTGGAAGCCTCCAAAGGTCCAGCTTCTTGCTTGCCTGGCGTCTCTCCTTGCACTGAGGACAGTACCTTTATCATGAACAAATAAACAAGTGAGATGCAATATAACCAAAAGGGGGAAAGCACAACAGAAAATGCCACTACTGTGATATTATATATAAAGTATATTCATAATATAGATGTGGCACAAGACAACGATAAATGAAATAAGCTCACCACATGTCCTCGGGGACCAAAGGCTCTTCACGCAGAAAAGCTTCCAAGC
Organism: Perilla frutescens; assembly: GCA_026008535.1. Taxonomy (NCBI): domain Eukaryota; kingdom Viridiplantae; phylum Streptophyta; class Magnoliopsida; order Lamiales; family Lamiaceae; genus Perilla; species Perilla frutescens. The sequence goes on along the minus strand of BRKX01000012.1, from coordinate 5,680,660 downwards.
AAGTGTACAATGAGAGAGGTTCATTACGAGCTTTCTTGCTTACATGCACATATTTACAAACTTCTGGAAGATTTTCTATGTGGTTGGTATCATAACTTGCCAGAAGCTTCTGGGACCAGTCAACAAATACAAGAATTGACATGGACGATAGAGACAACTTAACCACCTTGTCGTCGCCGACTGTCAAGTCAATGCAAGCATTATTTTCATCAACCAGCTGCAATGGAAGCTTCTGTGACAACGTTGGTTTAGAACTGCCAGAATCTCCTTTTCTTGGATCAGCTATACTAGAATCTGTATGAGATTCATTTGAAGCCACAACTGACACATTGCTCGTTGTTGTAGCACCTGAACCTTTTGTTCTCAACATGGGCGAGAGCATAGTATGAACTATCTGTTGTATATCACTTCTAGTGATAGTATCGTCGCAGGAGATTGGTGAAACAAGAGGGGTTCCATAAGGCTTCCACCCAACAGGGCTCTGAGCATTTCCAGTACCCCTGTCAGCATGCACAAAAAAGAAGGGGGGGGGGTATTTATAAATGAAATAGCAAGTAGGCGAATGGTATATAACAATGAGTAAAAAGAAATAGTGATTGAATTAAGGGAGAAAAAATCCTAATGCCAAATATATCTATTAAGTGCACATACTGTTCTTCCCGCCGGTGTATCAATTGGAGGAATTTTGTTTTCTTCAAAACTTTTGGGATCTTGTAAGCAGCAAGGTGATCATCTTCTTTTATGGTAGATAATGATATCATTGGATCTTCCACGAACCGGTAGATCAAGTGGCCTCTTATCTATATGACAGCAAATAAATAAACTTAGTTATCGACGCATGCACATAAATTCTATGAGACCACCATACAATTTACTTTACCAACCTCTGCAAGCAGAAGCTTCTCATTAAATTGCAAAGAACAAGCAGTACTGAGTGCTTGGATCAAATCCCTGCAACGCCCATGCTTTGGCACAGTTAATGTGTAGGCAGCTGGCAATGCACTTCCATCACAGGTAAAAACAGTTACTGTCATACTACGAGTGGCAGTTGACTGAAGAGGTAAGGACAGATACATGAATGGATCGAATGTGACCGAAACTTTATTGCATACAGGACATACAAGAGTAGACTTGTATTGACCCTGCAAAAGAAATGATGCTAACTTTAACAAAATGACCGAGTTATACAAAAATAAAAAATAAGGATTTTCAAGTGACATAGCAAATGGAAAAAAAAATTAAAGGCCGTCATTGTTCTACTTACTTGACACACATCCACAATAATCGAATCATTACGAGCAATATGATTTGCCCAATACTCATCTGCAACTTCTTCATCAGGTCGATCATCTGCATCTCTAGATTTAATATATGGCTTGTGTTTTACACGGTTCAGATCTTCATGAAGCCCATCTAACAGAAACGCAAGGAGTTCCTATACAGATATGGACACATCCATGACTTTCTTCAATCAATATTGTCATTAATTCACGAGAGCTATTAAAAGGTGTCAAACCTGTGAATCATGTTGACTGCATCCACTGAACTGTGGGGCAAAGCGAGCTAGCTTTGCCTTAAATGGCCTAGGGGCAACTGGAGCCCGTCCTGGTGCCCACAATTTCCTAAGTAGATCTCCAAATGCTAAAGCAAGCTCCCCCTACATAAGATATCTAAATTCAGTAAAATGATAACCCTCAAAATCAATAACACTATTCACAGAGAAGTCTAGCAGGAGACTATTCTTAATCCACCGGTAGTAACAATACAAAAGGCTCATTTAAATGCAAGCCCCATCCCTCAAAGAGAGGCACCAAATTAATCCAGCTTCATGATAAAACACACACACACAAACACACCCAGCAAAATTTTTTTAGGGATAAACAAAGGGATAAAGTCAATGATTTGAAGATATGTTTTATCTGAAAGTCGTGTATGATTTCATAGAATGAAAAAGGACAAAAGATTATCAACAGAAGACATCAGTTGTGAAATTGTAAGAAACGAACCACCATCCCCACATATTCTTTTACAGAAAGAAGAAATAAATAAGGAACAAAAACATTTACTGAAGTTTTGAAACTTACAACCATGCCCAGAGGATTTTGTCGATTTATTTCTTGATGGTAATCCTCACGAAAATACCGAGCAAATTCTGGTGTATGAACAAGGCATTGTATAGCACTGTTCATAAAACAAGTGTTCCCAAGATTCAAAAGTCCAGTGAGACCACAAGTAGACCCTCTTGTACTGACACCACTCGATCCATATGCCTTATCTGTATTTAGGTTTTGAAAGTGGGATTCTGAATTACCATTTCTTGATGAATACTTGCCAGAAGATAAACCTCCAGAAGTTGCAAAACTTGAATGTGAAGTTGCAGCAGTCAAGCTCCCATTATTCATTGATCCATTCTCTTGGTGGGAACTCGTACCGCCCTCTGTTTTGATGTTAAAAACTTCTACCAAGATCTGCTTCATATATTACAAGGAAAAAAGCGAACATCAGGACCTCATCTAGCATCAGGTAATATATATAAAGAGCACCACCACCTAGGCAAAGTTCAAATTAGAGAAAAATATCCAATGATAGGCGAGCATGAAATCTGCACAGGTTCTTAATCAGGAGAAATTTGAGAGAAAAGAAATCTGCACAGCCGCTCAACAAGCAAGAGTGGAAGGAGCACCAAAAAGGAAGCGGAATTCAAAGAATTCCAACATCTAGAAATACATGGAAGAAGAAGAAGAATAAAACAAGGAATTAGACTCTGCAACAAGCTGAAAGCAACTCCAAGCAAATAAGAAACCATCAATTTCTGGATTAAGCTTGTGAATTTAGATGTGAATTCACATACACAGACAGTTTATCTTATGATCCAAAACCACACCAATGTCAGCTCATTTCAGGGGGATTACAATCTTAATATATATACATATATATTGGCAGAACATATAATCACCTACATCCTGATCCATTTGAATGTTTGCATCATCAAGCGTCTTTTCCATGTCAGTCATCAATGCATGCTTTTGATGACTGAAATAATCCCAAATAGATACCTGAGACATTACAGAGCTCAACTTTAAGATTTGAAGTGAAAATAAAAAACCAATACAAACATATAAGGAATGTAATATAAAGGAAAATTATTTACTTGCTTCGGTGTAAGATCAAAAATTTCACAAGCTCTTCGGTGAAGTTCACCAATTGTTTCCTGACAGATAAAAGATGCTCTTAAGATATGTGTTCAGGGTGGAAAGTAAATTTGTTTTTTCCTCGAGGGAGAAGGAAAATATTTATGGTACCTTTTTGCTTATTCTTATGGAAGAACGGTCACCCTTCGGCATCAAATGCAACTGGAGTCTTAATGGATAAACTTCAACTGACAATTCTGTTTGAGAAAGACCAGTGTTGATTACTTTTCGGGCCAACACAGGACCACCTCCATACCTATTAAGCAAGTGATGTTAATACTTCTTAATTCATTTGCCGATCTCTAGTGCATACTACAAAATTGGAAGTAAATACAACTTGCTAGTGCTTTTCTGTTAAGCATTAAAATAAACTTGCACATATCCATCAGTTTGCAAGAGTATAGTGGGATTTGTGAATTTCTTCAATAGTCAGTCTCATGTATATTGTTCCACTAACAACCTCTAGCCAGAACTAATATATCCTAGAGAATAATTTGAAGATGAGTATCTATTTTGATGCATAAATAATGAAAAACTGTCCTCAGATTTATAAGAAAGCTGAGCAGAGAATGAATAGTGTAATGAAAACAAAATAAAAAGATAGTGGATGAATGAAGAAATTGACTTCTCACTCACCATGAATGTAGTTTGTTCCAGACTTCTTGTGGAAGCAATATATAATCAGTGCCTTCCACTAAGGTATCATGAAGTTCAATGCCCATAGCAGAATCCTCAATTACTGCTTCATCTATTAAATCAGAATTATCAATGCAAGATGGTTTCTTCAAAGCACTCGAGCTGACTGATCCGTGATGCTCAGAAGAAGACCCATCATTTACCGTGCTAGTTTGATTTACATACTCAAGCCAGTCTTGCCACCATCTGTAGGTAACCGTGATATGATGACACAGAAGGACGATCAGAAAGTATTAAAAGTTTTAAGCAGGAACGTAAAATAAGTGGATCTGATGACGCATTATAAATTGTAGATGTAGGAAGCTAGAGTGAAAAGGATAAAACATGCCAACATCCAAGTTCCAAGTTCTTCTAGGACCAACACAGTAATTTATACTTTTTCTAACACTCAAAATTCAGATAGTGATTGTTCCTCATTAACACTGCTACTGGTATTTGTCTCTCTTGCATATCTAAGCATGGATCAAAGACTTTTACCATTCACTTCAATCATGGACAGAATAGCACTAACATCTGAATTTTCCAAAACGAGACTCGCGACAATAAAATTAACTACACCATTCCAAATGTTGAGACAGAAGCAAAGCAAAAACCAGCTGTATTTCTTTTGTCCCTAAACCCAGCCAAATTGACACTCAAAACGCAAAGGGTAAATTCTAAACAAAAAGAATTAGCTACAGACATGTCGCCTCCAAATCAATGACATGTCCGGCAGCCTAAATCATTCTTCATTCAGCCTTAAACGAGAAATAAAATATATACATATAAATTTGAAAAGAACCCAAAATAAAAAAGAAAAAGAACTGCAGTCACCAACGAAGCATCCAGACAGACAGCTAAACCCTATCCCTCTCAGATTACCATTAAAACTAAACCCATACCATGAAAAAATGTAAAAACACACTCACCGCCTCCTAACACAGATCTACAAAAATATCCGGCCCCAAAAAATTTAGACAAAGACGCGTTGAAAAAAATGAGAAGAGAACGGAAAAAATTGCCTCTGGGTGATTAAATAGAAAGTGTCGCCGACAGTGGTCTGGGCTTCGGCGGCCACAGCAATGTCTCTAATGGCTTGCTTCTCTTCCTCCGGCGTCAGCTGCCGCGCAACCTCCGCCATTCCTGCAACTCCTCTTCTCCCGCCCAAAAACAGGGGAAAATTACACAATAAAAAAAGAGGATTTCCCGGCTGAAATTCAAGATTTGTGTAGAGAATTAAATTATGGAAAGGGTAATCTGCAGTGATTTCCTCTCTCTTTTTCTTTTTGGCGTTACAAGTGAGAGTGAAAGCAGTTTGACAGAGAGAGAGAGAGGAGGAGGAGCAAGGGTTTTTGGGTTTGTACAGTTGAAGTTAGAATAGCGCCACCTCACACTGTAGAGAGACAGGAGACCTTTTTACTGATACACTGATATTTGAGTTTCAGATTTTTATTGTATTTTTCTATTTCTATTTGAGAGAGAGAGAGAGAGAGAGTGTGTGTATCACAATTTTCAAGTTACGGTTGTGAAAATTATGGAGATGAAAAAAAAATTATTTTTTAATTTATTATCATTTATTTTAATTTAAATTTTATATTTATGGTTCATCCATTCCCAATTAGGGAATATTAAAAAAAAAAAAAACTTAGTTATACAACACCAAACGCAACAGAGAATCTGAGATGGTGTTAAGGGAGGTTAAAAGGGTATTAGCCATTAATGAAAATAAGAGATTTTTCATGTCGATCCATTTTAATTGAATTGTGCGCACTGGTTTAATAGCCCGCAAATTAAACAGGGGAGCTTAGTGTTAATAGTCTGCAAACCACGCACTGGTTTAGTTTAGTGATAGAGAATTGAGAGTCGAACAATAGAACCTCAATCTCTGAAGCTCAACTACACTAGTGAGATGAACAAAGACATAGGCAGCATATTTTTTATTCGTTTTATACATATTATGCAGTCACGTACAAATAGACGCTTGATATTACACCTAATGGCTAGAGGCTTTTTTTTTATTGAGAATATAATGACTAGAATAAAATTGATAAAACCTTTTGCAGCGTTATTTACAACACTAAGAATCAGAGTTCTATACTAATAATGATATTTTGCACCCTCTAATACACAGACTGTCTTCCACCACAAATCAAGCAACTGAAGCAAAAGAAAAGGGTCAGAAATTTCAACCAAGAAACACAATACAGGAAACTGATGACCATGAAAAAAAGGCAAAACTGGCTTCGAGTATTTTGGAATCTTCAAGAAAGTTTCCATTTGAGCCTGAGCTAACTGGTGACAGATCTATTCGAGTTACACAGCCCTCTTTACCAGCAACTCATGGTCTCCATCTTTAGGTATGGCAAACGAATCAAGATTTCTTAGGTAGGGGCGTTTGGGGAAGAATGGAGTTGGCGAGCTCTTCGTTCAGCTTCACTGGAAGAGGCGGCATCTGCTTCATTATTTCTGGCATGTCACTCAAGCTGCATAAAACACGTTCCAGATTCCTTAGTATCAGAATACACGGAATTCTTCAGTAAATACTCATAATTCATGCTCAGTAAATACACGGAGTTCTTAATCTGCAGAATGCAGCAACTTTTACAGTTCAATCGCAACACGTGTTATGCTGCATAAGATGCACTCTTTATCTAGTGAATGTCATAGTTCATTCGCAACACACGCGATGTTTGTCTGAGATGATGGAAAGATAGAGATATGTGTGGTGTGCAGACTCTGTGCCATGTAGGTGTGGCCAACCCTAGGATTACTAATTGTAAATCCATGAAAATAAAGAGGTTTGGCCAAAACTGTACGGAATGAGAATTTAAGATGGAGATGAATGAACCTCAGCTCTCTAGAAATCAATAATTTGCTATGGACAAACTATGAGCATAGCATAACGGAAAAGTGGGGTTCATATAGCAGACACTAAAATAAAGAAAGCATGTCCCTTTTTTTATGTAGCATCAAGCTCTATGCAGTAAATTCTACCTTAAAGTTACGAAATAGGCCTGATCATTTATGATACAATTATATTGAAATGAATATTAATGCTACTACATTTTCCGAACAAAGGAAAATAATAAATAAGCAAATGGGGGAAGTAAGATGCCGCATTCATCTTCCCTTACTTATCCCCCATTTTCTGTCTTGAAATTGAGCATTTTCTTTCACACCAATTCAGTAGCTGTTACGACATGAATATTCAGGCAGATCAAAATGTCAATACAATGTACGGCAAGAAGAAATTATAATGTACATAAGGCAAAACTGTTCTCAGTTCTAAAATAAGTAAGAGAGCATAAGTCTAAAAGCTAACATGCACACACACAGACACAAAGCACATAGCTTGTTGATGTAGGCATGTAGCAAATAGCAATTCTGAAATATATGGAAATTAAATCATGCTTCAAAAGGAATGTAAAATAATGTCAGAACAAAATTAGCAGACTGCTGTGGACGTACTCATTTAAGATTGAAAGGATATTGGCTCGAGTTTGACAAAAGAGACTGATGTTCTCATGAATCTGCATGAAATATTAAATGATATCATCAATATCAAATCATTATGACATTATAGGAAGAAGTTTTGTACCGCGTCATCACTAAAGCTGATTCTCAAAAGCTAATTTGAGAAGGCAAGCAAAGTACTCTAATGAGAAATTATAATTCATATACTTCAAATTAGAAAGATTATATATCGACACATGATTAAAGCATAATACATTAGCTAATTCATCTCCAAACTCAAAGCAATCCAACTGACTCGTTTTCCAAACCGCTCATTGGGTCCTGTTAAGAACTAAACGATATGGACATTCAGACATCCCATCCGCTAATATGGTCATGCAAAACCAAGAAAGTTCAATTTTAAAAAAAAAAAAGCAAAAAGATTCGCAGATTATTATGGGACCTAGTATGCAAAATTGATTATTACTCTATCCACGCATAATTTGAATTTTGACATCACTACAAGAAACTGGTTAATATAAATATCACTGGCTGATCAATTAGATTGTGGAGAAATATGTAAACAGGCTCACTGATTTCAACCTTGCCTGCCTCTACAATTGTTCAACTATTATCTGATATCCACCAACAACTGATGGAAAAAGGAAATGCTTATTATATCATTCATTCATGATCCTATGGGAAGAGCTAGTCCAGTACTGAAGGTATTGAATCTGCAAGTACCTTGCAAGCAGAAAAGTTGGCAGAAATTTGATCCAGGGCCTGAGCATTATGCTCAAGAAGCTGCCCAGCAGCTCCACCAATAGCTGAAATGCACAACTTCAGAGTGTCAAATTTGCAGAAGTGGAAGTGTAACAATAACTACAAGCATCAATCACCATCAAAATAACGAAATTAGCAAATTTATTCAGTTAGGCATCGAGATAAAATTACTAATAAAAAATATTAAATATGCATTTGTAGCTAAAAAAAGTTTCAAAAACTTAAATATATAGCGTCAAATAAAGGTCTAGAACCATTGTTTAGATTCCCCCATAAAATAGCGATCGCCATGAAACAAGTAGGAGTGCTTAGTTTGTAATTAATGAGGAGCACGTGAAGATGCACATGCACGTGCTGTGTATTGTGTATGGGGATCAGAAACCCCACACTCCCCCCCCCCCTCACATGCTTCAATAAATGCTTCCACACAAAAAGCCTGAAATTCTATTCATCATATAGGTCGCATACAATACTGGGGATTGACATCCACTGGGACAAAAGGCGACAAAACAAAGCTCCCTATGAATGATTTTGAAATAGTGCCTGATTTAACTTAGGGCTGAATTAAAAAAAAAAAATCAGCTATTTTTGTGCTTTAATCAAATGTTTTAAAAATTTTGCACTGTTAGTAACGAACTCCGAATTTGTTACAACTCAATGCACGACCCCGTTTTTAATAGAAGTTACGTGCACAAATCAAATAGAGTTTAGTTTAATTTCGTCAAAATTGGGGGGCATGTACCGAATTGCAAACAAATTGAAATATTGTTAATGATATTGCTAAAATTCAAAACATATCACAAAATTAGCAACAGTTTGTGACAATTAACCCTTTAATTACTTGAAAAGTTGAATTGAAGGCCAAATTCAATATAAAAAATTACAAACATGTTTCCCACAAGTTTTACCAGCAATAACAAAGCACCGTGAAGACTTTCATAGATTAATACATAAAAACAACTGATGTGCAAATGTTAACTTGATGAAATGTGAAGCTCAATTAGAAATATGGCAATATTAACACCAATGTGAAGTCTATAAGGTGAATCCAACAGGAAAACCAACTATTAGTAGCAAATATTTTTTCTTTCACAGGGTCTTAATACTGATATAGGCTATAGCATGGCAGATGTCTGAGTCGTGGAAATAGGAAAAGCTGAAATCAGCTACCTGGTCTAGTAAGGTTAATAATTGACTCTGTTCAAAAGAAGAAAAAACTCAAATGCATATGCTCTTGTCAAGAAACACACATGTGCTACATCTGATTGGAGCATCTAGTAGAGCGTTAGGGTAAATCAACCCTCAAGTAAGAAGACAATTTGCAAGTGAATCCATCATCATCACAGACCATTGAGTGAGATTTCAGGTGAGTAAGTGAAAGGTAAGAGCATGAACTGACCATTGAATGGGATTCCATCATCACTGTCCATTGACATCATTGACTGAGCATAGGCAGGGCCATTGGTGCGATTTGCTACTTGAGACGATTTTGGCAATGGATCAGCAACTTTTTCCTGAAATTGCCATAAAAATTTAGTGGAGGAATAATATTAGGTTAGATGAGTTCAAAAGATTCCTTACACATAATATTCAGATTCCCTTTGCAAAAGATTTAAAAAAAAAACAAAACAAAATCCATAGGAACGTCACTTTGGCACAGAACTCCTCTTGTACCTAGAGTTTATTTTCCCCGTTTGATTGTATCTAGAATTACTGGCCCAACATACCAAACTAACTGGATTTAGATAAGTTAATAGATTAATATGATAATAACATCCACTAAGCTGTAGCAAAATGGATGAGGGGGAATGACCCAGTGGCATTCCTTACTGATCAAGAATGAAGTACTCAAGTTCATATTGCATCACATTAACCATCAATTACAAACCATTACCATTATGTAAACTGTAGGCCACTCTATTCAAAATGGATACATTTGCTATCAGGTTTATGTCCAAGATATAAGACGCACATAATTCCAAATGGCAAAAATTACCAAAGATAATGGGGCTTCCTTTTACGGTGTGGGTAAGAAAGTCTTCCCATTTTGGAAGATCGTAACATGAAATGTTTCAGGTACCTTTTTGTCTTTATTTTTCCTTGACGAACTGTTATCATCTTTCCTTCTCTTGCCATTCTCCTTTTTCTGCAAAACAGCAAACCATTCACATTCAGACTAGCCAGAATTAGCAGTAGCAAACATAAGACAACTTGACTCTTCTTTGTTCAAACAAGTATGGAAGCAAAGAAATGGTTATTACTTACAATATTGAAAAATAGAATTTCTTTATAAGTATCTAAAATATGTTTGTTTTGTGTGGCGAGAGCCGTGGAAGTATCATGGAAATCACCCTACCAAAATTTTAAATGCTATCCACATCATAAAAGATCTAGTCACGGACTATAATCCACGTTCCTATGGATGATTTTCCCAATCGCCTAGTCTGTTATTTCCAATTCTAGAGTAAGACGATTTGAGTTTAACAATACATTTGTCATCAAATAATAGGGTTTCAATCATTGCGTTTCAAGCCCAACCATAAATTTCCATTTACATTGGCATTCAGAATTAGATGAAAGATCAGAATCCTGAATTCCTATTGCGCACAGTTTTCAATGCAATAAGCTTATCCTTGAAACTTTAGTGGCAAAACATCAGAAATAAAACTAAAAAGGAAAAATTGAGAGGCAATATCTCACGTTCATCCATCTGCAACGTAACGCAACATCCCGAACTGTTTTATCTCTTAATGTTTGAGCAATTTTAGCATATCGGGCAACAGTTGTGTCTGAGGCATATCTGCAAAAAGGTCGACCATTATGTAAGAAAAAACATAAAGCAATACAGGTCAATAAACGGCTGCAGCTCTGTAAAGAATGGCAGTAAATAGTTTAATATATAATCACAAAATTATTGAATAAAAAATAATAAGAAAAATGAACAAGTGGTTATGTCAATTCAATATGTATGAGGACAGACGAAAAGAGACAATGCAACCTTGCCCAAATAATGAGGTTGAGGGACACATGCTGGAGTGTTTCAACCAGAACTTGGTGTAATGAATAATATTTGATATTCTCGACGAGATAAAACTCAAATGGTTTTCTAGCAATAGTTTCTAAAAGGTCTCCGGCAATTTAAAATTCATCCACAAAGCTAAACACCTCAATATGGGCTATGTGATTCATTCACGCATAAACAAGTATTGTACGACTCACATTCTAGCAACTACATTATATGTGTGGTAAGGGAATCTTACCTCAAAAAAAAAATAAAAAATTTGCATCCAGATACAATAAGCAAATTCCCATAAATGGACTTATATTCACATAACATCAAAACCATCATTTACTCAAAAAATACCAACAATCCGCATTCTCACCAGCAAGAATTCAAAGAAACCCTACCATAATGCAAACAACAATCAAATAACCAAAAACCCAACACACAACACGCAGTTTAGCAAATTCCAACGCAAGGCAACAAAAGCATTTTATACGCGCAGTTCACAAAACTAGATTAAAACAGATAAAAATAAAAATAAAAACAATAAGCTCACTTTGCAAGCAAATCCTCGAGCATCGACTGTTCCTCAGGCGTCCAATCATGTGATATCCCAGGATTATGGCGGAGCCCTCTTGGGGTCGGCTCCACCGCCGAATTCTCCGTCACCGACACGCCGCCGTTCGCCTTCTCTTGTCCGCCGCCGTTGCCATTCCCGGTATTGGCGCCGTTAGTAATGTTGCTATGACCCCCAGCTGAAGGATTAGTGCTCGCAGCCATCAAAAAACGACGCCGAAATCAAATCAAGAACAAGAACAGCTCCGAATTGAACTTCGGCTTCGATTATCGGTTTCAGCAAATTCGAATTAAACTCGGATAAATTCACAGCTGGGTTCGCGGATAAAAAGGAAATAAATTAAATGCTGAGCAATGGAGTTCGCAACCAGATAAGCATGGAGGAAGCGAGAATCCGTTCGAATCGGCGGTTAAGTTTTAGCTTTTGCAATATTAAATTAATTTATTTTATATAAAAATATAAAAAAGGGGGATCTTTTGGGATTAGACACTTCCTTAAAAATACTTTATTTTGAAAGAGGTTATGTCCATTTATTTAAAGGACAAAATATAAAATATCTATGAGCTGAGCTTCACCTTCATTGCTGAAGTTCCATATTTTGTTTTTATTCCCATGTTTTGCCGATTTGTTTTTGAAAATTATAGTATAGATAAAATTAGGTCTAAGTGTATTTATTAACTCGTACTGGATTCACAAACTAGAGATGTACATATGAGCCTATATATAATGTGCACGATCGGTTCACATATGTCGTATTATAGTAAAAATAAAGATCTGTGCGTATTATATTGATTGTGTTTTGTCGTTCGTATTTTTTGATATCAAATTATGTCTCGATGCATTTATAACTAGTACTGAATTTACAAACTAGAGGTGTGTACATATGAGCCGAGACATTATGTGCACTTTCGATTTGCATATGTCGTATTATAGTAAAAATAAAGACACACGTGTATTGTATTGATTGTGTTTTGTCGTCTATATTTATGGATAAAATTATGTCTCGATGCATTTATAACTAGTGCTCGATTTACAAACTAGAGATGTCAGATGTACATATGAGCCGATATATTACATGCATGCTCTGTTCGCACGTGTATTGTATCGCATTCAATACAGACACACATTATAATAAAAAGAAAAAAGATTCATGTGTATTGTATTGTTGTGTTTTGTCATTTGTTTTTTGACTTGTTTATCCAAGACATGACACATGTAAATTAATAGATTATATAATATTTTATGTAATTAATTTCGTAAAACTACAAAACCAATTAATATATACATATGTATAATTATTTTCTTATCGGAATGGTCTTCTATACATCGGGTGCACATAATGCCTTGTATCACGTAGGGAAAAAATATCACTTATAATCATGAAAAATATAATTTTTAATACTAAAAAATATCACTTTTTTTTTCAAAAAATTAGTGCTAAAAATAAAAGAGGTAACATCTTTGTAATTATTAGTACATTAATATGTGGATTGAAAATATATCAATTTTAACACTAAAGAGTATCATAAAAATCCATCCGGCATTCTGGTCGAAACAACTCGGTACAACAGGTGCACACAGGTTTTTGCTTTTTCTTATTTGTTGTTAAAGTGGCAATATTTGCTATTTAAAATATAAGTGTAGTCTTATTAGGACCCGAGACAGTGTGTTTTAAAAGACAAAACATGTAGCAAGTTTTATTGGTAATTGCACATACGTAAAAATACAAAATATTGTAATAATATGAAGTAAATACAACTGATATGGTATGGGATCGACTGCTTATCAAGGCAAAACGTACAAAGTTATTCAATATTACATTCATTAAACAGTTAGGTGATTGATATGATATAATAAAATTAGATATGAATGAAATGAACTTATGAATTAATTGAAAGTCCGAATGAAATGACAATTCTTATGATTGGTATGTGTACGAAATGAAGAACGTAATGAAATATCATTTTTTATCTAATATAATGAATATTTTATATACTTTCAGAATTTCTTATAATTGAAGAAAGTGTACGTAATAGACACATGCCTTTTTTTTTCCTAAACATCATTTTTCCTTTTTTGAGTATGTGACATTTTTTCTATTTTTTTTTATCAAATTGTAATTGATTTAATTTATTGAAAAAAATTATTCTAAAATATTTAATTAATCAATATATAATAATTTGAATAACTTTATTTTGTATTATAATATATTTTATGTTATATTTATTTTGACATCACTCTCATTTTTCTTCAACAAAATTATAGAAACTATCAAAATTTGATTTTAACATATATTTTTAAATTATTTTTTGAAAACAAATAAATAATATAAAAATAATAATAAATCATTTAATCTGATTTCTGATTTATTTTTTTAAATATGATAAAATAATATTATAAAACATGATTATGTATAAATATATCATATATTATTTTTTTTGGTCAATGAAAATAGCTAAACTATGGGGTGGGTACAATGGTTACTCCAAGGGGTGGGTCGGTACGGTATATCAAAAATTTCACGCCTTACTGTATATCGTATCGAAATATCAATATTCAAAAATTTCACGTCTTTCTCATACCAAAACTTTCAGTATACCGAAATTTGGGTATACGTCGTAACAGATATTGATATCGTACAGATATTTTTGGTATACCGTACCGTACCGATATTTTACAGTATATCGAACACATCGAACTTCCAAAGTATACCGAACTTTCACGGCATATTAAAACTACCGAAATTTTAATGTATATTGAAAATATTGAATTTAACATACCGTACCGATTCGATTTCTACAAATAACAACATAAATCATTTATTGCTAAACATCAAAGTACTATTCTCTTAATTTTCTATTTTTTTTCAACTTTTAGTGTTTAGTATTGGAGAATAATATAAGGTTACTATTTATTATGTATATTTTTAAAATGTTCACTACCAATTTATAATTTATATTAAATTGGATTATATATATTTGCTAAGCTCTTATGTCAAACAAAAAAGACAAATTATCACTTATGAGGAATCAAAATAAGTGTAAATTACATTTTGATATTTATATTTTGGATTATTTTTCAAAATTAGCCAGCTTTTTTCTAAACTAATCAAGCAGTTCACTTTTCAAAAATACTTAAAACAATGCTCACTTTTCAAAATTTTACAAATTTAATTTTGATCAATTTTACAGCTCGAAAATCGTACGTAATTGATTGTATTTTAAAATTTTGTTGATTTGATCATTTTTTTATGCAACTAAAGAATTTATTGATTTAAAATACAATCAATTACGCATGATTTTCAGATCATAAAATTGTTTAAATGTTAGATTTATTTTTTTTAAAAAAGTGAATACTGTTTTATTAATTTTAAAAAAATTGCTTATTTTTGAAAAAAAAAAAGCTATCAAAGTGCAATTCATCGTTAAAAAAATATATGGTTTTTAGTCTTACGTGATGTTTACTTCATAAATTTGTTTTTACTCCAAAAATAGCAAAACAATAAATATAAAATAATAAAAAAGTGCAAATTGCAAAAAAATGAAATATTAAAATAGTAGTTTTTTTTTTTTTTTTTTAAGTTCAATATTAAAATAGTGTTAAAAGTAGTGAGTCAATTTCCTTCAATAAAAAAAAGTACTCAGTCAAAAAATAATTGGGCTGTAGCAGCCCATTTAGGAAGACCAGACTGGGGCCCACCGCTGCTTCTCCGTCTCCACCGCGTCCGTCTCATTAAACTCGTGGAAAAATTGGAGGGCAAAACCGTCAATTCATTCCCTCTTTTTTTTTTTTTTTTTTTTTGTGCCCTTTCCCTACGAAATTTCTTGGGATTTGCAAGGAATACAAAAAATCAGATAAACATTCACCACTATTTTTTTTGTCCGATCAATTTCTCATCTCTCTCTCTAATCTTCTTCTTCTTCTTCTCTCTCTAGGGTTCAAGGACCCTTTCTATCAATGGAGAACAACGGCCAGGCATCAGGTAATTCATTGAAAATTCGATTAGCTGTAACGGTTTCCTCTTCGAATTTGATGGATTTCCGGGTGTAGTTGTTTATTTTGGGGAGTTTGATGTGTTTTCAGTTGGTAGTATTAGCGATTGATTGATATATGGATTAATTTTTTTATTAATTGCCTGATTGAAGATTAGGAATCTTTAGAATTTGTTGCAATCTTGGTAAGATTTTTTCCATTCAGCTGAGTTGATTTCGCTGTTGCTGAGTACCTTTCAATTATTTAGCTTGATCACATATGGCAAATTTTTTCCTTATACTTCCAAATTCAGGAATGTTTTTGTATAGGGTTTTTGCTGTATATTGATTCCAATTCAATGATTCCAAGTCGTGTTTCGTCTTAGGATAAACGAATGTAGTGAATTGAACCATATTTTTTCTAAAGAAACAGTAAATTTTTTCATATATCACAAGTGTATAAATTCTGGTGCAGCTAGTGGTGCTCCACCAAAACCATGGGAAAGAGCAGGAGCTTCTTCTTCAGGACCTGCACCTTTCCGGCCGCCCTCTGCTGGAAATACAAGTGACGTTGTAGAAGCTTCTGGGACGGCTCAGCCTGGTGAAGTTGTTTCAACTACTAATACAAATGTGAATAGAAATACAGTCGGTAGGCCTGTCCCAGCTAGGCCTTGGGAACAACAACAGACGTATGGGAGCACTTATGGAGGTATGGATAGATTTTCTTTTTAAAATGAGCAGAACTGTGGTTCTATTGGAGTGAGGACATCCCTGCCTCTATCTGAGATACTATCTTGTCACAAACATTGCATAGATGAAACTTCACTCTATGGATCAAGTATAAGTGCTGAAACCCTACATAAAACAGTTGTCTATGCATATACATGTTTCTGTGTAACTATTTCATGTCAAGATGTATGTTTCTTTGTAATTAGGTATATGGAACCTCTTCTGATATCTGATTTTAACTTGGCCCTTGGTTTGTTTCTTATTCAGGTTATGGCACCGGTTCTGGTTTAAATTATAACTCTGGATATGGGGGTGGGATGTATGGTAGTTCATATGGAGGACTTGGAGGGGGGCTTGGAGGGGGCCTTGGTGGTGGGATGTATGGGAGTAGCATGTATAGAGGAGGTTACGGTGGACTCTATGGGGGTGGCAGTGGTATGTATGGAGGAGGAATGTATGGTGGTGGTTTGGGAGGTCCTATGGGAGGTTATGGAATGGGCATGGGAGGAGGGCCTTTTGGTGAGCAGGATCCAAACAATCCATATGGACCTCCTTCTGCTCCACCAAGTTTTTGGGTTTCGCTAATGCGAGTGGTGAGTTAGAGGCATCCTTTGTCTTTTTTTCTTTCTTCTGGAAACATGGTGTTCTTATTAGTTATTATTGCCCTGTCTATATTTCTAGAGCATTAGATCCTGAGGTTACTAGGGATTCTGATTTCAAGTTTAGTTTGTGATGATTGATCGCGTTGCATAGTTGGCAGATGAAGGGTACTAGTAGTTCATCATATGTCAAACCAATTCATTAAAATCTAGTGCAAATTGATAATGCTGATATGTGTTGGGAATTTATTTCATGCTGTGATTTGCAATCAATCCACTAGATCCCCCAAACCCAACCTCCGACCTAAAGATTAAAGAACATGGCGTGGTGGAGCTTCTATTAGTTGCCTGAAAAGCCATATACTTTGGGTGAAGCACTATTGAACTTCCCTTGTTTCGTACATCAACCTTTTCAGCTATCTCAACCAACATCCACTGTTTATAAGTTGTTTTCCTGCCTGTGAAAACGGATCTCTGATTTAATTCTGATAACGCACCGCTCGTGTCTCAATCTGGTTTCTTATTTAAATTTGTGCTGAATTTATTTGACAATGGCAGATGCATGGTGTAGTAAATTTCTTTGGGAGGCTGGCCATGTTGATCGACCAGAATACACAGGCTTTCCATATGTTCATGTCTGCCCTGCTTCAGGTATTTGCTTCCACCACCAGTGTTCTTATTCTAGTGCAGTTTCCAAGTACGGGAAGGAAGAAATGAATGATATAGTAGTTTGTTTGATTGCAAGTGTGTTTCCAGGCATTTTAATACCGACTTTTTTGCAGCTATTTGATAGGTCCGGGATGCTATATGGAGAGCTTGCAAGATTTGTTCTTAGAATATTAGGAGTCAGAACAAAACCCAAGGGAGTTCATCCACCTGGTGCTGAAGGTCTACCTGGACCTCACAATATGCCAGGAAATCAAAACTACATCGAGGGTCCCAAAGCTGCTCCAAGTGGTGGTTGGGATAGCGTATGGGGTGATTCAAAGTAATGCATCAATATATACGAGATTTTTCATCATAGTCGAACATAGACTGAATTGGCTCTAAGTCCGCATCTAAAGATGCAATACAGAAGAAAGAAAGAAAGAAAGAAAGAAAGAAATGCCCCAAACTGCGATCTGCTTGTAATAAAAGCTCGCTCTTCCCCTGTTCCCCCATTCCCTAGTCAGAATCCAGTTCCATAGAAGTAAAAAAAAAAAAAAAGAGGTTTGGATTTGAACTCTGCTAGTAATGGTTGAATGTGTTTTTCTATTGAAAAAGTTGAACCGACTCTTTGTAGCAATCTACTATGACCAATGTGCTATTTGTGGAATTCAATGTAATTTTATTTTTTTTTATATGGGGGAATTTAGTTTGCTTTTCTGAGATAAAATTATTTCTCGTCATGATCTGCATTCTGCATTATTGTTTTTGTATAGGAAGAAATTTAGAGGAAACGCTAAAAAAAGCTGAAATTTTATATTTACTCCAAAAAATAGCATCATCTCATCCATCGTTTCAATACTCAAATATCATTGATGTGTATAATTGTGAAAACCAAATGTGCAAAATAAGTTATATCTCACTAATTTCCAAGTAGAAGAATTAAAAAGCCCAATCAGGAGCAATGCACATGATTTCTTCATCCGAGATGTGCACATCACCTCTCAACAATTTGAACATCTCAACTGCTGTCGAGCTAACTCGACAGCATCGGCCAAGGTACAACTTCTGCAGCCGATTGCAGCCATCTCTCAGAGCCTGCAAGCCTCGATCGCAGAGGTTCCGACACCGGTTCACGTGCAGTCGTTCCAAGGTACAACAGTAGGAACCAATGGACTCCCATCCCACAATACTGATCTCATGGCAGAGTGCCAAGTTCCATTCCCGAAGCAACGGGCAGCCTCGTGCAATTTTCACAATGGCGTCGTCATCAATGTATCTACAAACTCGGAAGTTGAGCACTGTTAGTTTAGAAGTGAACCTGGTATCAATGGCTGTGAAGCCATGGCCACGGATGCACCAGCTAAGATTGGAAATGTCCAAGTATTCGACTCCACCTCCACTGAAAACTGCCTGAATTCCTTCTGGCTGGAGCTTGCAAGAATCAGCTTCTATATATGCTAAAGTCCGTGAACATCCCTGAAAACCGGTTCCATTTATGCTTCTGCAGTGAGATATGTTGATAGCTCGAAGGTGCTGGCAGTTCTGGGAAAGAGCCCTTATGCCGTCATCAGAAATACGTGAACAATACGAAAGATTCACGTCTTTTAGAGCCAAGCAAGATTCAGACAAGGTTTCCAGACCAACATCAGTTATATTGCAGCGGTAGAGACTAAGATCACTCAGAGAAGGGCATCCCATGGCAATGGAGGAAAGCCCGTGATCTGTAATTCCAAAACAACAATCTAGACGCAAACTTTGCAACTTCGATCCATAATCAATCAACAAGGATAGACCTGAATCTGGGAGCTCGGTGCACCCACATAAGGACAATGACTGCAGATGTGGAAAACGATTGAGCGCCCTGAGCAAATGGAAGTAACCAATGCTGATTGGATCATGAGATAGTGAAATAGGTGTCTGATGGGTGAATGAGCATTGGAAATGTAGAGATCTACGACACAAACTCTGGATACGAAGCCAACGGTGACAAGTAGATCCAAATGCTTCACGGTCAGAACTAGAGCCAAGCCTTTGGAAAATATAATATAAGCAGTCATCAGGTAGTTGGAGGACATGTGTGGATGGATTCATCGTGCCATGCTCCATGAAAATAAACTAATTGACTTCAGAAGGCTGTAAAGCTCGAATCTTTACCAAGATCTTCTTGTAAGATGAGCCAGATGAGGTTGGTGAGTCAAGACCACAAAGAGCAGTTGAATCTCCGTACCCATAACCAATGAGAACTCCACAATTGCGGCAAAGAAGTCTTGATTTTGAACGGTAGGGTCCCCACGATATAGGAAGGCAGTTCACATTGTCGACTTGAGTAAATCGACTTGGATCAATTGAAAGAAAAGAGATAAAGCCCTTGTTAATGGACTTGCTGTATTTGGTAGGAATGCTGGAAGTTGCACGATTGGAAGATGTTAAGTTGAGATGATAACCACAAGAACCACAGCTGTAAAAAAACAAATAAGATTTCGACTTAATACACAAGAAGTTGCAAGCAATCATGTATGCTACCACAGGACACATAAACCAAGCTAAAGCTAGCGATTTGCAGCAATTAGTTATGAAAATAGTAACCTGATGCGCCAAATTCAGCAGTACAAGTTGTTCAAGGAAAGGGTATTATGTTGATTCCCCAACTTTTGTTTCATTTTTAGGTCTTATTCATTATCTTTTTTCTTGATTCTTTAGTTGTCATAAAAAAACCAGCATTTTTCTATGACACACTGCTACTGAACATCCTTAAAAAGAGATAAGTCTTGTTCAATTTCCAGATAAATCAATTCAACAAATATTCAACTCAGTAAACAAGAAAAAAATAGATGTGAGCAACCTGTTTTTCTTGAATATTAGCTTCACAAAGTCGAACTGCGATCAACTTAGACAAAAACTTCAATATCAACTAAACTGGAAACAGAAACCATTTATCCTAATTCTACAAAAAAATATCAACATACACTACAATAAATAATTTCAATTCCATATCAAACCAAACAATCAATATTTATACAAGCCAATTCCAGAAAATTTCTCAAGAACAGTAATTTACCTCGTTAGTGCAGAAAATTATCTAAGAAATTATATCCCCGATGTACAATGCCTAACACCGAGAAGATTCAAGACTGCACTTTTTGTCTAATCTCTAAATCAGGATCTATGAAAAAAAGGAAAAGATGATGCACTGATATCTATAGGAAGTGATAAAGATCAATTTTTTTCCTTAAATATACAACCCCTTTATTGACGCCTTTCAAAAGTTGTATCTTCTTCATTTATATTTATCAATATTAGTATTATTAGAATTCATTATACAATAATTTCACCAAAGAAACACCCGAAAAGAATTCTTGAATAATTTCAAGAGATAAAAAATCTGTTCCACAAATAAGACGATCAATAATCGAGAGAGAGAGAGAGAGAGAGAGAGAGTTCTTGACTTCCAAGAAATAACAAATAAAGCCATCCCATGATTGAATTCACCAAACCCAACAGTCCCAGAAGCTATTTAATCGCAATAAAAGCTAAAAAAAAGGATGGGATTGAACCTGTAAGAGACATCAGCCTGGGACATTTCCTGATTAGAAAATCAAACATAAATTTCGTTGGATCCCATTCGAAGAGACAACCTTTGTGCTCGAATTTATTAACCAAATTTTCTGATAAAACATTAGAGACCAGCAGCAGTTGAAACTCCAATGTTTCTGCTCTGGATATTGATGCGGGCCTTTTATTTGACCTTTTTACTCTTTTTTTGTCGAATAAATTGAAAATTACGTTTTTTTCTCAGACAGCGTTTTTGTGTTTTCATATTTATTTATATGCTTTCTATAGTCGTTAGTTATTGATGGTTTTTGTTGGAAGAGTCCGAACGTATATGGACCAAATGGGTATAATTTTTACTCTTTGTTATTATTATTTTATTTTTTTCTTAATTATATTCCCAATTGTCATTTGATTTTGTATCATGCTACATATTTTAATAGTGTTGATAATAACTAGTATTTCTCCTGTGCGATGCACAAATAATTATTTTTTTCAATTTGTAATTATGATTATTTCGAATTCTACATGCTGTGTTCAATTTTAAAAAATTATTAAAACGATTTGCACGTGCATTAGTTAATTAGATAAGAATATAAATTTTGTGCAGTTATGACAAACAAAAAGAAAATTAAATTTTAGGAACTAAATAAAAATCCATATTAGAATTTAGAAAGATCAATTTGGAATATTCCTAATGATGCGATTTTATAAATAACAATGCATAATTGTCCACAATTAAATAAAATTTGATTTCTTTGAATATATGACAAGTATAAAAATTATAATTATTTATTTTATATGATAAAATTAAAATAGAAAAATAATAAATTGTTGCGGAATTAAGTTATACTTATAAATTACTATTATTATAATATCGCATAAATGGAGACTATTTTTAGGCGACAAATGTAGTGTACTATAAATTCTCCATTCATGCATACAAATTAAAATATAAAATGTTACAAATTTCACATTTTTGAGCAAAAAAAAATAACATATATGATTGTAAGAATTTGTTAAAAGACAATGGTTGTAATCTAAATCGTCATGAAAAATGTAAAAGATATATAATATTTTCAACTATTAGTGTCACTACCGTTGTCTATTAAATCAAAATTTTAAGGGTTAAGGGCCAAATAGGCCCTTGTACTATTTGGGGGGGGGGGAACAAATAGCCCCCGAACTTTTTTGTCTCGATTGAGCCCCTGAACTTTTATTAAGAGCTCAATCAAGCCCCTCCGTCACACCCCTCACTAACGTCCGTTAGGGTTGATTCAAAACGACGTCGTTTTGATTCTGAAATTAAAAAAAATTATTATTTTTTTTTAAATTTCTCTCTCTCTCTCTCTCTCTCTCTCACACACACACACAACACAGATAATAATTGAAATACAAAACAGAGAAGCACAAGGGCAATGAAGAATCACCTCGAGTACCATCTCGGAGGGCCTCGGCGACGCGAAGAGGAGTCTTAAGAAGGCCTTCGCGATTGATATCCTCACCCAAACCCTGCAAGAGGACTCTCACAACATCCTCAATGGCCACGGTTTCAGGATTTCTCTCTCTACCCAGCTCAACGACATTCACTCCATTCTCTACTTCCACATGATAATGACATTCATCCAAAACGCCCATTGACAGTTAACAATAAATTCAACGGTAAATATCCACAAAACCAGCTCAAATCGAAACCCACTTGATATTTCACCCAAACAAGAAAAAGAAAAAAAACCCACTTGATATTTCACCCAAAGATGCAGCTTTTGAGCACCAAGATTCAAACTTTAACGCACAGCGAGTGTGAGTTTGATGACTCGCCGACGGCGGCGGCGACGACAAGTCTCCGACTTTCACGGCGGTTTTTGGTGGGAGATTGATGAGAGAGGAGATTATGACTTCTTGCCGCTGTAATTCTTGAGCGAATTCGTTTTTGATGAGAGAGAGGAGAGAGAGAGATAGATAGAGAGAAATTATGAATTCGTTTTTTATGAAAGGGGAGCCCGATTGCTTCGATTTTTTGGCGGCGAATTGGCGTTGCTGAAGAGAGAGAGAGAGAGAGAGAGAAATTTAAAAAAAATAATTTTTTTTAATTTCAAGATCAAAACGAAGTCGTTTTGAATCAACCCTAACGGACATTGGTGAGGGGTGTGACAGAGGGGCTTGATTGAGCTCTTAATAAAAGTTCAGAGGCTCAATCGAGACGAAAAATAGTTTGGGGACTATTTGTCCCCCCCCCCAAATAGTACAAGGGCCTATTTGGCCCTTATCCCAAATTTTAATGTCTATGATGCAGAAAATATTGTCTAAAATATAATTATTAAATTATGAGATATACATGTGATTTATACCAGAACTGTTGTCTATTACATGATTTTACCTTAATATATGTAAACATACACGGAAAATATTTGATATGAGAAGCAACAATTCAATTATTGTTCATTCAAGTGTAATTAAATTTAGGGTAAATTGGCTTAAAATACACGAACTTTGGGGTCATTTTATTTTTTCACACGATTTTAAAAATGTAGTTTCAATAACACGAACTTAACCTCTGTTTGGTTTTTCACATGATTTTCAAATTCCGGCAAGTGGAATCTAACGTGGCAGCCGAAACTGCCACGTGGCAGTCGGAGATGCCACGTGGCAGTCAGAGATGCCACGTGTACATCTACGTGGATATCAAATTGCCTTAAAATACACAAACTTTCGACTGATTTTGGTTTTTCACACAAATTAAAAAATATCAATTTTAGTTTTTTTTTTTTTGCTTTTTTGTGTAATACAGAAAATTCATCGATTATTACTATAGAGTTGTAGTAGACATTGTGAAATATTTTGAATTTTCTTAGTTGATGCAATATATAAAATTTAGGTTCGAAAAAATAAATAAAATAACTATCGGACCTTTTTAGTTTTCAATTTGAAGAAAAATTTTAATAATATGACTTAAGCTAGTGTAATGGTATACATAATTAAATTCTGAATACAACAATCATCAAGTCATAAAAAGTGGTCAATGACGTATCGTATATGTTGATGAATAATATTACATAATTAATTAATTGAGTTTACAAATAAATTGATTACGTAGTAACTATATATTTATTTTTCATATATGTATAATAGCATCTTCTGATATAATTTGAGATTATCTAACATATAAAGTTATATCAAAATATGTTATTAAACATATATGAAAAATTAATATACAGTTACTACGTGATCAATTTATTTGTAAACTTAATTAATTAGTTGTGTAATATTATTCATCAATATATACGATATGTCATTGACCACTTTTTATGACTTGATGGTTGTTGTATTCAGAATTCAATTATGTATACCATTACACTAGCTTAAGTTATATTTTTTAAATTTTTCTTCAAATAGAGAACTAAAAAGGTCCGATAGTTACTTTATTTAATTTTTTCGAATCTAAATTTTATATATTGCATCAACTAAAAAAATTCAAAATATTTCACAATGTCTACTACAACAACTCTATAGTAATAATCGATGAATTTTCTGCATTACAAAAAAAAAAACTAAAATTGATATTTTTTAATTTGTGTGAAAAATCAAAATCAGTCGAAAGTTTGTGTATTTTAAGGCAATTTGATATCCACGTAGATGTACACGTGGCATCTCCGACGCCACATGGCAGTTCCGGCTGCCACGTCAGATTCAACTTGCATGAATTTAAAAATCATGTGAAAAACCAAAAAGAGGATAAGTTCGTGTTATTGAAACTATGTTTTTAAAATCGTGTGAAAAACCAAAATGACCCCAAAATTCGTGTATTTTAAGTCAATTTACCCTTAAATTTATATAATTATTATTCAATTTTTTATTGTTCAAGTCTTTATAATCTTTCATATTAAATATTTGGTAGTGGAGGTGGATGTTAAGTGTTAGTATTGAAGTGGAAAATTTGTATAGAGTTCTAATTTGTTACTTTTTTTTTTGTAAATTTAAAAAGTATGTATACATTAAAATTTGATATCAGCAGTAACAATTCAATTCCTGTTCATGGAAGTATAATTAAATTTATTTAATTATTATTCATTATTTTTTACCTCTTCATAATCTTCCATATTGAATATTTGTTATTGGAGGTGAGCATTAAGTGACTGTATTTAAGAAGAGAATGTGTAGAGTTCTATTTTTTTGTCTTTTTTACTCTCCCTTCTAAATTTAGAGAATATGTAAAGTTGTTATAACTTTCAATTATTTTCCATGAACTTTTCTTATTATAATCATTGCAATAATTCTATTTTTTTAAATATACTTGAGATGCCACCAAAAAAAAAAAGATGAATTGAATTTTAGTTTTTGAAAAATAAAATAAAAAAAGGAACGAAAAAAGGAAAAAAAAGAAAAAGAAAGAACAATTGAATTTTACTTTTTGAAAAAATAAATTAGAAAAAGGAAAAACCAAAAAAGGAAAAAAAAAAAGAAATAAAAAGAGGTGAGGAAAGTGAAGCCCACAAGTTTCGAACACGAGCAAATAAAAATTTAGGCCAACCATTCACCACTACACCAAACCCAACATTCTTTCATTATTCAACAAAAATAGTTTTAAAATAAAACTTTTCGCTGACTTTATTTTGAACGATTTTGCCTTAATATATGTATAGATTTGATTAAAACAATTATAATTATTATTAATTGTTAGGTTAGAGCTTTGAAACTCCTAATCGCCGGTGAATTAAATTTATTTTAATTTTGATACACATGGTTTAGTTTCATGGTATGTAGTTGTATAAAATTATTAATGACTTTTGATTTATATGGAACTAATATTTCTCCCGTGCGATGTAGAGATAATTATTATTTTTTTAGATCTGTAATATTATGATTATTTTAAAATTTAATATATTGTGTTTAATTTTTTAAAATTAATAAAATGATATGCATATACGTTAATTAATTAGATAAAAAAATCAATTTTGTGTAGTTATGACAAACAAAAAGAAATTTGAATTTTAAGGATAAAATCCATGTTGGAAAGATCGAATAGAATATTTCAAATGACACGATTTTATAAATAGCAATGTATGATTGTCCATGATTAAAGAACATTTGATTTCTTTGAATATATGGCATGTATAGAAAATATAACTATTTAATATTTTAAATGATAAAATTGAAATAGAAAAATGATAACTTATTGCAAATTATGTTATACGTATATATTGTTGTTGTTGTTGTTGTTCTTCTTCTTCTTCTTCTTCTTCTTCTTCTCATCATCATCATCATCATTATTATGTAACACAAATAAAAACTATTTTTTTTGGCGATAAATATAGAGCACTACAAATCCTCAACATATTCATAAAAAAATAAAATAAAAAATGTTACAAATCTCAAATTTTCAAGTAAAAAATAATAATAAATAAGATCGTAAAAATTTATTAAAATACAACGGTTGTAATCTAAACCATCGTGGAAAACGTAAAAAAAAAACAAGAAGACAAAGAAAATGTATAACAATAAATGCCAATACTGTTGTTTATTAACTCAAAACTGTTGTCTAAAATATAATTATCAAATTATGTGATAGACAATGGTTTATACCAGAACCGTTGTCTATCGCATGATTTTACCTTAATATATATATAGATATACGGATAGATAGATAGACGTGAATTCTCTGTGACCGAACAAATTGAATTGTGAACAATTACTTTATTTTTCATTATGAAAATTATTAGAATATATAGTTGATTATAAAACATTTATAGCTCTTCCATAATGGCCGGATAAAACTATAGTTGTTCACCTTTTTTTAACTTTATTTTACTATTTTATTAGATAAATATATCTTTTTATAAGAAATTATCTCTTGTTATGGACTCCAATTTCGTATGAAGCCAGACAATATTCGGGGCCGTGGTTATTAGGTACTATATAAGAAGATGATAGATACATATTGTAGTGGTATTTTTCCATCAGCTCGTTACGCTGGTCCATGAAGATTAAACATTGTTGTTTATCCGAGTAGTCTCATAAAGATCGGATAATTTGAATTATTTTGAATTAGCCGTCCGCATTACCTGGAAGGGTTGACGTGATCAAAAGAATCAGATCATACCTCAACCAGGGCCGCTCCTTGCATGAGGCAAGTGAGTCGATTGCCTCAGGTCCCGAAAATTACGAAGAAATTAGGGGTCCCAAATTTTTCATAATGTTATAGATACATATATAGTTGTGCAATTGTAACTTAAATGGTGTTTGGTCCAGTGGTTAAAGCATTTCTATTATTTGAGGAGTGTAAGGGGATCGATTTTTCTAACTGCAGCCTTCCCATCGTTCTTTTTTTTTCACCTAGTTTTTCTTTTCTTTTTAAAAAATCCATTAAATCTAAATTTTTACCATATTGTTTTTCTTCTTTCAATATTTTTTTCCTTTTCAAATCCTAAATTAAATCTAAATTTTTACTAGTGTTTTTTTCTCTTACTAATTTTTTTTCTTTACAAATCCTAAATCTTTTTCTTACCATTTTTTTAAATCTTAAATCTAAATCTATATTATAATTGTTTTTTTTTTTCGAATTCTAAATCTAAATTTTTTTACTACCATTTTTTTAAAATTCTAAAACTAAATCAAAATTTTTACTAGTTTTTTTTTTGTCTTACTAGTTTTTATTTTTTTTGCTTACAAATCATAAATCTAAATTTTTTTACTAGATTTTTTTAAATCGTAAATCTAAATCTATATTATAATTATTTTTCTTGTTTTCAAATTCTAAATCTAAATTTTCTTACCAGTATTTTTTTAGTTCTAGATCTAAATCTACATTAAAAGGACCACGTTTTAGTAGTTTTTTTCTTTTTAAATCCTAAATCTAAATTTTAACAGATTTTTTTAAAATTCTAAATCTAATTTTTTTTACGAGTTCTTTTTCTAAATCATAAATCTAAATCTATATTAAAAGGGTCGCTGCCTACAGCTCGCAAATAGAACCACCTATTTTTAAAATTTATATTCCTAAATCCAAACATATTATAGGATGAAATTTACTTTTTTTTTTAATTTGTAATCTTAAGCCCAAATATATTACAAGAAGAAAAATAGGGCCACATTTTACACTTCAACTCAGGCCACTGAATCATTAGGATCGGCCCTGGCCTCAACCATTCCCTTAATTTATGTGAACCTTAGCCGCTACCTCTGCCTATAAAAGGAGACATCCCTCCTCATTTGACGCCTACGTTGAAATACCTACAACCTTCAAATCATACCCCAAGAACACTGAATTTACTACTTCCTGAGTTAATTATACACCGACGATTCAACATCCAGGATTATTTCTTACGTTATTTTAGGATTGAACGACTTTTCCTCTGATTTCTAGTGACGTTCTAGCTAGAGATTGTTGTTATTAAGCTCTTCAATTATTCAATTATTTCATATTTCATTTTTTTACTCATCTTCTTTTCCTGACTTGAGCGTTGGAGGCCCAACGATCGTCACTCCCCCGATAATCTTTGGCTCTTACAGTGTTTTTTCTTATTTTTGTTTCACAAATAGGCCGCTGCTCCGGACTAAATCGATAAATTGTAGATTTTGGATCTACAATTTAGCGCCCACCGTGGGGCAGCGATCGTATTTCTGAAATGAAATGGCAACGCCTAAGAGAAGGAAAAGGACCACAACAAGATGGGAGAACTGCCACGCCTTCGTCTAATGTTGATCTGTTGTTGGCTGATGTTTTGAGGAATATACAACATCAAATGGCGAATACCACGGGGAGTTAGCGCTGCTGAGATTAGAGAACACTTCACTCTGCAACAAACTTGAAGATCTGACCATCAATGACAACGCACGCCATCAAAACTACATCAAACCCACCAATCTGTTCTACGAACCAAATTCGGTATACTCTAAGTGCCATCATTCTGTTACTTTTACTGACCCATTCAATGCAGGTACTAGTGCATCAGCACAGAAGATGGACGATAGGAAGCAAATGGATGAGAGCCCACTAAGGCCACCCCAGGGTTTGAGTATCATGCTTCCGAGCATGAAAGGTTCCGATATCAAACCCTTGCGCAAGAGAGGGTTGAACAGCAGCACAGGTTCAACCAGGGATTCGATCAGAGAAGGATCGATCATCCAAGTGAGTTGGAGCAACGACTGGTTGGTATCAAAGCAATAATAATGCAAATTCTTAGTATACCTCTACCAATCCATAAGGCTGCACCAAATAGCTTTACTGGCTCACCATTCGTGGAAGAAATTGGGTTAAAAGAGATGTCTTCAAAGTTCACCCTACCATCTATGAAGCTATTCAATAGAACCTCAGATCTGGATGACCACATCGCGCAGTACAAGCAGAAGATGTTCATCGCAGCAATACCAAAGTACCTTAGAGAAGCCTGCATGTGCAAAGGTTTTGGGTCAAGCTTATCAGGAGCCGCACTGCAGTGGTTCGCAAACCTCCCTAACATTTCGATTGGATCATTTTCACAACTCACATATCTTTTCATAGAACAGTTTGCCGGTAGCTAAAAAATTGAGAAACATTCTGATGATCTCTACGCCTTTATCCAGTACCCAAATGAAATACTTAGGAACTACGTCGCAATGTTCAATAGAGAGAAGGTAGAGATACAAGGCTGCAACGTCGACACCGCCATATCAGCCTTCAGAAAGGTGGTCAAAAGGGATTCAGACCTCTACAAAGAACTCATAAAGTACCCGTGTAAGACAATGGATGATATTTTAGTGAAGACATGGACATAAATTAAGTGAGAGGAAGACGAAGATTAGTATTATTGACCCAAGCTAAGAGGTCGAGATAAAGGAAGAGACTCCCACGAAAATGATAGAAGGAGAGTTGACCTTTACCCTCGCAATGATCGCCACAAACCTCGAGGTCAAGAGGATATTTCAGATCCATATGATCGATGTCTGCCAGAATACAACCTGTGCATCACACCCTCAGAAGTCGTCAATACCTTGAAGGAACTCGGTAGTACAGTGAAGTGGCCACCCAAGATGAGGTGTCCAGCTCATGAAGGTGACAGAACAAAATACTGTGAATTCCATAAAGACCAAGATCATATAACAGATGATTGTATTGCATTATATTGCGAAGTCATCAACCTACTCAAGCGAGGCTATTTGAAATATTTGCTGACTGATAAGGGGAAGCAAACCTTCAGCAAAAATGATGAGAACCTGAGGTATCCGCCAAAGCCTGCACCAATTGAGCATGTGGTTAATTGCATAACTGAAGGATCCGATGTTAGCGGAGTGCCCCAAGCATCAACAAAATGGCATTGCAGATCTCTCAAATACACGCCTACAATACCAAATCCTGACACCAAAATGGAACTCATAACTTTGAGTTTCACCAACATCGAAGCTTCTGAAGTCTCACACCTGTACCACAACGCACTTGTTATTTATATCCTTATTTCTAACTGTATGATCAAGAGAACTCTCATCATTGGTGGGAGTTAGACTAATGTCATTTTTCTATCGACTTTGAAGGGAATGCGGGTCCCCGAGGCTAATATCGTCAAAAAATCAATGACCTCGATTGGGTTCAACGGTGAGCACAAAGCCACCATAGGTAAAATTACGCTACATGTGTATACAGAAGGGGTTAACCTGCACACCGAGTTTTAAATTATCAATGCACCCTCAACATACAACGTCATCCTCGGGAGACCTTAGATTCACGAGCTAAGATTTGTACCTTTGACCTACCACCAAGTCATATGTTTCCCAACCTCGTGGGTCGTGGGGAATTGAGCAGATCTATGAAGAGCAAATTGCGTCAAGAGACTGCTACAAATCAGCTTTCAAGACTAACTACGCGCAAGTACAAGAAGTAAACCAAATCAATAAGGCATCGACGTCAAACTCAAAGTATGAACGTGGAGAAAGATCGAATTCTAAGTATGAGCATGGAGAAATTTAGGGTCAACCTCCTATATGGAACTCGAGATGAAAGATCTTGACGAAGTATAGATCCACCCCGACTACCTAGACCACGTTGTTCAAATTGGGTCGAGGTTAACTTTTGAAATGTGAGCAGAGTTAATTACATTTTTGTTAGAACACCACGATTGCTTCGCTTGGTCGTACGCCGACATGACAGGTATTGATCTCTCTATCATAACTCAAAAGTTACAGGTCGATCCTGATCACCTACCGATCAAGCAAAAAAGAGAAAATTCATAGCAGAACGAAATCAAGTGATAGAGGAAGAAGTTCAAAAGCTAATCGATATTGGTTCAATTCGGGAGGTGCGGTACCCTGATTGGCTAGCTAATGTTATGGTAGTAAAGAAGAAGAACGGAAAGAACATAGTGTGCATCGACTTCACTGATTTAAATAAGGCTTGCCCAAAGGATCCATTTCCACTCACTCACATCGACATGTTTCTCGATGCAACAGCGGGACACGAGATGATGAGCTTCATGGATGTCTTCTCTAGGTACAATCAGATTCTCTTACATCCGGATAATCAAGAAAGTACAGTGTTCGTCATAAATAAAAGCATCTAATGCTACAAGGTCATGTCGTTTGGGTTAAAAAATGTAGGAGCGACATACCAGAGGCTGGTTAATCATATGTTCAAAAAATTAATAGGGTCGACGATGGAGGTTTATGTAGACGATATGCTCGTAAAATCACCACAAGCTAAAGATCACATTGGGCACCTAAGACAATCATTCAAAGTGTTAAGAAAATACAACATGAAGCTCAACCCCTCCAAATGTTCTTTCGGGGTAATGTCAGGAAAATTTTTGGGGTGCCTCATTACAAAGAGAGGAATCAAAGCCAATCCGGACCAAATCAGGGCAGTCGAAAATATAAAGGCACCACACAACGTTAAAGAAATACAAAAGCTCATAGGTCGTTTGGCAGCACTTAGCCGGTTCATATCAAAATATTCTGACAAGAGTCATCTATTCTTCAACACACTCCGAAAGGGAAAAGACTTTGAGTGGACGCCAGAATATGACCAGGCTCTCAACCAACTCAATTCTTACCTCTCAAGCCCGCCTCTACCTTCAAAGCCTAACTCAGGTGAAATGTTTTTCATTTATTTGTCTGTTTCTGCTAACCCCTTGAGTGCAGTGTTAGTTCATCAAGAACATGGAAGATAACACCCTATTTACTACACCAACAAATCACTGCTCGATGCAGAGACTAGATACACTTAACTTGAAAAATTAGCCCTCGCTATAGTCATGGCCTCACGAAAGTTGAAGTCATACTTCTAGGCCCACCACATCACGGTGGTGATGACTTTTTCATTAAAGACTGTGTTAGGCAAGCCAGACCTATCCAGCAGACTATCAAAGTGGGCAGTAGAGCTTGGAGAGTATGATATCACCTATCTACCCCGAACTGTAATAAAATCACAGGTATTGACTGATTTTATTGTTGATTTTTCATTGGAGCAGCATGAGCTTGCCGAAAAAGAACTACTCTCAATAACCGAAGACGATAATTCAAATCACTAAACCCTTCAAGTTGATAGCTCCAGTAATTTCAAGGAAAATAGTTTGAGTATAGTATTAATCTCCCTTAAAGGCGACGTCGTTGAAAGAGCGATTCGAGGTGGATTCAAGACAACAAATAATAAAGCAGAATATGAAGCCCTGATCGTCGGACTGACCTTAGCCAAAGATATAAAAATACCAAGCATCAAAGTATAGAGTGACTCACAACTTATTCTAAGTCAGTTCGGATGAGATTTTCAAGTAAAAGATTCTAGAATGCTAGCATATCTTACCATGGTGAAGGAGCTATCAAAATTATTCATAGAAGTAGAAGTTACCCATGTGGCGAGGGAGAAAAATTGACATGCAGATGCACTGGCTAACCTAGGGTTGGTAATTAACTGTCAGTCATCGCAACACATGCCTTAACGTATGCCCAATGGCCAGCAGTGTGGAAAGAAGAAGCAGAAACCAAATCAGTGGAAACAGACGAGGTTGAAGTTAGTTAGATGACCCGGATCATCAAATATATTACCGAGAATGAACTACTTGAAGACAAGATAGAGGCTAGAAGGATCAGAGCTAAGGCAACGAAGTTCAACATGATCAGTGGGTCTTTATACAGAAGTTTGTACTCAGGCTCCTATCTGAAGTGTATAGGTCCAAATCAAGCAAAATATATCCTTGAAGAACTACACGAGGGAGGGTGTGGAAATCTGTAAGACCCCGTATTTTCGGATTATAGTTAAAAGTTTTCTAAATTTATTTAGAAGACTATAGAAATTTATTGGAGCTAAAATAAAGTAAAATGGATAAAAGACGCGACTTTAGGTGTTATTTAAATTGAGAAAAAAATATAAAATAGTTAAATATTTTGACACATGGTCAATAATGATTTTCGTGGAAATAGAACGACCTGAGAATTTCAATGGTACTTTTAAAATTTTAATTCGAGATCAACCAAAGACCCAACAGTCAAAGAGAACGTGAATAGTAATTTTTAATTTAATCAGGAATATTTGCTACGCTTCGAGACTTGACTCGTCAGAATTTTCCAATAGGAAATGATCAAAGAAATCCACCGGTATTCTCATATTTTTAATCAGATGTCGAACGAATTCCCGACAATATTTTTGATTAAATAAATAGTAATTTTTAATTAATTTAAAAAGGAATCTTTTATCGTTTTATTATCAAATGATATTTTCGGCATACCCTTATGAGTTGATTCAATAGGAAATAACCCAATGAACCTCCCGGTATTTTTAGATTTATAATGCGAGATCAATTGAACTCCCGGTAAAATAAAGCAACTTTTAAATCGAGTCCAAAAAAGCATTTTATCAATATTATATTAAAAATATCCTAACCAAAATATCCTATCAAAATATCTACATAATCCCCCCGGTTGATTATCACCCACATCCCTCCATTCGTAATAATGTTAGAGAGAGAGAGATTGATACAGAAAAAAGAAAGAAAGAAGAAGATAGAATGGAGCGAGAGAGAGTTGAGCGAGAGCGAGAGAGAGAGAGTAGAGAGGGAGAGAGAGATCCAAAAGAGAAAGAGAGAAGGCAGGAACTGTAACCATCACCACCACCACTCTGCCGCCGCCACGCCATCGCCAGAGAGCCGCTGTTGTCGCCGGTGCTGCAGCCGCTGCAACGTCTCGACGCTACCCCACAACCGTCTATTTTCGTCATCATCGTATCGGTCCATTTCTCGTTCTTTTTAGCCCAAATTTTAATATGTCGTGTATTTAAATGTATACTACATTTCGTATGTTGAACTTATTTCAATCCGACGGCTGGAAACAGGCGAAAACGCCGGAAAACAGAAGATATAAGCATCACCGATCAGATTACATTTTCCCTCAGTTTCGGTCCTTTCTGGTCATCAAATCAAAAAAGTTTGTTCACCAAAGTTGCTCGAAATAATATTTCCTATGTGCCCGTAAAATTTCATAATTTTTGGACGAGTTTTGAAAAATCTCGATTATTTAATTTAAACATTTATTTTTGTACCGGAAGCATGTGTTATCGAAAAATTCTAAAACTCTCAAACTATAGTCTTGACATGTATAGGATCATCCCTGAATATTTTCATAATTTTTGAATGGTTAAAAAGTGTCGTGGCACAAATCTGATAAAAATCGATTAAAATGGCAAGTTACGGAAAGTGACCTCTGTCAAATATTTTGATTCCAATAAATCAAAAATAATATTTTAGAATTTATTCCCTTCTACGTTAAATGTACACGAGGTCTCTAGAGTCGCGTAATATATTTTTGAAAAGAATAAAATTTAATAATAGCTCCAATTATAGTAGATTAATTTCTGAAAAATATAGTAGTCATTCTGAGTCGAAGATCGACCTTTGTAGGACCGCAGAACCTGCTAAGAGAGAAGATGATGTTCCCGAAGTTGTTTTGTCACCACCTGCTCGTCAGCGAGGTGGGTTTATTTTTAAAGAATAAATACAATTTAAGAGTAATAACTCTTTAGAAGCATGATAGATAACTTAGAAATATCCAAATAAATGGTTTATGCTCTACCTACTTAACGTCACTGTTATAGGAGGAATTATAGAATATTGTTATGTTATGGAATATGATAGTATTGAGATATTGTTGAAATATTGTTAGAATATTACTGGAATATTATCGGGATACTGCGACTAGGATATGAGCATACTTGCGGAATAGTTGTATAAGCATAATTAAGTTATGATTTAATCGCTAAGTCTTATGAGATATTATTAGATGATGTTAAACGTAGCTGAGATAGGCTTGTGCTAGAATCTTGGATTTTGTAGTGCAAGTAATTATTGAACATAGGCAGGACTGTACACCCTTGCAGCTGTGATGTTGATCACTAAAGGTGTCACTGTGAGGTAACCCCACACATACACTATGACTGGATGTCACTATAAGGAGTCACTGCTAGGTGACCCCTAGTACACTCAGGGTCAATGTTAGGTAACTTCTGGTATACTCTCCTCGGATTAGCGAGGTAACCCCTCCCTTTTCCTATCAGCGGCATGCTATATAGTGCAGTAGACGACATACTGAGCAAAATAAATCCCAAAGAAGAAGAAAAAGGTTTGTAGATATGGGAAGGGCTTTTGCGTTTTGCTTCCTATATGCTGCGTATTCTTTTGGATATTTCTTATTTGCAAATTGAGTTCAAAATTACCCACTGAGTGCATTAGTACTCACACCCCACTCTTTTCAAAATATTTCCAGGTTGAGATGCTGAGGCCGGTGATGTGTCGTTGGTGGGGTTGTCTGAGCTTCCTAATTGCTGCTCTATCTGGTTATATTATTTGTCTCCGCTATGTTTCTGCTGAATACTCTGATATCTAGTATTTAGTCTTGACTTTTGATACATGATACTTGATGATAGCATGTCTAATATGCTATTAATATATGATGACTATTTATTTAATAAAGTCGTGAGGGGAGGAAACCCTTTTGCCATACCTAGTATCCCTTTATTGACTTCGACCTATTAGAAGGGTCATACCCGATTTCATGATGGTATCTGTTTACTGTCAGCCGACCTATGAATTGGTATTATCTGCTATTCTTCTTTTGTCCTTTGGATGTGACTAATCTTATTAATACTTAAGATAAATGGATCTTTCCTTATTGGTATATGTTTATCACTTTGTTCTGCCCATGTACGGACTTGTTGGTTTCTGTGCCGTTCCAATTATATTCTTATAAGCCGTTATAAAACGGGGACTTATTCTAGTTACAGAGGTTATGCTTCCCAAATTTCTGGGGAATATAACCTATTCTTGTTTCCAACAATTATTTTATTTAACTAATAATTATTCTAAATCCTATTCTTTTTAAGTGACACCCCCGTCCTTCATTTATTATTATTTTCGGGATCGGGGCATTACAAAATCACTCTAGATCGTAAAGCCTATCCAATAGGGCCCTAACAACAAGTTTCTACTGGCTGACCATGAGAGTCAATTCAAAGAGTTACGTTAAAAAATGTGATAAATGCCAGAGGTTCGCTCAATCCAATCACACTCATCCAGAACCACTCCGCCCTTCAATAACGCTCTGGCCTTTCATGAAGTGGGGCAGAGACATCGTAGGAAAACTACCCAAGGACAACAATCAGAAAGTTTTTCTCTTGGTTATGACAGATTACTTCACAAAATGGATTGAAGCAGAGGCATTCACACAGGTCAAAGACTGCGAGGTAAGAGGTTTTGTGTGGAAACATATTTTTGCAGGATTGGTGTATTATCCGAGATCATCACTAACAACGGACCTTAATTTATCAGTTTAGAGTTTTAAGACTTCTGAAAAAAATGAGGAGTCAAACTGATATATTCCACTCCAAGATACCCAGCCGTTAATGACCAAGCAGATGCTTCCAACAAAACAATCATGAACGCCCTAAAGAAAAAGTTGGATAGACACAAGAGAAAGTGGATTAAGCATCTCCCCAGCATTCTATGGTCATATCGAACTACAATGCGGCCAGCCACTGGAGAAACACCTTTCTCTTTAACATATGGGGTCTGAAGTTATCCCGTCTCTAGAGATAGGGGTTAGGAATATGAGGACTTCAAGGGTGAATGAAGAAAAGAATAATCAAGAGCTAGAACATAACTTGGACACAATTGATGAGCAACATGATCAAGCAGCAATGAGAATAGCCTCATACTAGCAGCAGATAACCCGACATTACGACAAACACATTCGGCTCCTCACTTTCAAGGTTGGAGACTGGGTCCTTAGAAAAGTTTCCCAAAATATAAAGGAAGTCGGTGCTGGCAAACTAGGCCCTAATTGAGAAGGTCCCTACCTGATCACCAAGATAGTAGAGAACATGGCTTACAAGCTGCAAACTATTGAAGACAGAGAAATTGCAAATAGCTGAAATGCAGTTCACCTCAAGCAGTATCATTTCTAAACTCTTGTGACGCGTGGTTGTTTCATGCTCAAAATAAATTTGTAATGCTCATGTGCCCACAACGACCATAGCTAGCTCACGAGTATGAGTTGATCCCACAGAGAGCTGTTGTGATTTCACCTTCGAGTAACCAATCACTAAAGGGGGTTGGTTGTGTTGTCACCTTACTGGAATTAAACTTGTAAATAGAACTAAAGAAAATATCAAATAATAAAGGTTCCAGTATTTAAACTAGAATTTGGTTTAAGTCTAAACTACTCGATTATGGGCACACCGATTTTCATACATTAATAAGTCACCCAGTTATGGAGATTGGATTCCTCTATGCATCTCCTTATTCATCATTTTATTGTAGGTTTAAAAGCGATTCCTCATCAAGTAAACCCCTAACCTATCACCCACTCCCGGTTCCCGAAAGAGATGTAAATGAATAGACAGCAGTGTGCCCTAGACGAACCCAAGTTTATTATATTTACCGATTCCTCATATGCCCTCAACAACCCACCAATTCCTTAATTACTATATGGATCAACACACAATTATGATTTGCCAATTCAATTAATAGTGGTGTGCCCTTTATGTCTAACGAGTGATCAGCCACATTGGGCATTTCAAACACACACTCACATGGAACAAGACCAAGAATCAGCAGAAACATATCATGCATTGATATTCCCACTTCGGCCTCACGAGTTCAGTTTTTACTTAAACCATTGTCTGGTGTTCAAACACCGGAATTAAAGATCTAGCTACACATGCTAGATGAAACTAAACTTGAAGAAATTAAAGACATAATTTACAGCAAAAACTTACTAAAGTAAATTGATTAAAGACTCAACACCAACGTTGAGCATCAAAATAGTTCATAAATCCCAAAGGCATAAGGCTGATTGGATTGTGCTTGCTGCCTTGGCAGCTTATAAAAAATAAAATGATAATTTAAAGTGCAGAAAATGAAATATTGTTATAGTGTTTTCGGCCTTCCAGAAGCTAATATTCCAGAAAATGAAACTTGTTTAAATAGATACATTTCCGAGTTCAAATTCCCCCACCGGCGGGGGTCTTCAACTGCATTCCGGATCTGGCGTGCCCTCTGGAACTGACTGGATAAACCTTATCCAGTTTGTTGATCAAATCCCTATTTTTCAGGGATTGAGCTAATCTCTTCATCTCCACGTCTCCCAACAGTCCAATTTAGCACCAACTCTTCTCGGACTTGTATATATGTCTTATACCTCCTTAACTCCAACTGATTCTCGAAAATCCTCATGTGCTCATTTCAGGCCTGTGGTCTAGTCTATACAAGCAATGTGGGTACGACATCATCTAATCAACTTCATTCTTGACGTTGTGCCCATTCTGCTTCCCGAATATTGGATGAATGCTAAAGAAGTTCCATGTACCTCTGAGTGCTATTTATAACATTTGGCTAAGCTTGAATATTAGGCATAAAATGCCTCTTTCGCCATACTTGACCTCTGAAATTCCTTTGACCACAATCTGGTTCTTTTCGACTAAAAAACGGACTAAAAATGATATTTATATCAAATAAAATGCCCATAAAAACACGAAATAAATGGACTTATCATCTTGGCTAAATTTTTCAAGTTATTTCTTGTTTATTTTTTATTAACTCATCACTGACTTGAGCGTCGGATAGTCAATGGCCGTCATCGACCATCTAGTCGTGCCACGCGCAGATTGAAACTTAAACCTAACGACTAAGGTTTAATAGAGAAGTCCATCAAGGTCGACCTTGCAGCCCTTAGGGTGGACATCGATCCTGAAAAAATGAGTTTGCGTGTCTATTTATTTTCTTTTACTGCTTTTAGTTATTTTCAAATTTATTCCCTACTTCAGTTATTGACTTGAGCATCGGAGGGTCGATGGCTTAGCTATCGACCATCTAACCTTGCTCTATAGGTTGAAAATTTGACAACTCAAGTCAGATAAAAATGACCATGCAGATCTCGAACACACACTAGGGTCATTGTTGAGTAAAACAAAGAGGAAAAACGACTTTATACTTTGAAGTTGAAAATATTATCGATGTCAACCTTGACACGCCTTCAATATCAAATTCTCAAACAATGTTCGACACCAACGTCTCTAAGACATGGTTCAACCTTAATGCAAGTTTAGTCTCGATACAAGATAAATTATAGTTTAGACAACGTGCATATTTGTATATACTAGCCTTAGATCCTAGAATTGTAATCTACCGATCAGATTAAATATAAAACAATCAATACATATATTTTTACGTATGTGTTTCTAAGATTCTCTCGTTCAAATATCTGTCATGCACTTGCACACATAACTTCCAAACACCAAAGTTGAAGAAAAACAAAGCTCAAGTATGAAATGTCATTCAGAATGTCACTACCCCAAACGGGAGTTCAGCATCAATAAAAAATA
Source organism: Perilla frutescens (assembly GCA_026008535.1). Classification (NCBI taxonomy): domain Eukaryota; kingdom Viridiplantae; phylum Streptophyta; class Magnoliopsida; order Lamiales; family Lamiaceae; genus Perilla; species Perilla frutescens. The sequence continues at coordinate 5,640,649 of BRKX01000012.1, read as the reverse complement.
TAGAAAATTAGTCACGCACTGTATAGCTCCATCACCCTATGTTGCATCATCGCCATAAAGAAAAGACAAATCAAGATCAGGATTCTTGTCCTTGATCATCCCTACTAAACATTCAACTATCTTCATTTTCATGTCATCACAAATGGATTGAAGGCTTCAGAATGAGCTATTTTCTGGAGGTCGGTCCCCTTACCCTTTTTTGTAGTGTTAAGGGCCTTATCACGAACCATCAATTCGGATTTATAATGCTTTTTGATAGCATCAAACTCCTTCTGCAGCTTGGCATGAGAAACATTCACTTTACTCAGACGACTCTTGTATGTTTCGAAGTTTTCCAATGTCGCTGCCACCTTTTTTTCAGCCTCAACTTTTTTCCTCGTAACTTTTTCTACCTCACTCTTCAAAGCAGCTATCTCAGCATCAAGCTTGGAGATTGAAGATGACTCAGCTTCAAGATTTGCCTGAGCACACGACAGTACCATGGTAACCTACAAGAGACAAGAATTAAAACAACTTAATACGTCAAGCTGTATGGAGTATAAAAAAATTATGAAAGTTGGACACATACCTGAACAGAATGATTAAGTGCACAAGCAATTTGAGACTTCAATCTAGCCGCCTGAAGATTGTCGATATCGACTACCCCCATCTCATTCTGCATTTTTAACCAAACAATACTAGAGAGATCGAATGAGGCTGAATTTCAAGGAACTATCTCATTTCCTAATTCCTCGAGCATCGGACCCACTAGCCCATTAGCAAAAGAGAGAGATCTAAACCCCACCTCAACTACTACGGAATTTGGTTTCTCTCGAATAGGTGTAGTGTGTGGGGTAGGATTAGGAGTTGGGGTCAAAGTCCTCGCCTTCTTACTTGGGGAACGTCAGAGGAACGCCAATCCTCAGACGGGGTTCCAGACCCCTAAGTGCCTTCCTTACTTGATTTACCCTTGACTTCTGGTGCGTCGTTTTTCACCAAAAATAAATGTTTCGACTTTCATCGGTAAGCCCACACTGCAGAGTACAGTGGCGAGCAGGATCGTCTCCCAAATGACCGACGAGAACTACTCTTGACTTTCAGTCTGCGTGCCCAAACTTCCAAAAACGTGTTTTGTGTGAATTACGTAACAAAATAAATCGAAGAATTAAATAACCAGCTAACGAAAATACGTGTGTAAACGAACAGAATTAAATCAATTATAAAAGGGTATTCCGGATCCAACAAACTCCACTCTACTTATAACACCGATCACAGAAGCAAGAATTAATTAATCAAACCATGCAAATCAGTTATAGTTATCGAAGACGCTTCTGACACGACCTAATCTTTCCATATTGTTTCAATAATTAAGAAGATGCTTCATTAATTATTCCCCTAATCGACTGACAACTGTAAGAGACGCTCTATGAGTTTAATGAGCCGACAACAATGAGCACAAGAAAGACCCGATTCTTAACTTACAGACTCTGACGCAGGACTGTAAAATTAACTCTGTTATTCCCCTAGTTATTTGAGCAACCGTTTTACCACTTATTAAACCTAAACCACGATTACGTATGGCCGATTTAATTGGCTAGTAATTAATCACAACCTACCAAATATTTGCAACTATTCAATAGACTTAAAATAATTACGACCCGAAATCCAAGAATAACAGATACACGCATCAATTAATTATGAACAAACAATTAGATCTCACAGTTATATAAGCGGAGCTTTGTCGTCATCACCGGAATACGAATAAATTAGCTACTTTGCATGCTGGAATCGATCAACAAGAAATTATATGGCTGCGCTATGATGATATCGAAGAGAAAAGAATATAGAACTGAATTAATTCTGATCACTGCTGCGTTTCTCGTTCCTAGCGTGCGTGAATAATGTATGGAATTATGATAAGTCCTAATCTATATATAATATCCCTAATTAAGATAGTATCCACATGGAAATTAACATCCTAATCTAATCCCAACTAGGTAATTGGCAAAATAGGGACTCTTAGGCAGTGGAATCTGTTGCAGCCGCATTCAGGTCTGGAATTGGGCCGAGAGTTGGAGTTAGCAAGCCCAAATCACGTATCCAAGCCCAGCTTCTAGAAACTCGCTCCAGTTTTCCAGCTGCATGCCCTTGCAGTTTGATCTGCTCAGACTCGAATTTTGCTCTTTCTTCACTTAGATCCTTTTGTACCAAAAACATGTCATTTTCTCCATCTTTGAAACACATCCCTACACAACTCAACAAACACATCATTCTACCAATATCCACAAATATAGGACAATTAATTAGGAGAAAATGCATCAAAAGATAGCAATAAAAGCAAGTGAAATGCATCCTATCAAATCCCCCCACACTTAACCCTTGCTCGTCCTCGAGCAACACAAACAAGAACGAAGAAAACATCAAGAACAAAAACAGACTCAATCAAGGATAAATGACCAATCATCAACAACCCAAATCAATGAGAACTCAGAGCATAAGCTGTGATATATCAATCCACAAACCACCAACCAATTTGTTCAAGAAACATGCCAACACTCTGTCAATCAAGTTAGAATTATGCTTCACAATCCAGCCTCACCAAGATTCACTCTTCATCACTCAAAGAAATCAGATCAAGAGGCTATTCACTCAGAGATCATGACTAGTTATCTTCAACATAGAATTGCTCATTTGTCATCAAAATCGTCACTCTTTAGTTTCATCACAAATCACAAGGTCTTTCCCTCTTTAGTTGAATGGGGCTTAGGCGCATGGGGTAGGGTGCTTTTGGCTAATGTGGCTAAGTGAAATCAGGCAAGTGTAAGTATGAATGTCTCTGTGGAGTGCAGCTGCAACAAAAATCCTTTCTTTTTAGCTTAAACAGGGCTTTTTTCAAATTTGGGAGCATATTAAGGTTTGCTCTTCTCCATACCCTTCTCCTCAATCTTTTCTCCATTTCTTTTTTTTTTCTTTTTTTTTCTATTTTTGTTTCGAGGAGCAGGGTGTGGAGAATTTCTGATTCTTTTGTCACTTCCGACCCTTAATTCTTTCAACATCGCAGCTCAATCAACAATTCATACAAAACATGTCTGATTCCAAGGACAAAAACGGCCAAAAGAAAAGCAAAGGCTATTTTATAGTGGCTGTAAGCAATGAAAATGGATCTATTAAGCTCAAAGAGGCTCACTAATTGACAATGAATGGGCAAGGCATTTTCTTTTGGTCTAGTAGCTCGGGTATCCCTAATGCCTTGATCATTTTTGTGAATGAAACTAAAAGGTGACAATAAAACGGCAGCGGAGCGATTCAAGCATCGAATAGCCTAGTCAGATAACACTTATCAACAAAAAACTTTGAGCTCTTAATTCATGTATGCTCGCAGGCTCAAGAACTTACAATTTGTAGGCTTTAGAAAAGAGTGATTGGAAACATGATTCATCATCCCAGATCTCATCCAAAACATGACATATTCTATCACAAATTCAACCTATCATCCAGTCAAACCATTCACAGCTCATGCATCCTTACTCTCATCGATTTAAGCCACCAACACTTAGGCAAAATCCCAAACAAAAACCAAAGATGGCTGACTCAATCATTTTTTTTATTCTTTTTTTAAATGTCACGTCGATAAAAATATGAACAACCTAAGTGTCCCCCCCCCCAAACTTGAAAAATACAGCGTCCTCACTGAGAGAAGGGGTACAAACCTACTGACAAGACAACCTCAGAAAAAGAAAAACCAAAAACTAACAGTACTCAGGCAAACAAAGATTAGCAATGGAGGAATAAGAGAGAACTAACTCTGATCCGCCAAATGGCAGATCACTTACTCCATCACGTCCAGACGACCATCAATCTCATCTAACCGGTGGCCAAGGCTGTCCTCAAATCGAGTGGTGGCAGTGGTGATCAACTCCTCAATCCCTGGAAGGAGTGAGGAAGCAGCAGGCCCTGCAGAAACAGATCGACGCGGGCCTTCAATGTCCGGTCAGGTAAGCTGATAATGGCCCTGATCATTCACAAACAACAACTTTATAGCAGCAAAGTCCTCCAATCGGAATAGCATGGGAGGCAAAGGATCGGGATCAGAAATAGGAATACGAAGTCTCTCAGCAAGTAAAGTAACAAAACATCCCAAAGGAGTTCGGCAGAGGGTGTGATGAGCATTGAAATGCCATCACTTGGAAAGCCAATACCCAAAGTTCACCTTGATCCCAGAATGCATACAATCAAGCAAAAACAACTCTTGCACAGTCACTAAATTCAACATGTCCAAACGACCAAAAACGTTAGCAGATAAGAACTTATGACAAAGTCTCAGGGCATCATCTTTCAAATGGGCTCCCTTAGAGGAGTGAGAACTGTAGGACTCATCTATAGAAAGCCTAGCCCAAGTTTCATTAGCCATTTGAGAGAAAACAACGGGAACATCACAGAGAGACGACTTATACTCATCTTCAAGCACAGAGGTATCAGACTCAAAACCAAGAACAATGTTCAAATTGGTAATCGACATATAAAACTTCCTACCACCTAGCATGAATATAATGGCATGTCTATCATCGAGCCCCCTCGAGGCATCAAAATCAAAGGAGGATAAGAATTCTACAACTAAAGCACGGTGTACATCAACAGAAATATCAAGTAGTTTATCCCATTCAATACCAACGAAGAAACTTCTAATACGATCGTTAACTCCTAGCACACCAATATTAGACCAATCGAAAAGGTGTGCGCCGATGAGAACACGGTGAGTGTTCAAGTTGGTGCGGTGCTTTACCTCATCCGGTGGTAGGAAAGCCGGGATGGCAGAACTCGAAGAGGCGGCTGGGGCTTTTCCTTTTATCCCCTTCTTTGATGACTTGGCCAGGGCAGAGGTTGAAGGCAGTGGGCTCGAGATAGGGAAGAGAATACTAGCACTCTCCGGTGGAGGAGTGGCGGCGTGTGGCGGTGAGGCTGCGGGCGGCGGACTCGCTCGTGAGGTTGAATTGGCTGGAGAAGACGGCGGTGATGGCTGGTGGTCTGCCGGTGGTGGTGACTCGGTGGTGGGAGGCTTTCGTCGCTTGCTGGTGGTGGAGGAGAGGCGATTGGTGTCGGCGGAGAGGAGTGTTCCTGTGGTGCTGGTTCCGCGGTAGATGGGGACGGTGGTTCTGGGATAGTGGCCTTTCGCTTGGCGGCGGAGGATCGTCTCTTTCCCATAGCGGTTGACGGCGAATGAGGTCAGAGAAGTGGTCGGCGTTGGTGGTTGGGGGAGGTAGGAAGATGAACGGTTGTGTGACTTCTACAAAAAAATGAGAAAGGGGGGTAAAAATTTGAAAGGGGGGTGAAATTAATGAAGTGTGAGGTGAAATAGAATTGGGGATTAGGGTTATGTGAAAATTAAATCCCCAAATCAACTATAAGCATTTTGCAATTGTGTCCCTGGCACACCGTCGTTTTGATGTGCAAAATACACTTACGGGCAAATAGTCCACAAATGCTTAATCTGCCCTCAATGGCTAGTATAGCCGATGAAGACGGATGTCGATCCCACAAAGAGTGTTCATAACCTTCTGTCTTTTCTTAGTTTTGGTTTGGGTCTTTAGTGTCACTCTAAAAACCTTGCTAATAAACTTAAACTAATTAAATGCTGAAAAGGAAATCACAATAGAAAATATGAGTAATAAAAGTTGCTCAAGTCAAAGCACCGAGTCATTCGGTAGGTATGCGCAATCATAGGTAAAACATATGTAATTACCACTACTATCCGTTGTGCCCACACTAGCAGAAAGGTCAAAAACTGAATCCCCATGGCCAACTATGGGTAATTGTCACTTTGAGGGTTAACCGGTTACAGGAAATGGATACGATCAGCCACTCCCCAATCACTTCTTACATTATATCGTCTAGATGATGTGACCGGCACCTAGGGACCTAACTATACAGGAACCTAAGGAGAGAATCACACAAAGGTTTTGCAAGTATAGCAGCTTTGAGGATGAAAGTGACCCGATTCTAGTAGGTTTGACACGGTCTTGTGCCTGCATATACTACTCAATCTTAACTACCAAGGCTGTCACCCCCGGAATTGTTACTATACGGGTATTGAAGCATGGTCACATATACACTCCCACGTAACTAACACTAGTACCAGTTAATTAGAAATGTGCGCTTTCATCTCCAATCACCCTTTACCTATGTCTAAGTGAAAAACAAGTTAAGATTGTGAACCCTTAAGGCGTTAAAGTCCATGCACATATTCTAACCTTAGACCATTACTTTGACCTGAACAGTGGATACTTAGCCACTAAACATAGAAATGAAAGTAAAAGAAATAATAAAAGACATCTTACTTGGAAAGGAAATAACTAGATTAACTTATGGTCCCAACCCCAGTTTTGCCAATAGAACAACTGAACTACCTCTCTGCGGGCAAATCACCAGGTTCAGGCAGACAAAATATCCAGAAAATAAACTAAGTACGAAAACGGGAAGTTGTATCTTCGAGGTGCAAAACGTGCTTTCCGAAAGAAAAACAGATAACAGTATTTATAGCAAATGAATTAAGGCTTCAAGCAGCCCAGATTTCACCCACGCAGGGGCTCTTGCATTCCTCCACTTCATCACGTTCATGCTCCATGTTCTTCCTTGATTTTAGGAGTGATATCAACAAACCCTAGCGCCTCCAGTAGCTTCCTGATGTCTCCACTTCTTTCCCGACGTGTCTGGATCTTCCCAGGACTCGGAATTGACCGCCACATCGCCTCCACGTGCATAAAGGAGCTGGCCCGCGATTCTGTTGCATAATTCTCGCAACAACTTTGACTGGGTCCTCGGCAGGCAAATTGGTCCTTTGTGCCCTCAGCATAAATAGCACTTGCCTGTACCTGTTGTGGTGGTTTTGTGCCCTCATCCTCCTGTAATCAGTTTTACCCCCAAAACTAGACTGGACTCTATACTAAACACTTACAAAGGGTGTAAAAAGATAAAGGAAAAAGCACGAATATGAGTCTTCATCAGTCCCTATAAAAAAAATGAATTTCCTAAAGCCCCCCCACACTTGAATTAGCGGTTACTTCCAAAACCGCTCCCCCGGAGGCGGTGTGCCCATGCGGCGTGGAACATTATGGTTCCTCCCCATTTTTTTTGTTTTTTTTTGTTTTTGTATATATATAATAAGATGGCAGAATTAAAAAGACAGAAAAAATTAGAAAATTAAAGTAAGAAAAAGAATAAAGCAAAAATTGAAAAAGAAAAGAAATAAGGAACAAGAAATCGGGTTGCCTCCCGAGAAGCGCCATTAGTTAACATCGAAGGCTCGATGGCGTGGGGCAGCTAGTGGTGAATCATTGGGGCTGCAAGATCAACCCCATCAAAACTTGAGAAAGTGATGTCGGCACAATATGGCTTGAGCAACTGGCCGTTCACCTTTAATACCTTGTGAGTCTCCAGACTGCGAATTTCCACAGCACCATGTGGACTGACAGATACTACTTCAAAGGGGCCCATCCAACGAGACTTGAGTTTATCGGACATGAGACAGAGGCGAGCATTGAAAAGTAACACTTTCTGGCCAACCTCAAAAGTTTTCCTCTAGACATATTTGTCGTGCAATAGTTTGGTACGATCCTTGTAATAACTTGCACTATCATATGCTTCCAAACGGATTTCTTCGAGCTCTTATAACTGATAGCGGCGTTCGGGACCGGCCAGTCGAGGATCCAAGTTGCATTGTTTCACGGCCCAAAAAGCTCGATGTTCCAGCTCTACGGGAAGATAGCACTGTTTCCTAAAAATCAGACGATAAGGGGACATCCCGATAGGTATTTTGAAAGCCGTGCAGTATGCCCATGCAGCATCATCTAGTCGCAGGCTCCAATTCTTACGGTTTGGGCATACGGTCTTTTCCAGAATATTTTTGATCTCTCGATTAGAAACTTCAGCTTTGCCATTGGACTACGGGTGGTATGCCGTAGCAACTCGATGGGTGACTCCATACTTCTTGAACAACACTTCTAAGGTTCGGTTGCAAAAGTGCGTGCCTTGGTCACTGATGATAGCTCGAGGAACACCAAAGCGTTAAAAAATCTGAGCCTTGAGGAATTTGGCAACGACCTTAGAATCATTGGTGTGGGTAGCTTCGACTTCGACCCACTTGGAAACGTAGTCGACGGCCAACAGAATGTAGGAGTGGCCGAAAGAGCTTGGAAACGGGCCCATGAAATCCATGCCCCAAACATCAAAAATCTCGCAGATTAAGATAAGAACTTGAGGCATCTCATTCCTCAAAGAAATGTTACCAAGGCATTGGCAATGATCACAGTTCTTGCAAAAGAAATAGGCGTCTTTGAAGATTGTTTCCCAATAAAAACCACAGTCTAAGACCTTGCGGGCTGTTTTTCTTGGGCCAAAGTGGCCGCCACATGTATGGGCATGACAGAATCTTAGGATGGATGGAATCTCTTCCTCAGGAATACATCGTCTAATGACTTGATCGGCACAAGTTTTCCACAAATATGGCTCGTCCCAGATGAAATACTTGGCTTGGCTCTTCAACTTGTTTTTTCTGGCGGATTCAAAACCTTTGGGGAAAATTCCAGTGGTGAGAAAATTCACCAAGTCAGCGTACCAGGGTGCCCTTTCCGCAACTGCAAGAAGAAGTTCATCTGAAAATCGTCCGGTATGGGTATACCGTCGGATTTTGTCAACATTCTACTCAAATGGTCCGCGACATGATTCTCGGCTCCCTTCTTGTCTTTAATTTCCAAATCAAATTCTTGTAAAAGGAGAATCCAACGAATAAGGCGTGGTTTAGACTCTTTTTTGGACAGAAGATACTTGAGAGCAGCGTGATCAGTGTATACCACAACTTTGGATCCAACAATGTATGATCGAAATTTCTCACAAGCGAACACCACGGCAAGAAGCTCTTTTTTCTGTAGTTGTGTAGTTGCATTGAGCCGGGTTGAGAGTTTTGGAAGCATAGTAAATGACGTGACTATGCTTCTTAATCTTTTGGCCAAGGATAGCTCCAACAGCATAGTCACTTGCATCACACATGAGCTCAAACGGGAGTCCCCACTGCGGTGGCTGAATTATGGGCGCCAAGGTCAGCTTCTCTTTTAACAAACCAAAAGCTTCTTTATACTTATCATCAAAGATAAAAGGGGCATATTTCTGTAGCAACTTAGTCATTGGTTGAGCTATCTTGAAAAAATCCTGAATGAAGCGACGGTAGAAGCCGGCATGGCCTAAGAAGGCTCGAATTTCTTTCTCATTGGATGGGTACGGTAGCTTTGTGATCAAGTCGATCTTTGCTCTATCCACTTCTATGCTCTTCGCAGAAATGAAATGCCCGAGCACAATTCTTTATTGTACCATGAAATGGCACTTCTCGAAGTTCAAAACCAAATCGGTCTCAACACACCTTTGAAGAACTTTGTCTAAATACTCCATACACTGCTCAAAAGAGTCTCCATGGACTGTAAAGTCATCTATAAAAATTTTGATACAGCTCTCTATCAAATCGGAAAAGATACTCATCGTGCATCGTTGGAAGGTGCCCGGGGCCTTGCACAAGCCAAAGGGCATCTTTCGGCAAGCAAAGGTCCCAAAGGGACAAGTGAAGGTCGTCTTTTCTTGGTCTTCTTTAGCTACAAAAATCTGGAAGTAGCTGGAGTAGCCATCTAGAAAGCAGAAATAGGATTTCCCAGTTAATCTTTCGAGCATCTCGTCAATAAAGGGCAACGGAAAGTGATCTTTGCGGGTCGCATCATTCAACTTCCTGAAATCAATGCACATTTGCCACCCTGTTTGCAATCTCATTGATATCAATTCGTTGCTCTCATTCTACACGAGCTGGAATCCAGACTTCTTTGGAACTACGTGTACTGGGCTAACCCAAACACTATCGGAGATTGGGTAAATGATTCCCAATTGGAGCAACTTCAGAATCTCTTTCAATACCACCTCTTTCATCACTGGATTCAACTTCCTCTGAGGATCGCGACATGGTTTATGATTTTCTTCAAGAAATATGCGGTGCATGTAGATATCGGGGCTGATCCCCTTGATGTCGGTGAGAGTCCAGCCGATAGCCCCTCTGTGCTTCTTCAAAAGAGTAACAAGTTGTGTTTCCTGGGCTGCAGTAAGGTCTTTACTCACGATGACATGTAGAGTATCTGCTTCGCCCAGGTAGGCTTACTTCAGGTGCTCGGGAAGAACCTTCAACTCCAGAGTCGGGGCCTTCACATGAGATGGAAGAATGGGTTCCGTGATGGGCAATAAGGGCAAACGACCACCCGTATTTCTGACAGGAAATTCATCGGCTGCGTATAACTGCTGAATAAGTTCCCGAATCTCTTTTTCCTCTTCTGAATCTGCAATGTGGTCGGGTATCCCTCCATAAAGTACTTGCTCTAAACTGTCATCCCTGAAATTGCACTCAACAAAATCATCAGTAATGGAATCGATAATATCTACCATAAAAAGAGCATCGGGGTCTTCTACATGCTTCATGGCTTCGAATATATTAAATGTGACAACATCCCCATCAAATTCGAAACTCATCATGCCTTTATCAACATCAATCTTTGTGCGTGCAGTTTTCATGAATGGACGGCCTAACAGAATTAGAGATCTATGTGCAGACAATGTATCGTCCATGTCAACAATGTAGAAATCAACAAGAAAGATCAATTTATTCATCTTAACTAAGACATTCTCTACTATACCTCTAGGGTATGCATTGGACCTATCAGCTAATTGAATGATAACTCGAGTATCTTTCATCGAACCTAGCTGTAACTCCTTGTAAACAGAGAAATGCATAACATTAATAGATGCTCCTAAGTCTAACATGACTTTTTCTACCTTTTTGCTCCCAGTGATGCAAGGGATAGTGAATATACCTGGGTCTCGACACTTTTGAGGCAACTTCCGCCGAATAATTGCTGAAACATTTTCTCCTACCTTGATTTTTGCATCCCTTCCATACCGTATCTTCTTGGCACATAGTTCCTTCAAAAACTTTGCGTATCGAGGGACTTGCTTGATAGCATCGATCAGAGATAGGTTGATCTCAACTTTCTTGAAAAGCTCGAAGATCTCTTTCTCATCTTCCTCTTTCTTGTGTCGTGCTAACCTAGAAGGAAAATGAGCTGCATTAATAGGGTGAGGAGGTTTAGACAAAATCGGTACCTCATTATGAGCAATCTGTGTGGCAGGCTATGTGCCCTTAGTGTTGGGTCTATCGTCAGCTTCTGCGGTTTGCCCACTCAACGTATGGTTGTGCCGCTTCTGTTTCTCATCTTCTACTAACTCTTTCCCACTCCGAAGAGTCACAGCACTAACATTTCCTCTCGGATTCTGCTCGGCTTGAGATGGAAGTTTGCCAGTATGCCCTTGCAGCTTGTTCAATTGGGTGGCAAGCTGGGTGATCTGTGTGCCCATGCTGCCTAAGGCGGCTTGCGTCTCTTGCTGAAAGGCCTTTTGGCTCTGTGCCAGGCTACTCACGAGGTTGGTGCTTTGCTCCAGACTCTTCATGATCTCACTCATAGATGGTGTGGATCGGTCTGTGTGGGCATACGGCTCACCCCTTGAGGGTCTCGGTGGCAAATCTCCTGCTGCGGGTGGATCTCCAGGTTGTCTTTAACGAAAATTGGGATGATCTCGCCAACCGGGGTTGTAGGAATTGGAATAAGGATCATTATTCCGCTTCCTCCTGAAGTTGTCTCCTCTCGGGGCATCATAATTGATTCCTCTGAGAGCATCTTGCTGCGCATCACCTGATCTGTAACAAGCTTGTTCAGTAGGTGGCTCATGCAAATTGGGACACTCGTCAGTGAAATGCCCATGCTCAGAACAAACTCCGCAGCGGTTTGGCCTTGTATGTGCCACGGCCAAGCCTCGGACTAGAGACGTAAGAGCATTTATCTTCTCATTCACTTCTGACCCTTCAGCTCGGTCGATTACCCTTACAGGTCGATGTCTGCTGTCATCTTCTTCTTCGTATTGCTGTCCTCCAGAAGCCATGTCGATTATGAGCTGTTTGGCCTCACCGAGGGTTTTGTTGGTAAGAGATCCCCCGCTGGTAGCATCGATGATTTTCCTATCAAAAGAAGACATGCCACGGTAAAAGTAATTAGTCAGAAGCTGATAATCAGTGAACCCATGGTCCGGGCATTTGCGGCAAAGCTGTTGAAATCTCTCCCAGTACGCTAGGCTTTCATTCGGCTTTTGTTTGATGCTGCTGATAGCCATTCCCAGATTGGCAGCTCTAGTCTCAGGAAAGAACTTTCGTAGGAATTGTTCTTCTAATTTCGCCCATGTGGTGATAGACTCCGATGGCAAATCAAACAACCAATCTCGTGCCTTTCCCTGCAAAGTGTGAGAAAAAGTGAGTAACCTTAGGTTATTAGCAGTAAAACCTGTAGGTCTTAAAGTGGAGCACACGAGATCAAATTCAGACAAATGCTTGTGTGCACTTTCTCCCGGCAAATCACCAAACTTTGGCAACACTTGGATGAATGCAGGTCGGATCTCCACATTGTTTGCAATTGGGGGCAGCACAATACAGAAGGGTCTGTTACTCCGAAGACGACCGATTTCCCATATGAGAGGCTCATGATCAGGTCCATTATTAGCCACATTGGCTTGGATGAGTGCTCTTCCTGCGGCAAGGTCTTGTGGGTTCAGTGGATCTTCATTATTAGCTATGTCGAGGTGTTGATCAGCTTCGAGAGTCTTTGTAAACTCCTTAGTATTCTTCCTCAACTGGTGTAACGTTCTCTCTAGCTCTGGATCGAACACTAAATCTTTATCTGTAGAGGAACGGGTCATAGACCAGAAAAATTAAAAAATAAAAACAAAGTAAATAACAAACTGAAAATTTTGAGTAAGCACTGCTTTAAACCGATCCCCGACAACGGCGCCAAAATTTGGTGCGTCGTTTTTCACCAAAAATAAATATTCCGACTTTCGTCGGCAAGCCCACACTGCAGAGTACAGTGGCGAGCAGGATCGTCTCCCAAAGGACCGGTGAGAACTACTCTTGACTTTCAGTCTGCATGCCCAAACTTCCAGAAACGTGTTTTGTGTGAATTACGTAACAAAATAAATCGAAGAATTAAATAACCAAGTAACGAAAATACGTGTGTAAACGAACTGAATTAAATCAATTATAAAAGGGTATTCTGGATCCAACAAACTCCACTCCACTTATAACACCGATCACAGATGCAAGAATTAATTAATCAAACCATGCAAATCAGTTATAGTCATCGAAGACGCTTCTGACACGACCTAATCTTTCCATACTGTTTCGATAATTAAGAAGACGCTTCATTAATTATTCTCCTAATCGACTAACAACTGTAAGAGACGCTCTATGAGTTTAATGAGACGACAGCAATGAGCACAAGAAAGACCCGATTCTTAACTTACAGACTCTGACGCAGGACTGTAAAATTAACTCTGTTATTCCCCTAGTTATTTGAGCAACCGTTTTACCACTTATTAAACCTAAACCACGATTACGTATGGCCGATTTAATTGGCTAGTAATTAATCACAACCTACCAAATATTTGCAACTATTCAATAGACTTAAAATAATTACGACCCGAAATCCAAGAATAACAGATACATGCATCAATTAATTATGAACAAACAATTAGATCTCATAGTTATATAAGCGGAGCTTTGTCGTCATCACCGGAATACGAATAAATTAGCTACTTTGCATACTGGAATCGATCAACAAGAAATTGTATGGTTGCGCTATGATGATATCGAAGAGAAGAGAATACAGACCTGAATTAATTCTGATCGCTGCTGCGTTTCTCGTTCCTAGCGTGCGTGAATAATATATGGAATTATGATAAGTCCTAATCTATATATAATATCTCTAATTAAGATAGTATCCACATGGAAATTAACATCCTAATCTAATCCCAACTAGGAAATTGGCAAAATAGGGACTCTTAGGCGGTGGAATCTGTTGCAGCCGCGTCCAGGTCTGGAATTGGGCCGAGAGTTGGAGTTAGCAAGCCCAAGTCGCGTATCCAAGCCCAGCTTCTAGAAACTCGCTCCAGTTTTCCAGCTGCATGCTCTTGCGGCTTGATCTGCTCAGACTCGAATTTTACTCTTTCTTCACTTAGATCCTTTTGTACCAAAAACATGTCATTTTCTCCATCTTTGAAACACATCCCTACACAACTCAACAAACAAATCATTCTACCAATATCCACAAATATAGGGCAATTAATTAGGAGAAAATGCATCAAAAGATAGCAATAAAAGCAAGTGAAATGCGTCCTATCAACTTCATTAGCCTTAGCTTTGATCTCTGTCAATGGGAGGGTACGGGTGTTAGTATGAGGCATTTTGATAGAACCGACGACTCTTCCGTCTCGCAAAGTCTTGATAGAACGATAAACCTGAGGGATGTCGAGGGCTCTTTAGATCTGTTTGAGTAAGATACCCTGCGGATTATGTTTCTTGTGAACACCTACAAAAGAAAGATATTTTTTTTATTATTTAATTAGAAACAACAATAATCAAGACCAGACTATGCATCATCCAAACTGATAAAAAAATACATGAGCTCGACTAAAAGATCGAGAATGACATCATTCACTATCTTCACCACATGTCACCCAAAAACCAATTGGGCTTCCAGCCACTGGAAGACAAAACACATTCTCTCACTAGTCCCTCAAACCTGTCATTCCATTGAGTGAAATAATAAAAGCCCAGATTGTCAGACACATTAAGGATTCTATACAATGAATTCCACTCATCTAACATCGGTTCACCAAACTTCAGGTCATACAATATCAACAACATACTCATCATATGTCTGTAGCCATTAGGATCAATTTGAGCTGGGAGATTCCATAAATTACTGCAATCTTACGAAAGAAATTATGTAAGGGCAGTCGAACCCCTTTCTTAAAAATGTCAGAGTAAAATGCAGTGGCATCTCTAAGTGGACAATAAGCTATCTTCGAAGACTTGGGGACCCTCACCTTCAGTTGACAGACAACTCCATAAGCCCGTATTATATATTTCAGAAATTTTTGATCAATGGTAGGCGATATTGTTTCTACCTTGAACCCCAAAGGCCTCTGGGAGCCGACCGCGAGGTCACCCGAATCATCAGGACCATTGATTTTCTCGCCTGAGTTTTCCATCTGATCAACAACCACGTCGTCACCTTCAGAAAGTGTACCCTCAGCATCTTTAATATCATCTGCATCTGAATCTGAGCTTGCATCTTCAGGTTCAGATTCATCTCTCAAGTTCCAGATCTCACCACATTCAGTAGACCCCGAATTTTTCTTCAAAATCTTCAATTTTTTGAGGATGTCGAACCTATCATCGATGTCTATCATAGGGTCAACTAAACTCGAATATTTTCTTTCTGGAATCTCAGTTTGATGTCGATCATTATTTTTCAACCATCCTCACTCAACAACGTCAAAGAAAAATAAATAAACTCACACAAACTAAGATCAAGAATATAAAGGACGATCAACTTACCAATTATCTTGATGTCTCCGCGGGCTTGAAACTCAGGAAATAACGATGAAAAATGGTTTTGAGCGTCTACATAAGAAGAAAATTTTCCCCTTCTTGTAGAAATGACAGGTGACGCAGCTAGGGTGGAGTCTTGCTCCCCAAGCAAGGAGAAAGCCTTATTTCAAAGTCTAGTCTGGATAGGAATTTGAGTTGCGTAAGGATTCTTAACTACAACACTTATTCCGTTACAAATAATATGTAAAAAAATACAAAATAATAATCAAACATAGGGTCGACTGTTTTTAAAGAAGTAATGATCGACCCTATGGTCTATTGGTTACAAGTTGACCTTGGCGTGATTTTCTCCTTAAATTATCGACCCTAGGGTCGATAACTCTTATATTCGCGTAATGGTCTTACGCAGGTGACCTCGACTTTACCTAAAAAAAATTGCACTGGGAAATTATCGACCCTAGGGTCAATATCCTACTGAGGTCAACCCCTCATAAGCATCAAGGTCAATCATATTCCAGGTTTGATCTCGTCGACCCTCGAAAATGGTCTCGAAGTTGAAATGCAAGCATGAATCGATATATACAGTAAAAGGGTGCATCTGGCAAACAATAGTGACTTATGGCAAACAACATTGGATTTATGGTGTTCGGCCTTACGGTTTGCATTCAAAGCCCTACCTTGAAACTTGCACTTAAAGCTTAGGCGTTTGACCTCTAAGTTATTTTATAACTTGGGTCGTTCAGCTTCATAGCCCATATTCGGGGCTTCGGTGTTTGATCTTACGGTTTGCTTTCAAAGCCTCGGTCGTCCTACCTTGCAGCTTGCACTCAAAGTTTAGGCATTCGACCTCCAAGTTATTTTATAACTTGGGTCGTTCAACTTCATAGCCCATACCCGGGGCTTCGGTGTTCAATCTTACGGTTTGCTTTCAAAGCTTTGATCGTCTTACCTTACAGCTTGCGTTCAAAGCTTTGACATTCGATCTCCAGGTTCATTTTCATGTCTTGGGTCATTTGCATGTTTGGCCTCACGGCGAACTTCTTATGTCCTTATATGTTTTATTTGCATTACGGTTCATTGCACAACTCCCATGCTGGAACCTAGACAATGAGGGGTGAACTATTGTGCCCATTTTTCGTCAGCCCGCTATGCTAGTCCATGAAGATTAAACAGTGTCATTTAACCGAGCAGCCTCATAAAGATCAGGTAATTTGAATTAGCCGTCCGCATTACCTGGAAGGGTTGATGTGATCAAAAGAATCAAATCATGCCTCAACCGCTCTCGTAATTTACGTGAACCCTAGCCGCTACCTCTGCCTATAAAAGTAGACCTCCCTCCTCATTTGACGTCTACGTTGAAATACCTACAAGGTTTACATCATACCATAAGATCACTGAATTTACTGCTTCCTGAGTTAATTCTACACCGGCGATTCAACATCCAGACTTCTTTCTTACGTTATTTTAGGATTGAACGACGTTCCCCCTGATTTATAGTCACATTTTGGCTAGAGATTGTTGACATTAAGCTCTTCAATTATTCAATTATTTCATATTTTATTTCTTTCTACTCCTCTTCTTTTCTTGACTTGAGCGTCGGAGGCCCAACAATCATCACCCCTCGACGGTCTTTGGCTCTTATAGTGTTTTTCTTATTTTTGTTTCACAGATAGGCCGCTGCTCCGGACTAAATCGATAATTGCAGATTTCTGTATCTACACATATGACATCCTAATATCATGTTTGCTTATAAAATTAAAATTCATAATCATGTAAGGCCCAACGTGTATTAAACATTTATATGGTATTACATATCACACTTTGAAGGTGTCATATGTAATACTACATATGATTATTAAATAAATCAGCCTAAAATAACCTTACAAATATTATTTAAAATCTTAATATATAATATTAACACAATATATGGTAATTAGTTTAAGGATACTTTAAGAATTGAAATTTTATAGATAATTTTAATACATCTAACCAAATAATATATTATTAATATATATATATTTTAATACACCACAATCTTAATCTTAATATATATAAAAGCAATAAGTTGTGCCTCATTTAGTAAGTCCATTTTTCCGTCAAAACCCCATACTATATTTAGTAATTAAATCTTTTTAATTTTTATATATTAAGATATCAATTAATTAATTGTTTTGGCGTTTTAATTAATCATACCATATTAATCTAATACTAATAGTTTATATATAGTAAGATAATTAATATTAATTAATTAATCAAATTTTCCAACAATTGTCGCAATGCGTAATAGTTTATATACATGTTAAGATATTAAGATTTTAAAAAATACGATTTACCAAAAATTGTCATAATCTGATTTATATTAAAGCAGAAGCTATTTCAGTTGGTCAGTTTTTAGTTTTTTCATTTGTAATTACATTAATATGTATTTGATTTTTTAATTATATTTTAGAGAAAATATATTATCGATCATATTATGAAAATTAAAATTGAGTGTAAATATTAGAAGATGTAATATAGATATAGTATAGACATAATTCATTGTAAGCTAAATGAGTAAATTTCAATCAATCAATCTCAACGCTTGAAAAATTAAATCACATTAAATATCATAGTTCTATTGTATTAAATAATAAATATTGTCCATAGATGAAAAGAGTCCTTAAAAATATTTTGGTAAGTTTTATTAACTAAAAAGGAATATTTAAATCAAGAAGTTGGTCAAAATAAGTTATTTCGAGTCATATTGAATGGTAGACTTGTGAAATAGATCTCTCCCATGCTTATAAATACAGTACATGTTTGGAAGAAATCAATGTACATCTTCAAATTGTGCAAGGTTGTAATTTTTTTTTTGCTCTATTCGTATTTTGAATAAACCTCAAATATTTTTGTTAATTTGTCATTTTTTCATTTTGTTTTCCCTTTTATTATTTTGCAGCAGATAGAATTTCTCACTTTGTTTTGCAGTTTTGAGTGGGATGTTGATATGAATTGGGAGTTTAAGAGCTCCATTCGATCCAAGTCGGTTTATAATTTATTTGCACATGACAACAATATAGTTGTTCAATTATGTAATTTTAAGTTTGTATTCATAACAAATCAATGAACAAGATGCTCAACATGCACAGTTATTTCAATTTTTTGAAACAACTAATGATTTTAGTAATATTATGGTTTTCTTATTGCTCAATTTTATTAATTTATTTGGTTTTTTTTATATATTTTATTGGTTGTGTTCAAACCAAGATATAAAATGTAAATATCTAGAATTACTTGATCTACTTTTATATAAAAAAGTATTTTACAGTGCGTAATACTCTCTCTCTCTCTCTCAAGTATCAAGTTGTATTTTTTAAAATATTGTTTTGGTATTGTAATATATATGCTTGGTATTTATTATTCAGTTTTGATATATTTTTTCATTTATGTATCTTAATTTTAGAACCCATATTTTTAATTAATTTTGAGCTAACATATTTAAATGAAGACTGATTTTTTTAAAAAAAATTAGGATAAAGATGAGAACTATTAATTAAGTTGGTTCCAAACATAATATATTCAAATTATGCAATGATTAATGTCCCCATAAAATATATAATAGTTTCAAATATATAAAAATTATTTATGGAATATCTTAAAATTTGATGTTATTTTTTATATGTAATTAATTCTTTGATATATTTTATTAACCAAGACCATATTTTGAGATTCGTGGTTTTTCTCCCTATGAATTTTCATTTTATATGACTATAACAATATTGTGCATCATCTACAACTTAATTTTATCAGGCAAGTAAAAAAAAAGTATTCCAAAAGTATACAAAAGTATCAATTGTTTGAGAAAGACTAATTATTTAAATTGTCTTGACATGAAATATATATACAGATACAAATTGTATTATGCAACAATTATTAATTCGTATATCATAACATGTTCCCGCTATTAATTCTTATATCACAAAATGTTTCTGTGTATACAAATTCTTCCCACAATCCCACTCATTTGCAGGGTATTTTGGTCAATTAACAAAAATTTAATTTTAGGATTAGTTAATTAATTAATATATATATATATATAAACTACTTTTTTTTTACTTACACACCCGACCTGTGGTCTTGAGGAGATTCGAACTCGTGACCTTTGGTCTCCAAGCAACCTTCACTCCACCACTAGGTCATCCCCACTGGGACATATATATAAACTACTTAATACAATGATTGTTAGAAAAATAAACGTGAGAGAGATAGTCCATAATTTTAGAATAACTAGATTTCCCTTAAAATCT
This sequence comes from Perilla frutescens, assembly GCA_026008535.1. Classification (NCBI taxonomy): domain Eukaryota; kingdom Viridiplantae; phylum Streptophyta; class Magnoliopsida; order Lamiales; family Lamiaceae; genus Perilla; species Perilla frutescens. Next base: position 5,620,867 of record BRKX01000012.1, on the reverse strand, counting down.
CTATTATCAAGGTGGCGCCATTTTAGCCCATATATATGCATGGGAAATCAGTTATATACATAATAATTTAGAATAAATAAATATTTTCCTGAAAATTATTAATTTAGCTAGCCATTTTCAGAAGTCAATAAAAAAAATATGAGAGTTCAAACATTAATGTTTGTGGATGCTGATTTGTGAACGGTTTAGTGTGATATTTCTGTGCACACTATACCGAGTAGATAGTTTTCATAGTTTATGTTTTATTAAGAGTAATTAATTTGTTATAATTTATTTTTTAAGCTAAGGCATATAGATATATAATATAGATATATATATATATATATAGATAGAGAGAGAGAGAAATTTCTTTTTCTTTCCGGCCCTCACAATGTTATGAAGTTTGAGATGAAGTAGAAAAGATTTTGAAGAAGAAAGAAGAAGATGATGATGACGATGAAGAGCGGCATTTGTACTGATGAATATTTTAGGATTTTCTCTTGCGTTTATTGTCGTGATATGTTTCCAAGTAAAATTATCTAATTTTATTAGTATAATATTAAATCTATTTTAATTTTACAGATCTTAGTTTTTTTAATGTCATTTCAATATATTAAAGAAATCAAATACAAATATTTTTAACTAAAAAATTAAACATTTTTAAGTTTGTAATTTTAAATATATGAAATATATTTTAAACACTTAACCCTCATACAACGTATTAATTTATCAAACTAAACCTATTCTACATCGATGAATCCCAACAAATATTTTATTGAATGGACATATTATAAATTTTGAATTAAATATATTATTAAAAGTTCAAATAAATATATTTATAGTCTCAAAAATTAGATACACACATGCACATTTGCAATTTGAAATATTTTTTATGAAAAAACAACAAGCATATAGACGTTTACTTTGTGTGATAAATTAGATAGATTAGATTGATAAAAATAATATAACATAATTCACCACATACTTTGATGGATTACATCATTTTAAAGCTTTAATCCTTCAAATACTCAATAAACTTATTCATTTATTCAATAAATTTATTCAAAGCGGAACAACGTACTATACTTTCTTTTGTAATTTATATTTCAAATGTTGAATATTATATCATATGTTGAATTACATTACATCTGCTAATTTTTATTTTTACGTTATTTTATATGTTCGAAATAATTTAATATATTTCAAATATATCAAATGTAGAAGATCGACAATCATGCATTCCGTTATTTATTCTTTGAGAATCAATCCATCATGCTAAATTTAGTAGACCTAATTTATTATTTTTTTTATATTGGTACATTAAAACTTTTGGATCTTTTGCTATCAAAATTTACGCCTATCAATGAATCTTTTATAAAATATCAATAAACTTATTCATTTATGAATTAAAAATATAAACAGACAAGACCAATATTCATTGATATATTGGAATAATGGATGACCAAAATGCTAATGAGATTCAAAAATTATCAATATATATAATTTTACCTTTTGAATTCCATACACAATTACCAAGTGATGATCTATTTTATAATAGTCCACTATATTTTATGAATACTTTGTGCAATATAATATGCATTATAAATAAATTAAATGGTTTAAAAAGAATGCAAAATTTATGCTTAAATTATATTCTTAAAAAGACAAAAGATAAACCGGAAGGTGAAGATGAAATTAACATAGCGGTGTTAGTAGAAAATAACAAAGAAAAAATTAGGATGAGAAAAATTCTTGAAGAAGAATGAAACGGTGGGCGCCGAAAATGGGAGAGAAAATCAAATAGTGACAAACCTTAAAAGGTTTGAGTTGGGTTGACTTTTTTATATTTGGATATGACTTCATTATTGTATTGATTTTTTTAATATTTTTAAAAGTGATTAGGTACATTTAAATTTATTTTATGCTTTCCATGCATTTCACAGTTGAAATAAATATATTTTTATGTGAAATGTTTGGCTCATTTAATAAATAAAACATTTCATCGGCGAATTTAACATAATTAATGCTATATATGTGATTTATAATTATATAAAATTCTTAATTATTTTATTTAGTATAAAGTAATTAATTTTTTTTTGTGTTTTGTTTTTTATGGCATCATATAAAAATGATTCATTTTAGACAAATAATTTCACTTATTGATATTGTATTGTTGTTTCGTGAAGTGGTTTATGATGTCTATCAAGTCATAATATATTGAGTTTCACTTATATGCGTGATTGCATGCCTAATTTTTATAATTTTGATTGTTAGGGGATTCAAATTATGCTAAATCATGTCGAAAATGAACAAATTTTTAGCTAGCATATTTATATTATAAATAGCTTCAAATCTACGAGAGCATGTATTTAAATATATATACTATCTTATTTGATCGAAGAATTTTTTTGACATAACACATTTCTTTAATAATTATATATAATATATATGTATATTTTAGATATTATGCATAAAAATTGATTAATGTTTAATTTCACACTAAGTATAGACTAATGTATTACGGCAATACAAATTAATACATTAATACACATGTGTTCGGAGACATAAAATCATGATATGATCGAAGATAGAGAGAGTTAATTTGAGGTGTTCTCTACAAATAAAAGTGATAATGATGAAATCAAATCGTGGAAGTGTGTTGTAGATTGCATATTTCCTTATAACATTTTGTGCAAAATGATATTGTAGATTGTATATTAATTATCTCATACAATTAATAAATTATTTAATGATTGATGTATTGAAAACCACCATTAATTAAACACACTCAATTACCTACAAAATTTACCGAACGGTTAAAGTATTAAAAACCACCATTTAAGATGTCAAATTACCCACACAATTTGTCCAATTTAAATTCAAATTTTAAACTTTCCAAATTATTATTTTCCATTTCGATTATTTAACTAACAATGAGTACCCGAATTTTCAACTTAGAAAATAATCATCGATTTCATTAAAGTCTTCTAATTCAAACTATATAAATGTTCGAATCTCGAGCTTTATCTTCTTGCATATACACAATAGGAGCAATTCTAAGTTATGATGTATCATGAGTATGTAGTTCACAGTTTCTTACATAATTTGATATTTTGATATGGCAGCATTTGATATTTTGATTTGTAGAGGAATGATTGTTGAGATCTCAATTGTGAGAGACTTCACTTGCGGCAAAAGATACAAGTGCGCACATCAGTTCCCTGCTCTACCATTTTCAATTCACGCGTAATGGGATGGTTTCAAGTTTTGAAATTTTGCTAACTTCTTTAGTTGGAAACTTATGCATAATTTTGATTTATAAGAGAATAATGAAGTGATCCATTTTTTTCAGTTAGGGTATGTGTTTTTTTTTATCTATACTATATTGTAATTTGGTTGTTATATATGTTTGTTAATTTTTTATTAGTTATCTATTGATTGAAATTACAAAAAAAAAAATGTAGGATTTTTGAATAAATTTTAAGTTTTCTGCAAGGAAGAAAATGAATGAAGAGGATAGAAAGAAGCTTTAAGATTCGATTTCAACTTTGAATTATAACTTTTATTTTTATTTTTAATGTCTTATATTTTATAACAATGGAGATTATTTTTGAGTCATATATGTAATTGATTATTTTACCTCAATTTGTGTTGTTTAATTTGTGCATTATGAAAATAATAAGACGTGTTTGATAATTTTGTCGACTTTTCATTCAATAATGTTTCATTTGTGTCTATCTAAAAAATAAATTAAAATACTACCATTTGAAAAATTAAATATAATATTTAATTTTATTTTTATGATGTTCTCTATTTAAACATGTTTTTTAATATATTAAAATCACATGCATCACACATGGGGAATGCTAGTAAATATAATATTAATATCTTATATGATAAAAATCACAGACTTACAGTCAAATATGTCCAACCCATCTAGCAAACGAGCACTGATTGTGTTGGAAATATCGTTAATTCTAATTTTACTTTTAAAGTTCTGTTTATTATTTTATAAAAATATTATTGGTCGAGCGTCTAAAAAATATTTATTGGTCTAATTTGTAACATGTTGTGCAACGAGAAACAAATGACAAATAAATAAATAAATATATTAATTGAGTCCCTAAAAAATATTTTTCGCCCCCCACTGTCTATAAATGTAATTTGAAAGTTGAAACTCGTTAATATGTGGGGAGAATCATAATTTATAGAAAAAATAAGTCCATTTATGCAATACCGAAACAAATGACAAATCAAAAGAAGAAAAACTCAATCGGCAATGCAGAGAGAGAGAGAGAGAGAGTGGAGACAACGAAGAACAAGCTGTAGAGAGGCATTCCATCCCTTTTTAGAGAGAGAAATTGAAAACCCTAATCAAATTTGGTTTCCTCTCTTTCCAATTCCCATGTAACAACAGTAAAATTTCCACCAATCGCCACATTTCGCCTATACATACAACATTTTTCTGTGCGTGTAGGTTCGGATTTTCCGTGTCGAAGGCTTGATTTTGATCGCAATCATCATTTGAACGAGCACCCACTAATAATCAAGCAGAAGTTCATCTAATTGGAGCATTTTGCGCGCCCGATTCCGTTCTCGGATCCAGCCAAATTTTGTTGCTGGCTGGGCCAATTTTCCGGTTAGATCTGCCGCCGCGAATCGAGCCGCCGATTGATTTCTTCAGATGGACGATTTGGATGTGCTCGCCCGCGATTTTGGGCTCGGGGCTCGTGGGAAATCCAATCCGATGAGGTCTGCTCCGCCGGATCGGCGATCAATTGACGATCCGTTGTTCAACGACGTCTTCGGTGGGCAGCCAAAGTATACGCCCAGCTCAAACTATAGCAATAATAAGCAGCACTCATCGGTGGGCGATTTCGACTATGATTCCATTTTCAAGTCGTCTGCGGCGACTGAACCGAAGAATAGTAATATTAGCGATTCATCGGCATCGTTGCCGGTGTATGATAAGCCGGTGTACGATGAGGATATATTTGATGGGTTGCCGGGATTGAAGAACAAAGCTCCGGCCCCTTCTGTAAGGTTTGATGATGATGTGTTCGCATCAATTTCCTCGCCTCCAAAGGATAAGAGTAGGAATCAGAACAGTGATTTTGATGATCTGTTGGGAAATTTGGGGAAGAAGGAAAAGGTAGGGGAGGAAAACTTTAGTCGTAGTGCTAAAAGCAGCTCGAGTTCGAAGGGGTTTGATGATTTGTTAGCTGGGTTTGGGAGTAGCAGCTCCGCTGGTAGAGACAGGTAATTTTTTTGTATATTTGTGCTGGAGATCAGATTTTTGTTTTATCAGTTGTTTGGCTGGTTTTTCCTTATACTATGAATTTGCTTTAGACAATGGTTGGGGAAATATAGTGTCTTTGCAGGTAAAAAATAATTATTCTTATGCCAAAGTTTATAGGTTAATTATGCCATCTATAATGAGAAAAATCATTCTATAACACATTGCCATTACCTAAGGTCTTCGTTCTTGTGCCAGTTTATCGTATTATCTGGTGGCATAAATGTAAAATTTTACCAAAGTTCTTGCTTAACAGAGAAAGAGTACGTGGACTTAATATTTAACATCTGTAAATGATGTGGAATTTTTGCTGCCTGGTGTTACCTTCCATTTTGAAGCAAGTCAAACATTTGCATAAGCATAATTATTAGCAAGATATAGGGAAATTAAAAAGTTTTGTGGTCCCCACTTGATTTTCTTGTCATAAAGTGTCCATAATGGCAATGCCAGTAAATAGGAGCATGTAATTGCTGTGTGTCCCATCATTCATTTGCTTGATTGATGAATGTAATTTTTGTAATTCTTGAATACAGTTTTCCTATTACTTGAAAGATTCATTATGGTACCACAAAAGGTGAGCATTAGTTCAACTGGTTTTAATTACATGCAATTTACTTCTTGCTTGAAGGACAACTTAGATGGTTTTAAAGGGAAGGAAGATTTATGATAGAATTTGTAAAAAGAATATGTAAATTGATGTAGCTCATGCCTTATTGAAGAAAAGAATACGAAAGGGTTCTCATATACTAGTTTTTTGTTACTCCCTCCGTCCCAATTATACAGTCCCTTTTCCAGTCGCACTTAGATTAAAAAAATTTAAGTGGTTAGTATTTTAATTTTCAAGAATTAGTAAGGGTGTATTTGTACATTACTATGAAAATTAATGCTACTTTTAGTAATAAGACTATATAATAATTGGGACACTCCAAAATAGCAATATGGACTATATAATCAGGACGGAGGGAGTATTTTTATTTTTTTTTTCAATTGAAAAATGTATTGGAGACACACTCTCATGTACTAGTTGGATGCTTATGATTAGCTTGTGTCTAGTTCACTTGCGGAATCTTAGAGGTTGATCTGAAATAATTTTACTGGTGAGATGCTTCTGGCTAGCTCATGCTCAGTTTGCTCATGAAATCTTTGACTTTAATTGTTATACACTAAGAGAAACTGAACTGAGCTGAAAGAAAACTCCTTCATTTGATTAGCTACATATTGCCTTATTTAAACAGGTTTCTCAAAACTGCTGTAGCTTATGGGTTGCAATGAAATGGAACTAATATGTCATATATATGACAATTATATTTGGTTTTTGAAGGGGCTGAATTAAAAACTAGATTAAGTGAAATCATTTTTCATGTGCTCCCCACAACCACCACAGATACAGTTTCCATTCCATGTACTCAAGGTTTAAAAACTCATTTTTTAGCCTTGAGGCGTTTTCCCATAGTACAGCCTCACAAATAATAATAAGCATAATTCTTAGTTTATAACATTGCACATAAATTCATATAAATCATAACAAACAACATAAATTACATAAAAAAGTCAAAAAATTCATGAAAGTACCAGTTTAAAGTCTTAAAATTAAAAACTAAATGCGAAGTTAACATATATCTAGTTCCACTTCCAACTCAAATAGTCAAATATCTCCATCTTCACTCTTAGTGTTCCATCCTTCAAATTTCACTTTCTCATCAAATTCCTCATCCACAACCACAAGTCCATGTACTTTTTCCCTTTTCTTTGCCTCTTTGTGTGCACCGCAAGAGGAGAGCTGGAGGAGAGCCAAGCTGGAGCAGATTTTTCTTTTCATCACGCACTGATTAATTAGCCACAATTAACCAAAATTTTGACCATTAACTGGTAACTTCGAGAATTTCTCTTAACTGTCGACTATTTAGTGATCACCCAAGAACAATTAGTTTAATTTGAGTAGTGACTATATAAGACTTTTAATTCACTACATACTGATGTCATGTGAATGGGGATTGATGACCAATAATTTTAAGATGGAAATAGGCAATTCCATTATTGTAATAAACTATTATAGTGAAAAGAATATAGGTAGGATTCTACTCGGAGCACTGTAATCACAAATGACACTACCTCATCCCTGAAAGGGAGGTGTAGTTAAATGTTGCTAGATTCCAGTAGTGAGCTCTTTCAAAGAAACGCTTCTGTATTCGTTATAGTTGTTTAAGGCGAGAACTCTGAATAAGGAGAAATGAAATTACAATTTGATAGTATGAACTCATTATACAACTGGCAAATCAGAGATTAATTTTGGTTCACTTTCAGGTAATTAGGTAAATCCTTGAGGGTTGTAATTGAGTTTTGTGGCCCAGACCAAGAGGGTTCCTAGACCTTCCTTTCTTCGTCTGCAGAATTACAGTTATATAATTTTCTCTAAGAGCAAATGCTTCTGTTACTCTACATTTGTCTGACTCGTATATGTTTTTCTCCTCCTGTAGTCTGTAATTTGTATAATCATCAATGTAATCGGGCCATCGGGGAACATAATACTATTTACATGGTTGAAAAATGTTGATGATTTTTATTGTTTATTTTTTTACTTGGTGAACTAAGGCGTTAAAATAAATGTAATACTGCTGTCTGTGTTTTTTTTTTTTCCAAATAAACTTAAATGAAGCATATTTTTTTTCTCTATTGGAACAGACCAATACCAGAGTCAAAGTGGGGTTCTATGCCAACTGCTGGTACAAAGAATATCCTAGATGATCCTTTTGTAGTTTTGGAATCAAGTTCAACTCCGCACTCATCATCCACAGTATCTAAAGATCCCCTGGAAGAAATTGGCAGACTTAATAAATCTAGGAGCGCGAGGGCTGAAGTTTCATCTGGTAGTGGAGGAGCATTTGATGACTTGGATCCCCTAAACACAATTGCAAAATCTGCAAAATCAATTTCCCCTGGAAGGGATAAAAAAGAGAAGGATGGGAGTCCTTCTCGATCGGCAACACCCGAATCAGCTACTGCCAGAGAACCAATGGAGAACTCTTATTTTGGACATTCGGAGAGCAATAACGTAAACAGGGTTCCTGTAGATCAGGAACCTCCCTTGTTTGACGTCCCAAATGTTTCTACAGGTTTTCAGAAATCATTTGGTCAAACTACTTCTCCTCAATATTATGAAACAGGCTCACATGTCGATGTCTCTCCAACATCTGAAGGAAAAGGACCTGATGAAGTATGGCTGACTGTATCAGAGATTCCTCTTTTTACACAACCTACTGCTGCTCCACCACCATCACGACCTCCTCCACCCATACCTCGTCAAGCTTCAAAGTCAGAAACAGGCTCCTTTTCATCAAGTTCAAGAAAGAAGGCCGATGAATTTTCATCATCTTCAAATTATAATCAACATTCTCAGAGCAGGCCTGCAGCCAAGGGCCCTCCTGTTTCACAGTTTGATGAGCTTGAGGACTTTGCCATGGGTAGGTCGCAAAACAGTTTAGATGAAAGTGCCAATCTTCATTATAGTATGGGAACAAATGATTTCTCTGCAGCTGCTGCATCTGCTGCTGCTATGAAGGATGCTATGGATAATGCAGAGGCTAAATTCAGACATGCTAAGGAAGTCCGTGAAAGAGAATATGCAAAGGCTGCTAGAAATAAAGAGCCTGGGCCACCAGATATTGATGAACAAGATGGGCAGGAGGAATTTAGGGAAAGTCAGGAGAGATTAGAACGTGAAAGGAAACAAAAGGAAGAGGAAGAAAGGGAGCAGAGGAGACTTGATAGGGAGAGATTACGGGAGATTGAGAGGGAGAAGGCTAGACAGGCTGTAGAAAGGGCTACTAGGGAGGCTCGTGAAAGAGCAGTAGCCGAGGCACGAGAAAGAGCGGCAGCTGAAGCTCGATTAAAATCTGAGAGGGCTGCTGTTGAGAAAGCAAATGCTGAAGCCCGGGGACGTGCGGAAAGAGTAGCAGTTCAGAGGGCACAAGCTGAAGCCCGTGAAAGAGCTGCAGCAGAAGCTAAAGAAAGGGCGGAGAAGGCTGCTGCAGAAGCTAGGGAAAGGGCTGCTGCAGAAGCAAGGGAGAAAGAAGCAAGGGAAAAAGCTGCAGCAGCAAGGGGAGAAGCAGAAGCAAGGCGTCGAGCTGAACGAGTTGCTGTTGAAAGAGCTGCAGCAGAGGCTCGGGAGAGAGCTGCTGCAGAAGCTCGAGAAAGGGCGGCGGCGGCTGCAGCTGCAAAGATGAATCAACAAAAGAACGACAATGATTTGGAATCATTTTTCAGCATGGGTCGGGCAAGCAGTGCACCAAGACCAAGAACAAGCTCAACTGTAAGTGCTAATGCATGAAAATTTATATACATCTAATGGTCCTCGATCCTATTCATTGGGTTTTCTTTCACTTCAGTTCTTATTATTCTCTTTGTTTCTGTTTTAGGATCCTTTCTTCGATCAACAATTTCAGAACAAGGGTGAATCAGAAGCCGTAAAGAGGGCATCATCATCAACTGGAGCCTCATCCAACATTAAGAAAGCTTCTTCCACTACCAACTTTGTTGATGACCTATCTTCTATTTTTGGAGGTATAGCACCTCTTATGTCATTCATAACATAGAAATTCTGTTTGGCATCTGTCTCTTGCTGACTGTTATTCTCTGGGAATAATCTTCCTTTCAAAGCTCCTCCAGCGTCTGGAGATTTCCCAGATGTCGAAGGAGAAACTGAAGAGAGAAGAAGAGCCAGAATGGAGCGCCATCAACGCACTCAAGAGCGAGCTGTATGTACCGGTGTCTTGTCCAAGTTTCTTTACTTTCTTATACTACTTTAGGAATTTCTTCATCTTCTATTTGTTATGCTTCATTCTATTATTAAATTGTTGGTCTTGTTATCCTAGGCCAAAGCATTGGCTGAAAAGAATCAGCGGGACCTTCAAGCTCAGAGGGATCAAGAAGAAAGACATGTGAGTTTCCTTCAAAAGAAAAGTAGTTTTTTTCTCGTAACTCTGCTGCTGATATCATTCTTCTGCTGCTTGAAATTCTTTTGCCTTGTGTACCTCCATAGGATGAATATGCTCAAGTTGGCCAATTATTGCTTGCGAACACATGCCTTTTCTCTTCTCACAGTTGTTTAGGGGCAACCTGTTGGAGTATCTCTTTAGATGCTACATGTTCGCAATGCAGTGTGCTTAGTTTGTTTTATCAACTTCAATTGCTTTATTTGCATTTTAGTCGTGTAGATTAATGGGGATTAGAGATTTAAGCATATCATTGTTTTCTAACTATGATAAATAATTTTTGCCTTCAAATTTTACGAAAATTACATTTGTGGAAGACAGAAAAATCATTGAAAGTTGCACTTCTTATATATTATATTTATGTCGTTGCAGTTCAACTAAGGCTGATTTTGCCTTTTCCTTTAAATGTATTAATCACTCTTTTCACAAAATCTGCTCTTTATTCTTAGAATGTATATGAAACTATCGACTTCTAAGCTTTCCTAAAATCTGCTCCATTTGATATATCTGTTGTGTGTGAAATGGTGTTCCATCAGTTTAACCTTCATCTTGTTTGGTTACAGAGGGTTGCTGAGACCCTAGATTTTGAAATCAAGCGTTGGGCAGCTGGCAAGGAAACAAATTTGCGGGCGCTACTATCAACATTGCAATATGTGCGTTTGATTATCTTCCTACCTTACACATGATCTGTATGATATTTTAGATAGTGGCACGGTTTCTTACCCGGCTAAACTACTATTCTGGGTGTTCTTTCTTTATATTCATATATGAAATTTGGTTTTCGCTGCTTTGTTATAAAATCCAAACTGTATACCCTGGATGGCAGGTGCTTTGGCCTGAATGTGGCTGGCAGCCGGTTTCTTTGACAGACTTGATCACTGGCGCCTCCGTTAAAAAGGTTTACCGGAAAGCCACCCTTTGTATTCATCCTGACAAGGTGCAGCAAAAGGGTGCCACTCTCCAACAGAAATACATTGCTGAAAAGGTTTTTGACCTGCTAAAGGTACTGTTCATCTTCTTACTATTTATTATACATGCATCTTCATTTGATGATTGAGCACAAAACATGGTAGGGTGAGAAACAAATTTGTATTTTTAGTCATCTTTAGACATTATTTATTTGATGCAAGAATCTCTCTACCCTTATTCATCTATGTATTGCCATTTTGAATAACAAGTCATTTTCTATCTGTGGGAGCTCTCAATTGATTTCGAGATTGATTTTCCAAAATAGGAAGCCTGGAATAAATTTAACTCAGAGGAGCTCTTCTAAGTACTGCACAAATTCTTGTATTCACTCTTCTACTACTCAACTTTGCCATTTGATTGGCATAATACTATCTGGTCTCCCAACACATATGTGCATTGATGCACCAACGTTTTTGTGCCTTTAATGGTTGTTGCAAACTGCTGAATGAGAAAAGAGATCAATGCGCTGCTGGTATGCTTGAATGGCTTGTACATGTACGTCCGATGTATATTGATGTCAACGCTGAAGACACAAGCAAAAGTTAAAATGATTGCTTGGTATAGAATAGCATTGTTTTTAAGGTATCCTGTGCTGCTGTGGAACATTAAACCCCCCTTGATTGTTTTTATATAATTCAACCTTTTCCCTTTTTCTTTTCCTTTTTTTCGATTTCTTGTCAATTTTCCCTATGCATTTGCATTGTGCTTGAGGTGTTCGGTATTGAGAATATTAAAGAATTATCCTTGTATGGTTGTTGAGTTGAGATCCATTTGAAGCTCATATAATTTTTGTTTTGTTCAGATTTTGTATTATTTGTTTGGATATATTGAGATTCTTCTTTCAACGTGCTTCGCAGTTTTGAGGTGTGAGGATTGTATATGAAATTATATACATAAAATATACCCAGATGATCTGCATAGTATTCATTTTCTTTTTTCCTTCCCCCCCCTAAAGAAAAATGCATATTTAGGTTATTATATTTGTGTTTGTTTATTTATTTATTCAGCACTTCAGTTTATCTAATCTCGAGTCATTGTAATGTTATTTGTATTAAAATTAAAATTGTCCTTGCAAGTTTGTTGTGAACACCGGGTTCTTTTTCTTGCATTTCCTTTTTTTTTAGTTAATTAAAATTTAATTATTTTCTTTGATGTTCATAAAAATTTAATTATTACCCGTGCCGTGAAGATATTGACCTCATGTACGGATCAAATCATAATGCAAATGACATAATTCATTTTGCAATTAAAAAAAAAAACAAACCTATAATGAAATAAATTAATTTACAATTGGATATTTTATTTTTTTGCGCGGATGAGGAAATATGAATTTTAAAATACAATCAATTAGTTAAGATTTTCGGACTGAAAAATTGATTGGGTGTTAGATTTGAATTTTTATTTTTAAAAATGGGTACTGTTTTGTAATAATTTTAAATTATTTTTAAAAGATAATCTAAAATATAGGTATCAAATTGTAATTTGTAAAAAAAAAACAGCCATAAATTTTTGTTGAATATTGGCTGGGATTTGTGATTGGTGGAAAGAGAATTCGACCATTTGAATTTTGGAGAGTTAAATTTAAAATAAAAATTTAAAAATTGCCATGTGGATGAATCATGTGAAGATATTATATTTTAATAGTAAAACAACAACATTACAAAAACAATAATATTCTAAAAAGAGTTGAAGATTGCTCATTCGAAATGACTGCGCAAAATTTAAGGAAGTTTTAAAATACATGTGACGCATCTTCTAAACTGAATATGGGATTCTTTAGTATGAAAATCCAAATTATCTACACATATATTGAATGCGACATTTTCATTTCATAGTAAAAGGTTAGAGAGATAATTAATCACCAATAAAACACTAACACTCAAATTTAGGTTACGCACAAAAAGGTTAAACAATCAAGTTGTGACTTATATATAAAATAAAAACATACGCCCCCACAAGTTTCTCTCGCATTTATAAAAATATAAAATAAGAGTTCCGCAACTCAAAGAAATTATGCATTTAAATTCCGTCAACATTTTTTCTAGATAGTCATATAAAATTCAGGAAACTAATTTTGTGATTGGACGACATATCATTGCAATAATTTATCCCAAAACGAAAAATAAGAAAATAAATAATTGGTTGGACCAAAATCGGGATGACAATTGACAGCACATCCATAATTAAATGATCTAAAATGTGGGCTTCATTGTCCCTTGGGGATGATCTAGTGGTGGAGTGGTGTTTCTTGAGGCCAAAGATCTCAAGTTCGACCCACCACCAACACCACTAGGTGTGAGCCTTGATAGATCAAAATTGGAACAACACAAACAGACACAAAATTGCTACGACTCGGTGAGGATTCCGCTGCCTTAAAAACGAATTCCGGCTAGCCCGAGGTGTAAAGCTATGATTGCCGTTCGTTCCCAAGGTTAACACAGCATTCGATTGATGCGCACACTCACAAAAATCGAATTGGATTCACTTGAACTCTTGCTATGATAGAGAAAGAAATCGAAGCACAAAAGAAGATGTTCTTCGATGATACCTTCACCATCAACAAAAACGGAATTAAGTAGAGAAAAGAAAGAGCCGTTTTACCCCATTTACCACCCACGAAGAAGACGTGATATTTAACCCTATTTACGTTACAGAATGGATTCAAAAGAAGAAGAAGAAAATAGGGTAAAGCAGCAAAACAAAAAGAATAAAAAAAAAGGGATAAAATGAACCCAGACCAAGCCCAGCAATTAACCCACACGCGCGACGACCAGACCAGACCAGACCGGGCCGGGGCGGACGGACGGCGCGCGCAGGAGCTCCACTGTTACCAGCTCTCCATAAAAGCCCTTGGGCAGCTAATTGAACTACTTTCCAAGAAAAGGTAATAAAAACACCTTACAACATCTTTTCCTATTCGATGTGGGACAAAGAAACTCAAGGGAAGAAGTAAAACAATAGGCATGAGAGCTGCCATTTCCAACAATCCCCCACAAATGGCATGCGACCATGCCGACACAAGGAAGAAATAGAGCAAGAGAAGAAAAGATGCACAAGTACTAATAATCATATGATTTTGAATTAACACTTGTTGGGACGAGGAAAAACACATGAACCCAAAAAGTGTGATAAGCACTTGAACTTTAAGAGTTCATATCAATTCCCCACACCAAGCACCCATTCTTAAATCGAGTGAATTCCGCGATACCAAACACATGGCCAATATAACCTTGGATTCTCACGAGTGTCCAAGAAAGCTAAAACTTCCATAGGAGAAGGCCAACTCTCCATACTCGCTTAGGTGATTCTCGATTATGCGTCTCACTAGCACAATCATACAAATCAGTGCGTCCCAAAAGCACAATGTATAGAATCATTAAGGGTCAATAACCCAACCTCAACAACCATTTATACATATACCACCATCAAGTCCACCACTTAGGACCACCCAAACGTAGGGCTATAGTGTATACATCACATACAAACTCACAAATTGCCTAAAAAATGGTCAATAGAAATAACAAAGTAAACTATATAGCTTCGTTTGACCTTTAACAGGTATCCACTATAAGCTACCTCATCAAAGCGGCTTTACGCCCATTCCACACGAAGAATCAACCACTTGTTTTCCGTTGAGACCTTTGGTGAGAGGATCGGCCAGATTTCTTTCGGATCTTATGAAATCCAAAGAAATCACTCCATTCTTCAGCAACTGTCTCACTGCATCATGCCTCATCCGAATATGTCTCCTCTTTCCATTGTAAACACTATTCTTGGCAACACCAATAGAAGCCTGCGAATCACAATGTAAAGAAACAGGAGCAGTAGAATCCCTCACAAGAGGTAAAACAGCTAATAAACTCCTTAACCAATTAGCTTCACGACCTGCTAACTCAAGAGCAATAAATTCAGACTCCATAGTAGAGTTAGCAATACAAGACTGTTTAGCAGATTTCCAAGAAATAGCACCCCCACCAAGTGTAAAAACAAAACCACTTGTGAAACTAACTTCATCATTATCAGACACCCAATTTGCATCACAATATCCTTCTAACACAGCAGGAAATTTTCCAAAATGCAAACACCAATCAGAGGTACCTTTCAAATACTTCAACAAACGATAAAGCGCAGTCCAATGTTCATCACTAGGATTATGAGTATATCGACTCAAACGACTTACAGCATATGCAATATCAGGTCTAGTACAATTCATAAGATACATCACACTACCAATGATTTTAGCATATTCGGTTTGAGAAACAGGTTTACCCAAATTCTTTTTCAGATGCATGCTAATGTCATATGGGGTTTTAACAGCAGTCATATTATCACAGTTAAAACGTTTTAACACTTTATCCACATAGTGAGATTGACTCATAACAACCCCATGCTCAGTTTTTCTTAGCTTAATACCAAGAATAAGATCAACTTCACCCAAATCTTTCATATCAAAAGCAGAAGATAAGAAAGACTTAGTTTCCAAAACCAGATCAAGATCAGTACCAAAAATTAACATGTCATCAACATATAGACATATAATCACACAACCAGTCTCATAAAGCTTAGAATACACACAAGAATCAGAACCATTAATAACAAAGCCATTTGAAATAATAGTATTATGAAACTTGTCATACCACTGTAAAGGAGCTTGTTTAAGACCATACAAAGATTTTCTTAACTTACACACTTTGTTTTCCAAACCAGACACCACACAGCCTTCAGGTTGTTCAATATATATTTCTTCATTTAAGTCACCATTTAAAAAGGCTGTTTTAACATCCATTTGATGAATTACCAAGTTATAGATAGCCGCTAAAGCAACCAATGCTCGTATGGTGGAAATTCTAGCCACAGGAGAATAAGTCTCAAAGAAATCCACATCTTTCTTTTGAGAGTAACCTATCACCACCAATCTAGCTTTGAATCTATCAACAGAACCATCAAGATTTAGTTTTCTTTTAAAAATCCACTTAGTTCTAATAGGCTTACACTTTTCAGGTAAATTTACTAATTCCCAAGTGTGATTACTGGTTATGGAATCGAGTTCACTTTGAATGGCTTCTTTCCACAGTGTAGCATCAATGCTAGTCATAGCTTCAGAATATGTACACGGATCTTCATTTATAAAAAATGCAGATACCACATAATCATCAATCTTATCAGGACTATCTATCAGAAACGCAGTGATAAAATCAGGACCAAAAGATGTTTCAGTTCTCTGTCTCTTACTTCTTCTAGGTTCAACATGACCACCAGATACAATCACAGAAGAACTAGGTGGCAAATCAGCATGATCATTAATAGAAGAACTAGACACAATTTCATGAGATTTAAGAGGAAATATATGCTCAAAAAATTCCACATCACGTGATTCAGAGACAGAATAGTCATTCAAAGACATGAATCTATACGTTTTACAACCAATATTCAATCCTTAAGACCTAACGTGCTATATTCGCCGCCTCTATCTGATCTCAATCTTTTTATTTTTCTGTCGAGTTGATTTTCAACTTCCAACTTATATTTCATAAATATGTCAGCAGCCTCATCTTTAGTTCTAAGGAGGTAAACTCTAGAATATCTAGAATAATCATCGACAAAAGATATGTAATACATTTTTTCTCCTTTACTCACAGAATTTCTAAAGTCGGCTAAATCCGTGTGTATCAGTTCTAAAAGTCCAGAATTTCTATGTTCAACTGATTTAAATGGTTTTTTCGCATATTTAGTCTCAACACAAATTTGGCATTTAGACAAATTATGCATATTCAAATTCGGGATTAATTCCAATTTTCTTAATCTTTTAATTGAAGCAACATTCACATGCCCGAGTCTAGCATGCCATACATCATAAGATTCAATCAAATAAGCAGAAGTAGAATCATTTCCATTAACAACAACAGAATCAACATTGAGTACAAATAAACCCTCATTCAAATACCCTATCCCCACAAAATCTCCATTTTTAGTGAGAATAGCTCGATTAGCCTCTAGTACAATTTTTAGACCTGCCTTATTCAGTAAAGCACCAGAAACTAAATTTCTACGCATAGAAGGAACATACAATACATTACTTAAACTTAAAGATTTTCCAGAAGTTAATTTAAGCAATATTTTCCCTTTACCAAGAACTCCAGCGACACTAGAGTTGCCCATGTAGACACACTCGCCTTTTCCAGTTTCCTCAAACTCATTGAAAAGTTCCTTGTTGCTGCAAAAATGCATCGAGGCTCTAGTGTCCAACACCCAATCAATTTTGTTCTCCACCAGATTCGCCTCAACTACAACAACAACAACAACAACATCATCAGTTTCAGTTAAATGAGCTTGAGAACTAGCATAGGAGGAATTAGGTCATTGAGATTGTCCTTGTCGTTTCGGACATTGATACGCTTTGTGACCGGGAGTACCACACACCCAGCAGGAAAGCTTTGAAGCAGGTTTTTTTACAATCTTTTTATCCGTAGAGAGAGGTTTTTTCTTCCAATCCAGTTTATCTTTCTTTGAAACAAAGTGCCCTTTTCCCTTCCCTAGAGCTGCACTAGATTCAACAAGGTTAGCGTTAAAAGAATTAGAAGATAAGGGAAAGGATTTATCCTTCAGTCGATTCGCTTCTTCAGTCCTCATATGGCTGATTAACTCTTGAAGCGTAAGATCTCTCTTCTTGTGCTTGAGTAAGTTTCTGTAGTCTGCCCAGGATGGAGGAAACTTTTCCAGTAGCACATTCGCCTGTAGAATCTCACACATTTTCATCCCTTCATTTAGAACAGCAGATGAGAGGTTTTCATATTCATGGAGCTGCTCCATGATGGGTTTGTCGTCCACCATTCGGAACTGCAACCATTTTCCGACAACATATTTCCTCTTCCCGGCATCATCTCCTCCATATTTTTTCTCTAGAGTATCCCAAATTTTTCTAGCCGATCGAATGTTCACAAGGAGATCGAACAAACTGTTGGTCATGTGATTAAGCATATGACTCCTAACTGTCTTGTTATCCTTCTCATATTTGAGAACAGAAGCAGAGACCTCAGTCTTCTCGCTTGAGGCTGAAGAATTTGCTTTGTCCAACGAAGGGGCAGTAGTCAATGAGGGCGTCTCCACAGCAACATCATCACCACCACCACTGTCAATGGTGATAACCGTAAAAACAGCTTCAGCAGGTGGTTCGGAAAATATAACGTAGTCCACCTCTATTTGCTCGAAGAAGATCAAAAGCTTTTGTGACCATCTCTTATAATTCGAACCATCAAGAGGCTCCAATTTTGATAAATCTGGTAGGGCTCTGGAACTCAAATCCATGAGAATTCATTTTTAAACTGATAGATCAAAATTGGAACAACACAAACAGACACAAAATTGATGCGACGCGGTGAGGATTCCGCTGCCTTAAAAACGAATTCCGGCTAGCCCGAGGTGTAAAGCTATGATTGCCGTTCGTTTCCAAGGTTAACACAACATTCGATTGATGCACACACTCACAAAAATCGAATTGGATTCACTCGAACTCTTGCTATGACAGAGAAAGAAATCGAAGCACAAAAGAAGATGTTCTTCGATGATACCTTCACCATCAACAAAAACGGAATTAAGTAGAGAAAAGAAAGAGCCGTTTTACCCCATTTACCACCCACGAAGAAGACGTGATATTTAACCCTATTTACGTTACAGAATGGATTCAAAAGAAGAAGAAGAAAATAGGGTAAAGCAGCAAAACAAAAAGAATAAGAAAAAGGGGATAAAATGAACCCAGACCAAGCCCAGCAATTAACCCACACGCGCGACGACCAGACCGGGCCGGGCCGGACGGCGCGCGCGGGGGCTCCCCTGTTACCAGCTCTCCATAAAAGCCCTTGGGCAGCTAATTGAACTACTTCCCAAGAAAAGGTAATAAAAACACCTTACAACATCTTTTCCTATTCGATGTGGGACAAAGAAACTCAAGAGAAGAAGTAAAACAACAGGCATGAGAGCTGCCATTTCCAACAAGCCTGTCACACCTGCACCACGGTAGCCTGTCACACTTGACACCACTAGGTGTGAGCCTACCACACCTGCACCACGGTATGCGGCTGCGAGTTACCCTCGACATCAAAAAAAAAATGTGGGCTTCATTTTTGGAAACTGAGTGACAGATTTAATTTAATTAAGAGATGACATTTTGATTTTTGCTAACACAGCAGAGCAAATGTCCAAAATTTACCATATCAGTGATTCAGTGTGAAAAGCGTGTTATAAAATAATCCTCAAGAATCACATCGTCTTCGCTTTTTTTTAGGTTTTGTTTGGTACGATAACGACACATTAATCAACGATCACAAAAATAAAAGCCTATTTTAATTTAACTTAAAAAAATTTAATTTTGAATCTACGTGATTTTTCTTTCCTTTCATTTTTGTAATTGAATTAAATTTTGGAGAAACAAACTGTCTCGTTTTCCCTTATTGGGGATAATTTAAGGTGAGCTATATTGTATAGATTCTCAATTAATGATATCATTCCATTTCAATTGAATTTTGAGTTTGTAAATAACGTATTATTTGGCATATTTTGTTGTTTCCAAGCACATAAAATGTCGTTAAAGAATTAAGGTAATACACTAATTTACCTTTCTCCATAAAAAAATAACTATACAAAAAAAAACCATTATAGAACATTATCTATTTTCCAAGAAATGCACCAAGTCCTACATACAAAATAAACAAAAAATTGCAAGTCACATTTTTCATTAAAAAAAGAAGGAAAAAAAAGCCATCCACAAAAAAACCTTTGATTTCACTTTCTTAAACCAAACACCCCCTTAGTAGTTGAAATGGACAAACTGTTATAATCAACCTGGATATATATTATTTTTAAAAAATTATAGACTTTGCAAACTTTTAAATTCAAAACTCCACTAATTTATGCTATCAATATTGCCAGCATTTACTTCAGATTTATTAAACTCATAATTATATCACACCCGTCGCTATTCGCTCTTTGTCTTCACCGCGTCGCGTGGACGTAGCCATTGTTGTAGTTTCTTGAGCATATTTATTACTCACGGACCACCTTTTTATCGCGGAATCTTCATTTTTTTCTCTGTTTTTTGTGCCTTTTTTCCGGCGTAATCTGAAGTGGGTTCTGGGTTTTTCTGGGAAAAGATTGAAGGAAAATGACTGGAGGTGGGGAAGGAGAGACCACCTTGGAGTACACTCCGACGTGGGTGGTCGCCGCCGTGTGCACCGTCATCGTCGCCATCTCTCTCGCCGCCGAACGCGCCATTCACTACACCGGAAAGGTCTCATTTGTTTTTCAAAGACGTGTTTGTTGAGCTGTCGGAATGTAGAGCGTAATTCGGGGAAAAGTGGTTTTTTTTCTTGATTTGAGTTGATGAGAGAAGAAAATGGAATCAGTGCTTTTTTTTTTTTGCATAATTTCGAATGGTGGCTTTTTTGATTTCACGTTTTTGGAGTTTCTGAGTTTGGAATTTTTAATTTTTATTATTATTTTTTATTTGTGGCGTTTCTAGAATTCTGGGCTGCTATTGAATCTGTTACTGTCTGCGGAATGTGGTCTATTATATGTAGGAGAAGATTAGTAGCTTTGTGTGTGTGTGTGTGTGTTTTCATCCCTTTGGAGTTTCCCTTTTTTTTAAAGATCTATTTTTTAACCCCTTTCTGAAATTTCGGCTGCTGCTAAAAGTCACTTTTTGCGGAAAATATGCAGTATCTGAAGTTGATGAGAGAACGAAATGAAATCAGTAGTTTTTTTCCCTTTTCTTTCATAAAATTTGGAATGGTGGCGTTTGTGATTACGTGTTTTGGAAAAGATTAATTTTTGTGTGGAGTTTCTTGAATTCTGGGCTCTGCTATTGAATCTGTCACTGTCTGCTGAATGTGGTCTAGAATTTGAAGAAGACGATTAGTAGTTTATGCGTGCGTGCGTATGAGTGTTTTCATGTGTTTGGAGTTTCCTATTGTTTAAAGATTTAGTTTTTACCCCCGTTTGAAATCTGGGCTGCTGCTGAAAGTGTCGCTGTTTGCGGAGAATGTGCAGTATTTGAAGAAGAAGGAACAAAAGCCACTCTATGAAGCGTTACAGAAAGTTAAAGAAGGTAGTCCTTCATCATCTGTTTACGCGAATTCTCTTTACTTTTTATACATGTGATCAATCAATATCTCCGTTTTTTAACCTGTGGATACTCGAGAATCGTTATGTGTTATGTGGATTTGCTCGAAAACAGAATTTTATTTTCATTTTGTTTTATTTGAACATTGATTTATATTTGTAATCTGATGGACAATTTTGGGGTGGATACAGAGTTGATGCTACTGGGGTTCATATCTCTTTTGCTGACTGTATTCCAAAGCCGTATAGTGAAGATTTGTGTGAATGCTGATATTATGGATAAACTTCTGCCGTGCTCGTTGCCGTCTGAATCTTCCTCTGGTGGTGAAGGATCTAGCAACGGTACAGAAGCAGGTGGGCACCGACGCTTGCTGGCTGAAGAAGCTGCCGGAGGTGGTTACTGTGCTGCAAAGGTAGTTCTGATAACCTTTGTTTCCTTTCATTTGAGGAGAAATGTGAATTTATTATATTCTCGTTATTTCTTAGAGATGCTATCTCTGTACTGGTGATTACTATATAGAGTATATATTTGCAGCCATAGTTGATGTTAATATTCACTTATGGGTGTTTTAGTTATTTTTGTGCACAATTGAGTCATTTATAGCTGTGAGCTGGAGCACATGCTATTGATTGGCCTTTTTTTGTTATTAAGACTGTTTGATGGTGACTTTGCAATCTTAGATGTTTGGAGTAAGTTTGTCTACCTATGAAGTATCATTTCATTTGGTATTTTCCAACAATAGCATCCTAGGTTGAGCACTCACCAAATGCTTTAACACAATTGTTTGTGAAAGAAAAGTTCATTACCATGTTAAATAATTTGCAATGCTTTGCGAGTTTATTTGCTTGACAGTCTTAAAATGCATGTTAGAGCTTCCAGCTCTAGGTTTTATCGTTTAGAGACTTGAAAATGATTCTCTCATTTTTGTATTCCACTGTAAGGACATGATTCCGCATAATAATAATATAATATTGTTTCCCACATTTTCAAAACAAGTAATACTCACATAAATATTTCTTCTGACAAATTTTCATAACATGGTTTGACATCTACAATAAAAGTTTTCAACCCGAATGTTAAAACAAACACATTCTCACTGTTACAATTTTCCTAAACATTAATTCTCTTTATTCCAAAACTCCTAATTGTCCAAAATCTTGACAGTGGACATGCTGAAAATGCATTGCACTAGTCAACTCATTTAAAGACAATCTGATCCTATTTATAGTATCATATGCACTTACCCCTTGAGTAAATATCCATGTTAATAAGTAAATGGCACTTTTTACACAGCCGTGCATTTATCTAGGTGTTTTGCATTTTGTGCATGCAGCTACTTATGGGAAATCTTAAACTGATGCTGTTACTCCATTTTTTATCTGCAGCATAAAGTTCCTATGTTATCTCTGGAAGCATTGCATCATCTACACATCTTTATCTTTGTTCTAGCGATTGTCCATGTGACATTTTCTGTTCTCACTGTTGTATTTGGAGGGGCAAAGGTGAGCATTTTACTGGTTTTACTCCCCCCCCCCCCCCTTTTTTTGTATGTGCAGTTAGTTTTTTCAATAAAATTTTGAATAATGTTGAAACTTGTGTAGATACGGCAATGGAAGCACTGGGAAGACTCTATAGCAAAAGATAATTATGATCTGGATAATGGTATAGATTCACTGCTTTCCAGCATCTAGCATGTTTTTGTGGAAACTATTATCAAGAAATTGTTGGGCTCATCATTCATTATTTATATATTATATGGTTCCCATAACATGGGTGGCCCTGTTATTTAACAACATGATGCCGTTTCTGCATCCTATTTTAGAAAGTGGATTAATTAGATCTCAGGAACAATACCCATAGTTAACATGAACCGTGGGTATTTTCTACCTTTTTAAATTTAAGAAATGGCACAAGCTTGTGTATTCTTGTCTCTGAAGTGTGAATTACAATGTGCAGCTCTGAAACACAAGGTCACTCATGTTCAGGACCATGATTTCATCAAAAAGCGATTTTTGGGCGTGGGTAAAAACTTTGCCTTATTGGGATGGCTGGTAAGTTGACTTTTATCCTTGGGAAATCTGAAAAATTTCCTGGTTATGATTTTATTATTCTGTGCATATGAGAGGGGTAAAAAATAAAGAAAGAGGTGAATAAAAGTGAAAAAGAAATCTCCATCATGATAAATGTGCAAGCTTATTTAAGTGTCGGTGAATACAACTTATGCATAGTTGCCACTCATATCATACTCATTGCACTAAGAAAATGGAAAGAAAATCAACATTACCTTTCTCACATTCCCTTTTTTAAGAAAAGTTGAAACGGCGGCTGAGTATTAACTTCTCCTTTTGATTTTTTCAGCATTCCTTCTTTAAGCAATTTTATGGTTCTGTCACAAAGTCAGATTATGCAGCTCTTCGACTAGGCTTCATAATGGTATGCGGGCGTACATTCTGTTTGGTTTTTGTTCTGCTTCCTATTTCTTTATTTTTCAGTTTTAGATGGCATGTTGCTAATATGAATCCCATCCTTTCTCACAGACACATTGTAAAGGGAGTCCGAAGTTTAATTTCCACAAGTACATGATTCGTGCTTTGGAAGATGACTTCAAGATTGTCGTTGGCATAAGGTAATTAATTATTTAGGAGATTGAATAGTGTTATAAGTATTACATTTACTCTTGAATTAGCATGTTGACATGATATTTAGTGCCAACTTTTCTAGCTGTTTTAGATGGTATATGTATTAATATCATCTTCACTTTTTGCAGTTGGTATCTGTGGGTTTTTGTCGTCGTATTCTTGTTGTTGAACGTTAATGGTATGCCCTTCAATTACATCTCTCTTGATATGTAACTGCTCAAAGATACGTATTTGTTTGTCTAGACTATTTGCAACCACACTCCAGTTCTCTTTTTACACTATATATACTTTCTTTATTGTGATTGTCAATAGATCTCGAATGTTCTTCACTTTCTATTGCCTGCAGACATAAAACATAATATCCGTTAACACAAGACAACTCTCTGCGTTGCAGGTTGGCATACTTACTTTTGGATTGCGTTTGTTCCTTTCTTCGTAAGTATCCTATGACCTTATACATTTGTATTTGCATCTTGTATTTGTCCGTCGCTTTCATGCTTCCCAAAACTCTTTATTTCTACAAGGAAACATCGATTTTACAATACATACAAGTACCATACATATTGAGTTATAAAACTTGCTTCATATGTTGCTCTGTGTTTCTTCTTACTTGATAGCTGTTTCGATGCATGTCAGCGATTGATATGTTCTTTTAATCATACTTGCAACAGTTTAGTCTTTCTAGTAACTTCACTGTCCTCATGTCCTGAGGCAAGAAATTAGCAAGATACATTCTTGATGACTGATTATGCCTACTCGATGGTTCTAAAACCGCTTGAAATGGCACAACCAGCTTTGTTTAGGCCATCCAAGTTTTTTATCTGCATGCCTGTAGTTATCGGAAAAATGTAATGAAGACACTGTCATCGATAACTAATCCAGATCTCTGCATATCTCTACTAGTGTATGACAATATAAAGATTTCGGTTTGCAGCTTCTGCTTGCGGTTGGCACCAAGCTAGAGCATGTGATCAGTGAACTGGCCCATGAGGTTGCTGAAAAACACATTGCTATCGAAGGTGAACTGGTTGTAAGGCCGTCTGATGATCATTTTTGGTTCAGTCGACCACAGATTGTCCTTATCTTGATCCATTTCATTCTTTTCCAAAATGCATTTGAGATAGCATTTTTCTTCTGGATATGGGTGAGTTGATTAACCCTCATCATTTCATAACTTTAAACCGGCATTCCATTGGTTTAACCTTTGCTATTCTCGTTGTTTTCTTCAGGTTCAATATGGCTTCGACTCCTGCATAATGGGACAAGTCCGGTACATTGTTCCAAGACTCATCATCGGGTAAATTCTTATCGCCTACACCCTCCAGAGAGCGCGTTGCTAAACCTGCTTCACACGAGCTTTTGAAGTTCTGGTCTGATGGTTTTTCTTTGCTTTTTGCAGTGTATTTATTCAAGTTCTCTGCAGCTACAGCACATTACCTCTGTATGCTCTCGTTACACAGGTAATTCTAGCACTCCCTTTCTCTTCATCCCCTCCATTTTCGCCTGAAAACTTACAAACTGAAACTCCCTTTTGTGGAATGAAGATGGGAACCAATTTCAAGAAGTCGATATTTGATGACCACGTGCAAGTTGGCCTTGTTGGGTGGGCGCAGAAGGTGAAGAGGAAGAAAGGACTGAAAGCTGCGCTTGGTGGTGGCTCGACTCAAGGTGGTTCAACTGAAGGTTCGTCTGCAGGAGTTCAGATGGCGGTTGGTCGTAGAGCACCTACTACACCACCAGCAAACGAAGTTCAACCTGCTGATGGCTCGTAGGAACTCAGGAAGCACATAGACTTCGAACACGAGCTGCTCGGATTGTAAAATGACCGTTACTGGGAGTGGCTAAATTAGTTGAAGGCTCCTTGATACGAACATTTATTTGACTCCAACTACTATGACTGTGGCAAGTATATATATATATATATATTTATTTTATAAATCAATTTTGGCTTGTTTTGACAGATGTATACGTAAATTTTAAAACATTTATTTTCACTTTATTGAATTAGTTTCTCGTAATTCACTCCACCAATATGATTTGTATGCAAGTAATGTTTTAAAAGGTGTTGGGTAATAATTGAGTGACATAACCATGTGATATGTGCATGATATTGAAACGGTACGTTATTTGTGTAAAAGTTAAACGTCTTGGGTTAGAAACTCATCATCCCCCTTCCTCATCAGTCCAACTAAGAAAAACAATAGATGGAATGGTCTCTTAGAATTAAGTAAAGAAGGAGATAAATTATAATATAAAAATATTAGGGTATGCTTGGATTGAAAAATTTGAAGATGGATTTGAAATTATTGATGGTCATTCAATTAAAAATCATAAGATCCCAAATGCCTAATTTAAATTTAGTCTTCAGTTATTCGAGTTAATTTTGCTAAGTTTGGGTTGAAGCATCCAATAATATATTCAGCCCTATTTTAACTAGTTCGATTCAAATGGGCCCTAATCGGAATTAAAATTACCCAATTATTGGACCTAAACGCTTTCATTTTAAAAGTTTGAACTTTCAGTAATGGCCCTTCATTTACGAGTAATAAAATAAAATAAAATATTGACTTAATTTTTTTATTTAAATATTTTGAAAATCTAAATAATCAGTGGCAGTGATGCACTTGACCATTGTGTGGATAATAAAGGCTTCTTTTCTCGCTACGTTAAACACTTCGATCACCAGAAAAGTATTTTCGAGAGAGAGAGACAGACAGACAGAAACAGGAGAAAAATACCAAATAAAATTTATGAATTAATCAACTGTTGCAAAATATATCGGTCTAGTTGAGAAGCTTCTGTTATATTCCGGCAATGGCGGCGGCGGCCGGAGGATCCATCGCCGTCTCGGGCTGCCCATCTTGCTCTTATTTCAGCCACAAATCCAGCCCACCAACTTCCACAATATTGACGACATTGGTATTACTTGAAGATTAATCTCTCTCTTTCTCGTTCTCTCTCTAGACACTGTATGATGTGTAGTTATGCAGGCTATTAATCCAGTGAATCAACGGCGTAGCATGCCTTGCCTTGCAGTTCAAGAATCATCTACGTCAACAGGTAGCTAATCTTGATTCTTGAATCATAATATATATATATATATATATATATATATACGTTAGTTGTGAATTGTGATCTTGTGTTGTGTGAGAATTTGATGAGTTCTTTGTTGTGATGTAGTTGAGGCAGTTGCAGCTGAAACAGAGGAGAAAAAGGAGGCGGCGAAGGCAAAGGCAAAAACAGCAGGAAAAGCTCCGGCAAAGCCTCTGCCTGAGTTGATGGAAGAGGATGTTATTCCTTCCCTCAGAGAAACTCTAGAAGCTCAACAAGACTTGTCCGACCTCCAACTCTTCTTCGATCAAAATAAGGTTTCACTCTCCATATCTACTTCTCCAAAACAATAAGAAAAAAAAAAGTGAGATTTTTGTATTTTTAATTTGCAGTTGGAAGGATCTTTCTTGAAGAAGGGCAATCCCTACACATTTTGGGCATTCTTCCCCGAGGGAATAAATGGTATGTCAAATATTTCAATATATATATATATATGATCAACAAGCTAATTAAGATTGAATATATATATATATATATATATATATATATATATATATATATATATATATAGGGCCAAAGGGATTCTCTATATCATCATATGGGTCAGGAGTGAGCACGGTAGAGCCATTTTTAGTTGACGAGAAGAAACCCACAGCCAAACACGTCGTATTTTGGGTGGAGAAGCGTTTGGCTGCTCAAGGAATTATTCCAGTCTGGAAACAATGACAACCTACCTACTCTTTGCAATTTAAGCTACCTAGCTTCTTTAAAATTCATGTAAATCGCACTATTTCATCTTTTAAATTTTAATATATATCATCTCATTGGAATTTGGAGGACGCCTGTGCCGCCGCTACTCGAAAGTGCACAATGAGTAAACTCTGATGGTATATGGCTTAAAATAAAATACATTATAGGTTTGGATCAAAATAATTTCATTTTTAAAGGAAATTGTGAATATTCAAATTAAAATAAATATTTACAAAACTCACTTAGACCGCATTAAGTTCACGACCCTTTATTATGTTCGATATGAAATTCGAACTTCACTTAATAATAAACAAATTAGCTTGAACTTATAAATAATACTCAGCTCGATTTGATTTTGCTCTTATGTATGTATGTATCCATCTATCTATCTATACATATATTAAAGCAAAATCATGGGGTAAAATTGCTATTTCAAAAAGTATGTCAAAAACTTAAGTAAATTAATAGTTCTGCAAAAAGAAGTTGAAAATGTTGTAATGGTGTAGTGGCTTTTTAAAATTTCTTTTTTTTTTCTTTTTCAATTTTGACCTTTCCCTTTTTTTTTCTTTTGGATCTATTCTTTTATTTTTATCATTTTCATTTTTTTTATTGATGAACCAACATTTTTCTAATAATTAACATTGATTCTTTTATTGTTCATTTTTCTTCCTTTTTATTTTCTTTATTTTCTTTTTCCGTGTTTTCTTTTACTTTTACCTTTTTCAATTTTCTTACTTAATATTTATTAGGGACATGATGAACATTTATTTCGATAACTAACTTGAATTTCTTTCCATTTTCATTTTTTTCCTTTTTCCTTTTTCACTTTTTTTCCATTCATTTTTTCTTTTCTTTTTTTGTTTTCAATTTTTTCTTTTATATCTACACATTTTCAATTTTTTTCTTTTTGTAATTTATATTTCTTAAGTACATAATCAAGGCCACCATATATTTTGATAATTAACATAAATTATTTTTATTCTTTTTCTTTTTTTTTTCATTTTGTTTTTTCTTTTTTTTTTCCCTTCCCATTCTTTTCTTTTATTTCTACCCTTTATAATTTTTTATTTTATTACATAATATTTTTTTAGGTACATATCAAGTCCACCATATATTCTAATAACTAGCATTAGTACAATTGAGACTCGCGATATTTTCTAAGTCATTTACAGTTTTGCCACATTCAAAAGTTAAAATATTAATTTATAAATATTTAAAGTCATGCAACGTACGGGAGAAATACTAGTTAAAAAATTAAAACAACTCCTTACCATATGTAATTAACCCAACAAAAAGCTGTATAGATATGAGAAAATAACATATACGCACAATAAGATTCAATTTAATAAAAAAAGTTCAACTCTAAATTATTAAAATTGAAAAATCATTAGAACATAAATACAAATAAAATAAACCCTAAAATCGATAATAGGTAAAAATGGCCGCCTACGTGGCCGTAGCTTTCCGAAAACGGGCCGGGTAAAACCCGAATCGTGTGGGCGGGGTTAAGGGTTTTGTGATTGGGGAAAAGGGTTTTTCTTTTTCCAGCTGAATTACATCAAAACAGCCGCTTCCTCTGCCTTGAAGAAGAAGATTCAAATTCCCTCTTCTTCTTCTTCACTGTTATTGGATTTAGATTCAGTAAAGATTCTCTTTGATTCCGAATCCGAACCGTACAACCGGCAATGGCAACCTCTGTTCTTACATCACCTGCCGCCGCCGTGCCTCCGTCGGACGCCGCCGCCGCCGCCGCCGATCCGCCGAAAGTGGATTATTTGGATCTTCCTTGCCCCATTCCTTATGAAGAGATTCATCGCGAAGCACTCAGTTCGTTACTTTCTTCCTTTATTTATTTCCTTTTTTTTATTTGATCATCGTATTAGTTAATGTGAGGCGATTTATTTTATTTCACATCATGTTCGAGTAAATTGTATCGACTTCGGAAGTAGAATCAGTTGCTTTACCTTTGTTTTGTTCGATTTAATTAGCACGATCACGAGCTAGCGTTAGTTGATTTAGTTAGAGATGAAGCTGGGTATAATTGTAGCATGATTTTATTCAATAATTGTACGACTCACTTAGTGATCTCATTTGCTCTTGGAATGAATTCGAATGTTTTGAGTGTGATTGTAAAGTGAAATTTTGGTTTCTAGGAATTTGGTTTCACTTTTTAACCAAGAATGTGAAATACTACATAGAAAGTTCTTCACTGAGCTTGCAATGCATTTCGGAAACATGATGCTTTATTCAATTGTAAACTTCTCATCCATCTGAAGAATGATTTTGAGCTGATTTGATGTTTAATATTTTGTTAGTATGACATAACTAATTTGATGTTCCTGAAAAAGGTTGTCAAAAGAAATTTGTGGAATTAATCAATTTAGTTAGAATTTAGAATGCTGACTTTATTGGTTATTATGGCAGTGTCCCTGAAGCCTGAACTCTTTGAGGGGATGCGTTTTGATTTTACGAAAGGACTCAATCAGAAATTTTCTCTCAGCCATAGGTGGCTTCGTGGTTCCTTTACCATACTACTTCAGTCTTGTACTTAATTTTGTTATTTTCTGATTCATTCTTTTCTTTTCCAAAGTGGGGCGTTTCTCTGTGACTGGGTTCTAATTGGTTTTCTGATTTAATTTTCATCAGCGTGATGATGGGACCTACAGAAGTTCCTTCTCAGTCATCTAAAACTATTAAGATTCCCACTGCTAACTATGAGTTTGGTGCCAATTTTATAGACCCAAAGGTGTGCTTCGACTTTACCATCTGATTGTCATTATAACAGGATTGCTTTATTTAACAATGGAAGCATTATTTGGTGTTTGGCAGTTAATGCTTTTTGGGAGGGTCATGACGGATGGGAGATTAAGTGCTAGGTTGAAGTGTGATTTGACTGACAATCTTACTCTCAAGGGCAACGCTCAAGTAGGCATACTTTGTCCATCCACCTTTTGCCGAAGTCCTAGAATTAACAGCTGAAACTGTCATACTATATTCACTTAGAAGTTAATTAACAGATTGTCATTTTCTTGTTTTTAGCTCACAAGTGAGCCACATATGTCGCATGGTGTGTTCAATTTTGACTATAAGGTAATGTTTATTTAATTAAGCTTGAGTTTCAAATAACGCATGATCTATACAGATAACATGACATTTTTATCAAACTGAAGTTAATGGCATACTCTTACAAATTTGTACAGGGATCTGATTACAGGGCACAGTTTCAGATGGGAAATGGAGCCTTACTTGGTGCAAGTTACATTCAGGTGAATTCTTTGATATTTATTATGAACATGGACATTATTTTTCCTAACAGTATGAGTGACTTGTGATTGCTTTTATGCTAAATTACAGAGTGTTACTCCTCATTTATCCTTTGGCGGTGAAGTATTCTGGGCAGGTCAGCATAGGAAATCTGGTCTTGGATATGCTGCACGTTACAACACTGACAAGATGGTATTAATTTATCTTGAGATTTTGTTATGAAAATATCGGTGGATAAATCAATATCATAAAAAATTCGAAGAAAAACTATTGGCATTTGTTTTTCAGTCTGTACTACAAACTAACTGATATTGTTATTCATATATATAATTATCAAAATTTTGGTGGTAATATCTTTACCCCACTCTCTATATTGATGACCCCCAAAACGGAATTATTAGGATCGCACTGGAAATGCTAATTTATGTTTAATTGCAAGCTTAGCTTTTAGTTCCAAATTTTGAGTTAGTGAACTTAAAATGTTGTGCTTGGTGTTTTTTCATGAAATCAAATCCACATGATTAGTGTTTCCAATATATTAAGATCTCATGAACAGAGATGCAGGGACAATAGACCTACCAACACATAGACAAGGATCAAACAATCTGACATACCTAAGTCTGTTATTTTACTAGTGATAAATTCTGGATTGTTTTTTTTTTGGAGGGAATGGAAACTAATTATAGGCTCTTATTGAAGTGGTAAACACTAACTAGGTATAACTTTTTTTTTTGCTCCTCTCACTCTACTGTGGATGCAATCAAACAGAGTGGGGGAGGATGTCTTCCCTGCAACTTTCCACGCGTTGTAATAATTTAAGTAGGCCATAAGGTTATTGAATTAATTCCAAAATATGTTAATGCTGTTTGATCTTCTTCTACAGGTCGCAACTGGACAAGTTGCTAGCACTGGTATGATTGCTCTAAGCTATGTCCAGAAAGTATCTGAAAAGGTAGACTAACTTCTACTAATTGATTAGGGGAATGTGTATGCCATGTCCATATATGACCTTCGGTCAGTTGACAACTTTTCCTTTTAACTCTGTAGGTTGCTCTAGCTTCAGACTTCATGTACAACTATATGTCTAGGGAAGTTACATCCAGCTTCGGATATGATTATATGCTCCGTCAGGTAATTTCTGTTTGTATAAGTTGAAGGTTTTTTGCATTCTGTTTGCTTGGTTTTATGAGTTGGGTACAAATACAATGTTCTGAGAATCTAGTTACTGGTGATTGAGATCTGATCTAATCTAAGAGTGTTGAAGTTTATACCTGTGAATTCTGATCTTTTTGGCAGTGCCGATTGAGAGGCAAGATCGATTCTAATGGTGTTGTGGCCGCCTTCCTTGAAGAGCGATTTAACATGGGTCTTAATTTCATTCTTTCTGCTGAGGTGAGAATAAATGAAAATGGACTCAACAATCCCCCTCATTGTACAAAATATCACCACTTTCCCTTTCGTGATTTCTAACATCTCTGATCACACAATGTCTCGCAGATTGATCACAGAAAGAAAGACTACAAGTTTGGGTTCGGACTGACAGTTGGAGAATAGTATTTGTTCTGCGTTTCCATTTTAAGCTTGGTTGTCACAAGCACGTCGGCTGGTCCAGGAGATCGATAAGAATCAAAGAATCGAGTTTTGTTCTTCTGTTGAGTGATATTATTTGTGAGCAGCGCAGCAGCTGCTGCTTTCACAATCAGAATCACTTGTTAGTTGATTTTGCAGGTTGGAGATATTGATTCCCTATCAACGCTGTAGATTTTTGTTAGTATTTATGCGTAATTGGTGAAATAGAGATTTATTGCATCAGTTGATTCTGTGTTTGCATCAATAAGAATTGCCATTTTTTAGCGCACAAAAATACTGAACTGGCAGCTTTGTGAAGCCCAAGTCATAGGTTCAAATGCATTTTTATTATATTGCATCTACTTTCTATAATCAGGAAAAGTGTTTGTTTATCACATTTAGCTTCCAAACTTTTGTGAACATTTTGTATTTCAAAATTTTAAGATTTGACAATTTGATACACAAACATTAATTTCTGTCGAGTCTCTCGTGTGTCAATAATTCAAAAGCGGATTTCGTGTTTGATTTATTTATTTATTTTTAATGTTTAAAGCAAGTTTCTATGCCCAAAAAAATACATAAATTAATAAGCTTACGGTGGATAATAGGATCCATTCAGTCTTAATTTAGGTAAGCAATCAAGGAATTTAATTTAATTTTTTTCTCAAACGAAAACAACCAAAGAGTTGAAATTAAGAATTTGATAGAATAGGTATAATAATTTATTATGATCGAGATGGACCGGGACAGGAGAGAGTATTTCTATCACTACTAGTTGCCAAATTTAAATATATATATATATATATATATATATATTAAGAGTAGTGATTTTCAGCCAGATTCTGGCTAGCCAGAATCTTTTACTATTTTTAATAATTAATTAATTTAATTTATAAAACACTAATTATTCAATAAATTTACATTGATGTCCTCCATAATAATTAGGACAACTCTATATGCGCTTCAATTCAGAAGAAATCGAAGATGGAAAAAAAAAATAAAGAAGTCAAGAAAAGAAAGAAGATGAAGCTGCGCCCCTTTCTTCAGATCCGCTTCTGAAGTGATTTTAATAATTAATTACAAATCACTAATTTCATGACAGAAGGATAATATAGTAAAAACATAACATTTAATAATTGACATAATTAATTTATTAATAATACAACTTTATTAATCATCAAAAAATTAGATTTTGGCTAGCCAGAATCTGGCTGACTATCATTATTCATTGGTTAATTATAAAAAAAAAAATTCTAGATAGCCACATTCGGCGGTAAATCAACACTCATATATTAAATAATTCAGTGTTTTGGATATAATGGAATCCCTACTTTCCAAATATTATTATATAATGTTTCAGGTAAATGGATATGTACCAAGTGCTAGGTGACTCATGGGTTTAATTAATATTTTATATTGGGCCCCACTACCTAAGATCTTGTATAACCCTCCTCCTCCAGACCTGCCTCACCACCTTAACTACGTTTCGTTGCCCCATTAAATGAACATTGTAACATCAAAGTTCCAAATTCTTTTTAATTTTGGACCCCAAAAAAAAAGAATGAAGAAAAAATAAAAGAGTTACATCATCTAATCATATATATTGAATATTGCTATACGAGTTGAAATTAACAGCAGATAATATAGTTTTATTATAATCTCAGTTTTAAATGCTATTTATTAGCTCTGTGTTTCGATTCTCATGTATTTCTTTACTTATAAAAGATTCCTTGGTTTTGAACAATTTTTCATTTATATTAACGTATTCCAACTTATTAGCACATATTATATCATGATGCGTGACTTTTTGAGATAATATGAATGAAAAAAATGACAACATTATTTGCACAATAGGACCTTAATTTTATTTATAGGATATCCTTGTATAGAGCTATTAATTTATTCGACATAATTGATTGTAAATTTTACGATCTCCTTATTCAAAGGTAACTTAAAAGTTTTCAAAAATAAGGTTATTTGCACTAGGCTACTCCGGATAACAACACATTTAATACTATATTTTACAAAGAGTGTGATATTTACATAACTTTATAATATATTCATAATTTTTTTATTTTTTTATTTCAGGTTTCTATATTAATATATGATTTTTCAACGAACACCTAACTAGCGCACTAACCTTTGTATTCATGCAACATGATGTTGTCTTCTAATGTAAAATACTAACTTTCAAATTAAATCATGAAAATAAATATATGACAGAATTCATTGAATCTAATTAAACAATGTACGGATTCACAATAAATTAATTATTAATAATGTGATATTGACGTGACAATGTACTATGATTAAAATAAAATAATTAACATTAATAAATGTTCGTGCCATAGAAATTTGCAACATTGTCCCCATCAGTTATTGTCTAGGCAATGTTGTTAGGCGGTGAGTTCTGCCGATTTTGTTTTATTGATTAATTTTTCTTGCCAATCTTATTTCTGATTTAATTTGGGAAGTTATCTAAAAGTAAGAAACCATATACTATTTTACATAGAGGCTCATATATTTTAGATTAAAATAAGAATATTGTAATCAAGAAACAAATTAATTCAATTCCTCTAATATGGTTCTAATCTTCAAGGTTGTTAATGAAGAGTAAAGACTGCATTTGCGTTTATAAAGACACAAAATCATACATGCAGCTTATATCAATGATAAAATGTCCCAAATTTTAGTGTTTAATTTCACATTTCATTAATAAAATACAATATTTGAAAATAATTTTTATTGTACAAATGTATAACTATTTCTTTAAAGGCAGCCTCTCGTCAAATCGTCCGGTAATATCCATATCCAAAATAAAATTGCACATGTTATTACTCTATCATTCCCAAAATAAAATGATCGTTGATTTCAAAGTTTTTTTAGAAGATTTCAAAGAATATTAAACAAATATATATTAAGGAAAATGAAAACTTAAAATAGATTTAGTGAAGAAAGTGGACTTTAATTTTGGGAAGAAAAAAAAAAGAATA
The DNA here is from genome assembly GCA_026008535.1 of Perilla frutescens. NCBI lineage: Eukaryota > Viridiplantae > Streptophyta > Magnoliopsida > Lamiales > Lamiaceae > Perilla > Perilla frutescens. The sequence continues at coordinate 5,585,252 of BRKX01000012.1, read as the reverse complement.
AGAAATTATATTTTTTTGGGACAAATGAAGTAATACTCTTTAATGTAAAAAAATAGTACTTTTCAATGGAGTAATGCTATTTGGCCACAACCATAATATTTAATTAAAGTAAGATTTCAATATTTGGTAAGTAATTAATTAAGATTTTAATCATTGATTAATGTTTGTTTACTTTTATAACCTTGACTCATTTTAAAAAGGAGTTGACTTATTATTTTAAAATTGGAAGTTTTTTTATATTTTTATTTTATTTTAAAATATTGAATCATATAATAAACAAGTTTATAAAAATAAAATATATTGTTGAAATTATTTTTGTTTCTTGTATTTTATTTTATTTTAGAATTTTAAATCACATAATAATCAACTTCATTAATAAAACATATTGTTGAATTTTTTTATTTAATATTCTTATTTATTTTGAAATTTTGAACCACATAACAATCAAATTTATTGATGCAATATATTATTTAATATATTTTTCTTTACTAATACCTTTACTTTATTTTAATATTTTGAATTAGATAATAATCAAACTTATTAATTAAATATATTGTTGAATTTATTTTCATTTTGTTATATTTTTTATTTTAAAAATTTGAATCATATAATAATCGAATTTATTAATACAATATATTAACTAATTTATTATATAAAACAATTTTGAATTTAGTAAGATGAGTGTATAATATATTGTTGAAATGAAAATAAAAATAAAAAATAAAATTGAATTTGTTAAAAGGAGTGTAAAATTTTGAATTTAGTAAGAGGAGTATAAAAAATTCAATCTTTTGTTTAAGGAGAAGAGTCAATTAGTTTTTTTATATTCTTAACCATGTGTATTTTTTTTCCTCTCCATTTTTCATATTTAATTTAATATTTTAAGTTTTTCTTATAATTAAATTAAATTTAACTAATTGAGAATCAATGCAACCAATTTAAGGCAATTGTATATATAATACATTATACTTGTAATTATTGAGAATTAACAAAATAATTTTTGTTGATTATCACAAAAATTTCAATGAAATTCTTGTTTAGTTTGGCATAGATTAGTTTAATTTTTAATTTTTCATTTTTATTAATTTTTTTTTAATTTATTTTCCATTAACATGTTTGTAGATATTTTTATGGATATTTCAAACACAACAAAACAATCTCTTTCTAGAATTGACAACATCAATCAATAATTAGAATCTTAGTTAACAAATTATCAAAAATTAAAATTTTACCTTAATTAAATATTATGGATGACCACACTATGACGAAATAACATTACCCTATTCAATGTACCTAAAATTCAATGTTTGATTAAATTACAAACATACCACTAATTTTTGTGTTTTGAACTTGAATTCCCATAGAAGAAAAGGTAATAGTTTTTAGTATATAAAACTAATATTTTAAATACAAGAACTAATACTTACTAAATATAGGGATTATTTGACGCATAATTTTTTTTTGTGTGTGTTTCAAATTTATATTTTAATAGTGAGTGACCAATTCGGGACAAGCATATTTAATCTGGAGAAAAGGAAAATAAAGAAAGTATAGAATACACGCGTGGACGGTTGAAGGGTCATGATCCACTCACGTTCTAGCTGACAAGTGGCTTTCGATTCAGCTGCGATAATATATAGTGAACTGATCTCTATAATAATGGATAAACAAGAAACGCTCTATTGATTTAAGGGCTGCTATAGCTGAATAGGGTTTTGTTCTTGTGAGTTGTGACTTTTGCTTTCACTTTTACTCTGCTGGCTCGCCACCTCAAGAAATATCTCACTTCAGGCAAACCACCAACCTTAATCTGATCTTGATCATAATCTTGTTTCTCTTTGTGTCAGTGTGGGAATGGGATTTTATGTGCGTGATTAGTCATTCTTTTATGTGTTTTTGTGTGTTTGGGGTGGGTGCAGGGTATTGGAGTTCTTGAAGATTTATTTGTGTTTGAATGTGAAGACAGGATTTTTTTTTTTTATGTGGGACTTTTCATTATTTCGTGTGTTTGAATGTAAGGACAGGATTTTTTTGATGTGGGGTTTTTAATTCTTGTGTGTGTTTGCGTGTTCGTGTTCAAGAATATGATGCTTATGTAGTTTGTGAAATGATCTCCTACTTAGATTCGACTCAGAAATGCTTAAATGATTAAAAACTGATGCATAATAATGTATGTATACGGTATATATTTGGTTCATGGACAAATTATAAAAAATGTTAAGATATTTGCAGTTTGTACTAAAGATCCGAAACCTCATTGATTTTCTTTGGTATATGCCTAAGAATTAACCGATAGGGAACCAGTTTTGCTTTCTGTGAAGACATTTTTGTGGGTTGTGATTCTTGTGAAGGTGTTGTTTCTGATTAAGCCCTCTCTCTCTCTAGCAACTTCTTCCTGTGTGAAGTTTTAGATCTTGTTCTGTTTTGTCATCCTTTTACATAATTTTGTGCGCTGATGCTCTGAATCAATCTGTTTGGAAAATTAATGGTTTTGTGTCGTGATCTTGTGTCAAAGAAGTGAGATTATTTATAGGACATGGTTGATCTTGTGTGGGTTCGAGTGGATTTCTCGAATCTTGTGAGAATAATCTGTTGAAGAAGCGTTATGATAGTTGTTGAAACTTGAATGATTTATTGTTTGAATTCAGGCACAATGCAAGGAGGAATTCAAGCAATCTTCTCACATGGGAATGTGCTCAAGAATGCTGTCCTGCAACATGTGCGTGTGGTCACCCCAGCAATGCGGACACTCATGTTTTCACGCCATGAATCAACCTCTGCTGCTCGTATGGAAGAACATGGTTTTGAGAGTACCACGATTTCTGATGTTATGACCGCTAAGGGGAAGGGTGCGGATGGGTCCTGGCTTTGGTGCACGACAGATGATTCTGTGTATGATGCTGTGAAGTCGGTATGCATCTTCACTGTTTGCGCATCTTCACACTCATATTATTTTGATATCTCGTGACAATGCCCAGAACCATTTCCGTTTCAGATGACTCAACACAATGTTGGAGCTCTGGTTGTCGTTAAACCAGGGGAACAGAAGTCAATTGCAGGAATCATTACAGAAAGAGGTACTTCACTTGGTGCTTCTAAATTTCCCCGAGTTTTAGAATCCTTTCATCTTAATCTAATGCTGTCTATGCCTTCAATCTTGTTAACTACATAAAGATTTTGTTGTCACTTTGAGAAAGAGAAGGATTGACATACGGCATATGGTGTTTCTTTTGTGTTATACATGGTTTTGAGACCCATTGTGAAAAACAGTACATGGTATTATGGACTTTTATACTAAACTGCAGTGTAGTTCAAATAACATGATCACTTGATCTCTAAAAAAGAATCCTGTATGCTGAATCAGAACTTGATCATGGACTTCTTCTTCCATGGAGTTTCGATTATCTCGTTTCTGGGACAATTTTTGATGCTAGTATTTTTATGTTATCCAGATTATCTCCGGAAAATCATAGTCCAGGGAAGATCATCCAAGTCGACAAAAGTTGGGGACATCATGACTGAAGAGGTATGCTCATTTGCCTCAAACTGTAGTTCATATCGATGATAAATGGCCATCACACCACGCCAACTCTCTGAACTACTACTACGTCTCATTGATTGCAGAACAAGCTCATCACAGTAACCCCAGATACTAAAGTTCTGAAGGCAATGCAGCTGATGACAGGTACTGGTTTTCTTTCCAACTCTGTCTATGAACATCAAAATGCAATGAATCCAACTTCAAACAGTCGATGATGAGAAAAGCCTTTGATGATCAAATTCTTAAAACTCTTGATTGGCAGATAATCGTATCAGACACATTCCAGTGGTGAATGAGGCTGGGATGATTGGCATGGTGTCCATTGGAGACGTGGTTCGTGCAGTCGTGAGTGAGCATCGCGACGAGCTGAACCGTTTGAATGCTTACATACAGGGAGGGTACTAGGCCGATGATGACGATAATCGATGAAATTTCACTTGCTGTTTGAGGAGCTTTAGTGCTGTAATTATTCTGCTTTTTATGCATGCATCCTGTGGAAATTTGTTGTTGAGACGTTATGTGAAATTTGTCGAGTAATAATATGCAGAAACTACTTGCTCTTGTTCATTTATCTCTTCATTATTATCTTATAATTTGTGGGCGTGTTTGGATGGAGCAGATCCTGTTCTTCGAATTTGAAACTAACGGGAATCATGTTGTATTGCATGATTTTCAATTGGTCAGATATGATTTTAATTGGTTAGAAATGTTGATAATTTATAATTGTCAAAATTAAGTTTATAAAATTAGAGAGGCAGATAAGATTAATATAAAATTTTCTTTCCGTTGCTCTCTCAAATGTTACTCTTTAATTTTCTGAATCTCATTCTTCTTTAGCTGAATTATTTCTTTCTTGTTTCAACGTTGGTTCATTTGGGAGTTGTTGCGCTCTCAAAGTGCAATCTCGATTCCTCATCAAAGTAATGCGTATCATATTACATAATTGACCCCATTTAAAGACGTGTAATTATATTTTATATAATTGGTGAATTTCATCTCATAGAGGACTTAGCAATGATAACATAATTTTATAATTTGTTGCACACTACTCAACTTTTTTTGCAATAACAACACACATTTCCTACTGAACGCTTTGTGTAATAAAAATTAAATTATAATTATGCAATACACACACACACACAGATATATATATATATATATAATTTTGTAATATTTCATTCTATATATTAGTCTTTTGTTATTCGGAAAAAATAAATTACGAGTGTTTATTATGCAATAAATTTTAAAATTATGGTGCTATTGCAAAGTTTTAAAATTCATGCTTAAATGACAAATTATGTCAAAATTTATTTGTTCTTTTTCGTAATGAATCACATTTTAGATTAAATGGTTGGATAAGTTTACTCAATCCCATTTGTTGACAACTATTAAAAATATATATCAATAATAGGGTTTAATTTTATTAAAAAAAATAGAGAGAGGTTAAGGGTTTGTTTTGGTTTTATTTCCAACATCAATTTTCATTATTTTCGATTCAATTTTTACGAGGCGTATTGATTTTTGAAAAAATGTAATGATTTTGTTATGATAATGATTTAATGTTTAGAGTTATATGTTTGGAAAATGGAAATATGTTTGTTTGATTATTGTTTTTAAATACATGGTTGAAATGAAAAAATAAATATTTGTGTGGTTGAGATGGATTGATAAATATTTAAATGATGATCCACTATAATATATATATATATATATATATATGATTGAATAGAATGTATATAATTGAAAAAAAATGAAAATGAAAATTAAAAATGAATAAAATAAATATATTTTCAATGTTTTGAACGGTGAAAAATTTCCACATGAAACAAACCCTAAAACATTCATCAAATAGATTATGTAGATAAATTTAACATCATTGCTAATTGTGTGGCGGTGGAAATAAGAATCAATTCTACGCCCAAACGCTGACGTAAATTGCAAATTAAAAGCCCTAATTCAGAGAAAAAAGGGACCCTGTGCAATTTGGTTGCGCCACAATTCAGCACCTGTCTATGGATTTCAATTCTCATTATTTCTTTAATTGCCAAAATGCTTCTTCGATTAAAAATATATATATACAAAAAAAAAGTTTACTGTTTGGGAAGAAAAAAAAAAAAAGAAAAGAAAAAAAGAAGTCTACTTTCATCAAATTGATTTAGGATTATACCAGAAGATGCCCTTCAATTCCTTTCTTCTGTGTTCAACATTTTGACCTCGATTCATTTTCAGAAATTAGGTACAGCTAAAGCAACTGTATTTCAAATTGATATATCCCATTGATCGCGGCGTCTACCTATATGGACTTAGCTAACTACGTTTTGCCCAGAACTCCAAAGTTTTACTGAATTGCGGCAAGATAAAGGTGGAGGAGGAAAACCCAGTTGGCAATTTTCTTCAACTCTTTTAATTTTTTTTTGAACATATATATATTTTCTTGGCATATGAGGAATCAGTGAGTGAATGATCAGCATATTCAGCTGTAGATTTCCATATTTCGTCGTTTAACCTGAATAAAGTGATTGTTTGTTTGTAGCTGGAGAAGAGGGCAGTAATGCCGTCGGAAATGGGGGCTAGTGGTGCTGATGGGGTGGAGCAGACCTCACCGGACATGTTGAAGAATACGCCGTCGAATATAAGGAGATTAGCTTATGAGATTGAGCAGTGTGAGGGCAGGCAGAAGTACCTCGCCCACACTAGGAGCCCCTCAGATGGTGGAGACTTTCGGTGGTACTTCTGCAAGGTGCCGATGGCAGAAAATGGTTAGTTCTGGAGAAACTTCTTCTCATTCTTGCTATAATGATTGTTTCGTATCAATGTTTATTGCATCACATTATGTTTTCCCGTTTAACGCATTTATGAGCTTGCGCTATGAGTGGAGAAGGTTAAAGAGTTATGGTTTGCGGTTAAACATAATGTCATGCAGTTGAAATTAGAATGAATACTTTTGCCTATGCTATTCCATTCTTCATCATTTAAGTAGATCGATCAAATTCATGCAAGTTTCTTGTTATCTCTTTTATCCGAAATGGCTTCTGCTCTATGGTTGATAGCAGTATGGCCCTAATATGGCAATCTTTATATGAGGTCAGTTTGTTAGAAAGAGAGGTACATGTTGGCACATGTCAATATGTCTGATCATGTCCTTCCTTTTTTATTTTTTGCAGAGCTTGCGGCCTCAGTCCCTCGAAGTGAAGTTGTAGGGAAAGGTGATTATTTCAGGTTTGGTATGCGTGATTCCCTGGCAATAGAGGCGTCTTTCTTGCAGGTCAGGAAACCTCCCTTTCTCTCATTTGGTTTTCTTGCATTATCTTTCACCGATCATTGTATTTGAAACTGGAAAATTAGTTTATGTATGGAGTATTGTGCTCACAGATATCTGCTATATTCACAGAGAGAGGAAGAATTACTTTCTACGTGGTGGAAAGAGTATGCAGAATGTAGTGAAGGTCCTAGAGGGCAGCCTGGTATTGTTTCCAAGTCAAGCCAGCAACTTTCTTCAGAGAGTCCTGATTTCCAATTATTCACGGCTGAAGAACAGAGAGTCGGTGTCCCTGTAAAGGGAGGGTTATATGAGGTAGTCCTTTCATCTGTTGGCATCTTATAAATTTATGGTTCCTCTGCGAATGAATTTGTTTGGCAATCTATCGTTCGTTGCCATGAGTTCTTACCGTTGTGCAATTTCTTTATGCTTGTTGATTCCCTGTATCTTGATATCAAACTGATGTTGTGTAATGAATATTTTGTTTTTCTTTTTTTTGGGAAAATGGGACAGGATGTTTGGTACTCCAGTGCAAAATAATATCTAAGCTCACTAGTAGAACAGTTCTTCCTTCTCTTCGCGTGCTTGGGTTTGAAAGTGATATAGATTGTGCAGTAGAAAATCTGAATATCAAGCTATCATTAGAAAGGAGGATTATTCTATAAAAGTTGTAACTGAAGTATATATCTGTACTATACTCCTCTCATTCTTATCCCAGTTATTGAGTTTGTAAACCTTGAAACTCCCCAATCCATTGGTTTACGAATTTGCTTTACAAGTAGGAAACCATAGAATGTTGAATAATGGCATCTGTGCAGGTAGATTTGGTCAGAAGACATTGTTTTCCTGTTTACTGGAATGGAGAGAATCGAAGGGTGTTACGAGGCCACTGGTTTGCTCGTAAAGGTGGTCTTGATTGGCTTCCACTCCGTGAGGATGTTTCTGAGCAGTTAGAGTATGCATACCGAAGCCAGGTGCTACTGATTCTCTATATGGTTCTCTTTTGTCAATTAACTTGATGCAGAGAAATCTCTGAAATATAGACAGTCACTTTATTTATCCTGAAATTTATTACATATGATTCTTTTTTGCTTCTATGTACCAATTTAACAATTTTTCATAAAATTACGTGCATATTCTTTGTTATGACTTGTGTTTCCTTTCTCATACGGTCCCGAAGTTTTTGTCTCAATCCTGGCCAAGTATCAGAAGAGTAATTGATGAAGCTAGAGTTCCTTCTTTTCAGGTTTGGCATCGGAGAACTTTCCAACCGTCAGGTCTCTTTGCTGCTCGAGTTGATTTACAAGGCTCAACCCCAGTATGACCCTCTATTTTGACATGAGATTTTCTGTACTGGTTATTAGTGAGCTATAGCTATTATGTGTTTTTGGTTGCAGGGACTGCATGCCCTTTTCATAGGGGAGGATGATACATGGGAAGCTTGGCTAAGCATTGATGCTTCTGGATTTTCTAGCATTGTAAACCTTGGACATAATGGCATCAAATTAAGACGTGGGTACGCTCCATCTGAATCTAAGAAACCAACACAGGTAATCCTTAGTTAGTTAGTTTTAGCAGTTGTTTAATGCCGAACTTAGCTCGCCTATTTTCTCCTTGGCTTTAATGACTTTCTCAAAGGTGTCTTTTCTCTTAAACCAGTTGTAGAAGCTCTATTTGGAGGTTGAGGTTTTTTTTATAAACATCAAGCACATTAGGACCTTTGATACAAGTACCTTGTTTCTCTCATAGGATTTTATCACAGAGAACTAACTATTCACTACATTACACTTGAGCCCATAATTAAAATTGAAAATGATCAAAACCTAGCCGGATGATTTACTGGGAGAATTTACTTTCTGAATTTCTGTGGGCGTTATTCTTTTTGGCACCTTTTCTCTTTGCTTCACACCCAAGCCCATTCCCCTTCATTAATTTCCCTGCCCGAACCTAGCCTCCACAGATTCCTCTTGATCATACATTAATATGCAATTTCTCTAATGAGACCTAGTGTTACTAAAACCGGAATTTTATTGCCACGTGTACATTATGTGGAAGCCTTTGTTCTCTTAGCTGAATCTGCACATTGTTTGGAATTTATTTCAGGATGAATTACGTCAACGAAAAGAAGAGGAAATGGATGATTACTGTTCGCAGGTATGCCAACCAATGTTTTATGTGCATTGAAATGTCCTGAATTATCATTTATATAATTACACTCATTATTCCAAGTGACACTGAGGCATGGATATGAAAAGAAATTTCCTCACTTGTGAATTTAAAAGTAGAAAAGATAGATGATTGTGACTATCACGGAGCCTAGAGTTTTCATAAGTTTGGTCCACGTACACAAGTCTATACAATGGTGGGAGATGGGAGAAAGTTGGTTATGTTGTTGGTATGAGTTGATTCGTGTACTGTTAATTTGTTCCTCAGCCCACGAATTAGTTTTTTCTTCATTTCAGATGATATGTTTAAAATATTAGTTTCCAACACTCCCCCCCCCCCCACGCGCGCACACACACAAAACCCCCACCCAAAAGAATAGGAAAGAAAAAAGAAAACATAGAATTTTCATCAACTTTTCCCGAAAACTTTCATGCTATAAGGGTCCCCCACAGTGTAATTGGACTCAGTTGATCATATAGATGGCAAACTTTATATATTGTGTATTATACTATATTACTATCATAATATTCATATATTTGATCACACATTTAGTTCTTACTTTATTTAACATAATTAGCATGATTATCTCTTTGTATCTCAGCCATTGGACTTTCTTTTGAGTTTTGATCATTACTTTAGGCTTCAGCAGACTGATAAAGTAAGATCTATTGAAACATATCCAATATCCAGAAAGTAATGATTCTGTAGTAAAAGACTTGGAAATGGATGTAGTGGTTTCACAAGTGGTTTCTCACCAATGACATTTTATTTCTATTTATCGAATTTAAATTGTTCCTCAAATATAGAGTGTTGGTGAATTCCACTGTGAAATGTGATGCTCTTAAAGAAGTGCTTTTTGTGCAGGTTTCTGTTAAACATGTAGTTTTCATGGTTCATGGTATTGGTCAAAGGTTGGAGAAGTCGAATTTGGTGGATGATGTTGGAAGTTTTCGCCACGTTACAGCAAGTCTTGCTGAAAGGCATCTGACTTCACACCAACGTGGCACTCAAAGAGTTCTTTACATTCCATGTCAGGTACTTTCGTGCACTTCTTGTGATTTCTGTAAGTACATAAAAAAATTATTTAATTTCCATCAAATTATGCTACCAGATACAATTGTGTTTCTGCATGGAACTAACACCTTTTTTCATTAATTTTTCAATCTAAGTACTGTAAAATCAATTGATATCATTCATGTTGCGTAATCAAATAATCAGACTTAAACTAAATACTTATAAGGTTAAAACATTGTCCTTAAATTTAATTATATCGTGAGTATTAGGATATTTATGTGAGTTCATTATTTTCTGAAGAACTGAGGTGCTATTCACATACATACATACATACATACACATATATATATATAGAGATGTCTCTCCAACTAATTTTTTTATCACTTTCTATCCAAGAAGGGAACTGCCTCCTCTTCTAGGAATGGTCTGGATATTATTGGATATCACTTAGAAGATTCTGTGCCAGGTCAAGAAGACTAGATGTTGTTCTCAGACTAGAACTACAAGTGACTACTTTCTTGGAAAGATTGTTTAATAGTCTTCTGTGTTCTTAGGGTAGTTGCAATGGTGATATTTTTATTTGGTTTGAAAATCAAACCAGTTTTGAAAACCATTGCAAAGAAAATGGTGTGTTTGATTTTTAAACTGGGCTTCAACTGTTCCAAGCTGGTTTGATTCAGAAAATATGGGTCCCGCCATTTTTTTTATTTCTTTCTCTCTCTCTCATTCATCCTCTCTCTTCCGCCTCCCTCCTCTCTCCTCTCTTTCTCTCTTCTCTCCTCCCTCCTCCCTCCTCCCTTTCTGTATTATTACGCTGCTCTCTCTCTCTCTCTCTCTATATATATATATATATATATATATATGTTATATTATTTTTTCAAATTTTATTGTAATATTGTATTAATTTGTAGTATCAATTATTATTATTCCTATTGCATAGTATTTTCTTATATTGTTGTGATGTTGTATTAATTTGATGTATCATTATTATTATTGTAATGTATGTTGAATTATATTTTTATATTATTATTAAAATGATTTTCGTAATTTATTCGTAAATTTTTATAATTTTCATATAAATGTATATTTATTAAATTAAATTAAATATATAAGTAAATAATATAAATAAATAAACATATTATAGTATATGACATATGTATGTATATATGATGTGTAGTGGTGGGACTAAGATATAGTTGCTTTTTGAGTTTATGGTTGTAGAAATTGGTTTAAAAAAGTTGGTGGGTTTAAACTTTTGATGTGTCGCTGATGTGGCGGTATTAGAGTTGCTTTTCTTGGTTTATTGTTGCAATCACCCTTAGACAGCATGATGAACCTTCATTGTAATCAAGCTTTGGGCTTCAATTGTCTGCAGTATAGTTTATGAAATTATAATGGGCATTTGCCACTAGAATATGCTTCTACATTGCCTAATTGCCTATTAACAACTTTTTTTAATCTACGTAGTATTTTGTGTTGAGTTTTTATTCTCTAATAATGATTAGCGATACAGATTCTACGATATTGAAGGCATTGGTGTTCTGCACAATATATATATATATATATATGTATATATATAATTTTATTTTTCTGTTAAGTATAACTGTCTGCATCTGGACTGGCTATGAGGCTATATCCAGATTTAACATTTTAGCATTAAACTTCTATCCTGCTGCTATTTAGATCCCTGATTATGATGAATTGTTATTTCTTTTCCTTGATTAGTGGAGGAAGGGCTTGACTCTCAGTGGTGAAGCTGCAGTTGAGAATATCACTCTAGATGGTGTGCGAGGGCTACGTACAATGTTGAGTGCAACAGTTCATGACGTCTTATACTATATGAGCCCTATCTATTGCCAGGACATTATTGATTCGGTACCCTCTAATTAATTGCTTCTTCTTGCCTATATTGCTTAGTTGTGCTTATATATATGGTGTATATATATATGTTGTGTTGAATGTTCAGTTTATTTTACTCCCTTATCCTGAAAAGGAGGTGGGGAGTTTGTGGCAGGAGTTGCAGCAAGTAGTGAGATTCAGGCTTAGAGGTGGGTTTAAGGGGTAATGGGGCTTAACAAGATTAAAACAAACACATTTGGATAAATCAACATTTTATGAAGGATCAACCAGAAAATGGATTGATATGTACACTCTACATTCCCAGGGGAGGTCAACTAGCAGATGCACAAAGGGGCTCAATTTTTGTACTTTCCAAGAAATTAGTTCTAAGTTGGGAATGGGCGCATACACTTTGCTAATCTAAGCCTCTAAGGGGGAGTGCCAAAAATTGAAGTTAGTTTCTTCGGCAGTGTTTTGAGTGAATAAGTATTTACTTCAGTTCAGGGATTTGGTCCATAGGGAATCAAGGAAACCAGTCCAATATTAATGAGTTCCTGATCTTAGTTGCCGTTATTGCCTCGTCTTCCTGATGATATTCGCTAGAATGGATTTCTTGCAACTTTTATAATATCAATTAATCAGTTCGTCCTTACTCATCTTTTGTTCAGGTATCAAACCAACTGAACAAATTATATCTGAAGTTTCTTAAGAGGAACCCTGGATATGATGGAAAGGTATATGGCTAGTAAAAAATAGAAGCCTTCTTTAAATCAACGACAAATTCAATTTTTGAGCTTATTGTTTGGACTCAATTGTTCATCACTAAATCTACCTTTCAGGTTTCAATATATGGTCACTCTTTAGGAAGCGTTCTATCTTATGACATCCTTTGTCATCAAGAAACTCTGTTTTCATCTTTCCCTATGGAGTGGATGTACAAGGAACCCGAAAAATGCGAGGCGCATTATTCTATGAGGAATGACTTATTACCGAACTGCAACCCCACTTTAGATGTTGGGGATGAGAGGGTTGAGAGCTCTGGAGTTGAGAGCATAGTCAGTGATGCTGACGATCCAGACCTTGTCATAGAGCGAATGTACAAGGAACGAGAAAAAACTGAGGCGCATTGTTCTACGAGGAATGACTTATTACCTAACTGCAACCCCACCTCAGATGTTGGGGACGAGAGGGTTGAGAACTCTGGAGGTGAGAGCATAGTCAGTGATGCAGATGATCCAGACCTTGTCGAAGAACATGTGGAAGGAGTTTGTAATCAATTGGGCCCTCCTGCCTTATCAGAGTCGGATGAATCAACTACTTATGATACTAGCTACCAACAGAAAAATGATGCCTCCACATCAGATGAAAATCGTGATAAATCTCCCAACTGTAAAACTGAGATAATAAGCAACCCAAGTAGCATGAAATGTGAGATTGTACCGTATAATGACGATCCATGTGTTGAGGATATCTCAGATAATAACAAAGATGAAATAATCAAATCACTTACGGAAGAGGTGGTTACTGATACTTCTCTGTATTTCTTGTCCTGGTATCTTAATTATTTCTCACCAATCCCATGTCCCTCAGATTGAATTGCTGAAATCAAAAATCAAACAATTTGAAGTTGAAAGTGCTGACAGAGGTACGGATTATGTAACTTTAAGATGTTGATATGTGTAAGCCTGTTCAATCTTGAATTGTTTATGCATGTTGAATCTCCTGCATTTATTGTGAACTACTGCCAGTGAATGCAAAGAACGGTATGATGGTTGTAAATGAACTTGATGTTGGGCATAGAGATTCCTTGAAGAGTTATACCCCTCAAATAAGATACACGAAATTAGAATTCAAGGTAACTTTCTGCTATTTCTTCTGCTTTTGTTATGCAGGCTTTAAGGAATATTAATCAATACACTTGATTTTAATGTCAGGTTGATACATTCTTTGCCGTGGGCTCTCCTCTCGGAGTGTTCCTTTCCCTCCGTAATGTTCGTATTGGGATTGGTAATTATTGACTCTCGGCTTTTCCTACTTCCTTTTAGTTCCTATCTTTTCAGTCTCTCACCTGCTCTTCTTAACAATTTGCGTGCTGTTACAGTGTTGGCCCGTGGAATTAATCACTTGTAAATTTTGTCTAAAATATATTCTGCTGTCTTGGTTGGTAGGCAAAGGGAAACAATATTGGGAAGAGGAAAATATTAATGAAGAAATGCCAGCATGTCGTCAAATGTTCAACATTTTTCATCCTTTCGATCCTGTGGCATATAGGTGAGGTTTTACTTTTTTTATCAGAATGTTCTTATGTTCATATTTATCATGGACGAACTTCATACAAGGAAATATTTACTTGTTATACAGAGTAGAGCCACTTGTCTGTAAAGAATATGTACAGAAACGTCCTGTTATTATTCCATACCACCGAGGTGGCAAACGACTATATGTCGGGTATCAGGTAAGCCACTTCGGATTCTTAAAACATCGATGTTGCACATGCCCCTCTTTGTGCTCATGCAATGTCGTTCGTTGTACAGGAATTTAAAGAAGGATTAGCTGCACAATCCCAAGCCTTTGTGGATCACCTGACCGCTGTTAGGGTGGGTATCATTTGATGTATTGCTTTAGCTTGCAAGATTTTATCTGTTATTTGATTAATCTACTAATCTCCTTCGAATAGGTTAAAGTGCTCACAATCTGTGAATCTAGAAGCAACGATGGCGAGGATGGTAAAAATTTACTGACATGATAAGCATTATTTATTCAACAAGAATATCCTGTACTTATGTTGAAGTTTTTGCTTGCTACTCGTAGAGGAATGTGGGGATTCGCAAGAAAAAGAAGAGAGATCGTATGGCTCTGTTATGATGGAGAGACTAACAGGATCTGTGGATGGGCGAATCGATCACGTCTTGCAAGTAAGTACTTATTTCTCTTCTCTCGAACTTCAGTTTTTAAGTATGCTCTAAAAGTCGAGCAGATTGCCCCTTGGGATGGTCTAGTTGCCTTATAGTTACATGGATGGCTTGAAATAGGCCAACTAGGTCCCCGAGGGGCAATTTGCTCGACTTTCAGAGCATACTTAAAAAATTGAAATAAAAACATGAAGTAAGCTCTAAATTCGAATTATTTTGGCGTTGCAGGATAAAACTTTTCGACATCCGTACATATCAGCTATCGGGTCGCACACGTAAGTAGCTTTGTTTCTGTCCTTGAGGATGGTGTATAACTGAGATTTTGATGATATGCGTTTCTTTGCAGAAACTACTGGAGAGATCCAGATACAGCTCTTTTCATGTTGAGACACTTGTATCGTGACATACCAGAGGAACCTGGCGAGCAACGAGAAAGCAGCTCGAAAGATGAGAGTAGTGCAAGTAGATGGTTCGATCCTAGGGAGGTCGAGGATGAAGAGCTGCCTTTGACCTTTGCTGACAACATGTCGATAAAAAACTTCTCCTACAAAGCCAAGAAAATTTTGAAGAGCGGATGATGCTCACTGGACGTGCTCGTTGGCCGGTCGGTGAAGACGAAGATGTTGACGTTAACTCGACCTCAATTGGTGAGAAGAAAATTGTACATAGAGAAGAGTTGTTTGTCTGATGATGTAGGCTAAGTATATGATGTTTTGTATAATGTAGATAAATTTCGCTTCTCTCCCACTAAAAGTCTTAAATGGATAAATGTTGTTGAAAAAAAAATAAAAAAAAAAATCCCTTAAGTTACATCTAAAAATGTTCAATTGCCAAATATCAACAATGACTTCAATAGAATATCTGTTACCAAGTTATTTGATTTTAGGATAACATATTCAAATTATGACTTGGATAATATGAATTTATATAAATATAATTATTGATTATTTTATTCCATAAGTTCCCGTCAACTCATGGGTGTTAGTTATTTTAAAATAGATTGGGGGCTATGATAAGGTTAGATTTTTGCAGGTTAAGGGGTAAAAATGTATTATCATATTTATTTATATATTTTATAAATTAATGGGGACTGTCAAGAGTGAAACGAGAGTTGTGTTTAGAATTTTCATAAAAAAAAACCCCTTTGAGTTACATTTGTTTATGTTGCAACTGAAAAAATAAAATAAAAAATCCCTTAGTTATATCTATCAGTCTATTTCTTCTATTTCTTTTACTAACCTATGCTGCTTATTTATTTTTTGTATTGACAAATGAAATATGATATTCTTAAAAAATATTTTATTAAAAAATAAAATTATACTAAATTTAACATTTTTCTAGAAAATTTAAAATAAATTAAATTGTAAAAAACTATAGAAATTATATAACAACTCAATAGTTGGTGATCATTTGTAAAAATTCTTACGATAAATTAAATAAGATTATGAAAAAACTTTAAAAATTATTTGACGATAAATAATATAAAATATATCAAGTTGAGAAATTTATGAAATTTTTTAAAAGCACATTAATAATTTATTCATGATTAATAAAATTTTGTAATATTTCAAAAATCTACTAATAATATTATAGGAAAAATATAACATAAAATATACAAACTCACTAATCATTAGTGAAATACTTACTAGAAGGATACTCGATTTTTTCATAAAAGTTAATAAGGTAAAAATTGTATAATATCTAATAACATGTTTTTAAAATTTTAAAGTATCTCTTGAATGAAAGGTAATTGGTTATTAAATAATATGTTTTTACATATTATTCTCGTTGTATACATCATTTCAGAATTCAATTTTAAATATTTTAATAAAAATCTAAAGAACATTATGAAAATTGATACTTAATACTCTTAATAGTTCCGACCGGCTAACACAATAGTAGGTGAACACGATACGTAATCTAATCTAAAACTTGATTATAGCTTGAGAAAATCAACTAATTCAGTCACGTCATAATCATTGACGTGCACTTCCTCGATCAATTCACTTGCACCATCAATCAATTCACTTGCACCATCATTTCCTTTCGATATACTCATATTGGATAATAAAAATACATCACAACACTCGGATGTGCTTTGGGGTAACCGTCATGACCTAATATGTATCATATGAATTCTGACAAAGATAGTAATCACCTTGATCTCTTCAATACCCCACAATCGTTATAGTATGTAATGAAGTAGAAAATGCTAGTCTTAATTCTTCGACATATCATTTAGGAGTTTAACAAGCTCTTCCCAGGTCAATCATTCATAAATTTTATCTTAAATATCTAAATTGTCAACAATATTGTGGGGACATATGAAATTTTATCTTAAACATCTAAATAGTCAACAATATTGTGGGGACTTATGTAAACCTGTGTAACCAATCTTGGAATTCTTAGGTAGATGCTTGATAAATATCTTGTTCGTTGAGATATTAATCTGGGGACATAATGGTAACAACCACAAAAGCATAACAAACAACTACACGTATAATTAATTGATTAAATTTGAAAATATACCGGTGGATCTTGATTGGGAATAGCCAAAATGTAACCAACTTTCAATCAACAACAATCAATCTAAAATTTGACTTTTGTAAACATAAAAAACATCTCAACTCAGCCATGGTTGAAAATAGAAAAAGAAAAACAAAAGATTATTTATGGTACAAAAAAGAAAAAGAAATGAAATGGTTGAATAATTGACAAATGAGATTATTCAATAATAAACATTGAATGCTGAAATTATATAATGAATTTCTGGTAAAACAAAAAGGAAATATTATCAGCTCTATTTGCAAATCATCATTTCAAACATCTGCATGTAATGCTCATCAATTGCACAAACACTACATAAATATCTAACAATTTTTTTACATAACATATATGGGCCAGACACATCAAATGGTTGCATCCAAACTCATCACATGTTTAATATGTTTATCAAATAAACTTTTATAAGGCAGATTCTAGTGATTGCGCGGTGATCGGCATTGCCAGGTTGGTTAACAACAAATTTTGTTACCGGTTGATGTCTTAAGCGTTCAACAACTGCTTGATGATGGTTGGTTAACAACAAATCCCGTGACCGGTTGATGTCTTAGGCATTCAACAACTAATTGATGATCACCGTTCTGAATCCATTTAAAGTATTTGATATATATCTTGATCTCCCAAATTTAATTCATTATTAATTAGTATAAAAATACACTATTCAAGTCAAACTTAACACATCCTAAATATATATATATATATATATATATATATATATATATATATATATATATATATATATATATAAGTGTCAATAGCAGTGCACGACCCACACGTTAGCATCATATGAGTGCACTGCACGAGTCATCGGATAAAAATAATTAAATTAATTTACTTTAAATTTAGGGGTCACTAATTCCATTTTATGGTACATATATTTTAGATTTTTCCGGGTTTATTATATCTCAATTAGTATTTATTAATCAAAATTATAGTTTATAATTATTTTATGGAATTTAATTTTATTTAGAGCTTGTATATATATAACAAATGAACTTTTTGTATTTTTCATCAAAAAATACCCATGCAAATTCTTATATGAAAGATCATGAAAAATATTTAATATTTGATATATATTATTGGAATAAATCCGATTAAAAACAAGAACATTATGATCGTTTAATTTTTTATAATTTTGACGAGATTATGTTAATGTCATATTTTTTGTCATTATGTGAATGACGTCTATGTGATGTATATAAGAGATTTATATACATCACATGCAATCAAGTCCTTGTAAAAAAATTTAATTATGGGCATTTTTAAATTAATAACACCAAGAACTCACCTCGTAGGTCCATTCCAAAAATGTACGGCCGGGTACAATAACTTCCGTGATCGGTTGATGTCTTAGCCGTTCAATAACCGATTGGTGATCACTGTGCTGAATCCAGATTGGTGATCACTGTGCTGAATCCATTTAAAATCCTTGATGTAAATCTTGAGCTCCTAAATTTAATTTAAAATTAATCAGTATAAAAATACACATCAAATCTCTCTTAAACTTATGTGCATACTAAAAATAATAGTTCACTCTTACTGGTTCAACAAATGTATCCTTCTTTGGACTCTCGTGGAAAATCTTCTCCCATGTGTACACTTCTTCAGGGTATATTCCAAATTGTTTGGCATATTGAAATGTATTTATAAAATTATTAGGGGCCTAATCCGGGTCAATTTTATGCAATCGGGATACGTATATCCATATAAACAATCGTGTATTTCTTGGGCAGGAGATGCTTGCCAAGCATCTCCTGCATTCAGAAACTGTTTTGCGTACATGGTAGAAACTGCCGTAATGGCATAACAAGCGACTGCGCATATAAAAAATATGTTTATAAATTAATTATTAAAATTATTTACATAATCAATTATTAATTTTGGAAACATACAAGTTTGCCCTTGATCATGGACGCCCAAAAGGTAACCGTCTCTCAACCAACAAAACTCAGCCTACAATTTAAATTTGTGTAATAAAAAAGAGCCATCTCAGTCAACGAAGAAAAAGAAAAAAAAAACTTCAAAAAAAGGAAAGCATTATTATCACCTTTATGAAGAAATTATCATTACAAAAATCTGGATGTGGTGCTGGTGGTGATCTGGATAATTGCACCACAAAATTAGTAAATATCTAAAAAAAATTATATTTGAAAAATCTTTTAGTTGAATACGTCGGTCTTTGCTAAAAATAAAATATAAGTATTTCGCCCCTAATCATTTTTATGAATAAATTAGTTAAAACAACAATTTAACAACAAAAAATAACACTTAGAAAATACGAAATGCGTACGAGATAGTTATCGTGAAAGGCAATGATGCGATATTTACTTCTCGTGCTTGTTTTACTATTTATAAACTCGTGTCATGCCTACAAGTGAATAAGCATATATTTGTAGCAATGATGATACGAGGTCGATCCACAGGGAAAAGGAATTAAAACGTGACAATGCAAATACCATGAAAATAGACGAGTGAAATATTTAGACTATAACTAGGTGAGGGTTGATTATCATCCGCAATACCAAACATAAACTTAAGAGTTAAATACCAAACAACAACAATAATCAATCTAAATAAAGTGCAAGACACAATACCAACAAAGGAGAGATTTGAAGAAGACAAATTTAGGCAAGACTCTAGAACATGGATTCACAATATTCCTCTTGATCAAACAACAGGGGTTAAAAATATGATCATGCTAAGTTCATAGATAGGAAGACAACGAATATAGAAAGAACATCTCTCGAATATCTCTTTAATTGCGCATGCGACAAGGATGAATATCACTAATACATTCCAAGGTCGCACCTACCAAAGGCGGGGTCACATTTCTTTCCACAATATCGATATTCGACAAAGAAGACAAATACGTAGATTTAATCCAAGCATGCTTATGATCACGGGATGGGCAAGATGCAAGTGATTCATACATTTGATGCTAGAAAGAAGGTCATTCAAACAACACCATTCAAGAACAAACATGGATTAAAATCTTAACAAAGCATAACCATATATATAACTCTAATCAAGATCAAGATTCATATTGTTTCCCCATATCCTAGAGCCCTAAGGCTCTAGCCAACCATATTCACAACAAGATCAAAAATACAAAGGAAAGAACAAAAACCCATTCTAGATACAAGATTAAGAGAGTAAAAGAGATGATAAAACCAAATGTAGAACACTTTTCTTCAATCTTATTGGCTTGAATCTTCCAATGGATGGTTAATTCCTCCCTATTCTTGATCTTCAAAAATCCCCAAGTGTAGTATTTCTCTAAGTGAAATTCGAGTTCTAGGAGTGTTAGGTTATCTTTTGAACTCCCCAATAGATATAATAAATAGTGGACCAATAATTGGATGCCAAAAGTCAAGTTTAATTTTCGTCTATGCGGAACTCGACCCCAGGAAGTCATGTTTTAGGGTCGAGTTTGGAACAAAGGAAATCAGGTCCTTGAAGGCTCTGCAACACGGCATTTGGGCCGCGTTTGGACTAAAGGCCGAAACGTGACCCGTGTAACTCGCGTTTGACACCTGCGTTTCGATTGAAGAAAATCATGTCTCTGAAGGCTCTGCAAAGTGGGATTTCGGTCGCGCCTTGGGGTCGAGTTTTGACTGAAGGCCGAGGCGCGACCCCGTTGTGTCGCATTTAACGATCACGTTTTGAAGGCGTATGAAGCGCGACCCAACATGCTCGCGTTTTGGGGTCGCGTTTCAAACACTTAGCCGTTTTCTTACTCGTTTCTTCGTTATTTCATGTCTCGTGCACTCTCTGTCAATCTCATTATCAACTTTGACTTGTTTTGTATTGTTCTAACCCAAAAACTCCATGTATTGGCCACATTAATTTAAAACTTAAGATTAAAACAACATTTACATTATTTACACTATATATACATTAAAACCAAGTGCAAATGCACTAAAAAATGAGTGCAATTGAGTGCAATTTATGCACTCATCAGACAACGGTAACAGAAATGAGTAATCACTTCCACTTTCCGTTCTAGATAATGAATCCACTTCATCTTCTTCATCTTGATTTAACAAAGGTCCCAGATTCATCCGAATCAGGACCAGAAACCTGAAGATGGCACAGGCCAGTGATTACATTAAGTTTCAAATAGCATGTTGACGAATCACACAGAAAAAATCATCTAAACATCAAAAAACAGAAATGCGACGATTCATAATTTTGAAATTTATTACTAAAAACAACAGAAGCAGCATGTTGACGAATCACACAGAGAAAATCATCAGAATATCAAAAATAGAAATGTGACGATGTATAATTTTGGATTTGAGTACTAAAACCAATTGAAGCGACATGTTGACGAATCACACAGAGAAATCATTTGAACATCAAAAACAAAAATGCGACGATGCATAATTTTGGATTTGATTACTAAAAACAACAGAAGCAGCATGTTGACGAATCACACAGAGAAATCATTTGAACATCAAAAACAGAAATGCGATGATGCATAATTTTGGATTTAATTACTAAAAACAACAAAAGCAGCATGTTGATGAATCACACAGAAAATCATATAAACATAAAAAACAGAATGCAACGATGCAGAATTTTGATCAAACCTAGCTGAATTTCATCTCTCTACGGAAATGCGGCTTGGAAAAAAATATGCAGATAAAATCAAAACTTAGAAGTTCGCGAGTGAAAAATAGAGGGAGAAACAGTTAATATAACTCGGCAAGGTATTAATCTCAACATAATACTTGGAGATGCACCAATGATTGATAGATACGTGGAAAATATTCACGCAATATTTTTTAGTTAACCAATTTTATGAGACTTTGGCATAAGATAAATGCTTCCTAATCTAATAAACATTTCAAAAAGCACTGTGATATTAAGATTTAAAAAAATACTATTATACATTTATGCATTGTGAATTGTGATATTAAAATTTTAAAACTTATATACTTTTTTTTAGCTATGTTATAATAACTTGACCTATGAAATGTTGGCATATTTGAACTAATTGCTTTACTGGTGATCTTTTGACTAATAAGTCAATTTGACCGTATTACTTTTCCAGTATGGATTGTAAACTTGTACTGTATTTTAAAAAGCACAATATATTCATTAAATTCTGCCAAGTTTTTTTTATTTTAATTTATTAATCAACTCGGTAGATAAATTAGTAATTCATTATTTAATTGATATTTACATCCTACTAAAATTTTATGGTTTATCGGTTTTACTATTAGCAAGTAGTAACTAATTTATTGGGCCTTATTGTGCTCTTATAATTTTCATGGTTTGTGTTGCCATTATAAAAAGATTTCGCATTACTTGGGTTCATTTTGATATCATCATCATCATCTCTTCTTTTTTTAAAAATAAATTATTACCATCATCATCATCTCGGTTGTTTTTATTCGCATATGGTAAGATAGAAACATAGATAAAACATTATGGTACGAGCTGCAGCTAGCCTGCAGGTGTCAAATGTCACCCCTACAGTGGCATACTGGCATTTATGTGATTGAATTAGAGAAACAATATAGTATCAACATATTTGATATACGAATATATATATATATATATAGGGGATGGTTCAAATGTTAACACCCTCCTCATGTAGAAACTAGGATCCATTATTAACCATTCATCTCATAAATATGAATGGTCAAGATTTAATATTTGATTTAGGGATATAATTGCAAATTTTGATCTTTTCAAATTCCTATAGATTTCATAGGGATAAAATTGTACAAAAAATATCCACACAATCTCACATCCCTTTAATATAGGAGTAGTTATGGCAAATCTCTAATTATTCACCCCTCACTCTTCTAAAACAAAACTCACGTATGCCAATCAAATCTCACCAACTATGAGTATATGCAGATGAATAGCAACGAGTACATTATAGCAAAATGGAGTCTCCGATTACAAAGTAGACATCGGCAATTTCACACCGTTAAGCAACATCAGTTTGAGAGCTAATAAACTATTGCTAATATGGTAATGATAATTTGCTAATTTGTTAATATCATGTTGCTAGCATTTAATCAATGATTTGCTAATAAGTGACAATACATAACAAAACCTAGGTCTGATTTGAAAAAAAAATCCCTGATGATGTGAATAAACCTAAAATATTTTTATGACAACAATAAAAATAGATTGCATGAAAAAAAAAAATATGAAATAAGAGATTTGGTAATATGTCAGTTATGAATAACTAATTTGTTAATATCATATTGCTAACATGTAACCAATAATTTGCTAATATGTGACAATATATTGCAAAACTTAATTTTGATTAAAAAATCATAAACAAAAATCTCAACAAGGATAATAAGAATGGTAAACCAAAATCTAAACATATTAGCATTATTCTAAATTGTGTGTTAGGAAGTATATTTGATAAAAAGAAAATAACAGTTATCCTTTACATATTGTAACAATCATCGACATATTTGATCATTCACAATAAATTAATTGCTAAAATCACAAACAAGGAGTGGTACCATCAACATGCATAATTGCTAAAATGAACATTATCATTTGCTAATATGATACATGAATGTTGCTTTACTGAGTTGGCCACAAATTTGATAATTCACAGTAAATGAATTGCTAGCATATAATTGTTATTAATTTTGGTTTTGCTATAAATAATATTTGAATGAAATATTATCGAAATATTTCATAGTGTTGGAATCTTAATTATTTAATTAATATTGAATAACATACATTACCAAAATATTTCGTAATTGTTTGAACCTTATAAATGTTCGCCCCTTTATTTTTATAGGCGTGGGAATGAAATTTGTGATGTATTAGAAGAAAGAAAAAATATATTTCATGAAAATAGATATTCCATATAATGTGGGATTTGATATTCCATATATAATTAAATTACTATTACATCCTCAACTTATGTAATTCATCATAAATTGTATTTTTACCTTGTTAATTTTAGATTAATCTTGACCATGAAAATCAAAGAAATGAATGGATAAGATTAGATCCTAGTTTCTACAGGGAGATGGGGTTCACATTTGAACTAAAACCTATATATATATATATATATATATATATATCTTTTTTTCTTTTTTTTTTTTAATAGAAATCATCTTTTTTAGAAAATAAAAATAACACAATTAAAATTCAATATAATATATTTTGTAATTAAAAAAGTAATCAAATAAAAATCGCATCAGTAAAATTATGTGGAACATGATCGTTATATTATTATTATTATTATTATTATTATTATTATTATTATTATTATTATTATTATTATTATTATTATTATTATTATTATTATTATTATTATTATTATTGTTATTATTATTAAGCAATCGAATGCGGAAGAGCATTTTATCGAACTCAATCTTGAGATCGAGTCGAATAGTTATTGAACTCTTGTTAGTTGTGTTCTTCATTTTTTCTTTTTTCTTTTCTTTTGTGAATGAGTGCATTGGTAAAAATGTACGTAAACATTCACCAGAATCACATATATTGTTTAGGGCTAAAAATGCTGAGCGATTTGGACCAAATGGGTGATTTCACTAATTTGGGTGTAAAAATTTAAAAATTGCAGATTAGCGAAAGTAAAGAAAATGAGTGGGTGGTGAGCAAGTAAGGTGAAGAAATGTTGAAATTATTGAATTGTAATTGATAAGATGAAAAACAATATTGCAGTGGGAGATGAAGTAGACAGAAATGGGAAAATGAAGAAGTCTGTTTTTCATTTAGTAAAATAGCAAGGGGACAAATTGAGCTGAGTCCTACGGTACAGTACACCATTAATTGTTTGAACTCATTAAGGGCGTCTTTAAAGGAGACGTCATCCCACTAAATTGCTGTGAATTTGTTCACCAAAGGAGACGGTAAATGGGGCTGCATTTTGAGGGAGTGGAGAGAAGGGCAGTATATTTACCATCCCTCTCTCCTCAACGGTAAATATTTTTTTATGTTATATTTTATTTATTGTTTTGTTTTGTATTTTGTGTATGTTATTTGTATTGTATTTTAAATAATGTGTTGTAATTAATATTAAAATTTATTATATATGATAAATTTAATTAAATACAAAAATGTTGATACATAAAATTTAATTAGATAAAAATTAGACCAACAATAAAAAATACTAAAATAAATAAAATTACACCAACAATAAAACTACATAAAAATGCTAAAATAGATAAAAGTACATGAAATAAAAACATAAAAATATACATGATGCGAAGATTTACTCTCGTGCTATATTTTCTCGTTTTAATATTTAACTTGTGTCATGCCTACAAGTGTATAATCATATAAATGTAGATAGAATGATATAATGTCGATCCATAGGGAATAGGAATTAAAACTCGATAATGCAAGTACCACGACGATAGATTGGTAAATTATCTAGAGGATGCTTAAGTGAGAGTTGATTATCATCTTTACCAATACATAAACTTAAAAGATCAAATACCCAACAACAACAACTTAAAACAACAAAATCAAATCTAAAACAACAATGCAAGAAATCAAGATCAAATAGGAAATGGTTTAAGATAACAAGTTAAAAACAAGACTCTAGGACATGGATACACAATGCTACTCTTGAACATACAACAAGGATGTTCTCAACATTCATGCTCCGTTCAACGATAAGAAGACCACGAAGATAGTAAGAGTATCTCTCGAATATCTCTTAAATTGCGAATGTGACAAGGATGACTATTACTAATACATTCCAAGGTCACACCTACCAAAGGTTAAAAGGGGTCACATTTCTTTCCACATATTCGACATTCAATGAAGAGTACAAATACATGGATTCAATCCATACATGCTTATGATCACGGGATGGGCAAGATGCAAGTGAATCATACATTTGATGTTAAATAAAGGCCACTCAAACAGCACCATTCAAGAACTAGCATGGATTAAAATCTTGACAAAGCATAACCATATATAAAACCCTTATCAAGAACAAGATTCACATTGTTTCTCCACATCCTAGAGCCCTGAGGGCTCTAGCCTACCATATTTACAATAACATCAAGAACAAAGAGAAAAACAACAAAACCCATTCTAAAAACAAGAGTAGAGAATAAAAGAGAAGATAAAACTCAATGTAGAACCCTCTTCTTCAATCCTTTGGCTTGAATCTTCAAATAGATGGTTGTTTCTTCCTCCTCCTCTTGATCTTCTTCCTCTTCCAAAGTCCCCAAATGTGGTGTGTTTCTCTAATTTTCGAGTAGTAGTTCTAATGGTTTAAACTCCCCAAGTGATATATGATATAATGGACCAATAATGGGATGTCAAAAGTCAAAAAGTGGATTCGTCAGTCTTGAACGCGACCCCGACAGACTCACGCCTAGGGGTCGAGTTTGGAGCAAAGGAAAACACGTTCCTGAAGGGGCTGAAACTCGGGCAGATGGGTCGCGCCTAGAGGTCTTGTTGCAGGGGGCCTGGGGCGCGACCCCCCTGTGCTCGCACCCGGAGGCTGCGCCCGGAGGGCTCTGCAACGCGCCCCCGGGCTGGGTCGCGCCTCCTGCCTGCGTCTGGGCCTCGTGTTTTTCAGCTCCTGAAGGGCTATGCAACACGACCATTTGATCGAGTTTGGAGGCCGTGTCTGCATGCATTGTGATGCCTGGCCAAGGGAACTCGCATTTCTTGGTCGAGTTTGAGCCCAACACTTGATTTTCTTCATCTCATTTCATCTTGTGCGGCTTTTGTTGATGAAAATCTCAATTCAATTTTAATTTGCATTGTATTAATCCGAAAATTCCTGTATTGGCCACATATAATAAAACTAAAGATAAAAATGATATTTACAATATTTACATCTATATATACATAAAACCTATTGCATTTATTATTAAATGCAATAAAAAATGAGTGTAATTTAGACACTCATCAATACATAAAATAAAATAAAAATATATGAACATTTTTCTAATTATACATAAAAATACTAAAATAGATAAAAGTAAATGAAATAAAAACATAAAAATACGCATAAAATAAAATAAAAAGAAACAAATATTTTCCTAATAATCTGAAAGGTCACTTCCGCTCCCTCCAATATTGGGAATATTTTAATAATTATTATGAAAAATTGAATTTAAAAATAGATATCCATTAAATGAAATTTCATAAACATTATATGTTATCAATTATAAAATAATAACTGTAAATGAAATAAAATGAATATTCTGGAATATTCTCTTTTGGTGTAGAATTATAGTGTAAACTGTTGGAGATAAAATTGAGAAACTGCTGCATTTTAGTGATAGTGATACTGTATTATAGTGCAAACTGTTGAAGATGGCCTAAAAATTAAAAGTTGAGTACTTTCTAAGTTTTAAGTTAGACTACTCATGAGCCGCGCAGCCTCTTAATTTATATATATATATATATATATATATATATATATATATTTAAACTAGTAATACCCCGTGTGATGTACCGATTAATATTTCGAAATTGTAATGTTAAAATTTATTAAAATATGTATGAAGATAGTATATAATAAAACACACTTTATATGAAAAATATCGATCTTTAGAATAGGTGTCAATTTGTATTTTTCCGACAACATATTTACTCTCAAATATCTACTTTATTCTTTCATATCATATTTAGAATAGGTGTCAATTTGCATTTTTTCAACAACATATATTTACTCTCAAATATCTACTTTTATTTGAATAACAAATTTCAAATATCCTACATACTTAAAAGAAACAAAACTCACAAAATAGTATTAAATAAATCAGTTATTGTTTTATCACAATGAATAAGCTACTTTAAGGTAGACAGATAAAACTTAAAATGCATAAAAATACTTTTATAACAATTAATGTCTAATACATAACAATATCCACATAGAGCGTAGTCATTTTTTCATATCGAAAGCCCTTCATCTGTAAACATAAATCCATGGAAAAATGATATATAAGTAATAAATTTTCTTAAATAATCATTCCATCGGTACACAAATATATTTATCTAAAATGGAGTAAATACAAAAAAAAAATCACACCATTGCAAACTCAATCAACAAAATAAAGAATTAACAATTCAAATAATTAAGACCATAACCAACAGTCAAGTCAATATTAATAATAAAAAAAAAACTCAAACATGCCCCTGGGGGGTCTAGTGGTGGAGTGGTGTTTCTTGAGATCAAAAGTCTCAAGTTCGACCCACCAACAACAACACCACTAGATGTGAATGCGGAGATTATTTCTTCTTTTGATGTGGAGAGCAACTATATATTAGTGCATTATAGCATGCTCATCATAATTAATCATCGTAAAACTCGTTTGTTATAGTTTTTTCGTTTTACTAAAATAATATAACAAAAGAAACCAAAAATCATAATTTATATTCACAAAAGAAGATGAAAAAAAAAGTTACATAATAGTTTATAAAAAAAAAAAAACAGCGGAACTGTTTTCTAATATAAATTTACATAGTAATGTGTTTTGGCTAAGATATATAGATTAGAATTCAAATGAGAACCAATTTCTCATGTAGGAACTAGGAACCAATCCAAACTAGCCATTCATTTAATCTAGACGGTCAAGATTGATCTCATTAAATGGGGTCAAAAATTCAATTTTTTTATAATCATATTAAGTTGAGAGCATATTAATAATTCAACAAATATCTAGAATATCACATCTCTTATTTCATGGCATTTCATATTTTCATCAAATCTATTTGTTTTATCAGAATACTTTGTTTTCGTAGATTTTAATTGTTTCTTCTTTTCAACTTTTTTTTTGCTCTTCCAACCAATTTCTCATTTCGTACGCGTTGAAGTTATTTAATTTTCGTAATTCAACCATTCATGTATATATATTCAACTATTAATTTACCGACCAAGAACAATTTAAAATTTTTATTTTCTTTCATATCTATATTGCAGAAAAATCATTTAATTAATATAGACATTCAACCGCACGTATTCAATTGAAATATATCCACAAAATCACAATGCTAATAATTGGTAATGTTGTTAAGCAATCGAATGCTGAAGAGCTTTTTATAGAACTCGATATTTGGATTTACAAAAGACTCACTCTTGTTTTCATCATAGTTTTCGAATATTAATTTTTATACTTTGATCTGGCAAAGGCTCACACTTGTTTAATTTGATAATCTTCACTAATATTCAACTCATTTGGAATATTTTCTGCACATGCATGCTCAATTTTCAGGACTTTCAGATTACACAAACTGATGGGCTCAGTGATGCTTTCATCAACTTCCTCAATATTCATCACATTAGGATTATTTTATGCACTTTCATGCTCAACTTTTAATTAAGCAGTGGAAGCTGCTGGTTGTTTGAATAAAAATTGAAAAGTCTTGGGTGGTTTGAACACCATTGCTAGGTCGTATAGTTTTCAAAGCCACATCAGCATCAGCATCAGCATCAGCATCTTCATTAACATTGAATGTGATGAGGTGGTGACGCAGGTTGGTACCATCGATAGGCCTCCATTCTTCACGATCTTCATCAAAATCAAACTTGCGTGTGTAGGGGGCAATCATAAGCATTTCGTGAGACGTCGTCTCCACATACTTGATTCAGATCGATCATCGGTTGTTTCTCTTAAATTTAGGATTTTAAATATTTTAATTTCCTTTTTTAATGGGTTATTTATATTTTAGTATCCAGTATTTGGGTATTTTTTAAACTTTTGATTCAAAATTCCAAAAGTTATATCGATACCACGAATTAACACTTTAAATATTTGATTTTTTTTTTGGTATGTTACACTAGGTAAACTATTTTGACCTTAATATTTGAGAATTATTATTCGCTTTTAAACTAAGTTTAAGTTCATAAATGAACTTTATGACTTTTTCTATATTCAGAGTTTGGATTTGCTATTTTATAGTTGATGGATTTATTTTTGAAACAAACTTAGATTCTATTTTGTAATTGTTGGTAACTAAACATATATTTCATTACTTATAATATATTTTAGACAAAAACTTGTATGAGACGGTCTCATGTACGGTCTCATACATGAGACGGATCAATGCATGTGAGTTAATGATACTTCACCCATAAATAATGATACTTCACCCATAAATAATGATACATGTGAGTTAATGATACTTCACCCATAAATAATGATACTCACATGCGGGTATAAATAATAACACTCACATGTGAGTTAATGATACTTCACCCATAAATAATGATCCCCGCATGTGAGTATTGACCCGTCTCATGTATGAGACGGTCTCACCCAAGTCTGCCCCTATATTTTATACCAGATTTTTGTCCGTCATATATATGCTCTCAACCTAAAGTATTACATTTATAATGTAAGTGTTATACCTTCATTTTTCTAATGCGATGTACGGATCATTCATTGTCTCAAACTCAATTATTACATCTTTAATATAAGTGTTACATCTTCGTGTTTTGTAGATAATATTTTATATCATTTGTTATTTGTTTGGTTATCTTTTTTTCTTATGTCACACAATTATTATTGTGAATCTAAAATGAATTAAGTTGACATTATAATCGATAAAAGATATTTACTTGAATACACGCACATACATATGTATATACGTTAATGTTATATTATAATGATAGTATTTCCATCGTGCGATGCACGAATGTGTTTATTTTAATTTAATTTGAAATCATGATTTTTTTTTAAATATATTGATATTTTTAAATAGTGAAAACAATACACACATTTAAATAAATAATATGAAGATAATTGTGTATTGTTAAGACAATAAAAAAAATTAAAAATTAATTAGGATATAAATGAAAACCCACATTAGAAAAACCTCAAAACCCTCTTTGAATAGTTTTTGCAACTTTCTTTCTGTGTAGATTATAATATGCATATTTAAATCCACAAAATTTGACCCGTCTAATAAATTTTGACCCATAAATTGATCCCATATTATATATTTTATAGTGTTTGATTGTGAACTGCATGTTTACTCCCATTTTTATGTTAATATAATAGAACTACAGAGAATTTGATTCATCTAAAATAAAACACAAATATGCAATGAACAAATTCCGTGAAGTCTTGAACCCAACTTCAAAATTTTATTAATGTTGTTAAATGTTACTATATGCCAAGTAGAATAATATTTTAATAGATAAAATAATTTGAATAAGATCTTAGCATATGGATGAGATAAAAAGATAGCTAAAACATTATGGTGCTACCTGCAGGTGTCATGTCACCCCTACAGTGTGATTTATGTGATTGGGTGGTATCGTATCAACATATATGATATGTACAACAACAAAAAAGTCCAACCCAATTAATGAAAATGAGTAAGTTGTACAGCAACAACGGTTTTTTCGATGCTAGAACTAACCATGTTGCATATCACCGTTAGATTTCTGTCACGTGGCAAAAAAAAATTTGATTTTTTTTTTTTTTTTTGCAAAAGGTTTACCATGGTTAAGGGGCACTGTTTGACAATATTTAAATAAAATTATAAAGTCAAAAAAGTGTTCAATCGTTCTAAGAAAATGAAAGACGACTTTTGCCAATCGTCTTCTCCGGCAAATTCCCAATCGTCTTCTCCGAAAAATTCTTCCGACTGCTGTGGACGAGAATCTTCGGCGGTGGGTGTCGGCAAAAACATAGTCGGAAAAAATGGGAAGTAGATGGATAAGTGTTGTCTCCTGAGCATGCCGCCATTTTAATCACAAGTGTCTCCCTTTTTCTTTCTTGTTCTGAGTAGAAAGAAACCCTCAAAAACTTTTTGAATCTTGCACTGTAGATAGCGTGTCGACGAAGCTTGTTAGTGATTTTTTGAGTTCAGAATTGAAGAAATAGAAAAATCCATTTTTCAAATTGTAAATGCTACTATTTAAATAATTAAATACGTGTAACACGTTTTGGTATTGGTGTAACACGTTTTGGTTTTGGTGTACACGTTTTTATCTTGTTGGATTAGTCAATTTTTTTAAGTTACAATATCATGCCTTAAATTTCTTTTTTCCAAAATTGATACTTTTTTTTCAAAACTAATTCATTATGTATGCATTTATTTAAAATATTTTATTTATTTGACTTTCTACATTTATTTTCTTTAATATTTGTTGTAATTTTTTTCATATTATTTTTTAAATATTTTTTATATTTTGAAAAAAACTAATTAATAATTTTTCCACAATTTTGTATTTTGGTAATTTTATCACTTTAATTTTATTTTTTTAAATATTAATACTTACATGTACACTATCAATGAAAGAGTGTTTGATATACAAAAAATAAATCCAAAAAATGCTTCTATTGAATTACGCACCTTTTGAAATGGCGTATGCTTTCCAAATAGCTAATTAATATAGATATAATAAAATTTAATTTGTCTTAAAATAAAAAATAAAAAAAGAAAAGAAAATTTTGTTACTATTTTAGATTACTTCAATGTGTAGTGCGCATGTAACTAGTGTACTATGTGGGTGCAGGTGACATGTAGTGTTTGTGCGTGTAAAAAAATAACACTAATAAAAAAAATTAATATAAAAAATATTTTCAAAATTTTCAAATTTTTATTGAAAATTTTATAAATACAATTTTATAATAATTAAAATAATTGATGAAAAATAAATAATGAAATGGTCTAACACAAGATTCCTAAAAACAAGTAATCACAATACCTACTCCAACTAGGTATTTACTTCATTTGACACTATTAATCGTATGTTTAAATATTATTCGTATCATACGGCCACAATTACTATAATCATGACAAATTTAAAATTAATCGTGATAATATTTAAATTTAATCGTGGCAATGTTTGAATTTAATCGTGGCAAATTTAAAATTAATCGTGGTAATATTTAAATTTAATCTTGGCAACAATTGCTACGATTATATTTTACAAACATATGACGGTGGCAAATTTCAAAATGTTTGAATTTATAATCGTGGTAAATTTTGAGAATTCATAATCGTCACAAATTCATAATCGTGCCACAATTCAAAATGTTTGAATTTAATCGTGGCTAATTTCGAGAATTCATAATCGAAAATTAATTTAATTATACTATAGTGTATATGTTGTATCATAATTTCACTTGTAAAACTCAATTTGATTATACTATAGTGTATAGATTGTATCGGGATTTCACTTGTGAGAATCAATTTGATTATACTATAGTATATAGGTTGTTCTAGGATTTCACTTGTGAGAATCAATTTGATTATACTATAATTTATAGGTTGTATCGGGATTTCACTTGTGAGAATCAATTTGATTATACTATAGTGTATAGTTTGTTTCGAAAATTTATAATCAAGAATCCATTTGATTATATTATAATGTATAGATTGTATCGGGATTTCACTTGTGAGAATCAATTTGATTATACTATAGTGTATAGGTTGTATCGGAATTTCACTTGTGACAATCAATTTGATTATACTATAGTGTATAGGTTATTTCGGGAATTTATAATCAAGAATACATTTGATTATTCTATAGTATATAGATTGTATCGATATTTCACTTGTGAGAATCCATTTGATTATACTATAGTGTATAGATTATATCCGGATTTCAATTGTGAGAATCAATTTGATTATACTATAATTTATAGGTTGTATCGGGATTTCACTTGTGAGAATCAATTTGATTATACTATAGTGTATAGGTTGTTTCGAGAATTTATAATCAAGAATCAATTTGATTATACTATAGTGTATAGGTTGTATCGCGATTTCACTTAAGAGAATCAATTTGATTATACTATAGTGTATAAGTTGTTTTGAGAATTTTAATCAAGAATCCATTTGATTATAGTATAGTGTATAGGTTGTATCGGGATTTCACTTGTAAGAATCAATTTGATTATACTATAGTGTATAGGTTGTTTCGAGAATTTATAATCAATAATCCATTTGATTATACTATAGTATATAGATTGTATCGAGATTTCACTTGTGAGAATCCATTTGATTATATTATAGTGTATAGATTGTATCGGGATTTCACTTGTGAGAATCAATTTGATTATACTATAATTTATAGGTTGTATCGTGATTTCACTAGTGAAAATCAATTTGATTATGTTATTTAGATTTATTTAGGTTTCATATTATTCATAATTATATCAATTTGAAGCCAAGCAAGAATAGAGACAGAATAATTACTTCCGGATTTTATTTATCTTTATTTATGCTAGACATGGTTTATTGTTGGATTTTAGTTTTCTATATGTGTATGGATAGCTTGTTAGTTTTGTATACTAGAAGACTTGTCTTTGTATACAATTTTGATGAAATTTTATGATGATATAGATTGAATACTATTATTGTCACTGTTTGCATTTAAATTATTATATTTCCATGCATGTTGATTATACTTACATTGTAGATGATATGGTGTGGGAAAACACATGGCAAGATCATATCATCAGATCTTTGTATTGTATTAGAAGGTTCACGACTTAGATGGTCCTGAACTCACCATTGGTACACCGTAGAATAATCTGATAGTTAGTTTGTCTTCCAAATTAAAGGAAATTTTAGATTATATATGTTCATTTAATTTGAAATATAAGAAATGACATTATATTAGAAATTGCATGATTTGAGGTATTAGGCCATCACCAACAGTTTTTATCAGAATATAGTTAACTCTACACTATTGTACAGTTAAAGTTACAGATTTTCAATTTTGATCTCCAACAATATCACTCTACATTTCACTCTACAATGGAATATTCATTTTTTATACTCTTTATTACAGATTTTATACTCTTTTAGGGGTTTTAGGTGTTTCAGTGTGCCAGGTTTCAGGGGTTTCCAAGGGTTTCAGGGGGTTTAGGGATTTTTGGGGGTTTTAGGGGTTTCTGGAGGTTTAGGGGTTTTAGGGGTTTCCGAGGGTTTTAGGGGTTTTCAAGGGTTTAGGGTTTTAGGGATTTCAGGGGTTCAGGGGGTTGGTGGTGCCGGGATTCAGCATAGTAATGAGTAGAATTTCTAGTTTATCATTCAAAGTTCGAATGTTACAATTGCACATGCAGTTGTAATACTGTAGAATTTCCTGATATTTATCTTATGTTCGAACATTACAATTGCAGCACGTCACAAGAAATTACTATTTCAAATTTCATAATGCAATTTCTTATAATTTGAAACTAAATGAACTTAAATAATGTAATTTTTTATAATTTGAAATGAAATTAACAAATATAATGCATTTCTTATAATTTCAAGGCAAAACACGAAAAAATATCCCTCTAATTTTATATTTTATTTTAATAGGTTCTTGTTCAATTTTATGTTTTACCAGATCCTATTTTGATGATACACTTTATTAGATATTTGTACTTTGATATTTTATTTCAATAGATCATTGTAAATTTTTTATATTTAGATAATTAACACTCAAGTTGTTAAATAATTTTTTGTGTTATTTATTTATGTTAATATAATAATTTGCAAAAACACCACACACTTATAGTCACTTTACCGATTTATATTATGCTTGTTTAAGATTTGTTAAATTATTTATGATCTTATTTCAAAAATGAAAGAATGAATTCTTGAAAGTTACTATTTTTCTTTCATTATGAATTTGGTAACTTTTTGAATTAAATATAGTTTTCAATAGGATTTAATTAGTTTTTAAATTTAGAATTAGAATTTCAAGGTGTTAGGATTTAATTCATTTTTGAATTGTGATTTAATACTATTTTTGAATTAACTTTCATATTTAAATTTTCAACAAATTTTGAATTAGGTTTTCTTTCATATTTGTGCGGTTTTCAATTTAGAGTTAGCATGTGAAATGTTGAGATAAAATCATCTCAATTATGGTACAAATCTAAAAATAAATAAACGAGATACCAAATAAATCCAAATACATAAATGATACAAAATAAATTCGATATTTTAATTAATAGACATGATATAATACAAAAAAAAATCAAAAAAAATAAACAAAAAAGATTTGCAACGTGTACTACACGTTTGCAATGTTGTACTACACGTTCAAAGAAATAAAACTGTTGAACTGAATGTGTTACACGTTGACCCTTATTTCTAAAAGCTTCACTAGCGAGAAATTGTTGACTCTTTCGTTTCACTCACGAACGACTAGAAGGAACGGCTAATGGCCATGGCCGGAAGTAAGGATTTAATCAAGGGACTCTCCGGTATGGAGCCATCATCGTGTCGCAGTATAGCATTAGAGATAGGAGACTTCTATCGAAGTTGTCGCTATCTCCGGTGTAGGTGGGTTTCCTTTTCAGCCGAAAGCGGGGGTTCTTGCCGCGGGGACGAACCTGAATCTGAATCAGATTCAGATTTCAGCGGCACTAAATGCGTATCTTGTTCATAAAAAATGTCATCGGAGTCTATGACCAACCGAGAGAAAGCGTGAAATTTGTTGGGTGTGAGGGCAAATGTCATCGGAGTCTCCGGCTACCTATTGTGCTTTCCCCGAATTCCTGTGCGAACTTTGTTGGGTGTGAGGGCAATGGTTCACTGCAAATCCGACAGTGCAGTGCTGGGTTTGAAGTGCGATGATTGTGTGCACGCTACCATCCAATCCGCGACCACTGTATCTTGGAGGCAACGGTTGTCCGCTGCCTCGATGAGAAGCTCTCTCCCTATGATTTTGCCCCACCGTTGTAGCTAATAACCTATTATGCCGCCGCCGATGAGGATGGAGATGGGATAATTCAGTTTTTTGATTCTTACATAATTTAGTGTTCTTAAGTTTATGGGTTCAGTTTAATTGATGCTTTAATTTCTCATTTTGCTTATTAAGTTTGATATGCAATCGAGAATTTGGGGATTTCTGAATTTTAGAGGTTTGTTCTTCATGATAAATCCTGGGTGTGTTCTTGGAAGAAGAACACTGATGTCTGTAATATTTTCTTCTTCTTTTTTTTAGTTTCTTGATTAAAAGTTAAAACGGTGTCATTTTGATGTTAGTAATTTAGTATCATTAAATATCGTAAAATATTAAAATCTAAGTCCTTTTTATCTCTTAAAGAAAATTAGAAAATTACACATTTCAACTTAAAATTGAATGTTATAACTGGCCGCACAAATTTGGAACTCGAATTCCGATGAATGGTTGCCAGCTAAATCTGGTTTGGTTTGGGTTAAAAAGTTGTGTGTAACCAAACTATGGTTAGTTATTTAAACATATTGTATGTGAAAATACTTTTTAAAAAATAATTGGCCACGTGTTGCACATCCGTCGTTGGTATGCAATGCACATGGATGTAGCATCGAGTGAACCAGCAACAACAAGCTAAGGCGAAGAAATATTGAAATTATTGATAAACACAAATTTTTGTATTTAATTTAATAAAACATAAAACAGTGTACAAATAAAATATTTTCGGATCAAATTTATATTTTTGGATCCAATCTCTATTTCTCCACTGATTAATCACTTTATGAACAAGTCTTCGAAGTTTTCGGAGAATATTTATTTCCTTGATCTTCTTTGACTTGGTCTTCAGTCTTTGACCCGTTTAATTCGGAGAGTCGATGCCTTATTTTCGGATCAAATGCCGATTTTTGGGTTGAATTTGGTGTAGAACGCTCTAAACCGTCTTGCTTGTGGATCAAACGCCGGAGGATCGATGCCTTGTTTCCGGATCAAACGCCGATTTTTGGGTTGAATTTGGTGTAGAACGCTTTAAAGCGTCTTGCTTGTGGATTAAACGCCGTCTTCGTGATGACTTTGGTGAAGAACGTCTTTGAATGCCGCTTGAAGAACGTGTCTTGTTTGTGGATCAAACGCCGTCTTTGAGATGACTTTGGTGAATAACGTCTTTGAATGCCGCAAGAACGCCTTGAATATCTAAGGAGCTGATTGGTATGGTGGAATGGAATGAGCATTCCCATGTCTATTTCCATTCCTCTGATTGGTATGCCTTAACATCGGGAATCACCATTCCCGAAGGAATCGCTATTCCCAAAAATAAGGGAACAACCATTCCACTCACCCCGTGGGTTTAGCTATTCCCAATGAACCAAAAAATTAATATATTGTATATTTACACATAATGACGTCTTATAATATCATTTGATCATATTTAGAAAAATAATTCGAAAATTATATTAAATAATTTATTATTATCATTATTATTATTTCATAATTATTTTTATATTATATATTTATATTTAAAAAAATTAAAATATATATGTTAAAATAAAATTTTGATATTTTTAAAATTGTATTGAAGAAAAATAAAAGTGGTACCAAAATAAATGTAATATATAAATATATTCTAATAAAAAATAAACTAATTATAATTTAATATATTCAGATAAAAAATTAAAATGATAAACTATTTTTCTATGGAGTAAAAATATTTTTATTAAGGTATACAAATTATTATGTGTATTAATTAAATACTCTGGAATAAAGTTTTTAATAAATTAAATAAATTATTTTTTTCTAAAATATTAGAAAAAAATCACTTACTATAAAAGAAATGCAATTTAGAAATATAAGAAAAAAAATTACAACACGTGTTAATAATATTAGTTATTACACTTTGTTCAATTATAAAGAAATTTAAAAGTATTAAAAATATTCATTTTATAATATCAAAAGTAAAATAGTATTCGATTCCGTTCTTCATTCCAGTGACATACCAATCATATGAATTGTGATTCCATTCAGACCTTCATTCCATTCCTAAGTTCATTCCATTCATACCTGATTCCATTCTTTCATACCAATCACCTCCTAAGGGAACTTCACTTTTTTTCAACTGATATGGAGCCCTATTTATAGTTCTAGGGAGAGAGAAATAGGGCTGAGGTGGCGCGATTTGATTGACTCCTCAATATTTTGGACTTATCTTTATCAAATCATTGATTTCTGCACAGATTTGACACGTGTCGACTCCTGATTGGTTGGGATTATCCACATATTTAAATATCAACATTTATTTATTTAATTTAGGAATTAATTCATGTAAATCCCTAAAATATAAATAAATGATATAGTTTGATATTTAAATCTTTATCTCCATTTATTAAATATCAATATCTTTTTATTTAATTTAAGAATTAATTTAATTAAATTCCTAAAATATAAATAAATGATATACTTTGATATTTAATTATTTACATAGCATAATTTAATTTAGCCATTAAAATTTATTCGTCTACAAGTTGTTTGAAGCTCCACTCTATAAATTGAAAAGTATTTGGTGGTTTGAACAGCATTGCTCGTATAGTTTTGAAGACCAAATCAGCATCAGCATCCAACATGATGATATCTTCCCCATTAACATTGAATTCATTGGCACAAATGGTCAAAAGGAAGAGCCGGTTAAGGGTCCAAACAGCCTTTTCCACGCTAATAAATTCGTAACACTTCCCATTCGCTATCTGCTTAATTATGCTAATTACTAACTATTAATTATAAAACAAACAAAAATTAATGATCAGGTGTACTACTAATTAAATATTACTCACCGTCTCGGTGTTGATTTCGCTAATCGCCAACTTGGATGCTTTCATCACATCATGGTAGAAAAATTTGTTCTCCTTCTCACACAGTTTCATCCGCATGAAAGGGGAGTCGAAAAAGGCGGGAGTGTAGTCCACCTCATACCCCTATCAATTTCCAATCAAAATTAATTACCTAATTCTATCAAAATTAAAACAATTGAATCAATCACCCTGCTCTCCCGGACTTGATGTAGGAATGTGATGAGCTGCTGGCGTATGTTAGTACAGTGGAGTGCCTTCTCCAGAGACCTCCATTGTTCACTATCTTCATCAAAATCATCTTCTTCGAAATAAAACTTGTCCATGAAGGTGCCAATTATAAGCATTTCGTGACGCGTCGGCTCCATATTCTCGCCTCGGTACCGTTTCCACATGTCTGGCTTCAGATCCATCGTCTCTTCATTCTGGCCGCCCACACCCAACTTTTCCATCTTCGCTTCCGTACGTCTATTTCTTTTTACAAATCTAAATTCTAAAATACCAAAAATAAAACATTAATATTAATTTAGGGTTTTAAATTTCAGATTTTTATTTTTTTTTAATGAGTTAATTATATTTTTGCACCCAATATTTGGTTGTTTTACACTTTTGTCTTTAGCTTTTGAAAGTTATATTGATATCAAAACTTACGCGAATTAATACTTGTAGTACTTCAGCAATTTTCCAGATCTTGTTAGTCTAAGTAAACTATTTTGAAATTAATGTTCGATAATTATTGGCTTTTGAAGTAAATTTAAGTTTATAAATGAATTTTATGATATTTTCTATATTAAGAGTTTGTATTTGCTATTTTAAAAGTTGAAACCAAACTTAGAAACATAAATTTGATTACTTATAATATACTACTTTATATTTCTACTTGTAATTCGGAACATAATTATTTTGCAGATTTTTTTTGCTTTAATTATTACTACCTCCGTTTCATAATGTTTGTTGTTTTATTTTTTTTATCTGGAATTAAGAATTAATTTTGTGGACAAATATACTCATCCCTTATATATGCCATAAAATCTAATTCATCTATATTTTCCTAAAAAATAACAATATTTTCTCTCTCCATATATTTTTCTCTCTTCATATATTATAGGTAAGTTAGACTCAAAAAATCTTGTAGGATTTGAGAGGGTTAAAATTGGGAGAGAGAATGTCAAATTATATAAAACAACAAACATTTTGAAACTAAAAAAAAAACCTTAAACAACAAACATTATGAAACGAAGGTAGTATTATTTTCCACATTTATGAGAAAAGCGAGTATCATTTTAAATTTTTGAATTTAAGGTGTTGTCTTATCCGTTTGTTCTGTAAGTGGTGTCAATCAACAGCAGGTCATTGAAAGAATCAAAGTCGACAACAATAGAAAGTGTCGAAAGAAAAAAAATCATCAATCTCCCCACATTGTCCGACTATACATTCCAATAAAAGAAGGGTTCATTATTAGGCTTGCTGATAAATTACTGAAGCAATCTTTCTACATAAACTTACAAACACGACTTACTTCGATACCCACTGAGTGCATAACTAGCAAAACATATTGTTTGGCATGGGTGAAGTGATGAGTCGACTGCAATAGATAAGACTGATCCACATAAACCAAATTGTGATTATGCACTTTTTCAAGTAATGTCTCTTTCCAAGGACCACATTGAACTCTTGATATTCATAATCTGACTTTCCAGCGAATTTTTTTTGTTCGGACAAAATAACATTGGTCGGATCTCCTAACACTAAATCTCATTCAGCGTGCATATTCACAATACAACAAAAATATACTACATGATCTAGATTAGCAACAAAAGAATCAATTTCCAATCTTTTCTCAATTTTATTTACCAAAGACACTTGTTTTCATCATCTTCATTCACTAATATTGAACTCATTCCAAATATATTTTTTGTACTTTGATCTATCAATGGCTCACTCTTGCTTTCATCGTCTTCATTACTATTCAACTCATTCGGAATATTTTATGCACATTGATGCTCAACTTTCGAGACTTGATCACACAAACTTATGGGCTCACTAATGCTTTCATCAGCTTCCTAAATATTGATCACATTAGGATTATTTCATAAATTTTCATGCTCAACTTTCAGAGCTTTTACATCACAAAAATATACTCCATTAGATGTGTTTTCAATCTTCACTGCAGTTTCTTGCCAATTTTCACACGTACTAATTAATTAAACACGTACATGTAAATTGCAAAGGAAACCTAATTAATTAATCAGTGGAAGCTGCAGGTTTTTTGAAACTCCACTCTATAAATTGAAAACTCCTTGGTGGTGAACACCATTGGTGAATCACAAGAATCAATTTACGCAGAATCTCTCCCTAGCAGCAGATATAAGAGTCATAAAGATAGCCTTAGAAGATCGAGGTATCAATTATGTTATAACTTCTGAAGCTTCACAACATGTGTAATTCATTTGATCAAAACATCACATATATGGCCAAATAATAAAAAATATATATATGTAATACAATAATTCTTCTTCAGATATTGTTTCTCAATCTTCATCTTAACAATTATCTAGCAACAGAATGCTCTGGCATCTGTAGCCATAGCTTCTTGGCAGACCAACACAGCTAAAGTGACCCAGGCTTGCAACTTATCAGATTCTCTCTTGTATGGATATCTCTCCAAATAATTAACAGGAAACAGTAAGACACAAATATATACAACATTTATACATATTAAAAAGGTAGAATTAAGAGAAAAAAAGCACCGCGTTAACCATTTCAGATTATATATCATTTTAAAAACTGCAATACAAATTAATCCCTAAAATCTGATAAAGTACCATCATCTAAGCAACCAACCATCTTCTTTCAAATAAGATGATTGAAGAATGATCTACACGCGCATAAAGATATGATATGCATGTATGTATGAAGTATATCAGAGATGGAGGTTATACCAACAGATTGATGGTGTACTCTTTGGTAACAAACTCATCTTTCCTTGGCTTGCTAACCTTTTCCACCATTGTTGTTGATCGAAGGTATATCGCCTCTTTAATTTCACTTTTGTAGCCCCAGATAGTTTGGACTGACGAGAATTTCTTGATATGGGGACTAATTGATCGGAATTTTCAGAAAATGGGGAAATAGAAGAGGAGAGAAAATAAGAAATGGGAATTGGGGAAAGGGTTCTCTCGTTTTTCTTTTCATAGTATAATTTTTTTAATATTTCTAAGTAATTAAAATCTTAATTTTTTTGGAGAAAACTTGAAATGACAAGAACTCATTATGAACACACATATAATTAGAGGATTAATGACCAGTAATTAGGAAATTAATTTTTTCTCATTAATAATATGGAGTACTTTTTAGTGAGGAATTTACCTTACTCTCATAAAAAATGTAAATATATATTATGCTTTTAGTGACCATTTTCTTGTACTCTCACTAAATTTTGGTCACCATAACTTGATTTTCTTGTAGTGTGTATATATATATTTCAAATTAACTTTTAAGTTCATATAATTATAGCCGTAAATATACATGCACACCATGATCGAATCGGTCTAAACTCTAAACAATTCGAAGTAGACCATTGTAAAAGTTGGGATATATATGTCTACAAATTTACTCATGCACAGATGTATTCCTTTTTGAAAAAAAAAATTCCTATATTTTGATTGGCTTGCATTTTGTAGCTACTTAATTATCAATCAGTTTTTATGTGTACGTGGACAAGTGCGGATTTCTTGCCAACAAAGTCTCAATAAATGACAATTGTGGCTAGCTAGTAAACATCATATAGATCAATAGATGTTTATTTTTGAAGAAGAAGAGAAAAAGAAGAATATTTCTTTTTTTTTTTTAGGAAAAAAAAATAGTTGAAATTGAAGAAGAAGAAGAAGAAGAAGAATATTTGCAAATGACGGATAAATGAGGAGATTTCTTGGGTGGAATATGATTTATTTCCTGACATATAGAAACTATTATAAATTTTTTTCCCAAAACCACAACATTACATACCAATAACATACATAAATATAGTTATCATAATTAAATATGAATTCCCATTCATCAAGTCTTGCACCATAATAACATTTTTACTAAATTACATTTTAATTTTGCTTTTACAGAAAAAAAAAAAAAAGAGAGAGAGAGAGAGAGGATGAAGAAGTGCTTAAATATACGTTCTCACTATGCATGCATCTGCATGTATGCATCCTAGTACATCACCGCATTCATGCATTCTTTCTCATTAGTTGTAGAACCACAAGGATAGAAGAAGAGTCAGCCATGTCAACAATCCAGCAATAGATCTGTGAGCAAGTGCAAGGCACTTATCCACCGTCGATAATAAACTTATGTGGACGTGAATAAAGGGTGTTAGATATATTTTGTTGTGTTTGTTTGGTTTTCTACATACTGCTACTAAGTACTATGATGTATAAATAGCTGAAGCACAATAGTTTATAATTGATTTTGATAGAAATAGAATTGAGATAATTTTCTTTCGAAGATATGAGAAATTTTCTACTTTCATATACACATATTCATAAATCTAACAGAGGAAAATATTTATTATATAGACAGAAAAAAAAGTAATGCCAAAAATAATTTACCAGGAGGCGATATAAATCCGATCCAAAGTTCAAAAGCTAGCTAGTTCAAGAATTAATTAACGAAATAAAAAATAAGTATAAAGTAATAACTTGTATTCAAGATTCAAGAAAATTTAATCCTATCAGTAAATAAAAAAGAAAAAAAACTCATTTACTCTCTGGAACTTCATTTGTCTTTCGTTAAATTTTGATACATATTTTTAATTTTCAAACTTGAAAAAGGAAGAAAATATATAGAAAAACGAAGAGAAAAATATAGCCGAAGTTGTAGGATATAAAAATGAACAAGCAAAAGTTTTTTTTTTTCGGTTGAGTTGGCAAAATAACAAAGAGAAAAGTTAAAAGGGTAAGATGATTTTTGCCTTTATTTTATTGGCTTTTCAAAATTGAAAAAAAAGACCAAGAACGTTGACACAAAAGCGACACACGCATCCAAACAACTTAATTAAAATAAAACCCAAGTTCTACAAAATAAAGCTAACTAAATATGACCTTACTTTTGGAATAACTTATTTAATTCTAAAATACTGTACTTCCTTCAAAAGTCTTCACAT
This sequence comes from Perilla frutescens, assembly GCA_026008535.1. NCBI lineage: Eukaryota > Viridiplantae > Streptophyta > Magnoliopsida > Lamiales > Lamiaceae > Perilla > Perilla frutescens. Next base: position 5,540,340 of record BRKX01000012.1, on the reverse strand, counting down.
TAATTAATTACTACTCCGTACTAGTTAAAATCATGCTCTTTCATATTATTTGATATTTTTAATTTTTTAACCCTATTTCAGAATATTTAATATTTATCATTTTTCTTTCACACATTACCCCTATCAAAACACTAAAATTATAAGAAAGTATATTTATCACGTTTATTTTAAGCTTAATTTTTGTGGAAAAGTTAAAACATCAAATAATATGAAATGGAGAGAGTACTTTCGTTCGATGCCGAAAATTATTTATCAATTTAAAATTTGAAAAATAAAAGCTATGAATTTACGACTCCAGAAATCATATTATTTTTCAACAAAAATTCCTATATCAATAATCTATTAAATTTAATAAATAATTTATTAAAAATAATTAAAAGTATAAAACAGGTGAAATACTCAAATACGTGATCTTTAAATTTCTAGATTAATTATATAATTTTTACTTTTTCCCAGATTCTGAAGTCTGAAATGATAGATAAACAATCCTTCAAATCATAAATGGTTTAATATTTTGATCATCATATTTTACTTATAACTTCAAAAGGTCCGCTGATCCGACCCGAGAATACATATGCGATAACATAGAAATAAGAAAAACTAAATTGATGATCATTTCGAAAGAAAGAAAAAAAACCTTCAAAATTAGGTCAAATATGAGTTTTTTTGTTGAATATAATCCAAACATAAGTCAGGTCCGAGTATTCGTATGGTTGGATAGATTCATATGAATTTATCTTGTGCATAAAGAAAGGGGATTAATTCTCTCCCAAGATTAATCGGGACAAAGTTTCAACACTCTGTTCATGAAAAAAAAATAATCAAAATCAAGAGTCAATTTATTCTCTTTTCCCCCCCAATATATATAATATATAGATATATGTAGCTGTCACTCTCCCTCCTGTTGTTACATAACACCAATTTTAGCTTTCTTCTTCCTCAGGTAAATTATAAATTCTAGAATTTGCTGATCACTATTTTAGTCTGACAATTTTTTTGAATATTGATTGCTACTCCAACTTTTGTGCACTTCCTCTCTTCCAATAATTATTGTCGTCAGCGTCACATATCACTATTTAATTGAACCGTACGGTTTTCTTCTTGTTCTGATAGTAGGATTTGTGGTTTCGTTGCTCATTATTGATGTATGATCACTTGTTTTTGTTGCTGGGACTTTAAATTTGCAGGGGAGCAAAAGGAAAAATTAAGAATTGGGGTGATGGATATTGCGGGTCATGCTGCTCCAATCAAGAAACTGCACTGGCTTTCGTCTGTTTTTTGTGGGATTTTGATGTGCAAGATTGTGAGTGTTTTTCTTGATATTTTATGCCTGCCCTCTTTCTGTTGATATTGGTTTGATTGTGTTATATGTGTTGTATGTTAATTTCTGGATACTAATGTTATTGTTGTGTTGATGGACTGAGTGTATTCCAATTTCTTTGGAATTTTGAGGTGGTGGACTTATGATGTTTACTATTAGTCCTCTTCATTTATCCCATTTATCTTCATATTTTGTCATGGGAAAATAATTGAGTTGTCGTAATCTTGTTAGAAATAATTTCGGATGGGGGAGATGATCATCCAGTTGTTTTCAAGAATATGGCCCTGTTGTAACTTGTAATATATTTAAAACCATTTTTGTCCAGAGTTGTTTGTTTTATTTTTCAATGTCAGTTTTTATGGCAGGTGTGCCTCATAATAAAGGGGTTTTGAGTGTGGGTGTGTGTGGTTGATTTCAATGCTCTGGTTTTGGTTTTGGTTTTGATTTGTCGCAGTTCACTGCAAATTAAGACTACCACTTAGTGTCCCCGGAACAATAGAATCTTCTCCTAGTCAGGTCTAAGGTTAAAACAGGATAGTTGATTCCAAAATCCATCATTCTTTTGACTCTGAACGTGAAGATGGTGATTGATATTCTCACAACTAACAAGCATATTGGTTATTTATGATTGCCCTTTTTGAAGATATATTGTATTGTTTTACAGGTATATGACCTAACAGCAGCAATTAGTGCTTTGTTCTTCAAGGGATACAACAAGCTTAACAACAAAGAAAAGCTTGAATGGAATAATAGGTAGTGCTTCTTGGTGATGTAATGATATGTTCTTTAGTTGCCATTAAACGCATTTGCTACCTTGAATTTAGTATGTTACTATTGGCTACTGTTGTGCAGGGGGTTCTCCACTTTCCATGCCTTTGTTGTAGCTGCTGGTTCTCTGTATCTGCTTCTTTTTTCAGATCTTTTTGTTGATGATGTAGATGGGTTATTTATCAACAAGTCCTCAACTCTATCAGACACTGTACTGGGGGTATGTTTTAGCTGCCACAAATCATTATGATATTGTTGAAAATTCTATGAAGTATACGTGGGTTTGATATCAGTAACGAAAGGGAACATCTCGTTGCTCTTTATAAAGATATTAGATTCAATAATTGCCTCTGGGCTTGAGGGAACTTGTTTCAGTGAATGGTCTAGGTATCTCAATAGATCTTTCATATGTTTCTCTACTGATATTCCATTGTCCTACGTACTCCTTTATTGCAACTTCTTTCTTTTGTAAATGATTCATGGCAACTTTGTTAATTCCAATGTTTGAGGTTCTTTTGTAAAATAGCTAGAGGCATGTCTTAACCTTGATTTCTTTTGTTATTTAATGTCACAGGTTTCAATTGGGTACTTCCTATCCGATCTGACATTGATTCTTTATCATTATCCAGCTCTAGGTGGAGTGGAGTATGTAAGTATGAGACACAACCATTTTTTTCCGAATCTATGTTTACCCCTAGTTATCTATCCTGTTTCATTGTTGCTAAAGTACATAAAACAGCCTACTTGAGTACATAAGCGTTTGAGATGTCATTCATGGCTTACTGTCTGAGTGCCTGTGCATATGTTAAGATAATATATATATATATATATATGCATGTATGTATGTATATTTCAAAGGCCTTATCAATTTTGTCTAGCCTTTTGTTTTTTGGCTAATAGTAATTATGTGCTCATCTGTTTTGGTAGATCCTACATCATGGTCTCTCTATGTTTTCCATCATTCAGTCCCTCTTGAGTGGTCAAGCGCAATTCTACATATTCATGGTTCTCTTTACAGAAATCACTACCCCTTTTGTTAATTTAAGATGGTAAGCTTAGGAGACATGAATTCTTCAAATCCTTTCTCAGTTTTCATTTCTTAATTTGTATACATTTATTTATTCATTTGACGCCCATCCAGGCATCTTGATGTTGCTGAGCTGAAGAATTCCAAACTTTACATTTACAATGGTGTGGCATTGTTCTTTGGGTGGTTGGTATGTCTATCAAGCTCTATTCAATTTCAGAAAATTCTTTATTTGTTACTAGTCTAAAAGGTGTTCTGCATGCAAGTTCCAACATCCATATATTAATACAAGTCACTAATTGAACTGATCGTCTGCAGACTTGGTATTAACGACTTTTTACTGATCAACATTTTATCTGCAGCCACAAATTTGTCCCAACTCATGGCAAATGTGTGGTATGAAGTGTTTGTCAGCAGAGGATCAGTCATAAAAATATAATGCTCAATGAATCAATGCAAACTGGTTAAAGCAATTTTTTACTGAGATAAATAGTTTCTTTTGGATGACAATTTATCACCATGGTACATACCTCAGTTCACTATGATTGTGTTGAACTTGAAGTACATTGGTATCTCCTTGTGTTGTCTATGACAGAGAAGTTTATTATGTCAAAATTTGACTCTAAGCTTATCTTAAAAGAAAAAAAACTATGCTTCATTCTGATTCTTTGGTTGTCATATTTTTAAGGTTATAACATGTAAACTAATGGCTTTCAGGTTGCTAGGATCATTTTGTTTGTGTTCCTATTCTGCCACATGTTTCTCCATTTTGATCAGGTAATGCTATTCCACATTGCAATACCAGATCCCTAAATAACTAAAAATCCTCATCTAACATCTGTTATATCCTTGTTTTCATAATTAAAGTTGATGCAAGATTACTTCATCAGATGCACATCTGGTGTTAAACTGTATACATGCAGCTTCTTGGATAATTACAATTTTCTGCTAGCATTTTACTGCCACGTATCTGAAATTAGCATGGTTGGAACTTTGCCACCTTAATTCTCGATTATACTAGATTGGTTAAATATATAAGATAATCTAAAGCTTCCTTCTGGAGTATTTGGTTATTGTGAACACACCACAGCTAAGGTTTACTTCAGAGCGTAGACATTAATGGAATACAGTGTCCACCAATTTTCGAGGCCTTGAAAGTCATGGAAGTAGTGAAGTTAAAGCACAAGTATGTTGCTATGTTAAAATCAAAAGTGTAGACAAATGTTAAAATAAAAGTTTCGACATGAAATCCAACTATCCCACTTAAAGAACATTAAAAATAAATAGGAGCGCTGTAGCATAATCTGTACAACTTGATCCCTATTCAAATAGCATAGTGCATGCTCTTTTATTTGTTAATAATATTTCTTGGGGGGGGGGGGGGGGGGGTAGCATACTAGCATTCCCCTGCTTTCAAGAATAACCAGGGTCTTGACTCTTGATATAAGGAGCATTTGTTTTGCATGAATGTGCCTAAGATGTGTCTTCTTATTAGTTTATTCTCGCTCGTCTCTCAGGTCAGGAAAGTCTACCCATTGGGCTTCTACAGCTTGATTGCAATACCTCCGGTGCTGTCAATGATGAACAGCTTCTGGTTCTGGAAAATTGCCAGAGGTATGGTAAAAACCTTGAGAAAAGCTAAACAGGGCTAGTAGCGATTCTTGAGGATAAAATTGTTTAGGATGTACATTCTTTCAAGTAGGCCGTGTTGAGACCACGGCTTTTAGGATTTATACGATAGCAAGCAACTGTAAATCGTCCCCTCCTCCATCCCCTCCCCCGCGCCTTATTCTGGATTCTACACTAGCTGACTGCGCAATAGTCCCTTTGTCGATAAATTCTGTGTATTCTTGTGAAGTTTACTGTTTTTCCAGTATCACTCCAACATTTTTTATGCCAAAAATATTAAATTTTCCTTATAGTTTCCAGATAATTAGTCGAATCTATGTTGTATTTTTAGTCAGAGAAAAAGGAAGCACGCAGTGCATTTGCTGTTTGTATGTTTCTGCCTACAGGGCATAAATGTAATTTAAGGTGGACTTGGGATTTAAAACGATGATGTTTAGTATATTGGTTTGCTCTTCCTTAACAGTGATTTGTAACGCGTTTATAAGTTCTTTCAAGCGTTTTTATAATATATATATATCGGTATTTATTTATCTGTGGGCCTCGTGATATATATTACATTAAATATGATTCTTGAACTTAAATAAGTAGGGAAAAATAGCTAATTAATAAAATAGATTTATCTAAAAAATATAAAATAACAAAATAGAATAATAAGATGGTAAGCCATGGAAAAAATCCAAGACAAGTTATAGGGATGTATCATTGTACAGGACAAAAGCTATCTTGGTTTATTTCGTCCATCACTAGTAAGGAAGTTTCCTTTTTATTTGAAAAATAGAAATCCCGACAAAATTATGAAAATATTAGTAATAGGTTGGCTTCTTGGAAAATATGCAATAATTCAAAATTAAATCTTTTTTCCTAAAAAGAAAAAGTGGGTGGTGGTGGTGTGGGTTGTTTAGGACAAATGGCATAAAATTCCTTTAACTAATGTGTTGCCTTTTTCTTTGAAAAATATTTGCCTTTGTGCAAAAAGGGGCTGTTTGTGTGTGTGTGTGTGGGGGGGGGGGGGGGGTCATTAAAATCCCACGAAATTTAAGAATAATTATTTCTATTTCAATGTTTAAAGAGTGGGTGGGGGGGGGGGGGGGGGGGGGCTATGTATACATGGACCGTGGTTTTTATTTTAAAACTGCAATTAATTTGGTAATAATTTATGTCTACTTTGATAAATCGCGCAAAAAGTTTTACATTTATAAATACTAGTAATAATTTCTTAATAATTAATTGAATATTGGCCCCTACATTGGCAGGACCGCTGGAGCACTTGGCCAAGCCGAAAAGTCAAACAAGAACACCTACTTTTATCCAATTTTTTGTATTTCATTTGAGATTAAAAAGAATTATGAGAATTTTATAGTTATAAAAAAAATTAACTATAATAATAAAGTCTGATGCCTATCATATCTTAGATTTTACAAAAAGAAAAAGGCGGAGGATTTAAAAAAATTGAAGGTGTTGGATTTAAAAAGGCAATAAATCTATCCAAACAGGCCAAACTCTACAATTCTCCATTTAAACTACTGACTTAAATAGAAAAGTAATCAAATACTACATGAGTAATTTATTTTAATTTTAACGATATTGTAAAAACTATTTACTTAACCATGTTATAAACAATTAGGTGCGATTCTAGCTAGTCCTTTCGATCCAATTTTATCAAATCATAGATTAGAAATTTGATTGAGTAAAAGTGAAAACTTATCAAGAACAGTGGAGATTGAAGATGTGTTAGTCACATTCACATTGTGACATTGTGTTAGTTCAAAAGAATTGATTAAAATAAAATAAAAGTCATTGAAGATGGCATATTATTCACATTGCGTTAGTTTTTTTTATTAACACAACTGACTTGATGATATTGAATATATTGAAATACGTGAGCTTTGATTTTTAAACAATCTCACTTCATCACTAAACCATCCCCACTGGGACATATTAATTAATATTATTCACATTGTGATAGTTAATAGCAATAATCTTAGTCAGTTTTCCATAATGAGTAATCGAATTCATAATCTTCCAATAATTAGTAATATGGTGTTAATTCGAGTTTTCCTTGTGAGATATGTTATGCACAAGGTACAAAATGTCAATAATCCGAATTCATAATCTTTGGATGATAGTGGACACAAAAGGCCACGTCAGCAAGACAAAGAGCGAGGCGCAGGGTCCGAGCCGTTTGCAGACAGACCGTGTTCGGGCAATGGCCCATACCATGGCGTAGAGGTAGTAGAGCTGTCTGTCTTAAATCAACCGTTACTCGTTTCACCAATCAAACCATTCTATTTTTTCTTTCACCAATCCGGATAAAAATAAGAGTGGGAGAAGTAATTCGTCAAATCGTTGCTCAGTATGTGGAGAAATCCAGCTATCAATTTGTTGCGACGGGCGTTGAGGCCGCCCGCCCGCCCCGGATCCGTCAACTCACCCGCTAACCGTTTCGCCGGGTTCCTGACGCCGTCGTACCGCTATTACTGCGGCTCCGCGGCGAACGGCGGCGATGGGGACGGGAATGGGAATGGGAATGCGATGACGTATGCGGAGGCGAAGAGATTGATGAGGCTGGTGAATGTGGAAGCGCTGAAGGATAAGCTGGGGATGGAGAACAAGGAGGTGATCCCCTACGCCGATCTCTTGGAAGCCTGCGAGAGCATCGGCGTCGCGAAGTCGGCGACGGAGGCGGCTGCCTTTGCTAGAGTGCTTGATGAAGCCGGCGTCGTTTTGCTCTTCCGTGATAAAGTCTATCTCCATCCTGATAAGGTTCTGCATTCTTTTTTCCTTCGTTTTTTTTGTTGTTGTATTGATTTGTGTGTTAACCGTTTGTGTGTGGGGTTTTAATTTGAAAAGTTTTGGAATTTGATTATTGGGGATTTTGTGGGGTAAACCTAATTGGTGATGAAATCATGTGTTTTTTGTGTGTGGGATCGGGAACAGGGGAGATTTAGGTGAACCCACATGACTCTTAAAATATGATTGCACAAAGAGAAGGGGATGATTGATATTCATTCCACTTGTTTTTATTTTTTATTTTTATAAAAAAAGATCTTGGATTCTTGATGGCTTATTGCACAATAAATCAATAAAATTTGACACGAGATATTGAATACATCTTGTTGGGGAGGGGGAGAGAGTAGTTGTCCTTGACTATGAAGTTTTTGATGGGGAAAGGAGGAGAGGGAGAAACTGAATTCTTGAGAGTTGAGAGAAGATATAAGTGTAATTTGAGGGACTAGTTCAACCGGTTTTTGGGTGATAAACAGTGGCCTAAACCTCATCAGCTCTTGCCAGAACATACATATCAGTTACCACACTCGTGTAAGCAGTTTGTGTCGTAATGTACTTATGTACCTGGTTCACAGTTACCGTAGTTATAGACAGAGTGAAAATACACAGTGTGCTTCCCGTCAGAGTCAATGAATTATGAAGTCGTCTGTAGTAGTATTAGTAGAAGTTGCTTTTCCTTTGTGGGATGATCCTCCTCGAAGGAACTAGGAAATTCCAAAGTCTTGCACTAGCTTGGTTATTATTTATTCATCTCATCATTCACACTGTTTGTTTATGGCATTGAAATGCTAACATCATTCTGACATAGGTGAATTCAAGCATTATTTTCTACTTCGATAGATTCTGTTTCAGATGATTTCAGTTAGTATTCACATAGCAGAGGGTTTTCATGTCTTGCTGTTGAATGATCACACACATTCAGAATTCTGCTATTGATATGAAAAAGGTTGCATTTCATTCTCATGATTGAAGATGTGGCCTCAACATCCCTTTTCGTGACTCTTTTCTTTAGGTGGTTGATTTGGTTAGGAAGGCAGTGCCCTTTACTCTTTTGCCCGAAGATGATCCATGCCAAGGCGAGCTCAAGGCACTGCAGGCGAAGAAAAATGAAATTGACATGCTGGCACACAAGCAGGTTCGTCGTATATTGTGGACTGGATTGGGGGCTGCTGTGGTACAGGTTGGACTCTTCTTTCGTCTGACGTTCTGGGAATTTTCTTGGGATGTGATGGAGCCAATTGCATTCTTCACAACCACAGCAGGAATAGTCATAGGGTACGCCTACTTCTTGATCACTTCAAGAGACCCGTCGTACCAAGATCTGTTGAAGAGACTCTTCCTCTCAAGACAGAGGAAGCTCATCAAGAGGCACAATTTCGATATCCAGAGGTTGTTGGAGTTGCAGAAGAAATACAAGGTGCATCATCATGATTCGTGTGCGTTCATTAAAAGGAGGACGGGGGTGGAATTGGAACCGGAGGACCTTTTACACGATCGTTGATACCATGTTATCCATCCGCCCCCGCTGCTTTTAACTTCGTCGCTTAAGAAAAATTACCTCACGTTCAACCACAAGCTCAGTAAATTGCCATGATTTTTCTTGGCTGCCTCAGCTAATATTTGGAGTTGAGGTTAGAATTTTCAATACTTTTCTTTTCCTTTAAAAGGCAGAGGATACTGGGAAGTAATGGTACTGACGCTAGTAGTAATTTGTATCTGCTTCTAACCATTTGAGGTCACATATAACTATGTAATGCATATAAAATTTGGGCGCCCTTATTCCAATTTGTTCTCTACATTCTTGCTTTGCTTCTATGATTAACATACCATCAAGCCGAGTAGTGGAAAACTTGATAAGCACAAGCTCGACTTGATTATTTATCAATATATTAAAAAAATTATATTAATTATTTTCATTGTTGAAAAGGGGAAAATATTCAATTATTTATGGTAGAAACTAGAAAGTATATTGAGCATTTGAGCTTTCTACTTTCATACGTTCCTGCATAAATCAAGAATATCAACCAAACTATTGAAGCTAAAAATATACCATAGTAAATAAAATTCAAAAAAAAAAACTAAATTAGGATTTAGCACTCACAACTTAGATTTTGCATGCACGGACTACAGACTACAATGAATTAATCTGGATCTCAGATTTATTTATAAAAAAAAAAAACAAACTTAAGATGTTCAACTAGCCGAACTCAATAATTGTACCATGATTCGTAAAAATGGCTACTGATTCTTTAAATGATCCGAGGGAATAGCAAGTGTTCTATATGAATAGTTTTCTGTATTCATCTGCCTCTTCAGCCATCTCTTCCATGCTTCTGTCCTTCCTCTCCTTGTCGAGATCGAGCTTCTCCTTCAATTCCTTCTCCTTTGCATCAATCTGTTCCAACCAAGGATTAGCTGAGGGAGAGGAGAAAGATCCATAATTGGATGAAGCTATGAGTTATATTGTCTTACAGCATCGTATATCTCATCGTTCTTTTCAAAATCACCACCTTTGCGTGGGAGTACGTGGATGTGGACATGAGGAACGGTCTGTCCAGCCTGAGGCCCATCCTAAGGGGAAAGACGACAATCCAGATATTAGACCTTGGAATAAGCTAGAGGAAGACATGTTGCTAATCGTAGATAAGAAAATAAGCATCCTAGGTACCAATTCTCCCTAATGCATGTTCATACGAGAGAAATTCCTAAACAGCAAATTAATGATTCCGTCTCCTCTATCCTTGATGCGTATTGCAATACGATGTCCACAATTCTTCATATGATTTCCACAAACCTAGCTAAACAGCAATATTGAAGAACATGATAGGGGAAAAAAAAAATGATTCCTTCTCATCTATCCTTGATCTTACTTGGATTGCAAATGTCAGTGACGATGCCTTATGATAGGACTCAAGCTGGCGCCCAATCTTCTGAGCCGTAAGCCATAGATCACTAGTCTCATCAGCAGTGAGATCAATGAAGCGCTTCACATCACGTCTTGGACAGACAAGCACGTGTATGTTGTGTCAAGTCAACCAAATAGGAAAATTCGAATATATTCAAGACCAAGAAAACCTACCAAGTTCATGTGGAGTACCCGTGGAGTATATATTTAGGCAAATGAAAAGGCATAAATTTCTTGATAATGAGGCACGCTTTCAGAAGTCAAGAAGCTAGAACTAATATGAGCTCAAGGGTGTTCGTTCCGTTTATTCTAGATGCATTAAAATCGCTATGGTTAACATGCACAACACGGTCACATGAATTCGTTTGTTGAAGACGCTATAGAAATATGGACGGATAAAAGGATATGACCTGCAACAGAAATCGAAACAGCATACAATCAACAAGATATAACTTTAGAAGATACAAGGCATGACGAATATGGTTAAAAAATACTAAATATTGATCTTTTTCCCATTTTTCTCAGCTTTGCTATTCTCATCAAAGATCATATACCATTGTGTGATACACAGGATTCGACATCAACAATTATAGATTGCAACACTCAGCTCACGCAATAGTTTTTTTTGTTTTTTTTTTTTTTTTCTTAAGAGCAAACATAACTCAAATCAAAATTCATAAATTTGGAAGCCCAGATTTCTGCTAAAAATAACATCATAATAATCCAAGAACAGCTCAACCATCCATCAAACACATACAAACAATAAATTTATAATTATTAAAAAAAAACGAAAAATCGATAGGGGAAATGCATACCGGGAAGAAGAGGGCGTAAATTGACCAGAGCATACGACAATTGAGTAGAGTAGAACACTTCTTTGGGGTCGATTTTGTACGGGCCAAATGCATAACTCTCCGATTCCATCTGCGATTTCAGTTTTTCAATTGAAATAAATCAAAATCAACGAAATACAGAATTGCACCAACGTAACGGAATAAAATTAGGCTTAAACAGTACTTGCCTTATTACCGCTGTGAGTGAAGGAGGAAGAGTTTCTGGCAGAAGGGGAAAATGGCACGTATTGGCGGCGAAAGAGGCCGCGCGTGGAGGGGTGTAAGTGGAGAAACGGAGTTAGAAAGTGTGGGGAATGAAGGAAAGGCGTGAACTTTAACATTACCACGCAGCGCTCCGGGGCAAAAGTGGCGGCGCGTGGAATTCTTTTCTCCTCCTTTTTTATTTTCTCAAAAAGTCGCGCTACCAATTTTTCGTATGCGCAAAAGTCGCTACTTACAACTTACCGCAGCTTTCCAATATAATTTGTGTAGATTTTAACAAAAATGTCCTTAATTTTAATTAATTATACTCTATGTTCCAGATTATTAAAATATTAATAAATTTATTCTGAGATTTAAATTTTGATGACGTAAAATCAACTCACGTTGGTTTTTTATTGCTAAAATTTAACTCTCGTGATAAATTTTTTAATATATCAAATGGTTTAATTACGATCAAATGCATAAATTTTGACACAATTTATAATTTAGACATGAATTTTAAAATGTTACAATTAAAATATAAGTTTGTATTTTTTTTGGCAACATATACATAATTTGCAGTAATATAAAATCAAACACTATATTTCATATTGATCTTTATTATATTAATGAAATTCAAATTATGATTATGCTATACGTCTGTACAATTTTAGAATATTTCATGTTATACATTCATTTTTTGTTTGTTGGAAAATTATTTTACAAAAAATAACGAGATTATGTTTTAACTGTAATGTTTTCAAAGTTCGAGTCTATGTTGTAAATTGTGTTAAAATTTATATATTTAAGCGTGATTAACCATATATCAAATATCAATAAATTAGTGTAGAGTGTAATTAATCGTAATTTATGATATTTTTATTACCATCTTAATAGTTTGCACTTTGCAATATTGGGGCGAATTTTCCTAATTTATTACTTCTTCCATCCTGATTATTTAGTCCTCATTTTTATTTTGAGCTGTCCCGATTATATAGTCTCATTATTATAAGTAGTGTTATTTTTAATAGGAATGTACAATTATACCATTGTTAAGTTTTGAAAATTTTAAAAAATAAACATTTAAGTTTTTGAAAAGTATTAATTGTTAAATAAATCACAACGTTTACACCCTTTTGCAAATTAGACATCATGTTTAAATCTAGTCAATTATAACACCACGTTTTAATTTTTGTGGGATTAAACATCCCCAATTTTTTCGGCGAGTTAAGTATGACGTATTTGGTCTAAAAACCACGTTGACACCCATATCAATCCACATGTGTAACAAACAACGTCAGTTTGTTAGTTTTCTCAATATATTTTATATTTTAGAAATAAATAATTATATAAAAAATATTTTTTTTTAACAAAAAAGAAGAAAAAGTAACAAAAACAGCGTCATTTGTTACATGTGTGTGTTGACGTGGCTGCCAACGTAATTTTTAGACCAAATACGTCATACATAACTCGCCAGAAAAATTGGGGATGTTTGATCCCATATAAATTAAAACGTGATTTTGTAATTGACTAGGTTTAACCATGGTATCTAATTTGTAAAATGGTGGAAACGTGGTGACTTATTTGACAATTAACCCTTTTGAAAATTGTAAATCTTAAATGTTATTTTTCAAAAAAGGAGAAACATTGATTAAAATTAATTAACTTAATTTGCATGTAAATTGAATTTGATCAATTTTATTGATATTCATTGTATTCGCACTTCATGAAAATAAAAATTTAAAAAACTCTTTTTTTCGTCTTCCATGCATGTATGATTTTTGACGCGTAGTTTTTTTTTTAAGAAAAATAATGAAATTTTGACGCAAAGTTTATAAAAATTTAAAATTGAATTTCATAGAAATTTTGTAGAATGTGAGTGCCCGTGTGATTTTTGGAGAAGTATTTTTTGAGTTCAATAGAATAAAATCTTTTAGACTTTTAGATATTGTTATTAATTGTATATTTTGTTTGTTTAGAAAAAATACATTAGAGTTAAGCTAAAATATAAATTTTATTAATTTTTATTAAATAAGGATAAAGTTGGAAGTTTAATTTTTATTTCTTATTTTCATAGATATTTTTAATCTATGTGTGATTAGAAAATGAACTATATAATGAGGACTGGGAGAAAGTAATAACAAGCCATCAATGCGCCAAACAACCATACTACCGGTCCCTAAAGTCTAAACAAGAAAATATTAACCTAGAAATTAGAATCGACTAAACCACATCAAATTAATCAATGCGCTTGCTTTTTTTTTTTTTCAAGGCTTAATTAATCCAACTATAGTAATTTCCCCTCTTTATTGATCAAAATAAGCATGTTACAAGATAGCACAAAATCTTAGCCATAAAAAACTGTGGGCAAATTGTGGGGCGAAGTGAAAACAATTGTACAAGAATGATTAACTCTGTAATACTGGTGCACTGCAGAGATAAGGGAAATGGGAAAAGAAGGCAGATAAGGTTGGTTGATTGTCTCTTGTTTTTTTCCCTTTCTCTCTCTATCTTCTTTCTTTCACCATTCTCACACTACAGCTGCTTTCTTTTTTCTGTTTTTTTCAGACATAACTAACTGATCTTCGGCAGCCATGTTAGCTTCTACTACATTAAATCTCGGTTCTTTGGGCAGCCAGCTGCTCAATTCTCCCTCCCACAATCCCACTAAACCTTTCCTACTTCCACCGAATAAACCTTTCTTGAAATCACCAAACCCCATCAACAGCAGCAGCAGCTTCTTGAAATTGAGAACTTCTGTCAAAACAGCCGTTGCCGCGGTTGATTCCTCTGATGCTGCTGAAAAGGTCGAAAATTTCAATTTTTGTTATGTCCCATTTTGAATTTCTTTTCAAGGTTGATGGTTTTTCATGTGTTGAGTTTGAATTCTGAGTGTGGGTTGATCTTGATTTTGGTTTTGAGAAAGCAGGAAGTGGGAGAAGCTGGGAGCAAAAACTATCATTTTGTTGTGGCGAATGCCAAGTTTATGTTGGATGAGGAGGAGCATTTCCAGGAATTGATGGGGGAGCGCCTCCGACTTTATGGGGAGAGGAGCAAGGAGCAGGATTTCTGGCTTGTGATTGAGCCTAAGTTCTTAGATAAGTTCCCTAACATTACTGACAGACTCAAGAGGCCTGCTGTCGCTCTTGTTTCCACTAATGGCCCTTGGATCACGTATGTATCGCCTTTCGAGTTTTATCCATTGATGCATTGCTTGCTGGTTTCATGGTGTCAAGATTAGTATATGGCTGTCTGAAATGCATCTTGTTGGTTTGGTTTTGCTGCATTGTGTTTCGTAGACTTGTTGTTTTTGGATTCTATCGATTGATGCATTGCTTTCTGATTCTATTGTGTCTAGATAAGTATGGATGTGTGAAAGTGAATCTTGTTGCTTTGCTTTTGCTGCATTGTGTTTCATAGACTCATCGGTTTCAAGTTTTAAATGCATCTTGTTGTTTTGCTTTCTTCATTGTGTTTCATAGTCTCATTGTTTTCGAATTTTATGGATTGACACATTGCTTGATGATTCTATTGTGTCAAGATTACTTTGCCCGTCTGAAATGCATCTTGTTGCTTTGCTTTTACTACATTGTGTTTCAGAGACTCATTGTTGTGTGCCTGTCGTACAGCCATTGATGCATTTTTTATAACTGCTATGGACTTTATTGCATTTGTTTGTTGTCCCTTATCGCCTGGCCTGCATAGACTACATGATTTATCTCATTTGGAGAGGGTTAATCCTGCTGAATGGTTTGTATGTATGCAGGTTCATGAAGTTAAGACTAGACCGAGTTCTGCAGGAGAGCTTTGAAGCCGACACTCTAGAAGAAGCTCTGGCTTCGAATCCTGTTGATCTCAAATTTGAAAAGCCGGAAAAGTGGACAGCTCCTTATTCCAAGTATGAATTTGGGTGGTGGGAGCCATTCCTTCCCCCCAAAACATCAAAGGTATGAATATGAAGAGAGATGCCATTTCAAATTTTTGTAAGTGCGCGTGACATTAGCTTCTGTCTGTTAGTTGAAGAGATTGTATGTAGATTTGTTTGTAGGAATGCAGAGGCAAACTGAGATTTGTTATACACTACTGTCCGTAGTTCTATTACTACTATGCTCTTAATATTAGTCTGGATGAATATATTAAATGAATGAATCACTAGTACTCTTGCTTACTTACGTTTGTCCATTTCATAAGCTTTATTGTTCGTCGTTTTTACATTTTATTAAGCAACCCCTTTTGTGTTTGCCTGCTGTCAGACCTTAGTTTCATTACTATGAAGCATAGTTTCAAGAAATAGATGAGAATTATCATGTTATCGTCAGCTGTAATAGTTTCTCTCTCCCAATATAGAAGTGAGGCTTTCTTTAATTGTGTAGATAGCAATAAAATGAGCATAACTAGTATATTAACGCACTGTTGTATAACTGAACAGACATCCATAAAAGTGGTTATAAACTTAAAAAGCCAAGGCAAAGCAATTAACTGACAAATGTAAAGACACATCGTTTGTCCTAAATCATGATTAGGTTTCTGATCTTTATCAGCACAAAAGATCCATGTTCTATAGCATTGTAGATTTTTCGATTTTCATCAGTGCTGCTTATTGTCTGAGATGAATGGAACTTTAGGTAGTTTCTGAAGAAGCTTTTCATCCAATTTGCTGTATTGTCTCTTGAGTTTAGCTTTTGCCTTGAGAGCATATGAATCCACTTGATCTTCATGCTTCTCGTACAACGGGGGCATTGTCAGTATCGCCACAAAAACTGCAACCAGAAAATTAGAATGCGCAACTTCATCAATCTTCCTAGTTTAAGACACTGCACACTTAACATGTCAGATTGATAAGTTATTATATCTTGTTTTCGTTTCTTCTCCTCATTTCTCCTCCTCAACGTTGTTCTTGTGTCATGCAAGAGGATAAAAACTCATAAACCAGAAGATTAGATTTGTCATAT
This sequence comes from Perilla frutescens, assembly GCA_026008535.1. Taxonomy (NCBI): domain Eukaryota; kingdom Viridiplantae; phylum Streptophyta; class Magnoliopsida; order Lamiales; family Lamiaceae; genus Perilla; species Perilla frutescens. The sequence continues at coordinate 5,523,917 of BRKX01000012.1, read as the reverse complement.
TTTCCTCTCTGTGGCTAGACTGTACAGTAGAAGAACACTCACTGATGTAGACAATAGTCAAGAAGTCGAACCAGCTCCCAACAATAGAGACGACCCACAGAGCGAAAATTGCCTGTAGCATCACATAAAGCATAAGCTTACAGTATGAAAGTAGTATGATGTAATGATCTAGTTGCTATAGAGAGACACTTACAGTCAGAAACCTCTTCAAATCCTTTCCTGAAGCTACCTCCCATAGCATACCGATAGCTTGGTTGCATCTATCCCGTAGCAGGAGAGCAAAGCCCATGCACAAATCCTCTGGCAACTCAATCTGGGGCAAGTTGAGAGGTGACCTATCCAGGAAACAAACCATTATAGAGTCGCCCATAGGAACTGAAGCTAGGTTCACTGCAGTAGGGACTGAAGTTAGGTTAGGATACTGACTTGTGAACGTAGAAGGAGAGGTTCGACCATAGGAAGAGTGTGGCCAAAGACAGTATGAGGAAATGGCACATGAAAGGAATGAGATGATAGCCTATCCATTCGAAGAGGAGCCATATGACAGTTGAGCCGGCTAGCAGTGCAGCAGACATCTGCTTGTTCCGCCATAGAATGACATCCGCGGCTGCAAGAATTTACAGGCGTCGCAGGTAGAGATGTAAGTAGCAGAATGTAGCCAATATTGAGATTCTGATGAAGATGATAATATAACACAATATATAGTCTGATCTTGAACAGCACACACACACACACACACACACTGATTCTTGGAGTGATGTGCTAGGGGTGTATGTTTATATAGGTATGTATGTATACACAGATCACACGTGCATGTATGCATGCCGTCCGTATGCATGATGAGTCGAGTATTGTCAAGTTCCCTATTTCTATTATAATTTAACATGTGTTGTACGCCGAATCTTATTTCCGTCCCTTCATGGCATGTACGCGTGCATTGAATCGTAAAGATTTGAAAGATGAAAAATATACGTTTGCCACCGCCAAGGGCGCTATGCACCGGTTTCTGGCGGCCAAAGAGATGCCCTTGTTCTTGGTGTTCATCTTCACCACGAAGCTGTTCACGAGGCTTTTCATGAAGATTTTCATGAACCTTTTCTTGAAGATTTTCCTCCGTCGAGTCCGAAAATTCTTGATCCATCTTCCTTAATTCTTCCTACATTTAAAATGCACACACATATATACACAATCTTTATTCATCAATCCAACAAAATTATTACACGACTGTTCTTGATCATTATTAATTATACTCGTGATATGCTGCATATTTAAATAGAACAACGATTAACAAAAATATAAGAGAAGCATCGATGCATGGTAGGAAAACAAAGAAATCATCAAAAACTCGAGAAAATATGAAGAATAATTCAAATGCATACTCAATGCATGTGCAAGAGCAAGAAACACTGCAATAAATTAAGAATTCTGAATAAAGATGTAATGATGAATTCATCAAAACATGGGACATGCAAACATAATTACCCGTAAAATTTCGTGAAATGGAAGAGATGTATCTGAGCAGAATATCTTGATTTTGGTTAAGGTTTCGTGTGTTTTGGGTAACTGAAATATTCAAAGTGCCCAACGTATTTTGAGCATATTATGTTTGTGGAAATCCAACTTAGCCGTATGTTGCCCTTATTTCTCGCCCGATTCCTTTTTGTTTTTTCACAATAAAAAAAAAAAATGATTCTTTCCTTCAAGATGGAGAAATACTAAATTGGAAGTTATAGTTATTAAGGATATATTGGTTCGATAAAATACTGCAAAAAATATATAAAGATTTGTGTTTTTTTATGCGGGTTTGATCGTAATTCGTAAATATATATATTACTGTCTTATCTTATGCTACTAGTGGTCACAATATTACTAGATAGCTATGTCGTCAAATGTCGTAAAAAAATTAAGTTTCAAGCATTCATCATTTGACTCATAATTCAAATTACTAGTGGGTATCAATATTACATCACATATGATCAATTATTAGTGTAACATAACTTTTTTAAAAAAATAAGTTTAACATAACTATTATTAATTAATTAATTAATTAATTAATTATAACCGACCACAAGTAATATACTTCAGTTTCACTCTAATTTTGTATAGGTGGAGGCGGGGATTGAATGTACAATTCTCCTTTCCCAACTCAAAAATAAAATAAATAAAAATAACCGCCACAAGTAAAATTTGGCCCAAGGCCTTGAGCTTTTTTTTTTTTTTTTTAATAATAAAAAACATATATAATTACAACAGGTATTTGTGGGTAAGACCTTAATTAATTTTTTTGGGCCAAAGCCCATAATTAAGTGGGTGGTTCAAGTCAACTAGCCCAATTAATGATATTATTGGCCTTTTTGCTTTTTAACGGTGGCCAATTTTATTTTATTTTATTTTTAATGAAAAAACAAAAATTCGCGGAGTATTTTGTTTAAGCTGAGCATGTCGGAAGGTATCTTACAGTAACTCCGGCGATGGAAGCGGTGGCGGAAGGGCTGTGGGCGCTGGCGGAGCAGCACGAGCAGCGGCTGGAGATTCGGGAGGCTGTGAATTGCCTCGAAGCTATTTGCCAGAGCCCAGTGTCGTTTCTCCCCATAGTCGAAATCAAAACTCGCCTCCGCGTCGCCGCTCTTCTTCTCAAGCACTCCCACAACGTCAACCACGCCAAATCTCACCTTGAGCGTTCCGTACGTCTCATCTCACTTGGATAATTTTTCTCTCTTATTCGTGATTTTCAGTTTCCATCTGCTCGATTTTGTGCGAAATTCTCTTTTATCAGTAATATTTTGATTTGGTTTGGATTAGTTTAACTAACTTGTGATTTAAGCTCAGAACTTATGTTCATGGTGTAATTATTTTTTTTAGACTAGTGTTTGTGTGCGTAAGGTCCTAATTAGTTGGTATTATATCTTACTTCGATTCTAGACCTGAGCTAATTTTTTGTGGAAGATATTTTAGTTCGTAGTCTAATTGATCTGGACTCGTTGCAGCAACTTCTGTTGAAGTCAATTCCTTCTTGCTTTGAGCTGAAGTGCAGAGCTTATAGTCTGTTGAGCCAATGCTACCATCTTGTAGGAGCTATTCCTTCACAAAAGCAAATGCTTAACAAGGGTTTAGAACTTGCTTCTGTTTCAGGAGAGGGGTATGGTTGTTCACTTGTATCGCTGTTTTTCTAAGTTAGCATGCCTTCTTATGTAGTCGATTAGTAGAGAAGTTTGTAAAAATTCATGTTGTTCCATATAAGGTCCTAATTAGTTGGTATTGTATCTTACTTTGCTGTTTGACAAGTTTGTGTTATAAACAAGATTGTCTCCTGTAGGTTTGCAGGGAAATTATGGTCTTGCAACTTCAATTCTCAGCTCGCAAATGCCCTGATAATCGAGGGAGACTACCTTGGGTCGGTTTTGGCTCTGCAACAAGGTCTTACAATTGCAGTGGAGATGTATTATCTTGAATTGCAGGTTTGTCTTAATTTTGTGAAATTTTTTTACCTGCCAAATGGTATATGGCCCAAGTGATGGCATTTTGGGAGGTACATAATACCCTTGTTTAGAAGTGTCTGATGGTTATCAACTTATCATATCATATAATTGGATTTCATCTATCATGAATGGCACTATATATAATGTCTGGAATTTCACAGTACTTCATATCGAGCTAATGTTGAGTGATAGTCATGACATCATTTTATGTGCTTTCTCATAGCTCTCTTGTTAAATGTGATGGGTTGCTCTTTTACATTATGTGCTGGCCTTTATATGTGCTTTTAATGTTTATTAAGTGTCGTGAAGATATCATATGATTCTGTTTTCTTCTGTTGTTGCTCAGATGTTTTTTGCTACTTCAATATTGCACGTGCGTGTGATGCAGTGGGACAGTACAAATCTGGTAGAGGAGTCTGTCAATCAGTGTAATCTTATATGGGAATCTCTTGAGCCTGAGAAAGTAAGCTTTTTCCTTACCTTTTTCATGTTACTATTTCTTTCTCCATTTTTCTGCTTTTCCAGTGTAGTCCAGATAATTTCAACTTGAAACTTTGTTAGGCATATAAAAAGGATGCACTTCAAATATGGTGTTGTCTTATATGCGCTTCTGTGATTTAAATCTATAAAATTTATTTCATCAAATAAATAACATTACCATATCTGGTTTTCTCTATGATTATATATATATATATATATATATATATATATATTTGTATCTAGTTTATAATACCTCCAAGGAAATAGTGTTTATGTTGGCTTTCATACATTAATATGTGTCACATAATTGCAAATGCACATCTCAAATCTTCTGAAATACTGTATGGTATCTTTCAAACTGAGATGCTGTAGAAGTTTTTTGTTTTATTTTCTTTAGAGCAGCCTCTAGAATAAGAGTTCTATTGAGTCACCAATAATTTAATGATTATTCCGTGAGCAAACAGTCCACTTTGTAGTTGTGATTATTTCTAGTCTAGTAAAGGAAACTGAAATGTTTTCCCTTGTTTTTTGTGCCCCTGTACTTGTTTTGAAAAGAAACAACACTGCCTCGGTTTACTATTTTACCATGAGCTGCTGCAATTGTTTTATCTACTTCGGATATGTGACTACAAGACTGCTGCTGAACGTATTGATAAACTGGATGCTGCTATGAAGTCTGACTTGCAAAGGATGCAACATATCCGAGACCTCACCAATGAACTTGATGCATTAAATCAAACTCTGTCACGCACTGACTTGAACTACAAAGACAGATCTGCCCTTGCTGAAAAACAAACTAAGCTTGATGAACAAATAAAAAATTACAGAGGAGAGACTTCAACAGGGAAAACACCCTTGGAACCTGCATATTTTGGAAATGTGAAGCGAGCATGGGCTGAAAAGCTTGAGTTGGCTCCACCTCCTATTGATGGGGAATGGTTGCCAAAAAGTGCAGTCTATGCATTGGTAGATCTTATGGTGGTAGTTTTCAACCGGCCGAAAGGGGTTTTTAAGGAGTGTCAGAAGAGGATTGAATCCGGGTTGCAGATCATCCAAGGTTGGTTTTGGGAAATTGATTATATTCGTCTTTCCTTTTGCATATCGTGTTTTATGTAAGTCTTTATCTTGTCCAATCTGATGCTCCCAATCACTTGCAAATTTAATGTTTTATCAACAGTCAATGTAAGTATCGAACATCATTGCTTTGAAGTTGGACATGCATCTTTCTTTCTTTTTTCTGGTCAATAAACAGTGTGTGATAGCCTGTTGTTCATCACATGGGAAGTTGCATTTATGGTCTTTACTTTATTATTTTTTCCAGTTATTCTCTCCAACAGATCTAGTGTTTTCTTACCTATTATATATGTTGCATAAACATCGTGATAGACCGAAAAATGGAAATAGTACTGGCAATAGGTTTTGTATGAGGAAACTTATCATAATTCTCAAATAGTTGATTATCAAGTGACCGAGGGTAAATCCTCGTACCTTTTTATTTTTTAAAGCTAATTGTATGCTATTTATTAGCATGTCTGAAAGTTGATAGACATTGTTACTTCACTGAAATCAATGAAGTTTTTTATGGCCGGTTCCTGAATTTCTGAATCTAGAAAACAAGCAGTTGCTGAGAATCTAATTAAACGAGGGATGGAAGAGAGTTTTCACCCAAAAAAAGAAACTTAATGTGAAATCTGAATTGTTGTTTCACTTGCAGAGGAGCTGGTGCAGTTAGGGGTTACGGAGGGGATTACAGGTGAAAGATCGTAGTTCTGTTATATAATAACCTAACCAGTGCCTGAGGGATCATTAACATGTGTTTTCTGCAATAAACTAAATGCAGAAGTCGAGTTGCAACACTCCGCAATTTGGATGGCCGGTGTCTATTTAATGCTTCTTATGCAGTTCCTCGAAAACAAAGTAGCAATTGACCTTACACGAAGTGAATTTGTTGAAGCACAAGAGGTTGGTTATCACCTCCAACTCTTGAAGTTTTGATTAGACTTGCATTTTCTCTTGAAACAAATTATGCTTCAAATTGAGAAGTACACGACTTTTCCTGTGGATTAAAACTTGTACAGAGTTTAGACTTAAATAAGGTAGTTATCATGTAAATACATTGTCAAAAGGATTAGTTATAAACTTATATATAAAATAGACTTGAAATGAATAATATGTTGAATGCTTGTATAAGCCTGTCATTTCATCATTTTAAGGGTCCAGATCTGCCATCAAGTAATATACTCTAAAAGTTATTTTGTCAAATGCATTTGACTTCAACATGTTCTATGTCTCAAATAATCAGTGGTAATGTGTCTTCAGGCTTTGGTGCAGATGAAAAATTGGTTTGTTCGATTTCCAACCATCTTACAGGCTTGTGAGAGTACAGTTGAGATGCTAAGAGGCCAGTATGCTCATTCTGTTGGTTATTATGGTGAAGCTGCTTTTCATTTTCTTGAAGCATCAAAGGTAATAAATTGCACATGTTCTTAGTACATATTACATATTTCCATTTTTATCTTCTTGTTCTTCATTGGAGCTCTTGTCAGTGTTATGTAATAACTAATAATGATGATTGTCTTGATATTAAGGCCTCCTCTAGGGAACCATGCAGATCTCCTTTTGTTCCTTGATTTAAAAAATTATTACCTATGCCACGTCATAAATTTTGGCTTTGTTCGCATATGTAGTTGACTCAGAGCAAATCACTACAAGCGATGAGCCACATTTATGCAGCAGTTTCCTTTATTTGCATCGGGGATGCTGAATCTTCATCAAAGGTAATACCATCCATTATGTTTTAAGATGTGTGATATTTTGTGAGTGACATTGTTAAGAACCACTTACAAGGCTGAACTATTCATGCAGGCTGTTGATTTGATTGGACCTGTTTTAGGAGTGATAGATTCTTTTGTAGGGGTGCGAGAAAAGACCACTGCCCTGTACACTTATGGATTTCTACTCATGAGACAACAGAATCTACAAGAAGCCAGGTCAATATTTAACAATTTTTCTCTTGTTGCATTTTGTCTGATTCATTCTTCAACAAGTTACAATAGTGTGCTGCAATTGTTTAATTTAGCTGATGATAACCCGTCCCTTATTGACTGTCCTTACCAGTTGTTATGCCAAATTCCATTCTCATCTTGTAGTTCCGTTTCTTTTCCAATGGTGGTTTATTAAGAAAGAGCTCCACACCAAATTGCAATGTCAATATGGATTCCTCTAATCTCTCCTTCCTTAACCGACGTGTGCCATAACTTTCTGCAGAATCCGACTAGCCTCTGGCTTGCAGACTACACATACTTATTTGGGGAATCTTCAACTTGTTTCACAGTATTTGACAGTGCTAGGAAATTTGGCACTGTCTCTACATGACACTGGGCAAGCTAGAGAAATCTTGAGATCTGCTCTAACTTTGGCGAGGAAACTCAATGATATTCCAACGCAGAACTGGGTTCTGTCAAATATGACAGGTACATATACATGCAAGGATCTCTGTAATTTATGCATCATCAATGACTTACTGCTAACTATTATTGTTCTTGGTGCTGCTGCATTTGAGGTTTCTTTACATGTCAATTTTTCCTAAAAATGTAATAACATTGATGCTGTGTATAATGCCTTGGCAAATAATATGTATCGGTTTTGATGCCAAAAGATAATTACTACCATTAGAATTACTTAAAAGTGACACAATCCAGAGTTGGGGTCGATTGAGTCCCAACTGCTGGTAGTTGCAGCTTCTATCAGTCATCAAAATATCATAATTTCGATGTGATAATTTTAGGCTTGTTTTCTGGCAATGCTGAGATTGAAGTTTCCTTGGTTTCTTATCTCCCTACTACTAGTTGCAAGGTAACTTCTATCTTTTACTGTCTGCAGCTTTATACCAGCAAACAGGAGAGAGAGGAAGTGAAATGGAGAATGTCGCGTATCAGAGGAGGAAAGCAGAGGACCTGCAACAAAGACTCACTGCTGCACGTTCAACAGTGCATCACAACGAACTGGTAACAAACACGTCCTGCTCTTTCAACTACCTCTCATTGCAAAGAATCGGTTAAAAATTTCTGCCAGTAGTAGATGTAGATTGCTGCTCACTTATTGACTTTGTCCGTGCCTAAAATGAGCAGATTGCCAAAGTGAAACTCCAAGTTCATCAGTTGAATGAACACGATATGAAGCGCGCCATTGCTGGACCTTCCAAGACCGTCGATCTTGACATCCCGGAATCTGTTGGCCTGTTGTCTCCGCAGCCAATGCCGTCATCAGCGAGGCTGATGGATGTGGACATTAGGAGGCTTGGCAAGAGAAGATTGTAGTATCGCATTTTGTAAATGAAAACTTTTTTGAAGGTATCAAACATGGAACGAAAGGGCCCCTTTAGGTGTACTAGCTAGTATGGGCATCAATTTAAATTAAATGTTTTAACCTTTTCTCGTGTAATATAGCAGCCAGCTTATTTTATCTTTTTTTAGGGAAGCAGCTTTTGTCTTTGGTACAAAGTGTATATTATGTATGTACACAAACGATGCATCCACTCATTATCTTTTTTGTGTTCTATTGGGAAGTTTTTTTTTTTTTCAAGTGGAAAAATGTAAAATGGTAGTTTTATTATATGCAACTAATTGGAATTGAGTATTGCGATGGGTTATTATTTAACACGGATTAAAATCTGGATCTAAATTCCTATTCAACAGCATATTTGTATTTTTGTTGATATTTGAATGTGTTTGGATTTTAATCTTGACCCATTTTACAGTATAGGTTTTAATGAGGCTCGGGTCCTTACTATTTTCTTGTGATATCCGGGATTTTTAGGTTTGAGTTTGTGTTTTCTCTTTTTTATATATATATTTCATTTGGAATCTTAACCCATTTTACGAATTTTGACACATACGACAATTTTATACAAAATTCAATCTTCGATTACACATCGTTATATCAAAAATTCACCAAAGATTCAAGTAATATATTTAATATGGCAGTAATATACATTTTTTTAACACAAAGTAGTACGGTTGTAAAATAATTATTTTTCATATTTGGGAATATTACTTGATTTTTTAATCTCACGTATTTTGATCTATAAATATAATTAAATAATCTTGTGAAAATGATTTATGTACAAGATAAAAATTTGTATGCGACCGCTCAAAAAAACTCGCCCCACCCCAGACATTTTACGCGCGGATAATTCTATTCACATTCCCAATTTTTCTCCTTATAGACCCCAATATTAATTAATACATAATTATAATTTTATCAGTCATATTTGCCCCATAGAATTACCCTTTACGCGCGCATGAAATTCACGGCCCGAGCCAACCTCTCTTTTTTCTTCTTCTTTCCTTGCTGTTTGGTTTCCTTTCCTTTCTTTCCTTTTTTTTTTTTTCCTTCTTTTCATTTCTTCTTTCTTTCTTTTCGTCTCTTTCTTGTTTTTTTTTTTATATTTTTTTAAAAAACAATATTTTGTATCAAGCGCGTCGGGCGAGTATATTGCGCGAAACGTTGAATAAAAAAAATTAATTTAATTTAATTTTAGGATTCACTAATTTCATTTTAGAGTATATATTTATTTCAAAAATTAATTATTGAGTGCAGTGTACGAGCTCACGCGCTAGCGTTGGACGAGTGCACTGTGCGAGAAGTTGGATATAAAATTAAATTAATTCAAAAATTTAGATTAATTCAATTTAATTTTAGGGTACAATAGTTCCATTTTACCGTATATATTTACTTTAAAAAAAATAATTATTGAGTGCAGTGCACGAGCCCAGAAATCAAATAGAGATTCGCCTAACATAAGAGATTCTTATACATGGCAATTTCGGATATCTCTTCATTACCCACAAAATATATAGACTCTAAAAAAGAATATATTCAACTTTAGTGTATACAATTCATATTATACACTAGTTGCATTTTTGTGAAGGATGACATTTAGGATTCAAATTTTACCACTTTAATTTTCATTCGAGCAAGCATCCCAATTTAAAAGGAAATTAAAAATAAAATTACAACAAACTCTTGTTTTTTTGTTTTTTATTTTTAGTAGAATACACAGGCAACTTGCATTAAACTTGTGTTTACAGAACCAATCATTCGATGAGCTAGATCATGCATGATTCATGCCCGAGGTTATTACTCTCCTTTGAATTGAAGCAAGGGCCGGTTTTGAGAAGATATACAATGTATATCACATGCATATAGACATACGAATTTATATATGTAAGTTATGTGAAATAAAAATTAAATGAATTAGACACATATATAATACACACATTTGATATTTAAAGATCACAAAAATGACTCTGTCGACAAAAATAAGGAAAGTCCAAAAACATGAGATCGTGTATAAATCTTGACTAAATTAAAGAATGTCAATATTTTGTTGCCAAAGAGAAAATTTCACATCTAAGACATGATATATACTACTATAAACATTTAATCTTCTGTCGCGTTCCTCAAGATTTACTCAAGAAAACAAAACCATCGAGTCCCCATCAAATTTATTTCAAATTCTTATATAATCGACTTACAATTAATAATATGGTCGTATTTAATTTCCTAGTCACCGACTCACCGCAGGGCGCTTATATATGAACTTATCGATCAACAATATATATTAATATATACTCCTATATGACAACATCAAATACACATTTAGTGGGCGTACCATAAAAATTTGTGTAAGATTATTTTATGGATTAAACACAGGTGAAAATTCTAATTTAAACTCATTCAATGACACATTTATAATTGCGTGTATTAGTATTTTATTGTATTTGAAGATTGCTTTTTCAGAATTCAGTGGCTCGCCTCCAATTCTAACTAAGCCAAGACACTCGTGTATATGGGATAATTAAAAATCTAAAGAAATTAATGTTTATCACAAATTATTATTTTTTACATTGCATAATATATATACATATATATTCACAACAATTTAATTATGTATTATATGCATTTATATCATATTCAACTTAAAAAGGTATCATTTAAAATTTATGTTTTACAAAATTTTACATGAAACTTTATTTTATCTTATATTATATTTTTTTTTGTGTCTGTGTATCACACAATGCAAAACATACCAATTATATAAAATTTATGGAGATATGATCATAAATCATGTTAATTGGTACAGTAGTGAAGGTGCTCCCTACGCGAGCAAGAGAACGTGGATTTGAAACCCTGCTAGAAGCACAATTTGTGCCATTAAATATCCGCCCAAGCGGCGACTGAGAGCGGCACCTTGCAATTTTGGTGGAGGCTCCGGTGGCTAGTGTGGGTTGTGGAGGGGGTTAGGATCTGTTCACAATTTGTGACATTAAATATTCGCCCAAGCAACGGTTGGGAGCGGCACCTTGCGATTCTGGTGGAGGCTTCGGGGGCTAGTATGGGTTGTGGAGGGGGTTAGGCTCGCGCGGGTGCTTAAGAGCACGTAAATATATATATATATATATATATATATATATTATTTTAATATTTTTTATGATTTATGTGGGTTCGAACCCGCTGGAATGCCACCATAAATTATTTTCCCACAAGAATCCCGTTGGATTTTGATAATTCCATCGGTTCATTTTCCTGCTGACCAAAGTCGCTACAATGCCCTCTAAATAGTTTAGTCTAGCAATCTAGCTCTCAATAGTTTCAATTTCATATTCAATTATATTAAACAAATACGCAATATAATAGCAACAACAATAATAATAATGACAACGATGATGATGATATAGCACATACATAAAATATATTAACTGGACAAAAAAATGAGAGATTGAAAAAAATGAAAGAAAAAGATAAATTTTGAAAATGGGAACGTGAAAAAAGTAGTGAATGGAATAAATGTAGAATAGAAAATATGAAGAATAAAAAATATGTGTGTGCTTATTTGGAAAAATGGCCTGCACTTTAAGAGACAAACAAACATGGGGTATGTCACATCTTCTCTAATTTAGTTTACTTCGCTTCTAAATTCACACAACATCGACACATGCCAATGCCCAATATGTGTTAGCTAGGTCAATTATTATTAATATTATTTGATAAATAAGAAATCCATATATATATATATATTAATTTTCGAAAATGTACAACGCATTTTCGTCGTTGGTTCGGCTAGCTTTTGCTTAAAATTGAATATATAGGTGGGTCACAATTTTTATTTTATTTTATTTTTATTTTTTTGATTCGGGAGAGGGGGGATTGGACACTGATCTCTCATCCTTCAATGGGTAAGGATACCTAATTAACCTAAACTATATTTTCGTGGTGTAGCTAGGTCATAATTTTATTTTATTTCATGTTATTTTGGAAGTACTATCAATTAACGAAATTTTAACAAATAATAAAATTTAAAGTTCATAAAAGAAAACGATTACAAAGTGTTTCATGAAAATCTTAAGTTTTTCTTTTTGTTAATAAAAAAACCCCATCAAAATGTTGTTGGAATCCATGCCATTCATCAGAGATGTAGCCCCAAAATTTGCACTGAAATGAATCAGGGCAAAGTGATTGATCGATATATCATACTTGACTTTTTGAAACTTTTAATTAAATTATTAAAACTAAATTTGCCACATAGTGTTTTTTTTTTAGAAGAAGAATGTGTTTAACTTTGAAATCAAAGCTAGCTCATATAAATATTGAATCAAAGTTAAAACAACCTTGAATTCATTCAAAGTTAGGATCTAGAGTTTCATCTTACAAATTAGGGTTTATTTTTACCTACTAGATAATTGGGCCATACATTGAATCTTAATTAATTATATAGGTGCGGTGATATCATATGGTAGCTATAAAAATTAATACGATGGAGATATCATATCTCAACGAAAAGATTATATATTAATATCCATGATAAATAACATATCAATTTCTATCTGCATTACTGATTTTATTCTTTGCACTTCGGTTACTCAATACACTACAGATTTTACTATGTACACCACAATATTTACATTAATACCCTTCACTCCAAAAATATTTTATTTTACTTGAAAAAAAAATTCGGAAACACAATTTCGAACACATTTACCTTGTTCAAGAATATTAATTCAAACGACTCCAATACTTAGAAAAAAAGTTGGTTCAAAAACTAAAGTTTGAACAGCCCTCATTTGTTCGAAAACTAAAGTTTGAACGACATTTAGAAAAATTCAGGGTGCGAGGGTGTTAGAAAATATTTCTCGAACGAACTATGTTCGAAAATTGAAGTTCGAACCACTTCAATATATTCGAAAACTTACAGTCGAATGTCCTGATTGAACTGTTCGAAAAATAGAGTTCGAACCACTCCAAAATGTTCGAAATTTTCAGTTCGAACGAATCGTGATATGGACAAAAAAAAACACCACAACACGTTCTAAACTCGATTATTTTCGATTAATATTTCTAATATTAATCGAAATATTTCTGATAAGCATCTAATATTTCTGATAAGCTATTAGAAGTTGATGAATACTTCGATTAATTTGTTTTCTTTTTTATTTTATTTTTAGTTTTTAATATGTGGTGCATTGAGTAATTTTAGTGGTATGAACAAATAATAAAAGAGTATTGAAGTAACTTTATAATTATTTTATTTTTTCTTTATTTCTTTTATGGTGCAAAGAGTAAAATTAGTAGTGCAAATAGCCGATCCCATCTTTTAATTTGGGGGGGGCGCAAATTCAAAATTTAGTGTTCCAAATTTCAAGCGCGATGCACTTGTGACTTGCATACGTATTGTGGGAAGTGATTTAAACCTTTTAATTTTAAGTGGGATCAATTTCTGAATATATAGTTAATTATAGATGTCTATAATTTATTCAATTTAAATCTTTTTTATTATAAGAAATTACCGATTGAATATATAATCCGTTGACCTTATATACACACACATATATTTGGTAAGTGTATATATACACGTTTTGATGAAATCTCTTGCCTTCATGGTAATTTTCCTTTTTGTACAATATACATAACCAGTTGAAATTAATAATTCGATCATTTCGATTCTTAAACAATTTAAGACTTAATTTATACAAAAATAACATCATATTACATATATATATATATATATATAATGGAAAAATATATGTAGTGGTGTCCCATCACCAGACTTTCTGCATTCTTGAACCCTACACTGATCGCCTCACACACACACACACACACACACACACACAGAGGCCTGCCCTGAACACACTACCAGTTTTGGTAATTTCTGCAAAATATATATATATATATATATATACCACCCCCTCTCCCTGGGGAGTGTAGCCCTTTATAAATACTAGTGTAGATGTACAAGTACAACTACATCACCAAATTAGCTAACCAAAATTTTGTTTCCTCATTTTTGGCTGATTTTGTAGAGATTTCACCATCGCTTTCCCCATTTTGTGGCTTCTCATAAAGAAAGCTACTCTTCGTATATATGCATATATATGATTTCCCGGCCACATATTTCTAGCTACATTCATTTTTGCTTTTCTTGTGATATTTTGTTTCTTGGCAGTTTCACTTCTTCACTGCTGTTGCCGGGATGGTTTAATTGCCTCTTTCTTATTCAATTTCTTGTGTTATCGATCTTCTTCTTCCTCCTCTTATTGTTCTGCCCCCCCCCCCCCCTCTCTGTGTGTAATATGTATGTATGTATGTATAGATAGTGTTTCTTCATTATATATGTGCTCATTGTATGTGTTGAAACGGCTTGCAGAAGCCAGATTTGAAGGAGAAATTAATATTAATTAATATGCCAATGGAATTGCATTTTCTTGAAGAAAAAAATGTGTATGTATATATTCTGGATCTGATTTGGTCATTTAATTAGGATCTAAACTTTTGTTTTTTGATTTTGTTTCTCTTGTTGGTAGCTTTCTCTAGGATTAGGGTTAGGGTTCATGCAACAACTTTCTTCCCTAGGGAAACACAATTTCTGTAGTACTGCTTTTGGGTAAAGATCGATTAATTAAATATTTATAATATATTAATTTGAATATACATAAATAGTACACTATGTTAAGATTTTTAACTGAAAGTATTTCATTTCATTTCCCCTCTAGAGCTTTTTCTTACCTTGAGAATTTAATCTTGATATGCTTTCAATTAAAAAAAATAATCTTTGATCATATGCTCTATTCTGTATCCTCTACAAATTTTTTTCAAGAGGGTAAAACGTGTAATCCCAATTTTGCACCTCTATGAAATTACTGTTTTAGTATAATATACATATTGCCAATAATTGATCGATAGATGATGGAAATGTATACACTAGGTTTTATGGTTTTTTTATAAAAAAAAGTGAGGGTGCATATATATATACTTCAAAGGTTCATATAGCATGAAATATATATTTATTTTTAACTCGTGTTTAACAATTTCTTATACCTATATGTTGCATTTAGAGTGACTGCATCGTGAAAGAAGAATATATAGATCTTGGGAGCTTCCTTCAGTCCAGTTATGGATGAGTGAAGGGGGCTTGAATTTGCTGCCGACTCATTCACACAAGCGCAGTAGACAAGAAACATTAATTTTCACACTATTACGAATGCGTGAATGATGCGGGAGTCAAATTTCGACCCATTCTTGTTCGTGCTTGGACTGAAGGGAGCTCCCTACCTAGCTACCTCTTATTAATTTCTTCATTAACTTTCTTAAATTTCTATATGTGCTTAATTATTTATTTGATTGTCAATTTTTCTATCTTCATCAACTTTTTTATTTTTATTTTTGCGGTTATTTTCAGGTTTTTGTGTATAAGATATCTCGATCTAAAAGTTATTGATGGGGCTTATACCTGACGGGCACAAGATGGAAGTATAACTTCAGGATCAGCAGCGTATTAATCAATTTCTCCTAGCTACTTTATTTCTCTTTTTTTTATAAAGAAATGTGTATTTCTCTTGTAATCTAAAAAAAAGGGGGTTTTGATTGGACAACATTAAGCTTTCTTTTGGTCCTCATTTTTTTAATTTTAATTCTAGATTTCTTGACTTGACAATCTGCCGTATTTAATTTGTCTGTCTCTCTGTCTATATATATTTTATTATTTTCATAACACTGCAAATATATAATCCACACAATTTCTTTTTCACTGTAAATGTTTATCTGTATTATTATATATATATATATATATATTAATTTATATATATTTGTTTAAAACAAGAAGGCACTTTCAAGAAGAAGTTCCTCAGCTAAATCGATATTCAAAATCCTAAATTAAGAGAGTGAAACTTACCTGAAAATATTGATGATTTTTCCCCCCATTGTTAATAAGCACTGCATTATATTTTCCGATTCTTCTGCATTAATCCATTTCCTTTTTTTTTTTTTTTGCATTAATCCATTTCTTTCCCATGTGTGTTTTAGTTGGACTTCTAATACAAAAATATTTTGGGACAACTATTGACAGTGAGCAGATTTATTAATACAAAAATACAAGGGATAGTGTTGTGTGAGTGTAGCTTAATTGAATATTATTCCGTGTTTTAATTAACTATAAATTAACCTGCTAGTGTAAGTGTACAAGGTAATTTATAGCAACTACGGTAAGCAAGTTCGTATCCATAGAGACTAGCAATGCAATTTTCACTATTAATTTTACTTAATTACCAAGTTTTATCTAGAAAACCGAATTTTAAGATTTTAATGTTTTAAGAACTAAACAAACAAATTACAAAAATGAGGGAAAGACAAGCAATTTACCAAATGAGACTTTAAATTTTGGATAAAAGAGTATTCTAGGGTTTGCACTTCAATGGACTTTCATGATTAAATTAACATCTTCAACCTTATTTAATTCAAGAGGTTATAGGACGATCACCATATTACCTAGCTAGTCTTTCCCTCTCGAATAAATTCTAGGTATAGATTAAATACCAATTTTCACCTTAATTTCAATTCTAAATTATTATCTAACTCCCAACGTGCATATCAATTTCTCCTCATAGAATTTACCAATCGCTCGATATACTAAATTCTATATCACACAATCTCAATCCGCTAATCGTTTAACCTCTCTCAAATTATAAACAATCAACTATATGATTGTATTCAACTACCAATTCAATACAAGAGACGATCAATCATGAAGATGAGTAAATAACTCAAGAACAGAACAATCATATTAATTCAAGCCAAAAGTTCAATTTCTAGCAAACCCTAAAATTAATATATTTAACAATTCATACAAATTCATAATCAAATGAAAAGGAGCCCATAATAGAAACTATGAAATTAAATCTAAATATAAGAAATCGATAACGAACACTTGTACCGAATATGTCGTTGTTCTCAAACTTTTCTCCCCCCCCCCCTACTCAAATGGTGGATGTTCTAAGGTCTCCCAAAAGTCCCGCCATTTTTTCGTCTCAAAGATCCCTCTTTTATAGTTGGGAAGTCAAACCCTCCAAATAGAAATGGTTTTAATCTAAAAAGGAAACTCAAATTTTACACCGAACAAAGCACGATCCGTGCTCTTGAAAGAGAGAATTTTAAGGCAGCTCAAGTGCTGAAACATAAAAGCACGGTACGTGCTTCCTTTCAGACTCCTGACACACTTCGATCACCGATTTGTTCCGTTCTCACTCATTTCTTGTTTGATTAACTTGATTCTTTTTGCAATGCGCTCACAACTCGATTCTCTATCTTTTTGGGTACTTCTCAAGCCTCATTTCATTTCATAAAACTTTTGACATTAAATCCTTTTAAAACGAGCAAAAACGTGACATTACACAAAAATTATGTGCAATCTTATCAATTTATGCATGTAATGCATATCAACTACCATCCAAGTGGACCTCAAAATGTATGAAAACTATGAAAATCATAAGTTTATAATCAAACATTAGAATGGCGTAATTCATATATATATATATATATATATATATATATATTTTGTATAATTAAGAAATAATTTGACAAATACAATTTAATTGTTTTAAGGAGTGCGCATTTTATGATTTTTATTTAAAATTTAACAATATATTTATACATACGACAACAAATACGTACGCAACTGTGGGCAATAGGCAAAACCTAATTAAGATTGGTGGAGATTATTGGAATGTCACATTGGCTAGTGATGGTCAATCCAGCCTCGTAAATTGTACAAGGTGGACTGAAAAAACTTGTTAATGTCGTCTAATATCTGTTTTTTAATTTTAAATTTAATTTGTGGATAATGCAAAATTTGGGATATATATGATTTATTTATCTCTTCATAATTATTACGTCAAAATATATAAATCGGAGGATTTTGTTAATTTTGTCATATACTGCCTTAATCTAAAAATAAAAGTTTGATATCAAACTCCGTGTGTGAAACATATTGAATACAATATTCTCCCTAGTAGAATAATATTCTCAATTATATTGTCTCATTATTATATATTTTGTTTGAGGAAAGTCTCATTATTATATATGTGGCATGTTGATTTTCATAATATTCTTATGTAATCTCGGAAATTAAATAGGTTAATTTAGTCGAATAATTAAGTACTATTATTCCTAAATAATTCTTGAAATTTATGTGAGAGATTAATTAGTATATATATATATATATATGGACTAAATATTTAGAACGATTTGAATGGGGTATAAATATGTATTGAAATTTGAGATGGCTTTAAGTTTAGCCTGTTCATGAACTCCAAATTAAGGCTAAAACTTGGTTTTTGGCAGCCTATATAGTGTTGGAACTTGTAGCTTATTAATTAATTAATCAAATTATCTTAAACTATATATTATTCATTGAATGGGGGTCTATCCTTTAATTAATAATTCACACACTTATCCACATTCCAATGCTAATTTATTAATTTTATAATGATTGGGCGTAGGAGGCTCCATCTCTTTTCAAGCACTTTAATTTCTTCTATAATATAACCACTGAAAAAAAAAACAGTTACGCACTTTTATTTTCTCTGAAAAGGTTTATGTTCAACTCCTGATTAATTAACTATACGTTTTTTTATGCTATGATTAAATGAATATTAAGAGCCTGCAGCAAACTCTTAGCATAACATGCATGAGATTATATTTTAATTTTATTATTTATTCTACTAAATAAGTGTTACAGATGAAGGTATTCGTAAGAAAAAATGAAACTTAATGTATCATATAAAAGAAGGTTTCATTACAATTTACACATCAAATGACGAACAATAGCCATTTTACTAATTTGAGACAGCCTAGCATTTCAAGTTTATTGCTTTAATTACTAAAATTGAAACATTGTGTGAAAATTACGTAATGGTTAAAAATAATAATATATATTATTATTTAATTTGCAATTAATCCATTTAAATATGATAAAGCATATAGAATCCAGGGAGCTGAGATTAATTTGCCGCATGTTGGGCCAATTAGATGCAAAAGAATTCACTTCGCATATGTGTTTAAAAATGAAATATCTTGGAAGTAGCAGTTTCTTTTATTTAATTATTTTTTATATATAATTTTTATGGAGACAAAGCCAATATTAAACTCCATAAACATGGGGTGATTAGTGCGTGTCTGTGTGAAAAGTAGTGGATTCTCTGAGTTTTGGAGTAATAAAAAAGTTGAGTTCATTGTGTAGATCGATAATCAAAGTACAATATATGGAGAAAAGTTGTTGTTTTTCTTGCAGTAATGGTGTATTTTTACGATGTAATAACAGGCATATAGTATATATATGTATTAATTGTTTATTTAGTTTATCGTTGTAGAATATATAGTACTAGAATCTATGTGATATGTCGTTTTTATACTATAATTGTTAACATTGAACACAAGTGTCGTCGTTTATATATAAATTAACTTATCATTTAATTTGGTGTTACCGAGTTAATTAGGTTGATTCGTGAATTTTGGTACGTGGAATATAATCTATTATCTACCTCGTAAAATATTTAAAAGAAAAACGTGGGATAGTATGATCCATGCAAATGATGAAGATTGGTTTTGGGGAATAAACATATATACTATATATGTACTGAAAATTTGATAATATCGTAAACCCAGTACAGTGATTACTGATTAATTAATAACTAATAAGCAATTATTTAAATGTAGTTTTATGATCAATTATATATCTTAATATTTTAGTTTTGTATATTCTTTAAAATAATCAAATCCAAACATTAGGAATTAGGTCCAAGTTCATCAAAATAGGTTTTCGAGTTTGGACAAATCATTCTGACTCGTCCCATTATCATTAGTCATTACATTCCTACTTTCCAAATTATTTTTTACAATTTACATAAGTCGACAATGTCATCTAACATTTCACTTTATAATATTACCATATGTGTATCTAATTATTTAAAAAATAGTCAAGTGGCCTATTTTTCGATTTTTGTGTGTGTATATATATATATATATCCCTAAGAAAAGTAATGAATATCAATCAAGTGGATCGGACCTACCCCTCAAAGTTGATCAAATATTTTTTTATATATATGTACATACAAGTTATTATATAAATATAATATTATTTATATTATAATATTAATTTCCCCCTCTCCAAATTGAAATTCCTGCATTTCGCCCCCTCCCCTCAAATTAAAATTTATACATCCGTCTCTGATCCTGGATGGTACAAAACTTTTCCATTTACCATCCAAGTGCTAACATTAAATACAAATAGCAATGTATTCTTCATTATATTTCAACCTCGTATTTTAAATATATCACCCGGATATAGAATAAAGTGTTATAATATATAATAATGTTTTACATTGAACAAATTAAAATGGAATTGCTTATTAATACATGAACATTCTAAGGCAAAATGATGTACACTACGTGTAATATTCATATTAATTCCTTAATTTGTCAAATCCTAACTATGAAATACAACAATATTATGCCTAATCCTCTCTAGATTGCAAACGTTGTACAAAGGTAGTAAAAAGTAATTACTGTACAAAACTAAGCCAAAATCCCATAAATGGTATAACCATGCATCAAAACGAAAACGAAAACGAAAACGAAAATATATATCTTCATCATCGCGGTGCAATGGAGGGAACCACTCCGCTGATAAGATCACTGCCGGAGACATCTTGTGAAACGAAAGGATTTTTCGTCAAAGACGACGAGGTCGGAGTCGTCGCAAGCTTTCCGGAATCACTTGTTATGGAGTCTGTGTAATTGGTGTCGGATTCTGGCAACAAGAGCCATATGCTTTCGAGTTCTCTATACACTTCGGCCATTGTAGGCCTTGCATCGGTCTCTTCTAGGCAGCACTTGAGAGCCAGATTTATGAACTTCTCGACACATTCGGAAGGGTACGATCCCATCCGCTCGTCGATGATGGAGAATATCATCCCCGAACGATATGCAATGTTTACCTGAAGGAGCAGATAAACCAGCATTTTTTACTACGACCCTTTTGGAATATATATAGGATCTCGTCTGATTCTAGCGTGTCAGAAAAAGTTTGCCTCTCAAAAAATCTTGGTTTAATGTTAGAGTTTAACCACCAAGTTTGGGATGGGTTGGTGTGGTCCTCTACAAGACTACAACTAGGACACTAGATTATTGAAACATATGCATAAATGAAGAAAGGCAGTAGTACCTCACGAACGATGTTTTTGCCATGTGAAATCGGATGCATCCCAGTCAGCATCTCCAGAAACACAACTCCAAGGCTGTAAACATCGCTCTTGTCAGTCAGCTTGTGAGTCAGGAAGTACTCGGGGTCAAGGTATCCCTGCAAGAAAAGAAACAGGTTTCGATCAGATCAATTTTACAGATTTTTTTTTTTTTTTTTTGTGTGAAGAAATGAAATTTGGGAAGGCATGAAAATGCTCACCGGTGTCCCTTTGACCACTGTTGATACATGAGAGGGCACACCTCCTTCGAGCTCAGGAAGTGGAGCTAGCCGCGATAGTCCAAAATCAGCGACCTTTGCAGTAAAGTTGGAGTCGAGCAATATGTTGGTGGCCTTGATATCACGATGAAATATAGGAGGATTGGCTTCTGTATGAAGGTAAAGGATGCCTCTGGCCGACCCCAACGCAACTTTTACCCTCCTAGAAAAAGTCAACGGCACTTTGGCCTTGCCTGCAATACCATGGTTAGTAAATTCTCAGGAGAGAGAGAGAGAGAGAGAGAGAGAGAGTCTGCTATACGAAGGATGATTTCAAAAACTTACTCGAAAGGTGATCTCTCAAGGTACCATTAGGCATGAACTCGTAAACCAGCATCTGCATTGTGAAAAGCATCAAAAGAATGAGCAACCAATTGCCATCATCAGATTACATGTTCAAAAATTGAAACATGACTCCTGATTTTCTGATAATCCGCAAGTCGTTTGGTAGTCCTGTAAATGCGAACGACGTACCTGTTCACCTTCTTCGTCACAATACCCAGTCAAGGACACCAAGTTCCTATGGTGCAACCTCGACAATAGTTCTATTTCTGTAAGAAATTCCTTTTCTCCCTGCAACGATCCCTCTTGAGCGCGTTTAATGGCCACGACGGTTCCATTAGCTAGAACACCTCTATGAACTAATCCATAACCTCCTGAGCCAACCACAGTTGAGCTATCGAAATCATTTGTTGCCAGTGCCAATTCTGCATATGTGAAATCCTTCACACCATCGATTCTGATGGAGATCCTTGTTGCTGAAACATAATGTAGAGACAATTTTTAAAAAATATTGATCAAGGTAATCAAATAATTTCTACTTCAAAAGTCAAGAACAAGCGTAGAATTTCTAACTCGGCAAGTCTATTAAAAAATAAAAGCAAAAGAACGATATTATTGTCCAGCTAATTGTTATGAACCGAAAGAGTGTTAATCAAGTTCGACTACTCTTTATTTTTCTGACTTGATATAGGGGAAAACCATATATGCATTTTTTTCTTATTTCACAATGTGAAAATATTGGAACTAAGAAATTGTGAGGTACTCACATGGACGTCTCTTTGAGGCTGCCTGGCGTTTCTTGGTGTGCCGCCTCAAGATAAGAAATGAAACAATAGCAGACAGACAAACTGATCCAACTATGGTTCCCACTATAACACCAGCCAGTGCTCCCTTGCTTAGAGACGACGAACCAGGGGGGAATTCTGCAATACAACTAAAAATCAATTGCTGCTTCCTACAAGAACGCAGAGGCTTATGTAGTTTGTACTGTTTTAACAAAGCAAGCACTGAATTGGAATTTGAAAAGTGGCCTTCATTTTTCGAAGAAGGGTTCAGTTTAAAAGAAAATACAGAAATAAGCACATATTTTTCAAAACAAATGACATAAAATCTGCAAATTTCATCCAGTGAAGGCATACAATGTGGCTCCCATGCAGTTGATGTAAATTCTTCATAGGCAATGTACCTTCATCATAAGGCGGTGGAAGAGTGAAACTAAGAAATTCATAAGGTCCAAACACTTGACTATCACGTATTCTCCATCCGCTAAACATTTCACGAATCCATAAAACCTCGCTTCGATTAAATATCCTAGTACTACTATTGGTTGGAAATATCTTTAGATCCATTCTGAGACGAGGTCCATCTTGCCATTCTGCTGTCTTAATCTCAAGCTGAGAGATGTTCATTTCGAGTCCAGAGCTTAAGTACTCCATGAAAGAATCAACATATGGAAGAAAATCTGAGAATCCTGGACTCTTCAACCGATATCCAACAAACACGGGAGCCATGCAAATGCATCGTGTAGTTGGAGATGGAGGAGCATACTCGTACCAATCTGGGCACGCTTGAGGAGGACAACCATAGAATTTCGTATTATTTACGATATCGTTGAACTCTTCATCGTGAGGCCCACAATACTGATTTAGACTACTAATTGAGCATGCCGGATTTCCTTCAAGCCTAAAGAGAGGGACAAATTCTTAAAATGTCCGCAAAAATGATCAACAAGGAAAAATATATCATGGATAAAACGACAAACCCAATGGTGAGATTGCGTTGGGTGGGAAGGCTGCCACTGATATTTAAGAATGCATTGAACCCAAAATCCCTGCAAAGTTCATGAAGTACATGTTAATACATGAGGTGAATCAATCCCTACTAACAAGACTTACAATAACAGGGTTTTTTCTTCACTTAGAGAATATTTTGTGAATAAATTGAAGGAAATATTTTATTTTTCTAGTTTCAAGGCTTACAGAATGACTCTCTCAGTTGAATTTAAAGTCCTATCTTCCCAGATGCTTGATGGAATAGAACCATTCAATAAATTGTTCGCAACAGACCTGCAAGGAGAGTTGATAAAATCAGGTTTATGCAGGTCACCTCCTTACGGAAAGTACAAATCAAGGGATCAAAGTGAAAACTCATAACATATGATTGCTCACAGTTTTTGCAAAAGAGAAAGCCCCGAAAAGCTATCAGGAATAGTTCCAGTCAGATTGTTGCTTGACAGATCACTGCAGAATAGAATAGAGTATTAAGGTTTCAGAAGTGAAATCACACTCTCAAATGGATAAAAGGTCAAAAGCAATATAACAAGTTCGAAACTGGTTGCTTACATAGTTGTGATATTTCTCGAGAGTGCACCTGCTGGTATGGGTCCAGTAAGCTGGTTCAGGCTCAAATCTCTGATATACCGACATCCAAATTATCTCCCAAGAATAAATAAATAATTCAACGAAATACGATAATACTAATTCGGTGATCATAAAGTATTAAATTTGTGATGTATGATTACTGTCATGACCAGGAAATGTTAAGTTTCCTTTTGGGGAATCAACTCTGATGGATGTTGACTTACATGTAAGCAATGTTCGAAGAATTTCTCCAATCAGGTAGAGTTCCTTGCAAACTGCAGTTTCGGAGACTCCTGATTATCCAACAAACCGAACCATTATGAACATAATTTCATGAAAAATATTAATCTTCTTCTGGAACCTCAATTCTGCAGATAAAAAAGAATATGCATTTGAAGCAGAACAAAAAAAGAACTGAATTTGCTTACAACTTCAACAGCGTAGGTATGTTTCCATATGAGGATGGTATTAGACTCCCACCAAAGTTGTTGTTATCAAGTTGGCTGGAAATAGAAAAAAGGGGGAAAAAAAAAGAAAGAAGCAAGGGCATTAAATTGCAAGATCCCCGACTTTTCAAGATCAAAAAGTTGTGTAGAATAAAACAAGAAAAAGAAAGAATCCAGAGAGCATTGGTAAATTTTTTTTTTTAAAATAGCACCAAAAGAGGTGGTAAAGGCAGGACAAATAGAGAAGCCAAGTGAGAGAAGGAGCTATATAAGTTAAACTGGGAAAGGCTATATATATAAGGGCCTGATAGGATATACGTTATAGTTACATGGTCTAAGAGAAACCAAAGTTTTATGAACTGACATGCCTTAATTCTCAGCTCAAAAATTTATTTAATTTAAGCAAATTATAGATTCTGCTAAGTCTGTCAGTTGATAGAGCAATATCTGAAAATAAAAAGCGCCAAAAACATCTCCTCTTCAGAAACAATCATCACTCATTACTAATCTAATCATCAACCATTTTTGTACCCCACATTATAAGGGTCAAGACCTGCAAACAAATATGTGGAATCAGGAACTTTGCTGACAGCTACTAAGACATTTGCATTTTTTGAGAAAATTGTTAACCCTTGTTGCAATTGAAGCTCATTGAAAGCATGAACTAATAGGTTTAAACTCCCCCCCCCCCCCCCAATAATGAGCTGGAACAGCCCTGTCCCACCCACTCACTCACCCGGAAAATCTATTAGACTTAATTAAGGCAGATTGGTCTGGACATATCTATGATAACTGGAAGGAAATAATAAGTATAGAGCAGTAAGCACTAAAGAAAACAAATATATTGAATGAGGAAAAAAATTCCATACAGTATGAGTAACTTTGGAATTTCAGACAGTTCCGACGGAAGAGGTCCAGATAAGTTGTTATTGTCAAGCAACCTGCAGAAGCATGAAGTCAGTAACTAAAACCATATGTTCAAAATGCCATGGGAGTGAAAGTAAGAGCATCCGACTCACAGATGAACAAGATTAGGCAGTCGAGAAAGCACTGATGGTATTTCACCACTGAGCGAATTATTGTTCATGTGGCTGCTCACAGTAGAAAGAATAATGAATTGGATGGCTAATCATAAAGCAAAGAACCGGATTAGTTTTGATATATCAGAACAGAATAGAAAGAAAAACATTTACAAGTGTTGTGCTTTGTCCAAGTTAGCAAATGACGGAGGTATTGGTCCTGAAATGAAGTTCTGATCAATTTGTATCCTGTTTAAGTTCACGAGATTCCCAAGCTCCTCCGGCAAGGAACCTGTTAGTTGATTTCCGTTTAGAAGCCTGTGACCAGAGAAAAGAAACTACAGGTAAGCAATGCAGAAACAAATGCACCTTTATCAACCAAAAATCTCATCTATTGGAATATAAAGAGATGATTTCTTAATGCTTTATGATGCAGTTTTCAATATGGTTGAGCACTCAATCTTATTTTCTTTCTGTCATGGATTTTGTAAGTCCGTGACAACTTTTGAAACTCTATGGAATGAGAACACACGAGAATGAAGAAACATTGAACAAAGTGTAGCTTCCACTCACAATAATTCTAGTGATGTAATGTTTCCAATTTCCTTTGGTATAGACCCGGTCATATTGTTCCACATAAAATCCCTGCCACAACAAATAAACGGGAGCCAGTTATAAAGTAGGCAAAGCCCCAAAAGGTAAACAATAATACAGCAAAGTGAACTGGCCTGGATACAGTTACTAGGATTCAAATATGTTACTCACAATATCTTCAAATAAGATAATCGGCCAAGTTCTGGAGATAAACTTCCAGTTAGGTTCCTACCCAAAAGCAATCTGTTGAGAAAAGTAAACAGAGAAGGCATCATTATGTATGCAACTTGCAACTAGTGTGTTCAAGAAAATGCGAGCAAGTTCTTACCAAATTCCGTTAACATAATAAGTGAGACAACATCAATATGTAGATTAAGAAAGTTGTTTGTCTCTCAATTCTCTTAAATGGTCAAAGAAGTATGCCATGACAGTGTAATCCATATAAAAAAGAAACATTTTCTATGTAAGTAAAGTGAAAACATAAGATGGAAGGAGGCATGGGACTTTCCAAGACCTACTTTTACATTCCATAACTAGAATAACAAGTCAAGAAAATTTCAAAGGAACGAGATCATACAATTCTCTAACATGAAATTGACCATCATGAAGCGTTGTATTATAGCAGACAATCCCAGTCCAATTTGAAATGCACGGATCTCCCCTATTCCACCGGGCAAGATTATTGAAGGGATCATTCACACTTCTCCTGATAGCTCGCAATGCATTCACTGCACACACCGTTAACAGTCTATCACAATCCCATCTGAAAAATATTTCAAAAGGGATACAAAAACTGACACTAGACAACATCACAGAAATTTACTCCATCATAGAACATTTATTGCTAAAGTTAATGCAAAAACAAATATATAAAGATATAAGATATCGACTGCAGATTTCTCTTTGTAAAAAAAAAGGAAATACAGAGAGAGATGTTAGACAAAACAAACCTTCATTAGGATCTGTGCGTTGGCTATCAGCACCAATAACCAACAAATACCAGCATAAACACACAACCAAACTCATTCTAACATTCGATGGAATTAGCCGTGGCACCCCAAGAATTGCCATTTTCTGAAAGGGAAAAAAAAAATCAATAATCTCTAAACAACTATCTCCCCACCTGAAACAATTACAAAAAGAAATCAATAGTTGTAACTCGATCCCAGATTTCAATATGGTTAACCAAGACACTTCAAATTAAAAACTAGTACAAACAGAATTAAAAAAAAAAAAAAAAGACAAATTCTATGCCACAGTAAAGTAGATACCTTTATTGAAAAATGAAAGGAGCAATCAATAACAGACAAAAGCAGACATTTCAAGACAACAAAACTCAATCCAATAACTACATAGGAAAAGACAGAAAATGAAACACCAGTATTGTTGAAGGTAACATGAATTAAATCGGCATGAAAAAAAAAAAGATATCATTTTTACACATAAATATACCTCCACAACTACATGCCTACACAAAAATACGTACGACGGTACGAGAATACACAACAGGAGTTGCTGCAGGTGTTTCTTGCAAATTAGAAAGAGGGGTTTGGAATCTAGAGAGAGAAAACAAGAAGGGGCAGAGGACAAGAACGACGGGCAAAGTTGACCACTTCTCCATTGATAGGTAGCTACATAGATGAATAATGTTGGTGATAGTGATGAGGATTAGAGCAGCAGCCATCTTTTTCATTGTGGGTGGTTTTTTAAACAGTAAAATATTGAATTGTATACACAAAACTCAGACCAAATTCTTGCTGGCAGCTGACATATTTTATTGTGATTAATACGGATTGGCTTTATTGACTTTTTTGATAGGGAGTTGTTGTTGAACTGCTCAATATGAACTTTCTTTTTCTACTGTGTAATGAATGATCATTAAAATATCAGAGAAAGAGAGAGAATGGGATCTTCCAAGTTCACATTCAGATGAAGTGATGGATTTGGTCGTGCAAGATTTCTCACAACTTTTAATTGAAGAATTTGGCCGCAAGATCTGAGGAACTTGAAGAGTACGTTTCTTGAAATATTTACATACAAAGCGGTGGGAAACGAAGATTCTGATGGGAGCTGATTTTTGGTATTTATTTTATTTTACAATGTCACGAGCATAATATTATTTATATTTTAGATAAAATGATAAAATAATCAAATAAGACAATATACAAAACATTGTGCTAGAGAGTGTTTGGCTTAAACCTATTTAAGAAATATGATACTCCTTTTTTTGTAACTTCTTAGTGTTGAGTCTTATTTTTTAAATTAAGTTAGTGACTTGTTTGGGTGAAATAAAATGGAAAATTATATTTTGATATTTTAAAACTTTCTGAATGACAAAACGTTCATTTTGGCATGGCAAAAAGTATTTTCCACGTTAGACTCAGGTTGTAAAAATTAAATTTCAAGTGCCGAAAATCAAATTTCAAAATAAATTTGTTTAAGTGTTGAAATGGTTTTTATCGAATTGTAAATATTTGAATGGCATAATATTTTTGTTAAAAGGTCCAGAATTAAAGTATCAAAATGTATTTTTTGGAATTAAAATTATGAAATTTCTAAGATGTTAGTAAGGGCGAGTTTGTCATAACAAGTCAGTATCTTTCTTGGATAAAATATAATTTCGGGTCCTCTCAAAAATATTATATAAAATAATTATATGCTGATGATATCTAAGGAGGAGGAGGGAAATAAATCTTTTGTGTGTGTGTGTGTTTTCGAAAATGCGAAAAAGATTGTGTAATTCAAATGTAGCTTTCGTTTTTTTTTTTTACAACCAAATACTCATATTTTATTAAGAATCACAAGAACACGAACTATCAAGAAGACCTACCACAAAAGACGGAGGCTCAACCCAACAATAAGGGCTTGAAAACTCACGAGCGGCCCTAGCTAAATCATGTGCTACACAATTAGCACTTCGACGAACCAAATTAAGAGAAAAGTTATTTGAATCCGTAAAAAATTCCCGACAATTAGAAATAATCGAACCAAATTCAGAGATGGTCGTTGTGGAAGATTTTACAGCCTCAAACACTACCTTAGAATCAACTTCAAAAATAACACGTTGGATACCGAGAGACTTAATCCACGAAAGAACCTCATGCAAACCCAGTGCTTCACCCTCATCAACCCGCAGACATCCCATAAAACGGTTAGTCCTAGCCACAACAAAACCACCCTCATCATCACGAAGCACTGCCCCACAACTAGTCTCATTGGTATCCGTAAAGAAACCAACATCAACATTAACTTTATAAAAATTACACGGCGGATTGTGCCAGCTCCCGCAACAAGCAATTGAACCATTACCACCACCAACATTACCCCTAGAGGCCCTAGCTGCATGCCATTCCATCAAACAATCCCAACCACTTGCAACAATAACACCTTCAGACCTCGCTTTTCCCTCTCAGACCCTAAGATTTCGTTCCTTCCAAAGTTGCCAAGTGGTCATAGCTAGAACTGAGATAACTTCAGGTTGTAGTTTTTCCATGACTCCAAAAAAGAATTCTGAAAAGCTATCAAATTGATCAATACAACTCAACAGCAACCTCTTCAACCCCACCAACTCCCAACAACTGCTCGCTACCTCACAAAGCAAAAAAATATGGAAATTGTTCTCAAGATTAGAGTCACAAAGCCCACAAGTTCCGTTCACTTGAACTTTTTTATGAATAAGATTGGAACGTGTAGGCAAACAATCACGCAACGTACGCCAAAGAAAACATTTCACCTTAGGGGGAATATTAAGACTCCAGAGGCGCTTCCAATTACCTTCCACAGCAAAAACCGGTGAAATAGTAATTGATCTAGCGAAATAATAAGCCGATTTCACTGAATAACATCCCTCTTTTGAATAATGTCAAATTAAGCAATCACTTCTGGCATTAGGGCACAATGGGATAGACAAGATATTCATAACATCCTCTTGATCAAAAAATTCAAATAATAACTCGGCATCCCACGGAAAAGAACTAGGAATGAAAAGATCGCTAACCTTCAAATCCAATGGCAAAACATGAGGAATAGACTTTACAAAGAAACTAGAATCAAAACGTATCCAAGCATCACCCCACACATTGATACTTTGCCCATCACCAATTTTCCACCTCAAACCCCTTCTAAGTAAATCCTGAGAAGACCAGATGCTCCGCCAAATGAAACTTGGCGACTGCCCAACATTGGCATTTAAAAAAATCTCCCCGAGAGAAATATTTAGCTTTTAACACCTTACAAATCAGAGCATCCGGGTCAGCAATAAATCGCCAACCAATCTTTCGTTAGAATTTATAAGTCGTAACACATGTGACGGTTAATGTAGCTTTGAATTTTTATTTATTTATTTTCTAACTAATTAAGTTTACTATATAAAAAATATTTTTAATCTTTTTTCACCAAATACAAATATTGATAAAGGGTTTTTAAAAAAAAAAAAACAACTATCGAGTTCAAGGTTCTTTTAATTAAAAAAAAGTGTACAAAATATGAAAGTTGAAAGATCCAGGTACAAAAATACTTGATGTTTGATGACTACATATTTATGCATATCTCCTTAATTAAATGGTATTAAGTTTTTTCATCTCATATTTCATTTTATAAGCACATATAGGCATATCCGTGTATATATATTAATTTCAAAATTAGCATGGTATTAGGTAAAGAAAATACATATATGAATTAGGTGTACTTCCCCCCTCGCAAAGTCAATGTCATCAATTAATAATAATAATAATAATAAATGCTCTAATAGTCTAAATGATAGCGTGCAACGAAGAACAAGAAATAAGGTTTAATTATGACTAAGTACGTTTAAATCGTCATATTAAGTATAAATAAATAAATATGCATAATTCGTGGTTGAATAAATAATATGCTGGTATATATTGCGTGGTCAAATATTTTCTTATTATTATTTGGGACAACAGTACCTGCTTTATATTTTTTGCAAAAATCCCATCTTATAATTGTCAATATTCGTACTAAATGAAAAGAACATAAATTGTCATGATTAAAAGAGGTGTAATATTGAATATATAAATTAATCATTATTTGAGATATGTATGCCCATAGCACCAAATTTCAAATCACAATCATGTTACGAGAGAGGCAAAATATGTTTGAGAATTTATATCAAAGTTTGCATTTTTAAACAAAATGTTAAATTTGTCACTATGGTGTTAAACATGTAATGGTCTCTCCAGCTCGATAGACGCCACACCAGTTGACACGTCGGCAAGTGTCTGACGAGAATGCCATATAATGATTAGATATAGTTTTTGTTATTTGGAGATTAACGTTGAGATCTTGTGAGGATGAATTAATATCTTGCGATAATAGATACAAAGTATTTGATATAATCTCTGGTCAAGAATATTCACTCACGAGTTGTGTATATACATACCTCATTGTGAGTTCATGTAAAATCATCCAATACATATACAGATATATTGTATTAAACATCTGTTATCTCCTTTATACTTCCACTATTCCTATAGCTCTTGTTTCTTGTCAAGTATGAGTTCATTACTTTGTTTACATATGGGATATTCAAACAGTAAAGAAAATTGAAAAAAAAAATGTTATTTTAAGAAAATATATATAAAAATTGATGTTGCATGTCTATTGGGTACACGTATCCGGTTCATTTATTTTTGAAGGTGAAACAATCCATAAATTTCTACAAACCCCAATAATTAAGAGTAAAGAAAATTATATTCTAAAAATCAAATCTCACTGCATTTATGCAAATATTACTATCAACATTCAACGGGTGGTTTATTTTGATTGGGTAAGGTTGGATTGTTAATAAATGTATTATCATAAATTTTATTTTATTTTTGGTCAATTTTAAATAGTTGAATTTAGTTTTTTTATTATTATATGTTTAGTTCGATTCGTTTTCAGCTTTAACTATGATGTTCAACATTCAATTTAAAGAAAATTAGATGAGTTGAAATATGGTTATTTAGGGTCGTGAATTAGGCTCCCACCCACACATGCCTTACAATATTGGGCCATAGGGTAGCAAGTACTCTGGAAAAAGCCCAATTGACCAATAATAAGGCCAAACTTTTTCGTCACGTCTGTTGGCGGAAAATTCTATAAGGGCATCTAACCCAAATTCTTAGTTTTAAGTAAATAAATAAATATATATATATATATAAATAATTTTTTGGGGATTTCAATGGAGACATTGGTAGATATTAATTATGTTAATTTCGATTTTTTTCGTCTACTACTATATAAGCGATATAGATGTGTTTTTTTAAAGATATCATGTAAAATAACACACAATTTTATCGTTAAGACATCAGAAGGCGAAAAATATCAAATTTTAAAGTGACAATTGTTCAAACTTTAATTGCCTTGTATTCACATAAACTAAAGCTCGTATTAAACGAATTGCTGGCATAGAATAGGACCGAGTTGAAACTCATGTTTTAATATGTTGAACAATGTTACAGTGCTTCTGGATTACATAATATGAAGTACAAGAAAGAGGTACGAGTAGAAAACAAATACAAGAAATTGAATTGAACAAATGTAAACAAACTCGAATTTAAAGATTTTCGAAAAGCAAGCCGAGTCGATAGGATTTCTCTCCGCAAGACAAATACGCCACGGCTAATGCTCACAATTCAGCATTTTATCTCTCAAAGATGAAATGACTTCGTCCTTCCGGTACTAATACCACAACACCGGCAAGGCTCCGGCGAACTAGAAAATGTGAGAAACTGAGAGCAGACACTAGACTAGATTATGATGCTGAATGATTTCAATTTCAAGTAGTTCTAGCATGCTCTGGACCAACTTATATATAGACACTCTCCGGCCAGCTTCAGGTGAGGATCAACAAATTAAGGTTTGAGGGTATTTAAACAAATGTCCACCCAAAGTCCAATTATCAAGATCCGAGTCCAAGCCTTGGCACGGGCACATGCGGGTGCGCGCGTGTGGGCTCATGACCCACATCCTTGTGCACTTTAGATATTACGCTTAAATACACTTCTTAATTAGGTTAAAAATTCAACATGTGATCGTTAAATGTATCTTGGGCATATTTTTCCACACACCATAAATATTCAATCGCGTGACCGATTTCAACAATTAATTTCTCACTCACTGAAAATCAAATTTGAGAAAATAAAAATACTATGATTATCTACTACAAATATAGATCAATCGTACACTATTTAATTCCTCAAAAATTAAATAACTTGGTCACGAAAAGTCGAATAAAATGAATCACGGCTCAATTTATTACATCCAATTTTCCAACATAATATTTAATAAAAAACCAAATAAATTTAGAAATAATAGTACTTACGCACATATATCTTTGAGGGATCATCGAGAGCTTGTGGAAATGGTCTCCTAATGGATAGAGTAAGACCATTTTACATATCACAAGAGTCAATTGCCTCAATATTTCAAATTGACAATTGATGTTGAGTAGTACATAGGGCATACATAATATTTTTTTGATATAATTATTCATAAAATATTAAGTCTGTCAACTTGCCTAGGGCAAACAAAGACATCATTCATTAAATTCATAAAACACTCATATAAACCTCTTAACTTTCAAAATATATACATACTCCCATGTTTTTTAGGGAATATATATATATATATATATATATATATATATTAGCATTTTTAAATTCTTTGTTTTTTAAGGAGCAAAGCTATTATCCTTGGTGTGTTCCATACAAACTATATGCAGATATGTTTCTATGTAGTACCCATAATCATACAAGCGATATAAATTTTGACTTTAGTAAGATTCAAACTCATGACCTTTAGTCTCAAACTCATTCATGCCATGAAGTAGCTTACAAACCATACAAAAAAAACGAACCACATTAGAAAACTCGATCTGTACGATGAGATCGACCCCAACAGCCTAAGTATAGTTCTTTTTCTCATGTTCAAGGCTCGAGAGGTTAAGAAGAATGTTGAAGCGCAATTTTTGTGATGTCTTCGATTAATTACAATAAAATCAACATTTTAATGATTAATTCCATGACTTCACTTGATATTATTGGTGGAGAAGTTTGTCTTCCCACGTTAATGATCAAGACTGAAATTAATCAAATTCAGTGTAAAATGATGTTAGATGGTTTAGCAAACGTCTTGGACGAGAGGGGTAATTAGAAATATACAAATGCAAACGACAAACGCACTATATATATATATATATATATATATAATTCAATTCTTGAATTCTATAACCCCTAGCCTACTTATGCCATGCCCCATGACTTCTTGA
Organism: Perilla frutescens; assembly: GCA_026008535.1. NCBI lineage: Eukaryota > Viridiplantae > Streptophyta > Magnoliopsida > Lamiales > Lamiaceae > Perilla > Perilla frutescens. Next base: position 5,489,137 of record BRKX01000012.1, on the reverse strand, counting down.
ATTAATCTTTGAGAGTTATTGCTGTGCATACTTTAGTTTTAATTTATTTTCACAAACAAGTCTTTCTTTTCTACCAGAATCGTGATTTAATTAGGTATCATGTGATTCATGTGAAAAAAGAAAAGATTAATTCCATAAATGTGATATATTGAACCTATATTAATGAAGAAATTAAATTTATTAAAGAAAACACAACATGACGCTATTTTCTTACATTTAGCTCCATACTTTGGTTTATTTAATAAACATACGCTGATACGCATGATATTGCTAAGAGCAGCTCCAAGGGGAGCTGCATTTCACTATTTTGCAGCTCAATTCATCTCCAAGGGAAGCTGCATCAAGGACGCCATTTTGCTGCAATGGAGAGAGGGACGGTATATATACCGTCCCTCCTCCTCGACGGCATTCTTTTCCTTTTTTTTTTTTTTTTTAATCTTTTGTTTATTGTTTTATTTTGTGTATGTTATTTATATTGTATTTTAAATAATGTGTTATAATTAATATTAAATTTTATTATATATGATAAATTTAATTAAATATAAATATTGATACTTAAAATTAAATTAAATACAAATTAGGCTAACAATAAAAAATACTAAAATAAATAAAATTACAGCAACAATAAAACTACATAAAAATACGAAAATAGATAAAAGTACATGAAATAAAAATATTAAAATATGCATAAAATAAAATAAAAAGATACAAATATTTCCCTAAAAATACATAAAAATACTAAAATAGATAAAAGTACAATAAAATAAAAACATAAAAATACGCATAATGAAATTTTATATTAATTTTAATGAATCGTATTTTAATTTTATATTAATTCAAATATATTTACTAAAAAAATATTTTCATAATTATTATGAAAAATTAAATTTAAATATAGATATTCATTAAATGAAACTTTATAAATTATTATATGTTATCAATGGTAAAACAATAGTTGTAAATGAAATAAAAGGAATATTCTGGAATATTCTCTTTTAGTGTAGAATTATAGTGCAACCTGTTGGAGATGAAATTGAGAATCTGCTGCATTTTAGTGATAGTGTTGCTGCATTATAGTGCACACTGCTGGAGATGGCCTAAGCGTTGGAATCTTTCTATGTACTATGTGAAACGAACGGGATTATTAAATACATATTTTTTTTTTATCAATACATGTTATGTGCATATATAGAATTGTGTAAGATTACATTTATTCATATTAATAATTATGAAATTAAAACATATACGGCAGGAAATAGAGTTTTGAAACAAGGAAGGAAGAAATTGTGTGACGTAATAATGTGTTAGTGAGGTAGAATAAAAGGTTGGATAAACCAAAATTACTTTTTTCAAAATAGATGATGACATTAGTTTTGTTACTTCAAAAAAAAAAAAAAAAAGATGATGGCATACCAACTCTTTGAAATAATCATGCCATCATATTTGCAATTGCGTATTAAAAATAAGTCAAAATGGACATTTGTTTTTATTCCTCTTCTCAAAATAGTTTTCAACATTCTCCGTATATTCTTTGTTATTACGTATAATTGATAAAATTTACAGAAAAATATTGTAATAAAATAAGCAAAGGGAAATTCAAGACGAGATAGAATTTTCAAATTCAATTTTAATTTCCTCAAATGATGCGGGGTTTGGGTGAATGATGGTAACAATCTTTCGGGATGACCTAGCTAATGGTGAAGTTGTATAAGTTTGACGCTGAAGGTCTTGAGTACATATCTCATCAACACCAATCTGAATCTATAAGATTGCCTCATATGAGAATTGTTGTGGTTGTATTATTAGCCTCTAGCCTAACAAATAGATAATCTTAGAGTGTGGGATTTTCTTACGGATTAAAAATTATACGATGAGTGAAGTAACACCAGATCTTGACTGTCATTATATTTAAAATTCTCAAGAGTGGATGATGCAAGATGAGCAAAAAAGAGCTAAATATATATTTCCAAAAGTGCAAAAAGAAATTAAAGGATTTTTTTTCCTATTAAACGCATAAAATCAAAATTTAGTGGGCCAAAAACAGGGCCTCATGTATGGACAACTATCGGGCTAGCAGGCCCAATTAGTAGGGCCACAAAATAAATGAAGATGTGACCACCTAAATTGAACCAAATTTGTTACAACCACAACCCTAGTATAGAAACGGTCCCAACACACTAAAATAAGGCCCACTTATCACAATCAAGACCAACTATAATTTAGCTATATATAATCTCGTTTTTATTTCCTAGGTTGCTTTCACTTAAAAACCTTATCTTCATTTTGGAAAAAATACAGTGTGTTTTGTGACCCCCACACCGTACACCGAATTCGATCCTTTATTTTTATCGTTCGATTTTTTTATTTCGTATCTTGTTTTGTTTATTTGATGCATATATGGTGTAAATGTAATATGAGATGATGATGATTATTATTTGAATATATTAACTGGACATATGTGGAAGATGTGGTTTACAATTAGCTATCAACTCTAGAGGGTTCTTATCATGATTCATGAATATTTAGAAAATGACAAGTATAGATAAACTAAATGATTAAAATTGGATAGAGATGGAGGAATTTTTGCAAACCATGCATGTATTGCATGATTCGAAGTATTTTCACACTTGATGTTGAACCAAATATACACACGCACACAGCCGCCTAATGGTAAAAAAAATCCAAAATTTTGCATAACTTTGTTATTTCGACTAATTATTTGTTAACAGTCAATATAGTCATAATTCTAGCATTACACGCTTTACATACTTTCTTTGCATGCATGCATTATATATACTGCAAGTTAAGCTGACGTGGCAAGTTTGGGTGTGTACGTAGTGGTAGCAAGGTCATGACTCATTAGCTGACATGGTAGGTTCAGAAAATGTGGCGGATGGCGTGGTATCCTAATGTGGCAGTGGCATGGAGACTCGACCTCCAATGTGTTTTAAAATATATTTATACGGGTCCAATCTTTATTTTTCATCTTATTCATTTTTTTAAAACTTGATTTTCAAACGGTTTTGAAATCTTTAAAATAAATTTATCTCTTTGATTTTCTCGAACTTATTATTTGAACTTGGTATTTGAAGTTTCCGTGGAAGATTTGTCTCATCGATCTTTTTTTACATGGTATTTAGACTTTATAACATTAATCCAAAGGGATGTTACCTTGTTTTCAGATCAAACGTCAACTTCGTGATGAATTTGATGAAGAACGTCTTTAGTTGTCTTTTAGTTGTCTTGCATTTAGATCAAATGTCAATTTCAAGATGAATTTGATGAAGAACGCATTTGACTCTTCTTGAACCCTTTAAATGACTTCTGGTGTGATTTTCAATTGATTTGGAGGCCCTATTTATAGTTATAGGTAGAAGTATCTAAGGCTGACGTGACACGATTTTATTGGCTCTTGAATATTGATGTATATCTCTGCAAAAATATTTACTTATTGTCAAAGACACTTGATGTTTATCATATAATAATATATCTATTATTTAAATATTTTATTTAATTTAAGATTTCATAAGATTTCAAAACTAAATAAATATCTAAAAATTAATATTTTTAATTTTCGTCTCCTATAGTGATGCTTGTGTGGCATTTGATAGGGGAGAATGAATTGATGCATCTCTCCACTCGACATCGATACTAATCATTTTCAAATTAAAATATAAAAATAAATTTTGTTACATCGTCTAATGGATCGTGATGGATCACGATCCATTAGACGGGTAAAATAGATCCAAAAATCCTCTCTAGATCCGCATGCAAACACAACAAAGCGCTGGTGCTTAAGGTTCACGAGCTCATGCGCCAACAAGTCGTTTTTTTCATTTATTTCCTCTATTCGTTATTTTGTTTTAATTCATTTCATGTTTTTTCTTTGGTTTTTGCTTTTTTATTTTTCTTTTCAATTTTTTTTAAATCTTTATTTCACCTCAATTAATTATCGAGCGTAATGCATGAGCTCATGCATTTGCATCGAGCGAGTGCACTGCGCGAAACGTCGGATAAAAAAAAATTAAATTAATTCAATTTAATTTTAGGGCTCACTAATTCCATTTTAGGGTATATAATTATTTCAAAAATAAAAATGAGTATTAAGTGTAGTGCACGAGCCCACGCGTTAATTGGTCGAGTGCACTACGCAAGATGCTGAATAAAATTTAAATTAATTCGATTTAATTTTAGGGTATATATTTATTTTAAAAAATATTACCAGCACAGTGCATGAGCCCTCGCGTTAGCGTCGGGTGAGTGCACTGCGCTAGGCTCACGATAAAAAAATTCAATTAAATTTTAAGATTCACTAATTTTATTACAGGGTATATATTTATTTTAAAAAATTAATTATTGAATGCAGTGCACGAGCACACACATTAGCGTCGAACAAGTGACTACGCAAGACGCCGAATAAAAAATTAATTCAAATATATATATATATATATATATATATATATATGAAAAAACATAAGAAATTAAAAATTAGAAAAAAAAACTGAAAAAGGAAAAGAAACGAAAGAGGGAGACCACTTAAAAAGAAAAAGAAAAAAAGAGAGGACCCACTTTATTGGTTCAAATAATATCTATTTAATAGATTAAGATCTATTAGACCATGTTATAATAGACCATCCAAAGTAAATATATTATCATCCTATCTACTAATATTAATGAGATTAGACAATACATTGATTCAACCCAATTGCATACAAATAGATTGCACACCAACAAATATACACGCACAGCACTTGACTTAATTGGGTCCCAAATATATAAGGGAGAAATTTGAAAATTAATGTATAAATTTGATGAATAATTCAAATTATAAATTACAACGTAAGTAAACAAAATGAAAAACATGATAAAATAAAACAACGATTACTTCATTCTATCGTTCATATTTAATGATCAACAAATCTCGATCGTTAATTCAAACATATACAAAGGTGTAAAGGGTGATCTTTTAAATTTTCAAAATAGTTCACCAATGTGATTCAGAACCTAAACCGTGAATATCAATGATCTGCTCCCAAAACAATTCAAGTTTTAATTTATATTTTATATTATATTTCATATGTAACTTTATATTTATATATCAATTATAATATGGTTTAATAAGATGGCATTACACCGAGTATGCACACTCTACATTGCATTATGATAATAAAATGCCATAGATATTGTACATACAAAGTATACATATATATCCATGTATTAAAATATAAATATATCGTGATTTAGCTTCCCTGTTAGACCATCGTAGTTAAGAGGAAAGTTGTGCGGGATGATATTTAAGGCAAATGCATGGTGGTATAATTAATTCTTTATTTGTTGGATATACGTATCTCTCACATTAACGGATGGGGTGGACATAGATCCTACGTGGACACTGCTTATTAGTCAGTCTGAGATACGGTGGTGGCCCACAACGTGACTCAATTATCCTGTCCGAAAATAGTACATGAAATAAAGCAGAGAGGGGGCCCGAGTGAGAAGCAGAAAGTGACGTGGCATTTGGGCAGCCAAGTTCGTGTTTGGGGGGCGAAAATATTGTGAGCCACTCGTTTGAGTGGTAAGAAATCTACCGAGGCTTCCAGCACACATGATTTGACCATATTTCTGTTTTTCTGTCGCGGGGCCAAACATGACTTCTATTATGCGGAAATCGTTGAGGGGTATAATTGCCAACTCACGTGCATTGCTTTTTCACTTTCTCATTATATCACCAGATTTAGTAGTTTTCATCAATTTCCCTTTTTATCCTCTAATCATTAGCCCCATAAGTTCGGTGATATATATCATCCGGCCAGGAAATGGGGGAGTTTGTATCAATTCATTTTACGAAATAAAATTTATAAAATAGATTAAGATTAACATTAATAAAATTATAAATATGTAGTTGCTTATGAATTTTAAAATGAATCTTAATTTGTCTTATAAATTTTGACCCGCAAAATGATTTCACATGCACAAATTTTAATTTGCCCATACGAGAAGGATTGGTATGATCATCTATGAATATATTAAGACATAATTGTGCGTAATACTAGACGTCTTTTTTTTTTAATATATAAATGATAAAACTAACTTAATTGTGGTTTTTTTTAAAAAATAGCATCAAGTAGATTATTATTGATAAGAATAATGGATTAGTCATGGTAGATGTTAATTTATACATTTAATGATGTAGAATGGATCAGTCGTGGAAGATGTTAATTTATACATTCATTAATTATATACGTGATAATGCCGTATAAATTGCATAGTTATACTTTTATATGTGCTGCATAAATTATTATTATCGAAGTATATATCGAACGAGAGGTCACATAAATAAATATAAGCCGAATTAGTAACCCCAATCCTAGACATATATATATATATATATATATATATATTATGATTTTTGAGACGTGTGAGAAACAATATTGATATTGTCGTATCATTGGTAGTCACATTATTGATTTGTGCCCGTTATCATGAGATGCATATATGTTATATTCGACGCTATGATTTGTATTGTATAGTGTAGCTAGATGTATACATAATACATGTTGGAGTGATGTATTAATCATTAATGAGACATTTCTGCACTTAACTTTACTTTGATTTTGAGGTGCATGCAATCGATACCAACCACAATAATTATTTTAATGGCGGAAAGAGCGAACTATTTTTTATTAAGAAAGCTGCTGGAAGAAGCAAACTTCGCAAAAGATGATGCATATAATTAAATTCGCATTTAAATAAACTCATATATAGGCAAGCTCGAAGTTTGATGATAAATCCATTGCAGATGGCAAGGACATATATCATTGATTAAAATTTCATAATTAGCCCACAAACAAACAAACACTTAAACAAAGGAATAATTTCAGTATATATCTATCTGTAATCGACTAGTTACTTGTGCATTATTGGAAATGTAAATTTAAAATGCATAATTACACACGGAGACATTATATATAATATAATGTCACATATCATTATAAACAAATTCTCGAGTTTCTTTCTACTAAATGTACAATATTTCATTCTTACTTTTACAATGATACTCCAACATATATACCAGAGTGGAAATTTCGCAAAGTTTCTTATTATAATTTCCTGTAATTTATCGATTTGATCCAAATATCAGAATAACAATATTATAAAAAACATTATTTTGATAAAAATACATAAATAGAAAATAGACAATTTAAAAATTGTATTAATCGGCGGCTAATGAATAAAGAGATAGCACGCCTCTTGTTGACAGGGCCACAGTATTGGTGCAACAGTTTCAAATAAAAAATAAAAAATAAAAAATCGTGGGTGTATATGCAAGTTCTTGATAGAGCCACTTACAGAATCACAAGCAGCGATTTATCCTTTTTAATGGACGAAACAATCGAACCCTCTTGGATAAAAAACCAAAAGGGGTAAAGGGAATCTGCAGGGGCATATTAGACATTAATGGAATCCTTTGGAACTCGAAAACTACTACTTTTACAAGGATAAATTCCTGTCCCGCTAAAATCCAATATATCTTTGTCCAAAACCAAGGAAAAATTATTTGCATGAAAATCAACTTTATTGCAAGATAAAATTAAGCTCTTTATATATAACACATTAAAGCTCCATTCCACATCTGAGAATCTCCATTTCTTGCTCACTCAAACATGAATAACAGATTCTCTCTTGCCATGGAAAGAACTGGCCAATGGTATTTTTTTTCATTTTCTTTAGCAAAAAATGATTAAAAATCTTTAATTCCATTCTTGTTGATATCGTTTAGTTTCTTGATTTTTTTATCAGGGTTTTTTCTCAAGAAATTCCTACTGATGTTATTGTCGAGGTCGGGGAAGCCAACTTCTCTCTTCACAAGGTGAGCTATATATGAACCCTTTTTTTTTTTTTTTTTTACGTGGTGGATTCTAGCTATACACGGCGTGGTATATACATAGATGGGGTTTTAATTGGTCGAGTGTTGCAGTTCATGCTGGTAGCAAAGAGCAATTACATAAGGAAGGTAATTCTTGAATCAAAAGAGCCAGATTTGACAAGAATAGATCTCTCCGACATTCCCGGCGGCCCAGAAATCTTCGAAAAAGCTGCAAAATTCTGCTACGGCGTCAACTTCGAGATCACAGTTCACAACGTTGCTGCGCTTAGATGCGCCGCAGATTTTTTACAAATGACCGACAAATATTGCGACGGCAACCTCGTCGGTAGAACTGAGGATTTCCTGTCCCAAGTTGCCCTAACCAGCCTCTCCGGCGCCCTCGTCGTCCTAAAATCATGCGAAGATCTCCTCCCCATGGCCGACGATCTCGGAATCGTCCAACGATGTGTTGAGATCGCCTCCGCCAAGGTACATCATCAGATCCTCTATTCCAAAACCGTATTTACAGTCAAAACGGTTGAAATATGAGACGAGACAGTTGTAATAATTAATTATAATGCTCTCTTTGATCAGGCATGTGTTGAGTCGAATTTTCCGAGCCGTTCGCCGCCGAATTGGTGGACGGAGGAGCTAACGATCTTGGACATAGCCTTCTTCGAGAGGATAATCGCGTCGATGAAATCAAGAGGGGCAAAGGGTTTAACCCTAGCTAGTGCGATCATAACATACACCGAAAGATCACTGCGTGATCTAGTTCGCGATCACTCGGGAAACGGCGCGAGATCGTTGGATTCCGGCGAATCGGACGTCCGAATCCGTCAACGAGACATACTGGAATCGATAGTAGCCTTGCTTCCGGCAGAGAAGTCAGCTTTCCCCATAAATTTCCTGTGCTGTCTGCTTCGGACAGCCATTTTCTTGAGAGCCGACAGCAGGTGCAAGAACGAGCTGGAGAAGAGAATTTCTGGGATTTTAGAACACGTGACTGTTGATGATTTGCTGGTTTTGTCTTTCACGTACGATGGGGAGAGGCTGTTCGATCTGGAGAGCGTGAGGAAAATCATATCCGGATTTGCAGAGAAGGAGAAGAATGTTGCAGTGTTTAATGCAGGCGATCTGAAAGAAGTTTGCTCGACTGCTATGCAGAGGGTTGGAAAAACAGTTGATGCTTATCTCGGTGAGATCGCCACCTATGGTGAGCTCAGTATTTCCAAGTTCAACGGGATCGCCAATCTCATCCCCAAGGCCGCACGGAAGGTCGACGACGATCTCTACCGCGCTATCGATATCTATTTGAAGGTAATTATTGATTATATTATTATATATGTTTAATACTTTAATTAAGTCGTGGTCTGATGAATACGATACCATTAATACAGGCACACCCGAATCTGGATGAGATAGAGCGTGAGAAGGTGTGCAGTGTGATGGACCCATTGAAGCTATCGTACGAGGCTAGGGTTCACGCTTCCCAAAATAAGCGGCTACCGGTGCAAATAGTCCTCCACGCCCTCTACTATGATCAGCTCAAGCTCAGGAGTGGATCAGTAGACGATCACAAGACTGCGGATGCCCTCTCCACCAGGAATCAGGCGCAGGCCGACACCACCCTCGTCAAGGAAAACGAAGCTCTCAGGACCGAATTGTTGAAGATGAAGATGTACATACAAGATATACAAAAAACTAATCACGGTGGCGGTGGTGGTGGTGGTGGTGGTGGTACCTCCTCCAAATTGAGTAGTTCGAAGAAGCCTACTTTCTTCTCTTCCATGTCCAAAACTTTGGGAAAATTGAATCCCTTTAAGCACGGATCCAAGGATACGTCCAATATTGATGATGGAATGCCCGATTTGACCAAACCTCGAAGAAGACGATTCTCCATTTCTTAGTCATTGCATTTTACATACATTTTTCTTTTCGATTTTTTTGAGTTTTTTGTTATATTGGTGTGATGAATCGTGTAAAGAGTTTGATGCAGTGTTTATGTTTGTTTAGTTTCATGAGAAAAACGTAAACAATCTACTGTGGTTGGTGCAGTCGTTGATCATATTCATCTCCTTGTTTCCATGATATGTGCATTCAGTTAGTATATATTTAGATGGAGTGTAGCATTCTTCGTGGGTCTTTATTATATTTACTTCTTGATATTCTATTTCGATTTATTACTTGTAGGGTAACATCGTCAATACATATATCGTAATCGAAATGAAATAAGTGGTTCATGTGATTCATTGCCGACCAATCAATTTTAGGTTCCAACTTTTCAATTGACTCCACTAGGTTGAAGTAGACTGTTGCTATTGAGATCTAACCAATCACAGAGCTTGATTAGGATTGAAATTGACCGCACTAAAAAATTAAATAATATTTTTTAATCATTAAATATGAGATTGAATATATTTAAATGGGAGTTTACCACATTTGGGTGCAAATTGATATATACCACGTTAGATCCGCATCATTATGACTGAATTTTATTTTCTAATTTTGTTATTTCATTTATATATTCCCATAGTTAAAACATAAATGGTATTATATTCATATGAAGTAATATATTAATGGAAATTAGAATATTTCGTGGAGTCATCATGGACAGCCCATATCTTGAGGATGCCCGATTTGACTAAATTGGGCCATGAGGGCCCAATACTGCACAGGTCCAATTAATTTTACGTAAAGTTGGCCCAATTAGCTCGTAATTGCCGACGTTCCGTGCCCGTTTCCTATTCTCATCCTTTGCTAGTGTCACGGGATGCCACCCCCATCCTATCCCCTCTCCCAGGATACGTCGGGACAAGTCCATTCCCTTATCCCGATCCTTGGGATAGGCAACGCCGGGCCCCTTGCTGCCGAGGCCCGTCGGGCTCCCGTGACTAGCGCCCCAGCACCCCGGACCACCCGCACCCGCCTGGGTCGCTAGCACTAGTACCAACTTACCGTCGGGGCGGACCTTCGCCAGACGCCCCGCCCGAAGCTCCATAGTTGCCTAGAGTGCTAGCTATTTCCTTGTAGTGTGCATAATTGTAAGCACGGCCTTGCACGACCGTTTTTACCGTTTTCTAGCTTAGTAGTATCTAGTGTTGTCGCTAGCCTTTTTTTCTTTAAACCTATTATAGGGGGTGAGAGCGAACTTTTGTCTGACTGTGAGCGTTGCAAGGAGCGACCCCCTCTCTAACCAACGTGTGTTGTAATTGCTTCCAAGCTATAATGTACATTCAAATTGCATTAATGAAGATTTCTTTGCAATCAATCGTGTTCATGTGTTGCTTGCTCTGCCGAGACCACTAAAAGCACCGGAGGGTGTGAATTGCGTCGTCATCGTGCATCAAGCTTTGCGAGCAAAGCTTTTGTGAGTGAGGCGGACGTAGTCTAGGACGGACTACTAGCCGCACGGTGCGCTACTAACCCAAGCACTACAAGCGCCCCGTGACAACTAGGCAGCGTGGGATAATGCATGATATGTTTGATTAAAATAAATTAATCATATAAAATATTAATGTTATATTTAGTTAGACATGTTAAATACATATGCGTATTTATTTACATGATTTCTTCATCCACCATAGTTCATAGGCCTATCAAATGAGTTTTAGAGCTTGGTGATGTAAGAGGAGGAGAAAAGTGGGGAAGGCAATTGTTATGGTTTTATTGTTTAAATTAAGCAAAACAGTCATTATAATATTTTTGTCAACTTTCTTTTGCAATTTTATGGGTCGTTGGATTTTGCTTTCAATTTTGGTACAATAATTTTATTGTAGTTATGAAATGCACAAACTAGATATTTAAAAAATAAAGGTGAAAATTTGTTATGCACTCAGCTGCTTCTCTCTTTGCTTTAGTCTTTCTCTTACCTATTTTCCCTATTTTTGTGATAATTTTCTGTAATATTGATAAATGATAAGCTAGAAGAAGAAGAAGAATTTGGAGAGAGCTTGAGAGAGAAGAGAGAAACGAGAGAGAAGACAAGAGATGGGGAAAGACAATTAACACAATTTTTTCTTGATTTTTTTCTAGGCTCTCAGGGCCACAATATATTTAAGGGTAATTCTATTCACAACCCCCATTTTACTCTTTACAACCCCTAAATTAATTAAAATATAAATATATATTTTTTAGACTTTTTTACCCCTACAACCCCCAACTAATTTAAAGTCAAAATAAAATACAACCCCCAACTAATTTCAAGTATAGTAAAATAAAATTTAACCTCCAAAAGTATAGCAAAATAAAATACAACTCCCATCTAATTAAAGTAGAGCAAAAATAAAATACAACCCTCAATATGTAGCCTCCACTATTCAAAACCCTCCTACTATCTTCAAAATCAGGTTTTATTATACACGTTTTAGAAACATTATGCACAAATTCCTAGGAAATTTTCAATTTATCACATGATTAGATGATCTATATGAATTTTAGGTTGAATTATCTTGATCAAGAGAGGCGGTCATATTTTGGTTGGTATATATTCTTTTTTTTTCTCCTATTAATATAAATATAATCGTGGAATATTCTTTGAGAGTTTTGGGACATCGATCGAAACTAATTTTTTCAAAAAGTTAATTTGTTTGTGTCGGTCATATAACATCACAAGTTCACAAACACAAGAAAGTGATCAATCATTGTTTAAAAAAAAAGATGATCAATCAAGAGCATATATATATATATATATATATATATATATATATATATATGTGGGTGATTCTATTTACAACCCCCAATTTTCTCTTTATAACCCTTTAAATTAATTAAAATATAAATTCATATTTTTTAGATTTTTTTATCCTCACAACCCCCCTACTATCTTAAAACCCTAACTAAATTAAAATACAACCCCCCCTCAAATATATAGCCCCCATCTTAAACAATATAAAAGGAAACAAAAAAATAAAATAAAAACTTAAACATTAATCCATACAAAAAAATTAAAGAATATCAAATAGACTAGGAAAGGAAAAGAACTTGCTGATCCAGAAGAATATCCAAATTTGTTTGAGGATTGGCAAGTTGTACTTACTGTTGAAGCTAAAGTTTCTGGGACAAGGGGTAATTATCCTCCAGCAGTTGAATACGTGCAACACGCTGATAGATTAACAACAAGTATTGTAGAAGCCTTCTGTAGCATGCAACAAGTAGAAGCAAATGAGGAGCACCTAGAAAATGGAGGCTTGGATTATGATGATGGAGAGCCAAATGGTCAAGTACTACAAAAAGAAGATGACACACAAGTAGACGGACATGATGAGAGTCCAAAAGAGGCTGTTGTGGTGGATGCTGACTCTACAGATGGTGCAGTACTCGTCAACGAAAATGAGGCGGAGGAAGAGTGGGATACTAATAATGATGGAAAATCGTCAACTTAAAAGCAATTGGTTGGGCCGGTGTAAAATTCGTAGTTTTGTTTCTGGTGGTTAATTAATATTCTTTTAGTTGCTTGTTGATTTCCATTTATTGTAATCTTTGTACTCTCATGTTATTACTTATTAGTTCTATTGTATTCAACCATGACTTTGTTGTATTTTCGTCATCTTCCTTTAGAATATTTGGAGTTCAGCTAAATCGATACATTAGGAACTGTTGATCTCTAGGCAAATTTTTGACATGTAACTAGGTTGGGACAATTATTTTCCTGGTGTATAATATATAAGCTTAATACTATCAGACAATTTGTGTGTGAAGTTTTTCTCGAAAAAAAAAAAAAAGAAAATCCTCATGATGATTATTGATGGCATCTTGAAAAAATAAAGGTCTGCTATACTTGAAATAATTTTATCCTACAAAGAATTCGTTGAGCCTCAACTAATAATTTTCTAATGTTTTTAGACGGTTTTATTTTATTATAGATTTTGAATAGTGGAGGCTACATATTGAGGGTTGTATTTTATTTTTGCTCTACTTTAATTAGTTGTGGGTTGTATTTTATTTTGCTATACTTTTGGAGGTTAAATTTTATTTTGCTATACTTGAAATTAGTTGGAGGTTGTATTTTATTTTGACTTTAAATTAGTTGGGGGTTGTAGGGGTAAAAAAGTCTAAAAAATATATATTTATATTTTAATTAATTTAGGGGATTGTAAAGAGTAAATTGGGGGTTGTGAATAGAATCACCATATATTTAATACAAGAAAAGGCCAAGCCCATGACCACTACTTAAAAGGATAACCAAGCCCAACCAAAACATATTTACCACTAAGCTCATTATTAGATATATATGTGTTCATGACAAAATTAAATGGAAGAATATGGCGCCAACTAAAAGAAAAAAGAAAAACTATTTCACTGAACGACATCGTTTCGCCAGAAATAAGGCGGTGCTGCGTTCTACCAACTTCTGCAACTCAGACAAAACCCCCATATCCACGTTCCAGTCTCTCTCTCTCTCACACACACACACACGCGCACACACACACACACACTCACCGTCACACTTCTTCCGCTGTGATTCCCACCACCAATGGCTACCGGCATGGTTCTCGAGGCGAAACCCTCGCAACCCGAGCCACCGCCGGACCGAACCAGGTCCGATTCCGATCATTCCTCCGACGCCGACGACGACCTCTATATCCGCCTCAAATCTCTGCAGCGGCAGCTCGAGTTCATCGAAATTCAGGAAGAGTACGTGAAGGACGAGCAGAAGAACCTCCGCCGCGAGCTGCTGCGGGCGCAGGAGGAGGTGAAGAGGATTCAGTCGGTGCCGCTCGTCATCGGCCAGTTCATGGAGATGATCGATCAGAACAACGCCATCGTTGGGTCGACTACCGGGTCGAATTACTACGTTCGGATCCTCACCACTATCAACCGTGAGCTGCTAAAGCCGTCCGCCTCCGTCGCCCTGCACCGCCACTCCAACGCCCTCGTCGACGTCCTTCCGCCCGAAGCCGACTCCAGTATTTCGCTTCTTAGTCAGTCGGAGAAGCCCGACGTTACGTATAATGTGAGTTTGTTGATTAATTGCCGTTTGATTTAGGGGTTTTGAAGTAGGGTTTAGGAGATTTTGCTTCATTGTTGATGATTCCTGTCATTTTGTTTTCTTGTTTGAGGTTGGATTGTGATGCTGATAGTAATTTTACTAAGCGAGTTGATCGACAATTTATTGTAATTTGTTGCAGAGGTTATCGTATTGGTTACTGCACTATTAATTAATGCATTTATACTTTTAAGCGAGTTTTATCATTAGCAGTTCTTATAGAAATTTATTCAACTGCCTATGATAAATGAGTGTTAGTACTTTCAAATTATGCTATCCATATTGTTTGTATGCATTGCCTGAGGCTGAGGTAGACATCACTTCGTTTTGAAAGGAATATTGCTGTGTAGATAGAAGGTGTTGAATGTAAAATCACGAGCATCACATTTTATCTTTAAATAGAAAGTTTTGGCGTGTCATCATCGCTCCTCATCCTTTTTATATGAATGTTTAAAAAAAAAGAAATGAGAATTGATTTCTCTGTTCAACGTTGTCAGGATATTGGAGGATGCGACATTCAGAAGCAAGAAATTCGTGAAGCTGTAGAGTTGCCCTTGACTCATCATGAGCTTTACCAACAGATTGGGATAGATCCTCCTCGTGGTGTGTTACTCTATGGCCCACCTGGTACTGGGAAAACCATGCTTGCTAAGGCTGTTGCTCATCACACAACTGCTGCCTTCATCAGGGTTGTTGGTTCGGAATTTGTTCAGAAGTACTTGGGTGAGGTATGAGGTAGTAGAACCCATTTATTCTGTGTGCATATGTCGTCTGCTAGTCACATTTTCAAGAAATGCAAGAGTGATCTTTGTTTTAAGCCCTGAATTTCTTTGAATGTGCATGCGTCTTTACATTTTGCACAGAAGGTACTGTTGTTTTCGATGTCCACATACTACTATATTTCATTAGTCAGGACATAGCCATCTTTATTGGTACTGAAGAAAATAATAGTCTTGGGAAACTATGGATTAAGGAGGAGCAGAACATTCTACTGTTGGTTTTGTCTTGTATTTTGTTGCTAATACTCACCGTGCTTTCATGATGCCTCTTGTCTGTAGAAAGATAAATGAATGGATCTAATAGCATACTGTTTAGTTTAGTTTAATATACAAATGAAACTGATGATATGTTGGCATCTCCTGATGTCTGTGTGCTGCAGAATTGCTTACGATTGTTGTTTCCATTACTATATACTTAAAATTGATTAAGACTCTTGAACTGATTGGAAAATGTAGTTTAATGTTTTTGTAACAATACGTGCAGGGTCCTCGAATGGTTCGTGATGTTTTCCGTCTTGCAAAGGAAAATGCACCTGCAATAGTTTTCATTGACGAGGTAGATGCAATTGCTACTGCAAGGTTTGATGCTCAAACAGGAGCTGATAGAGAAGTCCAGCGAATTCTCATGGAACTTTTGAATCAGGTGCATTTTGAGGCTCAGTCACTGGACGATGATCACTTCAGATTTCCTGCTAATGAAATGTCACATTGCAATACTAAAATGAATTCAATTTATCTTCCGTACTTGGTTCGGAAGAGTGTTGTGTCTGAACCATTCCATGTCTATCTACCATTTTTGCATTTTCAACAGTTAATTTAATTCTTTTATGCAGATGGATGGTTTTGATCAGACAGTTAATGTGAAGGTAATCATGGCAACAAATCGAGCTGACACATTAGATCCTGCTCTTTTGCGTCCAGGGAGACTTGATCGCAAAATAGAGTTCCCTTTACCAGACAGACGGCAGAAGAGGCTTGTCTTTCAGGTGGTGCTTGAAGACTTTTGTTTGTCCTCTGTGGTGCTAGTCTTTATTTTATTTTTTAGATTTAAATATACCCCATCCCATTCCCCGGTGCACAAATTATCTCCAAGGCTACAAGTAGAGAGAAAAAATTGGTAGTAAGGTGCATTACTACTGGGAAAATTGCCTCTAATGAAGGAAAATAATTTTGGATCATAGCAACAGCTGATCCTGAACTTCACACTGTCTATTTACATTTACAAGTCATCTTGGATTCCTGTAGTTGAACATATAGTAAACAGAAATGCGAACTCATATGTAGGTCTGCACTGCCAAAATGAACTTAAGCGAGGAGGTGGATTTGGAAGACTATGTGTCCCGTCCAGATAATATTAGTGCTGCTGAGGTCAGTGATTTTGTTTATAAATTTAGTATATCCACATTGGCACATTTTATATAGACTAAAGATGTCCTATATTTGCTTCAATCCTTTTTTTTTTTTTTTTGGAGCAAAGACATTTATGATTATTAGTAAATTTCTCAATGATCTCCTGTATGTATTCATACACAAGTTCCTTTTAAATGTCTCAGATTACAGCCATATGCCAAGAGGCAGGTATGCATGCAGTGAGAAAGAACCGATATGTAATACTCCCCAAAGATTTCGAGAAGGGTTACAGATCTAACGTGAAGAAGCCTGACACTGATTTCGAATTCTACAAGTGATCTGTAAAGACCTTGAGGGTAAATGCTATATATATGCACTCTTGGTATCCTTCAGCAAACAAGGAGTAGGAGTTTGGGTTTTATCTATTGGCATAAAAAAATTATAGGTATGAATAGTTTCTGTGTATATGCTGAAACGTTAGATTTGAAGTGTCCTTATCTTGCACACATGAACTAAGTCGAATATCATATATTCTATATCATGCAAGGTAGATCAATCGATTTTTGCATACACGGGTTTTGATATTAGGCTTTTATCATGAGCTATATCTTTATCTTGACTTTGCTTTTTTGTGCGCCACCCCTTATGGAATTTTTTGGTATGACAGGAACTCGTGTGTTATATTTAAGAGTTTGGACCACAAACTTTTGTGAAGGAAAGGGAAAGGGAAACGGAAAAATATCATGGGTCATATTTCATCATTTCTCTCTCTCTCTTTTTTTTTTCTTTTTTCTTTTTTGTCACTAAACTCACATTGTCAATCTTTGTTCATTGACATTGAATGATAAATTGCTCTTTCATGCGGTAAGCTTCTTAGTTTATGCCCTTTTTAAGTCTGCTTTATTTCTTGATTATAATGTGACTACACGTTTCGGTTATATTGCTTTACCACAATTTGTGATATAGCAAGCAAGAGATGAAAAATGCTGCTGCTCTGTGTTCCATATAGAATACAGGCTATACAGAAGCCTTTGGGTTGGTATGATTGTTTCTTTCTTTCTTTTTCCCCGGTTTGAATAGGGGGGAGAGGGATTTTTGGAATTAAATCCGTTACTCACTTATACAAAGGTGAGGAATACCACTAAACTACAAAGTTTGTGGTATATGATTGTTTCTCCTTTCCATTACATAAAAAAACTTAGAAAACAAGCGCCCGAGGCTATTATTCGGGTTAAATTTCTCCATAGGCTTGTTATATGGAGGAACTTTTGTCATTCAGTACAGTGGTACAATATTTAGTAATTGTAAGAGCCATCTTAGCATGCCCCACTGCTCTATTACTTCTTCTTTGCAAATTAGAAAAAAGTAGAATAAGGTCAAGAAATAAGCTCATATCATCCAAGTTGAGCCAAATTTACCTAATATTATAAGAGCAAATTGCACTTTGACTCCTATATGTATATTTTTTAAAATAATCTTAATGAAATTTACTAGCAAAACAGTACTTAGTTTTTCTAAGTTTTTGCAAATCCATCACTACTTCATTCTCGGGCAACAAAAAATGAGGTGTCAGAAATCAGAATGCGTGTATGGAAATTTCAACATGAATAAATAAATGATGTGAAAAAAAAATAATTGCACGTCAGTACAAGAACAGAACAAAGCTAGAGGATGAGATAAAAAAATTTGGAAACTTAGGTTTTGGTCATATTAAAATTGGCAGCAGCAGAAAAGCGGGCTTCTTTAGAAAGGAAATTGGAGGATTAGGGGAAATGTCACAATCGAAGGGTCCAAAAAAGGGGCCTGGAAGATTCTGGAAATCGGTTGATGACATTAGGGATTTGTTATGGCGAACGACATAAATTCTCTCAAGAATCATAATTCTGGATGGGTTGCATCACTCTTTCCAGCTACCATTTGGTGGATTTTCATATTTTTATTCCAACCATATCTTCCAATGCTTCATCGACCAATACTACAAAATAATGAATCAATTCACATTTTAGGTTGTTTGCACGGCCCATACAAATTAATTTTCCCCTGCACTTTACCTTGGCTTCACATGATTTTTCGTTTCTTATGTGTGATTTGTGGACTATTGTACATAAACGAGACGTGCATGTTTTTATGCAACGTGCTTGCCATGCGTCTTATATTTAGTAATCGAGAACTAACGCATTTACTCCCTCAAATGTTTTGCAAGTTATTGTATAGCAGAATTTTTTTTATGGTTGACATAATTTGCATGCAGTTTTTTTTATATTGTTGAGCACCGGAAGAAATTGTAAAATTCAAAGTGGTGGTTGAGATCGTTAAAAAAAAGAAATTATAGAATGTATAGTGTGTTATCAAGTTTGAGGGCTTTTCTTTTTGTAATTGATTGTATGGATTATAAACAATCAGCCAAAAATATATAGTGAAGTGGTTATTATTGACAACTAATGTCGTCCACTTAGCAACGAATACATTAATTTGTCGATAAATATATGTATGATTTCTTCATCGTCTAATGTTGTTAGTTATATTAATTTATGTTTTGGTTGATTGCCTTAAAAATCATGAACTTTGAGCTTAGTTGTAAATTTAACATGAATTTTAAAAAAGTGGGAAATTAAAACACCAACTTTGAATTTGCGTGTTATTCAACATCCTCAAATTTTTATAAAACAAATTAACCTTCAATCCAACATACAATTTTGGCCATTTTGATATCATTTTCAAAAATTGATGGATGAGTTATGACGAGCTTGAAGAGATGGACAAATTATACATTAGATTGGAGATCAATTTGTTTTATAAAAATTTAGAGATGTAGAATAACACACAAATTCAAAGTTTATGTTAAATTTGCAACTAAACTCAAAGTTCATGATTTTGAAGATAATTAACCTTATTAGAGGATAATTAATTTAGTTAAAAATAATAATTCGTATGACAATATAACGTTGAGATTATTGATTCTTAAATGTGAATAAGGTTTATCGTAATTAAATGTGAGTTGATCTTTGTGACTAATGTTAATTATTTTTGTAGACGTGACATTTTTGCTCTCTCTTAAAATAGACGTTTTTGTATTATACCGTCTCTTTTTATTTGTCTTGGCCACCTTTTCTTACTGCTTGGTAGTTGGACATTGGTTGCACTTCTTTGTTACTTTGTGGTGGGAAGGTATCCTATTTTATATTCCTACTTATCGAACTTAATTCTTAGGTATTTACAATTTTTAGTTCAATTTAATGATTTTTGAAAAATTATAATATTTTTATTATGATAAATAATTTAATGTTTAGACTTATAGATTTGGAAAATGAAAATATATTTATTTGATTGTTTATTCAATTTGAATTTGTTGTTGAGCTGAAAAAATAAATATTTATATGGTTATCATAGATTTATAAATATTTTAAGGAATGAATCACACTATAATGATATGTATATAATTAAATATATGATATAAGATTGAGATAAGTAAAAGATTGAAATTGAAAATAAATAAAATGCGTATTTTCGATTTTTGAATATTAAAGATATTGTAAATTTTCATTTGAAAATAAAAACAAACAAGTCCTTACATTTTTATGAGAGAAGTGTCAATTGTGTGTGTATGTGTGTTTTTCCAAATTGGCTCGTGTTATTGTCTCTAGTCCCAATTCGTGTGTATCAATCGTTTGCCAATATTAAAATTGTATATTATTAATAATATTTTTTATAAAAATAAAATTTATTATATTATAACTAATCATAATTAATATTTGTTGTTATAAATTTAAAAATTATATACTCTAAGTTTGGAATAATCAACCCCAAAAATCAATTATATTAACTAAAAAATAAAAAATTAAATATTAAAAAATAGTTGTGAATCATAATTGGGTGGAATAAATCATAAATAATAATGTAAAACTATATTAAACCAAAAGAAATTAAAATTGAAAAAAAAAGAAAACGTATTAATTTTAAAATTTGATACAGGATTGACAAATATAAATTGGCCTAGTGGTGGAGTGAGATTGTTTGGAGACCAAGGGTCACGGGTTCAAATCTCCTCAATACTAGAGGTCGGGTGTGTGAGTTAAAAAAAAAAAACAAAGAAAAATTGGCACATGGAGGGCCAAATATAGACAGTTATTCAAATTTCTTCTTCCTTAAATTAGACAATTTTATTTGCAATTTTTGGTTTCTCTTGTTATATATGGTGATTGGCTTGTCGCTATTTTTGTGAGATTTCTTGTGTTACAAATCATGTTTAACAATTATAAATGAAAATATAATACTGTAAAAATGCAACAGAGAAATCCGACCGATAACGACACATTTTGTTTTAGTTATTCTATACGGTGATTGGCTCATTACCATTTTAGCATTAAAATTAACAAAGAATGCTATTCTAAAAGTTTTCTACTATATTTTTTATTTTTTGTTGGGATTTTCAAATTAAAAATGTTTTTAAGTTTATTTTCTTGTAGAGAAAACACAAGAAAGTTTTATTATTATTTTCCATTAAAATAACAAAATGAAATCAATCAGTGGACTGCTATAAAAGGAAATATATGCCCATATAGTTAGTGGAATTTGAGTAAAAAAAACAGAAAAATATATATTAAAAAAATATTGATAATAAGTTGTGAATTGTGTGATAGTGCACATGAAATTCAAATATAGCATGATTGCAGACAGACAGAGAAGGTTTGTGACAGAATGTTCCTTTACCTTTAAACAAATAAGATACAATTATTGTACTTTATAGGTTGTTTTGACTCACATGGCAGCTAACTACCCCCCTAAAAATATAATAAAATATTAGATATTCAAATATTTATTGCATCAATTGTCAAATATGATATATGAAATTTGAAATTTAAGTTTATTTGAATTATCATTCACCTCAAACTGAGGGAATGTGAGAATTTAGATCACCAATTAAACATTGAAAAATTCTACCCGATTAATTCATTTTTGCATGTTTTGGGGAATTGTAAGTGAAATACCAAACTTTTTAAATTTGATTTCTAGTCGTATCACAAGTTCAGAATTAGAGAATTTAAAAACAAAAAATCTTTTTTTTTTTAAAACATTCAAATTAAACCAAATGAATCGAACACATTCATGTTACTTTTTTTTTTTACAAATTATTTCATGATTACACAGAATCAATTCTATGATAGTAATAATTCCATTGTGTTGATATAGTTGATTATTCTGCTAATTTGTAAGGACATCTACAACTCAAAATACTAAAATGCAGTATTCTATATATACTATATTTCAAAATCTTCTCCGACTCACATACTCTATTTTGTATTCATTTCAATAATATTTATCATATATATTACAAATATTAATTAGTTAAATTAATCATGAAAGATTATCGGAAAACGACGTAGAAAATTAATAGTTTTGTATCAAATTGTAGTCATATATCATAACAAATTATGTAATCCTATTTAAAAAAAAAAAGTAATGTAATCAAATTAAATAAAGAGGCCAAAGAATATGTGTGTGTGTGTGTGTGTATCACAAAAGATAATAAACTATAATTTTGTAACATAATCATAATTATTTTATCAATTTTTGCATAACTATAATTATATTATTGATTTAATGATACAATTGTAATTTTATAGACTTTAAATAGTCAAACGAAGTATTGAGTAGTGAACAATGACACTCCATATATTAAATATTACTATTTAATATTTCACACGCTAGCTACAAAACAGAGTAAGGTTGGAGAGGAATTCAATAACTATTTCAATAAAATAATTATAGGTTCGACATCGTGTTATTACTGAACTTGATATGTATTAAAGAACTAAAGAGTTAATTGTCAAAAAAATCACAATATTTGAATCAATTTATAATTTAAACACGATTTTTAAAAAGTTGCAATAATAATCCATCTTTGAATCAATTTGCAATTTAAACACGAATTTTAGAACGTTGCAATAATAATTCAATATTTTGAGTTGTAGCAAAATAAACATTCCAAAAAAACATTTTCGTAATTGGAAGCCTAATATTGCACAATAAAAAAAAACCCAATATTCAATGCTCTACAACTGAATTAGTCTGTATAAGTGGAAAAAATATTATCACGTCATAATCTATGATCGTTAGGGAAAAAAAATGGAGATATTAAATTTATTACAGATAAAAAAATTATTGTAATGTTTCAAAAGTAAGGAAGAGGTGGACTCAAAATTCATTAAAAGTGAATGAATTGTTGACAATTAACTCAAAATAAAAAAGGTCGAGCGAGAATAATTGTTATAGTCGACGTGGTATTATTATTGGACTCGATATAATTAAATTAAAAAAAAAGTAGCGAGAAAAGTTGTAATAGTGCCACCACACTACTAGATGGGGCATCCCGTGGGGCGGAGCGTTACAATAAATGTACAAATTCGTACATTAAATTAATAGTGATTAATTAACACGTACATTCTTTGTATTGACTAAAGTCACCTATTGACAGACTATTTCATATTAGCAAACCAAGAAATAAATGCCAACCACACATCTCATCTCACTTCGAACAGTAATGCTGCTGATCGTGAAATTTTGACAAAATAAATATATTGTGGGATACACCTAATAAATACACACGTGATGTACGTGTGAGACTATTAATTTCATATTTGTAATTTTGTAAATCTAACAAACAAATTCTTTAATCATTTCATAATTTTTCTTTTTTCTTCGTGTGTGTGTCTATTTATCGGAACCTAAATTATCGAGTCAGGTTTATTTGCATTTTATAGTTTGTATTGTTTTTAATGTTTTTTTGATGAACCTCCTCCTAGAAAGAGACCGTTTGCTTATAATTTGAGTTATTGGGTAGGTTTAGAGTATCTTGAGTTCAATTTTCAGATAATTAGTAATAATATTATAAGAAAAGGAGCCCAACAATTTTAAGTTCTTTGTAAAAGGGATCCATATTTTTTTTTTCACATTAAAGAAATATTATTTTTTATACTCGCAACTGCTACATTACACATGTACGTATGCTCATACCGTACGTAATGTTTTAACCTAAAAGTTGTTGAAGAAATACAAATCTGACGAGCAGCTTCACCTATATTAGGCTACTTGAATTATTCATTTTTTTTATAAACTATATATATATATATATATATATATATATATATTAATTTCAAATTTAAGTGGTCCATTTCAAACACCATGACAGTTTGGTAATTACTCCCTCCGTCCCAATAGCAAGGTCCACTTGCTATTGGGCACGGAGATTAAGGAAAAGTAGATTAGATTAAGAAAAAGTATATTAGTTGTTAAAGTAGTGGGTAAAGTAGGTGGAGTCCATTTCTTTAAGAAGTATTATAATAAAAAATAATATAAAGTAAGTGGAGTCCACTTTGATGTTGACATTAAGTATTTCCATATATGGAAGTGGACTTTGCTATTGGGACAGCCAAATAAGGCATTGTGGACCTTACTATTGGGACGGAGGGAGTATAATATACTAAGGAAAAATAAAGGCGATAAATAAAAATGATTTATTTATTTTTTAATGTCGTAAAAAAATATTAGAATTTTTTTTAGGTGGTAAAAGAAATTTAATGAAGCATCGAAATTAAACCTTATTCCAAGAGATCCTTCAAAAAAATGGATATCTAAATTTGTTGGATTAGTTTGTACTTCTTCTAATAAATAAGTATGCCGTCATTTTCCATGCAATATGCAGCTATAATATTATTATTTCACTGTGGCCACACCTGTCATATTCAAAAAAAAAAAAAATCAATTTTTTTATACTTTCTGATTTGTTCCTTTATACCTAACAAACACACCTTATAAATGAAAGTTTTTATCTTATATGGATTCAAATTATCACCCATGTCATAATAATATTATTACATTAACAAAATTTGTTGATTTGAAAATATAAGTAAAATAAAGTAATAATCATATCACACAAATATTAATGTGAAATACATAATTCATTTAATATGCACGGCATCACCAACATTATATCTATAATAAAATTTATGTATTGGCTGAAAAAAAATAAATATAGAATATAAATAATTTGAGTATCTAATGCTGTTGACCAGTTCTGTCAAACGAGGTCTAACCTTTGAAAATTATGACTTGATGGTGGTCAAACCAATTTACTTTTTTCGAATAGTTTAAAGATAATTTCCCCTTTTAAATTAAAAAAAATACAATATCACTATAATGGTAATAAATTTTATTTTGGCGAACCATAAATTGTGAGACAATTTTGTCAACCTCAATTATATTTTCCGGATACCCTACTTTTGACCATTAACGTTTTAATTAAATAATTGGATTTTAAATAAATGGATTTGAGTTCTTTCAAGTTTAGCATAATTCAAGTATCTACCGTAACTAATTCTTGAATATCTATTGGAAAATTGAAATGCAGGCTCTTTATTAAGGAAGTGATTTATGTTACTAGATATGTTAGTAAAAAACCCACAAATAGTTGACTTTCTCTATTAAGAAATTGTTGCATTTCTCGTTTCATTTGATTAATAAACACTAATTTTTAGTAATTATATATATTTAATCTGCATTAATACAATCGAAAATATAAGATATAGAATGTCATTTTGCTTTCCTTAAACAAAGGTCGCTTTACTCATTTTCATCTGAACTCTCTCTCTCTCTCTCTCTCTCTAAAATCCCATTCTTACCCTCCACCCACTCACCCCTCCTCACAGCTCACTCTCAGTGGTTGAGTGAATCAACTTCAGTCACTGACTCTTGCCTACCTCTCTTCAATTTTCATTTTTCCATTTCCAGCTCATTATCAAGGAGAAAAAAAAGCTGCTCTGCTAAAAACTGTTTCATGTTGCATTTACACTCTCAGATCTTTGAATTACCCCATTTATGGTGTGAATTCTTGACTTGAAATGCAGTTGCAAATGCTGCTGCTTCAGCCAGGTTTATCCCAGGTTGAATCTCTCTCTCTCTCTCTCTCTCTCTCAGCTGCACTCATTCACTTTGAAGATTGGAAGAAAAAGCTCTGAGTTTTACTCTCAAATTCATCATTCTTGATAAAACCCCCTTCTATATTTCTGGGATTTACATTGAGGATTCAAGAAATTTTCTGGGCTCCTCGGCATGCTCCGAGGTAATCTAGCAAAATCTTCTCTCTTAACTATGTGTGTGTGTGTGTGTCTCCCTGTTCAGTTTTGTTTGTTTCTTGCCAATTTGGTTAGTTCTTGGTAAGAAAGTTTAGTGCCAGATCTAAGTCAGTGAGATTTGTACTTAGTTGCAGAGGCTGTAATGTTATGCTGTTGTGATGTAATAAATACTGAATCAGTGCATTTGTTTACTGCATTTGGTGCAATTTATGACTGTATGTAAATTGCAATTGTGTGAATTGAGTGATATAATCTTAGGAATCTTGGATGTTATTACTGGGGTTTAGTTTGTTTTACAACTAACTAAAAGCCTATCCTTTTACTCTAGGATTCTCATCAAGAATGTTATCTAGGATTCTGTTTTCATGCTTTCTTCCTTTTTATTCTGCTTTTGTGCGCGTGTGTTTCTTTTTTGTTTGTTTGTTGGTGGGAGAGAAATGTAATGGAAACTTGACATCAAAGATCTCCTATTTATACAGGAACTATGCATTTCTTGTGCCTTTTTGTGTTTCGGATTAAGGAATTGAAATTAAGTCTGGATCAGAAGGTGGGAGGTGAATTTTGTTGCTTGTTTGTTGTTTTTAGGTTCTGAGACTTACTCTTCATGTAAAATTTGGTTAATGATTAAGTCTGCGCTTTTTTTCTTTTCTTTTTTGCCACTACCAGGAGCTATTAAAATCCACTTTCTTACTGAATAAGCTTGTTAAATTACTCTAGTCAGCTAGAAGATTGTTGGAAAAGACCACATGCCTTTGCCTTTTCCTCTCCACGCCTTTTTCTTTTCGTTTTTGTTTCCTTTTCAGCTGTTCAATAACTTCTTTTTGTAGGGATTGACAACAAACATGTTTTGCTTTTGATTTGTGGAGTGGTGAATACCTCTCAAATTATAGCCCCAATATTTTATTTTATTTTTTGGAGATTTTCATTAGCAAAGAGGAAAGGAATGTTTTAAAGCCCATCTTGACTATAAACTGAATTGTTGGCTTCTAACTGTATATTTTACCTCTCAAAGACAAACTCTTCTTTTTGTCAGCTTCAATAAAGTAATAATGTCTTTAGTTGAAAGGTGATTCATCATATGAGATATGTCTGGACTGCCTTTGTGAAAAATAAGTGACTATGATTGTGGCAGTGAAGTAATATACAAGAATTGTATCACGGTTTGCTGGAAACTTCATATTTATAACTGTTAATAACTGTTAACTATGTAAGGTTCTTCATTACCAGGCTGACAAGCTATAAGCGCACTGCCTTTCATGCAGAAAGGTTTTTCTCGTAAGAACATATTTGTCTTATACTCTTCTTTTACTTTTTCAATTCCTCCATACACTTCTAGCTTGGATTCACTGTCACTGCACATGTTACTTGTCTTGATTTTTGTCTTCATTTACCCTAACATGGATATCATGCTTATGAATCATGTAATAATCTCATCACTTTGCTTGCAAAAGTCTTGTTGTTAGTCTTTCTTTTCTTTCTTCTCCATTCTGTGAATACTATTTGTCTACACATGACCTAATTATGCTTTCATGTTTGTTCCTGCTCTGCCTCAGGAAAACTGCAATCCCTGGACTATTTGAATGCTTCGGTGAATTTTCTAATGAAGCACTGCTCCACCCATGTAGTGCTGCTATATTCTCTCTTTGTGATTGCTGGTCTTCTGCCCCCGGCTTGGGGTGACTTGAACTCAGACAGTCAGGCCCTTCTGGCATTTTCAACTGCCGTCCCTCATGGCAGGAAACTCAACTGGAATGCTGCTTCCCCTATATGCACGTCGTGGACAGGAATCAATTGCAGTGCAGATGGAAACAGTGTGATTGGTCTGCGGCTTCCAGGTGTTGGACTTACTGGTCCGATTCCCTCTAACACTATTGGAAAGTTGGATGCCCTGAGGGTTCTAAGCTTTCGAGCCAATCGCCTCAGTGGTAACCTGCCTTCTGACATTCTTTCACTCCCTTCTCTGCGCTACATCTTCCTCCAAAATAATAACTTTTCTGGTGAAATTCCAGCATCATTTCCGCCTCAACTTGCTATTTTGGATCTCTCATTTAATTCATTGACTGGAAGCATTCCACTAACATTTCAGAATTTGACTCATCTTACTGCATTGAGCCTCCAAAACAATTCACTTTCCGGAACTATTCCTGATCTAGACCTTCCACATCTCAAACGTATGAACCTAAGCTACAACCAACTCAACGGCAGTATTCCATCTTCTCTGAATAAATTTCCAAATTCTTCATTCATCGGAAACTTTTTATGTGGACTGCCTTTGAGTCCTTGCTTCCCTGTTTCTCCACCCTCTACCCCGAGTTCCCCAGTTCCACCTTCAGTAAGGCAGACGTCCACAAAGAAACTCTCGTTGGGAGCTATAATTGCCATTGCGGTGGGAGGTGCAGTACTGCTGTTTCTTATAGCTCTAATTTTATTTGTGTGCCTCTTTAAGAGAAAGCAGAACGACGAAGGTGCTGCCCCAAAAATCAAGTCTTCTGGTGTTGGGAGGACTGAGAAACCAAGTGAAGAGTTTGGCAGCGGCGTGCAAGAACCTGAGAAAAACAAGCTTGTTTTCTTCGAAGGGTGTTCGTATAACTTTGATCTGGAGGACTTGTTGAGGGCCTCAGCCGAGGTGCTGGGCAAGGGTAGTTTTGGGACTGCGTACAAGGCAGTCTTGGAGGAATCGACTACAGTTGTTGTGAAAAGACTGAAAGAGGTCATTGTGGGGAAGAAAGACTTCGAACAGCAAATGGAAGTAGTTGGCAGAGTTGGACAACATCCAAATATTGTGCCTTTACGCGCCTATTATTACTCCAAGGATGAAAAACTCTTGGTCTATGATTACTATCCTAATGGTAGCTTGGCAGGTCTCTTGCATGGTATTCTCTCTTTCTCTCTCTCTCTCTCTCTCTCTCTCTCCCTCGCCCTGACTCCCATTTCTACGACGTCCCCTACTCTCAGTATATCTAGCATCTGTTGCTTGAAGATGATCTTGATGAAACTACTATGTACTAACTTATATCCCTTTTTCTTTGTTTTCTTCTGCTCTTTCAATCGAACAGGAAACAAGACCTCTGGAAGAACACCACTGGATTGGGATTCAAGAGTCAAGATATCCCTCGGAGCTGCAAGAGGGATTGCTCACGCGCATGCCGCGGGTGGCGCGAAATTCACTCATGGAAACATCAAGTCCTCAAATGTCCTCCTTAACCAAGACCTCGATGGCTGTGTATCTGATTTCGGCCTAGCTCCTCTCATGAACTACCCAGCCACTACATCTCGACAGGCTGGGTACCGCGCTCCTGAGGTCATTGAAACGCGAAAACACAGTCATAAATCGGATGTGTACAGCTTTGGAGTGATCCTACTCGAAATGCTTACAGGAAAGCAACCAATCCAGTCTCCCACACGTGATGACATTGTTGATCTCCCCCGGTGGGTTCAGTCAGTCGTCCGGGAGGAATGGACGGCTGAGGTGTTTGATGTCGAGCTCATGAGGTTTCAGAACATCGAAGAAGAGATGGTGCAGATGCTTCAGATTGCCATGGCGTGTGTTGCAAAGGTGCCGGACATGCGCCCCAGCATGGACGAAGTAGTTAGAATGATTGAAGAGGTACGGCTATCTGACTCCGAAAACAGGCCATCTTCTGATGAAAATAAGTCCAAGGATTCAAATGTGCAGACCCCTTGATGATATTCTTCTGATTGTTTCTTGTTCATTAAGCTCATCTGATTCAAGAACTCCCATTCGATTTTTACGCGCCGCCTCCACTCAGCTTCGACTCGTAGCCGGTGGCCAGAGGTGCATGTGTTTAGTGAGAGTGTGAAGGTGAATGTGAATGTTTCTCAGCTCATTCAAATTTCATAGCAATGTAGTTTTGTAGTTTTATGTTTCCTTAACAACTCCTCCAACTGTCTTTGTTTCTTTGTACACCATATTCAACTTCTCCAGCTATTCCATTACAAATTGTTCTATCAAATACTTTTCCTGGTTAATCGGAAGGTGGTGGCGCCGCCACCTTTGCCGTCGGACACCCCAAATGGGGATGCATGCCTCACTTTTACATTATGTTTGAAGCTCACAAGTCCAATTGCTGCTCATTCAGATCCATCTACAAATTTAAGATTTAGTAAAAATCTATGCAGGTTTTAAAATAAATTGTATTTGGGTTGACTGATTAATTAATAGTAGCAAAAACCCAAAAATAGTACTAGTTCATTTAGAGCATCCACTATGGGGTGCTTATATCTATGTGGCAAAATAAGCACCAAGTTCTATGATAGTGGAACACAAGTCAAGGTAGCAAAATAAGGAATGAGTCCTTGTGCAAGTACCTGGTTCTTGAATTAAATAGTGGGTTCAAAAATTTTCTCTCTCCTCCTCTTTTGCATTTTTGGTGCTTTCTCTCTCCTCCCCTTTTGTATTTTTGGTTCTTGAATTAAATAGTGGGGTCCATGAATAGTTAAAAGTGAGTCAGCACCATAGTGGAGAAAATATTGAGTAATTAAAAAAAGAAGTGGATGATGATGTGGCATCACTATGGGTAGCACCACAGTGGATGCTCTTAATCAATTCAAAAAATAAAAAATAAAAAGAAGAAGAGGAAGAAGAAAACAAACAACGGTTTACAATTGAAGATTATTTCCCACCATCGAAAATCACGTAAATTTAGGTTACTTCAATATAACTGAGATACGAGCTGAAAATTAGAATATATTTGGTTGTTCAATTTTTTTGGGGGGGCGTGAAATGTGCTTGTAGTTATTGATATATATTTTCGGAGAATTTAAATAGATGATACGTTTATCAGTACAGTTAATTTGTAGTTAGTGAAAGGCATTAATTAATATTATATCGAGTGTGATCATACATATATAATTTCGTCACGATTAAACACAGTTAACCTAAAATTTGATTCATTGATGTGTTCATGCAATGGAGGAATCCGGCTCCGCCGCAGCTTCCAAACCCTCTCTCAAAAAGAGTTACAGCCGCCGCGTCTCCTTCAACGAAGACACAATCCTTCCGCCCAAGGAACACCGCCGCGATTACGGCAGAGACCTCGAATCTCGGATCTCCGTTAGACCCCGCCGCCGCAGATGCGGCGGTGTTTGCAACTCCTGCTGCATCTGGATCTTCTTAGCTCTCGGCCTCCTTTTCTTCCTTCTCATCCTCTGCGGCGGCTTGTATTACAGCTTCCTCAAATCGCACCTGCCGGATATCCGCCTCCGCCGCCTCGAAGTAGGCCGGATCGACGTCGTTACGGCAAATAACGACGATGCCTCGGTGACGACGAATCTGACCGTGCTGCTCGACGCCGCGAACGGCAGCGACAAGACGGAGCTGATCTACAGCAAGATGATGGCCTCCGTGGCGGCGAGCGGCGTTCAATTCGGCGTCGTGAGGCTGGGCGACGTGCGGCAGCCGCCGGAGAATACGACGGTGGTGAAAGTGGCGGCGGGGGTGAAGGACGCGGTGATGGATGGTTGGGCAGCGCATGATCTGCAGAGCAGTGCGGAGGCGCACGTGCTGATGATCCATTTGAATGTGAAGGGGAGGATTGATTTGATCGTGGGAGGGAGGAAGATGAACGGGTTTCCGTTCAAAATCGAGTGCCGGAGCATCAATCAGTCGGAAATTGACGCTGGGCATGCACCCCCATGCAGTATCCAGTTGGCCTCTCTTTGAGGTAATTCACTAGTAGTTCACGGCCAAAACAGTAAATACCCATGTGCAAAATCCAAATACAACTCAAAATATATCAATTCGCTTAATTTCTTTAGCTCATTTTTGTAACTCCAATTTGACTCTTTTATATATATATTAACAAAAAAAAGTGAAATTGGTTTTGCTTTAGTTCAGTTGCGATAATTTGGGTTTCGGAATTCTCGGTTAAAAAATAAAAATTGAATTGGGTTGAATTTGCTTTTTAATTAAAAACAACTGGTTTAATTTGATTTCACTTTAAAATCAAATTAAAATTTATTTTTAGTATTTAAATTTTCAACTCGTTTGCACGCCCTAAGTCCTAACAAGTATCGTATCAACACATAAAATCTTCCATTTTCATCTTTTATTACTTTAATTTCACTAAATGTATCGTGAGTGCAATATGATTCTAATTAGTTAGACGGCTTTCTTCATGTGGTTACCTCAAGTAAGTTCTTAACATTTTACCTTTTCATAAAAAAAAATTAATTTTCTTTTCAAAAGTAATTGAACTCTCAATGTTATAGTCAACACAGGAAATGTACCCTGGTCTCATCAAATGGGAATCGAATGAAATGCATCCAAAAAGGCTCCATCCTTTCCATATCATTAATTGCTTGGTGATTGCAGGACATGGGGTGGAGGGAAATGTTGGATACTACATCACCAAAAAGAAATTTGTGGTGAGAAGTTTTGCCATTAAGGCAAATTGCATGATGTTTGCGGTTTGCGGTTACGATCCACGTGAGTAGAATATAATTTTTTGAGTATCCTATGAAATGATATATCCTGAATTACATGCTATGTTAATTAGTCGAGTCACCTACAATCTACCATATCCCTAGTATATTTGTAGTCTAAGAAAGAGTGAAAAAGTGTGTTGATCACAAGTAATTAACTCGTATTTAATTAGTCTGACTTCTTTATACATTGAGGAATTTACCATTGTGGGTGGGAAAAGGAAGGGTTGGAACATTGGAGGAGGAAGCTGCAGAATTTTGAACAAAAGTGGGTTTGATTGTGGGGCCCATCTGCTCCACTTTACACTAGACAATTTTGTATTTTGGAGGAAATTGAGAACAGTGTAGCAACAAACACTCCAACTTGCTCAATACAATAATTACAAGGCTTTTCTTTCGAAAATTTTACATCTCTCAGTTAATTACACCTAATTAATTAATGGCTTTTTAATTTTAAGTTTGATGTGTTGGTTAGTTGTAATACTTATTGTTCTCTAGTTCTGTGTTTAAATATTTTTTATATCTATTAGCATTGTATGAAATCATTATTTTATGAAATTATATTATAAATTAAATTATCTATATATATATTAATTAATTAAAATATTATGAATAATATTTAGTACTATATAAATAAAATCATAAAATAAATGAGTATATGTATAAAATATGGAATGATTGGATAGTGGGACCATGAAAAGTTACTTTTGAGATAGTATTGTTGGAGATGAAATATGTTTAGAGGAAGTATGTATTTAATTTTTGAGGTGGCGCTGATATGACAATAAAATACCTAAAAATGGGGAAGCATCACTTGAGATGCTCTTAGAGCACCTCCAATGGGAGATTTTTCTTAGCCACAAGATGATTTGGAATAAAGTAGAATGATTGTGGATTTAAGAGCACCTCCAACGGAGATTTTTTGCTAGACAGAAGCTGATGTGGAAGAAGGTAGAATGAGTGTGAGGATAGGTAGAAGGTAGAGAGAGAAATCAGAAATAGAAAGGAATTTGTCTAGATAGAGAGAAAATGAAGCGGGTCACACGCTGCATAATCTGTCTCTCACCCTCTCTTTCCTTTTTTTTTTTTTTTTTCTTTCTTTTCCATTTTATATACATTTGGAGATGGTTGCGTGCGTGTGTGTGTGTTTATATATGTAATATTTTTTTAGTAATTATTTCTTCTGTAATTTTTTTTATAAAATATTTTTTATGTAAATAAAATAAAATAATTAAATTAATAAGATATAATAAAAGATAAATAGATGTATATGATTTTTATGAAATGTTTTTATTTAGATAAATAGATATAATGCATGTATTTTTTTAATAATACATTAAAAAAATTTAAAAAAACTAAAATTCATATTTTTTTCATTCTCTTTAAATAGAGATTAATTTTGATATATTGGTTGGTTAGAAAATAATTGTACTCCTACACTATTGTTCTGTCAATTTATACCATCGGATTGCACTCCTATACTATTGTATTTTAATTTTAATTGATTAGATTATATTAATTAAAATAAGAAAAAGAAAAATAATATATAATGTTGTCGAGTCAATTTGTGTTTTAATTTTAATATTACTCAATTTTTTGGAGATTAATTTTAAAATTAATTTATTAATTAAAATATACATTTAAATCTATATATGAAAGTAAAATAATGATCTATATATAAAATAGAGGAATTAATAAGATATAATAAAAGATAAATGAGTGGATATAAAAGCAGGACCCATTAGATACTTTATAGGTAGAATGATTGAGGAGAAATATGTTAGGTGGATAGTAGATAGATATTTTATGATGTGTCAATGGTAGCATTGAAATTGGGTAGAACGATTGAAGATGCCCTAAGGCAAATGAAGAGAGAGAAAACTGAGATAGATAGAAGAAGACCCGGTAGAAATAAGAAATGGATAGGTGAAGTGACCCTACTTTGCAGGCAAGCTGCTGAACCAAACGTTCTTTTTCACTTTCTTGATTTTTTTTGTCTCAAATACCCAACATGCGTATATGTATAAATATGTATATATATGCTTTGTTTTTTTTTTCTCCAACGCTTAATATTGATGGAAAGATAATTAATTTCAACATATAAGTACAATAAAATATGAACATATATATAAAACCAAATATATATGAGAGAAGATAAAAAATAACATTTTTTTGTTATTTCAAATGTTATGTATTTTTATTATGTTGGTTTGAGTTGTATTTTTTTTTAATATTTTTTTCATGCATCGATTTAATTTTTTTTTAATTTTAATATTGCTCAATTTTTTTAGAATTATTTTTAAAATTAATTTATTAATTAAATATATATTTAAATTTAAATATAAAGTAAAATAATAATCTATATATAAAATAAAGAAATTAATAAGATATAATAAAAGATAAATTGATGGATATGATAGCGTAACCATTAATAGTTACTTTTGAGGTAGAATGATTGGGGATAAATATGTTAGGTAGATAGTATATAGATATTTTATAATGTGGCAATGATAGGACCTGAAGTCGGGTAGAACGATTGGAGATGTCCTTAGGGAATCATCAATGGTGTACCCAAAATTAGGTACATGACTTTGCCACGCCACCGCCACGTTAAAAGTTATGTACCAACTTTTTTAAACACTACTCACCCACAATCATTTAGGTACATACATTAATCTTGAGGGTCACCCTTACATCACTCATTTTTTCTTAATTCATCTTTAATTTTAATACATGTTTTATTATATATCTTCGCTTATAAATATTTTTATATAATTAAACCATCCTCAATAAATTTTATGTTTTCTTTGTATTTTTAAATTATATATATAATTTAATTCATAAAAATAATATTTTAATATTTATTCAAATTTTAAATATTAACTTAATTTATAAACAAATTAATAATCAAGTCATCAAATAAAACAAATATATTTTTATTGGTATGGGAAAGATGAGTTCAACGATGAAAAATAAAATACAACAGACATATTTAATTAAATATTGAAATGCAAAACACTTAATAAGTAAATTAATTATTAAAATTATGATTGCCGTATCGGGCCCAAATGTGCTCAGTCAAGTCGACTCGAAGCTTGTGATATTATTTCTTATCTCGTAGTTCAGTCTCTATATTGACTTCAGCTGCAAAATCGAGTGGGGCTCTTTGTGAAACAGAATTGTTCGCGTTGTTGTTCGAATCATCCGACTCTGACCACTCACATGATGCACTTCCCTCGTCTTCAATTATCATGTTATGAAGAATAATGCATGTATACATGGTGTCCTTCAAATTATTTCGGTACCAAAAATGAGTCGGACGTCTAATCATTGCCTACCGAGCTTGAAGTATCCTAAATGCCCGCTCGGCATCCTTTCTTGTAGATTCTTGCATTTGCTTAAACAACATTTTCTTGGGCTCGTAAGTACAATTAAAGCTCTTGACAAAAGCTGCCCATTCTGGATAGATTTCATCTGTAAGATAGTAGCCTCTCATATATTGTCTACCATTCACTGTAAAATTAATCGTCGATGCTTTTTCTTGTATCACTTCATTGAATAAAGGTGATTGAGCAAGCACACTGAGATCATTGTTTAAACCAGCTACTCCAAAATAAGCATGTCATATCTACAAATCCGCCGATGCCACCGCTTCTAGCACAAGTGTTGGGCTTCCATGATCACCCCGTGTAAATAGGTATAATTAATATTAATTAATAAAATTGACTATACCTGAATATTAAAAATATATGAAATAAAGAAATAAGAGTTACAAAATTAAATAAATATAATTAATCTTAATTATAAAAAAAGACGATGCACTTGATCGTGTACATAAAAAAAATTAAGAAGTAAACTAAAAAAATTTGAAATGAGTAGAAATAAAAGAAAATATCGAAAAGAGAAATAAAAAAAACCAAAAAGGAGGAAAATAAAATAATGTAAAGGGAAAAAATCTGAAAAGAAAAAAAATGGTATTAAGTAATACAAGAAAAAAAATTAAAAATGGTAGGAAAAAAAAGATGGAAAAAAACTAAAAGAAAAATCCAAAAGAAAATAAAAAAGTTATTAAGTAATAAAAGTAGAAATAAAAGAAAAAAATTGTATTAAGTAACTAAGTAAAAATATAAAAGAAAAAATCGAAATTGAAAATAAAAGAAAAGGAAGAGGAAAAGAAGAGAAAAAAAAAATCTACTTTAAAAGTTTTGGAAAATTTTCAGGAGAAATATTATTTTAAAAGTTTTGACTGAAATCTTTTAATGACAATTTTATTTTTGTAATTTTCCTTTAATATATGTATAGATAGATAGATTATCATATATTGCCTTAATTTTCTACTTTATATATTTTTTGTTTGTGCTATATTTCAAATAATATCAAATAGGATAATACAATCATGGGATGAAGAAAGTAACTGATTGTATTTTTAGATTTCATTATTTTTTAAGTAAATTTAGCAATTCCCTTTAAAAAACCAATTTCGTCAAACCAATTTGGCATAAAACTAAAAATACCATTGGAAAGCCAATTGAGAGAGTGTTTTTTAAAGGTACTCATAGTGCGTGGTACTGTATTTAAAAATTGTTGAAAATTGGCCAAAAAGCTTTGCCCGAGTCAAATATCAATTGATTTTGAGTCGAGACCAATTTGACCTCAAATCTCAAAATTGGTTAAAAGGATTTGAAGCCCAAGAAATGAGTTTTTCAAAAGTGAGCCCAATTTGGCTTTTCAATAGCATGTAGGAAAGTAATTAAGTAGTGAAGACGTGACGATGAAAGATCTTAATTGAGCTAATTTTTAAAAGTTCGATGGTTGAATTGAATCAAAAGTTGTAACATATCCTATTTGAGTTTATAATATAATTTGGGGTCTTAGTTTGGCATTTTTTTTCCTTAATATTTTGTCAATTATTCAATTTGGGGATGATTTTAAAAAAATCATAGCCTACCACCAATCGGTATGTTTATAACATTCTTTTCGACAGGGATTAACAAAATGGGCAAAGTGAAACGATTGAAAAAATTGTATTAACAAAATGGACAAAGTGAAACGATTGAAAAAATTGTATGACTAATTTGAAAACAGAAATTAATTTAGGCAGCAAAGTACTCATCGGAAAATAATTACAATACCAATTTAGATCTTATCTACATTAATCTATGTTAAAACAAAATGAATTAGAATACCAATTTAGATCTTATCTACATTTATCTATGTTTTTAACGTAAGTTCCGATAGGGATTGAGAAAAGACAAAGTTTTCAATGCATGTGGTGCAAATAAGCCTTATTTCAGACGGGCGGGTCAAATTCGCGGGTCAACCCACTTTGACCCGGGTCAACGCGGGTCAACCCATAAAATTTTTTTTCTGTAAAAGCAGTATCAACAGTAACATTAAAAGTATCATTCAAAATTTGAAAAGTATCACCTGTATCATTAAAAAGTAAGGCCTCAGCTACTTATTTTGGGGTGTTTTTAGGGGTTTATCTTGTATGTTTTAGGATTTTTGGGGGTGTTTTTAGGGGTTCATTTTGCGTTTTTAGGGGGTGTTTTTAGGGTTTTTTATTGTATTTTTTAGGGTTTTATTTTGTGTTTTTAGGGGTTTTTGGGGGTGTTTTTAGGGTTTTTTATTGTTTCTTTTGGGTTTTATTTTGTGTTTTTAGGGTTTTTTGGGGGTGTTTTTAGGGGTTTATTTTGTGTTTTTAGGGGGGTGTTTTCAGGGTTTTTTATTGTATTTTTTAGGATTTTATTTTGTGTTTTTAGGGTTTTTTGGGGGGTGTTTTTAGGGTTTAATTTTGTTTTTTTTAGGATTTATTAATTTCATTTTAGGGTATAAATTTATATTTATTTCAAACAAACTATATCAATTAGCTTTAATTTTAGGGTTCACTAATTTAATTTTATGGTATAAATTTTGTTAGGAAAAACAAAAAAAAAAACAAAGAAAATAAAAAAAAAAAAGAAAAAAACGCCAGAAAAAAAAAGAAGAAAAAATACCGGCCACATGGGAGGGGTTGGTG
Organism: Perilla frutescens; assembly: GCA_026008535.1. Classification (NCBI taxonomy): domain Eukaryota; kingdom Viridiplantae; phylum Streptophyta; class Magnoliopsida; order Lamiales; family Lamiaceae; genus Perilla; species Perilla frutescens. Next base: position 5,450,559 of record BRKX01000012.1, on the reverse strand, counting down.
CACCGAAAACCACCCCTTGAGAAAATGGGCAAAGTGAGACCATTGAAAAAAGAGGTGGACTTGCGTGCAATAGCGGTTATTTCCGCCTATTTCAGGCGGCCACGTGGGCCCACACGGGCGTGCCACGTGGCACATGGTACTTTTTATTATAGTTTGAATGATGATAGTATTAATCTCAGGTTGATACCTTTCTTTATCGTACTTGATACTTTTCTGCTTACCACATGGTACTTTTTATTTTACTGAACTCGTGTTTTGCTTTCCTTTGTAAATTCTTGGAATGATGATTGTTTTAGATTAATCTCAACACATACAATATAAAAACTGAAAAAAAAAATCAGAATTTGAACTAAATAAACTTATATAAAATAACTAGGAGACCCTTACTTTTTAATGATACAGATGGTACTTTTCGAATGTTTTGTGATACTTTTTAATAGGAAGGTTGATATTCACTTTGGACAGATTTTTTTTCATGACTTGTTGACTGGGTCAAAAGCGGGTTTGATTGACTCGTCTCATATAGTGTTGTTTGCATCATGATGCATACAAGTGTTTGCCTTGAAAAAAATGTTCCATCTCAGTTTTATAAAGATTGATATTTTAGGTTTTACAATAAAAATTAAAAAATGTGATAAATATATACTATTTCTTATTAAGTTATATTTTCCTAATATATCTTAATTTATCTCTTACGGTAATATTCATACCTCTATATCTCTAGTTAATTTTCTCTTTATGAAAGAGATTTTATAGGAGTAAAATTGGAAAAAGAGTATTAAAAAATATAAAATATAAAATAATTTACAACAAAATTAAGATTCTAAAATATCAATTTTCTGAAACTCAGGGAGTACTCCAATAACTTATTTGGAAACAAAAATTAATTTAAGCAACAAAACGCTGATCGAAAAATAATTAGAGTCCCTTTGGGGATGACCTAGTGGTTGAGTGGTGATATCTTGAGGCCAAAGGTCTCAAGTTCGAATCCCACCAACACCACTAGGTGTGAGCCTGCCACACCTGGCTTGCCAAGTGTGGTTTACCTCCTCTGTGTGGTTTGCAGGCTATTACACAGAGGCGGGGTTTATCCAGTGCGAGTAGGCTATTACACAGGGCTATTACACAGAGGCGGAGTTTATCCAGTGCGAGTAGGCTATTACACAGGGGTGAGGTTTATCCAGTGCGCACCTCGGAGCTCACACCTGGCTTGCCAAGTGTGGTTTACCTCCTCTGTGTGGTTTGCAGGCTTGCAGGGGTGGGGTTTATCCAGTGCGCACCTCGGAGCTCACACCTGGCTTGCCAAGTGTGGTTTACCTCCTCTGTGTGGTTTGCAGGCTTGCAGGGGTGGGGTTTATCCAGTGTGCACCTCGGAGCTCGCAGGCTTGCAGGGGTGGGGTTTATCCAGTGCGCACCTCGGAGCTCACATCTGGCTTGTCAAGTGTGGTTTACCTCCTCTGTGTGGTTTGCAGGCTTGCCTTACACAGGGGTTTATTCAGTACGCACCTCGATAGCTACGGGTTACAAAAAAAAATTAGAAGATGAATTTAGGCCTTATCTATATTTAATGAGGCCAAGATAGAAATTGTTGTGGGTTCCTTCATATTACAATTTCGAAAGAAAAAGAAAAAGAAAAAGAATAAAGAAAAAGTGAATATGTGTGAATCGAAACGCGGCAAAATAAAATAAAAAGAAAGTAGAAAACGCCGCTCACAATGAACGGCCAAGTCAATCCCCTTCAACAGAGCAACGTATAAAGCAGTAGAAATGGCGTTGATTGCACGCTATAAATCCCATTTCTTTATTTTGACTCACCGAATTTTCTAGAATACTGTCCCACACGTATTTAATCTTCAAGAATCTCACCTATTATAAATACCCACTCTTTCTCAACAATTCCTTCTTCCATTCTTCATTATCATTGCCCAATTTTTCTGCTTCTTTTTTCGGGATCAGGTATTCCTTCCGCTTATTTTCATGTGTTAAAAAATTCTGCCTTATTTTCATAAAATTCTGCCTTATTTTCACGTGTCAAGAAATTTGGTTGTTCTTTGTTTTACGGATTTGAATTTTTTGGGTTTCCGGTTAGGGTTAATGAGTCTCTTGGAATTTATTGGGTGTTTTTTAGGGCATGCTGATTTTTCCCTTTTTCATTTTGATTTCGTAGGTTTAGGGTTTTGTTGCGTAGGTGACAAGGGTTTTTAATGGCGTCGAAGAGGATATTGAAGGAGCTCAAGGATTTGCAGAAGGACCCTCCGACGTCTTGCAGCGCTGGTATGCTTGATTATATTCTAATTATATGGTTGATTTTATCCGTGTGTTGAAAAAAAAAAGAGATTCTTTTAGCTATTGTTGCAAGGGTATGCGTTCTAATTCTGAAATCGTGTGTGGTGTAGGGGATTTCTTGGAGATATATGTAAAAAAAATGCTAAGATATTGGTCGTGTGCCTTGTCTTAATGTATTTGTGAATGACCAGCTGTTGATGGGGTTATAATGTATTTATTTACGTAGAATGAGTTGACATGAATTTGTGAGTCCAGATTTGATTGAATATTTGGCTACTGGACTACTCTTACAGGCTGTTAATGTGTTTTGAGTCGAATGATGTAAATGGGCTGTATACTTGCATTAACTAGCTAGCAGTAGCTTAGCTCTTCTCTATTTGTACATTGGTAGCTGGATTGATATATACTATTTTTATCTAAATTTGCTTTGGTCGGAAGATTTATATCTTTTGTCTTGGTTTCTGTGATGCTTGATTTATAAATAGCTGTTGTTTTCTATGAGGCTTGTTTAGACTTTGTGCCCCTAGAAGCTTTTATTGTATGCCTACTGGTTTTTGTTTGTGATCTATAATGTTCAAGAGCTTTATCTTATCCATACTATCTGAATAAAATGTAGGCCCTGTAGCAGAAGATATGTTCCATTGGCAAGCCACGATAATGGGGCCTTCTGATAGCCCTTATGCTGGAGGTGTATTTTTGGTTTCAATTCATTTCCCTCCTGACTATCCTTTTAAGCCACCAAAGGTATGTTATTATGCTCCGGTTGCAATAACAGTGCTGTGGTTTACATTCTTGAGTTGCAAATGTCACTACAAATCTGCTGGTGGTTTTGTGGAAGTGCTTACGTGCTAGTTTCAAAAGGAATCCATAGTAAATGACTATAAGTCTGTCATGCTTTATTGTCATTCGGGAAATAAAAGTTTTGGGGGGAAGTAGAAGTGCAATTGCCTGTCTTGCATATGTAATTTAGCATATGTAATTTAGGGATCCTGTCTAGTTAATTCCTGTTTCCTGCCTGCTATCTGTTGAGAAGTTTGAAAAAAAACTAGGTTCTACTTAGAATCCAATCGATATCTAGTTGAACAAGTTTTCTGGTGTGGCCAACAACCTCAGAGACGTGTCCCTTGTTATTAATACAGGTTGCTTTTAGGACAAAGGTATTTCACCCTAACATCAACAGCAATGGAAGCATTTGCCTGGATATTCTGAAAGAACAGTGGAGTCCTGCCTTAACTGTATCGAAGGTACTAAGCACTTGTATTTCTGTCTCATCAGTCTTTTTGGAAGGCTTTTATTATTTGAAGTAAAACTCTGATGTGAACTACAATCTGTTATGCATATCTGGATGTGTACAAGTATTTATTATTGACAAAAAAGAAGTAAATCCTGCTACTTTTGTTTGGCTTTTAGTGAATGTCCTGCCCTCATGTTTTGGTTGATAATCAGTTGAATACTTGAATGATTGAACATGTCTCAGTCTCCTGAGATGGCCTCTTACTTTTGGAACAGAAAAAAAACATTATGTGTTTGTTGATACATTCTTTTCCATTGCATGAGCGTTTGTCTTGATGGCCGTGGGTGTTTATTGTCAGGTCCTGTTGTCTATCTGCTCGCTGTTGACGGACCCAAATCCAGATGACCCACTGGTGCCAGAAATTGCGCATATGTACAAGACGGACAGGAACAAATATGAGACTACCGCTCGAAGCTGGACACAGAAGTATGCCATGGGATAATGATCAAGAATCAACTGGCATGCCTAAGAATCTTCAACCTCCAGTATCGTTCGTCTATGGTTCATTGGAAATAATGAATTGTTGGTGTGGTATTTTCCTTAGTGGTCATCTCTTGATGGATTAATGCTGTGTATGCATATTCAAATTTTCAATTTGTGAACACAAAAATTGGAACATTGCGAGGGAAGAAGCTTATCAATTATCATTATGTATTCGATGTCCGACCCATGCATATTTTTGGTCTTAATCAAATGGCAAGAAACATCTCTATATTAATCGTGTTTTTGTCTGCCTATTTCAATTTAGGCAACACGACATTTTATTACATGTATCTTTTCATTACATTGTAGTAAAATGCGATACTGCAACTGTTCTTGCTAGGAAAGGATGGAAGTTTAGTCTGAGTGGTGAGAACCGTATTTACTAATTCCAGTATAACCTGTAGGCAAGAATTTAGTTATGATATCAGAGTGCAAAAATTAGTTTATTCTTGATTTAAAATTTCTGGTTACCTTTACCACCATTGTTGCATCCGTTACTAATGGTGTCGTATAGATCTTGGACAGTTGCACTGTTGGCAAACCAGTAGTCTCTCTTGACACGTTTGAGGCAGAGGAGCACCGCCCTCGTATGGTCGGCGCAGCCTCCTGCCTGGCAGAAGTTGGGGCCGTCGGCGGCGGTTACGTTCAGCCACCCGGAGGAGGTCAGTTTATAGTTTTGGCTCAATTGGCACGTAGTCGATGTCTTTAAAAAATGAGTTGGACAGTATGATCAGATTATTATATAAGAATTGCATTGAAAAATGGAAATTGGAATGGCACGAAGAAAGGAGACTTACATTCCGCAGGCAATATTCACTACTCCTCCAAGCCTGGGTTGGATTTAAATTCATGTTGGCTGTGGGGTTCCATGTGTCTGTAACAAAAAATTGCAATTTATGAATGATTTTACATTGGATATCTATATATGGAAACAACATCAGATATATGAGGATAATTGAATTATAATAAACTAGATTGTTTCGGGAAGAGATTCAATTCTCTTTTGCAAAGGACCACAACCTTAGGAGAAAGTTTCCAAAATTCATCCATCTCAGATAACAAACTGTGGTAAATAAATTTGAAAATTATAAAAATAAATAAATAAGAAGAAAAGAGGAGAAATTACTCTCTGCAGGTGTTGCGGTGGGAAGGATAAGGATAATTGCAACGATGAGAAATAGTTCCATTCTTCTTAATTCTCTAGTAATTTCAACTCACTGCATACAGCTTTAAGGTGTTGTGATCATCATCATCTATATATATATATATATATATATATATATATATATAGCAAAGAAAAATATCATTCTTCGATCTCCATAAACAAGGAGTTATTGGAAGATTGTTAATAAATTGGGATATGCTTAGAATACATAGAAATTTGTGACGCAAACAAGAACAGTCATATCATAGCTACACATGAGAGAGAGCAGAAAACAGTAGAGAGAAAACCGATGCATGGGAATGTTTTTATTCTTTTTGTCATTTTATGGGAATATTTGTTGGCTGTTGTACTTTGAAACTGCAGTCGCAAATTCGTATTTTTTTAATAGAATGATATTAAGGTTTATTTTATAAGGAGTCTTATACCTCCTTCTTTTTTGCTATTTTACTATCATTAGTTAAATAGGATAAAAATATTATTGTAGCAATGTAGAATAATAGATGTACATATCGAAACATTCTTATTCTGCATCATATCTCTTTTAAATCAATTGAGTCAGTCGCGCAAGGTTTGCCAAGTACGATATATCTTGCTTGAATAGATTTACTACTAATTAAATAAAATGCCAAAAGTACACTTCGAATAATGGTTGCAATTCTATTAATTACAAAAAATACCAAGAAAAATAATCAAATCAGATCCTCTAATCCATTTTATGTGATGCATTTCATGTTTCACTTTGAATTTTATTAGTTTTCTTTGATTTTTTTTCATTTTCAATTTCAATTTCCAGTGGTTTATTTTAAGTTTAGAATAATTAATTAGAATTTATTCCACCCGATTATGATTTATAATTATTTTTTAATATATATTTTTTCAAATGTTTTATTAACATTTTATACTACCAGCTCCCACATGACTTGTTTTATACGTATTTGAATCTATATATTTTTCATAATTATATTTTAGGATTTTATGAAATAATATATTATAAACGTTGAACAATAAAAATGCGAAGCAAACTTGCAGTCATGCAGTTAATTCAATAAAAAAACAAAAAGAAAAATTAACACTGACCTTAAGTGGGCCTTGTCTATTATTCTAAGAATACATTTCTCTCTTTTCCTATATCACTATAGAGGGGATTGTATTTTATTTTATTATAGATTTTAAATAATGAGACTACATATCAAGGGTTGTATTTTATTTTATTATGTTTTAAATTAGTTGGGATTGTATTCTATTTTCTTATATTTTTAAATTAGTGGGGATTGTAGGGACAAAAAGATCTAAAAGATATATATTTATATTTTAATTAATTTAGAAAGTTATAGAGAGTAAAATGGTGGTTACGAATAGAATTACCTTAATCAAAACGATTACAGTCGAACCTTAGCCCAATGAATTCTTGGCTGAACCAATGTTGTGTAATGATCCATTAATGTTTTAATAAATTGATTATTGATATAAAATATGGGGATAATATCCATTTAGGACACTACTATTTTTGCTTGTCTGAGCCTCGATTTGAATTTTGAGTTTAATTGAATCCCCCGAATTTTCAAATCGGTTCAATTGAGACTCTTCGTTAGCCCTCCAACTAATGGAATTGATGGAAAATCACTCGATGAGATACTCTATTTCAGATTTAGTGTTCCAACTCATGTTCAATGATTAAATTTATGAAGTTTTCTTCCATATTTTTTGTCAATTTTAATTTACTATGTTTTAGTTTAATTTTATGATTGTTTGTAGAGTTCATCTCATTCAATTAGGGGTTTATAATTACTTTTTAGCATTTAATTTTCAAAGAAATGATTATTATGGTTGATTGTTTTATAAAATATTATTCTTAATTTTTATTTTTTATAATATCTATTATTAAATTTGTGAATTCGATCGTGGAATAAGGATTTGAACACCAAATCTAAAATGGAGGATCTCATCTCGAAAATCACAGAGACAGTTACAAATTAACTTCTTCAATTCCCATTTTGTGAACCTTCGTTTAACTTGGCCAAACTCCAGAAAAAACATGTAAAGTGAGTATTAATTTCAAAAAATAAAATATTGAATTTGGGCTTGGGTTTAAGTTCATAATTTGGGGAAATTTTGAGTTTCTGGATTCGACAATTTAGTCCCTAAAGTTTTGAAAATATAATCTAGTATTTTTTAAAAATTATAATTGAAACATCTAATTACATGGAATTTCATATTATGCTAAAAAATCCAATTGAGTCGATTATGAGTTAAGAGGATCTGCAATTCACATACTTGGTCAAAATCAAATACTCAAATTCGTTCTACCATTAATTAATCCTTGTTGTCGTTGTATCTCAATCATTTATTACAGTAACTCCAATTATAATGGGACAGATCACCTATCACAAATTTATTTTATTTTAAGTGCACTTATTGATCTTCAACATTTGAAAATTTGAAGCAGCGTACAATACTAATCTAATGCGCTCTTATATGAAAATTCCTACAAAAATAACGCAATTAAAATCAAATCTCGAAGTCAAAATTCAAAAATTTTAAAAAATCATCCGACATTAAAATTTATGTAAAAATCATTTTGTTCGACACGTAAATATACACCATATCAACCCCAGCAATTTTAACTCTTTCTCTTGAACTAATTTTTATAATCAAGGCGTTGAATCTGAAATTTATGAAATATGTGACTATTATCATACACATAATCATAATGACATTTCACACTAAATAAAGAGTAACATATAATTTTTCTATAAAAAAAAACAGAGAAGAGTTATATGTATAAGAAAAATTGTGGGTCCCATGGATTAAGTAAAAGATGGTTCACCTAATCAACATGGGATTATGAGTTCAATTTTATACAGATCTCACTAATTATACGGACTTGTTACGCATTTATTTTAATTTTTGATTCGATGACTATAGAAAAAATCAATAAATACATAGTGTTGTTATATGTAGATAGGGTGGAGATATTGGACTCAAAAAGATATTTATATTTATATGATTCAAAAGAAATGTTGTGGTCCCTATCTGAAGTAGGCCATCCATGGTCGCTCCAACAGTTATATAATTAAATTATAATTACAGTTAGGAGTATCCCACCAGATTTAGCTGTCTCCGGATCCGGATCCCAATTTCTGAAAATGGGATCGGGTTAAAAATATCCATATCCGGACCCATTATCGGGTCTGCGCATTAACTATTTCTTAAATGTTACTCTAAAAATATAAAACAGAAATTAAATATCTTGACTAAATTAAAAATGGATTAGCTGTTCTCAATTCCCTCATCTACCTTGAAAATGAGAGAGCATTTTTCTTTCATATATTTATCAAATAGTATTTCTTTTCAATCAATGCGAACAATAATAAAAATAGCATGTTCACTTCATTACGCTAATTAATTTTAATGGAATTTAAGCGGCACTAATAATTTTACATTAAATATTTTCACAATCTTTGAGGAAAAATTCAGTTTCCTATTACTATAGTAGAATGGATGCAGTAGTAATCGTGTCATTAATTAATTAGGAGAATTGTCCATTTACGAATGTAGAGCCTTAAAAATAATGTATTTTTATTTTTTTAATTATTAGTATATTAATTTTCAACAACAAATTCTTTATTAACGATTTATTAAATTTAATATATAAATTATTAATAATAATTAAAAAGATTAAATAAAATTGAAATACATGATTTTTGAGGTTCTATATTCATAATTTTTATTTTTCGGGTCCTGATCCAAACGACAGATTATCCATTTTTTAATTGACAATCTTATTTAATTAGGATAATTAATTAACTCATCAATTTCTCATTCTTTTCGGCATCAGAAATGTGTCGGTACCGATTATAATTTTGTGAATTTTATTTTTTTGACAATTTAGCTAACATTATTAGTTTATGGTTATCTTTGTTTATTTTTTTAAATAATATATAATTAATATTGAGCATTAAGACGCATGACGTGATGATATATAAAGTTTGTTTACTCAGATAAAAAAATAAACAAAATAAAAGTCAATGATCGTTCAATAAAAATATTAAATGTGCAAGGCGGCAACCAATTTAGGCCATATTTAGATACGTGTCGATCTCACGAAGCATTTTTTCAAAGTTTATTTATGTTTTGTTAATGACTTTTACGCTCAATTGACAAAAAAAAAAACAATAATAATAATAATAAATTACACCATCAATAATCTATTTTACACCATATGTGATCACATAGTTATTCCCTGGAATATATTTTTATCATTTGGAAACATAGTGTACACTAATAATATAAAATATAAAATTATCACACAATAAAGAACTAGATACATCACTTAATAAATGAAATTGCTTGATTGCAATTGATTTGATTTTAGATATCTTTTTTAAAATAATAAATTTAAATGGAAATACAATTGAAGTGGAGAAAGTCAAAAAATTTGTTCCTTTAGATAGTCGATGTTATAATTGTGAAAAATTGAAAGTTAGTGTTGTAATAATCGTACAATTTTATGTAAGTGTGTTTAAAATTGATTAAACTAAATATAAAATAACTATGTAACTCTTAGTTGGTAACATGTGATATTTATAGAGATTGAAATATCAATTGATATATTGGATATAAAAAAGTGAGCTAGTTAAGAACATGAAGTATAACAACATATAATGTATTAATTAATAGACACATGTGTCCCTTTGGGGATAACCTAATGGTGGAGTGGTGTTTCTTGCGGCAAAATGTCTCAAGTTCGACCCACCACCAACACCACTAGGTGTAAACCTGTCACACCTGGCCTGCCAAGTGTGGGAGGTTTACCTCCCTTGTGTGGTTTGCAGGCTATTACACAAGGTAGCCCCTATTACAAAGGGGCGGAACCCACCACCAACACCACTAGGTGTGAGCCTGTCACACCTGGCCGGCCTGCCAAGTGTGGGGCCTGCCAAGTGTGGTTTACCTCCCTTGTGTAGTTTGCAGGCTATTACACAGGGGCGGGATTTACCCAGTGCGCACCACTGTAGCGGCTGCGGGTTACCCTCGACATAAAAAAAAAAAAAATAGACACATGTATGAATAATTGAAGAACATAATATGTTATTAATAGTATTGTAGATCATATAAATACTGTCTGAATAGTGTGAGTGCTTTCCATTTTTCGACCAAAAATGATTATTTTTAATTTGGGATTTTTATATATACAGTAGTATATGTATGATACAATCTACATATAATTTATTTATAGAAAACAAAAATGCAGTTTTAAGTTTAAAATGGACACAAAGAAAAGGCCAAAATAGGAGTAATCAAACTATGAAAATAATGATGTGAAGGTAATAAAGCCCACAACATGGTGGGATTGCTTATTTGCTTCTCCTCTCTCTCTCTCTCTCTCTCTCTCTCTCTCTCTCTCTCTCTCTCTTTTTGTTTTATTTTTATTTGTATTTCTTTAATTTATCTGTCCCTTTCAAGATGGATCTTCTGACTTGTTCCATCCCATATAATTATTTTTTCCTTATAATTTTGTAGCAGTCAAATATATAATCTCTCTAATGGAAAATCTTTAATCCAAAAAATTATTATTTAATTTAAGAGAATTAAACTACATTATTCACTACTGTAATGACCAATCTAATGTATAAATAGTGTCTAATATTTTGCATGAGCATAGTTTCCTTATCGGGGCAATGAAGTATTCAAGTATCGTCCAATTAACTTACCAAAAAAAAAGTTTTCCTTTGAATTGCAAATCAAATAAATTAAATCGTAATATATTGAAATAAAAAGTGAATCTTTGTTAACTGTGTGAATACCATTTGAAAATTAGTCATAGTCTCTCTAGGTTGGATTTCATTTGAAGAAAAGTATAAAAATTGCATTGATTTTTATAAAAAAAAATAAAAAATTGACTGAGATTGTTCAAACAAACGTATATAAACTGAACGGTATTCCCATAATAATTGCAGTTATATTAGGTCGTTTCAGTTTACAATCATGAATCATGTAATGGATTATGATTTATGACTATAATAAAATAAATAAATAAAAATAAGCTGCACTTTATTTGAACAAATGGAAGACAACTAAAGAAAATCGTGTTTCATACTTTCATTAGATAATCCAAATTATTGAGGCTAAAGCCAAATATTTCAAAATGTTGGGACGCTCCTCAAATCATGCCAAATGCTACGTGCCCAATTTCATCTCTGCTTGTTTTTATTTTTCCTAAAAGAAAGTAGTAGGGTGTTTTTCTCTTTCATCTATTTTGGTTAGTTAAAGTAAGAAATTTCAAAGTATGAACAGATTTTTTTTTTCTGTCAAATATATTATAGATTGGATTTATTTTGACATTTATTAAAAATAAATACTATAAACAGATAAATTAGATGAGAAAATAGTTTGACTTATTACCATGTGACAAAAACTTCAAACATGGGGTGTGTGTAGCCCTTCCCGTCTTTTCCCCACCTCTCTCTCTCTCCCTCTCTCTCTCTCTCTCTCATCACAGATAGATATAAACACAGTGCCCTCCACCGCACCTACAGGTAAAAACTAAAAAACAAGGAATCTCCATATACATACACAATAATATCTGTCTCTCTTGCCGGAGCTTCACAATTTTGTTCTTATTCATAGGCTTCGCCGCTTTGTCTCTCTCTGGATTTCTCTATATTTTCTTCTGATTTTCAAGAAATAGTCCAAAGGTGAGACATTTTCTTATGCTTTCCTTTTTTTTTCCCACTGTTTGAAATCTTGACTTTTTTTCCTTCTTTTTTTGGGGGGCATTTGTGGTTTGAATTAAAGATGGAGCCTTCTTGATAAAATCATATCTTTATTTTTGAGCTCCCACTAATTTTTTTTCCTACTGTTGGTTATCTTATTGCACTCAATCTTCTTCTGATCTGAGGTATATATTGAGAACTCTCTCTCTCTCTCTCTCTGCCAGTGTGTGTTGTGTGTGAAAATCTTGAAATTGAAGCTTTCTGGGAACTTCTTGAATTATTGGATCAGCTAACTGTTGTTTCTTCTAAATTGATTGATGGTCTAATTTCTTGAAGAATAATTTGTTTCTTGAATTCATTGTTTCTGTTCCAATTTTGTGATTCTATTTTAGGGGGCTGAATTTTCTTGAAAAACTTTATCTTCCAAACGCCATTAAATTCTCCCACATGTTAACTGAGGCATTGTCTACTGATTTTCTGGTTGTTGGGGCACCTCTTTTTTAGTGAAATAATATAAATAAATGGACTAAATTTATAATTTATTCAACTCATAATTGTATAAGGGGAAAAAGGACCTCTCTTTTCTGCCCCCTTTTAATTATTAAGAAAGATCGTGGTTTGTTCCTTGTTGTATATTCTTGATAACATAATCTTTTAATTAATTGATGCATAATAAAAAGTAGTAATCATATTAACTAAAAAATGCATAAAAGAGTGAGTCAAGGCTATGATGTGAAGAACACTGGCCGCGTGTTTGTATAGCTGTTTTGTGGTAGAATACAGTTGTGCTAATGTTCAAAGCTCTCATTAGGCTTAGTATCTGTCGTAGGCTACGCTTTTTTTTCACGTAAGTGGCGCACACGCACCGATTATTAATATTTTTTTTATATTCACTAATTGCTATATTGTCAACTCTCTCATCTAGCTGGCTGATTTTTGGTATGGCATTGCAATTTTCTGGCCCTTTGTAGATTGGTTTCATATTATTTTTTGGCCGGTAGAGTATTTGATCAGGATTTGGCTGCATTGGTTCTGATTGCTCTACCGGCGTCTGTGCAACCGTGTGTGTATTTTGCTGACTACTCAGTTTCTGTGCTAGTATATTGTTGTAGCTTTGAGAAATGTATGATGTAATTGATGAATGCATTTGAATCATATATCAAGATTTTGATCATTTTAATTCCTTGTGTTTGTCTTAAACATGTAATCATTAACATTCCCATGTTGCAGTTGATCAGCTTCTTGTTCTGGCCAGCATTTTTTGAGCTTGGACAATGGCTTCATCACTCGTAAGAAAACAGGCTCAATTTATTTTTTTGTTCTAGAATTTAAGTTGAATCCATTCGGCATAGGCTAGTTTCTTGAAAGTGTTATCTTTGTGAAAGGGTTATTGGACATAATAGATTTTGAAAAAAATAAAATAAATCTGCTCATCTCATGAGAGCCTTGAAACAAGTAATAATTACAGAATTGGGGAAGAATAATAGAATATAGCTTGGTGTAGTTTTACATGCTGGTGTTTGCTTTTGCCTGAGGCGGTCTTCATTATTTTTTTTAGGTGAAGTCTGATAGGATGAAGAGGATGGAATCGAAGAAGTCTCACTCCTGGTGGTGGGATAGCCACATTAGTCCCAAGAACTCAAGGTGGCTACAAGAAAATCTTGAAGGTACTCTGCAATTAATGATGTCGTTAAATTATGAAATTTATCTGTTTGTCACTGTATGCTTGAAACATAAATGTGGATGAGTTTCTTGCATGTTTTGAACCTTGTTGATCTTTGATATCTTCGATCATATAACTCCACTATATTATAGTTCACTGACTACTGTATCAAGCAGAACGAAATTAATGATGCGAATTTTGCTGATCTCAGAAATGGACCAGAATGTCAAAAGGATGTTGAAACTAATCGAAGAGGATGCTGATTCCTTTGCCAAAAAGGCTGAATTGTATTTCAAGAAGAGGCCTGAGTTGGTCAATCTTGTTGAGGAGTTTTATCGAATATATCGTTCGTTGGCTGAGCGATATGATCATGTGACAGGGGAACTCAAGAAAAACATCCCTTCAGACCTCCAATCTCAGGGCTCTGGGATTTCTGATGTTGGATCTGAACCACCTTCGAATACACCATCTTCTGATACAAAGCCTGCTCGTACTAAATCCGGTCCTCGTGCTGCTGGATTCGACTTCTTTCTTGGAAGTGGCGGAAGTGGTTCGGACTTGAATAGCAAGGAAGGAGATGAATCTTCAACTCTGGATTCTGACTCAGAATCAGATGATTCCTCCGTCAATAATTACTCTAGCACACACAGCAACGGTGAGGAACAGGGGTCGCGCAGGAGGATTATTGAACTTGAAGCTGAGCTTCAGGAGGTGAAAGAGAAACTCCGCCTTCAACAGGAAGAGATTTCCAAAGGTTCTAAGCAATGCAATCATGAATTTTCTGAGATTGATCCCAAAATAACGGCATATGAAGAGGAGTTGAGAGTTGTAAAAGAAAATATGGAACTATCGAAAGAAGAAATAACACGTCTGAAAATCGAGCTTCAGAAGTATGAATCTCTTGGAGATTCAAATGATGTACTTTCTAATGGAGTCACAAAGCAGAAAGATTCTGAAATCCAAGAATCCAGTACAGCACCGGAGCAAAATCAGGTAGTGGAGCTTCAAGAAAACATTGATGGCTCGGAAGCCGAAGTGGGCTTGGCACACAAGATGCAGAGGCTCGAGCAGGAGCTTAGAAGCGCAGAAAAGAAGCTTCGTGAATCAGAAGAAGAAGTAGCAAGCCTGAGGCGGGAACTCACGACTAAGGGATCTTCTGCACAGAATTTGCAGGATCAGCTGAAATCAACCCAAAAGGAGGTTTCTGTATGGAAAAACAAAGTCGAGAGAGAGAAACGTGAGATTTCAAGGCTGCAGGACCGCATTGTGAGGTACAAGGCAAATCTTTCAGAACGCGATCAAGAAATCAGGGGATTGAAGGAATCAATAGGTAATGCGAACAAGGCCTTATCCGAAGAAAACGAGCAACTTCAAGCAGAAATGACAAGATTAACAAAAGAGCGAGCTTATTTGGAGGATAATCTGAAAGAAATGGATCTACGTTGCCAATCCTTGGATGAAGACGTGAGACGAGTGAAAGCATCCAAAGCTGAGATAGAAGTCATATTCGGAGCTCAGATCGAGCAGCTGAAGGCTGACATTGCTGAGAGAGACGACTGCGTTGAAGAACTGAACAAAAATCTGCATGGATTGCAGCTGAAACACGATATGTTGGTGGCTATCAAAGACGAACTGCATGCTAAGATTGCTGCACTTGGTGCAGAGATCAGTTCCAAAGACCATCATCTGCACCAACTGCATCTGCAGCACGTTGAGTTGATTGTTAGCGCGGAGGCAGCCCGTAAATCAGCAGAAGAGCTGCAATCAAGAGTGAAGGAGCTCGAGATAGACGTGGAGAGGAAACAAGAAACCATCCTTGAGGGAGCGGAGGAGAAACGCGAAGCTATAAGGCAACTTTGTTTCTCAATTGAGCATTATCGCAGTGGTTATCACGAGCTTCGACTGGCTGTTACCGCGCAGAAGCGGCTGCCGGCTGTGATGGCGAGATGAGGTATGAAGCACCATTGTTTTACAGGTTCCGTGCGATCTTGTTTTCGTCGTGTTTCTTCCTCCTGTTGTACCTAGTTATGAGCTCTAGATTTGGCCAGATATATCTCATGGTTTTTTTGCTAATGTTTGAAAATATTGCTCTGCGAGTTGAGGTTTGATCATCCATTTCCGAAGCTCTTTGTATAACTATTGAGTTTTTTCTTTTCTTTTTCCCCTTAGAGAATAAACAATTTGTTCGAATTCAAGTTTCCGAAGCTCTTTGTATAACTATTGAGTTTTTTCTTTTCTTTTTCCCCTTAGAGAATAAACAATTTGTTCGAATTCAAGAAGTGCATGTTTACATCTGCATTGTATAATTTATTTATTTTTAATTTTTGGGGTTGTTCACATTAACTATTTAATAAAATTTAATAACAACATTGTTGTCAAAAATAATTTAATAAAAAAACTTCACGTTCTTTCTTTGTAAATTAATTTTTTTATTATAAAGATCATTCCACTAATTAATATTTTATTATTGATTGTGAAAAACTATAGCAAAAAACTTCATAAATCATAATTGTCCTATAGTGCAGCAACTAGTATTCAATGCATTTTCTTCCTACTAACAATCGAATTTAAATTTCAAAATTAGATTTAAATTAATATTTTTTATTTTGATCGAACTTAATATCAGTGACCATTAATCACAATTCAAAAATATATGCTACAATTAACACAAATAAATAATATGAAAATTTATATAATTCACAATAGTTATAAATTAATTTTATTTTGTTATGATTTTTTTTAGATATAAATGAAAAATTATACATATCACATTTGTGCGTTAAATCACATTTGTGCATAACGCGGGAACAGCTCTAGTTGAATGAAAATCGTAAGCAAACAAATAATTTTCCTTAACAGAAGTAAGCAGCAGTTAATCAAACACTGACAGATTTTCCAGAGTTTTATCAAAATTTTGATACAATTAAATCAGATAGAATTGGCAGATCTCGATTCGTCCAATCCTATTTAGAAAATTTTCTAATTCTCAAGAATCCATACCTCTTGGTAACAAAAAACAATTTTATATTTTTTTGTTTTATCAAGTTGGTGTACACAACTGTGTTTTGATCACATTTTCAAGAAACACAAACACAAACAGCTACTCGCATTCGAATGCATTTTCCACCTAATTCACTTTCGGAAAAACATTCAAAACGCATCCACGAGAGCCGGAAGAGGGTGATGCAAAATCGCGTTTTACCTAGCATGCGTTTTCTTCCTCTTCTTCGACTTTCTATTTCCAGCATTTGCTTTCCCTTTATGCATATCCGCACCTTGTTTCCGTTTCTTGCTGCTCCACTTGTGGGGATCTTCAGGCTCGTCGTCATCTCCCTCAAGGCTGTCGCTCAACAGATTATCTTCATCAGAGCTGAGAACCAAGTCCTCAACCACATCTTCATATACAGCTGTTTCTTCTGTCTGTTTATTACTACTCTTCTTGCTCACATTTTTCTGCTGCTTATGCCTACCAGCCCAAACACATATGTTAGATATAAGCACCATTTTCTTTCCTTTGAGAGAGAGAGAGAGAGGAGGGAAAAATGTACTTGGAATCATGGTCAGGGAGCAAAAGACCGGCGTTTTCTTCATTTTCAGAATCATCATACTCATCGTCACTAGATACCTCTTTCCCAAATTTGGATGATCGTTCTCCAACCACCACACTGGACCAAATGCATATCTCAGAAAGGTAAATAAAAACCTCGGGATTCGGTGGAATAAGAAAAAGGCATATGTGATCAACCTGGATTCCATCAATGCGTCGCTCCTTTCCTGGGCTCTCTGGCGTAGTGTGGCAACATATTGGGAGAGGGGGCTAGGGCCAGACTTTTTCTCGTCCTAGTAAGAACAAGCAAAAAACAGATAAATTTTTAGAAATGTTTCAATTGATCAAATTGAAGCAAATCTACAATAAAACACCAAACTACAATCACATCTGAGATTATGTCAGAAGAATATCCATATATACGCTTCGACACGAAGTATGAAATTCCAGTCTTGACAGAGTTCTGGCAACATTTCAGGATACATTAGGACTAAAACTGCATCAAAATATTCTAGCCTCAAGGAAAGAAAACCACATATGTTCATACCTCAAGGAAAGATGCAGCTGCAGGGTCATTTGGCGAGAGTGAAATTGCCGTCCTCTTCTTATTTACAAAATCAGAGTTTGCCTCAACCTATGACAGTAGGCAGCAGAGATATTAGTTCAACCAGAAGAATTTTCAGTTTCTACAGCATAAATAAACTGTTATCATCTTTTCACCATCCAAATAGTCGGTGTGCAATTTCTGTAATGTAAAATCGCTTTATGCGTAAATTCTTGTAACTACTTGTTTAGCCAAAGAAAATACAGTTATTTCCCATATATGGGAATTCTGGAGGTCAGGTTAATGTTAATTGATGTTCGGCTAGTTAGCAAACATTTCATGTTCTTGCAGGAGAGATCGTACTGTTCCAAATTGATTTAATAGTTAAAAGATGCAGCATAGAATATGCAGACTCAAGGATCATATGACAAACCTGACGACTGAGACGTCTAATTTCTTTACGGAACCTGTCGACCTTCGTGGATTTACAGAAGTTCTTCAACCGGACACTAGGAATAAAAGACAACTCCAAGAAAGCAATAGAGTAACTCCACTGAGCAAGATGCTCAGTGAGTTCCTCAACCACAGAAAAAACACAAGCCTCCTGAAATGCTCGGGTTTTCAAGGTAGATTTGCTAACCTGTTGCAGAAAATTCCAGACTTATATCAGAGGCTGTATGCCTGTATCAGATCACAAAATACGATTAGAACCACTGTCTAAGTACCTTTAGGATAGAGAACAAATCAACAGCTTTGCCTACTCCTCCAGTGGGAGGTTTACGCAATTCTTTTATCTCTAGGGAGTCCAGCAGAAGCAGAGAAACAGGAATGAATGAACCCGTTGACGCACTGATCCGGTTGAGCATTCTTACACAACGCAATCTAAGTGGGAAATAACAAGCAGAGGGAACTAAACGAGCTACCCCAGTGATGATCTGAGTCAATGGATAGGCAAGAGGTGTCAAGTCAGCTTCTGTGCTATATGCACAAACAACTCCAGCCCAGAGCTCCAGGCAATTTATAAACTTCCACTGATAAACCTTTCGAAATATTTCCTGCAGGAGAGGAGGATATATCATAATCATATGATCCACAAAACACAAGTTTAAACTAAAGCCATTTATCATCACATGCTACCAATATGAACTAAGACGAAGAATCCAAAGAAAACATATTATTCTATGATTTCCAGCACGATACCTTTTTCGAAGAACTGGAAGGTGCTTCTTTCCCCTTGTCTTTCTTAGAACTAGAAGGTTCGTCCTTCCCTTTATTATTAGTTTTCTTCTTTTTTGTTGAAGAAGAAAGTGCTTCCTTCAATATCATTGCTAACTGCCGGATGTAAATAAAAGCATGCTGATATGCAGCTGGAATGTCCACCCCAAGAAGTTCAGTAAAGCAATTACCGAGAAATTGGATATGCTGCAATTTTGTTGAATTAACAAAGTGGCAGTTCAAGACATACGCCTTATACATTCCTTTAATACAATCATCCAGACAGTCTGAACCAAGTCGTATGCAACAGTCTCTTAAGAATAAAAAAGAGACAACTGGCAGCGCACTACTTCCGGTACCCCAGAAATGAAGAGCAACCTGAAAATATTAAAATATCTAAATAAAAGCTAGATACTCAACAAAAAAAAAAGCTACTAGCTCAAATTATGCTAAGTCTTCATGCACAGAGTTTTGGAAGAATGGATATCAGCTCTCATTTATTTTCATGCCACGAGCACTTTTTCTGCAGTTTAGAGTTACATATTGGACTGCTGATATTAAAGCATGAAGACTAGGTTCACTTGTGAGTAACTAAAGTGTTAATTGAATGTAACTGGTTAGGGTCATTTATTATGGAGATAAATATGACATTAATCCCATTAGTGGGCCTTAAGTCATAGATAAGAAAGTACGTAAAGAGTTGAAAAAAAGAAGAAAAAAAAAGATGAACAGAAATGTCCATTTACTGTGAGCCATTAAACTGATTTGAACATGATTTATTCTCTACACATCTTTTTTTTTTGTTGCAAATATCTTCTATTCCTTTTTATTCATTGCAACTCAATGTTGATGAACTATGGTGTTCTCAATCCGTAAGGCAAAATCATTTCAAAGATATAGCTCTATATCTGGTAAAACAGAGATTATCTCACAAGCTGAGGAATACCTTAACGTACTTCCTCAAAAGAGCAGGAAATGCAGCCAGAAATACGGATGAGTATTTCAGACGCCTTAACATGAATGCTATCATTTCATTGTCAGTCATCTGATTCAAAGTATGCAGAGCATTTCCAAGATATGACTTCACCAAATGATTGTACTTCTTCCATCGCTTTGTAGCCATCAGATCCTTAACCATCTCTTCTTTTCCACCAGAGGAGGGAAATTTTAACAATCCTCGAAGAATCCCATCCATTTCATTCAATACAAATAACATTATCTTATTGAAAACACTGCTAGACATGGTGCTAAATTTTGCCGTAGGGTCATCACCACTATCATCACCATAATGACAAGCATGGCGAAATGCTTTTAGAAGGGAACGGACACCTGCTAATTTAGCCTCAGCACGGACTGCATCAATCCAAGAATCAACCATAGCACTAGTTATCACATTTCTTGAAGGCTCTTCTTCCATTGCAGCTTCAGGATCACTAAGCTCCGCAACATCATCATCAACTTCTTCTTCCTCTTCTGCATCAGTTGGAAGATTATCCTAAAACAATTGAAACAGAATCCTACTGATTACCAATTCAAAAATATAATCATGCTGTAAAAAAGAGCAAGATTTTAGCACTTACATCCAAATCATCTTCGTCAAACTCCAAAAGCTCATTGTCATGTTCTTTCAAGAATTCATAGAACTCAGGGTCCTGCATATGCCAACCGTCAAGCTTACAATATACACCAACCTAATGCATGAATATAATCCACCATCACAGAACTTAAATCTAGTCCTCAGCACATCATTCAAGAAAACATCATGAAAATTGCATATAATTTATGGGCATTTGTCAAATTTAAAAAAAAAAAAAAAAGAATCAGCAGCACACAAGTCATACATATAGCATAAGTGCATAACATAGCAAAAACAAAAATTGCAAAAAAAAAAAAAAGGAAGAAGATAGAGAGGACCTTTTCTTGAAGTTTTTTCAACGTTCCGATGTGTTCTTTAGCTTCTTCCTTCTCCATTTTCGCGCTCTTTTTCACTTCACTTTTGTCCTTTAATTTCTTGGCTGCAAACATCAAATTCAGCTCTTTTAGGGCAAATGAATAAAAATTTTCCCACCTTTTTGAGGAAATAATTTACATTGCGTGAGATAAACATGACGAGATAACGCAATTAAAGAAGATGAAAATTACATAAAATCAAACAAATTTATTATACCTTTGTTCTTGGAACCCATAGTGGAGGAGAACAAACGGAGCTCAGACAAAAGCCCTAATTGAAATTTCAGAGGGTTTATCAGCAGCCGGGTCGGGTTAGATTGCAGGATTGTGGGTTTTCAGTCGGATCAAATAGTTTGGGCCTTGCAATGTGTTTGGAAAAAAAATTATTCGTGCCCAATTGGTCGAGTAATTGCTGTCGAGACCATCTGAGCGGCAAGGACTCTGCCTTCTCAATTTTACAACCAACTTGAGTATTTTCGGCACGGCTAGAACCGTCAAAGTTGATTTCTCCAATGATGAAAAATACATAAGTAATTTATAATTCAAATGATATAATTCATATATTTATATGTGAAATTCATGATTGAATATAATTTTATTATTGTACATAAATATTTTTTTATATTATGATAGCTTTTTTAGAGAAATTTTCGATTTTGATCCCACATGACACATTTCAGACTTTCAGTTCACTTTTAATCTGGATACCATTATTTTTTATTTTAAATTGAGTAAATATCCATTCTTGTCCCGCTTTAGGCCTTAAATCGTGAGACCAAAATTGATATTCTTAGGCCAACTCTAATACTGGACTCAAACATCAATCTGGTGCAGAAATTCACTCCAATATTGTCGCAAATTCTGCCTCAAATTGGTGCAGCACCAAATTCTGTCCCAAATTTGGGACAGAATTTGGTGCTGCACCAAATTGGTGCTGATGGCCCCACAACATTTAATGAATTATTTTATTATTTAAAATCATTATTAAATAGATTATTTAAAAAATTAATTTAATTTATAAATTAGATATTCACTTAATTTAAATTATAAATTATCTAAACAAATAAATAATTTCAATAAAAGCACAATTAATTAAACATAATAGATAGAATGAAGTCCCACATATTATAAATTACTAAAAATTAACTTAAAAATACACTACAAAGAAGAAATATTTTACAACAAGACAAGAAGCATGTAGAAAGGATATTGAGCGAGCATTTGGAGTGCTCAAATCACGATTTGCAATTGTTGCTGGACCTTCACGCTTTTGGCATAAATACATATTACGTGATATAATGTCAGCATGCATTATTATGCAAAACATGATCATTGAAAAATATACTAATTTTGAGTATTGATGCCAAAATATATGTATTTTCATAAGTGTTGTAGTCTTGTAATATTTTCACTAATTGTAAGCGTTTGATGATCATTTAAAGTACTTTTATTATTCCAAACACATTATATGTTATATTTTTTTTAATAGTATATTTTTTTTGAAAGTATATAATTAAAAGTTATTAGTTTTGGATAATCATCATTTTAAAAAAAAAATCATTAAGCATATATTCATATTTCAATTATAAAATAAAATCGAATATTTAAGAGAATATTCTTATTTGGTGTAAAATTTGGTGCTGGGCATTGGAACTGCAAAAAAATTGGTGCTGAAATTGCACATATTTGGTGCAGAACCTGCACCAAATAGGTGCTTAGCATTGGAGATGCTCTTAAATCTATGGGACTAAAACTCAGCGATTTTCTTTTTTAAATGACCAAAATAGATAATTTTAGGATCAAAAGCGCATCCTGTAAGACCAAAATCTAATTTTTCTCAGATTTTCCCATGAAAAAATAGTAAGATAATCATATTTTACTATAATAAATTGAACAGTTATTTTTCTCTTACAATAATATAAAACATAAATTATATTTAGGACAAAAAATACGAAGGTACAAGATTTTGATCCCATAAAGTGACAATTCCAATCTCCCACTAGAAATGAGTCATGTGTGAGTTTGTCACGTCTGGTTCTCATATATAGTTTACTTTTTTTGGGTAGCTTGTAAATTATTGCACATGAATAAGGTTTATTTAGTATGTGTCTTCAGAAAACGACAGTAAATTACCCATCATAAAAATAAAATAAAATTGCAGGACATCAAAATAAGGTTAAACCATCATTTATATCCCAAATCATTTTTATTTTCTCAAATGTATCACAAATCAACACTTTTATCAATTAAATGTCTAATTAAAACATGAAAAAACTAATCAAATATAACATCGAATTAAATTAATAGCCAAATTGTGACGTCCCAAAATTTCATAAATAGAAATATCTCATTTATTCACTAAAAGAGTTTAATACAGCGGAAGAAAATACTTAAAATAAAATAATATTTATTTAATATTGACCATCACTCCGTCTCCATGTCATCGCCCGAGCTTCATAAACCTGAAAATATAATAGCTTTGGGATGAGTGCTATTAACTCAGTGGGGTTACTGCATTTATCCAGATTATACACCATATGAACAATAAATACATAGCATATCAAGTATCATTTTCCTGCAGCCCGTAGGCCGAACATGCAACCCGTAGGTTGAGTAGCTTTTTCTGCAGCCCGTCGGCCGAACATGCAACCCGTAAGTTGAGTAACTTTTCTTACAGCCCGTAGGTCAAGCATATAAATTTTCACACATAAACTGCATAAAATGCATAATGAGGATAAATGAATATTGCATAAAAATCCACATTGAATTCCCCACTTTTACTTGAACTTGAAAGTATTAAATATATCCACGCGCGCCGCTTAGCATAATAATATTGATTAATAAATTAACATAACACTTTAATGATTAAAAATATCATAAGGTATACACACATATATATTATAACTTTTGTTAAGATGAGCACACACATTTACGTACATATATATAAATAATCACACGCACATCCACGTAAATAAATATTTTATATTTAATGACATGCATACACTTGTATATATATATACATACATATATGTATAGATATAAATTGTCTAAACCTTATGATATTTTTAATCATTAAAGTGTTATGTTAATTTATTAATCAATATTATTATGCTAGGCGACGCGCGTGGATATATTTAATACTTTCAAGTTCAAGTGAATGTGGGGAATCCAACGTGAATTTTTATGCAATATTCATTTATCCTTATTATGCATTTTATGTAGTTTATATGTGAAAATTTATATGTTCGGCTTACGGGCTGTAGGAAAAGTTACTCAACCTACGGGTTGCATGTTCGGACGACGGGCTGCAGGAAAAATGATACTTGATATGCTATGCATTTATTGTTCATATGGTGTATAATCTGGATAAATGTAGTAACCCCATTGAGTTAATAACAGTCACCCCAAAACTATTATATTTTCAGGTTTATGAAGCTCGGGCGATGACGTGGAGACGGGGTGATGGTCAAGATTAAATAAATATTATTTTATTTTAAGTATTTTCTTCCGCTTAAACTCTTTTAGTGAATAAATGAGATATTTTTATTTATGAAATTTTGGGACGTCATAGCTGGTATCAGAGCGGGTCTACGTTTCTGTAGACTTGCAAAAAAAATGATTTATTAAAAAAAACCATCATTTCGTCTGTCGCATCGCGCCAAGAAATGAGGTAAAAAAAATGTTCAATTATGTCAATGTTTATGAAATGTTTATGTATATTCTTCTTAAGTCCTCGGAATTGACTATAATAATTATATGTTTAGATGTCTGGTTGGAAATTAGTACCCAGGGTAAGGACCGAGAGACATGTGCAAGCCAATAGGAAGAGTCAATCGCAAACGACAAGACATGACGTTAGTTGAAAAATATGTTGTGGAATAAGTTCATGCAAATAAAATGGAATTATGATTTTGGGGTGAAAGAATATTTGCTAAGGCTGCAAATGAAATGGGAAGAGCTAAAGAAAGAAGGTGGCCGTTACGGACATGTGGAAGCTGCCGAGAAGATAATCAGCATTGTTCCTGTACAAATTAAAGATTGGGTTGAGCTGGTCCTTGAAGAGCTAATTGAATATGTATCTGAAGAAGATGATTTGTTCGACGTGTTTATGTCCGATACTTTAGGAAAAATGTGAGCCATTTCAAGTACGGATTACGCTCAAAGATCGACGGAATTCTAGCAGCTCAGGAAACAACTGCAACATACTCGACAATAGTTGAGTGAGCTCAAGCAGTTGCAACCCGCCTCAATCTCGACAATCCTAGACAATCAAGCACCGTCGAAAAAAGACAACGAGATGATTATATTGAAGAAAGAGACTCCCGAAGTGAAAGGAGATGGAGAGCTGATGATGGAAGTCGTGGAACCATGCCAACCAAGCCTCTTTGTTCAGAATGTCGGAAACGCCATAACGGAGAATGTTTTTACGGTAAGAACATTTGTTTTCAATGCCACCAAGCTGGACATGAAGCTCCCCAATGTCCTAAAAATCAAATGAGAAACGTCGAAAGAGGAGGAAACCCGAAGAGGAGAGGAAACATCGAAAGAGGGAGAAACGTGAGAAGAGAAGAAAATACGAAAGGAAGAGGAAACGCCCGTGCTTTTGCAATGAATTGCGAGTAGTAAGATTTCACTAAGTACCCTACCTAGTATGCTCGTATTAAGTACCTCTAATTAGATGGCGTTTTGGGATATTAGCTGTAATAAAAGTACTGAAGATGGAATAAAGTTGTTTTAAGGATTCAATATATATATTAATTTACTTTATGCAAATGATGTCGAATAAGTTTTGCTCACAAAGGAATAGTTCTTTAAGATTGGAGAGGAGACGTAAACAACATGCGAAGAATATCTATAAGGGTTTAGAAATATCTTAGTAAGCTTAGAGTTTGGTGGATGTTCAATAGTCGATTTTTGGTATAAAAATGGAAATGGTGCGTTATTTAAAGTCGATATGCTACACGTGATAGAGTTGAGACATTTTTGGTTAAGGTAGAAACAATTTAAGAGGTAAGGCGAGTAAATTTCAAGGACGAAATTTCTTTTAAGTGGGATAGGATGTAATGCCCTGAAAAATTTTAAAACGTTTTACTACATTTTTTCTATAATATTATATTTCATAATGTTATATATATATAATGTTACGTTCCTATAAGTTGCGCCAAATAGTTGTTATATGCTTTGACATGCATGTTTGAGTTATATTAAGTTTTATTATTATCATTATTGTTATTTTTAATATTACTAATTTAAGAATTTTTGTACTTTCATTTATTTGGTTGTAAAAGCTCATTTCTCTAAATATTTTCTAAAGCTCACTCCCCTAAATATTTTCTAAGCCCAACAGTCAAGACCTTTTTAAGCCCATCATCACAACTTGAGAAGAAGAACATCTCCGCCACCCTCAACGATCCCCTCACTTCTCTTGAGGAATCCTAAACCTAACATTCCTCAATTAAATCCGAAATCACTCCAAGGAAGATTTTTGGAAAGAAGATCAGAACAAATTCGACATTTCCATAATAAATTTTCATATTCTAGTATAAATAGGGGTCTTCTTCTTCACAATAATCACACCCAAGCATTCATAGCTTCTCTTCTCAAACTTCCGAGTTATGCTCTTCTATGAGATTTCTAGGTATACTCTTTTTCTGTTCACGTCTTGCCTCTTGTAAATTTCGATATCTAGTTCTTCGTTTTTTCTTCTGTTCTTGAGTTAGAAAATAGTTGTTGCTCTTTATTTCTATCCTTCAGTTTCTGTCGTAAGTTATAAGTCTATAACTATGTTTTGATAAATTGGTCAACATAGTTATTATTAGTTTCTGGAGGAAAAGAGGAGTGGGCCATCCAACTTTTTATTTGATCTCTTAAATTCATCCATGTAAAGGTGTAAAATTTAACATAACCCAAACATGCATGTTAAAGCATATAACAACTGTTTGGCGTGACTTATAGAAATTTAACATTATATATATAACATTATGAAATATGATATTCTAGAAAAAATGTAGTAAAACATTTTAAAATTTTCGGGGTATTACACAAATCCAGTTCAAAAAGGTGTTAAAAAATTAGATTCAAGATGTTATGTCATAGATATGATCAATTTGGCTATAACACAAGAAGAAGACCCGAGTATTTGAGGATATATTTGATTTATTTTTTAATAATTTTAGTATTTAATGGATAAAAATGTTCATTTGAGATAAATTTGATAAAATAAAATACTTTGAGATACAAATGATGATTTACTCTAAAAATAACACCAGGTGAATTTTCCCAGCTTAGGTCATTATAATTTATATCCGTCCAAATTATGCCATCATCATCTAACTTGTATGATCTAATTGAGTATTATTATTGCATATTAAATTAAACTAACATGGTATGTATATAGTCCTTATCTATGGTGGTAGGTAAACATCACTGTTTCAGCACTTCTCTCTCATCGATCTCTTCTCAACTCTTCTGCAATAGAGTGCCTAGCTATATATTATGCTTGATATATTCAAACATCCAATTTGGCACATTGATAAGATTAAATAAATCCCACTCGCCCTATGATATAATTAAATAAAAGTAACATCATCTTACTAATAACTGTCATAGTTATTAGATAATTGGAAATTGTAGGTCCATGTTTATAAAATGTTCGTAATTGTGATGTTTTGGAGGTCGAGTAATTAGTTAGTCGGCACCAGCTAGATACTTTATTTGATTGAGTATGAAGTTGAATGATTCGTAGTCTGGCTTCACTGATACATTTTTATGTCACACGTCATGTATATATTTGTGTTTGCACCATACAATAGTACGATATTCAGTTCATCTAATTAATGTGTTTTGATATGATATTAACGAAACATGAATTACAACATTAATATATATATATTGCAAAAATCTCATGACATGATCTATATATTAGTATGCACATTAAAATATGAGAATAAAAATAATAAATAAAGTTAATTTATTAACGATCACTTGCAATCAAACTCGATCAATTCTAACTTCAGATGTATAAGACACGCATGTAATGTATTCTTGCAACATTATCTACTCTGAAACTCACACATCCACCCCACTAAGTCCCTGTTGGTTTATTTTCTTCAAGGCTAATATTAATTATTGATTGAATTATGACGTGTTTTATGCGTCATTTTATATATACAAACATTAAACATATCAATTGACATTTGGTAATTATTACAACCTTGTAATAATTATTAATTAATAATGGTCGATCGCGACAGCATGAATAAAAAAGAATTGTCTGCGTAAAAATTTAATATATCGTGTGAGTTTACTACGTCTATATATACATATAATACATATATATACACACTTATATATTATATTTTATTGTATGCACACACTTATATATATAATAATAATTATATATGCGCGACTGCTAACGGACAGTGATAAGTTACCTAATTATTTTGACAAAGTAAAAATTTGATTAGATCTTGCAATATTAAAATAAAATTATATATCGTGGAATATCGTAATTAAGAGTACTTGTTAAATAAAACGAGATAGCACAACAAAAGTGCAACTTGCAATAATGGTGTGTTTGTGAGAGGATTAATTAATTAGTTTAATTACTCCATAAAAGTCGTTCACATATAAAGATGTTTTGATTTTTTTTTTTTAAGTTTCTTAATTTGTATATACTATTCGACATTTATTAATTGTATTTAATTAGGACAGTACTGGCATATTGGCATGACAACCCAAACACTACTTTCTTACAATCAATGGGTAAAAAATGTAAATAATGTGTACATAAATGTGGTTCGTTGAGAGCGACTGCGATTTACCTCATAATTAAGATATTAATAAATTCAAATAACACAAGAAAATACATGTGTGATGTGTGTTGTCACTGTTGTGTTTTATATTGGTTTAGTTTGAATTTCACCATCACTTTTACATTTTAATACTTTATATATATTTATGAGAAATTAACAGTTGGAATAATATCTAAAAAGATAGTATTGCTCATACTGTACAAATTAATCATTAACATATTCATACGAAGTTTCCACCTATATATAATTCAATCAATTTTATTAGATTTGAGGGTAACACAAATTTTGTTGTATCTAATACCAATTGCGTAATATAAAAATGTAAGATAGTATGGCAGATATTATTGGCAATTTAAATACATTCAATGAAATAATAATGCATGGAATATAATTAATGAATTGTCCATGTATTGTTGCTTGATCTCTCATTGGTAGTTGTTTCCCTCCCGTCCTTTTTTTTCCAACGACTAGATTATGAATATAATAATTCAACTAAAATAAAATAAGATATATGAATATAAATTGTTTCACTAGTTAATCATTTGACATTTACGTGATATGTAATTGCATTTTCCCTGTCAGAGTATTTAAACATTTTCAAATTCTGTAATCTCAAATAATTGAAAATACATTTTTACTCACTGAATTAATATTCGAATTATGCACGTCGTCGTCCTGAATTTATATATATTTATTTAATTCATTTACTAATATACTCTTATTAATTAATATTTGAATTATGCATGATCATATAAGAAAATTTATTTATTTAATTTTTTTCTAATTTTAATCATAATGAAAAGGAGAATTGTCGATTCAGGACCTGAAAGATGGGTAACCTATCAATTCAGAATCTAAAAGATGAAAACTCTCAATTCAGGACCCGAAAGATGAAAACTCTCCATCTAAGACCTCAAAAATCATGAATTTTGATTTCTTTTTATTTTTTAATTAACTTTAAAAATTTCTTTATTAGATTTAATATATAATTAATGAATGAATTTTCATTGAACATTAATATAAAATTAATTAAAAAAAAAAGAAAGAAATCAAAATTCGTGATTTTTAAGGTTCTTGATTGAGAATTTTCATCTTTCGAGTTCTGAATTGAGAGTTTTCATCTTTCGGGCCCTGAATCGATAGATTGCCTATCTTTTAGGTCCTTAATTAATAATTCTCCTGATAAAGAATTCAGTAAGCCCGTACGAATGAATGAATGGATGGACACATAAAATATTTTAGGGCAGCTAACATTCACGTCGGTAAAGCGCAAAATTTACTTTACCTAAAAGATGTAATAAAAACATATTTTAGATGACAATCTTAAAATACTTGTATTTCCTTATTCTATGTGAATATGATAAATTAAGAAGGTTGACATCGAGAATTGTTCCACCCAAAATCTTCATCTACCACCTAATTAAGTTCCTAACACACTTAATTCGATATTCTAGATCATAATCAATAATTTAACAAATTTTGAAGATCTAAGAAGTTTGACTTTTAAAAGACGGCGCAAACGTCGGTTTAAATACTTAAACTAATAGTCATGGTTTCTCCATAACATGTGATTGGAAAATAACAATAGTAACAATTTTTTAGTTTTTTTTAGTTGAAGAATTTTCTAGAGCTGTGAAGTTTTTTTTTTTTAAAACAAGAAAGTTGTGGAGTTAGGTGTACCATAAATTTGACCACACGCATAGCTTCTAAAAGATATATAATATTTCTTTAATTTGAACCACATGAAATAAATAAGTGCAATTTTATACGTTTTCAAATTTCAAGAAATTAAATTGAGCAAATTTGCGTGCGTACCATAAAATTAAATTTGAACCACATGAAATAAATAAGTGCAATTTTATACGTTTTCAAATTTCAAGAAATTGAGCAAATTTTCGTGCATACCATAAAATTAAATTTGGTTTTCAAAGTTTTCATACCGATATTAATGATTGAATTGTGATGTTACTTATTAAATACCGAGCGTACAATTCTAAATTTTCCAACTATTACCACAGAGTGAAATTTAAATTCCAAAAAATGGAAAAGCCATTTTATTAAATAAAATATAATGAATGTGTCATCTATTAAATTTTAATAAAAACTTTTTGGATTTTCACATAGTTTTTTCTTTTTCTTTTTCTTTTTCTTTTTCAAAAGAAGCAACCTTGTTTTGATTTTGAATTTTCCAGGGATTACTTGAGCATTGAAGTTTGAGAAGAAAAATCCACTTTTAACTCGGTAAGATCTCAACTTTAGAAAAATACATAGAGAAAATGTCAACACAAAAATATAATGCTCATTTAGTGGGCAATATGATATAATGATGGGTGTGTTTGATTCTTATGCTTTTTATCATACAATATATCAATATTATGTTTGTTTGGTGTATTAAAATATATGTATCGTATATGTATTAAATAGTATATTGTTTTGTTAGGGGAGGGTTAGCATGCATATAAGTGCCAAGTGTGTAAATTATTAATTAATCCGAGCCATTAATTTATAAGATCGATGGATTATATTAATTCTGACAGTTAATAATCATGATGCTTTTTTTTACCGTGTGAGTGCACTGAAGGGTATTTATGTAAATTTATATATATTTTTAGAAAGAATGTGTTTAAGGGAAATTAAATGCTCGCCTAACAAACTAATTCTAATTCTTGAAATATCTCTCAAAGGTTTACTAAAATCAAAACTAGTGAATCGATATTATTAATTTAGGTAGGAATAATTTGATTTTATTGAAAGCTCGGATAGTGTATTATTTATTATTTGCATGGACGAAATAATTAGTAA
Source organism: Perilla frutescens (assembly GCA_026008535.1). Classification (NCBI taxonomy): domain Eukaryota; kingdom Viridiplantae; phylum Streptophyta; class Magnoliopsida; order Lamiales; family Lamiaceae; genus Perilla; species Perilla frutescens. The sequence goes on along the minus strand of BRKX01000012.1, from coordinate 5,419,080 downwards.
CACTAAATTGGTATGTGTTTTTGTTTATGCTGCATAGTTCATATGATTGCTTGTCTTTTATTCTATTTTTAAGATTATGTTAAAAGTTATTGTTGTAAGATTTTGGAATAATATTTATCCCTTTGCTCTTTTAAAAATTGAGAATGCTATTTTTGCAATTTTTGATACTTTTTTAATGAGTATTAGAGATCGAGTTGAAATTTATAGTTGTAGGTTTTTAAAATAAGATATCTCAATGCTCTTTTATGAATTCAGAATGTTTTTTTTTTTTTGTGAATTTTGTTGTTTTTTATGGTTTTTAGTGATTGCTAGAAATTTTTAGTTGAAAGATTATGAAATAATATATCAATGTGCTCTTTTAAAACTTCATAATGCTCATTTTGTAATTTCTGATGTTATTTTTATATGAGTACTAGAGATTTAGTTGAGATCTATAGTTGTGGCATTTTGAAAAAAGATATCCATATACTCATTTTATAGTTCATAATAGTTTTTTTTTTAATTATAATGTTTTTTTTTATGATTGTTATGGATTACTGTAAATTTTTAGTTGAAAAATTATGGAATAATATATCAATATATTGTTTTAAAAATTCAGAATTCTTTTTTTTTTTAGACTTCTGATGCTTTTTTATATGCTTATTAGTGATCAATTGAGAATGTTTTTTTATATGATTTATATATCCATTTGCTCATTTAAAAATTCAGAATGTTGTATTTTGTGATTTCTAATGCTTTTTTTACATGAGTACTAGAGATTCAATTGAATTTTATAGTGGTCGGATTTTGAAATAAGATATTCTTGTGCTCTTTTTATAGTTCAAATTGCTTTTATTTTGTGAATTATGATGTTTTTTTTTTAAAACTTTGAAAGACTTTGTTTTTGTTGAAGTATTTAGCGTCATAATATATTATTTTGGTAATTTTATGCATTAGATGCTTTTTATATTATTACGTAATGCTTTTTTTTATTAATTAGTGTATGTTAGGTTGTTTGATGTCAACATAAATTATTAAGTTATTTTTAAACTTCATAATGCTTTTTTTCTTATTTTATATTGCTTTAACATATGATTAGCTGTTGTCTCACTATGTTATATGATGAACTTTTTTTTGTTATCTAAGATGCTCGTAATTGCAGTTTAATATTTTGTATTTTCCAAATATGAAACAAGCAAATTTGTTCTTTTGATATTGTTAAAATATATCAATTCATTACTATTAAAAATATTTTATTAACCCGGAATAAAAATTAAAATTAAATAACTACTAAATAAATTTACGTAATAAATTAAAATAATTAATGTTGAAATAACAATAAAATAAGTAAAAGATAACTATGTTATAATATTGATATTGATATAATTGATTTCTGCATCATTTAGATAGTGATATGCACAATATATTAAATTCATGAATGTTGAAAATGGTTAATTGAAAAATATTGATTACAAAAATATCAAATATTTGATTGAAAAATATAAAGTTGGAAACCGTTACAAAAATATATAGGAAAATGGAAAAAAGGGCAATGAAAGGTTTCAAATGTATTTAAAGAGCTCATTAAATTTACAGTGGACAATTATAACTTTTTATAAATAAACTAAATAGAAAATATAATTAAATGAACATAGATCCAAACCATCCATTTAACAATTTTAATGGATATAATCAATCCCTGGATCTATTTATAAATGATCTATTCCCTGTTTGGTTAATTTTAATTTCTAAAATATCATTTTATTAGCTAGCATATATTGTGTAAATATTATATAGTAGAATTTTAATTAATATTGGCAAGGGTATTTCAGTATGAGATTTTTAATAATCACATATGGTATTATATATTAGACCATGAAGATGTGATATGTAATCACAATTCACAAATAAATGGTTCAACATGTCAGAATCTTGCATAATTATAGGGCTTAAATTTTGCAAGCAAATAAATATTAGTGTGTCATATATTCATAAGCATCTGTTACCCCTTATACTCTAATTAATTCAATTACAGTTTTTGCAATAGCTAGCTAGTAGCAATTAGTACTTTCAATAAATTATATCGCTCTGTGTGTAATAGCATGTGTGCACTAATTACATTATATATAGTATGACAACTATAAAATGTGAGTTCAAATTTAAGTGATAATAAGTCTTTGTAGCAAAAGTTAAATAGAAAACTTTTTTTTTCTAAGAAAAATATGTGTTTTTATGTCAAAGTGAAAATTCTCATGTCTATATAGACATGTGAACAAGGGGTATTATATATTGTGTGCATATAGATATGATAATGTCCTTCTCGGATTAGAGATTCTCTCGTTCCAATTTGTGTGTGTCAACTATGTACTAATGTTAAAATTATATATTGTTAATAAGTTTTTTATAAAAATAAATGTTATTATATTATAACTAATCATAATTAATATTTATTGCTAAAAATTGAAATTTTTAAAAAGTATATACCATAAGTTTGGAATAATCAACTCCAAAAATCAATTATAATAACTAAAAAATAAAAACTAAATATTAAAAATAATTTATAAATAATTGAGTGGAATAAATTCTAAATAATAATGTAAAATTATACTAAATAAAAAAAAATTAAAATTGAAAAAAAATGAAAGAAAAAATAATAATTTTTAAATTGAATACACGATTAACACATATAAATTGTCAAATTGTGACTAAACGATCTCTAATGTCCTTCTAGTGTCTATATATACCCAATATCACCCCTTCTCGTATCCATACCAGAACGAGAATTTCACTTTGACATAAAAACGTGTTTTTTATTTGTGTTTGACTACTTAAAAATCAAACAGCCAAATTTTTTTTTTTTTTTTTTGAACAGCCAATTTAATATATATAGAAGTTATAATACGGTGGATATTCAACCAATTATATCCCCATCAAACAGTAACATTTTACCGTACATGACTTTATTTGACACGTCAGATGACAAACAAATTAATATTGGTTGAGTCATCAATTAAACTTTTTTTTTAGATCTCACAAAATATTTAATTTTTTGAACTTATAACATGTATTATTTGTGTTCGAAATAACACTTGTCAGACAAAAGGTGCATATATATATATATATTTATGAAAATAAACTGGTTAAATCAGTGAAATGATCCTTAATTCTTTGTTTATTGGTACCATCTTATTTCGATCAAATTCATGAAGTTTTTAAATCATATTTATCGAGCTTTGATTTGATAGTCCCAGATAAAATAATAATAATAATAATAATAATAATAATAATAATAATAATAATAATAATAATAATAATAATAATAATAATAAGTCCAAATTGTCCTCATGGACCAGTAATTGTCACGAATTTGTGAGGTACTGTACGTAGGAATCTATTGAGATCTTGCGAGAATGCCACGATTTTCTTGATAATTATTTATAGCCAATATTAATTTCGTTCAAGTTAGAGTAAATAATCTATTAATTACATGTCGATCATAATAATGTATTCCGAAAATTTATTTGCATTACTCGATACTCACTTTCTAAAATCATTATTTTTATAAGTCATAAGTTGTCATTATCCACATTTACATGGTATTATAGACTTATGGCCAATTTCTCATTTATATCTCTAAATAGTATTGTAATGTAATGGGACCATAGATAAGGCATTTGGGAGCCCAAAATAGTAATGTGGTGATTGAGGACACCATATAATCCGAATCACCTCCGTCTGTAATAATAAAACTATTCAATTTAAATAATAATTTCGTAAATTTGAAACTGGAAAAAATAATCATGTATGACTATAGTGTGTGACATTACTTTATGAGTTACCACGTGTATAATTTCATATGTGAAAATAGTAAATTTTATTAGAAAAAGCGAAACGATCACTTATCAGTTTAAGTGACACTACTATATAGTTTGGTGTGATTGTGTTAACATTAATTATTTAATTTTGTAAGACCGCTTAATGGATCCCAACTCGAATTCAAATCTCAATTTACTTCATAAATTCATATATCAAGTGTAAAATATAAAATAAGTTTGAACATGAATATATCATCTAATGATTTTTAAACTCTTACATAAGGCTAAAAACTTATATGAAATTATTTTACGAGTAAAAATTATAGTTCTATGACATATTTATAATTATTAAACGTTACATTATTTTTAGTGTCATTCTGCCATTTTAATTTTGTTTAAAAAAAGTGTTATTCTGTAAATTCGACACATTTTCACACATTTGTCCTCATTTAATGCATTTCAAATATTTATATTTAATTTATTTAATGTATTAACACAAGAGTGTATTAGGTAATTTAATTAATTTATTAATTTATGTGTATTCATCTAAAATGACATCTATATATATAATCGAAAGGAGTAATTTATTTATTTATTTTAAATATATAAAGCGCAGAAGAGATAATGGTGCAATTAATGAAAAAAGCAGTGGCTTATCTGCAAATACAAGCGGAACACGTTGACGTGTGGCTCACCAAACACGCCACCTACCCCCGACTCCTTCCCTCCTTCACTTACCACACCTTCCGTTATCCCTTCCACCGTTAACACTGACGCCGTCAAACCCCACTCCATCCCCACCGGGTCCCACACTCCCCGCACTCCCACCTAAAACGTGACCACACTCTATAAATCCCCAACCACCTCCGTCAAATTTGCTCAGACTCAGTTCCCAACCACCACTCCCGCCATTACAACCGCCGCCCTCCGCCGCCTAACCTCCGACCAAAACATGGATCTTCTTCTCCTCGAGAAGACGCTCCTCGGGGTATTCTTCGCCATCGTCATCGCCGCCGTGGTGTCGAAGCTGCGCGGCAAGAAATTCAAGCTGCCGCCGGGGCCGATCCCGGTCCCAATCTTCGGCAACTGGCTGCAGGTTGGAGACGACCTCAACCACCGTAATCTCACCGACTACGCCAAGAGATTCGGAGACATCTTCCTCCTCCGCATGGGGCAGCGCAACCTCGTCGTCGTCTCGTCGCCGGACCACGCGAAGGAGGTGCTCCACACGCAGGGAGTCGAGTTCGGATCGCGCACTCGCAACGTGGTGTTTGACATTTTCACCGGTAAAGGGCAGGACATGGTGTTCACCGTCTACGGCGAGCACTGGCGCAAGATGCGGCGGATCATGACGGTGCCGTTCTTCACCAACAAGGTGGTGCAGCAGTACCGCTACGGGTGGGAAGCGGAGGCCGCTGCCGTGGTGGAGGACGTGAAGAAGATGCCGGAGTCGGCGACGACTGGGATCGTGTTGAGGAGACGGTTGCAGCTGATGATGTACAACAATATGTACCGAATCATGTTCGATAGAAGGTTCGAGAGTGAGGAGGATCCTTTGTTTGTGAAATTGAAGGCGCTGAATGGGGAGAGGAGCCGATTGGCGCAGAGCTTCGAGTATAACTATGGCGATTTCATCCCCATTTTGAGGCCTTTCTTGAGAGGCTACCTCAAGATGTGCCAGCAGGTGAAGGAGAGGAGATTGCAGCTGTTCAAGGACTATTTTGTTGATGAGAGAAAGTAAGTTCTCCCTCTCCCTCCCCCCCTTTATCACCCCTCCCCCCCCCCCCCCCCCCTCCCCCCGCCCCGTGTTCAGATACTATATCCGATCCGATGAAATGTGTGTGATATTATTTGAGGTCGTATCGAGTTAATTTGTAGATGCTACACCGCTTAAAATATATGCGCACGGTTAATTTGGTGCGTGGATAAGTCAGCACAGTTGTGATTGCCTTTATGTTATGTGGGGGCTTCGTTGCTGTACTTTCATATGATTTTGAAAGTTATCGTGATTTTTCAGAAAATTCTATTCTAGGATGTAGGCAACTTTTAAGAAAAAGGGCATTTGAATTTGAGTTGAAAAACTACAGTACATTGCTTTTTAACGAGGTGGGGTTTTAGCTTTTTTTTTTTTCCTTGCATAAATCTTGATTGGATTCGACCTCAACTTCGAACCGTAAAGTTGTCTCATTTTTTTGTTTCTTCTTGAACCGTGCGATTTTAGTTCACATAGATTTCATGGATAGGCGGTCGTAGGTTTCTCGCTTCCTTTTTGCATAAGTTGTATATATATTAGTTCACATCATAAATAATGGACTCAGATTTCCACTACAGAAAATGATAAGGAATAGCTATAGATTAATGAGTTAACTCTACACCTTTTTATTTTAATGGATGTCCTGTACATTGGACTATGATTTGGTCAAAACAAACATTTATCTTGTATTTTGCAATAATGGTTGTCCTTAGCTATGCATCCTAACTTTTACCGAACTGTTGTACATGTGTCTGTCTACTTCAATTTTTTCTATGCTATGAAGTTTAAATCGATCGATTGAGAATGGGAGAGAGGACACTAATTGGTAATTTCGATTATTCAGGAAGCTCGTGAGCACGAAGCCAATGGACAAGGATGGCCTAAAATGCGCGATTGATCACATGATTGAAGCCCAACAGAAGGGAGAGATCAACGAGGACAACGTTCTTTACATTGTTGAGAATATTAATGTTGCTGGTAAATTTCCATTCTTCTGACTTTTTTCATTCAATGATTCGTACACACCTCTTTAATTATAGATTATGCGAGATCATCCAAAAAAATTAAGATTATGCGAGTTAATGATATAGAGAGTGGTTTTGTTTTAGGGACAATCATCTTTTGTCGAATTTGGACTGGTGACAATAGCCCAAAATCTCATTTTAGGTTTTTTTATGCACCCAGAATAATCGAAATTACCAATTTGGGCTTGGAAGAATTCTTACAAGTTGGATATTATTAAAGTCAGTATTGCTAATTTGCTATTATGGTAGGTAGAGGGTCCTAACTAAAGAATAGTGCGGGCGGTAGTTCGCATTCCACATTACTTACTGTTACAAGTGATCCACCTACTTACCTAACCCTCGCAAAGTAAATTTTGTCTTACCAAATTGTTAGTAAATGTTGTTTTACCTAATTGTGGGTTGGGATGGAAAAATTCTACAATGCCTTTGAGGTGCTATTCCGTTAGGGACACCTGATCTAGTCAGGCGGTCGATCTACATCATGTGATCAAATATTGCGATTTTTCTGCTCGGAGGTCCTTTGCTACCCCATGGAATCTACCCTAAATTGTTAACTTCAATTGTGACGTGTATTTGATAATTTCATACATATAGATTGCCATGACATTATGAAAATTAACAACAAATTTCTTTCCGAACTGCAGCAATTGAAACAACTTTGTGGTCGATTGAATGGGGCATTGCTGAATTAGTGAACCACCCCGAGATCCAAAAGAAGCTTAGAGATGAACTCGACACCGTGCTTGGCCTGGGAGCTCAAATTACCGAACCCGATACTCACAAGCTACCATACCTTCAGGCCGTGATCAAGGAAACTCTTCGTCTTCGGATGGCCATTCCTCTATTAGTGCCCCACATGAACCTCCACGACGCGAAGCTGGGGGGCTTCGACATCCCTGCCGAGAGCAAGATCTTGGTTAATGCTTGGTGGTTGGCCAACAACCCTGAACAATGGAAAAGGCCCGAAGAATTCAGGCCCGAGAGGTTCTTGGAAGAGGAGGCCAAAGTCGAGGCCAGCGGTAATGACTTCAGGTACCTCCCCTTCGGCGTTGGCCGGAGGAGCTGCCCCGGAATCATTCTTGCAATGCCTATACTAGGCATCACGTTGGGCCGCCTCGTGCAGAACTTCGAGCTGCTGCCTCCGCCAGGGCAGTCGAAGATCGACACCTCGGAGAAGGGCGGGCAGTTCAGCCTGCACATTTTGAAGCACTCCACCATTGTTTTGAAACCAAGATCATTTTGAAAACTATTTTTTTCCTTCTTGAACATTTCTTGATATGATGTAATGAATATTTGAAGGGATGGAAGTGATGATGTTGTAATGTTGCTGTTTCTAGTGTGACTGGATCTTTGGATTTGTGAAACAGTCTCTCTCTCTCTCTCTCTCTCATATGATTTCGATCGATGTGGTTAGGGGTTTCTCCTATTATCTTACAGTTTGTACATTTGTTTCAATGAAAGGCCGCATTATTTATTTTTTGGTGTATGACTTTTGTAAGATGCCGCCGTTCACGAACTAGTGGCTGCTAGTTCACTTTTTCCCAACGATATTATCTGTTTTGGGTCAAGTCCACACGGTTTTTACTTTGGAAATCTCCCAGAGTCTCATACTAATGGGGTAGGTGAATTTTTTATATCGGAGGCAATTCTTGGATATTTTTCCCGATATGAGATTTGGGCGGTAATCCCAACAATCATTTCCTCAAATCAAGGAACACATCCATCTCCATCGATACATAGTCATGAAGACAACCGCGAGATCTCATTGTTGGAAAAAATATAAAAAAAAAGTGAGGGAAATTTGGATATTATTCTAGATTATTCTAAAACCTAGATACCAAAGGTTTGCCCTAATGGCAACCTTTCATGTTTTGGAGGTTACACCATAGTTTTAATGGTGATTATGTGAGAGGTCTCATTTTGGAGACTATATAAGGTGGCCTCAACTTCATTTATAAGACACCAATTTCATTCTCTCTTTCTCATCTTCTCTAGTTATTTGCTCTCTCTTTGAGCAAGCTCTAGTTCTAGTTCGCATTTTCAAGTTTGTGTTCCAAAGTTGATCAAGTTCGAGCATAGTGTTCAGTTCGCCGGAGAAAGTTCTGGTTTATCCGTTGTATCCTGGAATCAAACGCTCATACGGGGCGAATTTGGTTTAGGAAAACTGTGTTCTCACAGGCTTCGGGTTTCCTATACCCTTATTATATATTTCAAACAATTGATATTTTGATCTTCAATTGTTATTGTTATTACGTTGTTACATTGTTTTGTTCAGCTAGATTCAACAATCTTAAACCAAATTTTTTTGACTTGAAAACCCCTAGGTTTCAACATGTCTAGTGAACAAATGAACAACGTCGCCGCCGCCGTTGCTAACACTGTGAGGATCGGTGCTATCAATGTTCCTGTCAATCATGCTGACAAGCCGGAGAAATTCAATGGCTTAAATTTCAAACGGGGGCAACAAAAGATGTTGTTTTACTTGACAACATTGAACTTGCGAGGTTCTTGACTGAAGACCCTCCGACGTTGGGGGCAAATGCTGATGCTGAAGCTGTCACTGCGCTTGATGCATGGAATCACTCGGATTTCCTATGCAAGAACTATGTGATGAACTGCTTGGTGGATACACTATACAACGTGTATTGCTCTATCAAAACGGCTAAGGAACTATGGGAGTCCTTGGAGAAGAAATATAAGACTGAAGATGCTAGAGCGAAGAAATTTCTTGTAGGTCGATTTCTCGACTACAAGATGGTTGATTCAAAGACCGTGATCAGTCAAGTGCAAGAGCTCCAAATAATATTGCACGACATTCATTCTGAAGGAATGGTGGTGAGTGAAACTTTCCAAGCGGCTGCTATCATAGCGAAGCTACCACCGAATTGGAAAGATTTCAAGAATTACTTGACTCACAAGAAAAAGGAGATGATCGTTGAAGAGCTCGTCGTTAGACTTCGCATTGAAGAAGATAACAAGAGCTATGATAAAAGGTTGTTTACTCCTTCAGAGGCTAAGGCAAATATGGTTGAGCATGGCGAGAGCTCAAGGCGGAACTCTAATAAGAAATCTAATTTTGCAGGTAAAAAGATGTTAGGACCGAAGAAGGAGAACTTCAAGAAGAAGTTCAATGGGAAATGCTTCAACTGAGACAAGCATGGTCACAGGGCTTTCGACTGTACAAAGCCGAAGAAGAGCCAAGAAGCACACATGGTGGAAAACCTCTCCTTGGATGTTGAAGAGATGCATCTAGCTGCAGTGATCTCCGAGGTAAACCTTGTTGGTTCAAACCCCCAGGAATGGTGGGTTGATACGGGTGCTACCCGACATGTGTGTTCAAACAAGGAGTTGTTCAGTTCTCTTGATGAACAAGTGGATGGCGAGAAACTCTTCATGGGGAACTCTGCTACATCCGATGTGAAAGGCCTTGGAAAGGTGGTTTTGAAGATGACCTCAGGAAAAGAGCTGACTCTCAACAATGTGTTGTATGTCCCAGAGATTCGTAAGAATTTTGTGTCTGGTTCATTGTTAAGCAAGCATGACTTTCGCATTGTCTTTGAGTCTGATAAGGTCATTTTAACCAAGAATGGAGTGTTTTTTGGAAAGGGTTATGAATGTAACGGGCTTTTTAAGCTTAATGTAATGACTGTTAAGTCATCCATGAATAATAAAGTGAACTCTTCCGTTTATATACTTGAGTCTTCCATAATGTGGCATGGTAGACTAGGACATGTCAACTTTAATACCCTGCGCATGTTAATGAGTATGAAAAGCATACCTATGCTCCATATTGACTCAACACACAAATGTGAAACTTGTGTTGAAGCTAAGTTAACTCGGTTATCCTTCCAAACTATAGAAAGAAATAGTGAACCACTTGACCTAATTCACACAGATGTGTGTGATTTAAAGGCAGCTCCCACACGAGGTGGAAATAAGTATTTCATTACTTTTGTAGATGATTGCACTAAATTTTGCTATGTGTATCTTCTCAAAAGTAAAGATGAAACAATAGAGAAATTTGTTCTCTATAAAACTTGAAGTTGAGAATCAACTAAGTAAAAAGATTAATGTGTTACAAAGTGACAGAGGAGGTGAGTATGAATCACCTTTTACCAATTTCTATGCTGAAAATGGAATAAGGCACGAGACCACTGCACCTTATTCACTGCAACAAAACGGTACTGCAGAACGGAAAAATAGAACGTTGAAAGAAATGATGAATGCGTTGCTATTAAGTTCTGGATTACCTCAGAACATGTGGGGAGAAGTTGTCTTGACGGCTAACTACCTTTTAAATAAGGTACCCCGCAAGAAAGTAAACAAAAGTCCATATGAGTTATGGCATGGAAGGCAACCATCCTATAAATACTTGCGAGTGCGGGGGTGTCTTGCTAAGGTAGCGATACCTACACCTAAAAAAGGTGAAGATTGGACCAAAAACTATTGATTGCATATTTATTGGTTATGCACATAACAGTAGTGCTTATCGGTTTCTTGTGCATGAGTCTAAAATTGAAGACATACACAAAAATACGATAATTAAATCGAGAAATGCTTCATTTTTCGAACATGTGTTTCCACGAAAGAGTGAAATGGAATCTACTTCTATTAAACAGACTTTAGAAGTAGTAGAAGAAGAACAACATGGCGAAGATGTGGTAGAACCACGAAGAAGCAAAAGAGCTAGGATTGAAAAATCCTATGGTCCAGACTTTTTAACCTACATGGTTGAAAGTGAACCTCAAAGCTTTTCCGAAGCAATGAATTCTTCGGACGGTCCTCTATGGAAAGAGGCAATTCAAAGTGAAATTGATTCCATTTTGCAGAATCATACTTGGGAGCTAGTGGATCTTCCTCCAGGAAGTAAACCATTAGACTATAAGTGGAGTTTCAAAAGGAAAATGAAAGCTGATGGAACTGTTGATAAGTACAATGCTAGACTTGTAATTAAAGGTTACAAACAGAAAGAAGGTCTTGACTCCTTTGACACATATTCTCCAGTAACGAGAATAACATCCATTAGGATGGTTATTACTTTTGCAGCTTTGAAAAATCTTGAAATACATCAGATGGATGTAAAGACTGCTTTTCTAAATGGTGATTTGGAAGAAGAGATCTATATGGAGCAACCTGAAGGATTCTCTGCTCCTGGGCAAGAGAATAAGGTTTGCAAATTGGTGAAGTCTTTGTATGGCTTGAAACAAGCACCAAAGAAATGACATGAGAAATTTGATAATGCTATGATGGGACGTGGATTCAAAATTAATCAGTGTGATAAATGTGTCTACGTTAAAGAAACAGAAAGTGGATTTGTAATTTTATGTTTGTACGTAGATGACATGCTTATTGTTGGGAGCAATGATAAGATGATTAATTCCACAAAAGAGATGTTATATTCAAGATTTGACATGAAAGACATGGGTCTAGCTGATGTGATACTTGGAATGAAAATTCTTCGAACATCACAAGGGATTGTGCTAAGTCAGTCACATTACGTGGACAAAATTCTTGAGAAATTTAACAAGAATGACTCTAGTATTGCTAGAACCCCCGATAGACACTAGTCAACATCTATCGAAAAATAAAGGTGCAAGTGTTTCTCAAGTGGAATATTCAAGAGTCATAGGAAGTCTGATGTATTTAATGAGTTGTACATGTCCAGACATTGCCTATGCAGTAAGCAAATTAAGTAGATATACTAGTAATCCAGCTGATGCACACTGGAAAAGATATAGTGAGACTACTTAGATACTTGAGATACACTCGTGATTATGGACTGCACTACGGGACATATCCAGCAGTTGTTGAAGGCTATTGTGATGCTAACTGGATATCTGATATGAAGGATTCTAAGTTCACAAGTGGATATGTATTTACTTTGGGAGGTGCAGCCATATCATGGAAATCTTCTAAGCAAACTATTATAGCTAGATCTACCATGTAATATTAGTTTATAGCGTTGGACAAGAGTGGTGAAGAAGCTGAGTGGCTACTTTATTTCTTAGAAGATATTCCAAGTTGGCCGAAGCCAGTGCCTGCAATCTGTCTACATTGTGACAGTCAATCTGCTATTGGTAGGGCACAAAGCCATATGTATAATGGTAAGTCTAGACATATACGTCGAAGACATAATACCATTAGACAACTACTCTCAACTGGTGTTATATCTATTGACTATGTGAAGTCAAAAGATAACTTGGCCGATCCGTTAACCAAAGGGTTAAACAGAGAGTTAGTTGCAAAATCGACCAGAGGGATGGGTCTAAAGCCTCTAGGAAAGAGTTGATACAATAGAAACCCAACCTAGTTGACTGGAGATCCCAAGATCTAGGTTCAATGGGACAACCTAATTGTAAAAAGACTCATATGATCACGGTGGGGGGTTGTTATCCCTTAATAAGTGATACCCGAATGGAGAAGGTTAAGCATTTGGCTTTTAATGATTCTTACGCATCGATAAGTCAAGCGAGATAGGACGGGCTATTTGAAAAAATCACCTATGTAAGAGAGAAGTGGGGCCGCTTCGAAGGGAATTATGTGAGGCTCAATTCTTAAACCCTTTTACAGAACTAGACGTGTGTTCAGGGCCATGAATGAACATAACAATGAGAACTGAAATATGTTAGGGAGAATCCGGTGTAAGGTATACCATTGTTTACACAAATGACAGACCAGTTCAAGGACATCGCGTCTACTGAGAGCCAGTAAAGTCGATATATTTTACAAGGGAAGGTTCAAAGGGTTACACCTACCTATCCTATGCCGGATTCAACTGCTGAACTTGATCAAAATCTTCGTCAATTTCCCTCATGTGGGGGATTGTTGGAAAAAATATAAAAAAAAAGTGAGGGAAATTTGGATATTATTCTAGATTATTCTAAAATCTAGATACCAAAGGTTTGCCCTAATGACAACCTTTCATCTTTTGGAGGTTACACCATAGTTTTAATGGTGATCATGTGAGAGGTCTCATTTTGGAGGCTATATAAGGTGGCCTCAACTTCATTTGTAAGACACCAATTTCATTCTCTCTTTCTCATCTTCTCTAGTTCTTTGCTCTCTCTTTGAGCAAGCTCATAGTTCTAGTTCGCATTTTCAAGTTTGTGTTCCAAAGTTGATCAAGTTCGAGCATAGTGTTCAGTTCGCCGGAGAAAGCTCTGGTTTATCTGTTATATCCTGGAATCAAACGCTCATACGGGGCGAATTTGGTTTAAGGAAACTGTGTTCTGACAGGCCTCGGGTTTCCTCTATCCTTATTATATATTTCAAACAATTGATATTTTGATCTTCAATTGTTATTGTTATTATGTTGTTACATTGTTTTGTTCAGCTAGATTCAACACTCATGAGGTTTCATTTGAGGGTTTCTCCCACACCAACGCAACCTACTATTCCATTTTCTGAATCGGGCTCTGATATCACTGTTGAGTACCCGTTCACAGACTAGTGGACCGCGAATAACTCCTTATATCTAAGGTAATTCTTGGATAGATTTGGGTTGCAAATCCCAACAATTCTATCCTTAAACCAAGAAACACATCACCGAACCGAGCTCTAATATTACTATTGGGTACCTATTTACGAATAGGTGGGCCGCCCGCTCACAGACTAATGGGCCGCGAGTAAATATCTAAGGCAACTCTTGGATAGACTTGGGTTGCAAATTCCAACCATCCTCCTCTCAAATCAAGGAACACATCACCGAACCGGGCTCTGATACTATTGTTGGGTACCTGTTTACAAACGGAAGGAGCGTGAGTTCATCTTTTCCCCACATTAGTACGATATTGTCTGTGTTTTATCAAGTCTGCACGGTTTTATTTTTAGTATCTCCCAAAAGACCTCATACGGCATGGTTGGTATGATGGAATGGAATGAGAATGGAATCGCATTCTCACGTCCATTCCCATTCCTATGGTTGGTATGATTTTTTTCAATTGGGAATGGTCATTCACGAAGGAATCACATTACCATGAATATAGGATTAGTCGTTACTTCTACTCCCATCGTATTATGTATTCCCGATTATCAAAATAAATTTTATTTTTTATTTTGCAAAACTATACTATATTTTTTTGTATTGACAAATGAAATCTCATATTTTTATAAACTATTTTATTGAAAAACAAATTTATGATTTTTTTAAAAAACACATTAATAATTTATTAATAATTCATAAAATTTTGTAATATTTCACAAAAGTACTAATGATATTATAGGATTACATAAAATATACAAACCCGTTAATCATTAGTGAAATACTTATTGAAAGTATACTCAATTTTTTCACAAATGTTAATAAAGTAAAAAAAAAAATCGCATAATATTCAACAATATGTTATTAAAATATAATAGAATCTTTGAAAGAAGAGTAATTTGTTATTTAGAACTAAATAAGTCAATTTGTGCATTTTATTTATTAATTAGATATTGTTATAATAAAATCAATTAAAAAATGTAAGTTTCATTTCTATCTTATTACTTGTGATACCAACCAAATGAATGATAATAGTCATTCAATTCCATTCTCATCACCAATCCATTACTAAGTTCATTCTATTCCCACTTGATTCCATTCCGACATATCTAATGTGAACTCCTTATATCTAATGCAACTCTTGAATTTTTTTCCCGACGTGGGATTTGGATTGCAATCCCAACAACTTTTGTGGATGTTGGATTTATCTTCCGTTTTTTTTAGAGTGTGGGTCTCGATTTTTTTTCTTTTCTTTAGGGATTAAAATAACGTGTACTATAATATATTGAGAAGGCCAACTAATTCATGATCAAGCCATGTCACTCTGTCTGTTAATAACATCATATTATTAGCATATACGTATATAGATCACAAGATTACATAAATAAGGGAAAAGGTCATATAACTTTTTTTCGAAAATATAAAAAAAATCTTATATTTATTAAATAGTTAAAAGACCCCTTCAATTTATGTAAAATTCATTAAAATAAAATTATTACTATCAAATGTAATTTTGTGTGAATCACACTCGTCACAAAAGTGATTATGAATGTTTATTTTAGGATTAATAGGCTCCATTATCATGACATTTCTAAGGTTTTTGATTTTCAAACAACATTTTAATTTTTGCAATAATATCAAAATTTTACCTTTGTTTTGCTCAATTAAAGCCGTCTGATGAAAACTTATATGATGTGGCCAATTTTTTTACACATATGCGTATGACTTGTACATAATACGTAATAATATTAAACAATGTCGTGATTTTTTAATCTTATTTGTTTGTTATGATAGGAATTTGAACCCCCATTCGAACTATTGTTTGTTGGTTTAGGCTTTACAGGAAAAAAGGTAAAATTTTAGCAGTAGTACAAAAATTAAAACATTACATGAAAAATCCAAAACCTTGAAAATATTTTGGAATTATTGGATAAATTAGAATGTTGTGTTAGAAAATCAAAAGCCTTGAAAATGTTGACATAATTACAAAAATTAAGAGGTTGAAAAACCAAAAATCTTGAAAAATGTTCTGATATAGAGACTGGTACCTCTTTTTATACCAGCCTTTTACATTACAAAAGGGCAATGTTAATCTTTAATTAAATATAAATATATGTGTATAGTATATTTGTATGCAAATGAGAATGTTCGGTCATGCTAAAACTTTTTGCTACTGTGAGAATTCCCTAATTATTTTGATGTATTTCTTATAGTTTTATTTATTATAAATCCATATTGGCAAATTATATTTTTCAATTTTCAATTTGCTCACACGCTCAAATAAAAAAGTATCTAAAGGTATAACTGAAAATGATGGTAAAGTTTTAACCATGTTAAATGATAGTGATAAATTTTACAATAATTGACGGTTATTTTTAATAATTAAATTTAAAAAGGTCAAGAGTTTAGATGTACACCATGTCAACTACAAGACAATCAATCATTAATTCTTGTCCATAAGAAGTTGAACATCCACGTTGTGGTCCTAGCAAGACAAATAACCACATTACTCTTGAGTCTTGAGTCTTGTCCTTACACCAACCAAGCTACACATCAAATAATTTTGAATTCAAATCTTAACTCATCAAATGGTATGCCCACGAGGTTCCCCAATTGCTATAATTTTCTAGAGAAGCTCGAACTAACCTTAGCCAAATTTTAGTGTATGAGGTTATTAACCGGCCCAAAGAGGAAAACTATAAAGAAAAAGGGAAATTCTAAGCACAAACCCCTCTCCCATTTTTCTCTTTACAGCCCCTACCATTTTGTAAAATATAAGTAAAAATATGATGAAACTTTTATGTACTTAGCTCCAAATACCTAAAATTATATCAAAGCCCCCAACCTCTGCTCGGTAATTGTTGTTGCCATTCAGGGAACTTCCATGGTCTCCCAAAATTAGAAATGGTTGATTAGATAAGTTCTGTTTTTGTTTTTCCTTCTGTAGAACGTAAGTAGCTGCTTCAATTCCATACCATTCATTATTTGTCTAGAATGATTGTCAACAACTTTAATTGATAATCAATCCGATTAATTCAGATCAACTACAAAAAGTAGAAAAACATGAGTAAAAGGTTTGAATTACGAGCATTTTAATTATTTCCTAATTCTCATGCGCATTTTGATTAGCCATGATATTAATGATTCATGTATTTGTTTTTAGATCTTTAATAATAATTTATAAACTAGAAAAAAAAAACATGTAGCTCAACGAAAAAAAAATCGTGTTACCTTTCAAAATTCTAATAGTTTACATCATATTTTTTCTTGGGTCCTATTTTACTTCTTTTTTTTCAAATAATACAAAACCAAAGCTATTTTGTCTACTCAAAGTCGCAGGCACTTGTTTTCTAAGAGTGTAGTTAACATTTATGAATCACGATGTAGAAAGGGTTGCTTGTGGCTAATGACGGATCAGAAATTTTGTTCAAGGGGTCTATTTTATAATAGGGTAAATTACATTCATACCTACATTTTGGATATTTTTTTTTTCAAAAACCCCACTTTTCAAAAATTTACAAATATAACATTAATCAATTTTCCAACTTGAAAACCATATGTAATTGATTATATTTTAATATTTCTATATTTCCAGCCACATAAAAAAATTCTACAACCAATAAATCTTAAAATGCAATTAATTACGTACGATTTTCGAGTAGTAAAATTGAACAAATGTTGAATTTGCAAATTTTTTGATTAAGTAGATACTATTTCGTTAATTTTGAAAAATGAACTATTTTGTGAAGTGTTCAAAAATGTAAGTATTAAAGTATTTGTCATCCTTTTATAATACTATAAAAATAAAACCACACACACACACACATATATATATTATAAATATAAAATAAATTGATAGGGGCATAATTATAGGCATATAATATTTTGATTAGGACCAAAACTTTAGGATAAAAATATATAAATACTTTAGACAATTATTTTTAATAGTAAAAATGAAATAAACAAATTGAAATATTTCTAAATTACAAACCCCCCTCCCTTAAGGGGAACAATAAATGTTTTTTTTTTAAAAAAAATGGCAAGACCAGGGAAAATAGTAAAAGTTTTTAAAAAACAAAAATGCCAAGAGAAATGGTTGAACCCGTGACCTCAGGTAAAAAATATAGCAATAAACTTTATAAATTTTATCAATTACTTATATATAAACCTTTAACAAACTCATATATAAATATTAAAAAAATTCAAAATTTTAAGGGGCCCAGTGACCCCCTGGACCGAATGTGGGTCCGTCTCTGCCTAGGGCTATGATCTGGGGCAAATGTGGGGGAGGGAGTACCCCCTCAACTTTTTTTTTTTTTACATATAGGTTATGTATTTAATTTTTTAAAAAATATAAACATGTTGTGTTTGTGATTAAATATAAGTAATTGATTGAATTTTGGTGGGTTTGGGCTCACAAATAATTTTTTTTGTTCTTTTAATTTCTTATATTTATAATATTGTTGTTTATTTAATAATATTAATATTGTTTTATTTAAATTGAGATTCAATGTCATTATTTTTATCATTTTGTTATATATATAGAGAATATGAAGAGTTTTTTTTTTTTAGAAAATTAGTAGATGTGCATCTTCCTCATCGTCCCGGTGGGAATGACCCAATGGTAGAATGAGATTGCTTGGAGACCAAAAGTCACGTGTTTGAATCTCTCCAATACCACAGGACGGATGTGTGAGTAAAAAAAAAACACTCACACGTTTTGTGATTATATATAAGATGGTCTTATTTTTTGAACAATATAGTTTAGTCTCTGAAATTTAATCAAAGAAATTGTGGAATGATCATGTGGGAGTTATTTAAGCCTTTAAATTAAACTGCATAAAAATAATATTTTATATTTTTTTCAAATTAATATTTTAATCAATTGAAAACTTCAAATATTTTATTATTTTATGATTTGATATTTTTTAGAAGGTTTGTTTTTTTTTTTAATTGTGCACTGCTTTGTTTTAATATATATAGCATATATTCATTTTGCAGGATTATAAAACATTTTGTTCCAGAAAGTGTAAGTTTTTAGAATAAAATAAAATTTTATGAGCCCAAATCCGAATACAAGATATTTTGTGTAAAAAATAAGTATAAATTATGCACATAACTCATATATTTTAAATCGAGCTCAACTACCTCAATTTTTATTTAAAATTACCTATATATAATTTCAAGCCTATTAATAATTTGACTCAAACCGCTCCATGCCTCCATCAGTACTTTTCCGAAAGTATATATACTCCAAAACATTGGAAATGAATCTTAATTATTTGGCCGTTGATGTTGCTTGACATTGTACATGCTCATCAATAACATATTTTCAAGAATATATATATATATATATATATATATATAGACAAAATACATTCTCAAATTATTTTACTTTTATTTTTTATTTCATTAGGTCCCTATACATTTTTTCATTTTAATAAATCCCTTTATTTTTAAGTTTAATTTCTTTGTATCCATCCATGTACTTTTACTTTTTGTTTCATTAGATCTAGATACATTTTTTTCATTTTAATATGTCCTTCTACTATTTGTGATTTCATCAAATACTCATTTAATGATCTAAAAGTTTGATTAATTTTTTCCATTAAAAAAAATAACATGTGATCAATTATTATTTAATTGAATTTATAAAATTATTATTCAAAATAAATAAAAAAACCTTAAAACCACTCAATTAAATTATTATGAAATAATGAAATATATTACCTAAAAGAAAAAAAAGCATATAAAGAAATCATGTATAAACAGGATTTTAGCTAACATAACAGTGAGCTTCTCTTAGTTATGTTGCTAGTTAAGTATTTATATTTGTTGAATTTATTTTGGATTGTTGTTAAATGATTATTTATATATATTTTCAAGAATAAATTACAGGAAGTTCTATATTGTATAAAATTTCAAGAATGAATTATAAAAGAAATTTATATAAATTATGGCAGTGTGCATCGTAGTTGATTTTTTTATATATATGTCATAGATTTCACAAGGACTTCATCGAGTGGTTATATATAAATTTTTATTTACATAAAAATATATAAAATTCTAACAAGAATATGTTGAGTAATTTTAATTAAATAATAATTATATGTTGTGTTTTTAATATAAAAATTATGTATAAACAGGATTTTAGCTTACATAACAGTGAGCTTCTCTTAGTTATGTTGCTAGTTAAGTATTTATATTTGTTGAATTTATTTTGGATTGTTGTTAAATGATTATTTATATATATTTTCAAGAATAAATTACAGGAAGTTCTATATTGTATAAAATTTCAAGAATGAATTATAAAAGAAATTTATATAAATTATGGCAGTGTGCATCATAGTTGATTTTTTTATATATATGTCATAGATTTCACAAGGACTTCATCGAGTGGTTATATATAAATTTTTATTTACATAAAAATATATAAAATTCTAACAAGAATATGTTGAGTAATTTTAA
The DNA here is from genome assembly GCA_026008535.1 of Perilla frutescens. Lineage (NCBI taxonomy): Eukaryota > Viridiplantae > Streptophyta > Magnoliopsida > Lamiales > Lamiaceae > Perilla > Perilla frutescens. The sequence continues at coordinate 5,398,560 of BRKX01000012.1, read as the reverse complement.
TTAAATAATAATTATATGTTGTGTTTTTAATATAAAAATTAACCCAACCCTTAGATTTATTAAATAAGGACCGAATGAAATAATAAATAAAAGTACAAGACCTATAAAAATGAAATAATTGTATAGGAATCTAATGAAACAAAAAATAAAAGTATAGGGAGCTGATAAAATCAAACTTAAAAGTATAAGGACCTATTCAAACGAAAAAAATTTATAGGGATCTAATGAAACAAAAGGTAAAGGTATAAGGATCTAAGAATGTGATTTGCCTATATATATGTGTGTGTATGTATGTATGTATGTATGTGTGTATATATGTATCAGAGAACTAATCGCATATGAGAATTAGGAACTCATCTTGGTCATACAATGCTTTAATCTCAATGGTCCAGATTTAAATAAAAAAAAAGTGGCATAATAGTAAATATGAGGAAGTTAAACTTACTTCCAAGTCAAAGGTGAAGTCAACATCCTGACACAATTTTTAAAAAAAATTTAAACATACATAATTATTTACTCATTTTTCATAAGATTTACGCAAATTATATACCAAATTAAAGCTCTTTTCATACTCTTTTATTTAAGATTCATTATTCAATGTTTATCCAAAGATAATTTTTTCGTCTATAATAGCATGACAAAATATTCATGATAACATGAAAATATACGCTTAATAGCATAAAAAAATGTTCATAACAACATAAAAAAAAAACTCATAAAACACCTAAATTTTACTCATAATAGCAATAGTATTGTTACTTAATAGTAGAATCATTATATGTTCATACTAGCATGTATATATGTTCATAATAGTATGACATTACTTTCATTTTACCATAGCGAAATTTATAAGAATAGACAACCATTTTAAAGTGTTGTTTATATAATTCCGAAAATTAAGCTTTTATAGGTTCATCAAATGTTACACGTTTGTCACCGCCGTTGATCGAAAATTGACCAAATCTTAACCATCTATAATGGATGGATTAGATGAGTACCTAGTTCTCACATGGGGATGGGTTCTTATATGATCCACTCCATGTATATTTATGTCTGTGTGTGGAAATGGTTCAAATGGGTACTAGTTATTGGTGTAGAAAAAATTTCAATTTTAGTCCCATAGGACATGAGTTAGTCCGATTTTGGTCCCATCCCTATCACTTTTGATCCCAAATCGATTGAATTATCAATTTTAGTCCCGCCGTAACGTTTTCCATTTAAAAAATTATCGATTTGGTCCCATTTTGATATCGATTTTGGTCCCAAGTTTTCCGTTAAAAAAATTATCGATTTTGGTCCCATTTTGATATCGATTTTAGTCCCAAACAGAAAAATGCTAGAATTTTTTTTTCTTTGCAATTCAATTGGAGGCAAAATTAAACTGATTTGGTAGAAATTTAACATAATTTGGTTCCAAATTTCCCACGAACATGCATCTATATATATCTACTCATCAAATCATCAAATTACAACTACTAAATCAAAAGAAAGCCATTTTTTTTTTATATTTTTAATTAATTAGTAATTGCGAAATAAAAAATATATATATAATAATAATAAATATTATAAAAAATATGTCGTTATTGTGTCGTTAACATAAAAAAATAAAAAATTAAAATTAAAATACGACGTGTGTTCTTTGTTAAGTTTCAGACAAAAAAATCCGTCATTAAATATCTTAATCTTAATCCGTTATTAATGTGTCTGTATTTTAAAATGAATTATAATCCGTTGTTAAATAGCGTTTTTATTATAGAATTTTTTTAAATAACCCAATTAAACAAATAATAATAAAAAGTACCCCCTATTTACAAATCTAACATTTTATCAATTTTTTCGGCTCAAAAATCGTTCATAGCTGATTACATTTTAGGATTTCTATTTCGCTGAAAAATTTCACTTTAGTCCCATATTATCGATTTTAGTCCCAAAACTAGCGGCCGTTACCCCATTTATTTTTTTCGTCTAAATTGTGGGACCAAAATTGATAATCCAAGTCCTATGGGACCAGATTTAATAACAATTTCTGAAATAAGACCAAATGTGATATGATTGAGACCAAAATCGGACTAGGTCATGTCCTATGGGACCAAAATCGAAATTTTCTCTATTGGTGTAAGAACTGGTGTAACGATCCAAATTATTTTAGACTGATAACTGGTTGTTACCCTGTAAGAATATGGATTCAAACGAGTTATTTAAATTATTTAGTCCTATAAGTCGCGCTTTAGTTATTATTAAAAACGTGCATATTAAATTATTTCATGCATGTTATGGACATTATTAGTTGAATTAGACTTTATTTTTTATTATTTATTTTAGCCAAAAATTATAATTTATTAGTGAGGTGCAAACAAGTTTGATATTAATTTGTTTTTAAAACTCAACTATTTTTTGAAGCACATATTTTGATCCAAAATTGGTTCTTCTTCACTTGAAGGATCAATGCAGATTTTCTGAAAATCATTTCACCAATTTATGCAAATCATTAATTAATCTATTTCATAAAATTTAGAATTTGATTCAAATCAATACCCTACAATTATGTTGCTTTCTTTTTCTTACACTAAAATCTAATATAAATAGTAGTCTTTTCATTCTCCAAGAACACACCAAAAGCATTCACAGCAAATTCTTTATTTTTCTCTAGTTTTCGAAAGTCATTACTCCTTTTATGATTTTCTTTCACTAGCTTTTAATGACCACGTATATATTCTCAAAATTATGTTATTGTTTTAAGGCATTAAAATATTATAAATATTATGTTAACTTATTATTAATATTATATGTGCTAAGCGGCACGCATGGATCTAATTTATAAGTTCAATTTTTCAAGTCAAATAAAGGTGGAGAATCCAACGTGGTATGTTATGCAATATTCATTTATCCTTATTCTATATTTTATGCAGTTTATATGTGGAAATTATATGTTCGGCCTACGGGCTGCAAGAAAAGTTACTCAACCTATAAGTTGCATGTTCGGTCGACGGGCTGCAGAAAAAGTTACTCAACCTATGGATTGCAGGAAAATGATACTATATGCTACGTATTTATTGTTTATATTATATATGTATAATCTGGATAAATGTAGTATTCTACTAAATTAATAGCACTCACCTCAAAACTATTATATTTTTCAGGTTTATGAAGCTTGGGCGGTGACGTGGAGACGGGGTGATGGTCAAGATAAAATAAATATTGTTTTATTTAAATATTACTTTCGTTGTATTAAATTCTTTTATTGAATAATGAGATATTTTCTATTTATAAAATTTTGGGACGTCACAATTAGGAACAATGCTTACTTATTTACTATAATTTTATTGTTTATCTTATTATATTTTAGTGCTATTTTTAAAAAAAAATTATAGATTATCTTATTGTATTTTAATGCTAGTCTGGTACTAATAATCATTAAAATACAATAAGATAAATAAATAAAATCTATATAAATAAATATAAATATTGTTGTAACTCGGTCAACTATTAGGCGGCATGCGCTTTACAACGCATGAATCTAGCTTGTTAGTCTTTTATTTATCTATATATGGTGGTATTGAAAGCAAAGCAAAATGCTTCTTTGTCATGTTTCACGCTTTAACTAAGAGAATCTAAATACTTAAATTTGGATACTACATGTTTATAATAAATACATGTCATATATATTTTGATGCTATAAGAATTTATAATAAATACATGTCATATATAATATATATATATATATATATATATATATTAATGCTAGAAGAAGAAGAAGAAGTAGTAGTAGTAGTAGTAGTAGTTATACGTAGTTCACAATAATCACTCAATTCCAACAAATAATCGGTCTTGGGTTATCGATTCAATTAAAATAAAAAAAATAAACCTTAGATAAATTGATAATCTCTAGCTTTTTTGCATATATGTCTAACAGTTTTAGGGATGTTGCAAAAAATAAGTACATTTGTTCAAACTTAATTGAAATGATATCAAATTTTTAAAAATAATGTTTGAATTTGTTTGATTACCTATCGAGTTGAGTTCAAATATTATTTTATTTTTATTTATCGAACACGAGTTGATTTCGAATAGCTTTTATATTTTATGTTTGTTTGCTTTATTTTTAGTTATCGAATTTGAGTACAAGCAGAGTTTTCAATCTTATCAATCATAAAATCATGTTCAAACTTATTTGATATAGTAATCGATTACACTTTCAACAAATGAACATGACGAGCGAGTCGAGTATCCAATTCTTTATATATAGGGAAAACCTATAATATATTCTTATAATATGTCATCTCGATTACGTACTCGAAAAAAAAAAAAAAAAAGATGTCATCACGATTAGAATCTTTGAGTGGCATTTTAAAACTTAAATAAAATGACTTATAAAATCAATATGCGCAAAATAAAAATAAAAATATACTATAAATATACCTTGCAACATTCGAAGAACATCACCGCACCACCATTATTTCCGATCACTATCCCATCTCCACAACATGGATCTTCTCCTCCTCAAGAAACTCCTCCTCAGCCTCATCGCCGCCACGACGGCGGCCGTGGTGATCTCGAAGCTCCGCCGCCGCCGACTAAATCTTCCACCGGGCCCATTCACCCTGCCCATATTCGGAAGCTGGCTCCAAGTCGGCAACAAATTCGACCACCACGACTTCACCAACTTCGCCAAGAAATTCGGCGACCTCTTCTTGCTCCGAATGGGCCAACGCAACATCTCCGTAGTGTCGTCGCCGGAGCTGGCGAAGCAGGTGCTGCTGACGCAGGGCATTGAGTTCGGCTCACGCTCAAGAAACATCGTTTTCGACATATTCACCGGAAATGGCCAAGACATGATCTTCACTGAGTACGGCGATCACTGGAGGAAGATGCGGCGGATCGTGACGGTGCCCTTCTTCACCAACAAGGTGGTGCAGCACTACCGCGCGGACTGGGAGGTGGAGGCGGCGGGTGTGGTGGAGGACGTAAGGAGGAACGCAGCGGCGGCGACAGAAGGGGTGGTGTTGAGGAGGCGGTTGGAGCTCATGGTTTATAATAATGTGTATAAGATTATGTTTGATAAGAAATTTGAGAGTGAGGAAGATCCATTGTTTGTGAAGCTTAAAAGTGTGAATGCTGAGAGGAGTAGGTTGGGCCAGAATTTGGGGTATAATTTTGGTGATTTTATTCCCATTTTGAGGCCTTTTTTGAGAGGTTATTTGAAGATATGCAAGGAGGTCACTACCAGGAGATTGAATTTATTCAAGGACACTTTTCTTCAAGAGAGGAAGTAATAAGTGCAGTGTGCATGTCATTAATTTAATTATATTTCTTGTGCACTACTGATATGATAGTGATTATACATATATATATATAATCACAATATATCGATGGAATTCTAATATTCTTGACTGCAGGAATCTTGCATCCACAAAAGGGGTAGTAAACAACATCAATGGCTTGAAATGTGGGGTTGATCACTTTCTCGATGCTCAACATAATGGAGAGATTAATGAAGACAATGTCCTTTACATTGTTGAGAACATGAATATTGCTGGTACATACCGTAATTCATTTTATATATTCCAACTTATTTTTCTTGAACTCACTAACAATTTAATCGATCATATTGATGCGCATGCATGACCAGCAATAGAGACAACTATTTGGGCACTAGAATGGGGCATAGCAGAACTCATCAACCATCCTAAAATCCAAGACAAAGTTCGGGCCGAGATTGACGCGGTCCTCGGCCCGAAACAAGTGAGTGAGGCTGATACGCTCAAACTCCCATATCTACAAGCGGTGATCAAGGAAACTCTTCGTTATAGAATGGTGGTTCCATGCCTACTCCCTCACATGAACATCGACCAAGCCAAGCTAGGAGGGTACGACATCCCACCAGAGAGCCGAGTCTTTGTCAACGCGTGGTGGCTAGCCAACAACCCGGCCCATTGGAAAAAGCCCGAAGAGTTCAGGCCCGAAAGATTCTTGGAAGAGGAGTCCAAGGTTGAAACTACCGGCAATGATCTCAAATACGTCCCTTTCGGAGTGGGTCGCCGGAGTTGCCCGGGAATTGTCATAGCAATGCCGGTTTTGGGCATCACTCTGGGCAGACTAGTGCAGAATTTCGAGCTTCTGCCGCCGCCCGGGCAGTCGAAGATCGACACAGCCGAGAACTGCGGGCAGTTTGCTAACCGCATATTGAAGCATTACACCGTTGTGATGAAGCCAAGAAACTAATGTTTGATGTTGTATTTTCTTTGAAATAAGGCATGCATGTTATGCATTTGGTTCGGCGTTACCTAATGGACATGTTATGTCGATTATTAAGTTTATGTTACTTTAAAAAATGCCATCCCATGGCGGAAAATGTGATCTCCGGTTTAATTGAGCTGCAACTTATGCAAGCATGTTGTATACTGGAGTTTTATTGAAATGACAATATATATATTACTCGATCCACATGAAATTAAATAATAGCATTTCTACTCACGGTGGTCTACACAATCTCAAAATTATTACCTTTTCTTTCATTTTAATTTTTTTTTTTAATTTCGTATGATTTTACAGCATTATTCATAATTTATTCCACCCAATTAAAGTTTATAATTATTTTTAAAATTTTCATTTTCATTTTTTAATTAATATAATTAATTTTTAGGGTTGATTATTTCAAACTTAGGGTATATAATTTTTAAAATTTTCATTTTTTTAGCAACAAATATTAATTATGATTAGCTAGTTATAATATAATAAATTTTATTTTTATTAAAAATATACAATTTTAATGTTGAGAGTGCACACACGAAGATCTCTACTTAGATTGGATCATTTCAATTGGTTGTAATTGTAATTCACATTTATAATTATACCATTTTTTTTTTAGGAAAAGGGGGACTAAATTAATTCAATCAACGTTCCGCCGGCGGGAAGTCCGACCACACAGTATCCTGGATAGCACCGGTGTAATAAAAGAAAGTAGAATTACAAGACGCTAACTTTGCTAAGGAATGAGCAACTCCGTTGGCTGATCTACGAGCCCAACTAAAAATCACTTGCTCCAGATGAGCCACCTCTCTCCGAATTGATTGACATACAGCTCCTTTGTAAGAGAAGTCCTCATGATCTGAACATAATGTGTGGTAAATTTTTTGGCAGTCTGTCTCAAGAATAATCTTTGTTCCTCCATACTCCTTTGCCAATACGAGACCTTCTTGATATGCCAATCCTTCCGCGATCTCTGTTTCCACATGAATCTCGAGCTTCCTGCATCTTGACATGACTGTCCTTTCCCTCGATTCTCAAATAATAATTTCCAAGCCCACACTCCCATCATGATGAATCGAAGCATCAACATTGATCTTCCAAAACCCCTCCGGACAACGGTTCTAATCATTCATAAACTTTACACATTAATTATGAACTACCATTTTAATTATTATTATTATTTTTAGGAAAGAACTATCATAAATTAATTTTACATTCAAAATCTAAAATTGGTTATAATCTATACATATATGAAGGCAAAATCGTGTGATAGACAATGGTTCTGCTCTAAACCATTGTCTATCACACGATTTAATAATTATATTTTAAACAACATTTTTTATATATTAGATAACAATTATGAGTTAATGGACAACAATTTTGAATTAATATATAACAATAGTGACATTTATTGTTGAAAATTATTCTTCATTTTTATTTCATTTTTCACGACGATTATATCTGTTGTGGTTTTTTTTTTAAATTGGAATCTTATTGATTTATTTTTACTTGAAAATTGAAGACTTATAACATTTTTTTTATACATAAGTAGATGATTTATATAGTACTCTACATTTGTCGCATAAAAAAATAGATTTAATTTATGTTAAATTATAATAATAATAATAATAATTTATTTTTCTATTTTAATTTCATTATTTAAAAAAATTACCTTAGATGATTATACATTGCTTTTTATAAAATCGTGTCTTGAAATATTTCTATTCAATCATTTTCTAACATGAATTTTCATTTACTTCCTAAAATTTAATTTTCTTTTTGTTCGGTTTGACTACACAAATTTGGTCTTCTTATCTAATTAATGAATACATGTGCATATCCTTTTATTAATTTAAAAAATTAAGCACAACATATAAAATTCAAAAAAATCATAATATTACAAACTTAAAAAAATAATAATTATTTATGCATAAATACTAGTTTAATTTAATTCACCATCGCTTGAAAAGAATTGACTAAAATTAATTGGAGGGGCAGCAAGTTACTGCCGAGATGTCTAGAAAATATCTGGGTAAATTTCCAAGGTTATGCAAAAGTACAAAATAATTAATTTTTCGATGAATTTTTGTATTAAGTCACTATGAAATACAGAAAAGCTAATTTTCAACATGCACATCAAATTAGTCATAAATATGATTAATTATTCTAATTATATCGTCATTAATAATTATAAAGGAAATGAATTTCTTTAAATGACAATTTAAAGATCTAACGTTAGGCTAATTAGTTTATTTATTTATTTTTTTAGAGTTCGTATTCCATTGAATAATATAAAACGTTTAAATGATTTTAAGCTATAACTTTGATTACAATCAAACTCAATAATTTTTCATTCATTTAAATCAACCAGCAGTATCTGTCAAGGGTTTCCAAAATTCTAACTCAGAGAACAATTCCACTTACAATTCATTAATTTCAACGCTTTGTTAAAATGTATAATAATTTTCCAAATCAAGATCTCCATTAAGCAAAAATAGATTTTACAAAACCAAAAATATTTTTAAATATACAAAAAATAGAATAAATCTGTAAAATTAAAAACACGAGATGAAACATTTGGGAAGAAAAATCATTAAAAAAATCAAATCCTGATTTAATTTGAAAATAAAATTAAAAAAAAATCGGAAAATGTAGGTCTAAACCAGGCCCCCAAATCACGAAAAGAATCAGAGGGAGCAGACATGCCGACCTTGGATCTTCGCTCTCTGTGCACATAACCATGCTTCCTTCATTTCATATCCAGAGCATCGGCTTAATTGTGCACAGATTCTACAAATTGTTTTCCTAATTTCAAAAAAGTATAAAGAAAATATTACTAATTCAAAAATTATGAGGCGATTATTGAAGCTGCAGAGATATTGGGATATTTTCGACTATTTGTGATTGGTATTTATAGACGTAGGAATGAGCTAGGGTTTCACGGAGTGATTGGTGGATTGCCGGAAATGACCTTCTTGTTGGGCTTCACTTTAGATTGTTTCTCTTCGGATTCGGCCCATCTTCATTATTATCGAATATTAAGCTAAAACACAAACAACTTGCAAATATTAACTAGTTGATTGTTACACTGGAATAGAATGTAAACTCTATTATAATTTCTACACTATTTTACCCCTATAACATAATACTATTTTGTCCCTTGGCTCCTAACACATAAAATTCTATTATAAATTTATAATTTCTACACTATAGCCCCCACACTTCCAAAAAAAAAAAAGCGAAGACAAAAACAAAGAGATATAAAATCATAACTTCTTTTCATCCCCATCGTTTTTTATAAATAAGAAAAACGTATGAACATAGAAAAATATAATCATACTAAATTCTGCTCATTTCTTTATCTTTTGAAATTATTATTGTCGATATTTATTGAATATGAACAAAATGGAAAAATCACAACTTTATTAACAAGAGGAAAATAGAGGTGATGACATCGAAAAACCAAATCATTACAACGAAAAAATATATATTTGGGAAAAGAAGGCATAACTGATTATTTCTGCAGTCAGTTAATTCACAATGGATATATAATTAATTAGATCACGAAATTCGCACAACTATGAAATGAACTAATGCAACTCGAGTGCCATAATTGATTGGAGCATCAAATGGAAAATAAACGTAAACCACGGTAGGAAAATTAATTAATTAATTAATTGCAACAAAATCTCGTAGAGTTTGAGCAACAAAAATCACTCATGGATATTTTGAAGAGGTGATGATTAATTTGATTCACAATTTAGGAGAGGAGGAATGTTGTGATTTTATGTTTCGTTATTTTTTTTTTTAGTTATAGAAAATGGGTCGGGTTATATTGTAGTAGATATGATAGAATTGTAAGTGTTAGGGATAAGGGGCAAAAAAATATTAGCATATTTATATTTACATTTAATAAAATATCGGGGGTTATAAAGAGTAAAATGGGGGGCTGTATTTAAATTTCCTATCATTCTTATGTTCATTTTCATTTTTACTTGATATGATTTATGATTGAGAATCACTATTTTCGAAGGAATTGTTATTCCTAAAAATAAGAGAATGGTTATTTCACTCACCCCATGGATTTAACTATTCCTATTGAACTAAAAAAATTAGCATATGATATATTTACACATAATCATGTCTTATAATATTATTTTATCATATTCAAAAAATAATTTGAAAATCAGAACTCCAAAAAATATTATTATATTCTAGTAGTTTATAATTTTTCGGAGCAGAACTCCTACGCTAATTTGTGTTAAATCTCATGTGCCAAAATTAATATTTTTTAAAATTATTTTCAATTTTTTTAATATACCTTAATTGAGAAATGATGAAACCCTAAAAAAATTTTAAAATTAAATTGAATTATAATAAATTGAAATAATATATATATATATATATATATATAGAGAGAGAGAGAGAGAGAGATTTGACACACGAGTGTTACATGGAATATGGCAAAGAGTGTTATAGGGAATCTGAAATTGTATTTTTTTTTCACAAAAGCGTGCTGCTTTCTCAGTTCTAAAGTGGACTAAATAACAACTCCTAGAATGTGATTGGTATGATAGAATGTAATTATGTATGAATGAAATGGACTTATAAATTGAATACAAGTTTGAATGAAATAACGATTCTTATGATTGGTATGTTTACGGAATGAAGAAAGAAATGAAATTTCAAATTTCTTATCTTATATGATAAATATTTTATGAACTTTCAAATTTTCTTATAATTGAATAAAGTGCACGTAGTAGTTAATAAATATCAACACTTGCCTTAATTTATTTTTTATATTTCTAAACGTCATTTTTCTTTGTTAGTATGTGTAATCGATCGATTCTTACAATTAATTTTGATGTAACGTTCGAGCTCTGACCACCTATTTGATCTCTCGAGGCCGAAGAAAAGAGTTTAGGGTACGATGAGTTTTTACGTATATAAGAATTCGAGTGTAGAGATAGCTTGATTGATCAGAAAATTGTCCTCCACCTTCACTCCCTTGGTTCAACTATATAAGACGAGTTGTTTTAACCTCTTTTCCTAAAAATAAGGGATTCTCCTTTATTTCTGGGGTTTGTTACTTATCTCCAACAGGGTTTTGACCGAGTCTCGTTTATCTCTAAACGTTTTCTTTTTGACTTGGTCTCCTATCTACGAGTTTTAAAATGGTACGACTTTCATCCCTTGTCTATCGTCAATCTTTCGACCTCTGACCGCTAGGCCTCGATGTGCAGCTTTTAAGCCCCAAGACCCTTGAACGGATATGGGCTTTATATACTGGACTTCGATAAATTAGACCTCTACAATTAGCCCCTCATTACTTGATGCTCGAAGAATGAGGATCATGTAATGAATATCCTCGTAATGCCAAGGAAGAAAATCGTAATGAACTCCCGAGTAGTACTAAAGCCTCAAGCTAATCTTTGATTTTTAATATTTGAAAAAGGATTTCTTTAGACTTCAGCTTTGTGTAAAGATCCTGGGGTGTTTAGAAAGGGTCGTGAGAGCAGACTTTGTTAAACTCCAGACCTGAATAAAGGTCCTGGGGAGTTTCGAGAGAGGTCGTGAGAGCAGACCTCGATAAACTCCAGACCTGAGTAAAGATCCTGGGGAGTTTTGAGAGAGGTCGTGAGAGCAGACCTCGATAGATTCCAGACCTGAGTAAAGGTCCTGGGGAGTTTTGAGAGAGGTCGTGAGAGCAGACCTCGATAGACTCCAGACCTGAGTAAAGGTCCTGGGGAGTTTTGAGATAAGGGTAAAATAGTCTTTTTAAAAATATTTTTTCCGACTTTTCAACTTCTTATCAATCTCAACCGTCCAGAAGCGGGATACATGGCTCAGAATACTTCACAGTTTTAAAATAGGATTTCGCCCAATTTATTCCCTCCTCTTTCTCATTCAAACACACGGAACCATAATTCTCCCTGAAGATTTTGCCCAAATCCTTTCTGATTGTCGAACGTTTCCATCTTCCTGCCGCTCAAGATTTCTTGTTCTAATTGCGGATTCCAAATCTCCAGGTTACTCCTCGATTCCCTTTTCATTTTCTTGAGGAATTTTCCAAACTAGGGTTTTGTTGATAATATCTTAGTGAAATAGAAGATTTTAGGCTTGAATTTATATGGATTTTGTGTGAATAGACTGGGTGGTGATGTCGATGAAATTTGTTTTCTGACGGAGTTGGGTTGAAAATAGGGGAGAAGTTTTTCGGCGTTTATGGGTATTCTTTAGCGCAATTTTGTAGGTTTATTTTCTTGTTATGATCATGAGTATGTCAAACAGTGATGATTCTGATGAAAGAACTCGAAGTTGGGGCGGTTGAATTAGGTCAGCTGAGTTGGAGCAATCCTCTGGCTCGGTTTCTGAGTCTAGTGGGTTTGTTAGCCCTTCGTCACAGCCCACTGTTATTCCTCGTATTGGGGGAGGAAGTGTGGTGAGCCGCCTCAAGGCTTCGAAGGTGGCCACCAAGAAACATAAGGGTAAACTGAAGAAGCGAAAAGACGAGGCCAAGGGTTCTCTTCCTTTAGACATAGACTTTAAGGCTGCCGAGGTCGTCCCTCACGTCGGGGATGACATAGTCAGGAAAATTACTTCTCCGGAATATTCAGGGTCTGGGGTAGAAGTCCAAGTGCCCAGGCCTTCTGATAGAGCCAACAGACCCCCTCCTGGTTTCACCGCCTTTTACACCATAATCATCGACAAGGGTATAGGACTTCCTCTTCATCATTTCTTTGCCAAGATTTCCCATTTTTACGGAGTAGCCCCTGCCCAAATATCACCAATAGGGTGGTATCATATGCTAGGTATGTTTTACCTTTGGGAGAACTTAGAATTTCCCGAGCCCAGTGTCGGGGAGTGGCATTCCTCATACCGAATTGTGGCTACCCCAAATCAAAAAGGTTTTTATTATTTTACCAAGTGGGTCGGGGAAAGAGCCCCCTTGATAAACACTCTTCCATCTTCGTCGAGGGACTGGAAGCCAAAAATTTTTTTTGTTCCTGCGGAGACTTCGAGCGATAGGATCTCGCCATCGTCGTTCGCTGAAGCCCGTGGGTCATCGAAGCCTGTCTCCATTTATTTCATTTTCTTTGCATGAATTAGTTCATTTGATTTTTATGCTTCGTGTTTCTTTGTAGGCCTTCACAAACGAAAAGAGGTATCAGGTACTGAGGCGGAAAGAATCGAAGCCGCCTTTTTCCTCTCTGAAGAAGATCGTCAATTTGAAGTTGTTCGCCGCGGACGCACTCTATTCGATATGGGAAAACTGAAAATTCGCTCTTCCGATGACAAAGTCAAAGCCTTGGCTGCTTTTAAGGTTTTAAGCCCCTCGTCTTCTGGCGTGAAAAGGATTGCCGGGGCCTCTCCCTCAACCTCGCCACCTTCGAAGAAGCGTAAGGAACAGCCCGGCTTAGAGATTTCTAATCATTCGACAGCGCCCCCCTCTGTCATCGACGTTGAAGCCTTGGCTCCGAAGAAGGCTTCGAAAGGATCGAACAGTCTGAAGGTGCCTCTGAGACCTTTCCTTCTGGATGTGCAATCCGCGATTGTAGACGGCTGCTCTCCTCTGGAGTTTGAAAGGGAAGGTTTGGAGGAGCAAACTCGACTTGCCTTTCAGATGCTGTCAAAGGTTCATTTTTATCTGCTTTATATATATATATATGTATATATTTTTATATATATACTTTTTGCTCAAAAAGGGTTTTTCGATTTAAAGTAATCTGCCATGTTATAGGCCCTCTTTTGTCAATACCAGCTCCGAAGTCGGGTCTCGGGGCATGCCGAGGGCCTCGAGAAGAGGCTGATGGAGCTTTCTGAGGAGCAAGAGAGAATCGCTGAGGAGAGGCGAGACTTTGCTGCCGAGAAGTCAGCCCTACTCGTGGAGCGGGACTCGGCTCGCGCGTTGGTGGGCGGGGCTCAAACGCAGCTCGACCGGGCTCTGGACCATCAAGCTCGACTTGAAATCTCGAAGGCTTCGCTTGAGTCGAAGCTAGCTGCTGCAGAAGCGCGAATAGGGGAACTTGAGGCACGTCACACAACCCTGGACTTCTCCTCGCTGGTAGATTCTGCTGAGTTCGAACCATATAAGGAACTCTTTTACCAAGAGGGGGGTTCTGCTGTGGTTGAGGCTATCAAGAAAAAGATGCTCGATCTTGATCTTTCCTTCCTTGAGGCCGATGACGAGGCGGAGACTAAGGTGGCCAAGGACTCTACAGATGGGGTTGCCGGAGAGAAGAGGGTCGAGGCCGAAGAGGATGCTGCGGCCGCTGAGAAGGGAGTAGAGGATCCTCAGTAGATCCTTTAAATCTTTTTTTTCTTGTAAAGGTTTAACGAACTAGTTTCGAATATTGGTTGACTTTTTTTTTGTATATTTCTGGATGGGAACTTCATGTGATGTTTTACATCTGACTGTCTTTTGCGATGTCGAGAAGAGATTATGAATATCCTTGTTTTTCTTCTAAGGATTCGTCCTGAAATTAAACCAAAAAGGTTAGGTATTGTCTTATGCTTAATCTTCTTGACTTCGTTTTAAAAATAGCCATGAGGAAGATCCCTGGGCTTTCGGGTTTATTTGATCACTAAACCGATTTTTAAGCCAATGAATTTCGTGAAATGGGGGATCATGTGCTTCAGGTTCTGCTAGTTACTCCGACACTCAAGTCAGTAAACAAAACATTAACAAATAGAAAGAACAAAAAATGAAGATCGGATATATTACTCTTCGTTCATGAGTTTGGCTTCGAGGTCGATACCCTCTTGACTTTTTGTGCGTTGGGAACCCTGTGCTTCGGATTCTGTTAGTTACTCCGACGCTCAAGTCAGTAAACAAAACATTAATCAATAGAAAGAACAAAAAATGAAGATCGGATATATTACTCTTCGTTCATGGGTTTGGCTTCGAGGTCGATACCCTCTTGACTTTTTGTGCGTTGGGAACCCTGTGCTTCGGGTTCTGTTAGTTACTCCGACGCTCAAGTCAGTAAACAAAACATTTAAAAAATTCTGAAAGGGAACATGAGGGGTCGGAGAGTTTAGAAATGATACTGTTTTAAATGGATGGCATTCCAGCTGTTGGCTATCGAACGCCCTTCTTTAGATCGCAGTTTGTATGCTCCATTTCCTATGACTTTCTCGATCTCATAGGGGCCTTCCCAATTTGGGGCTAGTTTTCCGGGTCCGACTTCCTTTGTGTTTTGGAATACCTTCCTTAACACTCAATCTCCTGCCTTGAACGTTCTTAGTCTTGTGTTCTTATCGAAGTGTCTCTTTATTTTCTGTTGGTAGGCGGATATTTTTATCGCGGCCTTATCTCTGAGTTCGTCTATGGTGTCGAGGTTGTCTTCGAGGTTGGAGTCGTTGCTTCTGTTCGACCACTGAGTTCTTGCTGACCCTATTTCCGTTTCTGCCGGGAGGACCACTTCCGAACCGTAGGTGAGAGCATAAGGAGTTTCCCCCGTAGCGGTTCGCGCGGTAGTTCGGTATGACCAGAGGACTCCTGGGAGCTGTTCGACCCATTGCCCTTTGTATTCGGAGAGTCTCTTTTTCAAGGTATTCATTATTGTTTGTTGGTAGCTTCGGCTTGACCGTTCGAGGCCGGATGTCTTGGTGTAGAGAAGGAGAGTTTGATGTTCCAATGGTGACAGAAGTCTTGGAATTTCGAACTTATGAATTGAGAGCCGTTGTCGGTGACTATTTCTTTGGGGACTCCGAACCTGCAAATAACATGTTTCCATAAAAAGTTACATACCTCGGTATCCCTTATTCGTGCGAAGGCTTCTGCTTCGGCCCATTTGGTGAAGTAATCGGTCACGACCAAGATGAAGCATTTCTGATTTGATCCCTTCGGTAATGGTCCTATGATATCCATTCCCCATTTCATGAATGGCCAAGGTATAGAGGCAGTATGTAGGGGTTCTGGTGGCATATGGTTCGTTTGGGCGAACCTTTGACATCCGTCACATTTTTTGGTATAGTTTTTGGCGTCTTCCCTCATAGTTGGCCAATAAAAGTCGGCTGTCAATGCTCGATTAACCAGGCTTCTATGGCCTGAATGGTTTCCGCATTCGCCGTCGTGGAGCTCGGCTAGAACATACTTTGCTTGGATCGGGCTTAGACATTTCAAATATGGTCCTGAAAATGACCTTCTGTATAGGGATCCGGAAATCATGGCAAATTTTGGGGCTTTTGCTTGTATTCGTCTTGCTTCGATAGGCTCTTTGGGTAGTTCATTTTCTGTTAGGAATCTGCATAAAGGAGTCATCCAATTTACCTGGACGTCTATTGGGAGGACTTCGGAGTCGTCACCTTTCCACACGGCGGGCCATTTGGCGTATAAGATTTGGATGTTTTTGTCCTGGCTCGTTTGTACGGCAGATCCCAGATTAGCTAATGCGTCAGCGTGGCGGTTTTCCTCCCTGGTGATGTGTCGGGCTTCGATTTTTTCGAACTTGGTTGCTGCTCGTTTTGCAACCGCGAGGTACGATACCATCCTTGGATCTTTTGCCTGGAATTCTCCTTCAAACTGATTTATTATCAATTGCGAATCGCTCAAGACTCGTAGTTTTTTAGCCCCTAAGTCGGCTGCCAAATTTAATCCTGCTATGAGGGCCTCATATTCAGCCTCGTTATTTGTGGCTTTGAATCCGCATCGAATAGATTTTTCTGTGATTATTCCTTCTGGATCAGTTAGTACTAAGCCCATTCCACTCCCCTTCGAAGTGCTGGATCCATCGACCTGGAGGGTCCAGTACTTAGAATCATTATCTTCGAGGCTCGTTAATATTCTTCCGTCTGGGTTATGGGAGAAGTCGGCGATGAAGTCTGATAGGACTTGTGATTTGATAGATGTGCGTGGAATGAAGTCGATATCGTACTCCCCGAGTTCGATGGCCCATTTTGATAATCTCCATGTGAGGTCTAGCTTTCTCAATACAGCTCTTAAGGGGAACTCTGTGATCACTTTTATTGAATGACTTTGGAAGTAGGGTTTCATTTTCCTGGAAGTCATTACAAGTGCTAAGGCCAATTTTTCGAGCTGTGGGTATCTGGTTTCTGCATCTAGCAATGATCGGCTGGCATAATATACGGGATATTGTATCTCCTCGTCTTCTCTGACAAGCACTGCACTGATCGAGTTAGTAGAAACAGATAAATAAACAAGGAGTACCTCTCCGTCGATTGGTTTGGCTAGAAGTGGTGGACTCGCGAGATATTCCTTAAGGTCTTCGAGGGCTTTGGCGCATTCCGAAGTCCATTCGAAGACTTTGTTTTTTCGTAGAGTCTGAAAAAATGTTCGGTTTTTTTTTGAATATTTGGATATGAAGCGGCTGAGAGCAGCTAACCGACCGGTCAATTTTTGGACGTCTTTAATGTTTTTGGGATGTTGGATATTTCGGATTGCTCTGATTTGGCTGGGGTCGGCTTCGATTCCTCTTTTTGTTACTAGGTATTCTAGAAATTTTCCAAAAGTTACTCCAAAGGCGCATTTGGTGGGGTTCAACTTCATGTTATATCGTCGTAGGACTTCGAAGGTTTGTCGTAGATGTATAACATGGTCTTGAGCCCGTACTGATTTGACTAACATGTCGTCGATATATACTTCCATTGTTATCCCGATGAGTTCTTCGAACATTCGATTTACGAGCCTTTGATATGTTGCACCTGCATTTTTTAGTCCAAAAGACATAACTTTATAACAGAACATACCTCGATGTGTAATGAATGTTGTTTTTTCTTGGTCTTCGAGGTGCATTAGTATTTGGTTGTATCCTGAGAATGCGTCCATAAAACTCATGAGCTCGTGGCCTGCCGTTGCATCGACTAGTGCGTCTATGTGCAGTAGAGGGAAGGAATCTTTGGGGCACGCCTGATTGAGGTCGGTGAAGTCTATGCATAAGCGATTCTTTCCGTTCTTCTTTTTTACCACTACGACGTTGGCTAGCCATTCAGGGTAATGAACTTCGCGGATATGCCCGTTCTTTAATAGTTTGTTGACTTCTTCATCCACGATTTTGTTTCTTTCCGGGGCGAATTTGCGTCTTTTCTGCTTGACTGGAGTTTTTTCTGGGTCTACCTGCAATTTGTGAGTTATAATGGAGGGGTCGATACCTGTCATATCCTCAAACGACCATGCGAAGCAGTCGTGATGTTCTTTGAGGGATTCGATCAATAGCTCCCTGATGTCTGAGGTTAATCTGGACCCGATGGATACTTTGTGATCTGGGTGTTCGGGATGAATTTGTATTTCATCGAGGTCTTCAATTTTTGGCTCTTCGTAACCTCGATCTTCAAGGTTTGATGAGGTTGAGCCGACCTCTATTTGGTTAACCTCGATGATTACTTTCTGTTTGAATGTAGTGACGTAGCATTCTCTTGATGAGATTTGTTCTCCTCGTACCGATCGGACTCCCCATGGGGTAGGGAACTTCATGATTTGGTGATATGTTGAGGGTACTGCCCGAAGTTCGTGGATCCATGGTCGTCCCATAATCACGTTGTATGCTGATGACGCGTCTATTACTTGAAATTTTATGAAGAGGTTGAGCCCTTCGATGTAAGTGGGAAGCGTGATCTCTCATAATGTTGTTTTATGCTCTCCGCTGAAGCCGATCAGCGTTGTGGATTTCTTCACGATATCTGTTTCTTTTACCTGCATTTCTTTTAAAGTGCTAAGGAAGATCACGTTAGAGGAACTCCCGTTATCGATGAGAATTCTCTTGATTAGACAGTTCGATATTAAAAGTGAAATAACTAGTGCATCGTGGTGCGGGAGTGAGAGTTCAGATGCTTCGCTACTAGAGAAGCTGAGGGTTGTCTGATCATCAGGTTTTGCTTCTTTAGGTATGTTTGTCGTATATTTGAGGGATCGGCAATGCCTCTTCGCTGATGATTGGGAGATGCCACTGATCTCTGAACCGCCGGTTATGCAATTTAGCGTCCGATCGATTCTCGGGGGTTCGGCAGGCTGAGTTCCTGTAATATTGTCTCTTCTGTTCCAATTTTCTCTTCCTTTAGGGGTCAGGAGGTCAGCTAAGTGACCTCTTTTGAGGAGCTTGATCACCTCGAGTCGAAGAGCGATGCAGGCGTCTGTTCTATGTCCATGGTCGTTGTGGAAGTCGCAGAATTTATTCCTATCTCGCTCATTGTCAGGTGTTCTCATCTTTGGAGGCCATTTGACGTTTTGGCCGAGTCCCTTCAATGCATTTACGGCTTCCGAGGGAGTTATACAAAGATTATATTCGGGTAATCTCCTGTCCTGTCGTTCGGGTAATCTTCTGTCTCTGGGGTCGAATCTGGGATTACGAGGATATGGGTCTGATCGATATCTTTCATTTCTGGTGTGAGGTCTGTGTTCCTTGCGAGGTTGATCATTCTGAGGTTTGAATTTGGACGAGTTTGCTTCGTCTTCTTCCCATTTGATATGTGCCCATGCTTTGGCGAGGACGTCTTCCATTGTCTTGCACGGGTATTTTGTTAATTCTTTGTAAAGATCTGAATTTCTTTTAAGGCCTTTTCTGAAGGCCGACACGGCGGTATCGATGTTGCATCCCGGGATTGATACTTTTTCTCTGTTGAATCGACCTACAAAGCTTCGTAGGGTTTCTTCCGGTTTCTGGATTACTGTGTAGAGATCGTCGGCGTGCTTCTCGATCTTCCGACTACTAGCGAACTGTTCGACGAACAGGTCGTTGAGTTGAGCGAAGGTGGATATCGAAGAGTTTGGTAGATTTGTAAACCATTGGAGTGCTGGTCCGGATAAGCTGCTTCCAAATCCCTTACACATCCCGGCTTCTCTGCTTTGTCGTGGGATTGGAGTTGTGAACATCCTTTGTTTATATTGTGCTATGTGGTCGTCGGGATCGGCAGTGCCATCGAACAGTTTCATAGATGGGAAGGTAAACTTCGGAGGCATCTCCACAAAGCTGATTTCTTCTGTAAAGGGCGAATCTGCAAAGCTTGTCGGGGCCGTTTTGCGAATGGGGGTGGGAACTCCGGGAATTCGTGTGAGCATTTCCTCCAACCGTTTTAGCTTGTTCTCGACCTCCATTTCGGGTTGAATTTCGATGTATTCAAACCCTGGTGGAGGTCTCAGATACGGGTCGCCAGCATCCTCCTTGTTTTGTTGACCTTCGCTGGTCCCTGCAATATTTTGGTTAGCAGTTTCATTAGCTGAATTTAAAAGTACCTGTTCGCGTAGTTAACTGGGTTTTCGAGTTCGAGGAGGTTGTCGATGAAATCCGTTAGGGGATTGATTTGACGAACTGAATGTTTCCATCCGAGCTTTGAGAGCTGAGTTTTCTGTTTGAATGGCCGCGAGTTCCACAACGGTGGAGTCGAGTTGTTGTTGGATCGCTCGCAGCGCCTGGGTAATATCTCTGTTTCCTCCTGCGGGGGAGGTTGTTGATGGCGAATCCCTTCGATTGTCTTGAGGATTCGGGGTCGTATTGCTTCGGCCGTCGACTGTCATCCTAGTTATGGTTGATCAGAGCCTCACAGTGGGCGCCAAATTGTAATCGATCGATTCTTACAATTAATTTTGATGTAACGTTCGAGCTCTGACCACCTATTTGATCTCTCGAGGCCGAAGAAAAGAGTCTAGGGTACGATGAGTTTTTACGTACATAAGAATGCGAGTGTAGAGATAGCTTGATTGATCAGAAAATTGTCCTCCACCTTCACTCCCTTGCTTCAACTATATAAGACGAGTTGTTTTAACCTCTTTTCCTAAAAATAAGGGATTCTCCTTTATTTCCGGGGTTTGTTACTTATCTCCAACAGGGTTTTGACCGAGTCTCGTTTATCTCTAAACGTTTTCTTTTTGACTTGGTCTCCTATCTACGAGTTTTAAAATGGTGCAACTTTCATCCCTTGTCTATCGTCAATCTTTCGACCTCTGACCGCTAGGCCTCGATGTGCAGCTTTTAAGCCCCAAGACCCTTGAACGGATATGGGCTTTATATACTGGACTTCGATAAATTAGACCTCTACAGTATGTGATTTTTTTCTAATTTTTTAGCAAATTATAATTTATTTATTTTATTAGAAAAAAGATATTCTAAAATATTTAATTAATCAATGTAGAATAATTTGTATAAGTTAATAAAAATATTTTTTACTTCATAGAAAAATAGTTTAACATTTCAATTTTTCATTTCAATATATTAAATTATATCAAACACATAAATATTTTAAACCATACTAATTGTCAGAATAGAAATGATCATTATATTCTATTCAATTCCGCCATATCAATCGCGTCCCTAATGTTTTTAACTTATTTTTTAAATTTTATTTACCGTCAAAATTTTCGACGCCTGAAAACTAACTGAGCATGCCGAAATTCTTTTGGAAAAAAAAAATGAGAATTCTTCAACGTGGTCCGCTTTGAGTCAACTTTCAGAAGAATTTTAACGAATAGTAAAATTTATAAAATTTTGAAATGTATGGGATTCTGTTGTAATTAACTATAAGTTGGGAGTATTTTGTATAAAAAAGGTAAATTACTGTTTTGGGTCCACGCATTTTTAAATTTTTTTGAATTGGATTCCTTTATTTTACTTAGTTAAAATGAAGTTCATTTTTTAAAAAATAAACTAATAAAAAATGAAAAAATAATTAAATAAAAATAAAATAAATACAAATTAATTTTTTTAAGGAAAAATTTAAATAAAAATAAAAATAAAATATAAATTTAATTAATTTTTTTGAAACCATTGTAATTTTATGTTTTATTTTTATTTATTATTTAAAAAAATCAAAAAATAGTTTAAATTTTTTATTCATTTTTAAAATTTTAAAAATAAATTGCAAAAAAATAAATAATTTAATTTTTATAAAATGATGTAATTTTATTTTTTTTTCAAAAGAGAAAATTAAAAAAAAATCAAACAATAGTTAAATAAAATAAAAAAATCAATTAAATAAAACTCACATTTTTAAAACTATTGTTTTAATTTTTTACAAAAAATAATAAATCAAAATCAATTTATAAAATTATAGTGGTTTTAAAATAATTAATAATTTTTTTTAATGTTTAAATAAATTTTTACTTAAAAATTCAATATATATATATATTTATTTATTTTTGTTTATTTATTTTTTCAAATTTTTTTTATTTTTATTTTTATTTTTAAATTGGATCACTGTACTATTAATTTGGTTAAAATGAGGTTCATGTACTATCAATTTAGATAAAATCAAGTCAAATTGATAGTACATGGACCTTATATTAACCAAATTAATAATATAAGGACTTCATTTTAACTAAATAAAGCAGAAGAACCCAATACGAAAAATTTAAAAATAAAAGGACCAAAAAAGAGTTTGGCCTTTAAAAAATTCAAATATTGAGGGTAGTATTTAGCCTTATATTATAAATGGTTTCGAATCGGTCGTATATACAATATTTTTTATTCTTAAATGTTGTAAGTAGTGTTGTTGTTTTTTTTTAAATGTTCTCACGTGGGGATTATAAAATATTTACTTTTATTCACTAAAAAAAAACTACTTTTATATTTTTATAATTATAGAACGGGTCTAATGGATATTAGATACCCCGCTGATTCTGTGGTTTCGATTTCTCATTTCTTACACATCTTATTAAAATAAAAAGGGTAAAAACACGTCAAATCTGCTTGCATTATTGAATTTTCTCACCAAATTTTGTTGCAATTTTAAAATTGTATCAAATCTTTTTGTGTTTTAAAAAAAAGTTGCATATTTTTTTTTGTTTTTTTCGCCAAAAATGTTCTTATTTCCAATAAAAATTTAAGTGCCCAACAACAGATAAATAAATGTATGAAAGTTGTCTATATACTTTTTCAGAATATGTGGGGATTTTATGCAATTGTAAAAAATACAAGGTAGTTGTGTGCAAATTTTCGATAACACACAGTGATTTGCACACACTATACCCTAAAATAAATCTTGAATTTGGGAGTTTGAATTTTGTTAAAATTAAACTGTATTTTCGTAGGCCAATACATATTGAATATCGAGCTATGAAAATTAACTAATTATTCTCTGTTCAAATTTTTAAAATCCGCTTTAGATGAGATGATTTCGAAATGGGGGAATTTATATGCTCATATTCATATAATGTCGTTTCCATTTATTTTATCTATTTTGACGAACAAGATCTTCTGTTCTAATTTGGTATTGTATCTCATATTTCATTAATTGTATGTATGTTATGTGTATTTAAAAATTTAAATATTTATTTATTAAAAAATTAAATTAAATAATTGGAATACAAGATGGAACAACAAATTTAAATTGAGGATCGCGTTTGCTATTTCGAAGTCGAACCAAATGAGATACACTAAACATGATTTGCAGTCATAAGATTTTTTATTAGTTCCCCTCAAATAATATAAATTAATGTGGATTAGTTCCGTCAAGAACACCTAAAAGATGGATACCCCACTATTAAAAGAAAACATAACCTTCCCTTAATTAAAAAATAAAATAAAATAAAAAGCTATATCCCATGATTAAGAGACGATTTATTAATGAAGTATATTTAATATGAACTGTACATTATATGCAGAATTTATCATAATATGCACAACTTATTTACAACAGCAACAAAACAAGAATCTTACTATATAAGTAGCACACATGGAAATCTATATGAGCTTGTTTATTCCATGGATTTATAACTGGGTGCATATATAGTTTTGAGGATAAGAGGATTGATAAATCTCATCACATTTTTGGAGTGAGATACATATCCCCCATATTAGCACTCCCAACCAAATTTATCACGGATTTTGAGTTATCTTTAATTTAATATGAAACAATGTAAACATAGAATATATTTAGATAGTTTTATTAATTCACCATTATCTATCAAAGTAAACAAGGCGTAAGAATGTAAACAATGTAAACATAGAATATATTTAGATAGTTTTACTAATTCACCATTATCTATCAAAGTAAACAAAGAGTAAGAATGTAACCATCACGTAAGTTGGTACGCATAAATCATTCATCTTGCTCTCGTGTAAAAGTGCAATACTGTTTACAATTAAGCAAACATTTTAATCATAATGATTTCATCGTAGATATCTCATCCATTAATTGTAGGGGGACACATTTTAGTTACCATTAATAAAAATAGGGTTAATTGTAAAAAAAAATCATGACTTTTGAACAAATTTGCAATTTAAACGCCACTTTTAAAACGTCGCAATAATAATCTAATTTTTTGATTTGTAGCAAATTCAACACCTCCAATTTTTTTTCGATGATCAGATTTGGGATGTAACAATATTTTTCTACGTATTCATATAAATCCAGGTTTGGAGTGTTAAATAAGAGAGTTCTTATTGTGCAACGTCAATTTTCTAGTCGTTGAAATTTTTTTAGTATGTCTATTTTGCTATAAATCAAAAGGTTGGGTTATTATTGCAACGTTTTAAAAGTAATGTTTAAATTGCAAATTCGTTCAAAAGTCATAAATTTTTTAGCAATTAACCCATATATAAAAATATAATAAAATGTTGTTGAAAATGTAAAAATATTATAAGTTATAAGGCGTGTAATGGTTACATTATTTTTAAGAAAACGACTACAAATTTTCTAACTAAAATCACAAAAACGATTTAGTAATATTTTGAGACACTCAAATAATCATATTGTGAATCTAATGTATCATGTCAATGAAAAGATTATACGTATTATATCAATTTTAATTTTATAAAAATGTTTCCCATATTCCAAAACATCACACACACACACGCAGAACAAAACTCGCGAGATCAAATTTATTGGTTAAAATTCTGATTCAACCCTATATTTTTATAGCACATTTAATTTATAATTCTTAGAAACTTTTGTATAAGATCGTATTGAAAGTCAAATTTTGTAAACATGCTATATCTATTTTGATATTAGATTGTGTTAAAATTCAGATATTAACTCGTCTTATGAATTTTAATCCGTAAGACAAACTCACACAAGATTCCATCTTAATAATATTTTTGTTGGTGTGAATTGTGTTTAAATTTGAATCTTGACCCGTCTGATGTAATATATATACATATATATGTGTGTGTGTGACGTATAGGCTAAAGCGTGACAAACGCCTAAGGTGTTGTTCGGATGTATCTGCGTGCCTACATGTATATACGGATGTAACCGATGAATTAATTATAAAGTATGACGTTAGTCGTTTAGAATATTTGGCAGCGTCCCCATATATATAGGCTCCACCGTTAGCTTTAATGATTGCGTATTTGGTTGTATATACATATTTATCTATATGTACAAAGGTAACAAATGAATTATAAATCGTGACGTTAAGTCGTTAATTATCTAGGTATTTGATCAGAGCAGATCCTATGTTGCCATTTGCGTTACATTTGGTGTTGTATAACTAAGTTTTTTTTTAATATACCCTAACTGGGGATGGATGAACTCTAAATGAAAAATTAAAATAAAAATAAATCATAATAAATTAAAAAAAATAAAATTTTTAAAAAAATATTAAAGAATTGTAACTGGGAATGCAACATGATTTGCAACATACGATCCCATTTTGTATTTGGCATTGTTTGCATTCTTACATGTATACATACGGATGGATTGTAAATACAGGTAAATGCACGAATTTCAATGTAGTCATACGAACAATTTTTTACTAAAATATCTATTTCAAGTAAATAAAAATAAATAGTATGCTGAGATGTATTTCATGTTATGCAAGTGGTGTGAATAATTACCAGCTATGACTTACCGTAAGACTTGACATATTTTACCCTGAAACATGGGAATCTACGAAACCATCGGCCCATCCGATTATACTAATCTTTGTCTGAACGCTCACACGCCGTGATAATAATCTTCAAAAACAGAGGAAGAAAAAAAAAACATTAAAAACCCCAAATGTGAACAGAGGGAAAAAAAAGGAAAAGATTTTGGGGGCAAATTTACATAGGTATAGCTGAACTGTAAGTGGTCTTCAAATGTCGTGCATGCATATCGTTGCACCCATTTCCTTCTGCATGCCAACACGCTTTTTTCTATCTCCTCCCGCTTTCTTTCTCTCTCTAACACATATAGATACACGTCCATGAATCTATTACCACATCGTCTTTTTGGTTTTACTATATTCAATTGGATTTATTTATGGCATTAGCGGAATCGGCCACCGACCGCCGCCGTTGGTTTTTAACTTAGGTTTCCCTTTTTTGCTGTTTTGTTTCCGGTCTCAGATTCAATTTAAGGTTTCACCTACATGCTATCTGCAATTGGGCACATGGGTTTTATTTATGTTTAAGGATGTTCGCATGCGGACGTTGGATTCATTAGATTTGAACGAGGTGAGTGGAAAGATGTGTTGTTTTTTTTTATTTGCAATTACTGAGGAATTTCAGTTTCTGATATGGAATAGTGCTGTTTATTTTGTGATTTGAGATGTGGGAATTTCTCGATTTTGTTTGAATTAGTTTGATCTGGGTGTGAAGAGTTGGGCTTTTAGGGTTTTGATCGTGACGAGTTTGGGTTTGGGGTTTTAAAGGAAATCTTGAGTTTTAAAAACAGAATTTGCGAGAAATGGGGTCGAAGAATTGCATGAATGAGGTGTGCCGAGCAACGACGTCGTCGGATTCCAAGAAAGGTTGGAGCTTGAAATCAGGTGGATTCGCTACGCTTTGTTACAAGTGCGGGTAATTTTCTTAAATCCCAATTCTTGCCCTGTTCCTCATGTTGTAGTTCATCACCATTCCAGGTCTGATTTCAATTTCTCAAGGGCAGTTTGGGGATGCTTTATTTGATTCCTGAAATATAGCTAAACTGCAGATTTTCCTATATTGTTACTAGGAATAGACTTTTCATTTGATTGCCTTTTGATTATCTTTTATCTATATTTAGCATATATTTTTCTTGAAATTCTTTTTACGCCAGGTTTAGCCCTTTTTTCTCTAGAATTGTTGAAATTTAGCTTCGTGGCATCCAGTTATTTGCTTCTTCTATTTTGCGGTTTTTATTTGAAAAAATGATAAAAAGTTGTCATTTTGACTGGATTAGTGATGGACTAATGCAAAATTGTAGTTGGTGATGGGAGCTATTTGATATTTTACATCCATATTCATAAGTGTTTTACAATCGCAGCTAAGTTGCTTGGGAGCATTTCTTGTGGTTACGTATTTTGTATCTTGTTTGAAGAATTAAAGGTTTATTCTTTTATAATTTCATCGTGTTCATACCAAGGTAAAGAAGTAACACAGTACTGTTTGCCACATGTCATGATGTATATACACCTCTGACTGAAAATCTGATTAATTGTTCAATGGGTTGCTAATGTTTCTAGCTCTAACTATGTTGCATATTGCATGATCATTGCATGTCATCTGCTTTATACTAATTTGGACTGGCAACTTATTTCACTCATCTGTCTGGTCGATGTGTTCCTTCTCTGACTACATTTTTTGCTTGTTTCTTGTTCTGATGTATCTTGATGTGGATTTCAGATCTGCCTACGAGAACTCTGTTTTCTGTGAAACATACCATTCAGACGAATCTGGTTGGAGGGAATGCAGGATATGTGGGAAGGTAATAGTATTTTTGCTTCTACACCTTTAGTGTACTCCCTTTTTATTGTCTAACACTTTCTGCTTTCGTTTAGCAGATTGTCCACTGTGGATGCGTTGCTTCAAGGCATCTATTTGAATACATGGAATTTGGTGGTGTTGCATGCATAAGTTGTGCTAAGCGTTTGGAAATTCATTCTCCACAACCAGTACAGGTTATAGTTCACTACGGCTTGAAAGATGCTAGCTCTATACCTTTTACCAGATTTTTTTTTTTCAAACAGATTCTTTTTAACTTCTCCAAAAGTTGGATGGTCATAGCACTCTAAGAACTATGGTATTTATTGTAAGCCCTTCATCATTTCTGAAAATAAAATCATGCATTGGTTAAGAATTTAGTGGATGGACTCTATTACATCAAGTATATTACTAACTTTTATCTTACACAATGAGATGAGTATATCTACCATCAAATTGTAAGCATGCAGTGTACTTACCTTCCTATCCATTTTATCACTTTCTCACATCATGGATCATGTTCTGCTGTGTGTTGCGATTCCTGTTAAAACATTTTTGTATTTTCACTGCATCTCATGTAATGTTATGCCGATACATAAGTTTAGCCACATGCTTATGTTCGTATATGAGTTAATTGGTTTTTGTACTCAATACTCAAATTATTTTTGCAGATTCCTTGTGATATTTCAAGTGACAAATCTGCCAACAAAAGCTGTACTAGGGATGCCCAGTCTATAGTTGCTGAACATAGAATTGATGATGAGAAATTTAGCACACGGAAGCTTCTGCAGCTAACCAGGGCTATAGGGGCCAATAATGTAACTTCAGCAACTGAGCAACTTAAAAAAGAAGAATCTGTGCTTAGATCTCCTGAAAGTAGTAAACACGTACAGAATAACTCCCAAAATTGTTCGTCATCTGTTTTTGTCAAATCCGACTACAGCAGACCAAAACAGGGGGTCAAAGATATGTACGAATCTCTGGCTCATCCATCCCTAAAATTCTCTTTGACTACTCCGTTGAGTAGTTCAAACAGTGTGCTGCCTATTTCTGGGGGGCCTGTACCTGCTGGGATTGTTGAAGGAAACGAACAGTCCAAAGGTTCTTCCCAACATGGGCAAAGGGCACGCCATATTTCCCCAAAGCCCCCCAAACCAAGCCCAGGAGCAGGCTCGGAGGCGAATAAAGGATCTGCTTCACAAACACGTGTTCCTAGACCTCCTGCTGAAGGTCGTGGCCGCAATCAGTTACTTCCTCGTTACTGGCCTAGGATCACAGACCAAGAATTGCAACAGTTATCTGGAGAGTATCCATGAATATACATTTTATGTGCTGTTATCTCTTTTTCCTTTTAATCCTGTTCCTGTATGTATGGTGGCTTCAATTATTTTGTGCCTGCTTTAGATGTCTTTTTACATTTATCAAGTATTTGCCTTAATCATTAACTTATAGTTTAAAATCCACTATTGTACCATTGTTTGAGAAGACTCTTAGTGCCAGTGATGCTGGGCGAATTGGTCGCCTGGTCCTTCCAAAAGCATGTGCTGAAGTAAGTATTTAGTTTTGACTTTATGCAGTATTACATAGAAACATTTAAAAGTCTGGATCTTTTCTTTTTTATTCATATATTTTGTGCAACAAAATAATATGTTGGGCAGGCATATTTCCCTACTATCAATCAATCAGAAGGTATACCAATAAGGATTCAGGACATAAAGGGCAAAGAGTGGACATTTCAGTTTAGATTTTGGCCTAACAATAATAGCCGGATGTATGTTTTGGAGGGTGTAACCCCTTGCATCCAAAATATGCAATTACAAGCTGGTGACACAGGTATATCCTTTTTCTTGCGAGTCATGCTGAACATTGAGATGATATATTTTCTTTTATTATTTTTTATGAACGGAATCTTGTTATATTAAATCATGACATTTGGTAAGAACCTCGTTCAATGTCGTATGTCAAACGAATTTTTTTTTTGGCTTTAATCACACTTATTAAATAATTTGTTTTATTGTTTTTCTTCCTTGTTTCTGAGGTTGATGGTAGTTCTATGAGTTATATGCTAATTCATGTTCGAAACCTTTGGATCTCTTAAGTATTTGGTGTGATGCTTTGTCTTGGCTTTACTATCAATTGCTACATCTCTTATAGCTTATATGGTTTTACTATTTGATGGATATTAACTCCTTTGTTGTGATGCCTTCTTTGCCTTTTGTTTAGTGATATTTAGTCGAATAGATCCTGGGGGTCAACTTGTCATAGGCTGCCGGAAGGCAGCAAATAATGCTGATGTACAGGTCAGAAACTTTAGGCATTACCCTCTTTTTCTTGCCTTTTTCTCTTGTGGGTTGTTTCTAGATTATCTGAATTATGACAAAATTTTGACATATATTCTCTGGCAACAAGTAGGAGTCACAAGCACCTGCAGCCTTAAACAGTGATTGTCCTGGAGAGGCATCATTTTCAGGGGTTAATGATAATCCAACTTCTGTATGTTCTTACCTGCTATTTTGCCATGACTATTCCTTGATAATTTTTTATACTATTCTAATCGAGATGCTCTATGTCCCAAATGATATGAAGAATGGAGGCAGAGTATCTGATGATTCACAACCGCAGAATATGACCATCTCAGAGAAGAAAAAGGCTAGAAACATTAAAAATAAGAGGCTTCTCATGCACAATGATGATGCTACAGAACTGAGAGTCACTTGGGAAGAAGCTCAAGAGTTGTTTCGTCCATCTCCATCTGCCGAACCAACTGTTGTCATGGTTGAGGACCATGAATTTGAAGAATTTGAGGCAAGTCGTTTTTTAGCAACCATCATTTTCCCTTTGCTACTGTTTTCCTTGTTCATATGTTTCTTTTAGCCCCTGGTAAGGATAGTGTTAGGGCATTTCAATTTTTGGTTCCATAGTAATTTTGTTTTGATTATTGTCTTATATTGTTTAGGAACCTCCCGTTTTTGGAAAGAGGACTATTTTCATATCTCGACCTTCAGGGTAAGGATTATCACACTTAATATCACTAAAACTTTTCCGTTACTTCTCAGGAGTTTTCAACCAAATATGGATGATTTTGCCTTTGGTTTCTTATGTAATATCTTGGTCCTGTAATTCAAATCTCTGCTCAAGAATCATGTGGAGAAAACAGTTTAGATTCATGATATCGGTACTAATGATTTAGAGTTATCATAATTGGACATTGAAGATGAAACGTACCTTCAAACATAGGCATCGGGTTAGGAGGGGTGCGTGATGATATATAAGATGAAAACCCTTCTAACAAGATAGCATTCTGTGTTGGTTTTTTGTTCGACGGTTAATATCCGATTGACTTGTGTTTTTTCAAGGCTTCCTGATATTTCAGCAAAAAGATTTGTGCGACGACTACTTCAAGTGGTTGAAGTTGTATACAAGTGCTAGATATCATATAATGGTGCATAGACCTCTGGGGTATTCATTTTGTTCTCTTAACAACGAGATTTTTGCAACGACTACTACAAGTAGTTGATGTTTTATCTAGGGCTAGATATCGTTCGACTAACTTTACTCTTGAATACACCATCCTCATCTGAAAGTGTTATTTTATCAGTGAGCAAGAACAACTGGCTCAATGCGATAGTTGCTCAAAATGGCGAAGGTTGCCTGTGCATCCTCTTCTTTCTGCAAAGTGGACATGTTCTGATAATATCTGGGACTCAAACAGGTCAGCAAATTTAAAAGGAGTTTAGTATAATGGGGTTGAAAATATTACAAAATAAAGATATCTCTAAAATCATAGAATCGATCCTCACG
The DNA here is from genome assembly GCA_026008535.1 of Perilla frutescens. Taxonomy (NCBI): domain Eukaryota; kingdom Viridiplantae; phylum Streptophyta; class Magnoliopsida; order Lamiales; family Lamiaceae; genus Perilla; species Perilla frutescens. Next base: position 5,366,953 of record BRKX01000012.1, on the reverse strand, counting down.
TTATGACTTTAGCTGACAAGAAAATTTCTGCAGGATCACTGAACTGAATGATAACGAAATTTAGGACGGATGACTGATACCGCCGTTCCTGTTGGAACAATTACTAATTCAATTCTTTGATCTAAATCTTCACACTCAAATGCATACATCAGGAGTTCTGCCAATATGATTTCTTAGTTTATAGATTTTCTGGAATAGTCAATTGTTGATTCTATTGATTTTCCTTATGAATTACTGACAGTTTAGACAAACTTTGGTTGTTCGGTCACTGCATAGCAAACCGAAGCTTCCAAATTTGGTGTTGATAAAACATTAAGCCCTTCTGCTAATAGGAATTTTGACTCTTATGGTGATTTTTTGCAGGGGCTCGTGTTCTGATCCACAGGATTTAACCCCGAAGGATCTGGATTCCTCTAGTGTTAACAAAGGTAAGGGGTTCATCTAATTTGAAGCTCCCTCCCCCCGCCCCTCTCAAACACACAAACACATGGGAACTCGAGCACACCATCAATTAATAACACATGTGCTCACCTCATGAACAGACACCACACTTACACGTGCATGGTAACATCCTCTCGTTAGAGGCTTTTTCATCTTCTGGAAAATCTTATTAGGGTGAGATGAAAATTGATCATTCTATTACTTTTCAGTCATTTACTCCTGAAAAGTGTTCAACATCTACTATGGTAATATCTTTTTTCTCTGCAACCACCGGTGCAAAGCTAATTGTTTTTCAAAGTTTTTTTCTAAATTACTTAGAATTGCAGATTAATTCGCAAAAAATTTGCTCGGCCCCCTTTCTAAATTAGATTGGACTGTTTCCAGTCACCACTTTGTCATTGTACTCCTGTATGCAGGAGCAAAGATAATTTGAATTTTTTTAGCGACTTTTTTCCTTGCACCACCTTATAATAGGAATTACCTTATCTAATTTCGGCACCTATAGTCAAGTTCCTCTTTTGATGAGTTAGTATCAATATACTTTTCATTGATGACTGCAGTACTAATTTTTCATGTTACTATGATCGATATGTTGCTCGTGGTACATGATGTATTTGGCCTCTAGTCATGCTAATAATTTGGTTAGTTCGACGATCCGGGGCTGTGTATATCTGAAGATTTTATTCGTCTCCCCTCCAGATCATAAGAAGCGAAGGATTTCAGACAGCACGGCATCAAAAGAAGGGGAGCCGTCTGGCTTAGATGCGCTGGCGAATGCTGCAGTTCTAGGTGACAACATGGGTGACATTGGAGAGTATTCAGCCGGAGCCACCACAAAACATCCACGCCATCGCCCAGGCTGCTCCTGCATTGTCTGCATTCAGCCGCCGAGTGGAAAGGGGAAGCACGAGCCTACGTGCAAGTGCAACGTCTGTCTGACCGTCAGACGGCGCTTCAAGACACTAATGATGCGCAAGAAGAAACGACAGTCAGAACGTGAAGCTGAGCTCGCACAGGAGAAGGACAAGTCTTCTGCCAAACTTGAACTCGAGAAGGAAGATATTGCAAGGCTCGCGCTTCTCAACATGAACAATCTGGAGAACGAAACGAGCAACAATGGGACACACATGGATATCGAGGAGACAAACAAGGGACAGCTGGACTTGAACTGCGATCCTCACCGTGAAGATGAGATTCTAGTAGAAGCATCCGGTATGAGCCTGACCACATTGAAGAACTCTGCTGCATTTCCTTTAGACGTGTACGTGGGGCAGAATGGGATGCCGAGCTTGGGACCTTGTTTGCTCTCCCGAGCGTCAGCTGCTAGCGCGGGAAATACTGCTGACGGCGGAGGAGGAGTGTCGGGAGAGGCAGATCGTGAAGACGGGGGGTCATGTCGTATGACTTCAGATGATATAGAGTTCTTAAATCGCTGATACTGCTTTAGATCGTAGATCTATATATCTTGTTAAACTATGTAGATATATACATATATATGAATATTGTTTTCGCTACGTGCTTCGTTTGTGTTGCTCACTCTCTATTTCACTCTCTCTCCTCAGCTGTTTCATACAACCTCCATTTGTGTGTGGATGGAGGAGAATGTGCATGTGTGTTTATACTTGATCGAATTCGCAAATACTAATAATGCAAGTGAAGAATGATTTTGTTGTTCATTTGCATTTCTTTCATTCAAGTCTTTTCTTGAGCTTGTGATTTTTTTTATTTTTTATTTTTTATGAGTTTTCTTGAGCTTGTGATTGTCATGACCATTATTAGGCTTTTATTCTTCAAAATCCCGTGGGGTTTGAATTTGCTCTCTCTCTCTCTCTCTCTCTCTCTCTCTCTCTCTCTCTCGTCGGTGATTAATAAGGTAAGCAAACTTTAGCAAGATGTGTAACACACGTTATCCATATGTTGTAAGGATATCTAAATTAATTACTCAAATTTGATAGATAGGTAAAATTAAAATATACATAATGTATTTATTTGCCCTTAAATAAACCCTAGCGTCTTTCTCATATTATTAAAGAAGAAACGATCTTATTCGGGAATAACCAAGCGATAGATGAATCATAATCACACGTAAAACAAAGAGTACTTTTTGTTTATCGAAAAACGCAGCAGATAATGTGTCAATTTTGGAGAACGATCCAAACAATAGAGTATTTTTGTCCTTCTCGATTACTCTATTCATCAATAATAGTCTAATGATAGAATTTAACAAAGTGGATCCGTGGCGCAATGGTAGCGCGTCTGACTCCAGATTAGAAGGTTGCGTGTTTCGATTCACGTCGGGTTCAATTCCCATTTTTTTAACCTATTTTTTTTCCCCTTTCCTCCCCCCCTCTCTCTCTCTCCTGGTTTGAAATTGAACCATTTTTTTAACCTATTTTTTTTCCCCTTTCCCCTCTCTCTCTCTCTCTCTCTCTCTCTCTCTCTCTCTCTCTCTCTCTCTCCTGGTTTCAAATTGAATATCTAAGTGGGAATTTGTTTCCCCTTTCCTCTCTATTTGGTCGATCATACGGGGTTATGTTCACAATAGTTTGAAATTGAATATCTCGTCTACTAATATATCTATGAACACTCCCATTTACTAGAGTTCAATTCGTGTTGATTATAATTTAGAATTAGATCTCTTATTAGTTCACTGAAGCTCGGGTTTGGAATTGCAAACTCATTTACTGAAACACAACTCGTGATGTATCTCGTCCACAAAACTCTAAAATTAGATAGGATAGTAGTTTTGAAAGATGATATTGAATGATCTCTCATGCGTATAATGTCACGTGTATAATAGATCACTGAAACTCAAATTTGGAATTAAAACCTCATTTACTGAAGCACAACTCATGATGCATCTCGTCCATAGAGCTCTAAAATTAGGTAGGAAGGATAATGGTTTTGAAAGATGAGATTGAACGATCTTTCATGTCTATTAATATCACGTGTATAATATTCACATGTGAAGATAATAAAATCGTTCACAATTTATGTGAAAATGATGAGCGGAGGACAAAAGTAAAGATTGTATTGTGCCAAAATGTATGCACACGGTTGGCAACTACAAAGCTAAGGAAATCCAGCGGGCCTACAATACGTAATACATATTATATATAAGTGGTATAGAAATGTATTTATGGTATGAGCCAATTGAAATATTAGGCCTGCATGCATCAAACATGAAACAAAACACATTCATGTTTTTACTCCTGTTTTGTATATTCACCTAACTTTTAACACCACTATTCCATTTCTGTAAATGGCTGGATAACGCGTAACCGGCCTTAAATCTTGCCATTTTTTATTTTTATTTTTATTTTTAACCTCCCCTCGTCCATTACATATCCCACACACACATTATATCTTTGGATTTCACAGAGGAAATTAAAGTCCAAATTGTTGGAAAGATGGGAGACAAGAAAACATTAGAAATGGCAAGAAAGGAGCTTGAAGAAATGTATGTAGGAGTTCCAGATGACTCTGTAAACCTCTCTTTCCAAGAATTGGCTCAAGTCATGCATAAGAATATTGCAGATAAGAAGAAGCAACTCTCTCCTTCCTCAACCATGGTGATGGACCCCATCTCCGAATCCCCAGCTCTAGCCAAACTCCCCAGCCTAGACTTCAACAGAGCCCTCCAAGAAGCATCCCACAACCACCAAATTGATCACTCCACTCCTCACCACCACCACACTCACCCCCATGGCTCCAGTTTTAGGCCTTCGCCCGCCATGGACCAAAGGAGCTTCGTGTATGATGATATGAGCCATGTGAGTGCCTACAGCCAACAGAGAGGCAGAGGCAGAGGCGGAGGAGAAAGAAGGCGGCGGCCGGGGATTCCCCACTCCAACATCTGCACCATTTGCTCCACCTACACCTACTTTTTTCGCCACCGTTGCCTGGTAATCTAACAAACAACTCACCCCCTGGCCTTCGATCAACATTATATTAATCTTGGAAATATATATACTGAATCATAGATTACATCTGTCAGGTTTGTGGGAGAGTCTATTGCAGGCAATGCGTTGCAATCGGAATGGGAGAGATGGCAGAAGGTCGAAAATGCATAGACTGTTTGGGGAGAAGATTCAGCCAGAGGTATATCAACAAGGCAGGAAATATAGGTTGCTGCTTGGGATATGGATATCCATCCACAGTTAAACAGCAAGAGCTCAAGTGGGCCGAGAAAGGGCCACGGACCACCGGCGAAACCGTCTACGGCCACCACCGCAGCATGGTGGCACCGACGCCTACAGCCACCGGAGCACCACCAACACCGATTAGCCATCACCACAATCCCCCTTCATTCGTCGCCAACTCTCCTTATTCACATAACACCCACCATTTCATGCCTTTATAGTCCTAATTTCTTGCAGTTTCGATTCTCTTACAACATTGTACCTTTCTTTCTCTCTTTCTTTCATTTTTCAGGTTCATTATTTTTTAATGAAACAAGAAATTTTTAAGGCTGCATTCATAGTTCACTAAACATGATCTACTCAAATCTTATTCAAAACTACAACTCATTCACACCTAATCAGTATTCAAAACTACAACAACTAGTTAATGTCAGCTAATCTGAATTCTTACATGATCTGTACTAGAACTCGAAGAAAGCCCGAGCAACGGTTGCCGACAAGTAGGGCAAGATGAATGCAAAATCAACCATCTATCTATACACTTAACATGAAAGCCATGGTTACACCTCGGAAAAAATCGAACATCTTCCCCTTCCACGAACTCTCCGATACAAATAGGGCAGTCGGTGGCAGGAATATCCATCCCCGCCTTGTAAGGCACCACCGGAATCCGGCTCAATGCCTCCTTCTTGAGACCGGTAGCAGCTGCCACCTGGTCTGGCGACTCGTGGGCGTACGTTGTGCTGCAGCGCAGGAAGCAACGTACGACCGAGTTAAGGCCGAGTGCACATAGCAATGCACAGAGCAGAGCAGCCAAGATTATGACCATATTGCCGTCGAAACTCGCGTCGCCATTGTAAGAGCCACTCGTCTTGTTGGCGTAGGTTGCAGGGACAGTGATGTCCGAAGGGTCCAGCAGCAGGCGATGACGATAACGGTAACACGCCATTGATCCTTCATGTATGATTCTTACAAGAAACATGTGATGATGAGAGAGAAATTGCTCGAAATAATCTTGTACTAGGATAGAGAAAGACGGGATTTTGAAGGCAAAAAATGGAGTGTTGGAATGATTCTAACACGATAGAAACGTAGAAAAGGTATCCAAATGGTCATTAAGATAAGAAAGAAAACTGAATAAAGGGGCTCTCTCTCTCTTATCTTGATCAAGAACTGGTCCTGCAAGCATAGCATAATACAACTTCTCTTCTGGAGAGAGAGAGAGAGAGGTTTGTTTACCTCAAATGAGCAATGGGGAAGGATCTGTTGCTCATATTCCTTAAGACACAATCATACAACGTTGAACAGTGACTTCTGTGGCAAATGGAGAATTGGTTGGCAAATGATAAATGCAAACGGACAGATCAGATATTTTTAACATGGAAAAGTTATCAAGATTTTTAAATTTTTTTTTTTTAGTTTGGTGGGATGTCAATCTTTAATTATCTGATTCTGACCTCAATCTGATCGATATTAGGGAGAGGAAAATTGACAGATAAGTTTTCTTGATTTTCAAGAAATTTGAATCGTGTATTTGTGGATCTCATATCATAACACCAATAGATATCTCGAGGAATGACGACAAAATCACTGCACATCTCAAGATTTTATTTCGAATCTTCTACTTATAATTTTGCGATGAGAAATTTTATTTACTCAACCAATTTTGTTAAAACCTCTCTCTCTCTCTCTCTTTCTCTCACACACACACACACACACAAACATGTGAGATGGCTCGACCTAAGAGTCGTTGGTGAGATTGAAACTAACTGCCAGCGGATGAAGGAAACTACTACTAGGAGTAGGCGCAGCCAAGAATTTGTATCGATATCAATCTTACCTTAATAATTCTATTTTCACAAAACCCCAACATAAAACCAACCAATACTTTCAAAGACTACTACAAATTCAAAGTTTCCAACTCTGCAGAACGCATCATAATTCATAAGCTTCAATTCTCAACTAAATTAAAAACCAGCATTTGTAAGAGCAAACAGAGCTCTAGAAAATTCTAGAACTATAAGTCGAGCTTGCAGTCAGGAAAAAACAAACACACAAACAAACAAAACAGCGCCAAGACATTGAAAATGGATTCAAGTATATCACAAATCTGAATTAACAGTTTAGAAAACCCACAATCAACATTTTTCTAGTTTTATTACATACATTAACTCAGGATTCAACTACCATTTCTTAAAACTATCCACCCTAAAACATGAGGATTTTCTCATCAATGACTTCATTTCATAGAACGGAGGTCTCTAGCAAACCTAATGAAAGGGCACGGTAAGTAAAGAATACCAACTCTTGCACCACTCGTGTTATCAAAAGCAGTAAAACCACATTCCCATACAGTTACTCACGTCACAGCGCAGAAAACAGGACAAAAACATATCAAGGAGAATAAAAGAATTGGCCGGAGTTGAACTCCGATTTCTCACCAAACACAGCTCACAGCATCAATGAGACTACTTGCAACTTCATGCCCATGGAGATACGGATCATAGCCATTTTGTCAGCCTTCTTGCACGCCTTCACGAGTGCAGAAACTCTAGATAGAGCATCCATTTTTTCGTGACAAAGTTTCTGAGCTCAATTTGAAATACATGGCCAACACACAACTGCAATTTAACCACTGATTCCGTTTGCACTTGTGCTGAAGACTGAAGAGAGGTCTGATAGCGCATGGTGCTGTTTGTTTAGAGGGACAAACTGAAAACGATTATGATCACCATTCTTAAAACACAGCCCCTCTCTCACAACATCATATATCTTAACATTACGTTCATAATTGCTACCAATCAACAATATACTGCATCTAACAAGTTCTCGATAGAAAGCTTTGTTTTATTTCATGGAATGGAACAATTGACCAAAAAAAGAGTTTACATATCATAAGATAGCTACCTACATAACACCCGATGGGTGATATTTATATCAACAGTCTAACATCTCCAGTTTTACTTCCCTGATTAACACGCAAAACATTTCAAAAGACTAACCTAACCAAACTTGAACCTACATGTAACAAATATACTGATGATTTACAATTCAACGCCTTCATCTACCAAAAGAAACTTGTTCCATGTCAAGAAGCTCATATCAAAAGTTGTACTTTTACATACAAATCCTAAGGATTCTCACTACCGCGTCAAGTTTCTCCATTTGTCCTTCAAATCAACCTGAATTGAACAAACATTAATAACTTCGATAAAACAAATATCAGAAATAATGGAAGAGAAGCTAAGATGTATACTTACTTCAGTTCTACCTTCAAACACGTCTTGGTACACAGTTAGGATCACCTTCCAATTCCCTTTTCCATACCTTTATGAAATTAAAGAAATCCTATTAAGCCCATATATTTTAGGAGACATTTGAAATAGGTCAAGAAGAGGAAATAGAAATGTTAGCCCAAAATTATAGAAGTAAACAACAAATCTTACTTAGCAAGAAGTGCATAGGCGTGTAATAATAGCAAATAAAAAATCCAAAGACCAAAAATAATCACCCAATGTATCAAGTTCTTCAACTGAAGAAAAGGGATTAACCAAAAGCAAAGCTGGAAAAAATATAAAAAATCATGTATTAAATGCCCAATACAAACAATTCAGAGATAGTGTCTTACTTTTCTACTCCAGCTCTCAGAGTATCTTCTTCCAGAAGGCTCCATCTCCGACCTTTCCTCCTCTTCTTTAAATTGTTAATTTCATATAGCTTTAAAGGCGAGGTGTTTATCCTCTTTGGGGTAGACAACTGAAGCACAGCCCTGCAAGCAATGTCTTCTTGTGACCCATCAATTGATTCATCCCACTGCAACCAAAACTCACAAAATAATAAATTATTGCCCAGTAAAGAAACAAATTATGATAACTTTCATAGGCAATCGACCATTCATCATCATTACTAACAGATGAAGTGACTGGATCTGGACTAAAGAAACTTCCTAAACCAAAAGGAAAAACACATGAGCTCGCAAAAAATGATATTTTGTTTACATGGGAATAGAAGGCAATACTCACACTTAAAAAGAATAACAAGGTAATTGTATGGAGTACCTAGTAATATTAGATTTTAGGTTTCAAAATAGTTGCACAACATCTAAAACTTATAGCTCAGAGACTAGCTATGTAGAAGACTCAAAGATCTTGTATCTTGTTAGCTATTAGAATATAATGATAACTATAAATGATCAGGTCATGAGAGCAAGTTGAGTAAATAGAAAAGTTTACAAGATTATTACCTCATACGAACGGGCCGAACGGTTCCGCTCCATCAAACTTGGCCTAGGCACATTGTTCGTGTTATCACTAGATTGAACAACCCCAGCAACATCAACAATAAATAAGTTGGGTCTACCATCATTGCTTTTAGCTGGATCTTGATTCTTATCTTGTCTTGCCTGACCAGAGATTGCTTCTGCAACTCGTAATGCATCAGGAAGGGGATCCTTCACAGCTGCTCGTAGCTCCATCGAACTCAACTCAAGGGCTTCCCGGGCCTTACTGACTTCTGCACTGCGTGGTGAACTATAATTCCTACATGACGGCCCTCTTGCCGTTTCATCAGAATCAACAAGTTTCGCTCCTCTAGAACTACCAGACGCCAATCCTCTAGGGCGTCTCACACCTACAAGCTTGTCTCTGAGCTTAATTTTTCCCTTGTGCAATTCTACGACAAGAAACACAAAGAAAACAAGACAGAAGTTTTAAAACATAAAAAATTAATGAAATGCAATTACATAAGCAAAACTCACAAATAACCAGCTCATCAACCAAACAGCCTCAGCTAACCTTTGCTCGCATTACTTCCATTCGTGGTTCGATCATTCATGGCCCGATCAACACGGCGTGAATGTGTTTCTTCTGAAGCTACTAGGTCAATCCCATTCACTCCAAGAATTTCCTGCAGACCCTCGTCATTCTTCACTCTCTCGGCCACCAACTCAAGAAACGAAGGACCCATTTTTTCTCTTTCTTCCCTCAGATAAACCCTAACTGCCTCCTCTGCTTGAACTCCCTCAAACTTCTTCAAAACACTGTCGCAGACACTATCATCCCACACTGCCGCCTCGATCTCGTCCTTCCACGCCCACAGCAGGTCCGAACCCAGCCCTCCCTTCTCCACAACTTTCTCCATTCTCCCAATTCTACCCCGCCACACCCTCTTCACCATCTCGAAAAACTTGAACTTGCCGTCGTCTCCACCCGCTTTCAGAAGCTTCAGCGTGCAATCCACCGCCACCGCACAATACGTCCGCTTCATCGTGTCGGAGACAGCCTCATTCCCTTGTCGGAATTCAATCTCCTCCAATTGCTCCAACAATTCGAGCGTTGTTTCAGAAACCAAACGCCCCGATACCTCCGACTCGAGTTTCTTCAACAAGAGCGACTTTTGCAAATGGGGATTGTTGTTTGGGAGCGGCAGAGCGCGGAGCAGGGAATTCAACACTCGGTCCTCGACCGGTTGGCGGAGAAAGAATTCAAGAACCCAGTTCGCGATGTCGGGATCAATATCCATGGAAGAATCAAGAAAGCATCAAAACCCTAGTTTGCAGAAGAAAACAAAAGGGGGGGACTTTTCATTCAAAGAAATATTGCTGTTGTTTGTTTGTACGGATTTAGTTTGAATTGGGGGTTCTGAAATCGAAAGGCACGTACAATTTGCAGAAAATTGGGGAAAATTCAAGGACGAGAGAAAGAAAGAGCAAACGAACTAAACGATTAAAGGGCTTGTTTGGTTTGGGTATTCCCGTTCTCGATAATATTTCTCTTTTCTTATGAACCATATCTCGATAATGTTTCTCTTTTTTAATGAACAATATGATTAGTGGGCTACAAATTAGTTCCCTTTTTTAGAATGAAATGAAAACATAACTATTTTTCAGAGGATTAATATCATATTCTATTTTAAATTATTGATAATTTTTCAATACTATCCAAACTTTCAATAAATTATAACTTAATATCTAATTTTTTCAATTTTTTTGATTCTATTCCGTGACCTAATTTTCGAAAATAGATCCATGGTGTGGATAGTCGGATGCTTAGCTTTAGGTGTTATTTTCGTATAGAATAAGAAAATTAAGTTCAAATATTATACTTCCACATATGATGTAGGCATTATCATTTCTATCGCAAAAAATTAGGTCGCATGATATGATCGAAAAATAAATGTTAAATTGTATGAAGGTTGGGATATTATTGAAAAATTGTCAATAATCTATACTATATATTAAAATAAAGTAGTGCATAATTTTTTAGAAGAATTTTTCCCGCTAAAAAATATCAAAGCATAAAATAAAATAATATTTATATTTTTTAATTGATTAAAATACTAATATGAGCAGAACGTAAAATATTATTTTCATGCAATATTGGAAAGTTAAAATAGCTCATACATGGTCATTTCACAATTTTTCAGATCAGATTTTAGAGAATAAACCATATTGCTCAAAAAATAAAATCGTCTTATATATCGTCACGCAACGCGTGGGTGTTAAACTAGTTTATGGTATAATATAGTATCCCTTTCATTTGTATAATAATGAAAATGTAAATCTTGAAAATAATAAAACATAACTCGGTTATTCTTGTTGTACATAATTTTCAGCAATTTTAGAGGCAAAAAGAATAATTGAGTTTATGTATTCTTATTTTTTTATATTTTTTATGGTGGGGTTATTGTGCATTTTTTTTTTATTTAACACAAAACTAGATACTTTTAGATGCATTAAAATTTGGTCTTTATATAAAAAATATAAATTCACCTACTTTAAAATTTTACAATTTTCGCACAACTTTTTAATTTTTGTATTTATACTATAACTAGAAATTCCCATGTGTTTTCCCCTTTTAAGTTTCTACAACAAGAAGGGAAATTTTATAATAAAAGAAAAATTGTATGAGTTATACGTTTAGAACTCACGCATGCTCTAAAAATGAGGAGACAAATATGACTTTGAAATGTAAGATGAATGATTTACTCGTGCATGTGTATTAAATATCTCGATTTAAAAAGGTAATTTAATTAGAGCTAGGTTCGGCCAATTATGTAATTGGGTTCACACCTCTAGCCCAAAGTTTCGGCCCATGCACATAGCTAATCAACATTTTTTCTTGATTAGGATGTTAGTTTAGCCTATGCGTTTACACGTCTAATATAATTCTCATATTTTTAATTCTCCCATAAATATCTCATATTATTAATATTTTTGGTATTTATTATCATATTTCAAGTTTGCCCAACTAAAAATAAAATAAAAATAAAAGCTTATATGTAGTTCGAAATAACCAACTATTTTACTTTTCAATTTGAGTTTGCTTAGGTGCCCTCAAAAAAATAAAATGCACTCGTGAATTTTTAATGGGTTATTATATTTTAGTACCCAACGTAATGTTTGAGGCCGTTAATACTTTTTCTTTCTAATATTTCAAAAATTACATATTGATGCATAATGTTTGCATAAATTATATAATGAAACGAACATGAAACTAATTTTCAGTAGTTCAAATATGACGTGGTTTACTGGAATCAATGGGATTGATGATATACAACCAACTAAAATATATACCAATCTCCTTAATTTTGCAAGTTACACTAAGTTTGGGATGTTATAAATTTTATCTCGTGCTAGATTCATTGGACTATACAAATATTGGGTATCAATATGTAGTTTCTAAAATATTGGAATAAAAGTATTAACGACTTTGAGCATTGAGTACTAAAATGTAATTAAACTTTTTTAAAACTCTCGTGAAGTCTTTTAGAATCACCCTATATTCCTTTGGGGTGGACTTGCATGCAGCAGGTCTGATATATGGTATTTCAGACGGGCCGGCCCAATACAATTTGGATCCAACCCAATAGAATTCAGACTCAGCCCTAATCTAAAAAAAAAAACTTTGTAACTCAAGCCCAATACAGAAAAATATACCCAAAGTTGAACATTGGCCAGCCACCGTCACGCATCATCCATCGCGATCGCGGAGGCCGTCGTCGCCGCCGTGAACCTTCGCATTATCACCGTCGACAACCTTCGCATTGACTTCAAATATCACGTCGTTTCCGTCGACGCCACCATTAAGAAATCACGAAGCTAAACTCGATCAAAATTTCATCTCAATATCTGAATTGGATCTGGATTCATCCAAATCGAGGTAAAATCAACTATGATAACATCATTGGAGTTACTTTTATAGAATTTGAGTTGAAAATCTGATTTCATAACTTGCTCCTCCGCCTCTGCTTTCGGTTTTACTGACGGCGGCGGCGGCGCTTTGGGTGCTGGAGTCTTGGATGGAGCTGCTGGTATGGTTTCTTCGCTGATCGGCAAATTCTTCGCTTGTGGAATTCAAATGTTATTTCATAATTTGTTAGGGAAAAAAATTATATATATATTTGGTAGGGGAAGAATAATAACTCACCAGTTTCCTGAACTGGAGATTGTAAAAAATGTATATGTATCTCTGCTTTGCTTGTTTTTGGTCTTTGTAGAGCTGTTTCCAGAATCCATAGGCTGATCCCATGTTGAGGACTTTGTTTGCATAGATCTTCCATGTATAGCTACAATGGGGGAAAAGAGGTGGTTTTTAGTTATGATCACAATGTGTTCGTCAAAATGTCTGAATGAGGGTGGCTTGGACTTGGAGTACCATTAATATATTCGTTTGAGGCCACCTTGAGACATTATGTTCCAGTATCTGCTATCCGTTTTGCATTTCTCGAAGAAATCAGCTATTTTGCTGCTCGACTCATCACCGTTGTTGGGATCAATGTGGAAGCCTGAGACCCCATCAACTATGATCTCTGTTGGCCCTCCTTGATTGGTTGCAAATGTGGGCAGCCCGCAGTTCATGGCTTCGATCACTGTCAAGCCGAAGGCTTCAGACAATGCAGACTGCACGAAAGCCCCCTTCGTGTCTGCAATGTAGCGGTATCTGTCAGTTTGAGCTGCTATCCATCTTACCTGGCCCTTGAGTTGGTATTTCTCGATCAGGGCGTGCATCTTCTTGATCTCTGCCATTTCTTCCCAACCCTCGATTGTTTTAAATTAATTTTAGGTTGATACCTGTTTTTATCATACTTGGTACTTTTTTTCTTCCCACATGGTACTTTTTTTGTATCAGACATATTTTGTTTTGCCTTGAAATTCTTGGAATCATGATTGTTTTAGATTAATCTAAAGTTGATACCTGTCTTTATCGAACTTGATACTTTTTTCATACTACATGGTACGTTTTTTTGTATCAACTCATGTTTTCCTTTAATTAGATTTTTTATCGTTGTTAATACTATTTTTTCTTACCAAATGGTACTTTTTATAGTATCATACTGATTTTTTACTTTAATTAGATATTTCAATTCAGTTGGATGAGTTTGGATCCAAAACTTCCAACCCTCGATTGTTTTAGATTAATTTTAGGTTGATACCTGTTTTTTATCATACTTGGTACTTTTTTCTTACCACATGGTACTTTTTATTGTATCAAACTCATTTTTTGCTTCGATCAGATTTTTACTGTTGGGATTTTTTTTCCACATACAAGAATTTGGTGATCATTCATTTATGATAGTTTCATTTAATTCTTTAAAAAAACACATACAACATAAAAAGATTACAAAAAAGATAAAATGGTACTCTTTCATTTATCGCGTGATACGGTTATGCTCTGTATGTTATACTATTATTATATCTAAACAATAATCAGATTTCTTTAAAATCAGGTTATGAATGATCATTAAATAACTAATTTACAACTAAAGTTAAAGCAAAAATATTTCTGAAACACACGATAATTTTTTGTTGAGCATATAGTGTGAACAAAGTTACATGTTCATTGGTACCTCATTTCACATTAGGTGATACTTTTTATATGCTTAACATAATATGAGAAAAAAAAATACAGTGAACTGTAGCATAAACAAAACTCATTTTCTAATGATAAAAAAACATGGACAAAATATATAATAATATCATTCTTAAAACATTCCAGACATCCCATCTATTCGTGATTTCAGAAAGCCTCCTAACATATCCAACAAAATGTATCATCAAGCTATTACAAAAAACAAAATATTTCCTCTTTCTGCCAAACACCAACAACACCACAAATCAAAGATCAAGTTTAACCATGAGATCAATGTATTTGTCATCCCACAACATCCCACCAAAAAAACATCATTCAATCACAAATATCATCATTTCTTCTTCTTGTTCATGAAGTCCAGCATAGATTGGTGAACTTTAAAACTTAAGTCGTTCGTGCCTGAAAGTAAAATCCGAGCATAATACAATGCCCATAATTTTCTTCTATCAGACGACTGCAAAAAGAAAGCTCAAACATTTCAATAAGCAAAAAAAACACATGAAGCATAAAAGAAAACGAGTGTCTGGATTAAAATGCTGAACAAACCAGTGCATATTTGACCAATGAACACATGCAAAATCTTGAAAGAAAAAAGCAACCCTCCAAAATCAATATCTTTTACTGCCTTTCGCTGCTCCTCCTTCAGTGAACTGATAATAGAATAGATTGAAGAGGGCCGGGATTTAAATACATAATCATTTCCACTGCAATAAAAAATTCGAAGAAAAATGAAACACAATTCACAATCTGCAACATAAAGTACTAACTAAATGCATAAAAAGTACCACTGAAATCACATAAAGGTAGGAGTTCACAAAATAAATTACCTCATTGTTTTTTAACAAAACATCCCAGTTCTCTCATAAATTTATCATACATATGCATGCATAAATTCATACCTAGGCAGCTCAAATTTTCATAAAAATTTTGATACTTCTTTCATGCATGAAAGAGTACTTATACATGTATAAACTGATACTTATGCATGTATAAATTGATACCCATACACCTCAAAGAAAAAATAAACATAATTCATCTATAAGACAGATACACACTAAATTGATACATATATGTGAATAAAATGATACTTAACAGTTTAAAAACTGATACAAAATATATGATATGGTTAGACTATAATGAACTCACGCAGAATTGTGGAATAAGACATACAAAGAAAATCGATACAACAAATAACCGCTACAGCAAATAACAAACATGCATATCAATTATCTAGCAATGACTCCACAAATCGAGTTTGAAACAAATCTGAATAACCTAAATCTGAATAACCTAAGTATGATATCTGAATAACAAATATGAGAACATTCACAAACAAAATTGTATATCAAACAAACAGCAGCCAAAAATACACAAGAGAGGAAAAAACACTGCATCGACAATGAAACAAACAAAAGCAACACATCTTTCACATGATATACATCAGATGCTTAAAAAATGCACAAAAAAATTATAAACTGAAATCGTCTTCAATAAACTCAACAGAGAATGACGGAGAACTCGATGAAGTCAATTTTAAACTGAAAAATTGTAAACTAACCTAGCACAAAAAATTGTAAACTGAAATGCACAAGAAAATTGTAAACTGAAACTTACCTGGCACGAAATCGTCTTCAATAAACTGAAAAGAGAACTCGATCAAGTGAAAACGTCGGGACTTCGACTCAAAGCAGGCCTCGCGATTGTCGGAAAAATCGATCGAAAGAATGACGGAGCCATTCGCTTGCAATTACAGATGCCGGAAAACTCGAGGGAAGTTGAGATTGGGAATGGTAGGGTTTTGCGATGGAGAATGGAAAAAGAAGAAAATTGAGAAAGGCTGCGTTAAGATTAGAATAGCGAAAGTTAGGGTTAGAATGAAGAAGGAGCGATTTCTTTTTTATATATATGACGGGTCGGATAAAACCCGAATCCGACCCGTCTCACATAATGTTATTTACATCTTACTGCACACAAGTTTTTGCGTATTCCTTTAATGTGTTTATTGATTGTGTCTTTAATTGTATAAAATTACTAGCTCGGGTGAAGGTTCCATTCAAGTATTATTTATTGCTAATTATATTATATATTTGTTTCCTTAATTTATATCACAATACAGTGTAAGGATAGAATCAAAATAATAATCGAGTGCATGTTTGATGTCTTAATTAATAAAATACAATATAATTTTGTAATAAACAATCGAATATTGTGAAAATCTTGCTTCCTGGGTTTGGCAGGAAGCCCACCTGTATGATCTTCAATAATTTGCTCCATGTTACAAAAAGAGATCGGATTATTCATGACTGGAAAAAAAATATTAAAAAAATTGAGAGTTTTGAGAAGATTATATGTAATCATTTGAAAGAAAGAATATATAAATTTATTAATGTTTTCCATGTTGATAGCATTTAAATCTGATTTTTATATTGGCCATTATTGGAGAATCCTCCCCCACTCGAAAAAACATATAAATAGAGAATCGAATTTCAGAAATCTTCAAATATAATATCTTTGTCACAATTAATCATTTGCAAATTTGGATGGTCAATGGAAAAACTACGACACTCCTAATAAAAACAAAATGATTTAACTTGAGTCATTTGGAAGATTAAATTTATGAAGTCGAAATTCAACCACTCTAGCTTCTAATCGCACTATTCATAAAACAACTAATTATAATTTAATTCTCAACATTTGAATATTTTAACATAAATAATTCAATATTTAATAGTAACAATTTAATTTTCAACGTTTGAACATTTTAACAGAAATAACCCGATATTTTAGGCAAAGAAAAAAAACTATATTGGTCATTATTTCAGTAAAAATGTTAGTCCGTTATATGGATTCTCCAATTCACTTGAGAGTAAATGTGATCGAAATAGTATTTTCATCGAAATGCTGAGTTATTTCTGTTAAAATGTTCGAACGTTACGAATTAAATTGTTAATATTAATTTTTGGGTTATTTCTATTAAAATATAGACACGTTGAGAATTAAATTATAATTGTTAAAACGTTGCGTTATTTTTGTTTAAACCTTCAAACGTAGGGAATTAAATTGCAATTGCTATACGGATGTTAGCAGATAGGGAGGGTAAGGATTCGTATATGGATATTGAACTGCCGATTCTAGCCAAAGTTGTTAGTAATGGCTATGTTAAAGATTTTTGACATATGTATAGAGAGGCAAATATGGTAGCTCATACACTTGCTCGATATGGGGCAGGTTGTGATGGGATGGTTATCTGGAACTTAGAATTTCCTCACTGATTGAGGGCGATGGTGGAATAAAATTTCGATTATTTTTTGCTAAAAAAAATAAAAAAAATGACCGATTGATTTAACAATTATAGTTACCTAAATGTTGGGATTCCATAAATATTATTTTCAATCATGTTAGTTATTTGTGTCCTTATTGATCTTTGCAAAAACAAATACATACAAAAAAAAAAAGTATAGGTAAAAAAGTGAATGTGCATAAGCTGTTTTTGTATGGGACAGGCGCCGTATAAATTGACATATTTAATTAATTTGTTTATAGTTAACAACGATAATGACTTGTAAATCCCCATAATTGTTCATGTCAATTATTCAAAATCACCATTTTCCCCCAAATAAAGTTCGATTAGAGTAGGCTTATCATTGATGACAGCACCACATGATCCTTTGTGGCTCCAAAAATCAAAATTTAGACATGAATTAATATTGAATCATAATCGGTATAAATTATATTGAGTATCTTAATCATATATTGATTTGATATTTGATGCATTCCATGCTTGGTCAAAAATATTGAGTATGATAACTAGCGACCTAGTTTTTAAATTTTTTTTTGGATGCATGCCTTGACAATATGCAAATAAGCCCTCGAAATCATTTGCACCAGATTGTCTGATGGGGGTACTGAAAATCAAACATCTATATATACATATATTAAGGCAAAATTGTGTGATAGATAACGGTACTGATATAAACCGTTGTCTATCACATGATTTAAAAATTATATTTTAGACAACACTTTTTATGTAATAGACAACAGCTATAAGTTAATAGACAACAGTTATGAATAGATAACAGTAATGACATTTATTGTTGTAAATTTTCTTTTCTTTTCTTTTTTTTTTGCAATTTTCATGACGATTTAGATTATAATCATTGTATTTTAATAATTTTTTGCAATTTTATTTATTATTTTTTTACCTGAAAATTTAAGATTTATAACATTTTTTTTTTGCTTATATATATAGGTGGATGATTTGTAAAATACTCTACATTTGTAGTCTAAAAAAATAGATTTCATTTGTGTTGCAATATAATAATAATAATAATAATAATAATAATAATAATAATAATAATAATAATAATAAATCAAATGTTCTTTAATCATGGACAATTATACATTGCTTTTTATAAAATCGTGACGTTTGAAATATTTCAATTCGATCTTTCTAACATGGATTTTCATTTAGTTCCTAAATTTAATTTTCTTTTTATTTGTCGTAACTACATAAAATTAATATTCTTATCTAATTAATTAACACATGTGCATATCGTTTTATTAATTTTTAAAAATAGAAAATAACATATAGACTTCAAAAAAATCATAATATTACTTATTAAAAAAAATACGCACAAGATAAATACCAGTAATAACATGATATTCGATTCATGTTAGCGTTAAAAGGTTGTTTGAACTCTGTTTAATAAACATATCAAACAAGTTTGAACATAATTTTAAGTTTGATATAGTTTAAAGTTCAGCTCGAATTCGATATGTAAAATTTGAGCAAACAAGTATAAAAATATCAAACTTCTCGAGTTTGATTCTTATCCGGCTCGATTATAAATAAATATATCCCCCTAGTATGTAAATTGTGAATAAATTTTAACCATCCGATAAGATGATCTAATAGATTGAAAAAGATGCATATGGCAATTTAGTACATTATTTTAAAAAATGCAATGCTAAAAATTAATATACGTATGTTATAATTCAACATACAGTTGCTCAGATCTCAACACGTACTCACAATGCTTTTAAATTTTAAAAATAAAAAAATGACGATGACAATTATAATAGAAGTTAGAAAATACATTTGCTAAAACATATAAGTGCTAAAATCAGCATGTCCGATGCTAGATATCCTTTTTTTTTATATAAAAAAAATACTATTGTTTATTCATCTAATTAATTTAAACGGTGCACAATTTAATGGTGAATAATACATATAAAGAAAACATAAAGCAGCTTTGGAATCTAGCTTTCGGTGACATCTTGTCATCCTATTCAATTCTAACTAACCTCCCAATTTTACACTTACTAATCTATGTGCTGAATCCATAAATTTTACTAGAGATGGTCTAATTAAATAATAATATTAAAATAATATATATATATATATACATATTTCAACTATATGAAATTATTAGTAGCACTCTTTGCTAAAAACATATTTATAGACAAATTTAAAACTCAATTATATATCATGGTAGTTTAATATGACAAATGAGAACTATCATTATTCAAAGTTTCGAATTTCGATCATATCTGTTATTGGGGTAATCATAGACATATGGTCATAACATTATTACCATACGACAAAAGGCGGTCTACAGTCCCCTTGAGGATGGCCTAGTGCGGTCTACAGTCCCCTTGAGGATGGCCTAGTGGTGGAGTGATGTTTTTGAGGCCAAAGGTCTCAAGTTTGACCCACCACCAACACCATTAAGTGTGAGCCTGTCACACCTGGCTTGCCAAGTGTGGTTTACCTCCCCTGTGTAGGTTTGCAGGCTATTACACAGGGGCGGGGTTTATCCAGTGCGCACCACGGTAGCGGCTGCGGGTTACCCTCGACATAAAAAAAAAAGGCGGTCTACATATAAATTTAAATTCAATAAATCATATATTAACTATTTATTTCAGTTTAATGTTTACAGCTTGTCATTCAGCGAATACAAGGTTATGTGACAAATACTACAATAATTATGTCCAAACATATTAATTAAGCAGTCGAACTGCTAATTAACTAATTAACAACATTAACATCGGCCGAAGTAAATATAAAAATCACTTGAGTTTTTGTCGTGTCCAGACGTCATTGATTTAGTCGCTTTCTGGAACACAACAAATTAAAAAGCATCGTAATTGCGTGATTAGAGCAAATCACTGTCATTAGAGAGATGCCTTCTTATTCCGTCTCATTCTAACCTAATATACAGTAATACCATGATCAAGATTTTATTCACATAATGTAATAAATTAACTACAAAATGTCCGTATCCTTGTACGTATAGTTGGCCAATACTTCATATAACTCGAACTACTCATGAAAACGTACCCATAAGTAGCTACCCAGCGTGCTAGGAGATATGTTGTTACATGCATCTTTGTTTTACAATCTTCGTGTATATAAAAAATCATATTATACGGTTGTATTATATTGAATGAGATCATAAAATATATATGTGATGTATATTGATAAAGTGAAACTTAACTTGATCAGATGATATAAAAATATAACTGAAAAAATTACGATGTTGCCCTACATTAATTCAGATTAATAGTGGTCCTTGTAAATTAATTACATCAATCAAAAGATACAAACCCCCCTTATCTATATATAGCAACTCGATCCTTCATACTCACATACTTGTTTGAGATTTTCAAGAGACTTATATACACACATATATATATGTAATGACATAAACATTTTACCAATAAAATGATAAACAACATAAGACATTAAGACTACAATATATATTTTAGGAACTTTTATTGATTAAGCCGTATGTTATGTATTAATTTAAGATTTAAAAGATGAAAATTATCAATTTATGATCAAAATGATTGAAACTAACAATCTAAAATTAAAAAAAAATCACTTATTTTGATTCTTTCTTAATTTTAAATTATTTTCAGGGCCGGCCCTGGGGTAGGCTAGGTGAGCCACCGCCCAGGGCCCCCACTTTCATGGGGCCCTCAATTTTTTTTTAAATATATATATATATATATATATATATAATTAGGTAATTTTTTTAAAAAAATATGTATAAAGTAGTTGAAATGGTTGTCTCTTTTAGATTTTAGTTTCTCGATTTTGAAATCTCACATGTGCTTTAGTGATTAGTTCCATAACTTTTTTTTTCTATGTAAATTTAGTGTGATAATATATTTATTGAGATTTTGTGTTAACTTAATCTCAATTTTACAATTGGGCTATTAATCAACTATTTATGATCTATACAAAGATCCTGTACGAGAAATGCACCTTTAAAGACTTAATTTTTAAAATTTATCAAAACTATATAAAGAAAAAATTACTCAATTGTTATATTTAGGGCTTTTATTCCTCAATTTGAGTTCACCCAAATCTCAACTTTAGGGCTTTTAACATAAAATATTACAATAAAAAATTGAGCTTAGTCCATTTTGAATTATTTTCCCTAATATTATCAATTTTTCTTTCATGAATATTTAATTAATGAAAATGTTCTTTTTTACTTACAAAATTCGCGAATGAGATTTTGCAAATATTGATTGTACTTTTTCAAGATTTAGGATGATTGGAATAAAATGGAAAAAACTTCAAGATGCTCCTGAAAAAATAAATTCTCAGGGCACCTTTTTTCATTTCGCCTTGGGCCTCCGAATTGTCAGGGCCGATCCTGATTATTTTCATATTAATTTTCAATGAAAATTCATTTAATTAATTAATTAATATATAAAATTTAATAAACAAATTAAAGTATTAAAATAATTCAAAAATAAATTATCGAAATACTTGATATTTTGGAGTTTTAAATTGATATGTAACTTTAATTTAAGTAAAAAATTAATAATTTCCATTTTTCCTGATCTCGAATTGATATAGAACTCATATTTCAGATCCATCCATAAAATTAGTTGTCGGAAAATAGAGAATCTGGTCTACGATTTTAGGATATTGCATGCATGTGCAAGAGAGGGGTCCTACAAGCTTAAGAAAGTTGATTATTTTGGGCTGCCCAACCTACAACAACCAATGCATGTGCCCTAAACAATATAAAATTTTGTTTTAGCTTAATTTACCATAAAATACATTGAAACCCCTCGTGGTCTCATGGCCGGCTGTTATCCCCATCTTGTCTGTCATCACCTTTTTCTTATTTTCTAGCTTTAAATTAATTTGTATTATTTTCTATAAATACCACCTCTCACTTTGCTCTTTCTCCTCACTTTAACAATAAATTAAACCTTTTTTGCTCTATCAAATAACATTTGACAAAAATGGTTGCTAACATGGTATTTCCTGCAACTATTGCTCTGTTCACTCTACACATCATTATTGGGTTGCATATTGCTATGGCCGATTATGGAGGGTGGCAAAATGCCCATGCCACCTTCTACGGCGGCGGGGATGCTTCCGGTACTATGGGTACGTTATATTTCTCTTCAACTGAATTAATTACAAATTTATTGTGTTTTCTTAAGAAATAATTTTAGTTATTATTCAATTGAATTGAATGTGTTGAGTGTAGGAGGGGCATGTGGATATGGAAACTTGTACAGTCAGGGCTACGGCACAAACACCGCGGCGTTGAGCACCGCCCTATTCAACAATGGGCTGACGTGCGGTGCGTGCTACGAAATGCGGTGCAGCGGCGACCCCAAGTGGTGCTTGTCGCGAACCATCACTGTCACCGCCACCAATTTCTGCCCTCCCAACTACGGCTTGCCTAACAACAACGGTGGGTGGTGCAACCCGCCCCTCCAACACTTCGACATGGCACAACCCGCCTTTCTCCAAATCGCTCAATATCGTGCGGGCATTGTGCCCGTACTCTTTCGAAGGTTTGTTTGTTTTCTTGTTTATGTGAAATTTATACTATAATATACTAATTAGAATATAAAAGCCACAACAAATTACATCAATAATTATTTATTACAACATGGTAGCACTATAATTGAATCTCTAATAAGTTTATCCAAATTGAAAATAATTATATATTACAAGAAAATAAGAAATTAATATTTTTTTATATATTATCGCAGGGTGCCCTGTGTGAAGAAAGGAGGAATTAGGTTCACCATCAACGGTCACTCGTACTTCAACCTGGTTCTAATCAGCAACGTTGCGGGTGCAGGAGATGTACATGCGCTCTCAATCAAAGGGTCCAAAACCGGCTGGCAAACCATGTCCAGAAATTGGGGCCAAAATTGGCAGAGCAATTCCTATCTCAACGGCCAAACCCTTTCCTTCCGAGTCACCACCAGTGACGGTAGAACTCTCACAGCCAACAACGTGGCGCCTGCTAATTGGCAATTCGGCCAGACGTTCCAAGGCGGGCAATTCTAAAAACGGTTCGCGAGAACCGTAGAATGGACCATTTCATGACTGAGTGTCATTAATTTAAATTTGATCCGTATTTTTTAAGTCGAGCTATCGAAAATATATTTATAGTTATGTAGTTATTGCGGGTGACTAGACAGAACATTTTATGTTTTATTTGGTATAGCAAGAGTTGTTGTAGTGATTTGAGAAATTGGGTTGAAGCAGAGGGAGCTCATTAGTACCCGCTTGGCCTTATTTGCGTCGTCTTTAGTAAAAGATGGTGGCATTTTGTTTGTACTGCTATTACTTCAACATTGATGTATAAATTTGAACTGTTATTTTATGCCACATGTGTTATGAGTGTATCATTAGATGACATAATATACATGCACAAATAATATTGATATATTAAAATATAATCTTATTCTTCATTCTTTGAATGAAGAATAAGGTTAGCTCATTTAAAGATCAAAATAGCGGTTTATGAACAATATGATCTTATTATTTACTAAAGTATAGATTAGTAGCGATTTGATTCGAAAATTTAACATGGGAGGCTAAATTTTACGATAAAATCCAACACATACACGCACA
This sequence comes from Perilla frutescens, assembly GCA_026008535.1. Taxonomy (NCBI): domain Eukaryota; kingdom Viridiplantae; phylum Streptophyta; class Magnoliopsida; order Lamiales; family Lamiaceae; genus Perilla; species Perilla frutescens. Next base: position 5,342,594 of record BRKX01000012.1, on the reverse strand, counting down.
TTTTAAAGCTTTTGGAACTATTTTTCCGCCCATACATAACTAAATATGCCTACCTCTAAATATTGTTTTAAAGACATATTTTACCCCCTTTTATAAATATTGTTTTACAAATATATTTTACCCCCTTTTATACAAGCGGTGTCATAGAAAAATGAGTAGATATTTGAAATGCAACATTATATATCCATGGTCTCAAACTTTATGAGTTATGACATGATGGGTACATGATAAAATGAGATGGTGTTGGAATGACCATTCCTATCCTCATATAAAGGGTTCGAGATCCACCGCTCTCCTTTCTCCAACTTGAAAAATAAAAGCAGTTTAATCATAATCTCTTTTTAAAGAGAAAAAAATAATTTAATCATAATCCATGGCACTCCACGGTTCAGTTACTCCCAACCAAAAATCAATATATAATACTTATTTCTATATATTTATATTTTATAGCATTATATTATCATACTAGTATATCACCCGTGCGATGCACGGATAAGATACATAAACTTAGTGTTTTATTAAAATGTCATAATAAATTTTATTATTCTAATTAGTAAGAGATTACTTGCACCAAATATATTAAAAAATATGAAATTATGCATGATATTCGCTCATATAACAAAATCTCAATAATCTAAAAAAATCAATCATGACTTTATATTGATTTTTCTATCACGACCTTTATAACTTCCCCATTATCCATTTCAAATATATATTAAATGATATTTAATAGAATCATGTTAATTTTCAAACAAACTTAAAAATAATGGAGTTTGAAAATGTAAGCGTTGCATCATTTAAGGCAATATTAGATTAGGATTGAAATGTAAGATATGCAATATGTAAATAAAAATAAAAATAAAAATAAATAATATAAGGGTTAAAAAAAAAAAAAAAAAACTAAATCATAGTCAAATGTAATTATTGGTAAAGCTGACTCGATCTACTGCCCATATGTCTTCGCCACAATAATGGTGAACACCTTAACTCATGCTTTGATACAAATAAATGTAATACAACAAATTTGAGACGAACTATGTAAAAAACTAAAGGAGCAATATGCAATAAAAACAACAATTGAATGATAGTGGTTTGTGAAATTAATAATTTATAATATTTGATTGCCTCTTCACTTATAGTATGAAAATGGTAAAGTATATAAATAAGCATTGTTATTTTCGTTTAAGGATAATAGAGAGAAAACCATAATACCTTCTTTTGAGATAAAAAAAAAAAAGATAAATCTTTACTACATGAATTTTAAAAAAAATGTTGGATAGTATCATGAAATTATTGTTATAGATGCATGATATTTTCTTATCTCTACTTGTGAATTTTTTTATGGAATGTGTCAATCAACTGTTTCGACTTTATAAAAGTAAAGATCATCGATGAATTTTATGATGCTTTTGTCTTTCTAAATGAATAGTTATGTTATTTGGTCGTAGTAATTTATTTCATTACCTATAACTACATGCACCCAACTATAAATTTAATATTATTTTTGTAAATAAATATTCAAAATCTTATAAATTATTTTTTAAATATTTATAAAACCTTTTAATATACTTTTACATTTGTTTGGATTTTCTTATTATAGATACTATTATATGATAAAAATATATCAATCTATGACTCAAAAAACTCGATCATGTACTTTGATTCTTGTAATTTTTTTAATTATCATTTTTTAAAACATATTCTTTATTAAAATTAAAAAATAATCAATACAATAGTTTTTGATGAAAATTTATATGAATATAATTTTTTTAAAAATAAAATAAATAATTTTAGAGTCCTAAATTGATAATTTTCTTTTTTTCTGATTCTGAATTGATAAATTTTTTTTTCTCTTTGAATTTTGCAGGTTATAACCCATAGACGTACCTAAGAACACATTTGGATTAATTAATAGGCTTAAACTATTTTATTATTAAGCGAAGTAAAAACAAAGTGAAGTTGAAAGTATGATGCACCATATTTTATAATTACTAATCTTTGTGCTTCAAATCAATTGTCATTTTAGAATTTTTAGTTTGTTTCAAAATTTCACCATATTTTCTAGCACTTTCTCTCAATGTTAACCCTTTATAAATAGAGAATATGCATTTTTTTAGAAAAATATATCTTAATAGGATTTGAAATCAATAGAGAGTATCATGCAATTATCTATTCATAATTACCAAAACTTATACAATCATGTACACTATCTAAATCTAAATTAAATTAAATCAAATAAGATATTAAAAGAAAACATAAAAAGAACCTCGTGAAAGGATGAGGCCAGTCAATTTCACATATCTCAATAAAAAAATACAATTTATTTATATTTGAATTTTAAAAAAGAAATTCATTAATATAAGATACGCTAAAATAAAATGGCCTAATTTTCCAAAGCTTAAAATGACTTCATTTTATTTCTCCATTTTGCATTCCAACTAATATATCAAAATGGCCTAATTTTCCGAAGCTTAAAAAGAATCTCTACGTTGTTGTGCCAAATCTTGTATGAGTTGTTTTTGGGTGGAAACTTGAATTCTATGTTGTTGATGTACGGTTACCAAATAAAGAAACAGGAAGTTATGATCAATACACACTCAGTAAAATTCACACCAACTTCAAAACATGAAAAAATTAAATGATAAATCTTCTTATTTTACTCCGAGGTCCACTCTCAATGGTCTAATACAAACATTTATGCATTGTTTTCGAAAGCTAAATTAAAAATATCATTCAAACTTTTTGGAGTAGTAGCCCAATCGGAGGGGGGATTATGGTGAAGTTACGACATTACACGGATACCAATATCTTCAAAACTGACAAATTGTATATATTTCTTGGGCAACTGATTAAATAATACAATGATGACAAAATTCACAATACATAAATAATCTTAAACCAATAAACTTGATAAAAAACAGGCCATTTCGTAGAATCAAAACATAATATACAATAGCCAATTAAATCAATTGCATATCATGTGTGCTTAAACTCAACAAATAAGAGAATTACTTAGCATCGCGAATAGGGTGCTGCTAGAGATTTTTCTATGAGCTTCCGGGTCCGAAATGCATGAGACTGCAATATGGACACAACAATGACATCCAAATAAACTCCATTAACCTAAATCATAGTAGAATAACAATTATACAAATCAACTCTGTACGTGAACTGGTGCCTGCCTCCCGCAAAATCAACACCAACGAATTTATTGATTATAGATACAAAAATCAAATGAAATTTACAATTGATTAATAACAGAGAAAAAAATCACAAAACTTCGACAACATTTTGATTATCAATATAATCGAAGTGTAATTGAAGCTACCCCTTTTCTTTAGGGGCATATTGTCGTCGGATGTGACAGTGAAGCAAGAAAAAACCGCTCTTGAAATGAGTTTAAGAAGATACCAATAATGAAGATGCATTTATAATCGACCGCTTCCATCTTTTTACACTATTTTTTCAATAACATATTATAGATATCACGGCTAAGGCAAAATTATATTTATGGGTTAACGCAATTATAGATTTACCTTATATAATATAATCTATATCTATGTAATTATAGAAACAATTAATTACCCTTCATTTAATTCGGCATTGATTCGCAAGTCAATATCAATCAATATACACACACACACACACACACACACACACACACACTTACACACACATATATATATATATATATAAGTAACTGCATATTATATATGAATTTAATTAGCTTCGTATTATATATAGAGATTCAATATTGATATATATAATATAATTAGCTTCTTATATTATAGAATTGTTCTCCATGTAATCTGCTATTTCTGGAAATGTATAATAATATATTTGAAATATATTACTATTGACGGGTTTGCATGGAAAATAAATAATTAAAAAATATAGATAAGTTCGTATACTATATCACTTTTAGATATATATATATATATTAAGATAAGATTAAGATTATTTAATTTTATATTTAGATAGATAATGATTTAGAGAAATATCGGCATATTTATTAAATATGGTAAATATGTATATAATGTAGCCTTGCAATATAATTCAAGATTCTAGCACATGAATTTTATGGAATTAGTGATTTAATTATATATATTGATTTACAATCTAAATATTAATATGTTAATTTAGGAAGCTATATGCAATTTTCGTATCATAGAAAGAGAATCGCACATTCCATTATTTTTGTAATACGATTAATTACTTTATAGTTTTTATTTTACTTAATTTCATAATTAATTGCATGTATAATTATATCACTATTATTAGAAAATTAATTTAGGCGGGAAAATTTATTATTTCTATTTGTGACGACTATCTTACTTTTAGATATATATAGATTTAGCAATTAGGTTAAATAACATATTATATTTTTTTGATAAGTCAGGGGAGATATGAATATAAGAATGTCCCCGATCCTCATTTTGTCGAACAAAATATAAATTATAAATTAAATAAAATTACTCTCGACGAAAATGCGGTGACATCTCGAATTTGAAACATACCGCTCCTAATTTTTCTCAACTAAAAAAAAACACATGCCAGGATTCACTTGGGCCGTAGAAAACCGATGGGCTACATAAGCCCAATTAACATCATCCTACTGGATCTAGGGTTTCATCAAAACTCATATATATAAACTTCTCACCGATTTTCTCTCTCATCACTCTGGAAATCTAAACCCTACAGCATTTCAGAGCCGTGGCCGAGCTCCTGCGATCAAGTTCTGCCAGTTGACAATGGTGTGATATAATTTCATCTGATTCTGTTCGCAATTATTCAATTCTATATACCTATGCTTTCATCGCTTTTGGATTTTCTTCTATTGAGTAATGAAATTTGTGCTATTTTCGTTCGCAAAAAATTAGACGTTCAAGAGAAGGAACGGCGGCCGCAACAAGCACGGCCGTGGGCATGTCAAGTTTGTCCGCTGCTCCAACTGCGGGAAATGCTGCCCCAAGGTATTTTATTTTTTCTTTTTAAATTTTTTATCGACATTTTATGGATTATAGCAGCTTGATTTTTTACCGTGTTAGCAAATTGACTGTGAATTCCATGTATCTTATTATGTTTCTGTAGTGTTTGGTGGTTTTGCTTGGTGAAAAAGTGAAATTCTCATATATATGTATTTTTTGTTGAATCATTGCGTAGGAATTATTAGCAGTTCCAGTGTTCATGTAGGAAGATTTTCTTAGATAATGCATTTTCTATTTATTGAAGACTTGAGTTACTATGTTAAATGTCGATTAGTTTTCATAGGGATTTAAACTTGGTATCTCCTTGCTTTTCGAAATTGTATCTTGAGCTGGAGGTATGCAATCTAAACTTTGTATGATTAGAACTTTTTTGTTTTTGTCTATATTGATATGGACCTATTTATGGTTATTACACCCTGAATTATATTTTTTATGCTGTTGTTTGATGTGAAATGATGATAAGGTTTTTCAAGGAATTAAATTTTTTACGGAGGGTTTGATTAGGCAGTTGCTTATTTTATTCTGTTTGGTTTGACAGGACAAGGCAATCAAGAGATTTTTGGTGAGGAACATTGTTGAGCAAGCTGCAGTTAGGGATGTGCAGGAAGCTTGTGCTTTTGAGTGTAAGCTTTTCCATCTCTGTATTTGATTCTAGATTTTTATTGTATATACTTTTGATTGTTCGGAGTAATTATTAGGATAATATTTGTAATGATCTAATGCCTTCTGTAGCGTACACCCTTCCCAAGCTGTACGTGAAGATGCAATACTGTGTGTCTTGCGCCATTCACTCGAAGGTGGTGAGGGTTCGCTCCCGCACTGATAGGCGAAATCGTGAGCCTCCTCAGCGCTTCAGGCGCCCAAGGGTCAGTTTCTACTACCCTAATTTTGCTTTTTCTGAAATTCCACACATTCTTCCTGAATCTGTGGCGACTCTTTTAGCCAAGGGCACATCTATTACTTTTTTTAACAATCTCATCCTTGAACATTAATTTCCTTAGTCTCACTTGTTTCTTCATTTCCACCCTTTTATTGAAGGGCTAATATGTTTTATGAAATGACAAAATGTGTGTTGTGTATAATTGTCTTGAAAAATAATTGAATGTCTTGGAAATTTCAACCTAGCTGCAACCAGAATTAGATGACCCCTGTAACAGGAAAACATTTCTGAAATTGCTTGTTGTAGGCTTGTTACGACCTTGCCTCTGTGATTGGCCAGTCTAGGTTTAAAATCTATGCATCTTTGAATCGTGTTGTTATCTCTATCTCTCTCGTTCATGCACTCTCTTTGTTCAGACTCTCTCTTATTCACTGTGATTCTGTCGCCTGTGTTTTCAGGATGATCAGCCAAAGCCGGGGCAAGTTCCTCGCCCAGGTGGCCCACCTCCAGCTGCTGCCCGGACTTGATTCGTATGTTTGAAGTTTTGGGGCCGTTTGGTCTTGTTATGCAACTTTTGTTATCTGGTTTTGACAATTACTGTTATATCTAGTTCTCAGACTCCGAAACCCTTTCATTCAACTTTGATGTGCAAACATAGTTATTAAATGCAGTGAACTGATTGTTGTTTCTTATTTTAAGCGTGTTGTCGTGAAATCTTCAGTTGCATGATCTCATTGTGTAACTATCTTCTTTATCGTCACAATGCATTGCTGATCTGATAAATTAAACTTATGATCATTGGGTCTGGTTCGCACTATTTTTATTCATCTCTCTTGATGGATTTTAGAGTCAGTATTTATCATTAATTATGGAGCAGTTGTTTTTTTGACGATTGATTGTCAAATTTTCTTCCTGTTTTGATACGATCAACGTTACTTGGCTAACTTGCTAAAAACGTTACTAGGCTACCACTCTAGGGTCTTATTATGTATGCTTTTTTGTAATTTTTATTGGGCTACCAATCTGAGAAATTTTTGATCTGGTATGATGATATCAATGAATTGGAACTAGTCATGCCGCAATGAGGTATAATTTTTCATAGTAGAGACCATCATTTCGTATCTTTGCACCGTGGAGACAAATAAATACCTAATTGCAAGATGCATGGTATTTGTTACAATATTTGTGTTGTAGTTTAAATCTTACCAAGTCGAGTCTTAGACTACCATTATAAGCAAGCAGACAAACATCCCATCCAATTTGATAATTTATCAGTAACCACCCTAAACACCTAATCATAACATTATATATTACCTAATCATAACATTATATATTATTTTTCCTTTTCTTTTATTATTAAATATAATACACTTAATTAGAATTAAAATAAACAATTATTATTATTGAAAATTGTAACAACACAAAATAACAAACTTGTATAAAATAGATAATATGAAAAATACAAAATAAACAAATGACGATTAAAATAGATGAAAATAATCTTGGGAGTGATTTTCATATTAAGTATCGTAGAAAAAATTATTTCCTCAATCCATTGGAAATAGAGAAAAAAAATGTTAAATTTTATAGATTGAGATATTGAGAAATTTGTGAGGTGTGAAAATATAACAAAATTGGTCTCTATTTATAGAGAATGAAAAATACGAATTTCGATATTTTTTTAATGTATTATTTAAAAAATATATGTATTATATCTATTTATCCAAATAAAATTTACATGTCCAATAGAATGGAGACAAGTGTCCAAATAAAATTTACATATCCAATAAAATTTTGATATAATGAATATATTTTTTTTTAATAATATATTAAAAAATTAAAAAATACAAAAAAGAAAAAGGATTGAAAGAGGAGAGAGGGAGATCAGTTGGTTGCTTGGTCTCCTATGGTCAAACGACAGATTAACAAAATTTCATTTTTTTTTGGTTGTGGTCGACCAGATCTGTTAAATTTGGCGGATAATCATAGTCTTACAACGTTAAATTTCCAACACAGTAGAATGGACTACAAGATTTCGAGTCCCTTTTTAAGTTTTTACCCAATACATTTCAACATCCATACATGTTTAAAGATGACAAATGAAAAAAAATTCTAATCGTATTGACCACATACATTAGCGGATGTGATCATCTGATCCAGATTGGGTGTTTCAACCCGTATTTCATGATTAAATTTATGAAGTTTCTTATATTTTTTTCGTCTTTTTTAATTTATTATGTTTTAGTTTAATTTTAGAGGCAAGACTTATTTTAACTACTAAACTTTAAAACATATTTATTTTAGCCAGTAAATTTTAAACATACTTATTTTAGCCACTTTGGACGAAAGTACTCCTGTGCGTGCTGGCAATGCACGCTGCAAACAGGGGCAAAATAGTTATTCTGGCTAAAAAATATATATATTTAAAAGTTAGTGATTAAAATAAGTTTTTTAAAAGTTTGACCGGCTAGTTTTATATATTTCTACTTAATTTTATGATACTTTTTTAGGGTCGCCCCACCCAATTAGGATTTATAATTATTTTTATTATTTAATTTTTTTCAAAGAAATTCTTATTATGATTGATTATTTTTAAAAGGTGTTTCTATTAACATCACCATTTTTCCTCAATGCACTACAAAATCAAAATAATTAAAAAATAGAAATTTTTGATATTATTGAAATACCATTTTCTTTTACTTTTATACACCATTATTATTTATTTCTCTATACACCACTAATTAAAATCACATAATAAATATTTAAAAAAATAGTAAGTATAATTCAGATATCAAAGCTTCAACGTGTTTCTTTATGAATGGATAGAAACTTGAAGCAGGAAAACTAGAAACCCTATTTCTCAAACTTTGGATAGCATGCTATGTGTCTAAATCACCATGGCGTTAAAAAAAAAGACACGCGCAATGTAAGTGATTTATTTTACTGTTTGCAACGTAATTTTTTCAATTTTCATGAGGTGTGTCGAGCTAAGAATTATAAATCATCGCGATTGGTTCAAAAAAATATAGTCGGCACAATAATTTGGATATTTGAAAAATCATTTTTCAATCTAGTATGCTTTGGTTCGGAAAATATGTTATCAAATGATACTCATAAGGTTCAGTAATTAGTTTTTTGAATAAATATTGAATGATTTAGAAATTCAATTTTACGAACTAATTAATATTGTTTCGAAAATATTTGTTTTGAACATGCCCTCATGTGTTTGGAAATCAATTTTTCGAATAGTGCTAATTCTGCTATTTTCAACAATTTTTTAGGAATTTACGGAGAACAGTGTAGCTGGCCCATTGAATCGTGAATTACTTACTCATTATCAAGATGTATTTATCATAATGGACTTATTTGATTCTCAGGATAAATTGATTCATTGGGTGCATGAGAGCTATTCCACTTGGAATTGTTGTATTCGTTCATTGTTCAGAAATTGGGAGTGGTAACTCCTAGATGGGAAAAATTTGTTACAAATATTGTTGGTGTATTGTGAACTTAAGAACTTATCGACTTGTACTTTATATTGTTGGTGTATTGTGGATTTCTTAATTTATTTTTTCACATGTATTGACTTGTGACTTATCGACTTGTGTTCGTTCGAAATTTATTTTTTCACATACTATTTTTCAACATTTATTTTTTGAAGTACATAGCAAAAATTGTGTTTGTTCGGAAAACATATTTTCCAAATTGTGCAAGTGGGGATCGAAGATCTGTTTTTCCAATGCCCATATATTGATCCAAATAACTGATTTCCAAACCCAAACAATAGCTTTCAAAGATGATTTTTTGAACCAAACTATCCAATACAATCAATATAAAACATATCCAGAATATCTAACACATTCACTACAAAATATCCAATACATCCAACATAAATCATATATAAAATATCTAACACATCTAACATAATCATATCCAAAATATCCAACAAATTCATGATCTTGGAGACTCGCTATGTTGTTGATATTGGAGACATAAACATTCATAAACATGTTCAACATGACACATGACATTGTCAAATGATAAGTCAGCATCATGAGCCTGCCATCGCGTTAACACCAGTTCTTGATAATCAGCTACAATTTTATAACCTTCCTAGGGGGAAGATGTACGTAGTCCTCGCTGTCCATGAATCTCAGAATTGAAAGTAGGATGTGAAATAGAGTAAAACCATGTGATGTACTCTATGTTGAACATTTTACACTGCTTCTGGATCACAAATAATCTGAAGTACAAGAACAGAATCGAACATAAAACAAAAATAGGAAACTGAATTGAACTATTTGTTAAACAAACCGGAATCTGGAATCGACAGAATACAAATATGCTCCGGCTAGTGCTCATAGTTTGATGTTCTGTCTCTCAAATATGAAATGACTTCGTTCTTCCGACAGTAGCACCACAACATCGGTAAGGCTCCAGTGAACTATAGAATGGCAATACAGGGATTGGGAGTAGTCATCTAGGCATTCAAACCAGAGTTACCTTAACTCCACTAGCTCAGGGCTTGGCAGTAGTCATCTAGGCATTCAAACCAGCTGAGACCTCTAGGAGTTACCTTAACTCCATCAGCTCCAGGTGGGAGTTACAAATTTGAATTCTAATGTGAACCATCAAGTGCACCCGCGGATCGAATGATCAACCCGTCATTTTGTCACTGACATGTCCGTTTCTGAGCCAAGTTCACTCGCGGATCAGATGATTGACCCGTCATTTCGTCACTGACATATCTGTTTCTGAGCCCTAAAACTGTAACGGTCAGGCCTCGGAAGCCTACGTAGAGCCTTGCTGTGACGTCTCAAAAATTGATTTAAGTAAATTTGAACACACTTTTGGAAGTATTATTTAATTTTCCACATTTTTATTACTTAAATCAATTTTTGAGACGTCACACTTGCCGAACTAGAGAATGGCAATGCAAGGATTGAGAGTAGTCATCTAGGCATTCAAACCAGAGTTACCTTAACTCCACCAGCTCAGGGATTGGGAGTAGTCATCTAGGCATTCAAAGCAGCTGAGACCTCTAGGAGTTACATTAACTCCACCAGCTCTAGGTGGGAGTTACAGATTTAAATTCTAATATGAGCCATCAAGTGCACCCGCAGATCGGATGATCGACCCGTAATTTTATCATCGAGATTTCCATTTCTGAGCTAAGTTCACCCATGGATCAGATGATTGATTTGCCATTTCATCACCATCATATCCATTTCTGAGCCCTAAAACTGTAACGGCTAAGCCTCGGAAGTCCATGTAGAGCCTTGCCAAACTAGAGAATGGAAATTCACGGATTGAGAGTAGTCATCTAGGCATTCAAACCAGAGTTACTTTAACTCCACCAGCCTTGGAAGCCCACGTAGAGCCTTGCCAAACTAGAGAATGGCAATGCAGAGATTGGGAGTAGTCATCTAGGCATTCAAATCAGCTGAGACCTCTAGGAGTTACCTTAACTCCACCTGCTCCAGGTGGGAGTTTACCAGCTCAGGGATTGGGAGTAGTCATCTAGGCATTCAAACCAGTTGAGACCTCTAGGAGTTACTTTAACTCCATCAGCTCCAGGTAGGAGTTACTAGCTCAGGGATTGAGAATAGTGATCTAGGCATTCAAACCAGCTGAGACCTCTAGGAGTTACCTTAACTCCACTAACTGAGTTACCAGCTCAGGGATTGGGAATAGTCATCGAGGATCCATGTGAGAGTTACCAGCTCAAGGAATGAGAGTAGTCATCTAGGATCCAGGTGAGAGTTACCAGCTCAGAGATTGAGAGTAGTCATCTAGGCATTCAAACCAGCTGAGACCTCTAGGAGTTACCTTAACTCCACCAGCTAGTAACCAGCTCAGAGATTGGGAGTAGTTATCTAGGCAGTTGGTAACCAGCTCAAAGATTGGGAGTAGTCATCTAGGATGGATTGAGAGTATTCATCTAGGCAGTTGGTAACTAGCTCAGGGATTGGGAGTAGTCATCTAGGCAGTAGGTAACTGGCTCAGGGATTGGGTAATCATCTAGGATTGAGAGTAGTCATCTAGGAATTCAAACCAGCTGAGACCTCTAGTAGTCATCTAGGCATTCAGAAGTTATCTTAACTCCACCAGCTCCAGGTGGGAGTTACAGATTTGAATTCTAATGTGAGCCATCAAGTGCACTCGCGGATCGGATGATCTACCCACGGTTTTGTCACCGACATGTCCATTTCTGAGCCAAGTTCACCCGCGGATCAGATGATCGACCCGTCGTTTCGTCGCTGACATATCTTTTTTTAGCCCTAAAACTATAACGGCTAGGCCCCGGAAGCCTACGTACACCCAAAGTCCAATAGCTAAGATTCAAGTTCGAGGACGAGACGAGACACGGACGAGCCGCACGTATGGGCTCATGACCCACATCCTTGTGTACTTTAAATATTACATTTAAGTGTCAAACACTTAAATACACTTCTTAATTAGATTAAGAAATCAATGTGGAATGTGCTTTAGGCACATTTTCCCACACATCATAAATGCACAATCGTGTGATTGATTTCTATAATTAATTTCTCACTCACCGAAAATCAGATTTGAGAAAATAAAAATATTATAATTATCTACTACAAATATAGAACAATCATAATTTCTCCAACTGAAAATCGAATTTGAGAAAATAAATATATTACAATTATCTACTAAAAATATAGAAAAATCATATGCTATTTAATTTCTCCAAAATTAAATAACTTAGTCACCAAAAATCAGATTAAATGAGTCACGACGTAATTTATTATATCCAATTTTTCAACACTCTAGTACGCACGGCCAAGGAGGGTCACCAATAGGATGCTCAAATATTTTAAAAGAGATATAGTTACAATTTTATTAGCTCTGAATGAGTTCGAAAAACTGTTTACCAAATTCTACAAAGTTACTTCGAAAAATATGTTTCCAAATAGTCTGTTCATGGATCGAAAATTGATTTTTTGACCCACTCTGCGTCTATTCGAAAAATAGATTGTTGAACTTAGTATAATATATTTGACAAATTAGTTTTTCAAATTACACACATTTAGTTCACTATTATATTTTTCGATGGTCTAGAAAATCAATCAACAATATACAATTTGAACAAATTCATAGTGATTTTTCCCAAAATTCCATCGTTCAAATTCAACAGATGATTACAGTGGACATGTAACGCCCTAGACCCATGAGAGTGGGGCCCAGTAACGAAGTGACGGCACAACGAGCTCCGTTAGCAACTACTTGACATTCGTCCTCGCATTACCAAAATGGTTAACACAAGTTGCCATACTTTCATTCTTCCCCATACTTTTATTATTCCCCCGTTGGAGACACGATGTCCTCGTCGTGCTTCTTCTTCTGTAGGACCATATTCCGGGGTCAACATGCTCCTTCTTTTGAAGGACCGTCCCCTGGAGTCCGATTTGAACACACCTGGACTGGCTTTAGGGCTCAGTCGAGCGCACTTGGGGTTGGCTTTGATACCATTTGTAATGCCCTAGGCCCACGTGGGTGGGACCCAGTAATGAAACAATGGCAAAACGAGCTCCGTTAGCAATTACTTGACATCTATCATCACATTGTAAAAATGTTTAACACAAGTTGCCATACTTTCATTATTTGTAATGCTCCAGGCCCACGGGGGGTGAGGCCCAGTAATGAAACGACGACACAATGGGCTCCGCTAGCATCTACTTGGCATCCGTCCCCGCATTGCCAAAATGGTTAACCCAAGTTGTTAGAGAGTCCATTAAGCCCACTTATATACTTATCAAACTTTCATTCTCTCACCGATGTGGGACATTATATTCTTCCCCGTTGGAGACACGGCGTCTTCGTCGTGATCGTCCCCGGGGTCTGATTTGAGCACATCTGGACTAGCTCCTGGGCCCGGTCAAGCGCGCCTGGGGTTGTGTCTGATACAATTTGTAATGCCCCAGGCCCACAGAGGTAGGGCCCAATAATTAAATGACGGCACAACGAGCTCAGCTAGCAACTACTTGTCATCCGTCCTCGCATTGCCAAAATGGTTAACCCAAATTGCTAGAGAGTCCATTAAGCCCACTTATATACTTATCAAACTTTCATTCTTCCACCGATGTGGGACATTATATTCTCTCCTTGTTGGAGACACGACGTCCTCGTCGTGCTCTTTTCTCTGTAGAACCATCCCCGGGGTCCGGTTTGAGCATACCTGGATGAAAGTATGATGAGTATACAAGTAGGCTCAATGGACTCTCTAGCAACTTGGGTTAACCATTTTGGCAATACAAGGACGGATGCCAAGTAGTTGCTAGGAGAGCCCGTTATGCCGTCGTTTCGTTATTGGGCCCCATGACGCGCCGTTGTTTCGCGCTCCAAAATATATTTATAAATTTCCTTATGCCCACGACAGGCGTAGCCAGAAGTGAGTAAGTGTTGATCCCACATGTGGAATGTTTCTTTTAGAAAAGATAGATCTTCTAGATAGCTCAAAATATCTTCACTGGATTTGGTAACTTCTTCTTTGATACAATCTTCTTTCCTTAACCAACCAAATCTCGAAGATCTTGAATCTTTTCAGTGTCTCTGAACTTCACGTTGTGCCCTCACTAGATCTGCCTTTACTGGAATCTACGCGAGTCTTGTGGGCACGACAACAACTCTCGAGAGCTGAAGTGTTATGGAATTTTCAAGAAAGCTCTTTGCTTAGCGCTCAGTACATTGAAGGTTCCCTTGTGCTCATATCATAATGTTTAGGCATCAGAATGCCCTCTGCATAGAATTTTTCCTTTATCATGCCTTATTCTCAAACCTGATCTTTTCCGACACAAAACACAAAAAAATGGACATCTATTCTAATAAAAAAACTCTAAAATACATAGAAAAGATGGACTTGTCACACCCACACACTTTAAGCATGCTTGTCCTCAAGCATGGGGTGCAACGAGTCCAAAAAGAAAGAAAAAGAAAAGAGAAAAAGACATACAAACAACAGCAAAACATGTAAATTCATTAACCCTCGTGTGCACAAAGTCTCAACAACCGACAAGCCAATATTCTAAAATTATTTGCAAATTAAATCATCATGCCCAACAAGTCAAAATTTAACTAAGCAGTGGTTTTCCTCCCATATTTTCTCTCTTCACTCTGTATATAGGTTAAGTGTTTACACTCAAGGAAGAACATTCTCAAATAAAGTCATGCCATAGGCTTGCAAGTGCTCTTTTTCCTCCACCACTTAGATTTTGATTATGCACACTTATCTCTAGGACTTAATGGGGTTGTAATGGGGCTTAAGGTAAGGTTGGAAGAATTTGGAACTAGGCTTGATTTAGTCAAGTTTCTCATTTGAGGAATCAATTGACTCTTTTCGGCATCTCCTTATGCCCATAACAATACAAAATCTCAAAATCATAATATTTTTTTTTTTATTTCGGGCACAATGAGCTTACATCTTGGGAACTCATTCATATGTTTTTTTTTTCATTTCTCAATGTTCCATTTGCTCTTTTTTTCTCTTTTTTTTTGAATTTTCTTTTACGATGGGCATTTCATGCCATCTTTTCATAACCACCGGTAATTACCCTTCTCTTTGAATGCCCCGATCTTTATCTGAGTTTAAGGAAAATGAAAATTTAGTCAGGGCATTTTGACAATTCATAGCTCAAAAGGGTTGTAATGCAGAATTACAAGGTAGGTATATTTTGGCTCTGTGAGCTCAAGAAAGAAAATTACCTACATCATCTAAGTGTGCAATAAAAATCAATATGACCTCAGAATAGACTATAAGCAAATTCTGGCAATCATAAATTCAAGAATGCAAAAGTCACTCATATGCAGAATATGCATAATAAATTTAGGCTCAAAACTCACAAGGTATGCTTAGTTCATTCCTCATACTTGTTGCTAGCGTGGGCATGCTAATAAAGTTTTACAAATAATTTCCACCAACATGACCACAAGACCGAGACTTAATGCTTTCCAAGTTTTAATAAATAAACATGCTGGACATGACCAAAAAGCAAAAAAAAGTAGCCCCCACCCACACACTTTGCCTTAGGCAAAGTGGGTGAAAAAGAGGCTAGAAAAACAAAAAACAAAACAAAACAAAACAAAACAGACTCCAAATGCTCTCGCCACCCACACACTTTGCCTTACCCAAAGTGGGTGAATAAGGGCAAAATAAAAGGAAAAAAAACTCAAAAAGAAAAGAAAAAAATCAGATTGGGTTAGGCCTCGGGTATGTTTGAAGTAGGCATGGAGACACTCTTCAAGCTATCTAGGATGATGGCAGCCAACTTCTGCCCTTATGCCCTCGACAGTCTCAAACTCAGCCCTGCAAAATAAATTAGAAACGGAATGCGCAAAGACTGTAGAATGGGCACAAGACAATATTCAGATACTTGTTTATCTCTCCTTGCTTGTGCTTGTCTTCTTTATACAATATTTTCCAACTTCGGGATGAAAGACCAAGTTTCCTGTACTATAAGAATAGAGCATCACATGTTAAACTTAAACAAGTATTGGAAAGAAAAGATAGAAATACGCTCCCCGATAATTGCGCCAATTTTGACACGCGATCGTTTCGTGTTCCAAAATACATTTATAAATTTCCTTATGCCCATGACGGGCGTAGCCAGAAGTGAGTAAGGGTCGATCCCACAGGTGAAAAGTTTCTTTTAGAAAAGATAGATCTTCTAGATAGCTCAAAATATCTCCACTGGATTTGGTAACTTCTTCTTTGATACAATCTTCTTTCCTTAACCAACCAAATCTCGAAGATCTTGAATCTTTTCAGTGTCTCTGAACTTCATGTTGTGCCCTCATTGGATTTGCCTTTACTAGAATCTACGTGAGTCTTGTGGGCACGACAACAACTCTCGAGAGCTGAAGTGTTATGGGATTTTCAAGAAAGCTCTTTGCTTGGAGCTCAGTACAGTGAAGATTCCCTTGTGCTCATATCATCATGTTTAGGCATCAGAATGCCCTCTGCGTAGAATTCTTCCTTTATCATGCCTTATTCCCAAATCCGGTCTTTTCTGACACAAAACACAAAAAAAGTACATCTATTCTAATATAAAAGACTCTAAAATACATAGAAAAGATGGACTTGTCACCCCACCCCTGTGGGCCTGGAACATTACAAATGGTATCAGAGTCGACCCAGTTGCGCTCGACCGGGCCCTGGAGCCAGTCCAAGTGTGCTCAAACCGGACCCCGGGGGACGATCTTATAGAGGAAGGAGCACGACGAGGACATCATGTCTCCAACATGGGAGAATATAATGTCCCACATTGGTGGGAGAATGAAAGTTTGATAAGTATATAAGTGGGATTAATGGACTCTCTAGCTACTTGGGTTAACCATTTAATTTGGCAATGCGAGGACAGATGCCAAGTAGTTGCTAGCGAAACCCGTTATGCCCTCATTTCATTACTGGGCCCCACCCCGTGGGCCTGGGACTAGGGATGTCAATTTAGCCCGAAACCGATGGGTTGACCCGAATAGACCGAGAAAAATATAGGGTTAGGGCCGAAAAATTCCAGCCCGAAAAAAAAATTAACCGAATGGGCCAAACCGGTCGGGCTGGCGGGCCAAACGGGCTGGCCCGGTCGGGCCGCGGGTTGGCCCGTCGGGCTGGCCTGGCAGCCTTCGTTGTTTTCGTCATAACTTTTTCTAGAAAACTCCGATTCACGAACGGTCGGAAGCATTGGAAAGCTAACTCAATTATCTTTCCATCCATATATTATGCATTTATAGATTCCAAGTATGCTAAAAGTTATGAATTTTTAAAGTTACAACTAATAGTAAATGAGTTTTATTCAATGATGCAATTTTTCATTAAATGTTATATTTTCATTTATGACATACATTATTGCATTTATCAATGTTATAACTTATAAGTGCTTAGTATGATGTATAAAACATGTTGTTTATTCGTTTGTTGCTTTTTGAATGTCAAAACCTTTCACTTTAATTTTTTTTATTATTTTATTTTATTTTTGTTAAGAAAATTATCTTTCACTCATTATCCATCTATTATTATATAGACTCGTTATCCATCTATTATTATATAGTATTGATGTTTTAAAATATTAAAATTATATTATTTATCATGTTTTCAATAATTTAATTTTATATACGTTCTAATGTTATCATTTGTTTATTGTATGAGAAAGAATACAAAAATAAATGAAATAAATAATGAAGACTTTAAAAATGAAATGTGAACAAGAAGTTGAAAAATCTTCAAATATTATTGTTGAAATAGAAGAAGATTGTATTTCTAATTAGTTCGGAGATTGAACTATAATTAGATTTATGATTTAGTTTGAAATTATTATTTTTGAAAGAACAAATTATGATTGAAAATTATTGTAATTTATCATTTCATATATCGTTGATTTCTTTATTTGATGCACTATGATGTTAATGAAATTTTATATTCTCCATATTTTTTTTCATTTTATGTTATTTTTCGTGTATTTATTTATTTCAAGAGTAAGAGATGGTGACT
Organism: Perilla frutescens; assembly: GCA_026008535.1. Taxonomy (NCBI): domain Eukaryota; kingdom Viridiplantae; phylum Streptophyta; class Magnoliopsida; order Lamiales; family Lamiaceae; genus Perilla; species Perilla frutescens. The sequence goes on along the minus strand of BRKX01000012.1, from coordinate 5,324,218 downwards.
ACTTTTTAGAATTATCAAAATATAATTTATACATGTGAAAAAAATTCGTTAGCATGTTGGCCCGACGGGCTAGCCCGAAAACCGAATGGTTAGGGTTAGGGTCAAGAATTTTTGGCCCGAAAAAATTTTTAACCGATTCGGCCCGAACCGAATTGGCCCGAAATCGAAACGGATTGGCCCGAAACCGAACGGATTGGCCCGATTGACATCCCTACCTGGGACGTTACAGGACAAATTTAGCGAATTCATCAATTCTAGGTTTAAATCTAAAGCAAATTAAACCAATTCCCCCAACGAATTCATCAATTCTAGGTTTAAATCTAAAGCAAATTAAACCAATTCCCCAAATTCATCAAGATCGAAATCTACGTACAAAACTTAAATAATCAAAATAAAGAAATTCAATTGGTAACATTAAAACCTAATTAACTTACCAAAAGGTTCAATAGGGTTCGAATTTTGAATAGAATCCTCAGGTTTGAAGATTCCATAATGTTGTTGCTCCAAAGTTTGGAAAAATCACATTTCAATGGATCGTGGCGTCATATTTTAATATTCGTTGTATTTTAATATTGTATATATGTATATTTCATTGAGTCGTTACAAATTAATTGAAATGAAATTATCAAAAAAGAAAAAAAAAGAAAAAGGAATAAAAAAAGGACTTCATTGAACATTTGAACCGAACCTAGAATTATATTGATACTATATAGAGCACGTACGAACAAGAACTAGGTTTATATTAACTTCAAACTTGACAAGAAGTAAATTTCCTTACATGAACTCAAGTGCGACGGCCTTACAAAGAGGGCAAAAATTCTTCATCTGCAGCCATTTTCCGATGCAGTCGGCATGAAAACGGTGCTGACATCGAAGAACTCCGACGTTCGTCCTATCTTCTCGGCACATATCATCTTGACAAACAGCGCATGTCTCCCCGCCGCCCGCCGCCGCCACTTCTTCACAAGTCATCGTCTTCATGCATCTTGAAACCACTTCCTCCGGTACCCCATCATCGGCTATCAAATATTCATCTATTTCAGTCGAAATCAACAAATCATCTACAAGATTAAAAAAATCATCGTCGGCATCATCAATTTCTGTTGCAGACATCAAATCTTCAACGTCGGCGTCATCAATTTCAATTAAATCTTCATCGTCATCATCATCATCTCTCTCAGGAGGCATAGGGGCTGGACGAGGAGTAGGAGCCACCACTTCGTCGGCGGCGGTTTGCTGAAATGCAATGGACTGAAGCCAAAGGCGAGGGATCGTACCATGAAGACGGCGGCGCATGGTTTCTTGATCATGCGCATGCGAAATTCCACACAGCGGAGGGAAAGTGCGGCGAGCAGGAGGAAAGGCCATCATATATATATATATATATATATTTATTTTGGAAGAAGACAGTTGCTTAATTGTTGATTAATTAATAATTAATGTGTGCATATTTGATAATATAAAAGATAATTAAGGTCGGCTTAATGGAGTATATGCGTAGTATTTACATTATACGAATCTTACCATATTATAATTTCCTCATTGGATATGGATTAGTCTCACAGTGAATATCAAACACCTGAAAAAGATTTGATAATAAATATGGATCCTCAGCTTGTTGGACAATCAGTTTGTTTTAAAAGATTCTCAAATATTTTATTTTATTTTTAGGCAGGTCTGTCTTGTTTACAATAGGTGCACATTAGACGGTCAGCGCGTTGATCGGGTGAACGTGCGTTGATCCGGTCAATGCGTTAATTAAAAATTCATCAAAGTAACATTCACTACAAAAAATTCGCGTTCTAGTGATAGATTTTTCCGTGGTTAAATATACAAAATTTGTAGTTAAAATATTTTAACGACAGATCCAGTCCGTCATTAATAATCATTTTTCCGTCGTTAATAATCGAAAATCCTTCATTAAATCATTTTATTGTCAACTTTTATCATTAGAAAATAAAAAATAAAAATTTAGCGACAAAATTTTTCCGTCGTAAAAAAATATAAATTGAGTCACGCCCAAGCCGTTTAGCGAGCTGAGCCGAGCCCAGGGCGCAGTTTGAGCCAAGCCAGGATTAATTCGCAGAATTTCACATGAAGGTGAATCGAACCCAGTGGACATTTACATTCAAATATAGAAATAATACACACCCATACACACAACCTATTTTGATTGAATTTTTATTTTTAAATTAAATAACTATATATTATTCCTTTATTTAAATATTCAGTATAATTTTTAATATTATTATACGTTTATTATAAAATATAATTATATTATATCATTATTTAATATTAAATTATTTTCATTAATTTTTCCAAATATTATATATTTACGATTAATAATATTTATAAAAATAAAAATAAAGTGATAAAAATTATTAAAATAAAAAATTATTTATTAGTAATTTAAAAATAAAAAAGCTAAAAAATATTAAAAATAATATGAAATATTATAAAAAATAAAAAAATTATAAAATAACATAAATCAGAAAAAGTAAAATAAATAAAATATTAAAAATAATATATAATATTAAAAAATTAAAGAAAATAAAAGAAATCGAAGATGTAAAATAAAATAAAATGGACTAATATTGAAAATATTAATTTCAAATTCATAATTAATTACTAATTGAAAAATAAAAAATATAAATTATTATAAAATAGTGTAAAATATTAAAAAAATGATATAAAATATTCAAAAAAAATTAGGAAAAATGAAATAAATAAAAATAAAAAATTTTAAAAATTGGTTTCAAATTCGTATTTAGTAACAATTGAAAAATAAAAAAAAATTTAAAAATTAATTTTAATTACGAAATTATTTCGTAGCCAGTCCGTCGCTAAAACTAAAATAATATTCAATACGAAAAAAATATTTAACGATGGATTTTTCCATCTCTAACTTAACGACGGAAAAATCTGTCTTTACGATAAAAAAAATAAATTTTAGAAATTAAAATACGACGTGTAACGACGGATTTTTCTATCGTTAACTTAGAGACGGAACAATCTGTCGTTAATCCATCATAAAAAAAAAAATTTAATCCATCATTAATTTGTCGGTATTTTAATGACGGATTAGGAACCGTCGTTAAATCCGTCGCTGAGCTGTGTTTTTCTTGTAATGATTAAAAAATATCACTAAAAAATCCAAAAATATCATGTGTATAATTAAAATGTATCTGCCATAAAAATAAATAAAGAAAAAAATCTATTAAAATCAGTATTAATTGTTACGTTAAAAAATTTCACTCAAAATTAAAAAAGATATCACTTGTATCCCTAATAAATATCACCTGTTTAGACGTTTTTTGGTTAACGCTTTGACCGGGTCAACACGCATTGACCTTGTGATGTACATCTTATGTAAATGAGATTTTGCATTTTTTTTTTCAAAATATCATAGTATACTATGGAAAAAATAACCCTACAAATAAGCCGATAATTTACAGCTTGGTTAAAAAAAGAGCTAGTGTAACTCAAAATAATATGAATTAGAGTCTTATGTGACAAAGTCTTACATAAGCCCTACCCTACCATTGCCCTCTCGATCTCAATTTTTTTTAAAAGAAGTCAATTATCTTATATATATATATATATTATACAAGTAGAGCTCGTTTGCTAAACAGTATGGTATAAGGTTGGATATGGTTGACATGAGTTGCGTTTTTAATGTAAGCACAAGCATATTTGATATACTAATCATACGTGCCATATTTCTAGGCTCCCGTGCAACATCTTGCCGATTAAGAGCAAATGCTCGAGCATTTTTTTGTCGGCGGTTGACCTGGCCTAGCCACTTCTTTTCCCTTATTCATTGGGCAATTATATGCCATATGTCCTGGTTGTCAGCACCTATAGCACACATTTCTTCCCTTTATACATTAACCATTATATTTCTTTTCACAAGTTTGACATAATGGTTTTTCTTGTGCTTTAGGATTTGATCCTCCTCTCATCCTAGCCTTTTTATCAAAACTACGACCCTTATTCTTATTATCATTTCACTTTCTTTTCCCATTCGGCTCATCAACCTTGTTCTCATTCTTGCGAAGTGATGATTCCACATCTTGAGCTCGTTCAAGAGTTTCAGCATATGCGGCCATGCCGCGCCCCGCTATGATACTACTAATCTCAGTTCGTAAGTCTCTTTTGAATCTATGAGCTTTCTTCTCATCAGTGTCTGTCAGGTGTGGAGCATACCTAGATAGCTGATTGAACTTCCGTTCATAATAGCTTGCTTGAACTCTTCCCAAGTCATATTTGTAAATTGTTCAGGCGTCATCGACCTTCTATGTGTTTCCCACCAATGATTAGCATCACCGGTGAGCTGGAAGATTGTACATGCGATGCGCTGAGAATCGGTACACACCATGTATGCAAATATGCATTCTATCATTCATAGCCATTCTTCAGCCTCGGTCGGTTCACCTTGACCGTTAAAGGTCGGAGGTTGATATGTTCGAAACTGAACGATAACACGTGTCGTATCTTCTTGTGATGGATTTCATACTTGATTGTCTTGACGTCTTAATGACATCTTATATACGTACTTCATACGTCAGATATCAATATCATGTTTGTTTTCGTATATTAAAATATATGTATTAATAATATATTGTTTGCTTAGATGTATTAGATTCTCTATAAAATTCCAATTCCAAAAATATCATTTAATTAGTTACCATATATTGTGTGGATATTTTATAATAAAAATTTTAATTAATATCTACAAGGTTATTTTAGTCTGCAGTTTTTAATAATTCTGTATGGTATTATATATCCCACCTGCATGTGTGATATTTTATACCGGTTAATACATCCCGAGCCCCTTATATAATCATGAGTTTTGATTTTGTTAGCAAACATAATATTATGATGTCATAGATATATATATATATATATATATATATATATATATATATATATATATATTACACCTTTATACTACCTAGAAAACAAACTTCCAATATATATATTATTTACCATATGTGTAGTTAGAAATTTCATCCATAAAGCATACAAATGATTTAAAAAATAATATTGATGATATATGATTTCTACACATACTTTGATCGTGTTGGCATCCCATTTTGAATTTATTAATTTTTCTTTCATTAATTTATACAATTTTATAATTTTGTGGTTTAATTTACTTTTATAATTATTGATTAAAATTTATTCCACTCAATTAGGATTTCTAATAATTTTTTACTATTTAATTTCTTATTTTCTAATTAATAATTGACTATTATGGCTGATTATTCCATAAATAGAGTACATAGTTTAAACAAAAGTATCCATGAATGTTAATTAATTATGATTGAGTTTATTATAATAATTTTTATTATTATAATAAATTATTGAAATAGTAAAGATAGTAGGACACAAGGTCACGGGATATAAAAAAATGGATCAGAGAATTCATTCACAACATATTTCCATCAAATCAGACATACATTAATCATCTATTTATTTTCTCAGAATTGTCAAAGTAATATGTAAAATGCATGATATTCATATTATACAATTTAAAAAGGGCAAAAGGTTAAAAAACACTTGAACTATATGTCCAATTCTACCTAGTCATATGAACTATTTTTTGGCCCAAATACATACTTAAATTATTTAAAAAGTACAATCGACCCCTTAAAGTATTCAGAAAAGAACAAGCTAACACTTGATGTTAACACCGTTAGTTTTTTCCGTTACTTTAAATGTGTCAAGCTTAATTATATCACCTATGAATGTCGATCGGACAAATTGAAATCACACCCAAATAACCCATACTATGGAGTTTCAAACCCCACTTTTAATTTCAAAATCCAACATCGAATCGGTATCGAAATTTAAAATTTAATGCATAATACAAACCCTCGAAATCAATATTTCTCCATATAATTATTATATTGTTTAATACCCGATTGATAAATTGAGAGTATAAATAAAAAGCCTACGAGGAGAGCTTTCTAACAATAGCATATTACATGATATCATCGTCCGAATCAATCATAACTAGGTCGAAGAATTTATGCGCATTTTAGTTAAAGGAAAAAAAACTAACGGTGTTAAATGAAAAGTGTGAATTTGTTATATTTTGAATAATTGAGGAGACCGATTATACCTTTTAAATAATTTAGGTCCCGCTGTAACGTTTTCCGTTAAAAAAATTATCGATTTTGGTCCCATTTTGATATCGATTTTAATTTGGTCCCAAACAGAAAAATGATAGATTTTTTTTTGTAATTCAATTGGAGGCAAAATTGAACTAATTTGGTAGAAATTTAACCTGATTTTATTCCAAATTTTCCACAAACATGCATCTAAATATATATACTCACCAATTCATCAAATTACAACTACTAAATCAAAAGAAAGCCAAAGATTACCTAATCTTTTTAAGAAAAAAAAATCAAAAGAAAGCCAATTTTTTTTTAATTTAGTTTAATTTTCTGTCAAGCTCGAGTTCGATCAAGATGATACTCGACTCGACTCGATTCTTTTACACCCCTAAAGGCAGGGAGATTTTTTATTTAGTTTAATTTTACAATATTGTTTATGAGCGTTGACCACATCTAATTAGAGTTTATAATTATTTTTAATATTTAATTTTAATTTTCAATTAATAATTCATTATTATGGTTGATTATTTCATAATTAAAAATTATCATGTAAAATAAATAAAAATATTAAAAAAATTTATATTTGAATTAATTAGTAATTGAAAAATAAAAATATATATAATAATAATAAATAGTATATAATATTAAAAAAATATAAAATAAAACAAATTTTAAAATGGAAAATAAATACAAAATTAATAGTATTTAAAAGATTAATTTTAAATTCGTAAATAAGTAGAAATTGAAAAATTTAAAATTCAAAATATCAAAAAACAATATAAAATATTGAAAAAAATTAAAATAATCAAATAAATTCGAAATAATAAAATGAACAAACAAAATTAAAAAAATTTGATTTCAAATTCATAATTAAGCATTAATTGAAAAATAAAAAATATTATAAAAAATTTAAAAAACAAAAAATATAAAAAGATCAAAATTAATTTAGATACGAAATAATTTTGCAACTAATCCATCGCTAAGATTAAAAAAAAAATGTTTAGCAACACATTTTTTCGTCTCTAATGTAACGACAGAAAAATATGTCGTTATTGCGTCGTTAACATAAAAAAATTAAAATTAAAATACGACGTGTGTTCTTTGTTAAGTTTGAGACAAAAAAAATCCGTCATTAAATATTTTAATCTTAATCTATTGTTAATGTGTCGGTATTTTAACAACGAAATATAATCCGTTGTTAAATCGCATTTTTATTGTAGTGTTTTTTTAAATAACCCAATTTAAAAAAATTAATAAAAAGTACCCCATTTTTACAAATCTAACATTTGATCAATTTTTCGGCTTAAAAATCGTTCCAAGCTGATTGCATTTTAGGATTTCTATTTCGCTGAAAATTTCACTTTTGGTCCCATAGTATCGATTTTGGTCCCAAAACTGACGGCCGTTACCCCATTTTTTTTTCGTCTAAATTGTGGGACCAAAATTGATAATCCAGGTCCTACGGGACCAGATTTAATAACAGTTTCTAGAATAGGACTAAAAGTGACAGGGATGGGACCGAAATCGGACTAACCCATGTCCTATGAGACCAAAATCAAAATTTTCTCATAGTTTATACGTCTAGATAGGACTTGGCATATAATTTGAGTGTTTATTTGACCTTTTGCCCATTTAAAAAATAAGTATAAATGCTGACATGTACAATATGTAAAAAATCACAAGTATTCAAATAATTCTTATAAATTGATATTGTATTTCATGACATATTGACATTCATACGCTTTTGCATATTAATTACCAATTTTTATAATTAATTACTAATATTTCCAGCCCAATTTTGCTTTAAAACGATGTACATATGCATATAGCATTTTTTCCCCGATCGTTACAAACTAATTGAACTTAAAAATATATAAAAAAAAAAACAAAAAAAAAAAATCTAAAATTATATTCATGCACGTACTCCACGAAACACAATAAACCTTTGTACAAGAATTACTAGGAATTTAGTTTCAAACTTTGTCAATAAATAATCTTAATTGCAATGTCTTTACAAAGGGGGCAAATATTCCTAATCTGCAGCCATTTTCCGATGCAGTCGGCATGAAAATCGTGATCACAGCCAAGAATCCCGACCGTCCGATCTTCCTGGTAGAGATTATCTTGACAAACAGCGCAGAGCTTTGGATCGCCGCAGTCCTCCTCCGCCGCAGTTTTTTCACACACCGCCGTCGTTTTCAAGAATCTCGCAATCACTTCCTCCGACAATCCATCACCATCCCCTTCAGACGTCGTCATATCTTCGTGGGCGCCGGACTGGACTGGAAGAGCAAAAATAACCACCACTTCGCCGTCGTCATCGTTGTCATCGGCTTGAGGAGCACGGTGGTGCGAGGTTTCTTCATCATCTATGAGCATGATTGATTCATGCGGCAGGAACAAATTTGCAGGATAATTGTACGTGTGGGAAGCCGTGAATTCTTGGCTGAAGATTTGGTGGGGTAAGAAGACAGACGGTGGCGCAGCGGCGGAGAAGGAAATTCCGAAAGGGCGGCGCCGGGAGGAGGAGGATAGGCCATGATTTCTTGAAGAGTACGATTTGATGAGCGAGAATTGATCAATCAATGTGGAAGATGAGGGAGGGGGGAAGGGGGGTGGTTACGTGTTGCTTGGAGAATATTGTTGAATTATAATGATGTGTGTATTTATATATCAAATCGACTTACTGTATTAGCGTATTAATATTACCATATTAATTAGTGTCCTAATTGAACATGGATCCATTATAAAATAAAAATTAATTATAACATAAATAATCATAGTCAATATTTATTAATAAAAAAAAATCAAAAATTATAAAACATAATTTTGAAAAAATCAACCTAATAATGAATTATTAATTGAAAATCGAAAATTAAATATTAAAAAAATAATGATAAACCATAATTGGATGGGGTGAACCCTAAAAATAATCATAAAATTAAATTAAATCTCAAAAAAATGCAATTAAAAAAAACTTGTAATTTGAAAGAGTAACAGGGAGTGTAATACAAAAAGTGTAACAGAAAATTCCATATGGATAAAACCGCGCTGAAAAAGATTTAGCAACTTGTATCTAGCGTGGTGAACAATTAAATTTAATTTAGTTTAAAATATTGTAAAATATATAGATGGATATTTAACAACATTATCAAGACTAAATCTTATAAACTGATATGTCATTTTTTTAGGAGGAACACACCTAGTTTATAATCAAGACCTCAAATTTAAAATTTTAACAATTTATGAGGGTTTGCAGAGAACGAGTTATAAGCCACACACATTTTTACACACAACCGATATGCGATGGCATGGCTGGCAATTTTATTTTATTTTTTGAGTTAAAACGTACACACGTAACGTATAACCAATACATAAAATCCATAAGACTAGCTTGCGCCTAAATTTAGAATTCGCAAAATTGATTATAAAGCACTAACTGATATTCTATATATTTTACACATTCATAAGTTTTTTTTTTCTTTTTTTATATTCTTTCGAAGCGAAAATGCATTAGGTTGCCACATATGGCTTCGAAAAAAACGTACAATTAATCAACACACTAACCCTGTGTTTTCTCGGGATTCGCGAAATCAATTATAAATAATATAAATGTCTGTTTTTTTTTCGTATAAACATATAATCAACACGTTAAATTCAAAAAATTAACAACTTAATTTAGGATTTCACGAAATCAGTGGTTAACTCAGACACACTAACTACTGTTGTATTTATATTCATAAATTGTTTGTATTTTTTTTTTTTTGGGAAATGATCGAAAATGCACCATACATATGGCTCTAGACTAGGAATGTAAATCGGGCAGCCCGTTCGATTTTGAGTCAGCCCTATCGAGTTAATAGAAGCCCAGTTAATTTGAAATATTAAGCTGTGGGCTTCAAGCCCAAAATCACTAAACATAAATGTTCTTTAATATAATGAGAGCTCATTTTTCTTCTTCCACTTTTCACTCATTTTCCCCTCCATGGCGATTTCCTGTATGGTAGCCAGAGGCGGAGCGCCATCGAGTGCTGTTGATTTTTTTTCGAATTATGCCCCACAGGATCTATCGAATATTCATTAATTCAATTAACATGTACATCATATTTTATGTGTGAATTTAATTAACAACCATGTTGAATAAGCATGCAAGAGAAACGAATCTAATGCAATGGAAAAAAAATAGAAAACGTTTCATCATACATTACGTATTGGGGTTTCAGACAAGATTAAAGATCTAATCTCATTGTTAGAGAAGAAACAATTGAACATGAGCCTTCTTTGGTAGTGTTCGAAAATCTCCAAGACAAAAAACCACTCCAAGACAGCAAAACCATTCCTTATTAATAATGAGGGGGACGAAAATTACACGTTCAAATCCTAATGGGTTTGGGCCTCTCCACTTGTTTTATTTTTCAGCCCACTTACATGTTAATTGAGCTACAGTAGGGATCTAGAAGAATATTAAATTGACCCAATAATTTATTTAATTTCTAATATCCATAACATAGATATAAATAAATAAATTAAGTATTACTATTATTCCACTAAAGATATAATATTGACCTACCAATGTAATACATATTTGCGTATATGCTTTCTTCTTTAGTTCATCCATTCCCCATGTTTAAGATATAATGTCCATTAATTAATTATGTAAGCTCTGACAACTATAATTAATTAACATCTCCATTCCTATAGTTTACCATACAAAGTTTATTATGTACGGAATAAATTCCACTTACTCAAGGGGACATCATCAGGCTGGCGCACCAGGACACAGTGACCATATATAATGCACGACTCATCATATATGTAAATGTCACTGTCCAAAATATCAAGGTTGTTGATCCTATCAAGAATTCCACTCATTAATTAATCAAAACAATAGACATAAGATATATATGTCTGCCAATATATTTTAACCCGAACTCTGCGGATCTTTATTCTCTCACTTAAGGCCATAATAGAGAATAATATCATATCGCGATCCTCCTCAATACATAAGCCAATGTATTAGAATAATTAGCTAGTCAAGATAAACTAACTATCAGATTATTTTATGGTGTACCAATGGTAGGTTCAGGACCGTTTAAGCCGTAAGCCTTTTAATACATTGCAAGGAATTTGATGATATGATCTTTACCGTGTGTTCACCTACACTATATCATCTACAATGCAAGTATATGAAACAAGCAGATAAATATGACAATAAATAAATGCACGCAGTGATTGCAATTAAAATTCAATCTATATCATCAAAAAACATTGTAGAATATATAGAGAGACAAACTTTTCAGTATACAAACCCAACAACCTCCTACTTATACTCGAAGCATGTCTTTCAAGTATAAAAACAAAACTAGCTAGCTCTCCAACTAATACTAAATCTCAAACGCAATCCCGGGTCTGCTTCTTACCCTCATTTTCTTCATGTGACCATCGAAGGTCTTAGCCGACAGGCTCTTCGTGAATAGATCAACCAAGTTGTCCTTCGATGCAATCTTGACCACTGTCACATCTCATCTCTTAACGATTTCTCATATAAGATGGTAATTTCTCTCTATGTGTTTACTTACCTTATGGGCTCTGGGTTCCTTCAAATTTGTCACTGCACCAGAGTTATCACAGTATATCATGATGCTCTTAGGCAAATCAGGAACCACGCTCAAGTCCAACATGAAGTTCCAGAGCCAAACATCTTCTTTTATAGCCTCAGAGACAACACATATTCAGTTTCCATGGTGGAGTCAGCTATGCATTTTTGCTTAATGCTCCTCCATACAATGGCTCCGTCTCCCAAGGTAAACACATAACTTGAGGTAGATTTACTCTGATCTTTATCGAATTGAAAATTTGAGTCCGTATAACCCAAAGACACGAGACTATCGACGCAGTATACCGGCATATAATCTCGAGTCATCTTTAGGTACTTGAGAATATTTTTTACTGCAGTCTAGTGTCCTTGTCCAGAGTTAGACTAATATCTTCTTACCATGCCAAATGCATAGCAAATATCAGGCCTAGTGTATAGCATAGCATAAATAAGGCTTTCCATAACCGAAGCATATAGAACCCTCTTTATCTAATCTATCTCAGACTGTGTTTGGGGACACATCTCCTTGGATAGATGAATTCCATGTCTGAAAGGTATAAAACCTTTCTTGGAATCTTGCATGTTGAATCTAGATAGCATTATATCAATATAGGTCGCCTGAGATAGACACAACATCCTTCTTTGGCGATCTCGAATGATCTTGATGCTAATGACGTGTCCGACTTCTCCCAGACCCTTCATATCGAACTGCTTGGATAGTCACACTCATATGTTTGATAAGACCTTCTTATTGTTTCCAATAAGCAAAATATCATCAACATAAAGTATGAGGAAAGCCACCACATTTTCGTCACTCTTTTTATACATATATCTCTCATCCGGGCTTTGCACGAATCCATATGATTGGATAACCTTGTCAAATCAGATGTTCCAAGACTGCGATGCCTGTTTAAGTCCATAGATGGATTTCTCAAGCTTGCACACTAGGTGCTCTTAGCCTTTAACGATGAATCACTCTGGTTGCTTCATATAGATGTTTTCTTCAAGACTTCCATTCAAGAAAGCTGCCTTGATACCCATCTACCACATCTCATAATTCAAATGAGCGGAAATAGACAAGAGAATCTGGATTGACTTATGCATGGTAACCAGTGAGAAAGTTTTCTCATAATCGATCCTTTCTTTCTGAGTATACACTTTCACCACCAATCTAGCATTGGAGGTTTCAACCTTCCCGTCAGATCCTCTATTTCTTTTATAGACCCACTAATATCCAATTGGTTTTACCCCATTAGGTGGTTCCACAAGCTCTCATACTTGATTGTGATCAATGCATCCAATCTCAAAATCCATTGCATTTTTCCAAGAATCAACATCTTTGTCTTGAACTGCTTTGTCATATGTCCTGGGATCTAACTCATTTAGTCCTTTTAGGAAATTTGAAGATTCTCCCAAACCAATGAATCTATGATGTTGGTGTACAACCCTCTCACTGTGACGAGACATTTCACGTATTTCTGTGACACGTTGTGCAGTTATTAGTGGTACAAGTTCTTGTACAGATGGTGTATAATTCGAATTCCCTCCTCAAAGCTCCTCAAGAACAATTTCGCTCCTAGGCTTGTGAGTCATCACATAGTCTTCTTCTAAGAATCGGGCATTAGTGCTCACAATGACCTTCTGATCCTTAGGACTATAAAATAAACCACCTTTCGTTCCACTTGGATACTCGACAAACAACCTACCATTCGTACGAGGCACCAACTTGTCAGCTTCCTTATCCAGCAGTGTGTTGAGCTACCCAAATCCAAATATGACCTAAATTGGGCTTTCGACTAGTCCAAAGTTCTTTGGGTGTAGCAGGAACTGATTTTGATGGAACCAAGTTAAGAATGTAAGCTGTTGTTTCTAGAGCAAATCCCCAGAAAGAAATAGGCAACTTTGAATAGCTCATCATCGATCTAAGCATCTCTAATAATGTTTTTTTCTTCTCTCCGCTACGTCGTTCTGTTGTGGTGTGCCAGACGCAGTCAACTGGGATGTAATCCCATTATCTGCTAAATAATCCCTAAATTCATCTAAGAGGTACTCACCACCACGATCAAAACACATTGATTTTATACTTTTACCTGTCTATTTCTCCACTTTCTTTCTAAATTTTTTGAAAGTTTCAAAGCATTCAGACTTGCGACGTAACAGGTAAAATGTATCCATATCTTGAGTAATCATCAATGAACGTGATGAAATACTCGTACTTTTCTCAAGCTTGAACTGACATAGGGCCACATAAGTTAGAGTGAATCAAACATAATACCTCTTCGGATCTATTCCCTTTAGACTTAAAGGGTCGCTTGGTCATTTTACCTTCCAAACAGGACTCACACAAAGTAAACATTTCCAAGACTAATGAAGATAGTGGTCCATCATTTATGAGCCTTTGTATCCTCTTAAGGTTAATATGATCGAGCCTAAGATGTCAAAGATAGGTTTGATTCAGTTCTGAAGGTTCTTTCCTTTTATTAGGGTTTGTGATCAATGTATTCAATAATTGTGATTGTGTAGTATTTTACATAGGATTAAGTATATAAAGATGTCCATCTAATGTGTTAGAACATATAAAATATTTACCACTAGTGATAACGACCTTACTATCAAAAGAAACTGAATACCCATTCACAAATAATTTAGAAACATAAATAAAATTCCACTTAAAATTCAGCACATAAAGAGGATCATTTAAAACTAAAATTCTATCACAACTAAAAGATAAAATAACGTCTTCCACTGCAACAGCTGCCACTTTCGTAGCATTTCCTATATAGACAGTAATCTCACATTCACTTAGCTAACTTTTTACCATGAACCTATGCAAAGACAAACAAACATGATCAGTAGCTCCAGTATCTACTACCCAAGACCAGATAGAATAAGTAGCTAAACATGTTTCTACAACAAGAGAGTGAGACGTAATCTTTTTCTTCTTGTTGTTGGGACACGCAGCCTTTCAGTGTCCTTACTGACCGCACTTGAAGTGTTGGGATCAAATACGTAAACGCAGTGGAAAATAAAAAAATTATAAAATATGAAATAACAATTATTTCATAACACACGTATCATCGGATTCATGTTAATATGATGGATTATAAAATGATCATATCATTTTATATATTTAATTATAAACACACATTTTCGCAATCCAGTTGATGAAGGGTGTGTAGCAATTGATTGCTCGTCGTAGAGATCCAAATGTATCTCCTATATTAGGTTCACACGATTGGAGTGTACTCGTTATCTTGGTATCGCTAGTAACCAATATACAAACTATATGGATTTTGTGTAAAATAGAAATAGAAGAGAAGAAGAACAAGAGAGAGTGAAGAACAATTCTTTTTAAAACTAAACAGCCATATTTACCAAATAGGTAGGCCACGTTTTTTTTTCAATCTCACTATCTCTCTTCTAATAAAGTGTCTTCAAAACCCATGATTTGGGATTCATAATCCCACATTTAATTCTATTAAATAGAATTAATATTTTACACATAATAAATTAATCTCATTTAATTTATATTAAATTAATCCAATTAATTTAATCAACCATATTTTGAATTAGACTTTTAATCATATTAACTCCAATTAAACATTTTAATTGATTATTTGATTTAACTAATTAAATCAAAATAATCTCAATTAATTAACAACATTAATTAATTGGATTCAACAATTGAATCAATTCAACCAATACAATTCCAATATGTTTGTGTAACCTTTTTAGGTTCACATCTAGCACTAGTAGTAGGCTTGTAACATTTACAACTTAACAAATAAAATATTATTCTATTAATTTATCCAATAAATTAATATACTCAAAATTAACTCTTTAATTTTGAGAACCTACAAATCATGGGAACATCTAGCAAGTAGCATGATCACCTAGCACTAGGTGAAATAGCGAGTAAACCTATTTAATTACAAATTGTTATACACGTACGGTCCTTCTATTATCTAATCTTCCGATTGGATCTTGAGTTATGGAATAGTAAGAAAAACTCAATTAATCCAATACTTACATTTTCATTTCCATTCAATCAATTCATTAATGAATCAATATTCATCACGCCTTGGCCAAGGTCTTCTGAATCATGAATCTTGAAAATTAATTGGAAGATTCTCTCGACAGTCGAGTAATAGATCATTTATTGACCACTCCATTAATCTCCATATTAATTAATATAACATCCAACGTAATCTCTTTACGATTATCATGCAATCAGAGACTATATCAAAATGAGATATAATTAATACAAGATTACTATGGTGTCTCAAGTTAAAGGGCTAATGTGTACTATTGTAATTTAGAAATTCATATATTCGATAAATTCCATGTAAGAATTTCTAATGGGTTTGTTCAGTGAACTTGTTCTCCAACAAGCACCCACGTATATACATTTATGTCAACACGCTAATGTCAATGGAACTTAACATTCTCATCTTATGAGTGTGTATCATACGTACAAGTTAAACTGTTCAATATCCCATCTTGATCAGTTATATAAGTCAGAACAAATTTAAGATCTAAGTACAAAAACATATTCCATAATCACCATCATATGCATTATCATGTTTTGTGACTTATTAAGATCTAGGGATTTTATCTATATGCATATATAATTAACAAGTAATAGATACATAAGATAAATAAGATGCCTTAATATAATATAATCCATTAAGAATTTATTTACAATAAATACTAAAAAGAGTATAAATAACCAATCTAATTGGTGCGACGGGTGCTACTCTTTCAATCTCCCACTCGCCCTAGCACCAATCACCCATGTACCTCAGGCCCATTCTTTTGACATGTCCTTCGAATACTTTATGTGACAAGGGCTTAGTAAGTGGATCTGCTATATTTTCTGCCGAAGCTACTCGATCCAATACGACATCGCCTCTACCAATGATTTCTCAAATCAGGTGGTATCTTCTCATAATGTGCTTAGATTTTTGATGAGATCTTGGTTCTTTGACTTGTGCAATTGCCCCGTTGTTATCACAATATATAGATATTGGATCAACAACTGATGGAAAAACACCAAACTCTTAGATGAAATTCCTCATCCAAATAGCTTCCTTTGCAGCATCCGATGCAGCAATATATTCAGCTTCAGTGGTGGAATCAACAACTGTTTCTTGTTTGGAACTCTTCCAACTAACGGCACCACCATTCAAGATGAATATGAATCCTGACATTGACTTGGAATCATCTTTGTCAGACTGAAAACCAAAGTCTGTAAAGCCCTCTAGTTTAAGCTCTCCATTGTCATAAACTAGAAAAATATCCTTAGTCCTTCTTAAGTACTTAAGGATAGATTTCACGACAGTCCAGTGCTCTTCGCCTGGATTCGACTGATATCTACTCGTGACACTTAGAGTATGCGCAACATCAGGTCGAGTACATAACATAGCATACATAAGACTTCCAATGGCAGAAGCATATGGTATGCGCGTCATTCATTCTCTCTCTTCGGGTGTCTTAGGAGACATTGCCTTAGAGAGTGAAACACCATGACTCATTGGCAGGTAACAAGGTTTGGATTCCTCCATGCTAAACCATTTTAGCATTTTGTCTATGTACATGGATTGGGACAATCCAATCATCCTTCTAGATCTATCTTTATAGATTTTAATGCCAAGGATGAAGGATGCATCTCCCAAGTCCTTCATGGAGAATTGTCTCGATAACCAAGTCCTTGTTGACTGCAACATTCCTATATCATTCCCAATTAGTAGGATGTCATCAACATAGAGCACAACAAACACAACTGCACTCCCACTAACCTTCTTATATACACAAGGTTCTTCCGGATTTTTATGAAAATCAAAACCTTTGATTGTTTCATCAAATCGGATATTCCAACTCCTCGAAGCTTGCTTAAGTCCATAAATGGACCTTTGGAGTTTGCAAACCTTTTGTTCACTCCCACTAGATATAAAACCCTCAGGCTGCATCATATATATATTTTCCACAATGTTCCCATTGAGGAATGAAGTCTTTACATCCATTTGCCATATCTCGTAGTCATAATATGCAGATATGGCAAGCAAGATCCGAATGGATTTAAGCATCGCTACAGGTGAAAAAGTTTCCTCATAATTAACACCTTGCTTTTGAGCATAACCTTTTGCAACCAAACGAGCTTTAAAAGTCTCTACCTCTCCATTTACTCCAAGCTTTCGCTTAAAAACCCATTTGCATCCAATAGGAACGGATCCGTCTGGTGGGTCCACCAAGGTCCATACTTTGTTTGAGTACATGGAGTCCATTTCGGATTGCATAGCTTCACACCACTTAATTGAATCAATATCAGATATTGCTTCAGTATAAGTCCTTGGATCACTATCCATGGAATGAACTTTCTCATTGTTCTCCAACAATAAGGTAAGCTTATCAGGTGGTCTTGAAGTTCGAACAGATCTTCGAAGAAGTTGTGTATTAGGAAGTTCTTTCTCGATTGGTGGATTACTCACTACAATAGATGGGATATCTTGTGGTTCTTGAATTTCATCAAGTTCTACAGGCACACCAGTTCTACCTAATAGAAATTCTTTCTCAAGAAAATTGGCATTCCTCGAAACAAACACCTTTTGTTCCGATGGACTATAGAAATAATACCCAATAGATTCTTTTGGATATCCCACAAAATTACATAAAGTGGATCTCATATCCAATTTATCTCCCATTAACTGCTTCACATAAGCAGTGCAACTCCATACTCATAAATACTTGTAGGAGGGAGTCTTCCCACACCATAACTTGTACGGTGTTTCGGGCACAGCTTTAGTAAGCACTCTATTTAATAGATGTGCAACTGTCTCCAAGGCATAGCCCCAGAATGAAAGAGGTAAAGAAGTGAAGCTCATCATAGATCGAACCATGTCTAACAATGTTCGATTCCTCCGTTCCGAAACTCCATTGAGTTGAGGAGTACCAGGAGGCGTCCACTACGAGAGAATCTCATTCTCTTTTAGATAACCTAAAAACTCTCCACTTAAGTATTCACCTCCTCGATCAGATCGAAGAACTTTAATACTTAAGTTAGATTGTTTCTCTACTTCCAATCTAAATTCTTTGAACTTTTCAAATACTTCAGATTTGTGTCTCAAGAGATACACATAACCATACCTAGAGTAATCATCGGTAAAGGTTAAGAAGTAGTTATAGTTTCCACGGGCACTAACATTTAGTGGTCCACATACATCCGTATGAATCAAATCCAATGGATGTTTGGCTCGCTCTACTTGTCCCACAAAAGGTTATTTGGTCATCTTACCTTTGAGGCAAGATTCACAAGTTGATAACTTTTGCTCATATATAACACCAAACAAGGTTGATAACTTGTCCATCCTCTTTTCAGAGATGTGACCCAATCTAGCATGCCAAAGTTCTTTGGAACTATAATTATCATATTTTCTTTTACTTTGTTGAATATGCATGAGATGGTTTTGAGGCATAACAGTATATAAACCATTAGTGAGTGCACTAGAGTAAATAATCGAATTATTCTTCAAGATGGAACAATTTCCACCTTTTATTAAAAACTCATAGTTCTCACTATCCAAAACAGGGATATAAATGATGTTCTTAATCAAACTAGGCACATAAAAACAATTGTTCAAAACAATCTCAAAACCATTATTTAAAGATAAATAAACAGTTCCAACAGATAAAGCAGCAACCCTTGCTCCATTACCCATGCGTAGAACTGTCTCCACTTTGCATAACTTCTTAGCTCCCACTAGCACCTGTAAATCATTACAGAGATGTGATGAGCAACCGGTATCCAATACCCAAGAAGAATCGTTAACTGACAAGTTAACTTCAACAAAGTACATACCTGAAATTTTCAGGCTTGCAAGATATTCCTTGCAATTCCTCTTCCAATGCCCCGACTTGTGGCAGTAGTGGCAATTATCATTGGCTTTGGGGTTGAACACTTTCTTCCCCACACCCCCTTTAGCCTTCAGCTTGTTTGGTTTAAATAAACTCTTCATCTTTCCCTTTCCTTTATGAGTCTTAGCCTTTTGAGCTTTTGACCGGGAAGTGCTACCAACAAGAAGCACCGACTTGTCCTTTTTCATGGTGGACTCGGCGGACACTAGCATATTGACTAACTCAGGTAGAGTAGCATTCATGTTATGCATAGTGAAATTAACGACAAATGTATCAAATGAAGGTGGTAGAGATTGCAGCATCATATCAGTATATAATTCTGTATCAATGTTCACTCCAAGAGATCCTAATTTTTCCATAAGAGCTATCATCTTCAATCCATGAGCTTGGACTGAAGAGCCCTCTGTCATACGACACTGAAAAAGTTTCTTAGATACAGAAAATTTATGTAGCCTAAGATTTTCCTCATACAACTTTTTTAAACGGGATATGATCTCACGAGCCAATTGAACATCTGCATATTGACTTTGAAGCTCATTAGTCATCGATGCTAACATGTAGCACCTAACATGCATATCATCATCTTTATGACTTTCATATTGATAAGACACCTCACCATCAACATTTTCATCATTTTCATCAGGTGCTTTAGGCATCGGGGTATCCAACACATAATCTCTTTTTTCGGAAGTTAAAATAATTCTCAAATTCTGAAACCAATCTTTAAAGTTTGGGCCAGTGAGTCTGTTTTGGTCAAGAATTGATAATAATTGATTTTTAGCCATTTTGCAGACAATCTACAAAATAATAAAGACGCAGAAAATTAGCAAACAATGGAAAAAATATTCAATTAATATAAGGTCTTTAATAATTAATTGTCTCCCACTATTTTATTCAAATTTCATAACCCCATATATGAAAAATGAGAAATCATATCTCTTAGTGATATTGAAGTCCAATAATAATATTCCACACCTCAATTTTATGAGTTCATGAAATATTACTATTAGTAGTCAACTCTTTGACAATTATATCCCAATATAATCTTCAATATTATTTTGCCTCACTTCTATTATATGTCTCAATTTTATGAGCCCATATAACACAAGTGTCAAGTTGCACCCATCAAACTTTCATTAAAATAAAATCATCAACACGCCCCACGACTCATGGACAACATGAAGGTGATTATATTTTATGATCATCAATATGCTTGGTAAAAATCATAGCTTTTCATCAAAATATTATCCCACGACTCATGGACGATAATATATTGTGGTAGCATCGACATGTTTTTACCTTTGATGGTAGGCTTGGAACAATAAGTCCAACTTATTTTGTCCAATTTAACTTGAAATCAAATTTCAAAAATTTTAGATTAAGTTTCAAAAACTTGGGGTTTTTATTTCCAAGACCTCATCATAAAATAATACCTAGTTACTAGGTGGGTTTATTTAATCCATACAATCATCATATGATTCGCGCAAATAAAAGAATTAAATAAATTCATGCATCACATACATAAAGCAGTGGGATGATCATAACCTTTCCTATGCAACCCATTTTGAGCCAAAAACGGGTCTATGGTTAATCTAGGGGTTTATAAAACGGTAAACATATATTACATAAAAAATAATCCCACACACTTGTGGGTCTTGAGTATTCATTCTTCTTTTTGAACATCCTCCAAAAATACAATAAATAGAAAATCTCACTTTTCTATTCTACTCTCATTGCATAATTTAAAGAACAATACAAAGAAGAATAAGAAGCTCGCAGTCCCCGATTTAAAAACCCAAAATAATTAAATAAATAAGTGCACCATCCACAAAGGTCTAGGCTCATGATCATCCCTAAATAAATCATGCTAACATTCATCACATGAAATAAAGCATAATAAATTTACCGAGTAGAATTAATTATATTATTTTGTTATTTAAAGCATAAAATTCAATTTTGTATAAAAACAATTTTTATCACATTTCTCGAATTAACAATTAATTCTAAAATGACAAAATTAAATTTAAAATTTGAAAATAATATTTTAAGATAACATTTATCCAAAAATAACATTTAATATTGATATCTCCTTCGAAAAAGAATATCGAGACACCAACGGTGCATTCCAGGTTGCATTAGATGTGTGACGGAGTACCATCAACAATAGTCCCCGCATAGAGGCTTCTAAGACAACCCAGATTTCTTTGGGGCATTTTTACGAACATGTGGTGTGTATTTCAGAAACACACACCATAGTGGCTCCTCATATGCACTCCAACACCCAATAATCTTTAGACCAAGTCCGATAACAGCAAGTGACGCTCGCTCGCCCTACCATGACTAGGAATCGAATTATATTTTGCTTAAGAATCAGCATTGGAGTCACACTCCATGACTGTTCCCAAGCATCTCCAAAACAAGGCTGATCTCATCATGCCCACAAGGTGTTTGTCAAAATGCCACAATGAATTTTTTAGATTTTAATCATGCTTTATAAACAAAAATAATACAACATACAAGTTAACAATTAATCCATGATATAACATTCATCAAAAACATCTTATTAACGTGATACCGTGGCTCTGATACCACTGTTGGGATCAAATATGTAAACGCAGCGGAAAATAAAAAATTTATAAAATATGAAATAACAATTATTTCATAACACACGTATCATCGGATTTACGTTAATATGATGGATTATAAA
Organism: Perilla frutescens; assembly: GCA_026008535.1. Taxonomy (NCBI): domain Eukaryota; kingdom Viridiplantae; phylum Streptophyta; class Magnoliopsida; order Lamiales; family Lamiaceae; genus Perilla; species Perilla frutescens. Next base: position 5,301,879 of record BRKX01000012.1, on the reverse strand, counting down.
ATGATCATATCATTTTATATATTTAATTATAAACACACCTTTTCGCAATCCAGTTGATGAAGGGTGTGTAGCAATCGATTGCTCGTCTACTCGTAGAGATCTAAATGTATCTCCTCTATTAGGTTCACACGATTGGAGTGTACTCATGTATCTTGGTATCGCTAGTAACCAATATACAAACTATATGGATTTTGTGTAAAATAGAAATAGAAGAGAAAAAGAACAAGAGAGAGTGAAGAACAATTCTTTTTAAAACTAAACAACCATATTTACCAAATAGGTAGGCCACATTTTTTTTTTCAATCTCACTCTCTCTCTTCTAATAAAGTGTCTTCAAAACCCATGATTTGGGATTCATAATCCCACATTTAATTCTATTAAATAGAATTAATATTTTACACATAATAACTTAATCTCATTTAATTTATATTAAATTAATCCAATTAATTTAATCAACCATATTTTGAATTAGACTTTTAATCATATTAACTCCAATTAAACATTTTAATTGATTATTTGATTTAACTAATTAAATCAAAATAATCTCAATTAATTAACAACATTAATTAATTGGATTCAACAATTGAATCAATTCAACCGATACAATTCCAATCTATTTGTGTAACCCTCTTAGGTTTACATCTAGCACTAGTAGTAGGTCTGTAACATTTACCACTTAACAAATAAAATATTATTCTATTAATTTATCCAATAAATTAATATACTCAAAATTAACTCTTTAATTTCGAGAACCTACAAATCATGGAAACATCTAGCAAGTTGTATGATCACCTAGTAGTATGTGAAATAGCGAGTAAACCTATTTAATTACAAATCGTTATACACGTACGGTTCTTCTATTATCTAATCTCCCGATTGGATCTTGAGTTATGGAATAATACGAAAAACTCAATTAATCCAATACTTAAATTTTCATTTCCATTCAATCAATTCATTAATGAATCAATATTCATCACACCTTGGCCAAGGTCTTCTGAATCATGAATCATGAAAATTAATTGGAAGATTCTCTCGACAGTCGAGTAATAGATCCTTTATTGACCACTCCATTAATCTCTATATTAATTAATATAACATCCAACATAATCTCTTTATGATTGTCATGCAATAAGAGACTATATCAAAATGAGATATAATTAATACAAGATTACTATGGTGTCTCAAGTCAAAGGGCTAATCGTGTACTATTGTAATTTAGAAATTCATATATTCGATAAATTCCATTTAAGAATTTCTAATGGGTTTGTTCAGTGAACTTGTTCTCCAACAAGCACCCACGTATATACATTTACGTCAACACGCTAATGTCAATGGAACTTAACATTCTCATCTTATGAGTGTGTATCATACGTGCAAGTTAAACCGTTCAATATCCCATCTTGATCAGTTATATAAGTCAGAACAAATTTAAGATCTAAGTACAAAAACATATTCCATAATCACCATCATATGCATGATCATGTTTTGTGACTTATTAAGATCTAAGGATTTTATCTATATGTATATATAATTAACAAGTAATAAATACATAAGATAAATAAGATACCTTAATATAATATAATCCATTAAGAATTTATTTACAATAAATACTAAAAAGAGTATAAATAACCAATCTAATTGGTGCGACGGGTGCTACTCTTTCATGAAGCACTTTGTCTTGGACTTGAAGTTCTTTGGAGGAATCTTTGCCTTAGCTTTCTTGAATTTAGGCGCCACATTTGCAGCCTTCTTAGATGTGCATCTCTTCTTCTTGGTCCATGAAGAAGACGTCCTATTTTTAGCTAGGTGCACCTCCGAGCTTCCTTTCTAGATATACTCGGCTGCTTGAAAATCCATGAGCAGTTCTGATAAAGTTACATCTTTCTTTATAATTTTAAAGTTCTGTCTGAACTGTTCAAACTTCGGTGACAGACTGTGAAACACGATGTCAATTTGAGACTCAATGTCTAAATCTCCAACCAAGGTTTCGATCTCCGACATGAAGCCTATCATCTGGAGAACGTGATCCTTTACTGGTGTGGAATCTGACATCTTCGTGTTCATCAGATTTCTTATTGCCAAATGCCGAGTTAAGCGATTCTGATATCTGAAGAGCTCTTTGAGATTGTACGTTATGTCATAACTTATTTTCATAGACTGATGTTGATGTTGCAACACATATTTGACATAGATACCAAAATGTAACAGTGCGCCATCTCATCAGCCTTAACCCACTTATCATAAGTCACTCTCTGCACTTCACTAGAATTCTCATCTGAATTTTGATGACATTCCTCCTCAATTATGAATTTAAAACCTTCAGCAGTTAGGACAAGGTTCAAGTTTTGAATCCAATCTTTGTAATTTTCACTGACTAGTTTGTTTTTTTAGAATAAATGATAGGTTGGAGAGTACCATGATGATACAAAAATAACTAAAAAATAAATTTGCAGTACAGTTACAACTTTAGGATAAAAGAAGATATAATCAAAAACCTTGTAAAATTATGTGTATATTCGCTGAAATTTTAAAAACGTTGCTTATAAGCCACGATAGTGTGGACTGTTAGTGCCACTGGTATGCACTAATTGTTCGTTTATGTTGTTGGTGAGATATGTTCGACAATATGTGTTTGGCTATGTCCTAAGAAGACTTCGTATTCCGCTGTGCAAGAAAAGAAGACCAGTTGGCGAATTGTTCCCTCTGATGTCCCAGACATACCCAGGGACACTTTTATATGACAGTTTCCATATTTACAAGATTCTATTGACGAGATACAGAAGACAATATGTTCTAGGGTATGTGCCTAAAGATAAAAGCTCTGCTGTGCAAGTTTTGAAGAACAGTTGAAGAATTGTTCGCTCTGATGTTCCTGACATACCTATGAACAGTTTAATTATGGCAGTTTCCATAATTTGAAGATCTTCACCGATCAGGTTTGGAAGGTCAAGATATATTCATTTGACCACCTTGTGGTGTAGATACCGAGCTGCAAATAACCCTCATGTCCAAGAAAAGTATCTACACATGTTTGGGAAGATCACAAACCATAATCTACTTACCATATTGACGGAGATGAAGATCGACGACAATTATGAAGTGAATATTATAAGAAGGCCGATTCTTTTTGCAATCGGTACCACTTACACTTGTTTAGGTTCTCTTAGAATATTATTTAAGAGTCATTTTGTTTGTGGTCTTTGTATTAGCTAGTAACTGTTCCACAGTATGTTCTAGCATTTAAGTGTTTTGAGTGAAACACGTGAGGGGTTGTTTTAATTCATATTGTACGAAATCTCGGGAGAGATTGTAAGTTGAAGTCGTGGGTAGCTAGAGGAAGTCTAGTGTGACGGTTGTGAGGGGATCTCACAGCTTTCGTTTGGCGAAGGAGCTCTTGAAGAAGAACGGACAACATAAGGAGGGAGTCCTGTATGTGTAAGTTCCTCAGTACATTTCATGAAGTAGTAGCAAACGAATCTTCAAGTTTGGGCGAAGTCCCCCCAGATTAGGTTGATTAACCGAACTGGATTACCAATCTCGTGCGTTATTTACTGTTATTATATCTGTTCCACACATATCGTAGAATACTTATCAAGCAGTTATTATAAAACACCATTGCACGGATTGTTATTTTACAATTGGTATCAGAGCGGGTCATCTATATTCAGGTGTGATCTTGGGTTATTAATCCATGTATTTTATGTTGTTTTGCCGAGATAGACACAATGAAAGAAGGAGCCTCGATGGTGCGACCCCCGCTCCTTGATGGCAACAATTAAGCCTACTGAAAAGCTAGAATGACAGCTTTCATTCGCTCAATTGATGAGCGTGCTTGGAAGATGGTGATGGAAGGGTGGAAGCCTCCAACAAAGACAGATGATAATGGCAAAACCGTGCTGAAGTCAGAAGAAGAGTGGGGGGATGTGAGTACCAGATCATGGGGCTAAACACTAAAGTCATGAACACCATCTTCTCAGCTGTAGACATGAATGTCTTCAAACTCATCTCCACCTGTGACAAAGCTAAGGATGCGTTGGACATACTGCAGACCACGTTTGAAGGAACAAGCAGTGTTCGTGCATCTCATATATAACTGCTCACCACTAGATTTGAGAACCTCCTGATGGATGAGGCTGAAAAACTTGCTGATTTCAATGCCAAAATCTGTGACATTGTAAATGAAAGCTTTGCTCTTGGAGATGCAATTTCTGAAGAGAAACTTGTGCGAAAAGTTCTGCGATCTCTGCCCAAAAGATTCGTCTACAAAGTCATAGCTATTGAAGAAGCCAAAGATGTGGGTAAAATGAAGCTGCAAGAACTGATGGGTCCATGTGAACCTTAGAAATGGGCCTGATTCAGGCTGGTTCCAGTGCTGATGTTCCCAGCAATGTTCCTGACAAAGCTGACCTTGCAGAGTTAATTGCAATACTATCAAAGAATTTCTCAAAGTTTACAAAACGCTATGAGAAGCTCTCTCATAATATTCCTGGCAAGAACAGGTTCTCTATACCTCGAAGAATCAAGGAAGAAGATTCCAATGAAGAAAAGCATAAAGAGGTGAAGTGTAGAGAATGTGGTGGTTATGGTCACTATCAAGCCGAGTGTGCTAACACTCTAAAAAAAAGAACAAGTCATACTGTTCTACCTTAAGTGAAAGCGACGATCCTGGTGATAGTGGAAGTGATGAAGAATGCGTAAGCAATCATATTGCTTTCATGACACACTCTGTTAAAGAGTCTGTGTCTACATTTGTTCCTGACAGTGAGGTCGAGAAAATTTCAGAATGCAGTGATGATGAAGAATTTACTAAGAAATCAGTTTTGGATGCGTATAAAAAGTTGCATTCCAGTTGGCTCATGGTGGTTAAAGTCAATAAAGACCTGCTGAAAGAGAATTTCAATCTCTTGAAAGAAAGAGATAATCTCTCTACTCGCCTTAATGAGTTGCAGAATGAATTGTTGTAGTCCATAAATTGTACTCAAGCACAAAATGGTGAACTCCAACACCTAAAGAAGCTTGTCAAAATGATGAACTCTGGATCATCTCAATTGGATGAAATTCTCTCCAAAGGAAAAAGCCCTCAGGATCATACTGGGCTTGGATTTAATGGAAGCCCTCATGATCATACTGGGCTTGAATCAATCAACATTGTTGTTGATGATCTGAAAGAACCTGTTGCCCAAATTGATGATGAGAACCTTGATGTTACTATCACTGTTTCTGCATCTGTGTCTGACAGTTCTCGAGACAGTGACTTGACTGAAGCAAGGTCTGAGAAACAGGATATCTTCAAACCATCCAAAGGAGTCCAGAAAAATCATTCCGCTTCGGACATCATTGGTGAAATGAGTGAAGGGGTCCGAACAAGAGGAGTTCATAAGAACTATCGTGGTGGAGCTGATAGAACACTCTTTGTCAAAAAAGAAAAACCTGATGTGATCATCGTTTAGATTTTTGTTGATGATATTGTCTTTGGATCTGTGTCAGACATAATGGTGGTTGAGTTTGTCAAGTTCTTGAAATCTGAACTTGAAATAAGTTTTGTAGGTGAACTAACCTACTTTCTGGGGCTTCAAGTGAAGTAAAACGATGATGGAATCTTTATTTCTCAAACAATGTTTGGAAGAAACTTGATCAATAAGTTTGGAATGGTGAGCTGCAGTACGATGAGAACACCCATGGGAACACACTTGAAGTTGTCAAAAGATGAAATTGGTGTATCTATTGAGCAAACCTTGTACCAAAGTATGATTGGCAGCCTACTTTACCTTACTACAAGCAGGCCTGATATCTGCTACCGTGTTGGAGTGTGCGCTCGGTATCAATCTGATCCCAAAGAAAGCCATCTGAAGTCTGTCAAGAACATAATCAAGCACATAAAAGGTACTGCTGAGTTAGGACTATGGTTCTCCTATGATTCTAACCCTAGTTTGGTGGGGTTTTGTGATGCAGATTGGGCTGGTTGTTCTGAAGATCGGAAGAATACTTCAGGAGGATGTTTCTTTCTTGGAAACAATATGGTTTCTTGGTTCAGCAAGAAACATAATGCTATTACATTTTCTACAGCTGAAGTAGAATATATTGCGGTTGGAAGTTGTTGTACACAACTCTTGTGGATAAAACAAATGTTGCTTGACTATGGTGTACCACAGCTTGTGCTTACCATCTTCTCTGACAACTTGAGCACCATAAATATTTCAAAGAATTCGGTTCAGCACACTTGGATAAAATACATAGATATTCGCCACCACTTCATTCGTGAACTGGTTGAAAATCGATCGCTCATGATTGAGTACGTTGGAATAGATGCTCAACTTGCAGATATTTTTGCTAAGGCACTTGATAGTGGAAGAGTTGAAACACTAAGATCCTCATTGGGTCTTTGTGTTCTCTGAACTTCTCCTTTGCGAGAAGTATCTCTATACAGTCTTGGTCAATAATGTATGTACAGAGAAAACGAAGTGACCAAGCATTTCATGGTCTTGTGTGATGTGTGCCTCCATGTGTGCCTGAAAGATGCAAGCACAGTTTGTAGCAGTTACTGTTTATCTGCAATGGCTAGTGGGCCCTCGATTTTCTCATCCAGCTCGCTTCCAGTTCCCGAGGACGTGCAGAGTAGATCTTACAAGGGAAGTGATCCCTAATTGTGGAAAATAACCTAAGCTTTCCTTATTCAAATTATGTGGCTCTTGGACAATTGTCAAAATCACTTATGTTCTCCACATCTGCTCCCACTGCCATTGTTTCCAATAGACAGAAGTTCCTAGATCTATGCCCTGCGATGCTCCTGAGTTGTCTGCAACTCTGTCTGAGTCAGCATCTGTGACAGTTTCGGAACCTCTTTCTCAATCTATGGTTTCCGTTGAACCTTCATCGCATCTTATGGTGGAGCCTGAATCTCTTGATTCCACAATTGTTGTTGCCGCTACCTGTCTTGATCCCTCTTCATTTGAAGAGTTTGTTGTATCAATTATTGCAATGAATTTTATTTCTGTGCCAGCGTCTGTCGCTGCCGTAATCACCCCGATGGATACTTCGGTGGTTACAATCAAAGTTCCATTAGGAAAAGCCTCACTGAAGGCTGCTGATATTGTTGTTCCCGCTCTTGCTCAGTCTGAAAATGTGAGAATTGAAGACATTGTGATGGAAGAGGACATTACGGTTGAGGAAGATGTTTCCTCACCTAATGTTGGATCTGTTCCACCTATTTTGGAACAAAGATGGACGTCTTCCAAGTCCCATGGTGTGAAGTGTAAGCTTCAATTGCTTGATGAACCAGAAGAATCCCTTACTGCCTCTGAGCACCGTGTTGATTCTGCTGATGCTAAGCAGAACTCTGATGAAGATGAGATTCCTATATCTCAATTGTGGACCCGAGCAAAGTCCAAGTCTGCTCGATGAAAAGTTAATGCCAAGAAGGCCTCTGCCTTTGCTTCGGCTCGCTGTGTGACAAGGAGCGTGTCTAAATGTCTCCTAGGCCTGGTCTCGTCTTCTCGCCAATAATTGATGAAGAATACTAGAGCTCTGACCTCTTCTATTAAAGAGGCTGATAATGTGCCAGAGGATGTGTCAAACAGTGCAGACTCTGAATCAGTATGGTTGAGCTGTTGTTTGATTTGAAGCTTGAGAAGTCTGTCTATGATGTGTCTGTGTTTGTCAAGGCTGTTGTGTATGAAATTTATGCAAATTCATCCAAGCCCATCCGTGATGTGAATTTTGCACATACTTTTTCTGTTTATGTGCATGGAAATTGGCTTTCTTTTTTCCCCTTACGGTCATAAATGAGTATCTGGGCCGAGAGCACTCTACTGCTCCTGAGTCTGTCCCATACATAAATGATGTGGCAGATGAATTGACTGAAGGAAGTCATTTGGTGTGGCCAAAAGGAAGGTCCTTGTTGGCATCTGACTTGAGCGTGAAGTATTTAATACTTCACAAGATTGCAGTGAAGAACTGGCTTCCCGACCGACATTGTTCTTCTATTGGTAAGACGTTGAGTGTCTTGTTGTTTAAGGTTGGAACACATACGGTGTTCAACCCTGCCCAGCTGATCTTTGATCATGTGTGTGCCCATGCTCAGTACAAGAGGAACCAGCAGCCCATTTGGTTACCCGAGGATGATTTTCAGCATCGTATCTTCATAGCATGATGTTGTGACCTCAGAAGATGTCTATGAGCCCGCGGAGCCCCCTCTCGTGATCAACCATAAGCTGTTTTCTGCACAACATACTCATGATATTTCTGCTGCAGATCATGATGCTAGCTCTGCTGAAGATGTGCCGCCATCTGTACCTCACAGACCTGCGCCCAGATCCTCTGTTAATGACGTATTCTTTGAACGGCATATTCAGTCCTTGGAATGAGAAGTTTAATTCTTGGAAAAGACTATCAGGACTACCAGGACTTGCAAGCAGAAGCTTGAGTCATTAATGATGGACCTAAAGGCTCGTGCCTTTGGTTTTGCCTCACTGCTGGATACATCAGGTCCTTCTGGTGCTGAGTTTGATTTTGCAGGTCCAAGTGCTACTGCCACTCCTTGCCCTGCTTCTGCTGGTGCTATGCCAGAGACAGTTCCAGCTGCTGTTGTTGCTGAAGTGCCTCCCGCCTGTAGCTTTGGCCTCTATGGCAGCCACTAAGGGGGAGAGGTGATGATAGCATGCTGGAGAAGATCATGGAGATGAAGATGAAGATGAAGAAAAGCTACCGCGAGTTCGCAGCTTAAGTTTGTTTTGGATAATTATGGGGAGGTTGTGTCTTAATTACCCTATTTGTGTTGTTAGTCTGTTCATAATATTTGATTAACCGACTGAGCAGTTAGGACTGCAAAACAATGTTCGTGATGTGGTGGAGAAACTCCCAGCTCAGATTAAGGAGGAGTTCGTGATGCGATGGTGAAACTCCCCAGCTCAGATTAAGGGAGAGTTCATTAAAACTATGCCTGACAGTTTTTATAAATATCACTTTTTGATATTTTGTTTTGATCTATGGAGTTTTTTCAAGTGGTGTGCAGATCAAGAGTTATTGTCTTCCATCAATGACAAAGGGGGAGATTGTTAGTGCCATTGGTATGCACTAATTGTTCATTTATGTTGTTGGTGAGATATGTTCGACAATATGTGTTTGAGTATGTCTCAAGAAGACTTCATATTCCGCTATGCAAGAAAAGAAGAACAGTTGGCGAACTGTTCCCTTTGATGTCCTAGACATACCCAAGGACACTTTTATATGGTAGTTTCCATATTTACAAGATTGTATTGGTGAGATACAGAAGACAATGTGTTCCAGGGTATGTGCCTAAAGACAAAAGTTCCGCTGTGCAAGTTTTGAAGAACAGTTGAAGAACTATTTGCTCTGATGTTCCTGACATACCCAGGAACAGTTTAATTATGGCAGTTTCCATAATTTGAAGATCTTCACCGATCAGGTTTGGAAGGTCAAGATATATTCGTTTGATTGCCTTGTGGTATAGATACCGAGCTGCAAATAACTCTCCTGTCCAAGAAAAGTATCTACACACGTTTGGGAATATCACAAACCATAATCTACTTACCATATTGACGGAGATTATAAGAAGGCCGATTCTTTTTACAATCGGTACCACTTACACTTGTTTAGATTCTCTTAGAAGATTATTTGAGAGTCATTTCGTTTGTGGTCTTTGTATTAGCTAGTAACTGTTCCACAATATGTTCTAGCATTTGAGTGTTTTGAGTGAAACACGTGAGGGGTTGTTTTAATCCATATTGTACGCAATCTCGGGAGAGATTGTAAATTGAAGTCGTGGGTAGCTAGAGGGAGTCTAGTGTTAAGGTTGTGAGGGGATCTCACAGCTTTCGTTTGGCGAAGGAGCTCTTGAAGAAGAACGGACGACATAAGGAGGGAGTCTTGTATGTGTAAGTTCCTCAATACACTTCATGAAGTAGTAGCAAACGAATCTTCAAGTTTGGGCGAAGTCCCCCCAGAGTAGGTTGATTAACTGAACTGGGTTACCAATCTCATGCGTTATTTACTGCTTTCTATTTACTGTTCTTACGTCTGTTCCACACATATCGTAGAACACTTGTCAAGCAGTCATCATAAAACACCATTGCACGGAGTGTTGTTTTACATGGACGTTTATAAAATTCATTGTTAAACAGGTTATTTAAGCTTTAATTTACCTCCAGTTAAATTTCCTTATAACAAGTAAATTAATAGTCGGAAACCATCCCAGTCATGTAATCGTCTAATTAATAAGCCACGATAGTGTAGACAGATAATTAATAAATTACATCTAAGTGTGAACATCATTATATTCACCCCAAGGGCATTGGTTCAAATTTCACCACTCTAGATAGAGGAGTCAGTTTGTTCTAACAATGTCCTACAGTTATCTATTAAGAGGTTTAATTTCTAGAGATTCCAGTGATATGACACATCAGATATGGAGGAAGACGTATTGTCAATGCGCATGCCCATTACTTCTCAATTAAACCAGATCAATGGAGACCGTTTGAGATTTCCACATATTTTGGTATGTATCTCTCCCACTTATAGTTATTTATACTTGAGGTTTCATCTTATCTCATTAAACATGAAATACATCATATAAAAATATTAACAACCATTGCATACTGAACAACATAATAAACATAATAATAAAAACCAACTATCGTGGCTTATATCTCAATGTTGCTCCATGAGATAAACTTGGAAAATCAGTTTCGGGAAATCTGGGCATCCAGTGTCGTCGCCTACCTAGCATTTCGCTAAAACCCTAGCTCCTTTAGGGTTTCGGGACGTGTTTGGGATGTCCTTCCTTTCTTGGGAATGCTCTATTTTCCATCTTTGAGTCAACTTTCTTTCTTTATTCTATATTGAATATCTATTCCAAAAGAAAAATCCTAATATATCTAGAGTAACAAAAAAAAAATACAACTTAAACTTTGATGATTTTCGAGATCATCACTAATTCTAACAATTTATTTTTCCGATTACATTAAACCAACACAATAAAATATATTGCTTAGACCTAATCCATGATTTTTCTCATAGATAAAAACCATGTAGCCAAACCGGCATACATGTTAAAGGTCATGATAATTGGTACCACCTGCAAATAAAACCATCTACATATACAACTACCAAAATTAAATGTTAAATATAAAATATCACATGATATTCATACATGTTACTATTTTCAAAATATACCATTCAATTCTATTAAATTAATTTTGAAAATATGCCAAGATTAAATTTGAAAATTAATTATAATTTTCTACTAAATTACATCTTATAAATTTGAAAATTACCATAAGATAAAATTTGGAAATTAAAAATAATCTTCTACCAAATTATATCTTAAATTTTTGAAAAATAGTCTTAGGATTAAATTTGAAAATTTTAAAATTAATCAAAAAATCCCTCCAAATAAAAATCCTAATATTTTCGACCTCCCCTAATAATAAATTTGAAATTTTGATATAGTCAAAATCCTTTCCAAATTATATACTAAGTATCAAAATTGCTAAAATAAAAATATAGAAATTTTGATCATCTTCAAAAACTTACCAAATTTTAAATTCTATTTTATTTTAAGAGTTTAATTTAAATAATTTAAGATGACCAATGCTTCATTTGAGCCTCTTGGATTTTTTTTCTAAATCATTTAAACATTTTAACTATATCTTTTTTATCCCAAAGTTTTGAGAGTTCGTTCCTAAAGTCCTAAGTTGCCAAATAATATAGTTTTAAGGTCCATCATGGTATTAATAAGATTTACTCTTTTGTAGACCCAAACTCGAGACTTAGACTTAATTAGGATTTGCAGGAGACGTGCAAAGCTCTAACTATTTTAGCTATAATTTGGATTTTTGCTATCTAAAACTTTTATTTTTACAATGCTTTCATCCATTTACGATTATTTTCGCTCATCGTAGATATGGAGAAGATTTCACTTTTGGTCCCACAAAATATGTCTGAGTCCAATTTTGATCCCCATACGATCACTTTTGGTCCCATAGGACTTGAACTATCATTTTTAATCCCATCGTTACGGTTTACGTTAAAAAAATTATCGATTTTAGTCTCAAACAAAAAAAATCCAGAAATTTTTTACAAGTTAATTGGAGGCAAAATTGAAATGATTTGGAAGGAAATTTAATTAGATATAATTATTTTGTAAAAATAAAAATAATTATTGAAAATTCAGTTAAACCAAAAACCAAACCGAGCTAACCAAAGAATTATGGTTTGGTTTGGTTTGATTATATATATTATTTTGGTTGGTTCAGTTTGATTTTTTTTAAAAAAAAATATTTGGTTTTACTAGTTTAGCTCGATTTTGCACCGAACTAACCATTGGCACACCCCTATTTAAGAGACTTAGGGATGAAAGAAATTTCATATAGTACATAGGCACCAAAACATATTATGTAAGACTTTAAGGATCAAAGTGTAATTTTTTTATTGTTCTAGACTAGCATGCAACGTTCAAGACCACTATGGTAAATTTTCGTATTTCTTGAAAATATTGGGCTTGAATGCATATTTGAAATAAAATTGGAGGCATAATAGTCATTTCAAAAGAAATTATAGGGTATTAGATAGCAGTTATGTAAAAGTTTTGAGGCTTAAATTGACTTTCATGCACTCAATATATAACAAATGATATATTAAATTTAGGTATAATTAATATTAGAATTATAAATTATATATATATATATATATATATATATATATATATATATATTGACTGGTTCGGGTTTAACCACAATATTTTTTACTTAAACCGAATCGAAATAAATTACGTTTTTGTTTTAATATTCAAAACCAAACCAAAATTAAAGAAAAAATGACCAAACCAACCGAACCAAGTGGCCCAGTTTGGTTCAATTTTTTGGTTTTGGTTTAATCTTTTTAATATTATTAATTTTTTTTATTTATTTTTCATTTTAAACATTATTTTATTTTTTCATTTTTAAAATTACATACTATTTTTTAATATTTTTTATTTTTATTTTTAAATTACTAATTAATTACGAATATATTTTTTTAATATTTTTATTAATTTTACTTTTCAGATTTATTTTATTTTATAATTTTTAATTTGTTTATTATTTTATGTATTTTTTATTATTTATATTATTTTTTAATATTTTGGCCTTGGCGCGCTTTCATCACTAAAACGTGAACTTTTTGTAGTGAAAGTCCAAAATGTAAGTATCAAAGTATAATTTTCCTTTGATTTTTACTTCACAAGAATTTAATTATGAAATAATCAACTATAATAATGAATTATTAATTGAAAACTGAACATTAAATATTAAAAATAATTATAAACTCTAATTAGATGTGGTGAACCCTAATAAACAATATTGTTAAATTAAACTAAATAAAAAAAAAATTCATTGTCAAAATCAACATTACATTTAACGGAAAACGCCATGGTATGGCAAAAAGTGATAGTTCGAAACCTCTGGGACTAAAATCGACATCGATGTGACCAAAAGAGAGAATAGCGTGTCATATGGGATCAAAAGTGATATTTTCTCACATCTCCATTAATATGTCAAAAGACCCGTTTAAATCGTGAGAGCAAAATCGATAGTTCAAGTCCTATGAGACCACATTTGATATAATTTTTTGAAATAAGACCAAAAGTGATAGTATGAGGACCAAAATCGGACTTGGACATGTCCTGTGGGACCAAAAGTGAAATTTTCTCCGTTGATATTATTTGACCTGCATGATGAATTCTGATATTATCAATTATATTGAAAGATAGTTATGTGATCACATAGGGTCCATATCCACGCATGATTAATTGAGCGCATCGACTTCTAATAAATATATTCTTAAGCGCATTGGCATGTGAATGAATATTGAATTGTTCATTTTTGAATAAATATATTCATAAGCGCATTGACATGAGAATGAATATTGAATTGTTCGTTTTTGAATAACTATTCTTAAGTGCATCGAAATTAAATTGAATATTGGTTTATTAGCTTTTGAATAAATATATTGTGTAAATGCATAAAACTATCCATATTTCTATTACAAAAACTTCTTTTACCTAATATAAGAAAAGCATTCAAAAAATACCCAATTTATCTAAATTGCCCTCAAAAAGTGATCACATGTGGGCATCTTACACATTTCTTACACCAACCTTACACAAATGTACTTGAAATGCACACGTAAACATGTGGATATATTATGAAAGTGACATTTTTTGTCTCTTTGCATTAAAGTTCGCATGATTAAAGTAAGAAAAGTGAGTACGACTAACAAATCACGGGAAAGAGACACCAATTTAAAGTCCGATCAGGATTCTCAAATAAAACTATCGTGAACTCAAATATTCTGATCAGAATTCGATCATGATTCAATCGAAACTCTGATCGGGATTCGATTGGAATTTAAATATTATATATATATATATATATATATTAATAATAATAGTAACAAGAAACTAATCTAAATGTGATCGGGTCCGATTGGCGATCGGGATACAATCGGGAATCCCTTATCGAGATTTGAGCTGTGTATTAGGATTTGCATTTTGTGTCTATAAATATGGAAAAAAGATGTAGGCTTCTACACTGCATTACTAGTGCACACCATAAAAAAGAAATAAAGAAGAAATGGCTTCGATCGGGATTCGATCAATTTTTTTATTGGAATTTTCGGTCTTCGACCGGGATTCGGGTTGGGATTAGATGAAAAATTATAAATATGCTAGTCATTTAGGCATACTAAAAAGAATTATTGCAATACATTTAATAGGGAAAAAAAGATTACAAATTTTTGTGTTAATCTCTTTATTATGTTGTTGTTGACTTGTTGACGCCATTAGACAATAATTTAAAGCAGAATTTTGAGAGATTCAATGATGGTTCACAATATTTAGGGTTTAGAGGGATTCACGATCTCAAACTCTTCGTCGGGATGTAATGAATCACAAAAATCCAAATTTGTTTGATAGGAATAGATTCACATGAGTGATTGGTGGGAATTTACTTTTGGAATTAATTGCACTCATTGTATGAATAAGTCAAAATATGTATCTAAATAAGGACATGTTGGAAATATAAAAAGTTTCTAAGAATGGGCCCACTTCCGATTCGGAATGATTCTTAGTGGGATCGAAGTCCGATTCAAAATAAAGAAGTAATTTTACTTTTAGTTTGAATAAGCCCAAATAGAGACATTGGAAATACAAAAAATCTTCTTAGGAGAGACCCACGTTTGTTCCATAAGTTAGAAAGGGACCTAGATCGGAATTTGATCGAGATTCCGATCAGGATAGAATCGGGATTCACTTTTGTGTATTATTTGTCTATATAAATGTCTCTATCAAAATGAATGATCCAACTTCATCTAGAGGGATTCAGTTTGAATGCATTAATGAAATTCAGTTTGTATGTATGTTTTAAATCAGAGGAAAAAAGCTAACGTATTTTTTTAAAAAAATTCAGCTCATAATTATCACTTTGACGTACAATGTCACTCCAGTGAATATCATAGGCTAATGATAAAGTCATGATCTCCATTTGTAGTTGTTTGAAATTAGTAATCATTAACTAATTATGATGATTATATTTGTAGTATTTGCCAATGAACGCCACTGTACTTCTTGAACGAAGTCGAAGAAGATTAATATTTAGACTTAGAAGGGCTTCCAAGAATAGGAAGTTGATTACGAATACCGTCATATTCACACAATGAATAATGAGACAAAAGTCATGATTCGACTTATTAAAGAGTGCAGTAATATTGTTGAGTTTCTTCAAATTAAGTGCGGTGATGTTCTCAAATTCCAAGAATACGGTGGCATTACGCATGGTGAAGATGTCTTCAGTGTTCATGTCACTGAAATGGTTAATGTTGATGATTAAAAATTAAAGCCTTGTTTAGTAAGACTATATTATCTACTCAATTAATTTCTTATGTTATGCTTTGGATTGAACAATGTATTAAATCATATTTTGTGATCATGACGTCTCATTTTGATATATTTATTTGATGATTTTTCGCACTATAATTTTCAATACATTATTATGCCTATTTGTTACGATTGGGATTCCAGTCGGGATTCATATTGAATTTCATGATATGTGATCAGGATTTTAGTCAGAATTCACAATAAGTGATCACCCTCAAATTGAGGAGTCTTGATCACTATGATCATATGATGTTCGGGATTACCATCGAGATTACGATCGTGATTACCCCATCAAGATTTTGATCCCATAGGATTCCGATCAGGATTACCATCGGGATTATCATATCAGGATTACGATCGGAGTCCCGATTGTATTCCTGACCATATATGTAGGGTTGGTAGGGATATTATTTTGATATTAAATGCTTATAACCCCCTTCAAAATGGCAGATCGTCTGCAAAAAGCCTTACAAAAAACTTTCAGGTATGAGGTTCGTGTCTTTTTGCATTGGAAAGTGAAAAAATAAGGTTATTTAAGTAAAAGTGGGTATTTATTAAATGTTTTTCTTTTCTTTTTATGGGTAAAAAAGTATATATAACGTATAAGTAGTACACATACTGTAACTCTAAAATCTCTTAGACACGTCTGAAAGGGGGGAACAACTAGACAACACGGAGTGCTGGTAGTAGGGGTGGGATGATAGAACCTTTAACTGATATTACATGAAATGTATTACTAGAAAAAAGAAGAGAAAAGAAAAGGAAAATACTCCCACTATCAATGATAGTGGAGTAATACAATGGCCTCCACTATCTAGGATAGGTTGGGCCGGGATACAAGGGAAAAAGGGCATTCCCTTGACTACAACATCATAGCAACCTTGTGTAGTTAACTATGCGCACACGGAACACCCCGTAACAAGGATGAACCGTCTAGCTAACAAGGCTCGCAACTAGGACGATTGGGTATAGAAATACTACACCCCAAGTACAGAACGAACTACGTGCAATGGCCTCATTAAAACCTTCAACCGGGTAAAACCTAAAATTAGAAAAACCCCGATAGAAGGAAAGAGTACCTTGTAGTCGAATTAACACTTGAATGATGGATGGAATGGAGCTAGAGCCGAGAGTCTAGCATGAAAGCGAGAAAATAGCAGATGTATAATGGACATCAGTCCCAATCAAGAGCGCATAATCCCACAGAACAACTCATTTAAAAAATAGAATATCATAAGCAGAGACAACTAGCAATATATAAGATAGGTATATGGAGCGGCAACATACTAAATAGAGGCAAAAGAATGAGCCAATCTAAGAATGCATGAAAGGAATCACAAAGGCCAAAACATAAATAAATAATCACATACCCAGATAATCCCACGTACATGATTATATAATGAGATGTAGACCTAAAGTGACAATAAAGCATGCGGCTTAAGAGGAAAAAGAGGTACGGCCATGGCATGCTGAAATACATATAGTAAGGGTAATATAAACAATGCATGATATATATAGCAAGTAATCATGTCCAATCATCTGAATATATAACCCAAGGGAACATTAAAAGGCACGATTAGAACTTAGGGAGCCGAAAGTGAGAGATATAGCACTCTAAATTCAACTATGCCAAGTATAAAAACCAAAACCAAGACAGGTCAGAAAGTGAAAGCATAGAACGGGGGGAAGGCCTAAGCACCTAAGCATCATCACGATAAAAAAAAATAAGGCACACCATTCGCAAGAACATACTACAACAAGAACACACACAACCGCAAACTTGGGTTTTGGTTGGGAACCAAGAGCACAAGTTTCCGGCAACGCCATGAGCTTCAAGCTCTATGACACATGCACACACACTTTTACATGGGGTGGCACTTCATCAAACATGAGCCCAAGAGTCGAAGGGTCACGCCAAAATAGGCCTTAACATACCCGAAAACCTCCTAAAGTATACTTAATGATTTAGGAATTTGATAGCCTTATCCGGTAGGAATGCCACAAACAAGGCTTTGAATGTGTGGATCTTTATCCTCCCCATGATCTCACCCAGATGGAAAACCTTGTTCTCAAACACCAAGCGATTACGACATGTCTAAATGAAGTATACAGAGGCAGCAAGGGCTGCTCTTTTCGCGCACTGCATAATCGCCGAACCTCCCTTTCTTCTTTTGCACCACTTGATGGTGCTAAGAATTGAAGTGTTTTCTTCTTGAATTTTGGTCAATGCTTTAATATCTTTCCAAATGATATGTGTGGTGGAGCATTCAAAGAAGAGGTGTTGTGAGGATTCAAAATTATTGTAACGTAGAGAACATACCTAAGAGATATCCAAGTAGTCAAGCCTATCCTGGGTAGGTAATCTACCATGGATTGCCATCCAAGTAATGAACGTTTACTTTTGCGGCACATAGGGCTTCCATATAAAATTCTTCCAAATCTTCTTCTCGCCCTTGTTTCGTAGTCACTCATACACGCTTGTCGTCCCCTTGTCTAGTAAAAAACCACTTCCCGAGAGTAGTTTTTGTTATCTCTATATCATTACCGTGACTTTGAATTAATAGGTCACGAATTTGCGCCAGATTTTTGAAGATTTGTGAGTCTGTGGTTTTTGGTACCCAAGACCACATATCACGGCCTTTAAGGTATTCTTCATGCACCCATTTTATCCAAAGTGTCTCGGTGTTGCTTTGGATATTAAAAAACACTTTTGAGAGAAGTGCCCGGTTCCAGGTTCTTAGGTCTCTGAAGCCCAAGCCTTTCTTTTCTTATAATGTTGGGTAAAAGGGATTTTTACTTTAAAGAAGTGGGTATTTTAATTTCAACTCAACTATATTCTTCAGCTCATTGACATGATTATAAATGTTGGATGTTGACTCTTGATATGATAAATTTTTACATGTGTTTGGATGAATACGATAAGTCCACTGAGTGTTTTTTGGCACTCAATCCACGATTTCTAAAATATTTTTCAGGTACGAGATGACGCAGGCAGCTGACGTGGACATATGGTTTCTTTAAGTTTTTGACTATTCAAAATTGTATTTTGAATGTTGAATGTTGACTTTGGTCAATATTTTGACGTATAATGCTTCCGCTGAATATTTTGAATATTTAAGAATATTAAAATGCTACATGTTTCGCCAATATTTGAGACTCGTTCAAATATTAGACTTTTAATATTGACTAGTTGTCTGTGAAATATATTTGTGATTAGTTGTTTGAAAAGTCTTCCCAATGATAACTGGTGGGTTTTCTTTTTAAAAAAATCACCATAAAAATAATTTCTTTTTAAAGGTGAAATGGTTATCAAATTAGGAACTTTATTTAATCTTGTGTTAGCACCTCAGGTTTTTAGAATTGAGGTGTTACATCATCATACTCAATTATGATTTATTATATTTTTTTAATATTTAAATTTTTAAATAATCAATTAATAACTAAAAAACTGAAAATTAAATAGTAAAAAATTATAATGCATCTTAATTGAGTAAGATAAACCTAAATAATAAATAATAAGTGTAAAATTAAATTAAAGTACAAAAAATTAAAATAAAATAAAAATAAACTAAACTAAAAAATTCCTGTGTGAAATAACTAGGGGTGCAACACAAAAAATACAATTGAGAATCTCAACCCGACTTCAGAAAATACACAACGTATCACATGGTTTACCCACCTTTTGTCCCCATGTGTTGTAGCTGGGGGTACGCCCTTGTTCCCGTGTATTTTGACTTCAACTATCCTAGATAGGAGGAGTCATTGTTCTTGTCTCACTTATCCTAGATAGTGAGGTCGCTCTTGTAGTTCATCTATCTCGCTTCACTTACTACTATAGTTCGTCGTAGTGAGTTTTCTTGATGTTCTTGTTAAGGCTAAGAAGTAAGACCTTTGTACAACCTCTCCACCCTTGTTGTCTGAGTTTTATTCTGTATAGTTGTTACCCCCTTTGAACTTGTCAAAGGGATTTCATTTATTTTTTTGTACAATTTATTTCAATTTTATATATAACTTTTTACCCACAAAAAAAAAAAACACAACGTTAATAATACATACCGGAACATTCAAGTAAAGATGAAAATAAAAGTATTATATATCTAAACTCATCCTGTCAATTTCGATGATATTCATGTATGTAATTTTAAGCCTAATTAATTAATTTTGTTTAAAAACGTTAATTGTTTATCGAAAACATGTAATTAATTCGATCTCTTGAATATACATATATTATAATATTCAACCTTTACGAAGTAATTGAACTGAAACTTACAAAGTATAAACAAAATTAAACTTATAAACCTCGTACAAATTAAAACTGGCTAGGGTTTCAAACTTAACGATAACTAATCTTGATTTCTTACAATTCCAATGGCCTTACAAAGAGGGCAAACATTCTTTTTCTGCAGCCATTCTCCAATGCAGTCGGCATGAAACTGGTGCCGGCAGCCAAGAACTCCGATTCTCTGCTTTTCCCGGTAGAGATCTAGACAAACGGAGCAGACCTCCGGATCGCCGCCGCCGTCGGCCGCCGCTGGTTTTTCAATAACCGTGGTTTTCAAGAATCTTGAAATCACTTCCTTGGACAACCCATTAACTGTTTGCGGCGTGTCCGCCGTCTCCCCCGCGGCGGATGAGACTGGGCGATCATCAAGAACCATCACTCCGCCGTCGTAGAACGGCGCCGGTGCTTGTCGGTGGGAGTTGGGTGGATCATTAATATTGTGGGTAATCGTGATAAGGCCTGAGAAGGAAGCAGAATGAGGATCCCCCGTGACGCTGCCGCCGTGAGAAGCGGTGGATGAGACTGGGAGAGCATCAACAACCATCGCTCCGCCGTCGTAGAACGGCGCAGGTGCTTGTCGGATGAAGATATCGTGGGTTACGAGATTGCGCAGCGCCTGGCCGTTCATGGTGGCGGTGTGCCGTGGATTGTTACGAATGATCCAGACATGACATCGTGGGAAGGGAGCAGGTCTATGCGGCGGCTGAGAGCCGTGATTTCTCATGACGCGGCCGCCGTGAGAAGAATTGTGATAGGCCATGATGATTTATTGAAGAGAGAGAATTGATGTGAAATTAAACAGTGTGGAAGAGAGAGAAGAAGAGATCGATTTTCTCGGAGTTGAAGAATTAATGTTTAATTAATTAGGAATGTGTATATATTTATAGAGGATAAACTTACCTTAATTTATAGCGTAGATATAACGTTAACTTATAATATTGGATCGAAAAATTAATGTTGAATTAGGAATGTGTGTGCGTAGAAGATAAACTTACCTTAATTAATAGCATAGATATATTTATAACGTTGGTATCCTAAAAGCACTTGAAGTCCTCTACACTACTTTTCCTATTAGTTTCTTTTTCTTTTTCTTTTCCCTTCAATTTCAATTTTTTGCTATTTATTTTAATTTTACAATTAGGATGTATCAAATTTTTGCCATCAATTTTAAGTCCAAAAATCGTATGTAATTGATTGTATTTTAATATTTCTTGACTGGAGATATTTTTATGTGGCTAGGGAAATAGGAATATTAAAAATACAATCAATACGTATGATTTTTGTACCGTAAAATTGATTAAATGTTAGATTTGTAAAAAAATTTAAAAAGTGGGTACCATTTTGTTAATTTTGAAAAAGTTGGTATTTTTGAAAAAATACGCAAAATGTAGGTATCACAGTGAATTATTCTTACAATTATTAATTAGTGATTATAGTTATTTTTTATTTTTTATTTTTCATTTTATAGTTAATAATTGATTATTATGGTTGATTATTTCATAATTAGTGCACATATTTTTATATTTTTAATTTTTATCTATAACAAACATTATTAAGATATTATATTATAATAGCTTTTATTTTTATAACAAATATGATTAAAATAGTAAATTTAAAAGTGAGACACAAAAGTGAGATACCAAAATTGAGCTAGAGAGGATCTCGTACCATCCTAGAAGTATGGTTTTATTCTTAGAAGTGAACATCAAACGCAACTCACTGCTACTAGGTTTTTGTTTTAGAAGAGTATTATATTGCACAATTTTCTGAACGATCACTTATTAATTATACATACAACTAAATTACCACCACTTTGGAATTACATAACTAAAATTAACAATTTTTTTTCAATTTATTTTTTTGGAATCAATAAATAGGAAAAGAAAAAGGAAATTAAAACGTGGGCCAGATCATTAGGTAGCTGCACTATGTACGGGCTTAAATTCTAATGTATAATAAATGGGCCATTTTTAAATCTGATAGATGGAAGAAAATTTGTTAAGGGCACCAAACCCAACTTCTTAGTTTTAATTTAAAAAATATTTGTAAAGTATTTTGTAAATAATTTTTTGGGGACATTAATAGCGACATTAATAAATGTTAATTATGCTGGTCTTGATTTTTTTTTTATCTCCTGCTATGTAAATGACATTGATATTTTTTTTAACAATATCGTATAAAAAAACAACATTGTCGTTAACATGTAAGAGGTGAAAAAATACGGGACCAACATAATTAATATTTATTTAAGGAGTAATTGATATCCACATAAAGTTATCTACAAAAACATTTTACGAATATTTTTTATTTTAAAATTGAAATTCGGTGTATCGAATCTACTGATATAGAAGGCCGAAAAACAAGTGTTATATATAGCTATGTACCCATCAATCTAATGTATAATTTGTTTTCTTTTTATATAATCATTATTAGAGTCTTAATAAAACAAGGAAGAGAAATTTAAATAACCACTATTTTTTTTTTTTGAGAGAAAAATAACCACTATTGATAACACGTATTCAACAAATAGAAAACTTGATAAAATGCCACACCACATGATAGTGATGATACTACTTTTCAACCGGTAAATTCCATCTCGGATCTAGTCTCATTCGACACCTCCTTAAATAGATGATTAAATGAAATGAAATATTGTTGCCGATTATAGTAAAAGAAACAATATTGTAATTCAAACAAATTAACTATGTGTTCCTCTAAATAATTGCTAATCTACATATAATAAAAGTTGAACTTAATGGAATTAAGTGGCATATTTTAAATTAATTAGCAATTATTTAGAGGCAACATATTTAATTCATTTAGTTTATAACTCTGTTTCATTTAATATGATCGACAATTAATTTATAACATTATTTCATTTAATTTAATCGACTGTTTAAAGAGGAGATCAAACATGAAATTTACACTTTTCAATCTCATTGAATTAATCAAAGACACTAGTCACTTTCAAGTGGCAATACAGTCACCTTAAACAATTGCCATATGATGTAGCTTTTTATCAAAAAATTTATTTGGTGACTGTATGTTATTAAAAGTGGCTAGTGTTAGTCATCAAACTCACATAAAACAATATATGAGCTACAATCAGTGGCTTAAATAATATTGGACCATCCTAAATTGATAAATAACAGATAAGTTGGGTCCTAAATAGATTTAGTAATTTAATCGAAGCCCAACCAATCAAATGAAAAACAAATAGATTTTATATTGTATGATGAACATGATATATAAAAGCATAGGAAATAATTAATCACAAGTAATTAATTCCTGCATTTCACTTAAACAATCCAAGTTTTTGAAAAAAAAAAGGAAAAGAAAAGAAAACTTATCCAACCTTAGTTAGAACTTAGAAGAGACGACTGGGACGTGGAAATTGGAAAGAGTGGGGTAAGGGTTCGACAAAAATATAGATATCTTGATATTTGGATCAATTTGTTGTCTCTTTTATTTTGTAACTTTTGATAAAGACATCAATAGTGGAAGAAAATAATAGCAAAGTGTGTATGCTGTTACAATTTAGCAACATACAACTTTTTTTCCTTTCTAATTTTACTGAATTATAATAAATGATTTTTATTTTTATTTTTACCTTAATTTTTCCAGTTTGAATAACTCGACCTAACTTTTTCCATGTTTATTTATTTGGGGTCAAATTCAGTAAGTCACTGTTCGGACCGAACCAAGTACTGATTCCTAATTCGACCAATAAGATTCAATCTGATTTTTAATTAATTAAAACGTTGAGATTAGTCATCAAAGTTTATAAAATTGAGTCAAAGTGGCATTAACATTTAATCGACGTGACGAAATAGGTGCATTCTATATCATGTAGCTTTAATTAGTTTGATTTTGCATTTTGTATTGTACTAAAAAAAAATTGATGGAATTCGTATCTTGTGTTCAGACTGAGTTTTGAAGTTCGCATCTCACATCTGAACTATGAAGCATCAAGTTCATTACAAATCATTTTTCTAATCTCACAAGTTTGCAAACAAATTTATACACTATGCATCTTCTAATAGTGACTACGCGCTCCTTAGTCGACAAAAAGAAGAGAGACGAATATGGCTAGTGTCGTCAATAGTGGTGGCATGGTAGTCACAATATTATGTGTGCTTGAGGCTCATCTCTCAAATCCAAATCATTGCATATCATCCCTGTGAATTGAATTAGTCTCATATAGGTTGTCTAATACAAGTTCATCTTTATCACGTGATTTATGGACTATTATAAGAGAATGGAGTTACCTTAATGCGCATAGTCAAGTCGAATTGTTGCACTAAGTTAAAAAACACGCTCGCACACACACACAAAACTAATAATTTATTAACTTAAGGATATTTTCCTGATACAAGAGTATAAGTGTACAGTTAACAAAACATCACATTGTATCAAACTATCAATGTAACAACAAAATTCATTATACATGAATGAATATGGATGTTTTCCTAGTACCAAAACTATACATATATGCTCATTATACTATAACTTGATATATTCTATGAATCACTTTATAACTAACAGTTAGATTTCTTAAAATCAATACTTGTTGGTTTTTCATTAATTTTAAAGTTGTTCATTAAATATGTGTGTGCGTGCGCCTCCCTTTAATTAATAGTTAAAAACGTAAAACATTATGCCAGTATAAATGATGTTTGCAGTTAAAAAATAAAATAAAAATCTGCAGCAATGATTCAAAGAAATTTTAATCTATATGTATTTTTAAGGGAGAAATTTAATTTCTATGTTAGTAAAGATACAACATCAAATAAATTTCATGAGATGGAGATGATTTTTTACGAGTATTTTTGTTCTTTCTTACATAACCCGAGAGAATTTTGCGTGAGATTACCATACATGTTATAATTCTTAAAATTGATCAAGAAAATTGGAATACAAAACTCTAACACAATTATAAATGAACCACTAAATATGAATTTGAGTTTGGATCTTGACCTAGAAAATGGTCTCACACAAATTTCTACGATATTTTAGAGAAGGCTACGGAGAAGATGGAACTAATTTTAATAAATCATATTTTGCTAAATCGTCATAATTATGTTTTTAATGGTAATAATATTGAAATTATGATATTGCAGCATTGTGGATTTATTATATATATACTATATATATATATATAAAAGTGTCTTTCAGAAAGTCATAATCACATTAATTTATTAATATTGTTTAATACATTACATTAATGTCTGGTCATATTAATTATTTATGGAAATTTCAACGTGATTTCAGATTATGACAAATATTTATGAGATTTTTCTAAATACACATCAATTTTTCATTATACGTACATCACTATTAAATTTAATTAAAAATAAATAATTGATAAATTACTTAAATATCCTTACCAATTAAAAATTAAATTATGTAACTCAAAGAAGGTTCCCAGATTGGCAATCCAAAACCTTCTTGGCTCGTGGCTCTTCTTTGATTACCCTCATCTCTTCCGCTTCAATATCACAAAACCATAAGTTGAAAACATACTCTTTATAATTATTCCCCCTCGTCCCTCCTCTATTTGTCTCTCTTCTATATTGCTCCCGCCACGTCACCTACAAAATACGAATCAAGATGGCTTCAGAAACAAAGTGGGTCGTTTGAAAAATTCAGTCTGATGCTTGTCGTAGAATCTCGAAAATATTTTTTCGAATGTACTACATTTGGACGGAAAAACATATTCGAAGCTTTCATGGATGATAAGTTCGCAAAAATATTTTTGAATCCCACGCCACTATGTTCTTCGCAAAAAAATCAAACTAATTGGAATCTACGTCTGCATTTAGGGTGAGAAAAAGTTGAATTTCTTAAGAATGAGATGCGGCGGCAGTAGCGATGACATCGTCGATGGGATTCTGGAAAGGCCATGGTTTTGCGTCAAATTGACGGATTGATTGTGAAGAAAGAGCCATAAAATTGGCTCTTTCTTTTTTCTTCATTTTTTAATTGAGAGTGAAAGTGGAAAAAAATATGGTGTTTAAAGCAATAATACTGAATTTTTTTTATAGCAGTGGTATATGTAATATATATTAAAAAAATAATGGTACAAATAGCAACACTCATAATTACTAGAGATGCCTATGTTGAACTTTTTTCTTCTTCTTTATTCCCCCACTCTTTTAAGGGAAGATTGGATTGGATAGAACTGTAGCTTATTTAAGCGGTATTACTATATATATATTTTTTTATCGTTTATTATACTCCTATCTTATACGATTCTTGCACATTAATTTCCTTATATAATCCAATTTAATGAAAATAAATTGAAATTATTCTCTCGTACATTAGGAGTATATCAAATATCAATAAGCACATGTTTATAGTAAATGGCACCATTATTATCGAATATATATGAGTGCCAAAAAGTTAATTAGAGTTTCTTGTAATTAATTAAACTTTCTCCAATTAGTAACCCACAAATTATTTCCTAAAAATAATTTGAATTCATCAAAACTCAAAAGTAACAAAGTAACAAAGTTAAAACACACCTTCTTCATCAGCCATTCAGCCAACAAATAGAGATGTAAAAATGAAACAAATCATTATAGGCAAATAGTGCAAGAAAAATTGGCGCGTCGGCTCAATTTAGAAAATATTAGTGGAACTCAAATTTGTGATTTTGCAATGAAGCTCGTGATCTTAATTTGATTTAATTTAATTTTGATTAAAGTCAAGCAATTTATTTATTTGTGTACTTTTGTATACTTTGTTCTTATCTTTATAAAAACAAAAAGGTGAAGGGCCCACATTAATTTTTTAGTTTTCAAGTGATAAAATGAGATTACTCCACATTTAATGATGGGATAAAATTATATAATCCTCACAAAGTTTTGGAGTGTACTTATCAATTTTAAATAGTGGATAAAGTTATAATTTATTTTTAAGAGAGAAAGTCACATCAGTTGCAAAGAGAATATGTTTGTCTAAATGCTAAAAAGAATATTGAATCTCTTTCAAAATGTAATAATTCTGATAAATTTATTCATTTTATTTTCCTTCCGTATAAAATCATGTTAAGATATATTTTCCTAATAAGTGTATATCTCTTTCTCTCTCCCTAATAAATGCAGGGTTAAAATTGAGAGGGGGTGTGTGAAAATATGTAAAATTACAAATTTTTTAATATGAATAAAAACTCTAAAACAACAAAATATTTTAAAATGGATGACCTAATATATTATTACATCAATCTTCAAAATTGGGATTTATATCAATCTTCGTCAATCATAATTTAAGTATAGGCAATAATAATTATTGTTCACAATACTTGCTTTATTTCCATAGAAATCACATAATTACACGAAGATTTAGTTGGAAAAAGCGAAGAATGTCAACTTTCCCAACAAACAAATTTACAAAATCTCATTAAGAAACATTTCTTTCCACCACAACATGCAAATATGCAATAACGAGTTACACGAAATTTCATGCTATAATAATTAATAAATCCACTAAATGCACATAGATACTTCTTATTTTACGCGTATGGGAACTTAAACAATATAATCTAAAACACCACTCAACAAAAAAATATTTACATACAAATTTGATTATTTACTACATTTTGACTATTCATTCAGTTAATTGTGATCGTCATTTAGGGTCAGGTACCACGTGTTCTGGCCCATTATTTACATTTTCGACCAAATTCATATAAATGTCAATAGTCTTGGAAAAAGATTTAATATCTATGTGAAAAACAATTTCTAAAATATACAAATTGTTTCATTTGGGGTGGTATTGGTGACGCCATCACATCAAACGTAAGTCCATCTTTTAAAATAATAATAATTCATTAATTTGTTATCCACGTGTGAATTAAAATCTCATATATATTTTAGAATTGAGTCTGTTAGATCAAAATTGTCTGATGTAATTTTATTAAAAATGGGTTACGCAGACATTATATACTTGATGAAGAATAAAATGATCCGGATTTGATTTAGAAAAAAGAAAATTTATGTTAAAGAAGAATTAAAAATAAAATATTACGAAAATTAAATTCCGTTAAGCTTTATTTATTACAAAATCCACAGCCGTAACCGAGTCCCCAAAGCAAAGTACAAGATCCAGAAAACGACGCAGTTTGACACGTAAAGTCTGAGAAACGACGGCGTTCTGACAATACTAATTTAATAAAATGCGACTATTTCTCTTCCCTCTCCCTTCGTCGCGTCCCGTCTTTCTGCCGCGCCATTTGTAGATTTTTTCACGACTGAAAAAGGGGAGGAGAGAGAGTGAGTAATAGAGAGAGAGAAAGAAATCCAATCCTAAGACGTGGACATATACATACAGTAGCACGCAAAATATGTATATATATAGAGAGAGAGGGAGGGGAGAGAGGGAGAGAGAGAGATGAGAGCGGTTTTGTTTTGGTTTTTGTGATCTCTCTGCAAATAACTGAAAAGGGTAGGGAGAAATTTGGAGGAAGATGAATACGAATATAATATGATTTCTCGTCTTCATTTCCGGAATTTTCTCTCTTCTCTCTCTCTTTCGATTTTTTTTCCCGAATAATTCTTGAAAATATAAGGAAAATAATAAAAGCTTGAATTTTTGCCATATATGTCCGCGCAAAGTCGCAAAACCCCCCAATTTCTAAACCCCTCTCCCTCTCTCTCTGCTTATAGAATTCTCTGCGGTTTCATGTGACGACAACGCAATGAGAATTCATTTTCAGTTTTTATGAAGCCGAATCAGTTTGAGGAGTGAGCGATGATGATTAAAGAGATGGAGAACTGAGATTTCTTCCTTTTTGATTGATTTCAGTTCTGCGAGAGTTAATGACATCAAAAATGGGTGAGCTGAATTCAGAAGGCGATGTTTTGGCGGTGGAGGAGCGGTCGGATTTTGTTTCTGCGTGGAAGGCGTCTCTGCCGGCTGATCCGTCGTTGATTAGTGAGGAGTGCTTGTCTGCGGCGGAGGAAGCGGCGGAGGAAGTGTTGAATTGTGTACACCCCACACTCGACTCAGAGGAGAAGAGGAGAGACGTCATTGATTACGTTCAGCAACTCGTCAAAACTCATTTGAATTGTGAGGTGATCGAATTTCTTTTCCCAGAATTAAATTTTATTCATTTATTTTCTATCAATTTTAAATTTATTCAATTTTCAAAATGTGCATGTCAGTTGAAGGTGGTATGAATGATTCTCTGCTGATTTGCGTTTATTTTATCATTCTTTTCATTTTGTGGGCTCATCTATTTGTTTGCTCAATAACTCTGCCAACGTGGTGGTTTATTCTTTGCCAATAAATTACTTTAAGGTTTTTCATGATTCTACACTGTTTCTCGATCTGAAGGATTTCTGTTTTTTTTTTTTTTTTTTAATTAACTGGTTATTAATAGTTAATGATTCAAGTCTGGGTATCTTTTGGGCGGTTGCTTATCGTGTCGATGAAAAATTAGTTATATTAAAATCGATCAGATAATTGTGTAGGGGAAAGGTAGATCTTTTATGGCTTCTTAGGCTTCTCAGAGATCAGGGGCTATGTGCTTGATTCCAGTAGTATGGGGAAAAAAATATAATCTTGATTTTGCAATTTTTGAAAAATAGCGTGCCACCACAGAACGTAGGTGTTTTACCATTTTGAGCGCTGAAGTCTGACCCGTCTGGTTTTATTTTCATGTGGTAAACTGATCTACGTGTAGGTTTATGCATGACATGAGTCTTATTGACTAAAGTTAGGGAAGGTGTAAACCTTTAATTCTATCTAATTTTGTGGTAGGTGATTGTTTTGGGTTTTTTCAAGGATGAGATGAGATTCTTCAGTGAAGCTTAACGTGTTCTTCCCACTAAGAATGCAGATATAATTCACAGAAGTTAATTGAATTGTTTATATCTCCAGAAAAGGGATATTCCTTTGTCTATTCCTGCTGGACCTAGGGTGTAGGTCAAACAAGCTGCATAATGAAGTTTTTTATATTATATGTACATTAATATGTATTACTGTTCATTTCTTTCTTATTGTAAAATTTAACTCCTTAATGTTGACTGGTCCGTGTCCGTATCAGGTTGTTCCGTATGGGTCAGTGCCACTCAAGACGTACCTACCCGATGGTGATATTGATCTGACCATCCTAAAAGGTCCAAATGCTGAGGAATCTTTGCCCCATGATGTACTTTCTCTTTTAGAGGCTGAAGAGCAGAATGAAAATGCCGAGTACCAAGTTAAGGACACTCAATTTATTGATGCTGAGGTAATCCACATGTTGATTCTTCTTAGAAGCTCTATATGCAGTATATGATAGTACAATTTTTACTGTTCATTATGATTGATACAATTACCTTTCTGTTTGCATTATGCTAGCAGCAGCTTGGATATAGTGTTGATTTAAATCTGGCTATTTTGGCATGTTTTGTGATTTTGAACCCTCTCTGCTCTAGCAATCTTGAATTTAATTGAACCATAACCGCAATTGAGGTTCTGGATATGCTTTATCAAGTGAGTCAAACACGACAACTTTCAATTATTATCTATGGACTTTGTTACATATGGTACTGCGGTTAGGCAACATCTAGTGGAAACCTGTAGGATGCAGAAGCTTCTTCGTTTTGTTTGTTGATTTTTGCAATGCAATGCTGGCTTGAGTGTAATAGTCATTACATCTTGAGCATCGGTTCATATATTTTTCTTTTCTTTTTTCTTATTATTTTTTGGGGGAACGGGTGTGGATTTGTTTAGAGGTCATTGCAATGAAGCTGCCAAATGTGTTGTTTGTCTATTTTATTACATGGTGAATGACTTTTTGTGCATGCCCGTATCCTTGATGTACGTGGTTGTTATGAGGCTCTGGACTGATTTATGTCTTCCTTCTGAGGGTAGGTCAAACTCGTGAAATGCCTTGTCCAGAACATCGTGGTTGATGTAACCTTCAATCAGCTCGGAGGCCTTTCCACACTCTGTTTCCTTGAGCAGGTAACTATGAAGACTTCATTCTTCAGGAGTTGGTCACTGGAATCTGGTCATAAATCGTCTGTTTTCGGTTCTTTGCTGTTCATGTGAGATAGTAAATGCATATAATTCCTTTTACCATATATCCCTAGCATGGAACAGCTCATTGACCAAAATGATCTTACATGGATAAGTAATTCAAAAGTAGAAGTCATTTACAACTTTTACACATACAAACAAGGTTGTTTATTTTTTTATACGTGCATGTGCTCTTGCATATATAAAGCGTGTGGATTCTGTTGAAGTACCATATTGATTGCAGAATGATTAATACCTTTTGAAGTGTGTTCATGTTGTCGTTAGGAAAGGAGATCTCCAAACTGGAGGCTTTTATTTTGTTCTGCATATTTTTCTGTTCAACTATATGATGTCAATGCCATGAAAAAGTATACTTTTTTTTAATATGGATGCTGGATTACTGCTAAGTGCTGCACTTGCAGGGATGTCAGAGGTCTGGTTGCTTCTTAACATAATAACACATTTTTTTGGGCTTGTTTATGGATCAGGTGGATCGTCTTATTGGGAGAAATCATGTCTTTAAACGTAGCATTATCCTGGTTAAAACTTGGTGCTATTATGAGAGTCGTATCCTTGGTGCACACCATGGTTTAATTTCGACGTATGCTTTGGAAACTCTTGTGTTATACATATTCCATTTCTTCCATTCATCATTAAGTGGCCCTTTGTCTGTAAGTTTCTCTGACTATTATGACTCCTGGAATCAGAAACAAATGGATGGGTTATTGTCAGTTTATTATTATTGTTTTTTTTTTCATATAGGTACTCTATAGATTTCTGGATTACTACAGCCAATTTGATTGGGAGAATTTTTGCATCAGTTTGAAAGGTCCAGTTCATAAATTATCCCTACCTGATATAGTGGGTGAGCAATCCTCTTCAATAATTCGATGACTGTTTGAATTTATTACTATTTCCACTATTGGCTTCTCTATCTGACAGTGGACACACTCTGAGACACTAATACCTGCTTGAAATGCCTCTCTTGCTGCCTAATAGTTTTTCTCTTCTTAATTTTCATGCAGTAAAGATGCCTGAAAATCGGTGCAATCATCTGTTGCTTAGTGAAGAATTCTTGGAAAAATCGCTGGAACTTTTTTCAGTTCCTTCTAGGGGGATTGATTCAAACCCAAAAGCATTTCAGCCAAAACATCTTAATATAATTGACCCACTGAAGGAAAACAATAATCTTGGGCGCAGTGTACACAGAGGTTAGGGAACTAATTATTGATTTTTTTATTCTATTATCTTTTATTTTTTATTTTATCTTCAATAGCATTTTTCTCAGTGTTCAGATGATTTGTCAAGATGAATTACGTCTTTTCAGTCTTTCAAGCCAGCTAGAAAAAATAAGATTCATAATACATAGATTTGCAGAGTGAATGTGTTATAGAATTTGGGAAAACTTAATGCCTTCTTTCTTGGTGAATCCCATATCGTCGGTGAAATCGTCATGGCTGGTTTTCAATGCAACATATGTTGTTTTTACCAGTAGTTATTTTTGCTGTCTACCAGGCAATTTCTACCGTATAAGGAGTGCATTTAAGTATGGTGCTCACAAGCTTGGTCAAATTCTTCTGCGACCAAGAGATGAAGTTGCTGATGTGATCTGTAAATTTTTTTCAAACACCCGTGCTAGGCATGAACATCAACATAGGACTGGCACTGGACTTCGGCCTCTAGAATTTAGTGATGAAGGGTCCTTGACTGCATCTTTATCATCCCCGGTTGAATTGTTGTCTGATGATGACATGCTTGTAAAGTCATCCGTCAGTGACTTTGACAACAATAGTGTTTCTGCGGGACATACGTCCACTTTAGAGTCGAGAGGTGAGCTAGACAGACACTCGATGAAAGAAGTTTCACCTGAGATGGCTTCTGAAGCTTGCGATTCTTCTGATGAGGCTTTTGTTTCAGTTGGGGGGAAATATGGTCTCCCAACATCTTATTCAAATGTGAGGAACGGCAGGCCAGATTATTTATTAACGAATAATAATGGTGCACCTTTTTCTGAGAACCATTTCCGTAAACTGCATTATCTCGCCTCAAGATCATCCGCAGAAAGTGGAAGCTCAGAGGATCAGCCAATTGATTTACCATGTGATTCTGAGAAGTTTGGCTTCAATCCTTGGTTGAAGAACAGAGAAGAACATGTTCAAATGAGTAATACATTTCAATGGTGTATGGACAACCATGAGGCTGCCTGCAGTTGCATAACTGGTTCTAATTCGACTTCGAAGGCCAGCATTTTGGAAACACCGTCGCTTGATTTCAGAGAAATAGACTCTGCAAGCGATGGAGGGGAATCAGAAGCTTTCAATCCGTTGGCTGATCTCACGGGAGATTATGACAGTAACATTAGGAGCTTGCTTCGTGCTCAACTCTGCCATGGGTTTGCTTTATCTGCAGCATCTGCCAATTCTTCATCACCACCTTCAACAATTCAAAAGATAAAGCCATGGGATATTGTTCGTCACTCAATATTACACGAGGAGAAAGAACTCTCATTAATGGATTCACATTTAATGCCCACGGACAATGTTAGGTATGCTGGCATAGATTCTACCTTGCTCGGTACTGCACTCCACTGTGAAGGGACAAAGAAAGCTCGGGGGCTTGGCACCTACTTCCCTGATATGGTATTTGAATCGCTCTCATTTTATTTTTTCCATAACATTCACCATGATCTTAATTCTTATAATTTTGTGCTGCAGAGTGCTTTTTACATGGAGAAGTCTTCACATTGGCGGGGCAGGAACAATCCGCTAGCAAATCAAAATCATCATCATAAATACAACCATAGCAACGGCATATACCCTGCTGTCGAGTCAAAATGTTCTGTCAATGGTATCTACGAAGTTCTGCCTGCACGAAGAAGACATCAAGGACTAAGGAAGAGATCAGATGTAAGGTGCCAATCTCCTAGTGCAGTTGGAGGTGAGAATCAGATCAAAGGATGTATCAGCACATCATGCAGAATCGAGTTTGGATCTGTTGGGAATCTTGCAGAAGAGGTGATATCAAGCTCTGCTCATGTTCAATGCTCAACTCTGAGTGCCTCAATGGAAGCACAGGAAGAAAGGTAGTAAAACTTCTTCGGCTCTCTGATTTTCTTGAAGGGATGGCCATTTACACGCTAAAGCTATAATCGCGGTCTTGGACTTTCAGGGTTGCAGGCAAGTCAATCCACCTAAAGAATGAAGATGAGTTCCCTCCTCTGTGCCTGTAAACTGCAGTCGTCGTTCAACATGTACAAAAGAGCCGATGGGGGAACTTAGACACTAACAATACGGCATGACTTGTAGGTAGCAGCTATAACCCGCCCTTCTTCACAATGCTCGAATCTCAGGTACCTCGTTTTTCATCCCATCATGAAGACTGAGAGAGTGGTATAGTAGCATTTAGCGCGTCCGGGTTTAATCGTTTGAACTTAGATCCCTTTCCAGCCATTGATTCTGATAGAATCGTTAATATGGTGGAGAATTGAGGCCAGGTTGGTGGTGAATAATCATACCTCAACTTTTCATTTCTTGTTTTATGTCTGGAAATTTGGTGTTCGAATGTAAATTAAATTATCCAAAACCTTAGTTCAAAATGAAAAAAGTTGTCAAATTTTCGTTGTTTTATTTCCGGAATGTGATATATATATATATATATTGAAGTTAACCCGCAGCCGCTATCGAGGTGCCCACTGAGTAACCCCGCCTTTGTATAACAGTGTAAATCACACAGAAGAGGTAAATGGTGTTGGTGGTGGAATTCAAACTTGAGGCCTTTGGTCTCAAAATAACACCACTCTACCACTAGACTATCCCAAGGGGACTTCCGGAATGCGATTCTATTCTAGTGCAATTCATATTTATCTTCTATTTTAGACGCGATATCACATCGTGTTTGTATACACTAGCATAGAATCCTTTTCTTAATTATTATATTTTAAAAAGAAATAGGGGTGGATAATTATATTATGGGTTACAACTCTATATTCCACTGGTTTGGTTTGGTTTAAGTAGGTATTGCCACCATGAAAATTATTGAATGATACATAATCAATTTTATGTTTGAAATGGTTGAAATGCAATATGATTATTGTGGCAAACATTTCAATTTTCCTAGGAATTTTATTTCTGCACGTAATGAATTAGGTCCCCACAAGACTCAAAACGTAGTAGTAGTTTTTTTGATGGATAGAAAAAGAAGAAATCATCAAACACAAAATATTCAAACATTCCCATCCATTATGTTATGGATGAGGCCAATGTATATGTCACTATATCATTTCTCCCACTTATGTTATGAGTAAATTTATAATTAAAGATCACGAGTTTGAATATTTAATAATAATAAATAAATAAATAAAATAAAAATTCTGACAAGCTGTACAAATTATCCAACCATTATAATTTTTGGAAGAAGAAAATTCAAATTTGTTATCTTCACCAATTGTGCCGTCCCTATATAGTTCCGTTTGCCCACATAACGGCGTTGAAAAGATCAAAGTGAAGCACGTCACGGTTCACACTCCCTCAACTCAAGCTCGCCAACTCCGTTACGTACGTACATTTCTATCGTATTATTACACGCTACAAAAAAAATCGTTTAGATTTTTCCATTACCAATCATATTTAATATTTCTCTCTTTTTTTTAGTGGATATATTCGTAATTTTAGTCCAACACTAATTCTAATATGTTCGAAATAAAACATCTAATATAAGATTAAAATTCAAATATAAAAATGGCCCTCGCTCCTCCACCTGTCTCTCTCTCTCTCTATATATATATATATAGAAGTATATATATTTTGTCTTTATCTGTTTCCTCAAAAACTCACCCGAAACTACTTGGCAGCAGTTAGCCGTAAATTCTTGAAAATTAGAAAAACTATCTAAGCATTTGTTTTGTGATTATAAGAGAGAAACTCTTGTAATTCTGGTATGCCTTCTCTAAAACTACAACTGTTGTTCTTGCCGTGAACGTGAAAATAAAGAGAGTTCCTAATTGCTATTGCTACAATAACTTGCACAAAATTGGCGGAGATTTGCAATCTCTCTCTCTCTCTCTCTCTCTCTCTCTCTCTCTCTCTCATGCATGCAAGATTCTTGCTTAAAAAATTTAAATTAGTGGGATGAATCTACTTACGATTTTTTCTTATTATTTTTTTTGAGGAAGGAAAAGGGAAATCATATTCAAAAGCTCTTTTTTACCACCTTTTTACTGTGTAAAAATAGAAAGATTGTAGTTTTATTCAGTCAAAGTGGCTGTCGCTTTTTATCGAACAATTGAGCTGCATAAATTGCGAAGCTTTTCATTAAGGCGTGGATGGAGTGTGTGGTGGCCATAGATTTCAGTGGTAATTTTTTAGGCCCTTTTGTGTCTTTTTCTTCATTTTTTTAATTTTTTTTTGGATTTTTCTCCCATGAAAATCATTGAAGAAATACCCTGTTTCTTAGATGCTTCTCTTTTCTCTTCATTTTTTTATTTAGGCTTCGTTTTCAGGTGGAACATGTGTACTTCTCCTTTCTTGTAATGATTCTTTTCTATCATTCTTTGAAGTTTTGTTATTGTTTATTGTATATGTATATATAGTAAGATTCTTTTCCAAAAAAGTTGATTGCTTTGATTAATTAACTGGTAATTTTTGCAGAACTTTTTAAGCAAACATGTATAGGGTGAAATTCGGGGAGCATGCTCATGAATCCATGGAGGAGGAACGCTACGTTGAAACTGAT
This sequence comes from Perilla frutescens, assembly GCA_026008535.1. Taxonomy (NCBI): domain Eukaryota; kingdom Viridiplantae; phylum Streptophyta; class Magnoliopsida; order Lamiales; family Lamiaceae; genus Perilla; species Perilla frutescens. Next base: position 5,264,932 of record BRKX01000012.1, on the reverse strand, counting down.
CCCACCGGTCGTTATGGTCGGGTAACTCTCTCTCTCTCTCTCTCTCTCTCTGAGTTCTTGATGTATAACATGATGAATATGCATGTATGAATCAAGTTTGATTATGCAATTTATGTGAATATCTGATGACTCCTGTTTCAATTAATTAAAATATTGAAACATAGACATCAACTGAGCCATCTCTTTCATTGTTCAATATTTTGTTTTATGGATGATGTCTGAAACGAAAGAAGAAACCCAAAAACAAGAAAAAGATTCGGCTGGTAATCTGCTGTTGAGCAACGTCAGTTTCGAGTTTCGACAAAGTTATTTATATATGTTGTTGTTTTCCTGGCCTTACACTGGTCTTGAATGAATTTTGTTTGTGTCCAACTTCTAACCAAATTGAATCATTCAGCAACGCGTCACTGCTTAACTAAATACTAAACACTTGAACATTGATTAAGTATCTAAGTTATTGTTGTTGACTTTCATTATATGTCTATTGTCTAATGAATAAACATCCTATGTTGTTGTTTTTTTATATGGATAATTTGATAGTGTGAGGAGGTTCTGGGTAAGGGGGCAATGAAAACAGTATACAAGGCTATTGATGAGTTGCTTGGGATGGAAGTAGCGTGGAACCAGATCAGGCTCGTCGACTTGCTTCAATCTCCAGAGGACTTGCAACGGCTCTACTCCGAGGTTCACCTTCTCAGCACCCTCAACCACGCCTCAATCATCCGATTCTACACTTCTTGGATTGATGTTGAAAACAGAACATTCAATTTCATCACCGAAATGTTCACTTCCGGTACCCTCAGACAGTAATGTCCCTCCCCACTAATAACTTCATTACAAATTACTCATCTATATTTGTAGTTTATAACTAACTGTGTTTGAAGTCAACATAGGTGTGTTTGTTCCTGTGAATAAATAATATTGAATTAGGTATACCTAAGAAATATGGAAACTGATGAGTTCATGCTTTTGTTGACCTGTTCTGTAGTTCTATAATGTACTGTGTTTGTGCTTCAATGCAGGTACAGAGCTAAGTATAAGCGAGTGAATATCCGAGCAATAAAAATATGGGCTCGCCAAATACTTGAAGGTCTTGTATATTTGCACAACCATGATCCTCCAGTAATACATAGAGACCTTAAGTGTGATAACATATTTGTTAATGGCCACCTTGGACAAGTGAAGATCGGTGATCTTGGCCTAGCAGCAATTCTTCGAGGTTCATGTAGAGCACACAGTGTTATAGGTATTCCATTGCTTATCTTTCTTATTCTATTTCTCACTGTCATCACTAATTAGAGCACAATGGACCTCATATTATAGCTAATCTTCATGATTCCTTTCCAGCAAATATTAATTAGATTACTTTTAGGTACACCGGAGTTCATGGCACCCGAGTTATATGAAGAAAACTACGATGAACTTGTTGATGTATACTCGTACGGGATGTGCATCCTAGAGATGATCACTTCTGAATATCCATACAGTGAATGCACCAATCCTGCTGAGATATACAAGAAAGTGATATCAGTAAGATCAAACACCATATTTTGGCCTATATATTTTAGAATTGATCAGAAACTGAACTTCAGCATTCATGAATGTCTCATTTAAGGGTAAGAAGCCAAGGGCATTTTACAAAGTTCAAGACTTGGATGCACAGAGATTCATCGGGAAATGTTTGGAGACTGTTTCGAAGAGACTGTCTGCAAAAGAACTAATGCTCGATCCATTCCTTGCTGTTGACCATATTGATGATCGTTCTGACTCAAGTATTGGGAACCAGAAGCCTTTCTTGAATGACAATATTAAACTCGAGCAGCTGCAGCTGAACGACGATGCTCCTAGGACTAATATGACGATTACAGGGAAGTTAAACCCTGAGGATGGCGCCATCTTTCTGAAAGTGCAGATTGCTGATAAAGAAGGTAGCTCCTCTTAGAATTTCGTGCATCTTTCCATGCTGATTCATCCAGCTAGTGATTTTTACCTCGGTTTTCAGGTGACGTGAGAAATGTTTTCTTTCCCTTTGATATTGTAAACGATACACCAATTGATGTCGCGAATGAAATGGCGAAGGAGCTAGAGATAACAGACTGGCGGCCATCAGAAATAGCAAATATGATCGACGGGGAGATTACAGGTCTTGTCCCAGACTGGAAGGCTGACAATCCTCAATCAGCTCACTTTCATTTACTGAATTATCAAGAAGATGATTATGATCACCATAATCTTTTCTCACCATCTTCGTCGTCTCCAGTCTCAGCCTTGGGCTCAATCGCGTCTCACAGGGCAGACATAAAACCTCAAGGTAGTCAGTCATGACTAGCTACAAGGTAGCAAATTTGGTCGTTTCACTCAATTCATTAGCTTCACATTCTGATTATTTTCTTGCCTCAGTGTTTAAATTAAAAGTTGCCATTCCTAACATTTCCAGTGATTAAACTTCAAGATCATGATCAAGAATGTTTTAGTAAAATGTTTTTTTTTCTTTTTTCGTAGGTGACTTATTCGATGACACCAGCTCCCAGAGCTCGACACATTCTGAGAAATACTCCAACTGGGCTTACTACTTTGCAGATGAACACGAAGCTGCAGTAAGCCCTTCAAGGTTCTATCCCGGAGAAAATTCATCAGGCAGCGGGCAAAGTGTTGCTAGACTTTGCTATAAGCAATGCAAGGATGCAGATAAGTACATGACTTGTAAAAACAGTTGTAAAATGGAAGTCCCTAGACTGACAAGGAACCGGTCTCTAGTAGATACTCGAAGCCAGCTGCTGCATCGGTCACTAGTGGAGGAGGTTAACCGAAGGCGGATGTTCAAGACTGTTGATGCAGTTGAAAATATTGGGTTCCGATCTCCTTTTGAAGCCTCGACTAAGGCTCCACAAAGATTAATGAATGGTATTGGTGCATATGCTAAAAGGCAAGACCAGAGAGCAAGGAGAGGTTAGTGATCTCATCAGTCTATGCAAATTAAACGCGAGGCGAACTGTACATAATCTACGAGCTCTGCAGCAAAATGTGCCGCGCAATGCTCCTTGCAAGTATAACTCTTCACAAATGTAAATGGTGAATAAACTTGATATCATGTCAAATATGATTGCTCGAGTTTGTGCATTCTTTCTGCATCGTATCATACCTCATAAGTTTGCTTGCATCGTTGAGTCAGTGCATTTCATTAGGCGTAGCATCTACGAAACTAGATGCTGCACGTGGTGGGGGGATCCCTATAGACTATAGAGCATTTCTTACTGCATTTTCCTTCAAAATTGAATAGTGAAGCAAAAAGTGTGTTCATTGGAAAAAGTAGTCATATTCTTGTCATTTCAGTGAATAGGACAGCTATATTTTCCACATTCATTCATCAAAAGATGATGGAAAATTGAGATTTGATGTTAATAATTGAGGTTCCCCCACTTTTTTCTTTCCTTTCCTTTTTTTTTTTTTTTTTGAGAAAATCATCCACTTGGTTTTCACCAATATGCAACATGAAATTATTAGAACTTAATTGTCTGCAATTTTTTTACATAATCTACTGCCTAATAATATGGTCTCCATCTTATAAATATTTAATTAATTTGGACCTTGAGTTTCAGTAAGAAAATTTATTGAAGAAACAATATCTTTTTCCTTTTTATTTGGATTCAGAAATTTAGTTTAACTGTTCACTTTGAGAAGTGAATTCGATTAAATACACACACACACACACACAAAAAGAACTTTGATGACATGATGACAATTCCAGTAATAATTCTACATAATCATTTTAAAACACACACAAAAAAATATTATTAGCGTTCAAATTTGTTAATACATATAAAATGAAAACTGCCATTATATTGTATTAGCATGCTACGTCAATATGTAATTAAATTACTAGACATATTACTAGCATATTAATTGTAATTTTGCATGTTGATTAATCTATGCCTTTATAAGATGTTGAAGGTGGACCCCTATCTCAATTATGATGTTCAACCTTTTGTTAAAGGCCTCATCCTTTTTTTTTATCCCCCAAATCTTCTCTTGTATTCTATATCTTATACAGTCAAAGTGCTATATACATATATTGATAATATGTTTCATAGCTAATATTTTCAAACTTTATTAATTCTAGTCCTAAGTTTCTAATTATTTTATATTAATTGTCAATGAAAAATCGATCATTTGTTAATTATATTTACTAAACTAGAATGACCCTTCGTGTGATGCACGAATAATATATTTACAGTTATTATTATTTTATTAGAAATTGTAAATGTGGAATTAATATTATACAACATATTTAAACTAAAATCTATACAATAACTTTCAAAGAACTGGGAATCTCAAATATATGCGAGCTTTGGTCATCCCGACTCTTCACGAAAACCCAAATAGTAGAAATCATGTGTAAAAGTGAGATATCTCGAATCAAAATCTACCGGTTTCTCGTTATCCCAATTCGAAAATAAAAAGAAAATTATTGGTTTTATTGTATGTTTAGTTTTTCATTATAATTTTATAAAAAATATAAGATATTCTGTCATGTTAATTTTAAATTTTTTTAGTTTTTAAATTTTATGTAAATTTAAATATCTTAAATTTATATTTTTCTTCAACGTAATGAATGGGTACACTGTTGTAATTATATTTAGATTAATAAGAAAATATTTTCAATTCATCAATTTCAAGGTTCATTTTATTGTATATGAAATTTGTTATTTTGCATTGATACATAGTTTAATTTGCAATTTATGACATTCTTATTTATAAAAAGAAAAAATGATTCGTGTTTGATTAAATAAAAAAATATACATACATCAAAATTATATAGAAATATGACCGAAAAATATAAATTTAAACTTTTTGAAGAAATCTAAAATAACTAATAATGTGATGAGACTAAATAAATATTCAAGAAACAATATAAAAAAGAAAAAGGAAAGCGTAATTAGACCAAATAAAAATGATTTAAGAGATGAGACGCTGCTTCAAAAAAATATGTTTGCTTCATCAAAAATTGGGATAATAGGTAGATTAGTACAATCATTTATTTATATACATACATTATATGTGTGTATATGGAAAGTATCAAAATTAAATGAAATTAAATGTGATGATGCATAATTTTATATATTACTATAATGCTCATATAATGTTAAATAAAATGTCTACAATGTCATTTTGCAAATGCGCGGGAAAACAAAAGTGTATTATAATATATATAGATTTATTAAAAAAATGTACAATTACAAATAAAAATGAATCAAAATCTATTGTTTTTATTATATTTTAGATTGATAGCTTCAATCATCTAGTCCTGAGTTAATAAATTTTTTTTCTTTTAAGTCACGAATTGATAGCTAACATGTATTTTGAGTTCAAAATTGATAAAACTCGTACTATATATTTCACACACGTAAAAAGATGTTAGTTAATATTTATATTTAAAAAATATTTATATTTATTTTAATAAATGAAATAATATATAAAGTTTTCGTCGCAAATTTATCTTTTACTTGATATTGTCCACGTGATGATCGATTCCACATGTATAAATATGTTTTTGACAAGAATAAAATTAAATATGTTAGTTTCATTTACTTAGGTCTCATTCAATTCCGATCCAATAAATTAAAGAATGATTTTGGAGTTTGATACCAAAAAAAAAAAAAAGCCATATCCCATATAGATTCGAGCAATAGCTAATTTGTTCGAGTTCTTTCTATTTATATAAGCTCCAAAACATACGATTATCTTTAACACACGTGCGAATTATTATATATATTCGAGTAGTGATTTTCAGCTAAATTCTGGTTAGCCAGAATCTTTTATTATTTTTAATAATTAATTAATTTAATTAATAAAACACTAATTATTCAATAAATTTACATTGATGCCCTCCATAATAATTAGGGCAACTCTATATGCGCTTCAATTCAGAAGAAATTGAAGATGGAAAAAAAAATAAAGAAGTGAAGAAAAGAAAGAAGATGAAGTTGCGCCCCTTTCTTCCGATCCGCTTCTGGAGTGATTTTAATAATTAATTACAAGTCACTAATTTCATGATAGAAGGATAATATAGTAAAAACATAACATTTAATAATTAACATAATTAATTTATTAATAATACAGTTTTATTAATCATCAAAAAATTAGATTCTGGCTGGCTGGCTAGCATTATTCTATTCAAATTATAATCTATTTTTCAATTTCAATCGTATATCTTTCAAAGTATCAATCTCGAACAAAGTACCTTAAAAAATTATGTTTATAAATCAGATGCAATTTTAAATAAAAATAACTTGTGAGGATGGCAATCGTTGAATTTATATATGTTTTTTTTCTAAAAATAAAATAAATTAATTATGAGAGACCGCTAGAAACCGGCCAGAATTTCAGGGCTTCTGTTCAGCATTTTGGACTGAACAAACAAACACCAATTTGCATTATTCTATTAAAATTAAATATTCATCACAATATTAATTCGAACCCAGGAATTTTTATTTATTTATTTATTTTAAAAAGAGCATCTAGTTGAATATTTAATTTTAATAGAAATATTTAATTAAAATAATTTTATTTTTTTTAAAGAGCATCTACAAAGCATCAACAATTAGAAACGAAAGCGATTTCTGTGTTCATTGAGAATGACTTGCATGTCTTTTCAAAACTGTGAAGGATATTAAATAAACAATAAATATGTAGAACATAGTTGAACAGAACATAATAATATGGTAAATGATCCGATTGAAATAGTATTAATGCATAGGGACAAATGCTAGTGATTTATGGCATGCGAAATATGATGAATGTATATATATGTCGTTGAAATAAAATTTCTCAAATTAAGAAATGAAAAGAGGTACGCACCCTTTAATTTATTGGTGCATGAACAACTAAAGCCCCTACAACGAAATGATTAATACACTTTACTTTGGACATCTCCTCAAAAAAAGTGGCTTTTTTTAGGCCTACTTCTCTTATCTTCAAGTTTTTAGAGTGTGAAAAATTTGTGGACGAAATCATAAAAAATTTAATTTGGAAACATAAATAAAATAGAAAAAGGGAAACAACACAAGTAGAATAACTGCTGTCCCCTTTTTATGTTGATATCCAGCATTTTCAGACCTGTCAGAGGGAATATATGTAGTAACTAATTAATGAAGTCGATCACTCTGAAAAATTAAAGTTCCCTACTACTACATCATATTTTTACCTTTTCCATTTCTTAATTTTAGTAAATTAATTAATTCATGTTTTCGATTATTTATTGAAAACAATTCAAAATTTGTATGTGCAGGACCGTTTTACGTGTTAAAATTTATAAAACGGGGTCGAGACCATCCGTAATTAAATAAGTCACCGGGAAGAATCTACCTTTCTTGAATTAGACAATGTAATCACGATTCACGAGCCATGACATGCACGCTTTTGAAGTAAATAAAAGTGAGAAGTGATCCTGCTTTTCCACTCATTGATATTTATTTTCTTCATGTTAATTATAATTAAGTTTGGAGCGAGGTAAATAATTGAACTTGAGTCGCCAAGATTTTCATATATCTATATTAGTTTCTCATCAAATTAATTAATATGTTGGCAATGACCTTGATTGTGTGGAATTGAAGTCACGGCGTAAAATTAAATCCAACCATTAAATTAAAATATACTGAATAATATTGTGCTGATTATATACACTGGTATAAATTAATGTTAGTGGAATATTTCACTCAACATCTCATCTTAGCACTAGGTCATTTGACCTAATTGTTACTATGGTTAAATTTCCCTTTCCATCAAACAAATTAAAAGTCCAAAAGGTGTGGATTAATACGTTTTACCTAATTATTGGTACTAGCATTGGATGCATATATGTATATCAAAGTAATTGACAAGATTGATTAGCATTAATTAATTAGCATTTCGTCAGAATAAAATATGGGAGAATATATAATAGATTGTGTGATACTCCAGATATGTTAGAGTGTCATTGTTTAATATTCTATACTGTATTTTACTATTTCAATATCTTAAAATTATAATCACACCATTAAATTAATAATATAACTATAACTAAAATTGTGTTACAAATTTATAACTAATTATATTTGTGTTATTTTATCTTTTAAAAATAAATATAATATTTAGTTTAAAAATGATTGAATTCATCTTCTAATTAATCTTTCATACTTAATTTAACGATTTAATATTCCTAATCATAGCAAAAACGAAGAAATGAAAAGGAAATCTAGTTAAATCTTTACACTTCTACAAACAGTAATTACATTTAATGAGTTACACAAAAACGAAATTATTACATCATAAACTCAATAAAAGATCTAAAAATTGAGTTGTGACATGCTGAACCAGATTTGCTCAAACGCTTTGATGATGAGATGATGATAGTGATTGGAATTGAGTGAGAGATAACAAGCAAGCAGCTCTTCCAAATCCTTGGACCCCTTGATATTATTCTCCACGATCATTTCCATCATCGATTCTCTGAAATCTTTTTCTGGATCAAAAGAAGCTTTAACAATGGCGAAACTCTCAGAGTAGAACACCGCTTTTTTCTTCTCCTCCTTCACAGTTTTCCTGCGCCGCCGGCCCTCCGATTTCTTGCCCCGGATTTTCACTCCGCCGGAGAAAGACTTCCGGCTACCCGGGCTCGTTGAGCTTCTCTTGTTCCTTTTGGGCTTTTCTTTTTCTATCGGAAATTTGATTGAAGTGTTGTTTGACACGACAGACTCTTCGAGAGAAACTGCGGGCTTAGTCTGGATTGGAGGGAGGTCGGGCTCTGATATCATGTCGAATTCTGTCAGCATGTAGGACGTCTCATCGACGTCAATGATGATGTCAGTGGCAGAAGAACTCAAATATGATTGATCAGGACCGTACTCGAATCCTGACAGGGAAGATTCTGGGAAATCAGCCCTGTCAGGAGAAGTAGGGCCCGATTCCAAGTAGTCATCAATATTGCTAGGTTTGAGCCAAATAGGAATTTCAGCCTCGGAAGGAGCAATTTTTCTTGGAGACGGCATGTAGATCGTCTTTCGCTTCCCTCGTTTCTTGGAGGATTTTCTTGGAGGATCGAAGAATTTGGGTGAAATGCAGAGTTTGTTGTCCATCCTGATGGGCTCTGTAGTGTAGTAGAAGGATTTTCTTGGATTCGGGGTTGAAGACTGCATGTTTTTCTTGATGGAATGAGAAGGGTTGTGGCTTCGGACTTTGCTCATGTCTCGCAACTTGTAGAACCAAGCATTCGGCATCATGTCCGATAGTTTGAACCTATGATTCCCCATTGATCGGGATTCTGAATTCGAGGCGTGCACACCTAGAAAGAGCTAGAAAGATAGAGGAGCTAGCTAGGTTTAAATTAAAAGAGATTGCTGATCGATATATGTATAGAGACTGAGAATTGATGAACAGAATTTGGTTTGGTGTGAAAGAAATAGTGTGAGAATTGAATAGAGTAAAGAGAGGTATAGAAAATGATGTGTTGGTAGCATGATGTTAAATACTAGAAAATGATGTGTGTTTGATATATAATTGAGAGTAGGGGCCATAAAGGGAACATTGGCATGCATCAAATTAAGCAAGTGGGCAACAAGGCCAGGTTTGCAGTTTCCCCTCCCTTCCCTTCCCTTTAATAACCACACATATATCATATATCATATACCATTTTATTTTTTACTTTCTTGCCTAGTGTGGATTAGGACGTGACCAACGCTTACACGAGGTCCTCTTTTTTTATTATTATATTTCAATCAAATAATATTTTTATAAATTTATGATATATATCATTACATGTATCCAATGATAATATCATATTCATGGAATAGGGAACATTATAGAAGAAATATATAGGATCGGGTTGGTTTGGCCAATAGACGGTGATATATGTATATATAATATTCATACAATGTCATGAATTAGGGTCAATTGATTGTAGAGAAAGAAATGGGAACCATGATTTTCAAGATAGGCCCGGGCATGCAAAAATATTAGTCCAATTCATGATTTAGGCGACTTTAGTTTCTTAAAATACTTTTATCAAATACTCAAAATATTTAATAATTTATTAGTATTTTTGTAAAGGGTTAAATGATAAAACTCTCATCGCCAATTCGCCATCATTAATTCTCGGAACAAATTGATTTGCAGGATTACAACCGGAAATTAACATCTTATATTACAAGCCGCATAATCTGATTCTATTCAAACATTTCGAGAAATTTGCGTATAATTTAATACACACCATAAAACATATTACAAGCATATATAAAAAAAATACACTTAAATTAGTGAAATACCATCGAACCATAAAAATAAAATATAAATATCTCAAAATTTGTAGTCAGATTAAATGAAAAATCTGAGAATTATAGCGTGGAAGTGACAATTAGGTTGATATGTAGTTTGAGCCAATAATATAATCAGTTTGAATATTGGAAATATTAAAAAGTTAATTAATTAGAAAGATCTTTGTGTGATTCAGTCTAATGAAAGCGTACTAGTGTGTTATGATTGATAAGTAATAATGCAGTATGATTTATTACTTAAACAAAACCATAATAAAGAGGGCCATATGTCTAAGAAAAGAGCTGTATTTTGCCTAAACTCCGTGCTCCACAAATGATGGATGCTTACACGATTTGAACTGTATAAAGTTGATCGGTCACTTCCCATGCTTGCAAGCTCATATTCATACATTTACATACCTTATTCCAAAATAATATTCACATCTCATCTCGTGTTTCATTCTATCATTGCATATCGCATGTATAATCATGATAATATCTACGTACATGTTAAGCATTGTGTACCACTAGCTAGTCTCCAATCTAAATACAATATTTAAATTACTAAAATTCTCAATATAATCCTTACAACCACCTTCACTTTTTCTCTTTTATACTTGAATTTTCTTTACACAACAAAGCAAAATTGCATAGCATGACACATTTTCGAGCCATAAATAGAAAGTAGCTTCATTCGAATGCAAGCGCTTTGATGATATGTTCTCAAACAGAAGTGAAGAGATAGCAAAAGCCAGCATTCCTAACGCAATGCATCAATAGTATTCTATAGAGTCAGCTCTAAGATAAGCCGTAACAACAGTTTCAGTCAACAGGTAATCAAACAGCAGGCTATATATATTTGAAACACATATGATATGAAGAGCAATCCATAACACAGCAAAGCAAATTATATTTACATGTTCAAGTTAATAAAGCAGATGGACTAATTACAGAGTATATATTCCTTCTGATAATTTTACAGCCAAGGTACAGTTTTTAATCATAGGCACCCATAATGCCATATCATTAAGCCAAGCAGCAGGTTGATCTGCTGCTTATGACCGTAATCAAAAAGCAGAAACCACAAAATGTTTTCATAATAGTACCTAAACCCGCTCTTCCTAACGTCTGACATTTGAGAACCCCCCTTTAGAAACATATACTTGAGACCTGATTAGTGTCCCCATTAGCTTAAAACCAGGCATTACCATGAACTCAACTCTGTATCTTTCTCGCTCATTATCCATAGTCTTGTACTCCTTGAGCTCATCTACAACCTCCATGTAAACATCCGAGAATTCAACTCCTTGCTTAACACCGAAAATTTCAGCTTCAGGCTCAATGTAAGCAATTAGTGCCTGCAGATACCAAACACATCTTGCCATTCTGACAAATGCACGATAAAATGGGGTATATGGATGAATTCCATTAGCCACAAAATTCCTATGGTCCAAATTACCGAAAAATGATTCCTCCATCCTGGGATGAACTACTAGCATATATTTTCTTCTGCAAAACCTGGCAAAGCTAGATTGCGGGTCTTCCATCAAAGCAACAATAGGGTCATCCAATTTCATTATGTTACCTAAAAAACAAGGTTGTTGCAGAAACCCATGAAACATCCTTCTGGCAATATAAGCTTCAAATGCGAATTTCTTGTGCGACCGCTTTGCATATACAACAGATGATTGTATTGCATTGGCAGCTTGGTCTAGATCCCAATCTGAATGTTTCATTAAGGCAATTAATGGCTTTGCAAAATCATGGATAGCTATTCCAACTGCTTTGACAACACTCTCCAAGGAATAGTGATTTAAACCTGCAAATTTTTCCCTCTCTCGCTCCTCAATCTCTTCAGACAACTTTTTGTTCTTCATTTCCAACTCCTGAAGTTGTTTACGTAAATTAGCAACTTTCTTGCCCTTATTCTTGGCTTGAGACTTCAACTTCTCCAGAGCCCTCTCCTTAACCTGAACTTCAGCAAGAAAAAGAGCCGAACAAGCAGAAATAGAATTAGCCTCCTTCAATAGCTTCTCCTTATAGGCCTTCTTGATCTTGCCAAGAGTTTCAAGCTGAAACATAACCTCTTCATCAGCAACTCTAACTTTTTGAAGATCATAGGGTATGTGAGCTTCTTGAAGCTTAACATACGCTATTTTCAACGCCAAAAGCGTGTCAAACAACTGCGTGATCTCCACATGGGCGCATACATTTCCACTCTTTTGCACCTCGGCATGAGTCGGATAAATCTTCTTGGCATGAAACAGAACGTCTTCGCCACTTTCTTCATCCAATAAACACGCATTGTCACCAGAAATCATAGGGTAAACATGACCTTGGTCCGCATTCTCTGATGCATTAAAGACACCAATGGACCTAAACTTACAAACTTTGGCGAATTTTGAAACGATATCTGAGATATTCGAAGGGGGTTTAAGGGGTTTAGAACTAGCTGCAAATTCCATCCCCTGTTTATCTGAATCCAAACCCATTTGCCAAAAATCCATCCTAATCCAAGATCTGCTGTTAAATCAACAACTTAAACTCCTAATAACTACACTTTAATTCTTTTTAAAAAAAACTCTACAGAAAAAAGTCTTCAATATAGGGAACCAAAAGCGAAATTCCCGCTGAGCAAAGAGCTCGAGAAACCAAAGGGTTTTCGCAAGGATTTTCCTAAATAACTCCGGAATTTAAGGGCTCAAAAAAGTTGGAGATATTCTCCCAATAATAAAAAAATCAAAAGCACAAAACGAGCTCTACAAAAATTAAATCAAACACATCAAATCCACAAACTTTTTCAACCAAATGAGTCACAAAAGAACAAAAACACAATCACCAATCCCCCAGATTGACCAAATCAGGCAAAGCGAGAAAAAAAAAGGGTAAAAGATGTCACTCGGAGCAAAACTTACCGCGGAAGGGTCAAAATGGAGCAGACAGCAGTGAGAGAGACGCCGCCGCTTCCGGCATTGAGGAATCAAATAAAGGCAAGCAAATTGGGGACAGCAATGATTAGGGTTTATAAAAGAGGATTTGGGTGGAATGAGAATACGACGTCGTCGCGGAGAGAGTCTGCTCATGCAGTAGTAATTTGTTTAATTGGAATCTGAGTGTGGTGCAGTGCTCATGGTTTCTGACAACACGCAGTGCACCTGCCAGTGCGTGCTCCCCGACGACGCCGTTTCCAGCAGGCGTGTGTGTTAATTGTTTTTCTTTTCTTTTTTTGGACAACGAAAACAACACGAGAGAATCTGCACTGTGGCTGTGGGAACTGCGACTGCACGGAAACAGAGAAGGGGGAAATTTTTTCGAATTCGAGCTAGGGGCACTTTCGTAATTTCACTTTGTACTTGTCAGATTCCATCTAATTTGAAATAAGCTCGAAATAAAATATTCAGTCTTTACATCATCACATGCAACTTTGCAAACAAAAGAAATATTTAAAAATAATAATTTATTCCAAATTTCAAATTTTATGGTATTTCGATTTTCCTTAGATAGTAGGATAAGAATTTTGATATCTCTTGAGTAGGGCCGGCAAAACTGGCCATCCGGCCTGCCCGGCCCGGCCCGAAAATTCAGGCATATGGTAAAATTCAAATTGGGTTGGATCTGAAAATTTTTGGACTTATTTTTGTGAGGTTTGACCTGGCCCGGGAATATTCTGGGCCTATTTTTTTAGGCTCGGCCTGGCCCGAGAAGGTGGGTCGGGTCATCCGCGAGCCTAGTGTATTTTTCAGTGTTTTGGGTCAAAAAGTCCGGCCCGTTCGGGCCTCTCTCATTTTCAAGTTGGCCCGGCCCGGCCCGGAATTTTTTCTGGTCAATTTTTTTCAAGGGCGGCCCGAAATTGTTTCGGGTTTATTTTTTTTGGCCCAGCCCGGCCCTAAAAGCGGGCCAGACCGGGCTGAAATTGCCAGCTCTATTCTTGTGGTTGTGAAGATGATGCACCTTTTCACTAATCGTAATTTTCTTCAATTTGAAGAAAAGGTAACGTTTGAATATAATTATAGCCTGCTCTTTTTTTTCCCGCATGGCCGTATCACTTCAATAAATATATTGTTTTAAGAAAATACATATAGTTGTGAAATAACAAAATTATCCTCTATTGTTTTATTTTTATATAGTATATAATGTTAACAGGTAGCAAGTGAATTCTATTTGCAATTGGGGAATATATTGGGTAAATTGCAATCACTATCTCTGTGAAAATGTGTATCGGGTAAATCATGTCTGGGCTTTTTCACGGGCCCTAAAAGTAAAATGTCTACAATTTGGGCTACGGTGAAATAATTAAATAACCAAAATTCTAAATACACTCTCTGTTTTAATCTTCAAAATCTTCACTACTTTATAAAATATAAATATGTTAAGATCTTTTTATCCCTTAACCCTCAAAATCTAGAACCATTTCGTAGTCCGTACTGTGAAGGGACTACACTATAGTCACATCTCTTTTCTACAAGTAAAAAACTCTTGCATTCAATTACATTGTATTTGTATCAATTAATTTGAATTTTGAATATTGAAAAATCAAATTTTTTGTGATTGTACTACTGAAAAAATGAAATCCTATGATTTTGAGTTGCTGAAAATGTAATTTTTATTTAAATTTTCAAACACATAGATAAGTGACTTCCACCACGTCGTCAGATACATGTTTCTATTTTCTAGGCAAATCTTAAAGACTGAATAATTTTAATAGCTCGTTTGAACTAACATTCCTAGGAAATAAAGTAACGATCAATTTAAAAAGATTATGGTCGTTACATGCCTCCTTAGATTATTTAAGAAGTCCGTAGTTCTTTGTTACAATTGCACCAATCAATACGTACAGTATAGTCTTTGTGTTTGGTTCTAGTAAAATTCATTTCGTCTTAGTTAGGAATGAAATGTACAAGTCATATAAAGATTTGTAATAGTATGAGAGTATTGGTAATCGTATATTTATAATAGTGTAAGAGTATTACAAATGTGTAAATGACTCCTACATTATAGTCTTTGTGTTTGGTTCTAGTTAAATTCCTCCCGTCTCAACTGGGAGGGAAATGTATGAGTCATTTAAAGATTTGTAATAGTGTAGGAGTATTGGTAGTTGAAGAAATTTTACTCGTGTGTCGTGATTTTTCTCCGGATTTCGAATTTACCGCATTAATTATTGTGTTGTGGATTATTATTTTATTTTTACTTTTTATTATTGCTAGTCCCTTTTGAAGTGGGCACTGAATTTCCCCAATATATTGATTATTTAACCGTTGGAATAAAAACATATAACAGTGTTATAAACATATTTATTATATATGAACATTACGTGTTCCCCACTCTAGAGTTTAGTTTCTAACCCTATATATATTTGTAATCTTGTGTAGATCAATACTTTAATAGATAAAACTACACCGATCAATAAAAATCATATTTTCCTATATTTTGTGTTCTTTTACTTTCATATATCTACATCCTATGAGTATTATTATGGAGTTCAATTTACAATATGT
Source organism: Perilla frutescens (assembly GCA_026008535.1). Classification (NCBI taxonomy): domain Eukaryota; kingdom Viridiplantae; phylum Streptophyta; class Magnoliopsida; order Lamiales; family Lamiaceae; genus Perilla; species Perilla frutescens. The sequence continues at coordinate 5,249,151 of BRKX01000012.1, read as the reverse complement.
TATCAGTATGAGTCTCTAGCCAATTGAGTTTGAATTAATATCGGATATTATGAGAAAAGTTAACTTATGTCTAAAGATGAGTATTTGAAATAAAAGACTTAGATAACACCAAGTACTGTCTCAATCTGCAGATCGAGAATCACTCAATGTTATTTTATACACCAGTCAACCTACTTGAGAAATATTTTGAATATTTATCTATGAATAAATTTATTAATTTAGCATACCAATGTTAGTTAGATCACTTGAAGTGAATATGTATTGATATAAACTTAGAGATGGTATTAATGATATTTTAGGATCAGAAATTCCTTCTAATATTTTATCTTGTAAGATTACCTGACCAGGTACTACTGCATTCATAATTAACTTGCTAGTAAGATTTAGTATTTTTCTACAATGAAGCACTAGCGCGACGCTTACTATATCCTTCATTATTTTCAAGTTTTAAACATTATTTGTTGAAATAAATAAATATAGGACATTGGTGGAATATTTAAATGTTGGCTATATGGTTTTGTTTTTATCTATAGTGGTACTATTTCTTTTATATATTCATATATTATTAGACCACTGAAAGACATGATTTGTGTGGTATTGTGACGAGTGATATTATCATCTGTTGTCTATTCTTAGGACAATATAATTGTATTGCACAAATAAATAGTCTGTGGGTCAAAATTATATGATGTAACACATTATTATTTTACCCACATGAAGTACTTTAGAAGAGCTGTGAAATTTAAAGTCCGCTCCAATGATTGTTGTTTTGAGGGGGAGCGGTATTCCAAAATAATCTAGAAGATTATGCTTTGAAGGCCAGACCCTGTAGGTTTACATTATGTCCTGAAGGTTAAATGGTTGTACTGTTTTTCCCTTCATAAGTTTTTTCCCATGTGGTTTCCTTAATGAAAGTTTTTAATGAGGCAACTAATGCAACACATAAATATACATATGTCATATACTATTTTCCTCAACTGGTTTTTTCCCATGTGATTTTTCAGCGAGGTCTTTAAGACAAGAACATTACGTCGTAATGTTCAAGGGGAGTGTTATAAATATATTTCTTATATATGGATATTACTTGTTTTCTACTCTAGGGTAGTTTCAAGCCCTATATATATCTTGTAATCTTGTGTAGATTAATACAATAATGAATAAAACTACACCGATCAATAAAAACCATATTTCCCTATATATTGTATTTTTCTACTTTCATATATCTACACATTATCAGTATTATTCTGGAGTTCGATTTACAACATGTACTATCTTATTTTTTTTTAAATCCCGTCTATAACTTTAAATGTGGTGACAGTGTTGAATTTAAATTTTATTGAGCACATTGTCGTGTTGATTAGATTTTTCATTTGATGCTTAGATTTGGACAAAATCAAATCTTGATATATGTGATAATCAAGGATGAAAATATTGTAATATATCGCGGATATATCGTAAATTTTGATATTATGATACAGATACGGGGGAGAATGTATTTTTCTCTAGGTATTGGTGAAATATCTAATGTATCTCAATGTATCACAATATATCACGATTTTTTTTATTTATATTTCTATAATATATTTAGATTTTTATTTAATACTAACTAGTATATCTCCAGCGCGATGCTCAATTCTATTTTATTTTATAATAATTGAATGCTAAAATCAAAATTTATTCATCTTAGATATATATCAAATACACGTATGTGAAACTAACGTATAAAAATATTTAATAAATTAAAAAACTAACCTTATTTTCATTGATATAAACAATATTTATCTTAATTACTTAAACAAACAAATGACTTAATATAATTTTTTGTGTAATTATTAATCACATGTGATTTGCAGTTGTATAGTCAAAATTTACACTAAACAACACAATTTTTATAATTAACAATTTATGATTATCAATTATTAAATAACATTTGACATATTTAAATAAATGACATGCATGTATAAGAAATATATTTATTTTAAATGTTAAATTTGATATGGATAATTAATAAAGAAATTATTTCAAATGAGGTTACACTTACAAATTATATTGGAATCATTTTGAACAATGTATGTTATAATAATAATAATAATAATAATAATAATAATAATAATAATAATAATAATAATATAGCACAAATTGAGACTTTTTTCGCGGCAACAAATGTAGATTACATATCTTCCAATCCATGCATAAAAAAAAGTAAAGTGAAAAATGTTACATATATCAACTTTCTTAGTAATAAAATAAAAATAGGATTGCGAAAGTTTATTAAAAGACCGCGGTTGTAACCTAAAACAATTGTAAATATATGAGAAATAACATGTTACAACAATTAGTGTCACTATCGTTTATGGTTCTTTTTAATAAATGGTTGTTCGATATGAGCATGAATACGATTGCCCTACCAAAACAAAGAACAATAAAGAATGTAAGATGATTATGCTTGAATTACACTTCAATTTGAGTTGTGAAACTCCGTAAAACTAACCTCAAGGTCATGGAACACATATTTCAGGCTCGATATGTTTTCTTTATTTCCAAAAGTGAAAACTTCATAATGACGGATTAGACGAAGTTTCATTACATAGTTTGTTCTATCTCGTTCAAGATTTTTCACCAAGGTAAAGAATGGACCCGTTGTTCACTTCTCGGAAAGGAATATAATGACAACCGTGAGAATAATGGACTAAAGGTGAGATAGGTTGATGATATGCATATCTATATATATACATAAACTTAATATTGAATAATTTAATATTATTGAATTTATGTTTTGGTCTCTTTGTTTCTATCATCTTAAAAATTTGGTAGTGGATGTGGATGTATTAATTTAGAATATTGAAATGGAGAATATGTTGAGTTCTAATTTTTATCATTTCTTTTCTAAATTTAGAGAACATGTACATGTTTTAAAATTTGAATTTATTACAATATGTGAGATGTCCGATTATTAATCAAATTTAATTGATGATTGATGGTCCATGAACAAAAATAAAATTTTAGATGCATGGAAGTTTAATTAAACTTAATAAATTATTATTCAATTTTTTTGCCTCTTCATATAATATTCCATGTTAAAATAATGAAAATTCAAATTTTGAAAAAAAAGTTATATTATTATCGTAAAAGGTAAACCACTACTGATTAATTATAGTCAAGTGAATCATAATTGGTGCTAATTATTGAATAATTATTGTAGATTTATAATAATTTTTTGTTTAAAATTATAAGAACCCACTTTAATTTTGGCATTGACTATGCGAAATTGAATAGGAAGAATTAAAAGACGCATTGGACTATTAAAAATTAAATTCATTCAATTAAATATCAATGCAAAATAAAATTAAAAAAACAAACCGAATAGGTAGAATTTAATGAATTGTGCGACTATTAAGAATATAATCCATTCAATTAGATATTAATATTTTTATAATTTGAACCATTAATGTTTCACATTAGAGTTCAATAATTTTGATAACTGAAAAATGGAAAGCGTCACGAGGGCAACAACATTCATTAATAAACGAAAAGTGGCAGTAGCACTAATAAACAAAAGGTAACAAAAAGTAAAGTAATATTGATTTTTACGTTACCAACTAACGAGTAGAGATCCTCTAATCCCAAATTTGTGTGATAACCGTGTGCCAACATTAAGATTATATATTATTAATAATGTTTTATTATAAAAATAAAATTTATTATATAATAACTAATAATAATTAATATTTATTGCTAAAAAATGAAATTTTAAAAAATTATATACCCTAAGTTTGGCATAATTAACCCCAAAAATCAATTATATTAACCAAAAAGTGAAAATTAAATATTAAAAAATAATTATAAATCCTAATTGGGTGAGATAAACCTAAATAATAATGTAAAATTATAATAAATCAAAAGAAATTAAAATTAAAAAATAAAATAAAAGAAAAAATAATATTTTTGAGACTTGGTACACGGTTGGCACACATAAGGTGGGACTAGAGAATGTGAATCGCGAACTAACTGAATCGAACACATCAACATTCAACATTCATTCATAAATGAAAAGTGGCAGTAGCATTAATAAACAAAAGGTTATAAAATGTAAAATAATACTGATTTTTACGTTACCAACTAACTGGAATTGAACACGCGCGGGACCTAAAAACTGTTTAAAGAATATCATCAACCTCCGGAATAACTAAATTTTTTTAATTTATTTTCGACAAATTATTTACTTTAACTCAAGTTTTGGCTAAAGTTTTTTAATGTCAATTTTGCCCCTGCAATTTTACCTTAATATATGTATAGATTTTTTGTGATCTATATATCAGTATACATTAAATATATTATACAAATAATATGTCTTTAGATATATTAAAGAGAATGTCTCAAGATTCATATATAATTTAATTTAATAATAAATTATACATTATTTAATTAAATAATAAATATTCATTCAATTTTGTAATTGTCATTATTCATTTATCTAGCAAAATTTATTCAATTGCCGTTAATTAGTATTATAGCAAATTAGCATAAATTTGGCTATATATTGAGTTATTTTATTATATTCTAGCGATTTATGTCAAACTTTCTCAATCTATAAATAGTTGCATTCTACATCATATAAATTATAGTGTTCTTGAATGAAAGTATATACCAGCTATATTTATTTGCATTATTTTATGAAATACTTTATTATATTGTGATTTTCTCTTTTGGAATTTGATTTTGTATATTGATTTCAAGAATTATTCTAATGTAATGACTTGGTACCAATATTGTTTTAATTTGAACAAGATGACATTCCATCTATTATATTTGAACCTCATAGATCCATCATTTTGATATTAGTTGTACTTTATAATATTTATTTAGTTATTTTATATTGTATTATGTATTATTTTGTCAAATGTATTGTCTCACACCGTATTTATATAATCTATTATTCATATGTTTACTTTTAAAATACAATTCTATCAACATTTTGAGTAGAATATGTGCATAATAATATGTTATAAATAATTTCTAAAATTTCTTGTTAAATTTTTATAATTTTAATATAGTTTCGGTCATTTTTTTTTAATTTTCTCAGATATTAATATATCCTACAATATATTCGTAAAATTAAAATTGCGATATTTGGTGCGATAATGATATTTTCATCCTGGGATGATATTAGTGATGTATAGATTGATGATGTTTGAGTTGTTAGTTTATTACTCCAATATTACTAGACCGCCCGTAAAGATTAGAGGGCTATATGGTAATTATTGCTTCTCACTTGTGTGTATATAATTAATGTTGTGACACGTTTATATTAATGTCTCAACGTGCAGTCATACCCAAATTACCTGTCTTGCAATACAAGGCTGCCATGCATATTTTTGTGTTTGTCTTCTTCTTTTTTGTCTCAGATTCTCAAATTGACGTTTGTTCCCTTCGTCCCTTCAATTCATCTAGATAGTGAGATGTAAGATGTTGCTCTTAAAACTAGCTAATATAAATACACACACCTTACCTATATCAGATTTATTATTACATTGTCGTGTTATATATACACACACACACACACACACACACACACACACACACACACAGGGAAAGGATCAAATGAGAACCCTTTTCCCAGGTGGGAACTAAGAACTAATCCTAGCCCTTGTTTAACTCAATCTGGACGGTCCAGATTAAATCAGATTTAAGTGGATGGGCGGTGGCATTCATGTAATTTTCGACAACTTTCTGGACGGAGGGGTAATATAGTAATTTAATAATTCTTCCCTTTTGTTCTGAGGCTAAAATGAGAATCGCATAATGCTAAAATTATCGAAGTAGGAGGCTAAAATTGATGTGACATTTTCCACTAGGGTTCACCGTTCTCAATTAGGGTTTATTAAGTTCCTGATCCCGACTAGTAATTATGAGATTCCCATTAGGGTTCATTGTCCCCAAATATGGTGTATTACATTTCATTCCAATGGAATCATCGTTTCATTTTTGTTTATCAACACATGCTAAAATGAGAAATGTATGAGGCTAAAATGTGCGAAGTCGGATGCTAAAATTGAATCTGGGCAATTTTTTAGTTCAATTCCGATTTTATCCTTAATAAGAGGCGCGAATTGAAGATTTTCGCGATAATTACAAAAATGCCACCGAAAATCTGGATGGATCTGGGGCGTCGATTTTGCAGGATGGATGGATGGGATCGGTTCCCAGTTCTCACCTAGCGACCGGTTCTCACCAGATCCCATCCCTATATATATATATATATATATATATAGGGATGGGTTCAAATAGGAACCAATTCCCCCGTGAACCTAGGAACCAATCAAATTCAAAGATTTTGATGACATGTCGGATAAAAAGGCGGTGGCATAGTTGTAAATATGTAAAATTCGAAATATAAGGGGTAATTCTAGATTTTTTTTTATAAAGTGATGTCATCATCTTTTAAAAAATTCTTAAAAACTTTAAATAATCATAACTTACTTATTTTTTATCCAATTTACGCAAAAAATATATAAAATTAAAGATTTTTTCATGCTCTTTCATTTAAGATCCATAGTGCATATGTGTATTTGAGCAAAAATTGATGAAAAATACAAAAAACTTTTTTTCACGTATATTCAACTCGTAACTGTCAGACATTTGCTAATATGATATCACAATATTGCTCATATCTTGTGTTTATGTTGCTAACATGAAATTTTTTATGCACGACTTTGAATTTTAAGTTGCTTTCATGAGAAAATAGTTAAAGCATGAGCTGTATATATTTAAGTTCATAAACAATTATAATTTTATCAATGCTTAATATTACTTTGAAAACTTGTAATATTTGAGAATTTAATTCATACTAACATATCATTATTCACATATTAGCAACATGTTACTAACATATTAGCAAATTATTAGTCACATATTAGCAGTGTGTATATTCTCTAACATATTATCAATATGTTGTATGTATGAATGATGTTACACAATATTATTTTAAATGTGGTCCAATGTTATATGTGTGGTGTTTAATACGTGTCAATTTAATATTATGATCTCGTCAAGTTAGCAATATGAGTCTACTTCATATTAGCAACAGAATCTGTTGATGTTAGTAATATAAATCCTTCATGTTAGCATATTAATACAGCGCCAGAAAAGACAACGGTTTTAAAGTGTTATCTATTTAATTCCGAGAATTGGGCTCAAAATCCGAAAAAACATAACCTAATTTCTAAATTACGAAAATAACCCCGCCTTCATTAAGTTCTCAAATATTACAAGTTTGCCACCTTACTTTGACTAAAACTTTAACTAAATTATCATCATTAGATCTAATCAAATCTAAGATTAGAATTGGTTACTAAGTTCTCACGGGAGGATTTGGTTTCTATTTGATCCTTTTCCTATATATATATTAGCGTATATGTATTGGTGGAATGAAATACAAAATGTGTGACAAAATCGCAATTGATAAATTGAGGGTTGATTTAAGTTATATGCAAAACACTAGTCACGTTGATTGAGGAAATTGTACTCTCATACATAGGCATATTTTTTAATTTGTATTTTATGGTATATTCGAGATTATATGATTTTTTAATTCGTACATTTGATTAATGAAATTAAATGCGATCACGTAATACAAAGAGATCTAGCTGAATGATTTTTTTATTTTTTTGAAGACCTTAAGAATCAGACAACAAACGCGCGCCAGTGAATTTAATCGATTGTATTTGCTTCCAACTACAATGCACCACACAAAATTGGCCTACAAAAATAGAAACAATGAAATTAAATAAATACTATATATGAATTTATTTATGTACTGTTTTTTCTTTTTCTTTTTTTATGTTTTTGTCTACATGTTTTTGCTTTTGGAATCCAATGAAGTGATAGATGGCAATTTAAGAAGAAATTGTCGCTCATAATTAAACACAGTGTCCCTTCATTTATGGTGCTTTTTATACAGTAATTTAACGTGGGTGACATTCACGATTGCTTTTTGTGTGATATTATATTAATTTCGTGCGTATTTTTCTGTAGTTTGATTCATGTTATTACGCTTCATATTTTCTTAAATTGACAAATACGAATCCGGTTATATTATATATATTTTTAGTTGAGAAAATATATATATTTGAACTCAATAATACATTTAAAATTGGTCGTCTCTTGATTTATGTGCGTAAGTATATCTCACATAGTCACATATATATCTTCAATGCTTACAAGAGTTTAATATGATATATTCATATGGTATGCATGGTGATGTGGCCATATCAATTATAAACACATTAACTTGTATTCACGATAAAAAAAAAAAAAAAAAGTGAACAGATCACCATATCAAATGCCCAGTGGACACTTTTTTATGATCGCATGTTAATATATTTTTTATAATCAATTTGATATATATGCTAAACATAAATATGTATATTTTAGTCCCGGTGGGGATGGCCTAGTGGTGGAGTGAGATTACTTGAAGACCAAACGTCACGGGTTCGAATCTCCTCAGTATCACATGTCGGGTGTGTGAGTAAAAAAATAAATAAATAAATAAATATGTATATTTTATGTACGACAAAAGAAAACTTATTTTTCAATGGAAATATGTACTAGCTAGGAGTAACAGATATACTCTATACGTTAATACGTGCATATTATATGGTTTATATATTGTATTAAACTACAATTGATATTTAATCATGAAATTCAATTTTTCGCGCAATGAAAAAAAAAACTATTTTTTTGTAGATTAAATCGTGTAAAAATCTAGCCTAATTAAACTACAAACACACACGCACACATCAAGTCATGTATATATAATTAATCATGTATAGACTGGCTGGCTTAATTATAAATTTTTGGTAAATTCTTTTGTACTACAGTTGTATATAAGCTAGTTTTATATTAGACGGATACTTTTTAATGTTAGAAACAATATTTTTCTCAATAAAAATAAATGCAGTAATAATTACAAAAATGTCGCAGTGTTATTTTTAAAAAATTAACAATAATTTTCAGTAAAATAAACATAATATTTTTTAATGATAAATAAAAATTTCTGAAGTGATATACTTTTTTTCCGTCTAATATAAAATTTATATATACAATCGGTGTATGCAAGATCAACCCTTAATCTTATATGCATTCTTTTTCATGTGGCATAGCGCGTAAAAATTTGTTTTCTATACATGTATAGATAGGTGGCCATATCTGTATCCTTCATTCAAAACTTTGCACTGCACGAAGTAAAAGCATTAAATTAAGACATAATTTAAAGAGTAAAAAATCCACTACTTTAATTGAATTCTAGGACGTCCACAACTGTTACAGTGTTATATCACATCAATATTAGGCTCTTGACTATAAATATTAGGCAGGTTTGCTTAAAAACTATATAAGAAATAGAAAATCTTAACGGAAAAGAAAGTTGGTGCAAAATCTAATCTCCGGATATATTAATATGAGATGCCTTATATAAGACCGTACCGTTTTACGGGTCAAAACTCGTAAGACTGGTAATAATCTGTATTCAAACATAATCAAACATTTATAAAATTACAAATGTGACATTGAAGTTTTTTGGTCCAATTTGACCACTAAAAGTGTTTTACACAAGTTTTTTTTCTTCTTTTTCTTTTTTGTATTAATATATATAAACCCTACCCTACAACCCCAATTCCCCCACCCTCCGAACTGAGTGCACAAAATCTTTGAAAATTTCAGACAAAATCCTGCCCAAAAATCTATTGCATGAGGCATCAGAAAATCATCAGATCCCACAAATATATATTTTGCAAGAATATTTTCAGTTAATTGTAATTTCTATATATTGATTTCTTGCTGTTGATGGAGAGCTCTGTGAATATCATTGGAAGAAGGTTTAAGGAGTTTTGTCTTGCAATGATATTATTTTTCATCTTCATATGTTTTTGTGCCACTTACATTTGCTCTCATAATCCACATATTCTGTCAGGTCAGTGCTTTCATTTCTTGAATTTCAGATTTCAATTCTCAGCACTTTAATTTTTCTCTATTCATTCTCAGCCTTTGCAATTTTATAATACAACGTATATATCAAATTAAAACATATGTATGTGTATCTAAGGCCCCAAATTAAATCACAAACTATGATTCCATTTTTTGAATTTCTTTGTGTTTTCTTTTGATGGTTATGCAGAAAGCATGCGTTTATGGACGACTATTGAAGCCGGTAACATTTCCTTCAAGGTGAGAATTAAAGCCCTTCAAATTCCCACAACTTTTCTTGTAATTTCCATCATGTATAGTTTTACATTTAGAAATCGTATTTTTTTTAATGTTATAAATTCAAATCACACACTTAATTATCAGTTTTATATTATCAAACGGTTTATATATATATATATATATATATATATATATAGAGAGAGAGAGAGAGAGAGAGAGAGAGAGAGAGGAAACAATTTATGAATTATGTTAGCTAGAAAGATGTGTATGACGTGTGAACTCATCCAAGGAGCATTTTCAATTATTTATTGGTGTATTTTGAAAATTTCCGGCAAATCCAAATATTACTACCGCAAAACAAAACGGCCTTTAATTTCTGGCCTCTAATAATTTATTTTGTAGATGATTTTATCTACGGCAATGCCAACCTTATATATAATAATAAAAAAAAAACTAATAACTCGAAAGTTTTATGATTTTATTTTCATGTTTAGTCTTTGAGGTTGACATTGGAAACTCATAATAAATCGTGTATGTTTTAAAAATAGTTGGACCCTATTTTAACATTGTAGGTACTCTATTTACTCTGGACTCCTAATAACTCCATAATGTAATTTTACTATATTTGAAGTTGAATTGCAGGAGCTAAAAATAAATAACAATGCGATAATGATCATGAATGGAATGAAATTAAGCATAGCCGGAACAAGAAGGCTGTTAGGTGGGCTAGGATCATCGCCGCCACGGTGTACATCGAAGTGCGGTGGGTGCACCCCATGCAAACCGGTTCACTTGGCGGTGCAGCCGGGGACGCCGGTCACAACAGAGTACTACCCGGAAGCTTGGAGATGCAAGTGTGGTAACAATTTGTACATGCCCTAATGCCTCACCACCCTCCATTATATTATTTTTATTTATTTTTTCACTTCATTCACGTCGAAGGCTTGAATTATTTGCCTAGTGGGTCATGGGTGACAACACATGCCTCGACAAATTAGGTGCAAATTTTATTTCTATAATTACAAGTTTAACTAAATGGTCCTTGTGAGTTGTGATGATATAATAATAATAATAATAATAATAATAATAATAATAATAATAATAATAATAATAATAATATTGTTTTTGTTATTGCTTTAAAAATATATTATTTTGGTTTGAATTATTATAAAAAAAATGTTCTTGTTAAAGGGTAAATGGTCTTACCCCTTCATTTGGATACAATTATGTCATCGTGTGATTTTTCACATTATTTTTTAGTTTTATTAATTTAAAACCCTAAATATGGGTTAACAACTATCAATTCGCAACCTGGAAGATGAAAATAAACTTGAGATCACAGGTATGATCCCAAAAGAAAGACGTTTTCAAGAAAGAAAAAAAAAACATATTTTTTAAGAAAGAAAAAAGTAATCAGTAACGCACAATATTTTATTTGTAAAGTGAAATGATGATACAAATAAATTAGTGTGCATATGTTAGAGATGTCAAAATTGGTCCAGTCCAGTAAGATTTCAGGCCATACCGAGCCTTGCTTTATTGGTATGAAAAAAAGTCCGACCCCAAAAAGTGCGTTGGCCCGATGAGTCAGACCAAGTCTAGACAACCCAGAAAGTCCAAATATGAATTCACGGTGGTCTTAAATGGGATGACAATTCTACGTGCGGGTACCCGCCCCTAATGGGGCGGGTTTATGGATAAAAAATGGGTATGAAATGGGGCGGGTATAAATTTTAATACCCGGGTCGAGTTCGGGGCGGGGGCGGGGAATAGATACCTAATCCGAACCTGCCCCGATTAATATAATTCATAATTATGTATTTAATAAATATAAATTTTAAAATTATAATTTATCCTTAAGACTTTAATACTTGATTTTTCAATCTTTAAAAATAAAAAGTATATATTTAATAAATATAAATTTTCATTTTTGATTTTTTCAAATTTTAAAAATAAACAATATATAATTACGGGTACCCGATGGGTACCCTTCCCCAGTCAAATAATCCCCGCCCCCGTATCCACTCCTATTTAAACGGGAATGGAGGAAGGTATGAGGGTCAATTTAGTATGTGTGTATGGGAATGGGGGAGCAATACCTGACCCGTCCCGCCCCGTTTATATCACTAGGACTTAACTCTTAAAAAACCCCATTTTTGGACAAGCTTGGATCCAAAAGAAAAATGTGTTGAAATTTTTGAACTGGACTGGGCCAGTCCAATTTTATACAGCGGCCCACCGGCCCGATCCAGCCTAATTCACAGCTCTAAATTAGTATTATATAGCATACGTTGTCATAATTATTTGTTTTGTATTAAATGATTAAATGAAAGAATAGGCTGTCATTTAGCTATTTTTAATGTGTGGATTCAACGAAAAACCTCATGTAATATAATGTGCTGGTGCCTGCAGCTTCATACAATTTATAACCATTAATTCATAGTCGGCCGACAATTTTGTATTAAATAGTAACTTCTTTTATTGGAAAATTTAATTATTCAAGCACAGTTATTAATCAATTAATTAAGCTTGTAAAACTTTACCTACATAGTTCAATCATTAATTAATGCTTGAAATATTAGCCGCTGATCCCAAATAACGCCAGAATATTTAGAGAGGGGTTAGTAATTTTTGTGTAGTCGCAAACTTATCAGTAATAAATGCGTCTTATACTTGTACTATGTGACAGATAATTTGCGTTTCATAACATCTTTGTGAAAAAAAAGGAAAAGCATGAAAATAATGAGGAGAAGAACGAAAAACCGATAATAAAATTGAAAAAACTAAAATAGTGTCTTGTAAATTAATTAATAATGGTGTGCGCGCTCAATGCTGGTGCAGTGCTGCCTCTGTAATTTATATTAAAGCAACATAAAATTTAAGAATATATTTATTTGACCGACCACCGCCCATATAGCGCCGCTTCTCAGCCGATCGCCGCCCTTAAATTAAAAAATATCTATTTTATCCACAGAAAACAAAAAAGGAAAAAGAAAATAAAAATAAAGAATAGGTCAGACGCTGACACGCCAGCTTGGAAAAATCTCATGATATACACGTGTTGGATAGCGACAGCCTATACAAGCTTTGAAATCGATGGATTCGATTTCGGGCCATTTGTCTAATCAAACGGGTCGGGTAAAACCGACTCACACTTTCATTAATTATTTAGTTATCATCTATTTTTCAAAATGTTCGTGTAGACGTGTCCAAATTTTGGTAAAAAGATTTGATATGTAATTGGCACTTTCACACTACCTTTACCCTTTTTTGCCTCAAAAAGTTTTTTTATTTTTTTTTTATTTTTTTGTTTTTATAATTAGAAGTTAATAGAACATGATGAAAATAAAATTTTCTAAAATTAGTTAACCGTGCCATCTGATGTGATTTTCTAAACTTTATCCATAAATAGTTTTTTTATTTCTTTTCTTTTCTGTTTTTTCTCAGTGTTGTATTCTAAAGATCCTTGTTTGGTTGGGGCTTAATTTGTATAATATAAATTAATATTTAAAGAATTTAGTTATTAATAAACGTATTTCTAAAATTGAATTATATAAACTGGTTATAATTATTAACTCATTAATATATTATTTGAAAAATCCGACACAGAGTTATAATTCTATGACGAGAAATGAAACATATCATGTGCTCACAACATTCCTATAAGCACATTTGTAATTGCTTCAAAGAAACATTTACAATACCTTTGAGTTTGTTTAAATTTTATTTGATTTCTCTAATGTAGTAGTATTACATTATCTCGTAGTTAATAATACACGATACTTATAAATCAAATTAATGTTACACTATTATGAAGTACCTCAAAATTAATTACAATATATACTGTATTAAATATATGAAGTGTATTTAAACGAGAAAGGACCAATTCCTATTTTGGAAAAATCTTATTACTAGACATAATATAGATTTTCAACCAACTATTCAAGCTCATTACATTTCCTCGAAAAAAAAAAAAACAACTTTAAAAATAAAGCTTATAGTCGAAGCGCGTTCAATTTGCATAATTTTTTATAATCACAAACAAATTAACAAAATATTCTTATGTACTTTAAATTTTGAAAGAAAAACTAAATTAACAGAAGGTTAGAGCAAAACAAAATAAAAAATATTGGTCCCACTCCAACCCCCTTCTAGAATAGAAACAAAATATAATAATAATAAAAAAAAAGGAAGGCGATTCCAAGTTATTATAAGCCATATGAATTATTATTATCTCTATAATTAAAATCTGACCCATAAAAGATCTTATTATAATCTAAATCCGACCCATCAAAAAAACATATTTTAATCAACGCGCAAATTTGAGTCAACAAAGAACTCGTAAGCACCCAAAACAGGAGTATAAAAATATGCGTATCAATTTCTCACAGCATAATTAATCTTCATAAAAGAAAATTCAAAAAAAAGTTTAGTTGAATAATCTCAACCGCTCTCTAAAAAACCCACAAAAACTCAACGCCACAACTATTATTAGCTGTATCACCTAACAAATTGCTCCTTTTCTGTACACCATTTCCACCAATTCTGCAATAATTTTCCAATCGTTGTTCGGCGTCTGGATTCCCCATTGATGTCGGAGATCCACGGGGCGTCGAGTTCCGCTCGCTCGCCGCCGTTGGCCGCTGCTGCTTCGACTATGGCTCTGTCGCCGGAGAACGCGTTGTTCAACAAATACGAGATCGGGAAGCTGCTCGGCTGCGGCGCCTTCGCCAAGGTCTACCACGCTCGCGACGTCGCCACCGGCCGCAGCGTCGCGATTAAGGTGATTAACAAGAGCAGATTGAACAATAATGCGAACCTGATTAATAACATCAAGCGCGAGATCTCGATCATGAGCCGGCTTCGCCATCCGAATATCGTGAAGCTGTTCGAGGTCCTCGCGACGAAGAGGAAGATTTTTTTCGTGTTGGAGTTCGTTAAGGGCGGGGAATTGTTCGCGAAGGTGGCGAAAGGCCGCTTTAGCGAGGAATTAGGGCGGAAGTATTTCCAGCAGCTGATCTCCGCCGTGAGCTACTGCCACTCGAGAGGCGTCTACCACCGCGATCTGAAGCCGGAGAATCTGTTGCTGGACGAGAATGGGGATCTCAAGGTGTCGGATTTCGGTCTGAGCGCGTTGGCGGATCACGTGCGGCCCGACGGGCTCCTGCACACGCTCTGCGGTACGCCGGCCTACGTGGCGCCGGAGATCCTTGCGAAGAAAGGCTACGACGGAGCGAAGGTGGACGTGTGGTCGTGCGGCATCGTTTTGTTCGTCCTGACTGCTGGTTATTTGCCATTCAACGACCCGAATTTGATGAATATGTATAAGAAGATCTACAAAGGCGAATTCCGGTGCCCTAAGTGGATGTCGCCGGATCTGAAGCGGTTCTTCTCTCGATTGCTGGACACCAATCCTGAAACTAGAATCTCGATTGATGAAATCAAGCTCGATTCGTGGTTCAGGAAGGGGTATACTGAATCGGAGGTGAAATCTGAGAATTTCTGCGGTGCGTGGAAGGAGGAAGAGAAGAAATTGCAAGATTTGAACGCGTTTGATATCATTTCCTTCTCCCGAGGGCTGGATCTATCTGCATTGTTCGATTGCAAGTTCAAAGCGGCGGATGATGTGGACCGTCTGACGGCGGAGGAGCAGCCGGAGAGAGTGATGGAGAAGGTGGAGGAGGTGGTGAAGGCGGAGAACGGCGGAGTGCAACTGAGGAAGACGAAGGAATGCGGGGTGGAGCTGGAGGGAGAAAATGGTAACTTCCTAGTCTCATTGGACGTCTACCGGTTAACTGACCGGTTGGTTGTCGTGGAGGTGAAACGGAAAGCCGGAGACGCCACCGCGTTTTCGGGGTTGTGGAAGGACAAAATTAGGCCGGTAATTCTGCGGCGGCAGGCGGAGGTGCAGGTTTCCGGCAGCAGCTAGGGCTTGGATTCCCCGTCGGCCCACGGCGGTTGCGGGGGGTAGTTTCGTCTTCTTTTTGTTTGTTGTTTGAATATAAGTTCATTTTATCTTTTTTTTTCTTTCTTTCTCGTCATGTCCATACAATATATTTCTGTGCTTGTATACTACTATTGGTTGTGATTGTTGAAGTATTTATTTATTAAGGAAAAGAAAAATGATTCATAGTTTGTGATAGCTATATAGAGTGATAGGATGAAGGAAATAAGAATGCAGGTGCCGGATTTTGAAATTCATGGCACGGCGAGATTGTATTATGTATATGTGTTGAAAGACATGAAATTTGGTTTCGGACAATGATATTCTAATTCTGGTGTGGGTTTTTATAGTATATTACTGCAGTATTTCATGAAATGCATATATTAGAGAATAGAGAACAAGAATCTGTTTCTTGATCTTGGCTGGGGATGGCGCCTTCAGAGCCATAATGAGTGAGTTTTTTTTTACCGTTGTTGGTCTAGTTTATCCGTTGGTGACTTTATGAGTGCGTGCTCGTTCACTCAGTTGAACAACACCCCAGACACTCTCTCTCTCTCTCTCTCTCTCTCTCTCTAACTCAATATGCAAGGCAAAGTAGAATGAAAACTAGTGCAAGACAAAACACAAATTGTGATGACCAAACATAAGTAATGAGAGCTAGACTATCTTCGTTCTAACAGCTGCAGATTTAAGATTTCAAAATCCCTTGCTGGACTTACTGCAAGAGTAACTCGGCCACGTTAATATGGTCGCTCCTACTGCTAACATAAACTCTTGATCTAATTCAAAAAAATTGTGCGCATGCATCATGTCAAAGTGAATTCAAACTGGCTGTTCTTGCGGAACTTGTAGTTGCTCATCTTGCACCAGTGGTCTGTGTTGGGGCAGTGCTTCGTCTTGAGACGACCGGACAATGTCTAGAAGAAGAGGCCTTATGACCTTGTTCAATATCTTCTGGTATTCCACTGCGTCTCCACTCGTTTTCTTCACCTCCACCAAATGAAGAACCGGAGTCAGCACAAAGATTTCAGCTTCGATCGACAGAACCCCATTCCTGCTCTCCTTGCTCCTTTCAAATTTGAGTAGCCCTCCATCCTTTTTACTCATCTTCAGCTTTGCGATCTTTGCAACTCTCTCGAGCTTCGACATGATGATGGATGCAGGCTTGCAGGATATGAACCTCGATTCCTTGTCACCACAAGATTCCTCGAACAGATTGGAGAGATCAAATCCATCCGACAGGGAAATGAGGTCAAACGCGTTCAAAAGCCTTGGCACCTCTTGCTTCTTCTTCTCTGCCAACACAAAGGTATCTTCAGGGCTGATTACGCTGCCCTCAATCCCCTGTTTGAACCAAGAACTTTCCTTGATCTTTGCTATCGAGATTCTAGTGTTTGGATAAGGATCCAACATTTTCGAAACAAGTCTGCGTATTCTTGGAGAGAACCAGCTCGGAAACTTGTATTCTGCTTTGCCAATCTTTCTGTACATCTCCATGAGATTTGAGGCATGAAATGGAAGATAGCCAGCCAACAGAACAAAAAGCACCACCCCACAAGACCAGATATCCGCTCCAATCCCATCATACCCGTTCCTCTCGATTATTTCAGGGGCTACGTAGGCAGGGGTTCCACACGTTGTGTGGAGAAGTCCATCTGAGCGTCTGCACTCAGTGAGGGCACTCAAGCCAAAATCCGACACCTTCAGATTATCATTCTCATCCAACAATATGTTTTCAGGTTTCAAGTCGCGATGGTACACGCCCCTGCTATGGCACAATTCAACGGCATTGATTAGTTGCACAAAGTACTTTCTTGCAACATCTTCCTCTAACTTTCCCTTACTCACCTTGTTAAAAAGCTCACCTCCTTTGGCATATTCCATTACAAAGTAAATCTTGGTCTTCGTAGCCATCACTTCATGAAGATGTACGATGTGAGGATGTTTCACCATCCTCATTATAGATATTTCTCGTTTGATTTGATCCACGATCCCCACCTTCATTATCTTCTTCTTGTCTATTACTTTGATGGCCACACTCTGCCCTGTCCGAACACACCTGCCATAGTAAACTTTTGCAAACGTGCCTTTGCCCAATAACCTTCCCAACTCATATTTTTGCATCAATATATCCCTGTTATCCATACCAAAGAAACTAGATATAGGATCACTGAGAATCTGTTACACGAGGCACTTACTTCACAAGTCGAGGACAGACGACCGGTGAATCTCAACAGGGGTTTGCATAATCTGAAGCCAACATAAAAAGAAAGCTAACTCAGCTATGTGGAAACCTATAATGCACGAGGAATAGAAAAATGAGGCCGAGTCACAATACATGAAGAAGAAACAAATAGAGAACATAAACACAGATACATATGAGCACATTGTTGTCAATTGATAGAAAGAAATATGATCTTCAAGTTATATTATTGATAGAAAGAAATATGATCTTCAGGTTATAACAGTGGGGGGAAGTAACAATTGTTGTTAGATAAGCGAAAACTGTTAGCAGGCTCCTCGTTTTAACTCTAATACTCGACATGATCATGTGTAATGGAGATTCTAGCTACAACTGAATACTGATCCAGAGGATCATATATATCAGAAAACAATCTAGAAACTAATTAATGGCCAAGATCATGACCAGAACTAAAATCTTAAACTGGTTTTCATCAGCATAATTGTGATCTCATAACCATAATCTACTTCAGCCAACACAATCCTAGGACAAGAAACCAAGCTAAACTAGATTGCTTCTATATTTTCCATATATTCGAGCTTATAATGTAAGTGTGCACTAAACATGCAAAACATGAACTCAATTATGCCAAAACTGGTCTGTTAAGCTAAAATCAAGATATAATTAACTCATCAAACAACAACTAATCCTTAAAATCTTGTTACTCGTGAGAATTGAGATAAGCAACCTCGATTAAAAGCTCCTTGCCATTGAACACAATCGACAAACAACAGATTCGATCACATCATCACTCACCACACAACAATTGTGAACTGCGTAAAAAGGCCCAATTTTTTACTAAATTGCCAAGAACACAGTTGTCATACCCAGGAATATATGTAATAATCAAGCATATAATTAAGCAACGGAAAACAATCAAAAGATCGTTACTTTTCTGACAGCCCACATTAGGAAAACACTAAAAATACAATCCAAAAAAATATAAATAATTGAATGGAAAACACAGAGAAAAGAACACATACCATTCAGTCACAGCTGTCAGTATGTTCTACCAGATAGAGATGTAAAAAAGCCCAAATCAAGATTAATATAGCACTTAGGAAATTTCCAAGAAATATGCGGGTATTCGAGATTGTTAACAAAAACGTGTGATTACTATTGAAATAAAAATAATGATAAAAATGTGCCAAGTTGAAAGAATGATCCTCGAATCAGATAGAAGGGAAAAGACAGCGATAAATTAGTGCAGAATACAAGTGGGCTATCGATTCATTTCATGTAATCATGTGTCCCTCTCATTACTATAATACGCTACACACATGAAAATACCTTTTTTCTTGAGAGAGAGAGAGAGAGAGATGCCGATGGTTTTATGAAATAGAAATATATCATGTAGATACTAAGGAATCATATTAGAAGAATAAATCTGTTGAGGAGGGTTTGAAAGATTCAGCGCAACGGATGTGGTCTTGTCTAATAAATCTTAATCTCTCTCATTATCTCTTTATTTCTCCATAATTTCCTCAATTATTTAATGTAGGAGATTTTATAGGAATATACATTGAGAGGAGGGGTGTTAAAAAGTGTATAACATCAAAAAAATTGCAACAAAATTAAGAAGCTAAAATATCAATTTTCTAAATTGAGGGAGTAATAAACTATATTTGTTTTTTTTTTTAATATTAGCAAATTCAAGTCTATCTTTTGTCTACTAGTAGGGGTGTGTAAAATCGAATCAAAACCAAAAATCGAATCAAACTGAGCTATTTGGTTCAGTTGGTTTTGCAATTTTTTTTTCTTTAATTTTAGTTTGGTTTTGAATATTAAAATAAAAATATAGTTTGGTTCGGTTTTGGTTTAAATAATAAATATTTTGGTTCAAATCGAACCAACCAAATATTAATTATATCTAAATTAATAAATTTAAAAGGTATTATATAATTAATTAATATTAGTAATTCTAATATTTAGTTTTAATTTTATGGTTTTAGAATTTTTAAAAACATTTACTTTTTTAGTATACCGTTTGTTATCTATTGAGTACATGTTATTTTTTTAGATATAATTATTTCGGAAAAATAAAAATAATTATTGAAAATTCGGTTAACCGAAAATCAAATCAAACTAACCAGATAATTATGATTTGGTTCAATTCGATTATACATATTATTTTAATTGGTTTGGTTTGAAGCTCGATTTTGCACTGAACCAACCATTTGTACACTCCTATCTATCTATGATGAATCTGCTAAAAAATGGAGTATAATATTTTCCATATATATGAGCCGGAGATTATGGTAGGATATTAAATTTCGTCAAAATTCCTCATTAGATATACGAGAAATCACAATTAATGCAGTTCAGTAATTATCAAATTCATTTCTTAAAATAGTAGAATCTCCTGTGATTATTTTCTCCCTAATAATTATGCCTAACTTGGCACACTAGTCAAATATATTGTAGTTCTTATACTACATCCGTTTTAAAATGTTTGTTGTTTTGTTTTTTTTTATCTGAATTAAGAATTAATTTTGTGGACAATTATACTCATCCCCTCATATATGCCATAAAATCTAATTCATCTATATTTTCCTAAAAAAATAACAATATTTTCTCTCTTCATATATTATAAGTAAGTTAGAATCATGAAATTTTGTAGGATTTGAGAGGGTTAAAATTGGGAGAGAGGATATCAAATTATATAAAACAACAAACATTTTGAAAAAAAAAAAAAACCTAAAATAACAAACATTTTGAAACGGAGGTAGTATATATATATATATATATATATATATATATATATAGGGATGAGATCTGGTGAGAACCGGTCGCTAGGTGAGAACCGAGAACCGATCCCATCCGTCCATCCTGCAAAATCGACGCCTCAGATCCATCCAGATTTTCGGTGGCATTTTTGTAATTATCGTGAAAATCTTCAATTCGCACGTCTCATTAAGGGTAAAATCGGAACTGAACTCAAAAATTGTCCAGATTCAATTTTAGCATCCGACTTCGCACATTTTAGCCTCATGTATTTCTCATTTTAGTATGTGTTGATAAACAAAAATGGAACGATGATTTCATTGGAATGAAATGCAATACACCCTATTTGGGGACAGTGAATCCTAATGGGAATCTCATAATTACTAGTTGGGATTAGAAACTTAATAAATCCTAATTGGGAACGGTGAACCCTAGTGGAAAATGTCACATCAATTTTAGCCTCCTACTTCGATAATTTTAGCATTATGCGATTCTCATTTTAGCCTCATGCGATTCTCATTTTAGCCTCAGAACAAAGGGAAGAATTATTAAATTACTATATTACCCCTCCGTCCAGAACGTTGCCGAAAATTACAGGAATGCCACCGCTCATCCACTTAAATCTGATTTAATCTGGACCGTCCAGATTGAGTCAAACAATAGCTAGGATTGGTTCCTAGTTCCAACCTGAAGGAAGGTTTCTCATTTGATCCTTTCCATATATATATATATAGCAAGTTGCAAGTTGAGAACGTTTAGGCTACTATAATTAAATTTTAAGTCAATTTTAGTCTTGTATTTTATTCTGAACGTACACTATAAGAACTCAAATACACAATTTGCAGATTATTGAACAAAATTTAAATTCACAATTAACTTTAATTTCTTGATCATTATCAAGAAAAATTCGCATTCGTACTCTGGCTCTGCCATCAAATTAACTAATCAACCATCTTCTGTATGCTGAATTGGGTGAATTCTATCAAGTTTCATTTTTTTATATGGATTGAAAAACTATATATATATATATATATTTTATATTTCTATACTTAATGAATTGATGTTTACATTTTATTTTGTATACATACATACACATATATAAATGTATCATCTACTTTTGTAGTTATTCATATGTATTATTTTATATTATCTTTTAATATTTATATATTTGAAATTATTAATTTTTCTCATAACATACATCTAATCGAACGACAACAACAATATATCTAATTATACATTGGGCATCAAAAGAAATGTGTTTATATTTGTCAAGAATATTATAATAACTTTCTTAGTAAACTAGAAAGATAAGTGGGTCATAATCAAGTAGAATAATTAAAAGGTAATGATGAAGATTTCAGCTTATGTGTTCGTGTAATCAGCATGCTAGTTGATAAGATTGTACAGTCAGAAATTCTATCTAGTTTCTAATCTTTCATTAATTAATACTCATTAGAAGGAAACAACTTATATGTAGTTTGTAATTAACAAGTGATGTATAGTAATTGATACTACTACTAGCTAGGATGCATGTTACACATGATAGAAATGGAAAATTAATTAATTGGTACTGTGAATTTAATTAGACACGCCACGCCACATGAGAATATTTTTAATCATATTAGTAATATCACATCTCATACGCAACTGGTTTTTCTTTTATATAGTAGTAGTAGGACATTGTAGGGTACCGTTCATGAACTAGTGGACCGCGAGTTCATTTTTCTCCACATTAGTACGATATTATCCGCTTTGGACTAAGTCCGTACAGTTTTCACTTTGGGTATCTCCCAAAATGGCTCATACTATTAGTGAGTCGCGAGTTTACTTTTCTCCTACATTAATATGATATTATCCGCTTTGGGCTAAGCCCGCACAGTTTTCACTTTGGATATCTCCCAAAATGACTCATACTATTAGTGAGCCGCGAGTTCACTTTTCTCATACGTTAATACGATATTATCCGCTTTGGGCTAAGCCCGCACAATTTTCACTTTGGGCATCTCGAGTTCACATTTCCCCCATATTAGTACGATATTATCCGCTTTTGGCTAAGCCTGCACAGTTTTCACCTTTCTCCCACATTAGTACGTACGATATTATTCGCTTTGGGCTAAGCCCGCACAATTTTCACTTTGAGCATCTCGAGTTCACCTTTCCCCCACATTAGTATGATATTATCCACTTTTGGCTAAGCTTGCACAGTTTTCATTTTGGGCATCTCCCAAAATGACTTGTACTAATGGGGTATGAGAACTCCTTATATGGACATCTCCCAAAATGGCTCTTCCATTTTTGAGTCGATGATTGGTCATATCACTCGCTGCACGTCTGCTCATGGTCTCTAGTACACACTTGAAGCTTTGTTACAATCTAAGTTTAAAGCTCATATTATGCAGCTCCCAAAATGGCTCTTCCATTTCTAAGTTGATGATTGGTCATATCACTCGCTGCACGTTGGCGCGCGGTCGTTTCACGCTCAAAAATATATTTGTAAACTCCTGTGCCCATAGCGAGCGTAGCTAGCCAATGAGTACGGGTCGATCCCACAGAGAGCTGTTGCGATTCTATCTTCAAGTAACCAATCACAAAGGGGGTTTTGGTGTTGTCACTATACTGAATTTAAATATGCAAAAGAAACTAAAGAAAATATCAAATAACAAAAGGTTCTGGCATTTGAATTAGAATTTGATTTAAACATAAAATAACTCGATCATGGGCACACCGATTTTCATACATGATAGGTCATCTAGTTATGGTGACCGGATTCCTCTCTGCGTCTCTTCATCCATCCTTTCATTTTAGGTTTAAAAGTGATTCCTCTTCGATTAAACCCCTAACCAGTTACCCACCTCCCGATTCCTCTAAGAGATGTAAGCAAACAAGCAGCAGTGTGCCCTAGACGGACCCAGATCTGTTGTGTTCAACTGATTCCTCTTGTGCCCACAACACCCTATTAATTTCCTTATTACTATATGAATCGACACACAATCACGATTTGCCAATTCAATTAATAATGGTGTGCCCTCTTTACCTAACGAGTGATCAGCTGCATTGGGCATTTCAGACACACACTCATGTGGAACAAGGCACAAGAATTAACGAAATCATGATTGATGCCCCCAAATCCAGCATGGCCTTTTCAACCTTCTTATTTTCTATGATGCAAGGAATCATGAACATCCCTGGATCATCACACTTCTTGGGTAGCTTTCTTTGTATCACTGCCGATACACTCTCCCCAACTAAGAACCTTGCATCATCATTAAAGTGCACCTTTCTGGTGCAGAGTTCCTTTAGAAACCGGGCATACCGCAGCACTTGTTTGATTGCCTCAATCAGTGGAATGTTGATCTCCACCTTGCTGAATACTTTTAGAATTTCCCTGGTTTCCTCTTCTTTTCTATTCTGTGCCAATCTCCCTGGAAAATGGAGGTTTCTGTCTCTCTGGAATGGGCACTTTGGCAGGCTGCTTTACTTCCGGGATGGGCATAGTATCAGTCTGCTCAGTCTCTTGTGCCTTGTCTTCTTTGGGAATTTTTTCCACTTCTTCCTCCAAGGGCACATCGTCCTTTTCTTCCCTTGGCATGACCATCTCTGGAAGCTCTTTTCCACTCCTCAATGCTACTACATTCACTTGTTCTCTTGGATTCTCGACCTGGGAAGACAGCTTCCCATTTTTCTCCTCCATCTTGTGCATGGCTTGAGCCAGCTGATTGATTTGCTTGCTCATGTGCGAGAGACCAGCGAGCGTAGCTAGTCAATGAGTACGGGTCGTTTCGCGCTCAAAAATATATTTGTAAATTCTTGTGCCCACAACGAGCGTAGCTAGCCAATGAGTACGGGTCGATCCCACAGAGAGCTGTTGCGATTCTATCTTCAAGTAACCAATCACAAAGGGGGTTTTAGTGTTGTCACTATACTGAATTTAAATCTACGAAAGAAACTAAAGAAAATATCAAATAACAAAAGGTTCTGGAATTTGGATTAGAATTTGATTTAAACATAAAACAACTCGATCATGGGCACACCGATTTTCATACATGATAGGTCATCTAGTTATGGTGACCGGATTCCTCTCTGCGTCTCCTCATCCATCATTTCATTTTAGGTTTAAAAGTGATTCCTCTTTGATTAAACCCCTAACCAGTTACCCACCTCCCGATTCCTCTAAGAGATGTAAGCAAACAAGCAGCAGTGTGCCCTAGACGGATCCAGATCTGTTGTGTTCAACTGATTCCTCTTGTGCCTACAACACCCCATTAATTCCCTTATTACGATATGAATCGACACACAATCACGATTCGTCAATTCAATTAATAATGGTGTACCCTCTTTACCTAACGAGTGATCAACCACATTGGGCATTTCAGACACACACTCACGTGGAACAAGGCACAAGAATTAACGGAAACTAATCATGCATTACTATGCCCATTTTGGCCTCACGAGTCCAGATTTATGCTTAATCCAATTTCATCATTCAAATGCCAGAGTTAAAGATCTAGCCGAGAAGGCTAGACATAATTAAAACTGCAGAATTTAAAGACATAAAAATAAACAAGAACTTACTGAATTAATTAAGCAAAAACTCGACTCCAACGTCGATGAACATGAACATAACCTAAATCCCGAAGGTTTAAGACCTTTCGGATTGTTTGGCTGCCTAAGCAGCGTGTGGAAATTAAAATGCATAAAATGTAAAAATGTAAAATGTTTCAGACTGTCTCAAGCTTCTTTTCCCAGAGACTAGACTTGTTACTCAGACTCAAGACACAAGCATGCAAACTGTTACTCAGTGTGGGCACATCAGAAATAATCCAACAAAAATGCAAAGTTTCAGCATACCTAAAATAGGTCAAAAATGAGTTTTAGCTTGGTGTTCCTCACAGACTCTCTTCACTCAGTGTATACTCTCATTTCGGCTGTAATTCTATGCAAATTCGTCCCATAAGTTTGCCAAAGTTTTGCTGTTTATTCTCTAGAAATCATGATGCATTAGTATCAATAGGGATTTTTAGGCTACAGTTGGACATTTTAAGTGGGAGGGGTTTTTATTGATTGTGCAGACCCCTCCCCAACTCCTTTCTATTCACTACCCTCCTGTGCCCTGTTCAGGCACTGAATTTTTCTATGTTGGGCATTCTGAGCACTTAAGACTCGATGGAGTTTTATTCAGACTCTTTTTTTTCTTTTTCTAATAACTTTTTTTTTCTTCTTCTTTTTTTTCTCTTTTATTTTATTTTATTTCCCCCTGGCCCTTCATACATGTGTCTTCCCAGAAACAACTCTTCTGCCCCATTTTTTTCAGGTTTTATAATGCCCTGATTAAGTATAAACCATCCCAGAACAAAATTAACCAGGGCATTTTATAGGCTCAAAGGGGCTGCAAGGGCTGTGTCATTGATGGGAGTTAATTTATTTCAGTGGTTCAGCAAAAACATGGCCTATCTCATTTACATTGCATCAATACTTCCCAAAGTTAAACGCAGAACGAAGGCAAATTCTAGAACATCATAAGCACAGAATTATTCACACTCATGAATGAAAGAAAACTGTAAACTGAAGCATAGAGCATATAGGCTCAAGTCTCACAGGGTATGCTAAAACTCGTTCGTCATCCCTATCTTAATTGGGCATGTTGATTTTTCTGTAAAGCAATTAAAGTTGGATCATTACGTGAAATGCCCACACAGACTCACAGAATAGCATGCTTTGATTCAACTACCCACCTACACACTTTGCAACTTGCAAAGTGTGGACACAGACTCAAACAACAAAAACAAAGAAAACAGAAGAACAACAAAAACAAAACAAAACAAAACCTAATCTAAAAGGACAGAAAGAACCAGGTCAATCGGTTGTAGGTGTTGGGTAGGAGAACCCAACATGCTTGAAATAGGCCTTCAGGGCTGCTTCGATTCGGGTCAATTTTTCATTGGTCTGGAACTGGGCATTCTCTATCAACTTAAGCCTCCTCATGATCACTGCGACTGGGTGCTCCCTCTGCGGTGCCTTCCCTGCTGGTGGTTTCTTCGATGTACCTGTCATAGCTAAAAGCATGCTCGAGGGGTCTGCCCCCGGCACAAAGAAAATAGGTTTTCCATCCTCATCGTCAACCACATCTTGCATCCTTCTCAAGCAATTAAGATCAAAATACTCACGGGGAAGGGGGGTCAACTCAGTATCATGCAAATCAAGGAGCCTATATCTAACCGCAATCTGGGTGATCAATTGGGCACAAGAGATACGATGCCTAGGGTGTGTTTTAATTTCCCGAAAGTGTGCAATGGCCACAGAACCAAAATTGATTTTAATTTTATGAACCATGTACCATAAAATAAATAGCTCCTGATTAGTGATTGAATTAGAGCTATCCTTACAGCCGAAAAAATTGTAGGCCAACACCCTATGGCAGAATCTCAAAAGATCATTATTTAAGCAATATCCTTTTGTGGATCCGCTTTGAAAAATAGATCCATCCCCAATATCTACCCATTTTGCATCGACTCCTTCTGCAGAGTCGGGTACTACAGTCACGACATCGACATACTCCTCCTCCTGGAGGTCCAAGTATGTAACGATGCCCAGTAACATGTTCAAGTCATCAGTCGACACAGAATAATTCCTACCCATTAGTTTAAAAGTTAAAACCCTAGTGGAAGTAACAGGCTTGTTCACAGCTTTAATTTTTAAGTTTTGGACAAAGTTACGAGACAACGACGGAAAAATAACACACTCCATATCTAAGAAGCATTCCCAACCAATTGCAGAAAATAAATCCCTTACCTCCTGCTCTATACCAAGAGCTGCAAGCGTCTCACGGTGGACTCCTTTTGAGTTTATGATGCCCCTAACTGGTGGCGGGCCACTGCTTGGCTTACTTGGTGTGGGGCTCCCCACCCCTCTGCCTCTTTTAGGCACAGGGGCTGAAGTGCCCTCTTCAGCCTTCCTCTTCCGTGAAGAGGCCTCTACAGCCAGCTTGGCTCCGGCTTTCACACTAACAGATTTCCCCACCCTTTGCCTGGGTGATGAGTCCTTCGAGGGCTCTTCAGAGCCTGCTTGCGTTTGGGAGGGCGCACTGGGTTCCTGCTGCTCCTTCTCTTCTTCAGTATTCCCTTGCTAGGACACCTCCGGCTGCTCGGTTGGCTCTAGAATGGACTCTCCAACCTTTCTTTTTTCCTTTTACTTTCTCTAGTGCCCGCTTTTTGATGTCAGCGGGTGCCTCGTCCTCTTCTTCAAATAGCGGTACCTTTTCCAGTTGGGGCTCAGCCTCAATGTCTTCAATCTCAGTCAGATATTTGTCCAACTCACTATCTTTATCTCCTTCATCCTCTGCTCTCCCTTCTACTTCCTCTCCTTCCTCTTCATCCTCTAAGTCTTCGATCTCCACCGACGGCACAGGAGTTGGAACCTTAACGGGCTTCTTAGCTTTCTTCTTCTCAGCCCCTTTCTTCGGCTTTGGCTCAGGCTCTTCAGTAGCCTCTTCTTCCTGCATGCCCTCTGCAGTAGCCTCATCATCTTGCTGCTCCGTTTGAGTTAGAGTAGCGGAGCTTTCTTCCATTGTCTCGACTTCAGGCGCATCTTCCTTTTCCGGCGGAGTTTCCTTAGCATGTTTACTCGACATGGCTGCCTCAGACGCAGCTTTCCCCTTGGGTTTTGCAGAGGGTTTCTTCACGACTTTAGTTGGAGAGGGCTCTTCAGAGATAGCGGGGGTCTCGAAGTCCAGGCGTGCCTTGGGTCCAGCTTTTGGTGCGACCTTCTTGCCTCTTGTCTTCGCCATTGTTGGATTTTTGAAGGTTTTCAGAAATTAGGGCTGCAGGAAAATCGAGAGAGAGAAGGTTCCGCTTTTTTGTGAAAGTGATAGTGGAGATTTTGTGGGGTTAGGCTTTTATATTAAGGGGGTCACTATTCATGATTTGACTTGTGACTCTTCAAATTCCTTAGGAGTCTCCCGGATCAGTATACCCTATGTTAATGGATAAGCTTTATCCTCTAAAAAATCGGAACAGATTTTATCTCTCCAGAGTGCCTCACTTCAGAATCCCTATTTTCAAGGGATTTATTTTATCTTCATCTTTCTCTCTCCTTATCTAAACCTGCAAACACCATGCTTATCCAAAACAAACGTAAAATTGCTCTCTAAACTAGTTTAATTAACATGAAAACTTATTAAAAGTAAATAAAAACTGATTAAGACAAGAAAACACCTGGGTTGCCTCCCAGTAGCGCCCCAGTTATTATCGTGGGCACGACATCACCTCAGATCAGGCGTAAGTGGGCTCCGCGAGCCAGATCATTGTGACATCTTTATCAGAGTGGCCCAGGTAAGCTTTCACACGGTGGCCATTCACTTTAAAACGCCCTCCAGTATCGGGATTTATCAACTCAATTGCCCCATTTGGGCATTTTGTATATACTTCAAATGAACCAACCTACTTGGTCCTCAGTCCTCCTCCCATAAGCTTGAATCTTGAGTGGTACAAAAGTACCTTCTGTCCTGGACTAAATTTCTTTCTTCGTATTACTTGATCATGGAGCCTTTTCATTTTTTCCTTATACAGCACCGAATTATCATAGGCCTCCATTCTCATTTTTTCCAGCTCTTGAATTTGAAATTTTCTGAAATGCCCAGCGGCGTCAGGATCCATATTCAGCTTCTGAAGTGCCCATCGTGCTTTGTGTTCCAACTCGACTAGCATGTGGCAACACTTCCTAAATAACATCCTGTATGAGGACATCCCAATTGGAGTCTTGAATGCAGTTCGGTATGCCCACAGGGCATCTTCCAGATGAACACTCCAATCTTTTCGGTTCGGAGCCACAACCTTTCCAAGAATGGCTTTAATTTCTCGATTTGAGACTTCAGCTTGGCCATTTCCCTGGGGATGGTAAGGTGTGGTGACCCTATGGTGAACCCCATACTTCTTCAATAATCTTTCCAGCGTTTGGTTGCAAAAATGGTTCCCTTGATCACTGATGATGGACCTGGGCACACCAAACTGACTGAAAATGTGGGATTTCAGAAATGCAGCTACCACCTTTGCATCATTGGTATGAGTAGCCTTTGCTTCTACCCATTTGGACACATAATCAACTACCAGGATAATGTATTGGTTCCCTCTTGAATTCGGAAACGGTCCCATAAAATCCATTCCCCAAATGTCAAAAATCTCCACTGGCATGATTGGCGTCATGTGCATTTCATTTCTTCTTGTAATGTTCCCTACCCTCTGGCATTGGTCACACCTTCTGCAGACGTTGTGGACATCCTTGAATATTGTGGGCCAAAAGAACCCACAATCTAAAATTCTCCTTGCTGTTCGGTTTGTTCCGAAATGCCCTCCGCAAGCATAATTGTGACAATGCTTTAGAATTTCATCTATCTCCTCATTAGGGACACATCTTCTGATGATTTGATCAGCGCATCTCCTCCATAGAATAGGGCAATCCCATGTATAGAACCTGCTCTCATACCTCAGTTTATTTTTCTGGTACCTTGAGTACCCAATAGGCATTTCTCCAGATTCGAGGTAGTTCACTATGTCTGTATACCAGGGTGCTAGTGTGCCCCTTGCTGAATATAAATGCTCATCAGGAAAGTGATCGGCAATGGGCATTTCGTCACTTTTCTCATTCAGTACCCGGCTCAGATGATCAGCCACCAAGTTCTGTGCCCCACTCTTATCTTTTATCTCGACAACAAACTCTTGTAGAAGCAGGATCCACCTAATTAGGTTTCGTCTCCTTCTTGGCCATCAAGTGCCTTAGTGCACTATAATCTGTATAGACAATGCTCTTTGCTCCCAAGAGATAAGATCGAAACTTCTCAAATGCAAACACTACTGCCAATAGCTCCTTTTCAGTAGTGGTGTAATTACACTGTGCCCCATTTAGAGTCTTGGAGGCATAGTAAATTACATGGCTTTCTTTTCCTCTCTTCTGATCCATTACAGCGCCCACGGCATAGCCACTGGCGTCACACATAATCTCAAAGGGCATTCCCCAATCTGGTGGTTGAATGACTGGTGCCGTGACCAGTTGCTTTTTCAGAAAATTGAATGCCTTCTTACACTCTTTATCGAATTCAAAAGGAACCTCTTGCTGTAATAAGTGAGTAATAGACTGGACAATTTTTGCAAAATCTTTTATGAATCTCCTATAGAATCCAGCGTGCCCCAGAAAGCCTCTCACTTGTTTTACTGAAGTGGGGTATGGCAATTTCTCAATTATATTCACTTTGGCTTTATCAACCTCAATGCCCCTCTCAGAAATCACATGTCCCAGTACAATGCCCTCTCTGACCATGAAATGACATTTTTCATAGTTCAGCACCAGGCATTTATCTACACAATGCTGCAACACTTTTTCCAGATTATCTAAACATCGATCAAAGCAGCTCTCATACACTGTGAAGTCATCCATAAATACTTCAATGCAGTTCTCGAGCAAATCAGAGAATATGCTCATCATACAACGCTGAAATGTGCCAGGAGCATTGCAGAGGCCAAAGGGCATTCTGCAGTAGGCAAATGTGCCGAATGGGCACGTGAATGTTGTTTTCTCCTGGTCCTCTTGACTTACTGCAATCTGCATGTATCTTGAATATCCATCCAAGAAACAAAAGAACTTGTTTCCTGCGAGTCTTTCCAACATCTGGTCAATGAACGGAAGTGGGAAATGATCCTTCCGCGTGACCGTGTTCAGCTTTCGGTAATCAATGCAAACTCTCCAGCCAGTTTGCAGTCGTGTGGGTACAAGCTCTTCTTTATCATTTTTCACAACTTGAATGCCCGACTTTTTGGGCACAACATGGACTGGACTGACCCACTTGTTGTCTAAAATTGGGTATATAATGCCTTGGTCCAGAAGCTTAATTATCTCTTTTAGCACCACATCCTTCATTACTGGATTGAGCTTTCTTTGTGGATCACGAACAGGTTTTGCATCATCTTCCAATAATATTTTGTGCATGCAAACCGCTGGGCTAATGCCCTTTATATCTGCTAAAGTCCATCCGAGTGTCTCCTTTTATAGTCTCAACAATCTCAAAAGACGGTCCTCATCAGCTTGATTCAACCCCGCGCTTATGATTACAGGGAGTGTCTCATTATCTCCCAAGTAGGCATACTTCAAATGTCTTGGCAATACCTTCAACTCCAGCATGGGCGCTTTGACAATAGAAGGCATCAGCTTGTCATCATTTATCCGAATGGGCACACCATAGTCCACACATTCGTGTGGCATTTCTTCTAATGAGTACAGCATCATAATTCTATCCCTTATGTTATCATCCTCGTCCAGGGTATCCTGGTCAATCAGTCCATCCCACAATGCCCACTCCAGTGGTTCTCTGTTGCTCACCATGGATAAAGTAGAACGGCTCGGGGAATGAAATATGTTCACGAAATTATAATTTTCTGTATCCGGGGGGTACTTCATCGCTTCAAAAATGTTGAACGTCACCTTCTCCCCATCAAACTCACACGTCAGTGTGCCTTTGTCCACATCAATTTTGGTTCGAGCTGTCTTCATGAAAGGTCTTCCCAGCAACAAAACTGAAGATTTTGAAGTTGTTGTGACCATGTCAAGCACATAAAAATCTGCTGGAAAAATAAGCTCGTCCACCTTGACCAATACATCTTCAATGAGGCCTTCTGGATAAACATTAGATCGGTCTGCTAGTTGAATGACCACACGGGTCTCCTTCAGAGGTCCAATCCTTAATTCTTTGAACACCGACAGGGGCATTACATTGATTGATGCCCCCAAATCCAGCATGGCCTTTTCAACCTTCTTATTTTCTATGATGCAAGAAATCATGAACATCCCTGGATCATCACACTTCTTGGGTAGCTTTCTCTGTATCACTGCCGATATATTCTCCCCAACTAAGAACCTTGCATCATCATTAAAGCGCACCTTTCTAGTGCAGAGTTCCTTTAGAAACCGGGCATACCGCGGCACTTGTTTGATTGTCTCAATAAGTGGAATGTTGATCTCCACCTTGCTGAATAATTTTAGAATTTTCCTGGTTTCCTCTTCTTTTCTATTCTGTGCCAATCTCCCTGGAAAATGGAGGTTTCTGTCTCTTTGGAATGGGCACTTTGGCAGGCTGCTTTACTTCCGGGATGGGCATAGTATCAGTCTGCTCAGTCTCTTGTGCCTTGTCTTCTTTGGGAATTTTTTCCACTTCTTCCTCCAAGGGCACATCGTCCTTTTCTTCCCTTGGCATGACCATCTCTGGAAGCTCTTTTCCACTCCTCAATGCTACTACATTCACTTGTTCTCTTGGATTCTCGACCTGGGAAGGCAGCTTCCCATTTTTCTCCTCCATCTTGTGCATGGCTTGAGCCAGCTGATTGATTTGCTTGCTCATGTGCGAGAGACCAGCGAGCGTAGCTAGCCAATGAGTACGGGTCGTTTCGCGCTCAAAAATATATTTGTAAATTCCTGTGCCCACAACGAGCGTAGCTAGCTAATGAGTACGGGTCGATTCCACAGACAGCTGTTGCGATTCTATCTTCAAGTAACCAATCACAAAGGGGGTTTTGGTGTTGTCACTATACTGAATTTAAATCTGCGAAAGAAACTAAAGAAAATATCAAATAACAAAAGGTTCTGGCATTTGGATTAGAATTTGATTTAAACATAAAACAACTCGATCATGGGCACACCGATTTTCATACATGATAGGTCATCTAGTGATGGTGACCGGATTCCTCTCTGCGTCTCCTCATCCATCATTTCATTTTAGGTTTAAAAGTGATTCCTCTTCGATTAAACCCCTAACCAGTTACCCACCTCCCGATTTCTCTAAGAGATGTAAGCAAACAAGCAGTAGTGTGCCCTAGACGGACCCAGATCTGTTGTGTTCAACTAATTTCTCTTGTGCCCACAACACCCCATTAATTCCCTTATTACTATATGAATCGACACACAGTCACGATTCGTCAATTCAATTAATAATGGTGTACCCTCTTTACCTAACGAGTGATCAACCACATTGGGCATTTCAGACACACACTCATGTGGAACAACGCACAAGAATTAACAGAAACTAATCATGCATTACTATGCCCATTTTGGCCTCACGAGTCCAGATTTATGTTTAATCCAATTTCATCATTCAAATGCCAGAGTTAAAGATCTAGCCGAGAAGGCTAGACATAATTAAAACTGCAGAATTTAAAGACATAAAAATAAACAAGAACTTACTGAATTAATTAAGCAAAAACTCGACTCCAACGTCGATGAACATGAACATAACCTAAATCCCGAAGGTTTAAGACCTTTCGGATTGTTTGGCTGCCTAAGCAGCGTGCGGAAATTAAAATGCAAAAAATGTAAAAATGTAAAATGTTTCAGACTGTCTCAAGCTTCTTTTCCCAGAGACTAAACTTGTTTAAATAACTACATTTTCGAGTAGAGTTTCCCCCACATACGGGGGTTTTCTGCTGAAAATCCGGAACGGTGTGCCCTCGCTGACTTTGACTGGATAAGCTTCATCTTCAACAAATCCTTATTTTTTAGGGATTGCTCTTATCTCCTTAGATTGAGCTTATCTCCTCGTCTGAGCTTATCCTTTTGTTGCAGCACCTTCCAGGAGTCCAGCTTAGCTCCAACTCTCCTACGGATATGTAGCTATCCTTCCACCAGCTGTCCTTCAACTGAATCCCGAATTTCACTAGAATGCCTATTCTGCCCTGTGGTCGAGTCTGTGCGAGTACTGTGGGCACGGCATCATCTGTCAGCTCCATCCGTATCTGATATGCCCACTTCACCGACCGAATGTGGGATGGATACTGAAGAAGTCCCCTGTGCCTCTGATGAACATATGTGTGAGATATACGTGAATAACTGGGCATAAAATGCCCCTTCCGCCAGACTCGACTCCTGGAATGCCCTTTGACCGCAACCTGGTTCTTTTCGACTCAAAACACACTAAAAAGGACATTTATAGAGGATAAAATGCCCATAAAAATATGAAATAAATGGACTTATCACACGTCTACTCATGATCTCTGTTACACGCTTGAAGCTTTGTTTCAATCTCAGTCTAAAGCTCGTATTATGCAGCTCAAATTGCAGCTTTAAACACAAAAGAAGGGCGACATGACCATCGATGAATATTTTCCTTTCTCTCCTACTGCTAATCTTGCCACTTGTGGTGGTTGATAAACTCATGGTTTTCATGCTTTTTGAGGGTCATTTAGATGGTAGTTGATGAGGATTGCGTGCATTTATTGAGAAATTGCATATAGTTTTCCATATTTTGTGCAGTGTCACGTTTTTGCTCTTTTGAAGGAATTTAGTGCCAAATATTGTATGAGATAAATTTGAGCTTGAAAAGTATCTACAAAGATAGAGGATCGAGTAAGGAGTGCATTGCAACTTGAATCGGGTCAATCGGATGGGAAATGAGTGAGAACGAAGCAAAATGGTGAAGTGTGTCGGGCGACGAAGAAGAGCACGGTCCGTGCTCCTATCTCGGTGAAACAACATGATTTTTAAGAAATTAAAAGTACGGACTGTGCTCCCCTGAGTACGGTCCGTGCTCATATCGGCGATCAGCGATGAGTTTCTTTCTGGATCAAGCTCTTCTTCCTTCTGTGGGCTTCCATCCCTTCTACTATTTAAAGGTTTCACTTGGACGAAAATTCCACCAATTTTTACCTTATTGAAGAGCAAAGAACATCCCGGAGAAGCTAAAGAAGAGACCATCGAGAGATTGAAGAAGCACATCATAAGACTAAATTTTATTTTATGCTTTATTCATTGCGGATTATCATGACAGTTATTTATTTGTATTTAGTTTCTTAGGATTTTGAATACAATATGAGTAGCTAAATTATTAGCGATCCTAGGATTGTGGATGTTTTATGGATTTACTGATTTAAAGTAATTTATTGTTCTTTTCTATGTATTGTTTATGCATCTTGGATTTCTGTTGTCTTTTGTGAATGAATTGATCAGCATTTACACTTGTGTAGTTAATTTATTATTCACTCGAGAGAGGTTGATAGATTAATGGATTATGATTGCATAACACGAGTCTGCTAGATTGAGAGATTGGTAAGTATCGTGAGGAGAATAAATCTGAGGTGCTAATTGTAGTTAGATAATAATTCGAGATCGAAAGATTAGAGTTAGAATCTAATATACTATCATAACTTACTCGAGAGAGAGGCTATGATTAATTTAGCGATTCTCCTACAAGATTTAGAATTAAATTGGTTTAATAAATTATCTGAAATTCGGTAAATTAATTTAGCATCAACACCCTAGGATCCGTCTTTCTATCTATTGATCCAGTTATCTCTGTTTGCTTTATTTATTTTATTTCCATCATTTTAGTTAATTAAAATCAAACTTTTAATTTGGTTCTCTAGATAAAGTGAAACAATTGAATTGGGTAATTAGCTGCTTTGCATTGCCAGTCTCTGTGGATATGACCTTGCTCCCATTGTTTTGCTATAAATTACCTCGTACACTTGCGAGTAGTATTTTAGGTAAAATAAAATACCGATCAGTGGTCGTAGTCCTGCAAACTTCTAATTTGGTCGTGGTCGATCTCCTGATCCATCTTCATATGACTCATATTAATGGAGGTAGGTGAACTCCTTATATCCAACTTTGGGCATCTCCCAAAAGGGCTAATGGGGTATGTGCACTCCTTCATACTAACGGGATAGGTAGGGTACCCCGTTCATGAATTAGTGGGCTGTGAGTTCACCTTTCCCCCCACATTAATATGATATTGTCCCACTTTGGATCAAGTCCGCACGGTTTTCACTTTGGACATCTCCCAAAAGGCCTCATACTAATAGAGTAGGTGAACTCCTTATATTCAAGACAACTCTTAGATATTTTTTCCGATGTCGAACTTGGATTGCCATCCCAACATACACAAATATATATGAGTTTATATATATTTTTGAAACCTTTAGTGAAATAGAAATAATTAGCCATTTTCATATTTTCAACGAGGTAGGTATATATACGTGCCGACACTGCAAGAAAATAATTAAATTTAATTATACTAATACAAAAATTTAAGAATACAAGAGATTGGTTGTTAGAATGCGGAAGTTGATTACATTTTTCTTCACATAAGCATTATTTTAATTAACGTAGCAGATAATAGACAAATTTAGGTAGACTCATCAAGTACTAATTAACAGAGACTATATGCATGTGTGTATATATATATGATAAAAGCATTTGAATTTGTTAATATATATTCACTGGTTAGTATTCGACAAGAATTATCAAATTAATGTTCATCTTAGTAAGTCACATGTATAAAAGCTTATATATAATATCTTTCATATTATTATGATTATTATTGTAGTTGTCAAATCAGACCACCAGGCCCGAACCCACATAACCACTTCAAAAAATTGGGTCGGGCCAGCTGCCCCCCTTTATTTTCGGTGGGCAATTTTATGTTGCTTGCAGGTCTACGATATAAATTAAATTCGGACTGGATTAGATTTTCTTTTAACTTATACCTTCGACCCGTTGGTATCGAGGAAATTCGAAAAAAAAATGATAATTAATTCTACATATTCTTGCCGAGAGGAATAAAATTAAGAGTTTACTAGGTGACGCACCCTGAAACAACGATTGTAGGTGTGCGTTTGAATCACTTTTTTTTAAAAATAAAAAATACTAAAATATAGAAAATAATTAAGAACCGGGGATGAATTATTTATTATTTATTTAAATATTCTAGCGATGGAGTTGAGACATCATGATGGTATAATAATGAGTTCACAAAGGCAGATGTCGTTGTCTACATTTTAACAGTTGTAAAATTGTATGGTTGAAAAGTTGGATGAAATGAGATTAATTTAAAGAAATTAATGTTGTTGAACGTGTGAAGCAAAGTCAGGATGTTGCTGTCCTAAAGTCAATATCTGCGAGATCTCACACATGGGTAACCTCTTTCTTCAAAAGAGCTGCGTGCCTGCCATTCCTCTCTCTCTCTCTCTCTCTCTCTCTCTTAACAGTCTCAGCTGCTTGTGTTGTACAGCCGCCCTCAATAGTTTTTACTTCACCAATTTCCACACTTAAAGATCTTGCCACTTTCTTCAACAAACATAACATTGACCCTACTTCTTAATTTGATGTGAGAGAGAGAGAGAGAGAGAGAGAGAGAGAGAGAGAGAGAGAGATCTCATCTTTGAAGCTACCCTTTTTAATTGTATTCTTCCCCTTGTGGTGCACTTCCACCATTTTGTTGTTTTCTTGCAACAATATATCAAAATCCAAATTCCAAAGAATCGAGCCTAGCTCCCTATATATATATAATTCATTCTTGAATGTCAAGCAGAGAAAGGTAAATCAATCAAACCGAGAAACCCTATATATATGTATGTATTGTTGTGTTTCTTCAATTCATGATCTACTGCAGCTACATAAATGAATTAATCCTAGAATGATTATATGTATGTAGGTATAGTATGAATAATATATATTATATATAAATGAATATTAATTAATGTTTGTAAAATAAAAAATATATATGTAAATAGGGAAGGTGGGTTTGATGAGATGGGAAAGAAGCTGAAGACGGAGATGGATGGTTCATGTAATAGTAACAATTCGATGGGAAGGAGACACGTCGTCGTTTTGGGAAGCTTAAACACCATCACCCCCTGCGCTGCCTGTAAGCTTTTGAGGAGAAGATGTGCTGAGGAATGCCCTTTTTCTCCTTATTTCTCTCCACACGAACCTCACAAATTTGCTGCTGTTCACAAAGTTTTTGGAGCTAGCAATGTTTCCAAGATGCTCATGGTACGTACCTATTGCTATTTGCTACCTACCTAATCATATAATATCATTCCTTTTTTTTATTTTTTTCTCATTAATTATTAACACTAATTTCATTTTCTTAACTGCAATATATACACACACACATATATAATGTGAAATTACTTAATTCATCCAAGTTTTATATATTACGGTATATATCTAGCCAGACTTAGCTTGTTGTCAATCATATCGGAGACCCTTTATTTCATCTAGTGTTTTAATGTTGTGTATATATATATATATATACATACGCTGATTACACGCGGTCTCGAACTAACACAAATTGAATTTATAGTTATGTGTATGATTATATGGCCTTCAACACAAAGTAATCAAGGGTTTCAACTTAATTTCAAGAATCCACTAACACCTTTTAACTAGCTAGCTAGGTCCAAATATCGATCTTGTGCGTGCCTGCATGTCCTCAATTAAGTACATATGCCGTGATTATATGTGTATATGTTACAAATTTTCCTAAAATAAAATGAATATATTTAATCTTGTAGGAGGTAGCTGAAGGTCAGAGAGGTGATGCAGCAAATAGTTTGGTTTACGAAGCAAACGTGAGGCTTAGAGATCCAGTTTATGGGTGCATGGGTGCAATTTCTGCTCTTCAACAACAGATTCAAAATTTGCAAGCTGAGCTCAACGCTGTCAGGGCTGAGATTCTCAGATTTAAATATAGAGAAGCTGCTAATTCTATCATTGCTTCCACTAATGCCGCCTTGGCCGTTTCCGTCGCCGACCTCCCCCAACCTCCGCCCACTCCACCGCCTCCACCTCCGCCTTCTATCGTTATTTCTTCCGCTTCTTCTGCTCCATCTCTCTACACTTCTCCTTCTAGCACGGCTAGCTACACAAGCATTTCCAATAACCATATACCTTTCTTTGACTAAATTAAATGTATCCACTCTCTCTCTCTCTCTCTCTCTCTTAATTTTTATTTTTTTTTTAAATTTAGTTTTCATAATTGCTAGATAATTAATTAGGACCCTTTAAATCTTTGGGAATAAAAAAGAAAACCCTTGTTACAATCCAGCTGGGATATTTGATATCATATATAGCTCATTGCATGTGATCATGTTTCTTGGAAGATGATGATATGTTGAAATTTAGCATGAATTAATCTAAAGTTTCATGGAGAAAAGCTGCATGCAGCTCTTGTGGCTAAACTTGAGATCTTGTGTGGTTAATTGTTGTGTGAAGTATACGTAAAGATTTTTGTTTCCTTATCGTGGCTAAATATTCATTAACATTTTCCAACGAATATTAGGCTTATCAAGATGCTTCTAGCTAGCTGCCCCTAGCTCGGTACACCCAAATAGTGAAGACTTTTGTGTATAAAGAAAACATCTCCAGTTCCAGATCCACAGTACTTTTCTCTTCCGATCCCGGGCTAAAATAAATGATCCTAGCTCAATATCATGAATATAAATATTATTTCAAATTAATTTGATATAAATCTTTTACTTTTTGTATATACTGTATAATGGAGGAGATGGATTCTTCTTGTTGCTATTCATTAATGCATGGAAATATTATCTAGCTAGGAGTATGGGGTAGGTTATGTTTTGTTTTGTTTTGTTTTTTTTTGGAAATTTTTGTATTCACTTTTCTTGAAAATAGAGAGTTTTTTTTTTTCTTTTCTTTTTTCATGGTAGTTGGAGTAGTACATATCCAAATACGCCCTAATTAAGGTTACACACGTGTGGTGGGTATCAAAAAGGTTTGACTGTGTAATTAATAAGTCTATGAACACACACATATTAGTCTGTGCAATTAAATTAGGAGCAGCTGAGAAATTGAAGAGATGATAAAGGAAGGAGAAGAGGAGACAAAAGGTATAGTGATTGTGCTGCCCAATGCTAGCTCTACAACTTTAATAAATGCCATGCTATTTCTATTTCATTAAATAAAATAGGCAATTTGGATGGGTTTTAATTCAATCGATCAGTAACACTCTAGTTCGATCGTGATTAGTTTTGCAGTCATATATATATATATATATATATATATATATATATATATATATATATATATACTTAAACACTTTATCGTTGCGCCATTTCACCTTTAATTCTAAATACCATGCATGCTTAGTTTTGGTAAAGCAAAAGTGTAAAACTCATGAATCCTAATTTAAGTGACACAAGAATGAATTGAAGCACCAGAGAAAAAGAGATGAAAAATTAAAGAGAGAAAGCTAGCTAGTTGCCCTTTTCAATGATCAAGTTATTGGTTTTTTTTTTTTTTTTAAATAATAGATTGCATGAATTTTGTGAATCATAATATAATGATTTAGGGAGTCAAATAGTAGGTGCTCGTAGATTTAGAAGCGTGGCCTATTTTCTAGCTACGACATTATATTAATTGGTTTAATTAATTTGTAAGTGAAACTAATATTTGTATGAATGACATATATATATATATATATCAGAATTTAATAATTGTCTGCTTAATTATTTCGATCGGAGGCTTTTGGTCAAATCAAGTGTGTGCAAGCTGGCT
Source organism: Perilla frutescens (assembly GCA_026008535.1). Lineage (NCBI taxonomy): Eukaryota > Viridiplantae > Streptophyta > Magnoliopsida > Lamiales > Lamiaceae > Perilla > Perilla frutescens. The sequence continues at coordinate 5,207,710 of BRKX01000012.1, read as the reverse complement.
AAAATGAATCCACTGCAGGAAGAGGTTATTTTGAAATTCATGATTAGAGAAGAATATATGTACGTATGAGATATCGTGTTGCATAAAATAAATAGTAAGTTAGGCTTTTGTGATTAAAATGAGTTTTGGTCTCACAATTTAATTTGTTAAGGCAATGTTTGGTAGCTTGGATAAAGGCATATTAGTATAGGTATCCAGCAAGAACCGTGTGTTTGGTCGTTCACGCAAGGCCCGGTCCTAACGCGAGGCCTGAGGTGTAATTTACTGATTCGGCTCGTTCTGGCGTTTGGATCTCAATTATCTCATTTACCACAACTGATATTCTGATAATACGTATGTATACGCTGTTCATACCAGATAATCCTCTATTCTCCTATAATATTTCATTAGCGACCTATCAATAATATTCCACCATTTTCCTCTAAAATAATAATATTCGAGCATTTAATTTGTCAATACATGTATTTTTATAAGCATTTAAAATACACGCAATTCTACCATATATAATAATGAAGATGAAATTATTATTTCAGAATTGGGAGGAGATCAACTTAACCCATTCTCGAATTTGTGTGTAGTAAAATATAAAAAAAAATGTAAAATGTTATTAGAAATAGACAACATTTCTTTTACATTTATATATAACTAACCCTTTTCATAAAATTTATAGAGTGAACTACATTTCACAAAATAATTTATCAAATTTATAGAAATGGCTAGCTATCAAATTAGCCAGTTTAATTAAATTCAATAACTATTTAAATAAAATTAAATGAAATGGTCAAACGGATAGTACATGTACTATTATTTAATTAAAGAATAATAAAATGAATTGAAGAAAGAAAATTAAAGTTTTTAATCATCGATTAGTGAGAAGGTGTGCAATTCTTCTTCGATCTCAAGGTGTTTGCTGTCAAATTAAACATAAAACATGGTTCCAATGCATAAGCACTAGTTGACTTTTTAGCATAAAATAATTAGATTAATTATATAGTATATTTTTTTCACATTAATTTACTATTGAAGTCGGCAATGCATTTATGGGTTCTGATTTATCAAAGGACAAAAGAGTTGTTTAAGCTTCGTGTGTAAATTTCCTTTCTCAACTCCTGTTTGTGCTGACAGTTCTAATTATTATAGAGTAATTATATACTTAATTCCCCAACGTCAGCTACTTATTATTATAATAATAATAATAATATCTCAATTTATATTTAATAGTAATTTTACCCTCAACATTTCATTTCGTCATAATTCCACCATTTATAAGTTTTTCCGGTAATTGAAAGTTGAGTTAACAGGTTGGAAATTAAATATGTGGATAAGAAAAAAAAAATCCACATAAGCTAAAGACGACATAGGTCTTGAAAGTCTAGAAAAATCTTGACCGCCAAACCTCCTGTGGGTACCGAAACAATGATAATTTCAAGCGAGATTTAACATCTTATGTGAGCAGATGAACAGAATTTCTTGTCTACGTGTTCTCCGGCATGGTGCCTCAGTTTTCACTTATTGAAAAAAGTTATAGATGGTAGAACTATGATAAAAATAAAATATCAGGACAGAAGTGCTATTAAATATAGGTTAATGTATAATTGTTATAAGCTGCCAACATTAGTTAAACTGTATTCGTTATAACTTTATTGCTTATCTATAAAAAAATAACCAAGTTTCATTATTTGGAATAGAGAATATGTATTGGACTATTGGGTTATCCAAAAACCAAAGTGTAAATGAATTCAAGCCCAATACAAGTTGGGTCCAAGCCAATTTGTCTGAAGGCTCGATGTCCAATGAAGCAGCGGCTCTTCGTCTTATCTACTTCAGCGCGAGAGAGAACTGTTCAAAAAAAAAATGTAATCAAGTAATAAAAAATAATCACGTTTATTATTTTGAATAGAGACTATGTATTGGGTTATCAAATAACCAAGGTATAGGGGTAATTCTATATTTCTATTCACACCCTCCATTTTTATATAGAACAAGCCCCATAATTAATTCAAATATAAATATTTTTAAATTTTACTATTTTGTCCTTTTAACCCTAATTACATAAAAGTCCTAAAAACTAAAATTTGAGTTTCAGATATCAAAAATTAAAATTCGAGTTTTAGATATCAACATTGCATCACACCATATCTTAGCAATTTACCATGGATTATAGTTTTTTACTCATCATTGTTATAGATAAATCAAACAACGTTCATTGATCTTCACCTGGGTAGAAGAATTGTCAATTAAAATTAAAAAATACTTTTTTTGAGAAAATATATACTGCATCCGTCCTGATTATATAGTACATTTTCTATTCGCACGTAGATTAAAAATATTTACGAAAACAGGAGATTAAAGCTAAACTTCCAATGACACTCTTATTTAATATTTATGACTTTCAAAATTTAAGTAGTTAGATTTTAATTTTCAAGAATTAATAAGAGTGTATTTATACACTACTATGAAAATTAATGCTACCTATAGTAATTAGATTATATAATTAAGACACTCCAAAATAGTAATAAAAGCTATATAATCAGGATGGAGGGAGTATCAATTAATTTGAGATTGAACGCAATGAGATTTTATCAGTAGCATTCATGATATTTAATTAGTTAATTAATATTTGTTTGTTCTCAATATCGAACAATTGATGTATAGATTGAATTTCGACAAGAATCATGAAAGATAAAAAGGCAAAGAAAAACATATCAATTTTCTATTTTTGTTCTTCAAATTGTTTTCATGCGGTTTTCTGTAATGCTTTTATGTGTCAATTTAATCTAAATAACATTTATTTGTATATTTTTCAAGAGCACCACTTGCATGCACCATGCCATATATATATATAGATTTATATCCGACAGGCGCGTGGCGCCCACACATCTATCAGTTTTTTGTTTTTGTTTTTTTTGTTCTGGCGATTTTTTGATTTTCTTTGTGTTCTTTTTATTTTCCCCAAAAAAATTTATACCCTAAAATAACATTAGTAATCATAAAATTAAAGTGAATTGATATAATTTGTTTGAAATGAATATAAATTTATACCCTAAAATGAAATTAATAAACCCTAAAAAAGTAAAAAATAAACCCCTAAACCCCCTCCCCAACAAAAAAAAACCCTAAAAACTCAAAATAAACCCCTAAAAACACCCAAAAAAATCTTAAAAATTACAAAATAAACCCCTAAAAATTCCCCCCAAAAATCCCTAAAAAACGCAAAATAACCCCTCCCCCAAAATGGTAAAAAATACAAAATAAATCCCTAAAAAAAAACACACCTAAAAACACTCCTAAAAAACCATGAATTCCTAAATTCTAAACATTAATTGAAATAGAAAAAATCTCAATTTGAACTAAATAAACTAGTATAAAATAAGTAGCAGACGCCTTATTTTTTATTGATACAGATGATACTATTCGAATTTTGAGTGATACTTTTTAATGTTACTGTTAATACTGATTTTGCTGGGGATATTTTTTTTGTGGGTTAACCCGCGTTGACCCGGATCAAAGTGGGTTGACCCGCGAATTTAACCCGTCTGTCAAAAATAATTAAGTTTATATGCACCTTGTGCGTACAAGTATTTCACTACAAGAAAATGCCAAACTGGCGACGGAAAATTCCGTCGTCTGAGACCTAATTTCCATCGTCAACATAATGGGCGACGGAAAAAGTCCGTCTCCCAATTCTAGTCTCTAAAAAAGAAGGTGACAGTATTTTTTCGTCGCGAAACATGGCAACGGAAATGGCAAAGGAAAAAAAAACTGGACCTAGTATACACACGTACACCGAGCCAAAGCCTGGACCTACGGTGCGGCCAGGATCGAGCCAGAACCTGGTAAATGCGCTGAATTAACTTCAACGAAATTCGACCTCAGTAAGATTCAAACCTGGGCCTCTAAATGGCAAGTCTTTAAGCCTTGCACCTGAAACCATGTGCGCTAGTAAGTTTTTATGTTATAATTTAGAAATAATATATATACAGTACACACACACACACGAAATCTATTCTGATTGAATTTTATTTTTTAAATTAAATAATTATAATATTATTTATTTATTTAAATATCTATTATAATTTTTAATATTATGCGTTTATTATAAAATATAATTATATTACATCATTTATTTAATACTAGATTGTTTTAATTAATATTCTCAAATATTATATATTTATGATTAATAAAAATTATAAAAATGAAAATAAAGTGATAAAAATTATTAAAACCAAAAATTATTTAATTAGTAATTTAAAAATAAGAAAAACTAAAAATAAAAAATATATTAAAAATATTATATATTTATAACATATACAAAAATAAAATTAAAAGTTTTAAATAATTGACTTAATATATTTATATTTGAAAATATTTTAGTATTATAAAATATTAAAATAAAAAATTTAAAAAATTAAAATTAATTTAAAATATTAAAAAATAAAAAAAAATCTAAATATATAAGTTAAAATATTAAAAATATTAATTTCAAATTCGTAATTAATAGTAATTGAAAAATAAAAAAATAAAATTTAAAAAATTAAAAAATAATTTAAAAATAATATAAAATATTTAAAAAAACAAAAAATAGAAAGAATAAAAAAATTAAAGTATTAAAAAGTAATTTCAAATTCGTAATTAATAGTAATTTAATAATAAAAAATAAAAAATATTTAAAAAAAATTAAAAAAATCAAATTTAATGTTAGATACGGAAAATTCCGTAGCTAATCCCGTCGTTAAAATAAAAAAAAATAAAAAAAATTATTTAACGACAGATGTTTTGTCGCTACTTTAGTGACGGAAAAATCTATTGCTATTTCCATCGTTAAATTTAAAAAATAAAATTCTAAAATTAAATTATGACGTGTAACGACGGATTTTTTCCGTCGTTAAGTTAGTGACTGATATTCTGTAGCTATATCCATCGCTAATTTAATCCGTTTCTTGTCTGTCGCTAATTCCATCACCTGTGGTAACAGAATGTGTTTTGCGCCAATTTCGTCGCCCTAAACATGTTTTCTTGTAGTGTTTACCATTTTTTAATTAACTCATGATTGCTGTTAGACTCGTGCCAACTGAGGCAAAATCATTGTTCTTCATTATTTACATATTATTGAGTCATTGGAGGAAACCAAGGAAAAGGGTTGGGGGGCTATAGATTGCACGAGGGGGTGTGTATTTTTATTTTTCTGGGTTTTTTATTTAAATATTAGGGGTTATTTTGAGATAAAATAATCTATCAAAAAATGATTTATATTTCAATTAATTATGGGGATTGTAAAGAGAAAATTAGGGTTGTGATTTGTGAATATAATTACCCCAAGTATAAAGGGTAATTCTAAACACAACCCCCAATTTACTCTTTATAACCCCCCAAAATTAATTAAAATATAAATATATAATTTTAGACTATTTTATCCCTATAGCCCCCAATACTTATAAACCCCCAAAATTAATAATAATTATTATTATGAGAATAATTATAATAATAATCATCATCATTAGAGTACACTTTAATTTGGAACAAAATTCTCATCTTGAATTTAACAATCAAGAATAATGTACAGTATCATCGATCAAACTTATAAAAAAATTTATGTGAAAAATAATAAACCATATCGTTCCATTCACGGCACAAGCTAACTGTGAACTCCAACCGATACTTTCTAGTTCGTGTTTCTATATTTCAAGAAAAAAAAAACCGTAAATTTTGTAGGCATTTTCTTCAAGGATAATGAAAAATTGCGTCGAAAGATGATTAATTGAGAGATGGGGCAAGGGATCTTATTGTTGGTTCCGAATGAAATATCAAGCACTCCATGTATAGAGTTTAAGCATGAATCTTTAAAATAATTACAAGGGAAGAGAAAACAAAAGAATTTTTTTAGAACATGAGACTTTTCTTTTTTTCTTTTTGTTCTTCAAATTGTTGTTTTGTGCAATCTATTTCCGTCTCAAATTACATGATTTGCATCTGGACTCTGTTGAATATGGCGGAAGTTTCACATGAAGTCCCGAGAAACAAAAAATGTAGAGTTCTTTTAATTTTTTATTTTTTATTTATGAAGGGAGAAGGTTGGTGGTTGTGGCTGGGGGCTGTACGTTAAGGGGCTCAAGTAGGGTTTTAATAATTATTGGGGGCTACAGGTTTAAAATAGTCTAAAATAATACATTTATATTTTAATTATTATTGGGGCTATAAAGAGTAAATTGGGGGGTTGTGTTTAGAATTATCCAAGTATAAATTGATTCAACTTCAGCCCAATTTATTTGTAGGCTAGATCGATGTCCAATGAAATGTACGCATTTGGAGATTTGATTTTATTCAATCTTGTAAATTATTACCTAAAATTATAAACTTAAATCATATTTATCTTATCGAATCTGCACAAAATCATCGGGTCGGGTACGTGAGTAAAAAAAAAAATAAAAAAGAAATCATATTTATCTTAATAGGAGTGACACATGGAAAATATTGGATTCAAGAAATGTAGAAACAAAGATAGTCCATTAATTAATTAATGAACTAAAATTAGAAATAGAATCACTTATTCTTATATATTAGGAGACGATGGAGTCAGTTGGGCCTCCCACAGAACTTCCTAATCTCCCCTGCGGAGCCGGTGAGGGGGGTGATGTCGCCCATTCTGATCATGGCGGCGGCGAAGTCAGCGAAGAAGGCCTTAGGGTTTTTGCTGTAGGTCTGGACGAGGGAATCAGTGGAGACACCGCTGAAGAGGATCTGGTCGGAGTGGAGGAGACCCTTGTTTTTGAGGAGGTTGACGAAGTAGGCGTTGTCGAAGAATGTCGGAGTTTGGACGTCCAGAGGAGCAAGGTTGTTGTTGCCGGCGGGAGCGTCGGCGGGGCAGTTTGCTTGCCTTGTCTCTTGAAATATGGGATCGATGTTGGGCTCATTGTATATTCTGCCTCTGAAGGTTACACATCTTGCTAGTCCTATGGTGTGCGATCCTGCGTACATAGATAGATAAATGTCTTTGTATTTATCGGTGCTCACGATTTTTTAAAATATATACCCATAGTTACAAATTAGTATACTATAGTTATATATATTTCATATAAATAACTAAAGAAATTACCCGTAAATCAATATATATATATATACATATATAGTTATAATCAATATGGAGAACTAAAAAAATAAATAAATGGATGTGAAATATTTTTTATAAATAATAATGCTTGTTTATTTTTGTGAACACTATGTTTTAGTTCTGTAAACATTTAATTTTGAACCCGAGACCTTACACAAGAGGGTCTTCGACACTAGTGACAAGTATTAAAAACAGAGTAAGGTCAAAATCATTAATTAAATACAGATCCCAACTAAAAAGAAACAAATAACAAAATATATAAATATTTAAAAGATAAAATGAAATAAATAAACACTTATATATAAAATATCATCTGACTTATTTTGTGGATATTTTATAAAATGCGGATAGTACGTACTCTTAAGGGCTCGTTTGGTTGGCAGGAAAGTAAAGTTTTTTGGGAATATGATTTCTGAGAATGTGATTTTGAGGAAAATGATTACTGACAGATTCTTTATTCTGTGTTTGGAACACAACAAGAAAATTGCAATGATTCTCTGTTTATTATTGAATTAGATTTAAACAAGAATAGATAATTAAATATTTAAAATATAAACTGTATCTCATTTTATACTACCAATATTTATAATTTTAAATTACAAACCATATAATATATAATTCTTCAATTTGCATTAGTACTATAGATATTGAATGCAACATATTATTCCAATTTAAATAAAATGATATGACTAAAAAATAATCAATTAAGGTAAATATTGTATTGGTGATCCAAATATTATTTATTGAATTGAAAATCAAAATTATCTATATAAATATTTTTTTATTGAATTGGAAATCAGAATTATCTATATTGACAATGGTATGATCATCGTTTAGTCCGCAATGTTGTCTCAAAAATGATATTATTGTAATTTTGATAGAAATGCCAAAAAAATAATTGATAAAATAGTCGAATTTTGGTCGTAATTTCTTCAATAAAAAAAGTATCACATTTTTGAATTTCTTTTTTTTCATTTATAAAATTTTCTATTTTTTCTATTTTATTTATTTTACACATTTTTTATTGAAAATTTTTAATCCAAACTTAGTATTAATAATAAAAAAAAGATAATAATAAATCTTATTTTTTCAATTTTAAAACATAATAATAATTTATAAAAAAAATAAATAATAATAAATGAAGAAATCGAACAATGAAATCATTTAACACCAGATTCCCAAAAATAAGGAAAAAGAATACCTACTTGGAGTGGGTATTCAGAATCCAGGAAAATCAAAATTATCTATATAAATATTTTTTTATTGAATTGGAAATCAGAATTATCTATATTGACAATGGTATGATCATCGTTTAGTCCGCAATGTTGTCTCAAAAATGATATTATTGTAATTTTGATAGAAATGCCAAAAAAATAATTGATAAAATAGTCGAATTTTGGTCGTAATTTCTTCAATAAAAAAAGTATCACATTTTTGAATTTCTTTTTTTTCATTTATAAAATTTTCTATTTTTTCTATTTTATTTATTTTACACATTTTTTATTGAAAATTTTTAATCCAAACTTAGTATTAATAATAAAAAAAAGATAATAATAAATCTTATTTTTTCAATTTTAAAACATAATAATAATTTATAAAAAAAATAAATAATAATAAATGAAGAAATCGAACAATGAAATCATTTAACACCAGATTCCCAAAAATAAGGAAAAAGAATACCTACTTGGAGTGGGTATTCAGAATCCAGGAAAGTTGCACAATTTTCCTTGTTTTGAGGAATGTGATTACTTTTCATATTACATAAAAAATGAACCAAACACAGTAATGTTAAAATAGGGAATCATATTACTTTCCCAAGTCAGATTCCGTGTCAACCAAACGGGGCCTAAGGGTCATGAGATTCTATAGTCCAATTTTCCTATCTTATAACTCTTGTGTCTCACTATCAAATTTATTATTTTAATAATATTTACTATAAACATTACTGTAATATAATTGATAATAATTAATATTTATAGATAGAAATTAAAATTAAAAATATATATATATATAACCTAATTATGGAATAATCATCCCTAATGCTCAAATATTAATAACTAGAAAACTAAATGGTAAAAAATAATTATAAATTCTAATTAAGAATTAAAAAATTAAAAAAAAATTGTGGAATAGAAGATTTTAAGCGCTCGTGAGGGCGGCATCATCTCTATCATGTTTGTTTCACTTCCCGCTTATGTGTCGCATAATAAGAATGAAAAATGCGGAATAATGAGACGAATATTTAGCAATATATATAGCATCTTAATAAAATGACAAATTCTTTTGTATAACGATTGTACATAAGTTTTATAATAGATAAATATTTTTCAGTGTTAGAAGTGATACTTTTGAATACTAGACGTGATATGTTTTTAATTTTAAAAAATAGTAATAATTACAAAAATATCATCTTTTTTTTTTTTTAATTTCTTTAGTGTTATATTGTAGTCTAATAATCATGATTTTCAATGTTAGAAATGATACATTTTTTTCCATATGATATAAGATATATATACACAATTAAATGAACCATGAGAAAATGGTAAAACATGAAGCTATTAAATTATAGAAATAAACAACTCATGCCATTTAATGTTTTGAGGGTGAGTGTAGGGAAAGTCCAAGGAAAGAAAGAGATAAGGATAGTGACCGAATTATATATAGCTTAAATGAAAATAAAGATATTGACTTGTCAACTTCATTTCATTTTCTTCAAAATTAAATTCCAAAACGGTCTCAGGCGAGATGAAATTATCTAGTCCACTTTTCATGTTCCACTATTGTGTCTCACTATGATATTTAACATTTTAAAAATGTTTATTACAAAAATAAATTTATAATAGTATTACAAATCATAAACAACATTTATTGCTAAAAATTAAAATTTTAAAAAATTATATACCACTTTTGGAATAATCAACTATATTAATTAATTATATTAACTAAAAAATAAGAAATAAATATTAAAAAATAAATATAAACTCTAATTGGGTGAAATGAACCCTAGATAATAATTATAAATTAAACTACGCCATAATAAATTGAAATTGAAGAAAAAATTTAATAAAAATCGAATAAAAATAAAAATGAAACACCAAATGAATAAAGAAAAGTAGGATAGAGAATTTTATTTCGTCCTAGGCCCTCGGCAATAATGGCATACCGCATACATACGGTGCCCTAATTAATGGTTGAATTTATTTTGCTCTTCTTAAAACATAATGCTCTTAAACAAAAATAAATTAAGGCTGCGATAAATGCATGTTACGTCACCAAATCTAGCACCATAAATACTGTACCTTATCTGAATTAGGATCTCATTAAATATAGGATAATTCTATTCGGCCATAATTTTTAAATTATGGTATATTTCAATTATATGGTAAGTTACCAGTTAAAGTTTTAATTAGCAATTAATATTATTTTACAATTATACCCTTACAATTCATATTAGGAAGATTTGACTTGTATATTTTTAAAATTTCTAAACATATATAAAATATCTCTAAAATAAGAATGAATTATGAAATAAATTAATCATCCAAAAATTGAAGTTGACTAACTAGCTTAAGATTCATTTAACTTATCTATCTTATTCTCGCTTACGGATTTGAAATTAATAAAATTATTTTGGTATATCTTTATCAAAAATTATAAAAATAAAAATAAAAATAAAAATGTGACACTAAACTATATTTCACAATTCAATACAATCTACCATAATTATATAATTAACTATTCAATATTATCTTATTAATGCAAACCATGTTCCCTAGTCATGCACAAAGGGAAGTAATTGACATTAATAAGTATATTGAGTTCTAATAAAATTTATTCATTACAAGAAATTAAAAGAATGAATTTTTATAAATATATTGTTGTTGTGAATAAAATAATATATTCTGAAAAAAATAATGAATATTTAAATTTAAATCTAAATTTAGGGAATTCGTTTAGGCTCAATTAACCTCAAATAAAATCATGAGCCTCGAAGTATTCGATAAATAAAGCTTGAAGCCCGCTCGATAATAAATGAGTCAAGCTTGAGCTTTGCACTACTCGGTTCGTCAACAAGCTTATTAAGTAATTAAATTAACTTGAAATATAAATTGACATGATAAAACTTATATTTTTTATACTTAATTATTAATAGTTATATTGAGTTCTAACTAAATCTGTTCATTACAAGAAAAGAATGGAATTTAATAAATACATTGTTGTTGTGAATAAAATAATCTATTCTTAAAAAGAAATAATAAATATTTAAATTAAAATCTAAATTGAGAGAGTTCGTTTAGAGTCGATTAACATTGAATAAAATTGTGAGCCTCAAAGTATTATATAAATAAATCTCGAAGGCCACTTAATAATAAATGAGTCGAGCTTGAGCTCAACACTACTCAGCTCGTCAGCAAAGTTTGTTAAGTAAATGAACTTGAAAACATATCGTGTAGAGCTCAGCACTACACGATAAAACTTCACATTTTTATACTATAATTATAAATAAGTATAACGAGTTTTAATTCAATTTGTTCATTACAAGAAAAGGAATGAATTATAATGAATACATATATTGTTGTTGTGATAAAATAATCTATTCTTGAAAAGAAATAATTAATATTTAAATTTAAATCTAAATTTAGAAAGTTTACTATTAAGCAAGAATAAAATCATTAGTCTTGAAGTATTTCCTAAATAAAGTTCAAAGCTCATTCGATAATAAATGAGTCAAGTTCCATTACTTCTATGTGTACTCAGGGGGTTGATCCAAAATTGAATTCGATTTGTTTCTAAAATAAAAAAATCGAGCGACGAGCCGAGTAGAGCTAAGCTCAAGCTTGACTCATTTATTATAGAATGAGCTTTGAGCTTTATTTATCGAATGCATTGAGACTTACCATTTTATTCGAGCTTAAACCGACTCTCTAAATTTATATTTAAATTTAAATATTCATTATTTCTTTTTAAGAATAGATTATCTTATTCACAACCAACAACATATTCATTAAAATGTATTCTTTTGTCGTAATAAATAAATTAAATTATAATTCAAGGTACTTATTAATAATATTTATAGCATAAAAATATAAATTTTATCATGTTAATAATTTTATATTTTCAAATTTATTTACTTAATAAGATTGCTAACGAGCTGAGTAGTGCTACGCTCAAGATTTTATTTGAGCTTAAACAAGCTAAAAGAACTCTGTAAATTTAGTTTTGAATTTAAATATTCATAATTTCTTTTTAAGAATAAATTATTTTATTCACAACAACAATACTAAAATTCATTACTTTCTTGTAATGAATAAATTTAAATTAATTATCAATGTATTATTGATGTGCCGAGTATAATCCTTTCTGCTTGGCTAAGAGAACTTGGGTTACATACGTGAGATAAAATTGAATAATTAATTATATCACATAGTAGATAATGTTGAATTATGAAATATAATATAGTTTAGTGTCACACTTATATGTATTTTTTATAAAAATATACCAAAATATTTTATTAACTTCACTCCCAAGGTTATCAAAATAAGATAGAGAAATGAAATGAATCTAATGGCAACCTAAATTAATTCACGGATGATTTATTTATTTCTTAATTCATTCATATTTTAGAGATATTTGTATGCTATGATTAATTTTAAATATACAAATGAAATCTTCCTAAAATAAACCACAAGGATATAATTGTAAAACAATAATAATCACTAATTAGAGATTTAATTAAGACTTACCATATAAATGAAATATACCATAATTTAAAAATTATGTCCAACCACACTATGGCCAGATAGCATTACTCTTAAATATATACCCCATATGTATACGTGATGATGCATATATGTAATACATTAAATAATGCATGTGCATCTTTAATTTATACATGTGTATATATAAATTAAATAATCACCTGATAAAACAACCATATCTTTGGTTGAGAGACCAACATCTGCAAATCTTCCGATGAGATTGCTAAGATCAGAACTAGCCAGAGGAATCACACCACTATTTGCAAGCTCAAAACTCGCCGATTTCGAATCCCTTCTCCCCACTTTCACTGTCCAACTCGGACCTCCAAGCTACGTACGTACACACATATATATTATATTTATATACACATGCAGTTAGAGAGAGAGAGAGAGAGAGAGAGAGAGAGAGAGAGAGAGAGAGAGAGAGAGAGATGAATATTGGAAGAATATATATATGTATATTAATTATTGAATGCAGTGATGATGAGTACTCACAAGGACAACAGAATCGCGGGCAGCAATAGTCAAGATATCAGCACATGAAACGACGTCGGGGCAAACGGCTTCCACCTTGGCCTTGATATCGTCGATAACGTCCATGCCTCTAATAGAGTTGTTATTGGCAGTGATCGTTTGCTCGCCTCTGAAACTTGATGTATCGTCTAAAAGTATCGATGCATCGCAACCCTGCATTCCCGCCCACAAAACCCTTTTCATTTCAATCTCCTATTTTATTTCACTTTTCAACACTACTAGCTAGCTCCACGTTAAAGTACGTACGTACATATATAATTTTTAGGAAAATATAATCAAATTAATTAAGTGCTTGTGCATTACTTGAACAAAGCAGTCGTGGAAGTGGAGGCGAAGGAGGGAGGCCCCCATCCGCTTTTCTTTGGCCACAGCGGCCTTAACCCCCGAGTACACGATGTTAAACAAATCGGGGCATGTACTTTTGTAAAAACCGGCCGTTAGCCATGCAGAAGAACTGCCCGCCAACAACAGTAACACGATAGACGTATGTACAATTGTTGTCGGGAAGGAGGAGGAAGACGAAGAAGAAGAAGAAGAAGAAGATGATGAAAAAGTTCTCATTTTTAATTTTCTTGAATTTGGGATATTATAAGAAATATTGGCTGAAATGTGTTGAAAAATGGCATGCCCTATTGAGGGTGTTATATAGATTCAGCCGATCGATGAAAATTATTTCTTCTTTATGATTTCGATGTTTAACAAATAAATCGGTGATGGAATATGATATTATTATAGGAGACAAATTACTGTAATAAAACATGTATACGAATAGTATGTTAGGCTAGCTTAATTTGAATATTATCATGATAATAGATATTTCTAGAAATTTTATGTGGAAGTACAAGTAAACTGTTGTTGTGAAGTTCCATTTTTGGTAGATCATCAAGTCATGTCAATTATTCATATCAATCGTTCTGCAAAATTCCAGTTGTGCTCATTGATTATTATATCTCAAACCGTGAAAATCGTATCACATCAATAACTTTTTTAAGAAAATTCTATTATGATGCGATCTCTTGAGTGCAGTACCGCATCCATAGATGCAAGAGAGTAGGATAGATCGAATTTTCCTTTCTCATATGACTCTATTTGAATCCCTAGCTTTATTGTTCATATATTCTAAGGATTGGTGTTATTTTTCATTCAATTTTTATTCATTACTCTGTTACTACAAGGTGATAAAATTTGAAGATTAATAATTAAATTAACGTAGCAATTTTTATAGTATGAAATTACTATCCAAAATCAAGGGTGGAAATAAATTAGTTAGTTGAGCATAGCAGGATGAAGGTAAAAAAAATAAAAAATGTTGAATCAATTAATTAATGATTGGGTCGAGTGGTGCAGTCAATTGCATGCAGCTAGGATTGGACGTAAAAATTGATGGGGCATCAGATGACTTGTGGAAATTTTTATTTATTTAATTTTGGAAAAGTTTAGTAAGTCCTAATTAATTCAACCATTTCTTCTTGCTTTTTCATGCGCTCCTCTCCTTTTGTTTGGGTACATAGAACACAAACACTTCGGTCTTGTGTGTATTTTTACACAAATGTTCAGATTTGATTTATTTAATTAATTTATAAATGATAATTAACTGAATATATATATATATATATATATATATATATATATGCACACACACACCATGTCATAAATCTGTCATACTATACGTGTGATATGTTAGGATGATTTAAGTACTGAGTATTTTCAACTATATGTTGAATTATTTATAGAAAGTTAATTAATTAATTGAATACAGATTGGAAAATATTAAGTTTAGTAGGACCTTCCTTAACCAGTAACCACCTGATTTGATTTTTCATTATTTCCATCCTCTTTTTAAATGGGGGTGATCATTGGTCAATTAGTGCATGTTCATTGACTTGTAGTCTAATCTTAAAATTGGATTTCATCTTATAAATTATTGAGGTTTTTTTTAGGTAAATTATTGAGATTTTGATATATGCGTAATTCTTTTAATATATAGCCTCCAATATTTCCGGTCATCGACAATGAGACTTAGGAGAGTTGAATTTTCAACCTAATCTCGTAAATATATGGATCGGATGTATGATTACATATATATGAAATCCAAGCTTATCCATTTTACATAAAAGGTCTACCAGTTGAACGTCCCAAGAGAGAATTTATTAGAAAAGATAAGACTAATTATTAAAATTGTAGACTTTCAAGAGTTTTCTTAATTAATGGTGCATTGTGGATTCATTTGTTAGGCAGTATCCCGTCTTTTTTTTTTTAGAAAAGTATATGCAATCAATATTATATTTGCTTAAATATATTAAAATTACATGCAACACACACACACACACTCGTATTTAATCTATTAAAATTCTTCATTAAATTACCATTTGTAAATTGTCCTTTTATATTAGGCAGATAATATTTTATTAGGCTTTAATTAATAAGATGGGGGGGGGGGGGGTCTCCGGCCTATAATCTATATGATTACATCCAAGAGGTGTGATGCATACTCACACATATGTAGGCAGGAGATACCGACTCTTGCTTAATTAAGATCTTTGATTTTTCAAGTTTTAAATAGTGTATAATTACAAAAACTTGTATAAGATCATTCTACGGATCTCTTACGTTAAATGGGTAAAAAAAAAAAAAAATCTAAACCCGTCTAAAAACTCGTTCAAAATCCGCCCACCCATGCCCGAGCGCGCGTGTGAAGCCCACGTGCCCGGGCGCTGACAGTTTCTCCTTTTTTTTTCCTTTTTCTTATTTCATTTCATTTTTTCGTTTTGTATTTAATTTTTTCAGATTATTATTTTGTATCGAACGCTATGCACGAGCTCACACATTAGAATCGGGTGAGTGCATTACTCGAGACGTCGGATAAAAAATTAAATTAATTCAATTTAATTTTAGGGTTCACTAATTCCATTTTAGGTATATTTACTTCAAACAAATTAATTATTGAGCGCAGTGTATGAATCCACGCATGGCATCAGACGAGTGTACAACGCGAGACACCGAATAAAAAAATTAAATTAATTCAATTTAATTTAAATATTCACTAATTCTATTTTAGGCTATATATTTATTTCAAAAAAATTAATCAAGCGCAGTGCACTAGCCCGCACGTTAGCGTCAGGCGAGTGCACTGCGTGAGACGCTAGATAAAAAATTTAAATTAAATCAATTTAATTGTAGGGTACATTAATTCCATTTTAGAGTGTATATTTATTTTATTTTTTAAAAATAATTATCGAGCGCAATGCACGAGCCTATGCATTAGAGTCGGACAAATACATGGTGTAAGATGTCGGATAAAAAAAATAAATTAATTTAAAAATGTTAAATATATATTTATAAAAAAAACAAAAAAATGAAGAAATTAAAAGTGAAAAAAAAAACTAAAAAGAACAGAAAAGGGGAAAGGAGAGGGGAAGGAACCACGGAAAAAGAAAAAAAAAGGCGAAGGGACCACCCCATTGGTCAAATAGAGATTCGTTAGACGGTCTTACACAAGTGTGCTTTAAGTATTATATATGGTGGCATAGATATCTATAATTTTTCTTATCACACACGAGTATCAAACAAGTCTTATGGGTACGTAAATCATGCTCATATATACAGGGTTAATTGGTTTAAATATCACGAATTATACACAAATTTTGATTTTTAACACGAACTTTAAAATATTATACGTACAACACAAACTTACATTTTTTTTTTTTACAATTATAACACCATTTTGAATTTCGGCCAGTTAAAATTAACATAGCAACCATGAGTACAAGTGTGATGTGCATGCAAACACCTAAAATTCATCTCTTCAATCTCTACTTAAAAAATATTCAATCAATTAAGTGTTTTTGCATAATTTGCAACCTTATAATTGCACTCAACGTTGAACTGATGTTGTAATTGTAAAAAAAAAAATAAAAAAAAAATAAGTTCATGTTGTAGAAGCAACATTTTCAAATCCGTGTTAAAAATCAGAAATCATGTATAGTTCGTGATATTGAAATCAATTAACCCATGTGTGTGTGTGTGTAATAGGATATAAAATCACACTAGAAAATCAGACCTATAAAAGTCTAAAATTGTGGGGTTTTCCAAAATACACACAATTAATTAAGTTTATGTTATTAAATGTGATGGTATATTATTGAAAAAGACAGCGGGGTAAATGTTGAGATAAGATGTGAATGAAGTAAAGAGATTTCGTTGAAACATCATAATCACAATTCATGACATCTTGTTTTATTTCGATAGTAATACCATATGCATGCGCCTCTCACTCTCATTTTTCAAAGAGCGTGTAAGTTGATTGAATTGTCCAACATGTTTCATTTTAGACTTTAATTTCCAAATCTACTCTCTCATCATTTATATACTTTCGAATCTGCACCAATTTGATCTTTTTTTTTTCATCCATGTATAAAAAATAAGGGCAAATGATAGATAATTAATGTCCGTAATGTTTAAGTGAATTCTGAAAAATGTCTCAAACATTTGAATAATGTCTTTTTGATATTCAATATTTCAATATTTTTCAAAAATATCCCGAATTCATTTGTCTGGCAACGAAAAATACACGTGACCACATCATATCATTGCTCTTTTTTTGAATGACTTATCATTATCACTCGAATTTAATTAAAAAGGAAACAGATCCCTCAAAAATATCGTATATATGATGCAGCCAAGTGTGTTTTCCATATCGCTGTATAAATGAATTTGAGATAATTTTAAAAAATATTAAAACATCGAACATCGAAATAACATTATCCAAAAATTCGGGCAATTTTTCAAAGTTCGCTTAAAGGCTGGAATATATTATCAATCATTTACCCAAAATATAATATAATACGCCTCCTATTTGAAAAGTCAATTTGAAAATAATCATTATGGATGGAACATATATAGATGCGAAGCAGCCTCACTCTGTCTTTTATAAATATAGTATTATATAATTGGTATAGTCTCTTATATATGCTGCACCGAGGGGGAATTCGAATAGATAAAACGCTCTAGTTCACTCTTTGTATATCACTTTGTAATTAATTAAATAATGACTATTAATCAATCTAGCGATGTGCATATTCTTCCGATCGATCGAGTTGGTAATGCAATAATTTAAACAATTGAATGTGACTACGTACATATTAGAGAGGGACATTAACGGACACATGCACGATTAAATTGAATCGAAGAAATTGTGCTTTCATTTATATATCGGATAAGCGATATGTATCAGATATTACTTAATTGGTATATAGTCGCGATCAATGGGTTAATTAAATATAAAATAAATATATATGTGTAAATTTGTCAGTCATATCACTATTAATAGTGAGGGTCGGATTTGAAAAGTATTCTAAAAATTAATGTTTCATATCCTACTTTATTTTTTTCAACCTACTCATTAAATAAAATCAATAAGATGCATGCGACAGAATATTACGAAACTTGGACAAATAAAATAACAATAATTAATCACAACAACAATCTAAAAATTAATTTGAATATAAGTATATGTATATTTGATTTAACGAACTTACACTAAAAAAAAGTTAAAAAAGTATGTATAATTTAGACTTGCATTTATAGAACTAGTTTCTAAATCAACAACAACAACAACAACAACAACAACAACAACAACAACAACAATAATAATAATAATAATAATAATAATAATAATAATAATAATAATAATAATAATAATAATAATAATAATAATTTAGGTCTATAATTAAAGGGAGGTTATAATTTGTTAGTGATTAAAAAACATAATGAATAAAAATGTATTTGCACAAAAATACTATTTTGGGATAAGGGTGTAACACAAATTTTTGTATTTAATTTGGTAAAACACAAAACAATGTACAATAAAATAATTTCGGATCAAAAATATAAATTTATGGATCCAATCTCTATTTTTCCTCTGATTTTCTCTTCAAAACTTGATCTTCAAACGGTCTTTGAAATCTTCAAAGTAAATTTGTCTCTTTGATTTTCTCGGACTTGTTATTTGAACTTGGCATTTGAAGTTTTTCGGGGAAGATTTGTATCCTCGATCTTCTTTGACTTGATCTTTTAGTCTTGATAACGTTAACTCGGAGGGCTGACGCCTTGTTTCCGGATCAAACGCTAATTTTGGAATGAATTTGATGAAGAACGTCTTTGACTGCCTTGCTTATGGATCAAACGTTGTCTTCGGGATGAATTTGGTGAAGAACGCCTTTGAATGTCACAAGAACGCTTTGAATATCTGAGAGGATTTCACTTATGGAAGTTCTCAAATTCTTGAACTCTTCAAATGGTCTTGCTTGTGGATCAAACGCCGTCTTCGGAATGATTTTGGTGAAGAACGCATTTGAATGTCACAAGAACGCCTTGAATATCTGAGAGAATTTCACTTATGGAAGTTCTCAAATTCTTGAACTCTTCAAATGACTTCTGGTGTGATTTTCAACTGATATGGAGGCTCCTATTTATAGTTGTAGGAAAAGAGATCTAGAGCTGATGTGGCACTATCTCATTGGCTGTTGGAAATTAATACATATCTTTTGAAAGATATGTACTTGTTGCCAAAGACTTTTGCTGTTTATCATATAATAATATCTTTATTATTTAAATATTTTATCTAATTTTGGATTTCATAAGATTCCAAAACTAAATAAATATATAAAAAATAATAAATATATTATGTATAATATTTTAAATTTTCGCTTACTACAAAGGTATGGGGAATTTGCATCTTTTGGGAAACGTTGGGGTGGTATTTGATCCGAAAAAATCCTTACGGGTACGGGTGTAATAGCCTTATCGAGCTCAAGCTCGATAAGAAAAACTCGAAGCTCGACTCGACTCGAGCTCGGTCGAGCTTTAATTTTTCGAGCTCGAACTCGACTCGATAGCAAACTCGACAAGTTCGAGCTCGACCCGACTCGATTATGTATAAATATTAAATAAAAAAATTATATTTATTTAATTTAAAATAAATATAATTTAATTATTAATGATATATATGTAAATAATTAAATTATTAAGGGTGAATTTGTAATTGCACTAAAGCTCGATTAAGCTCGATAAAGCTCGCGAGCCTGTCAGCTAACTATTATGGAGCTTGAGCTCGAGCTTGGTAACTACTCAAGTAGCTTGAACTTGAGCTCTACTCGACAGACCTCGAGTCGATTTCAAGCTTTTACCGAGTCGATCCTGAGTAGTTTACGAGTAGGCTCGATTCACTTACACCCCCCTACTTATGGGTGAATCCGCCCCTCAAGATAAATGATATAGAGTTGTTTTTGTACATTTTCCCAAATATATATAAATCGTGAATTGAAGAGCAATTTGCATCTTGAATAAAAAAATGTAATTATTATATAAAAAAGGTAACTTGAATAAAATTAGATTAGAAATGATTTCAAAATAAACTATAAATAAATATCAAAATTTATAAATATTTGAAAATTTCAAAGTTTCTGAAAAAGCTTCATATTATTTGGCCACATATTTACCCATAATTTAATTGATTAATTATGACCTATGTATCTCGGTTAGTTCATTGTTAATATTATGTTGTTTTATAATATTTTCACCATTATCCATCTTTAACTTTAAATTCTAAAGATTGAAGAAGAATAAAATATTATCATTTATTATATTTACTTTTTTTACTCATCATTTAGATAATAAATTAGATTAAATATCATATTTTTGCTAACTTTTTAGCTAAACTTACTAAGTTATATATTCGTATTGAAATTATTTTATGTATCTCATAATTTATATATCATTTTATTTTAATTTTTCTTGATTATTTATCTTAACTTTTAGTTTTATTGATTGAAGAAGAGTAGAAAATTATTATTTATTAAATTTAATTTCAAATTGTTCATTTTTTAGTTATAATATATGTATTATATTATATATTAGATAAAATATCAAATTTTTGCTAAACTTTTATGATAAACTTACTAAAATATATTATATCATTGCATTATATTGTACTGTGGGTGTGTAAAAAATTAGTAAAAAAATATATTAAAATTCAGCATATACCGGTGTGATGGTATATGTCAACATATCGGTATGACGATATGTACCGAAGTACGATACATATCGTTACTTCATTACATACCTCACTATAATATATCGATATATGATGGTATACCAAATTTTCAGTATACGCCGGTATACATGAGTATTTTCGATATTTTATACCATATCTTATCGAAAAATCGATATACCGTGAATTCCAGTATTTTTGATATTTTTATGATATGAGCAGTATAATAATATTTTTCCCCACCTCTATTTGGCATTATCTGCTATATATAGGCGCATAAAATTATATGTATATGTAGATTGTGATTATATATAAGTTAGTGACAAAGGAAGATACACACACGCACGTATCCTCAAAAATAAAATAAATTTATATACGGCACACATATCCTAGTGACAGAGAATATATACATGCAACATATACAGTCTATACATTTTGAAATATATTTCAGAATAATATTTAATGCATTTACACTAATTATATGTTTCTATAATTAAAGTCATAATAATATATACATAATTAGATTTTTGGTTACTACATTATATCATAATTGAATTGAATACATTAATTAATTGATAATTAATGACTATAACTTCTTCCTTTTTTTTTTTTATCTTATGAACATATAAAAGGTACGTTAGAGTGAATATTGGCATAAATTGTTTAGGACAGTAATTAAATCGAATTTTTTAAGCATTGCCTTAATTGAATGAACCGATTTATATAATATTTCATAGATTCATAATATAAATAGATATGGTATATATATTTATTCAAATTTAGCACCAATAGGTAATTAAATATGGTATATATTATTAATATACTACTACCTTCGTTTCATAATGTTTGTTGTTTTGTTTTTTTTATCTGAAATTAAGAATTAATTTTGTGGACAAATATACCCATCCCTTATATATGCCATAAAATCTAATTCATCTATATTTTCCTAAAAAATAACAATATTTTCTCTCTTCATATATTATAGGTAAGTTAGAATCAAAAAATCTTGTAGGATTTGAGAGGCTTAAAATTGGGAGAGAGGATGTCAAATTATATAAAACAACAAACATTTTGAAACTAAAAAAAAAACCTTAAACAACAAACATTATGAAACGGAGGTAGTAGTATATTTGATTTGTATATGCATATATACTAAGCCTCATTAATTCTCAAAGAATATTATTCGTAGAGACGCAATATATTCATCACTAATATAAATAGATATATTATATATTGGCATGTTTAAATAGGGTAATATACATATATTATTGTAGTCTTGCAATATAATTAATTAATTTTATAGTTTTTATTATCTAATTACATAATTATTTACATGTATAATTATATTACTATTATTAGAAAATTGATTTAGACGGAAAAATTTATTATTTCTATTTGCGACGACTATCTTTAGGGATGTCAATTTAGCTCGAAACCGATGGGCCGGCCTGAAAAAATCGAAAAAAAAAGGCGGGTTAGGGCCACGAATTTCGGGCCCTAAAATTTTTTTTAACCGATTCGGCCTGAACCGAATAGGCCCGAAACCGAAACGGGTTGGCCCGAAACCGAACGGGTTGGCCCGATTGACATTCCTACCTATATTTCTTTAGACTAACTAGTTATTATAATTTATCATGTTTTAATTTATTTAATTTATAATATTATAATATTATTATTTCTTTTAATAAATGATAAATATTTTGAAGATAGAATCAAATATGAAGTTTAAAGGGCTTCAAATATTGTTAAAGTAGAAGAAGATTGTACTTCAAATTATATGGAAGATTAAGCTATAAATAGATTTGTGGTATAGTTTAAAATGATTATTTTTGGAAGAACAAATTATGATTGAACATTATTGTCATTTTCATGTCATTTATTTTTGTTTTCTTTCATTTGATACAGTTTGATCTTAATTAAATTTTGTATTTGTCATGTTTTTTTTGTTTTATCTTATTTTTCACGTATTAATTTATTTCAAGAATAAGAGATAATGATTATTTAGGAGAATTATCAAGATATAATTTATACACGTGGAAAAAAATCATAAACATGTTGGCCCAACGGGCTAGCCCGAAAATCGAAGGGTTAGGGTTAGGGCCAAGAATTTTTCACTCCAAATTTTTTTTAACCGATTCGACCCGAACCGAAATGGCCCGAAACCGAAACGGGTTGGCCCGATTGACATCCCTAACTATCTTACTAATATAATATAGATGCTACTGAAACCAAATTTAATTTAATTTGAGTATCTTCGTGCATATGCAATAAATTAATTCGTGTGCACAGTTTTTTTTGTGCCCAATCTAAAATTTAATTTGTACCTCCAGCTTGTTTAAACCTTTAAAATGAATGTGTGTCGATCTTTAATTAATTTTAAGAAATTAGTGCGACAGCGACAATATTGTTGACTAAGTCAAGTCTATTTCAATTTTTATCATTAATTATTAGGACTTGAGTAGTTTAACTTTTTTTTTTTTTGCGGACACACACACGCACTATTGTGATTGAAGATGAGTTCATTTATGATAAATTTATTAATTTGCTACATTTTTAAGTTTGGATAAATTTGAAGTGATCATCAACCGACATCAGCAAAACGCCAATTAATTTGATTAGATTTTCAGCCATATTCACGACTATTCTACCAAATATATATATATATATATATATATAGAAGTACTAACATGATATGATGGCAAGTGGCCGTTTCCACCTTCGCCTTGATGTCGTTGATAATGTCCATGCCTCTAATGGAGTTGTGGTTGGCAGTGATCTGAAACTTGATGTGTCGTCTAAAAGTATCGATACGTTGCAACCCTGCATTTCCCTTTTCATCTCCTTTCTATTTCAATCTCATATTTTACTTCAATTTTCAACACTTAGTTAAAGTACACATATATATAATTTTTATTTTTATTTTTAGAAAAATATAATCAAATTAATCAAGTTAATTAGTGCTTATGCATTACTTGAACAAAGCGGTCATGGAAGTGGAGGCGGAGGAGGAGGAGTTTCCTTGGCGATGACGGCCTTAACCCCGAGTACACGATGTTAAATTACCAGCCGTTAGCGAGCCCGCCAACAACAGTAGCACCATAAACGTATGTACAATTGGGAGGAGGAGGAAGATCGATGAAAAAGTTTTCATATTTAATTTTCTTGAATTTGGTATATATCTTGTAAGAAATATTGGCTGAAATGTGTTGAAAAATGGCATACCCTATTGAGGGTATTATATAGATTCAGCCGATGAGTAGTAATCTTTGAAAATTATTCCTTCTTTATGATTTCGATGTTTAACAAATAAATCGGTAATGGAATATGATACAAATTATTGTAATAAAACATGTACATGAATAGTATGTTAGGCTTAATTTGAATATTCAAATTTCACGTGGGAGTAGATGTAAACGGTTGGTGTGAAGTTTAATTAGTTCCATATTAGGTCATCACAAGTCATCGTGTCAATTATTCATATCAATCGTTCTGTGAAATACCATTTGTAACCATTGATTATTATTCACAAACGGTGAAAATCGCATCGCATCACATCAATAACTTAAAATAAAATAAATTTATTAAAATAACGTCATACGATCTGTTAGGTGTAGTATCACATGCAAAATACATGAAAGGATGCTATAATTTTCCTTTCTTATATAACTCTATTTGAATCCCTAGTAGGTGTTTGTTTTTCATTTAACTAGCGTTACCCACGCGCGTTGCGCGGTATGATTCATACTTGATGTCCTACTTCATATCTCATTTTATATTTTCAAATATTCTTTAGGGAATTATATTTTGGAATATTAAGTAAATTTAATAAGTATAAAACTAATATAAATAATATTATAATTTAAGAGTTTGATTAAAAAATAAAAAGATCTTAAAAGGATAGATCAAAAGGTGACAAATTTCGTTATACGTCATTCTTCAATCAATTAAAAAAAAATTATGGCGTTAAGTGGATGATAAGGGAAAATGTTAAAATTAGGATGTTAAGTGGATGATAAGGGAAAAAAAAAACATTTTTTTCGTTTTTGTTGCCCATAGTTAGAGCTCTTTTAGATATAATGAAGAATGATGCACTTTAGTAATTAAGATTCTAGAGCTAAAAATATTAATTCTTATTAAATTGTTACAAAATCTAAAATAATACAGTAGACTAATTTAGTAATGAAAAGAAGAATATTGCCTTAAATATTATTGATACAAACTCAAATAATTAGTTATTTGATTTTCTTATATATTATTATTGGACATGATAGTATAAGAAAAATATTTTAAAATATACTACCTCCGTTTCATAATGTTTGTTGTTTTGTTTTTTTTATCCGGAATTAAGAATTAATTTCATAGACAAATATACACATCCCTTATATATGCCATAAAATCTAATTCATCTATATTTTTCTAAAAAATAACAATATTTTCTCTCTCCATATATTTTTCTCTCTTCATATATTATAGGTAAGTTAGAATCAAAAAATCTTGTAAGATTTGAGAGGGTTAAAATTGGGAGAGAGGATGTCAAATTATATAAAACAACAAACATTTTGAAACTAAAAAAAAAAACTTAAACAACAAACATTATGAAACGGAAGTAGTATAAATTATTTGATTCACCAAAATTACAAAGAATGAATCCCAGCAAAGAGACATGAAAAATTACAAAGAATGGAGTCCAATAGTATTACATAAGCAGGCCATTACACTTCAAAGAAATTAAGACAAAGCTTAGTATTACATAAATGAAGCCCAATTTATATAAAAGGATCCAACAATATAAATAAAATCAAATAGTTAGTCTTTAGGGTTTGAGCACTTCTTTGTAATTGAGCAAAGTCTATCTGCGCTGCTTTCCTCTTTCCTCTTTTTGTTTTTTGAAATTTTTTTTATGTTTTTCACCTTTCTTTTACTAAATACAAAAATGTTTCTATTATAGTTGTGAACTCTTTAAAAGGCTTTGATTGTAGGGTTGGGAAAATTTGTTCAACTTTCAGTATCTCAATATTTTTTACAAATTTGTTCGAGATTATCAACTCAAATGGCCGATTCGAGAGTTGAAAAGGTAACAATGACTTGTATATTCCAAAATATTTTTTTGTTATTTTATTTTTTACTCTGTACTATTGTTTTGAACATGTCGAATATGAAATCGTCCACTATTTTGTGAGTAATTTTCGGAAAGATGCAATTTATTTCAACCATTATTTTTAGGTATTTCAACTGATAATAACTCTTTTTTGTGGGATTTTAATGTATGATTGTGATTTATTGATTTTTTTAATTTTTATCTAATGAAAGAATATAGACCCATGCTAAGCATGACTTGCAATTAAGTTCTGAAATAGAGTGCTATGCTAAAATGTTTCGCTTACATGTAATAGTAAATAAGAAATAAGAAACTCAAGTATGTTTTTTTTTTTTTTTTTCTTTCAGTTTTCCACTGCATGAGGTACTTTAGAAGTACTTATTTTTTATATTTGGGCTTTAGATATTTGGAAATTTTGAAATATATGTAGTATGAACAAAAAATATTGAATACCTCCATCATTGTAGAATTATTTTGTGTTAAATGGCAACCTGACTGTAAATTTCATTTATCTTCGAAGTTTCAAAACAGGTGTTGGAGCTATGTCAGATCTCATAGGGGTCCTGCCCATTTGCATGACTGTATGATATATAATATTTAGTGGGTATGTCATAATAAGGAAGACAATACTTACTACATAAGATAGTAGAGAAAAAAAAAGATGAATATGATACTTATGATCCTGCAAAATAGAGAATGAACACAGAAAAATTAGTCAAAATAGTAAATATGAGCACGAAAAAATTGAAGATGAAATAGCCAAATGAGGACTACCTATTAACAATTGCAAAAATGAATACACATATATGATAGCCTGATGAGTGTGCAATCTTTATAGAGTGAAAAATGTTAAATAACTCTTTATTTGAAATTTGAATTTCAAATTGGCAAAGCTCATTTCACGGATTTCACGGAAGTCAGTAAATATAATGATACAAATCTAACATTTCATCAGTCTACAAAAAGTTATAAACATTTTTTACATATTAAAATAACCTTAAAGCTTGTAAATCAACATGTGAAGAGTTGAAATATTATAATATTGAGATTGTCCATACTGTTCACACAATTACATGAAACATGCAGAATTGGCGGACAATTTGAGCGGGAATACTGTTGAGAAGACTACTTTGTTTATATATATATACTAGTGTTACACCCGCGCCGATGCGCGGTATAATTCTAATAGTATTTGATTCATAATTGGTGTCCTGTCTCAAGTGGCAAATTTAGATAAAAAGAATCACAGCAATATGTAGAGAGATTGAAACCAACCGATGACAAAAAACACAAATATAAAAAAGGGGTGGGGGTAGGGAGCCTGGCCCCATAGTCCTTTGGATCCGCCACTGCCTGCCTCATATCTCATTCTATATTCAAAAATTGCAGATTTATATATTATTAAAAAAAAAAAAAGATGAATATGTAGTTGTTAGAATTTGAATGTTTATTATTGATTTGATGATAATCAATTTCTATATTCGTTAAAAGAAGGAGTTGATCATGGTATCAATGACATATTTTGATCTACTAATACTTTATTTCTTGAATTATGATCAGTGCGAGCCTTCTATTCTAAATCTAGAACTTAACATCCCGATTATATAGTGTATAAATACACGCATTAATTATCATTAAATTTTTTTATATATTAACTAAATAAAGATCAATGTGGAGTATGTATATGTACTTTCATGATAACAACAGTAGATTGAGTACAAATTTAATAATGAAATTTTAGTTTGTAATACATCGGTAATATAATTTTTATATTTCTTAATGGTTGTTGATTAATGGTTTCTTATTAAGATAATAGGTAAGGAAAATAAATATCAACTACTTTGCAAAGAAAAAAGTGATGAATAAAAAGTATCAAGTAAATAAAGCATATAAGAATTTGTAGAAAAATATAACAAAGGCAAGAATAGTCCAATAATATATTTATATATTTTATTTAAAAAATATATGTTGTATACCAAATCTTATTATATAATTTTGGAAAATATTAAAAAAATTACGTGTACCTGCAAAA
Source organism: Perilla frutescens (assembly GCA_026008535.1). Classification (NCBI taxonomy): domain Eukaryota; kingdom Viridiplantae; phylum Streptophyta; class Magnoliopsida; order Lamiales; family Lamiaceae; genus Perilla; species Perilla frutescens. Next base: position 5,179,129 of record BRKX01000012.1, on the reverse strand, counting down.
TGGAAACTTTGAAATATACATAGTATGAACAAAAAATATAGAATACCTCCACTACATAATGATTTTTCGTGTTAAATGGCAACCTGATTGTAAATTTCCTTTTTCTTCGAAATTTCAAAGCAGGAACTGGAGTTGGAGCTGGAGCTGGAGCTGTGTCATAACTTAGAAGGGTGCCGCACATGACAAAAAAAGAACAAATGCATATTCAATTTTAGATGTAAATTTTGCTATGTATAATATTTAATGGGTAGGGGGTATAATTAGGAAGACAATACTTACTACAGAAGACAGTAGAAAAAAAAAGATTAACATGTCACTACAAAATAGAGAATGAACACAGAAAAATCAGTCAAAATAGAAAATATGAGCACAAAAAAAGTTGAAGATGAAATAGCCAAATGAGAACTACCTATTTGAGAATCGCATAAATGAATACACAAATATGATGATTATGCAATTTTTATAGAGTTTAAAATGTTAAATGGATTTTTTATTTGAAATTTGAATTTCAAATTGACGAATCTCATTTCATAAGTCAGTAAATGCAAATCTCTGACAATTTTTTTATTTTTTGCTCCTCAAAAAGTTCAAAACATTTTTTAAATATTAAAATAAGCTAAAAACTTGCAATTCAATTTGTAAAGACATGAAATATTAAAATATTGATATTGTTCATACTGTTCACGCAGATTGCATGGCACATGCACAATTGGCGGACAAATTAGGCGGCAATACTGTTGAAGAGACTACTTTATTTTTATATATATATATATATATATATATATAGATATATTATGCTTCTAAAAATTCTTTTGATTATCCTTTCAAAAATATTTCTCAAGAGGATGAAAATCCAAAAGATGAAATAATCTTGGATGAAATCAAAGAAAAAATTGTTCCAAAAGAAACCATCCAAAAATGTCTTTCAAAACAAAATGATAATATTCTTGATAAAGATATTTTATCAAATAAGCAGATGTGACACCACTCTCCAACTTTCAAAAATTAAAAGAAGACCCTCGAAGATTCTCAAATTGCAAGGAAGACCCCAGGGAGGTCTATAAAAGAGACATTACTCTTTCAAAGAAAAAACATCCTTCACACATCCCTTAGACAACCTTTAGAACACACACAAACACACAATCTCTCACACTTCATCTCTCAAACCTCTCTTCAATTCTCTCTAACACTTGTAAAGCACACACATCACATTGAAATTCTTAGTTCTTCAAAGGCTTCGGCCTTCACATACCTTGAGTGTTGAGCGTATGTAGTGAGGTAGATCTTCGTAGAAAGATTGCAAAAAGCCCACATAGACATCCTCTCACCTTGGTTCAAACCCTTCAAACCCATATGAGCTTGTAGATCAAGCTTGTATCATCATCATCACTTCGAATCTTATGATTTGAAGATTTGTATATTAAGGTACTATTTTCAAAACTTTCTTATGAAATATATCTAAGTATTATTTCATTTGAATTTATTATCATCATTATCATCAAACTGCATTCGGTCGGCTCTGCCGCCTAAATCATTCATCATCATATGCATATGGCGTGCTCTGCCGCCTACAACAATCATATTTAAATTCTTGTAATTTATTTATGATTTGTGGACTCCAATTGAGGTCTCACAATCTTGTACTTTAATTAATGTTCTTTACATTCCAGCAAACTAACTTATGATTCGTAGACTCTCTCTGAGGTCTCGCAATTAGCTGACTATTTTTATTTCTGTACTTTTCATTTCTGTTATTTAAATTTCTGCAACTAACTCTTATGATCTGTGGATCCACTATGTGGTCTCGATCATCTAACTCTTTTATTTTTTTTATTTCTTTTCTTTAAGTTTTATTTCATGTTCTTATTTATTTAATTTCTTTGTATTTTTATTTGTTTCACTCACTTTTGTTCTTGATTCTTTCCTGCTGTCACCTTCTCCTTCCCCATTTCTCCCGTTGTCTTATCCTCTTCCGGTGTCCTCCAGTCCCCCTGGGATCCTCGGGCTGTTCCTGGTATCAAAGTCACGGGGGTAGTGTCTTAGAGAAAATCGAGTCTTGTAACTGTAAGAACGAGGTGTCCTGACGGCCTAGGTCTTGGCAAGTGGCGCTTGCGTGTTTGCCCATAGGGAGTTGAAGGTTATAAGTCCTGTGATAGGCTATAAATCCTGTGTTGCTCATTGGGATTGGCTACCAGTTCCTAGGAGTTTATTCAGCCGGCTTACAGTTATGGAGTCTGTTTTCTCTAGATCTACTTCTTCTGTCTTCGCTGCTAGTACATCTCTGGATAATAGGAAGATTGTTAACACTGAAGAATTAAGTAATGGGAAATTAGGAAAGATAAGTGATAATAAAAAAGTGTCTGAAACTGAATGGGATGAAATGACTAGAAATATAAAAGAATTAGATAGAAAAGATAATGGTATAGAACCAAAAGAAAAATGTGTTAAAGTAATAGAGTTGTTAGAAAAAATAAAAAAAAAATTAGATGAAGAAATTAGGATAAAAAATTCTCTAAAAACTTCTTCTAAACCAGATAAAACCAAACTACCTGATAGAGTAAAAAAAATCTCCTCAAAACAAATCTCTTAAAAATGATCAACATAATCCCAAAAATTCATTCATTCCAAATACAAAATTCCTTGAAGATAACTTCTATTCAAAGAAAAATACAGAAAAAAGAAAATGGTTCTTTGCAACAACTTTTCATGATACTGAAGAACAAATTCAAGAAGAATATAACAAATTCATAATTAATGAAAGAAAAAACATCTTTTTCTTTTATTGGTTTGAATTATATGCTTCTAAAAATTCTTTTGATTACCCTTTCAAAAATATTTCTCAAGAGGATGAAAATCCAAAAGATGAAATAATTTTGGATGAAATCAAAGAAGAAATTGTTCCAAAAGATACCATCCAGAAATGTCTTTCAAAACAAAATGATAATATTCTTGAAAAAGATATTTCAAATAATGTGTTACAAAGTTTTCATATTTAAAATGATCAAACTTTAGAAATAAAGTTTTTTCAAAAATTAAATCATGATCCACAAATGGATAGAAATCATCTTGTCATGGTTCCATATTTGGAAAATATTACTCATAATTCATTTGTCTCCAAATTTAAAAACAAAACAAAATGTTCCATTTCATTATCTAAAGAGTGGTTTCAAATCATTCTTTTCATAAAAAATACAAATTCATGTTTCAAAATTAATTATGGTCCTAACATTAAAAAAGATTTTAGCTTAAGTCATTTTCACAAACTTTATGAAGATAATAAACTTGTCTTTAATAATGTTTGTCATAAGCAAAATACTTCTTTGATGAACACTCCAAAACTTGGAAACAAAATTATTAAAAATCATCATTTGGAGAATAAAAAAATGAATGGTCAAATTCATCTTCAAAAAGAAAGTTAAAAAATCATGATACTATATGATTTAAATTGTGAAAAAAGGATTGGGAACAAAATTGTTAAGAAAAATAATCATTTGAAAAAAGAAATAATGTGTGCTCAAAATGATAGTCAAAACATCACCATACAATGTGGTTTTGATTACAAAATGTGTTATGATCTGAGATGAATTTCTTATTTTTCTTTGCTTTCCCTTCCCAATGGTTGCAACAGTATTGTATATGTTGGATTTAATCAAATATGTTGTAAAGTTTCAATCTTGTTAAGAAAATAGGGGAAGATCGAGTAGAAGAAGGTGGGGGAAATTAGAAGAAATATAGGAGGAAAGTTTTGGGGTAATTCTCTCTCTGCCATTTTTACTCCGTTAAAGTGGTATAAATACCTTACAAAATGAAGTGAAATAACCCTACTGGATTGGGCCTCACTATGAACATATTGGGCCACTCTTGGAAAGAAATAAACAAAGGTACTAATAAGCATAATTCAGACCCGAATAGAACATAATACAAACTGGGTCGGATCTATCCAAATAAGAAACCCAATTACCCAACAATAGCTCTAATTCAATTTCATTTTCCTGTTGCCCTAAAAGAGCGATCTTTGCATTCATCTGTCTTCCCGCCAATGCCAGCCTCATGATCCATTCCTTTGCCGCCGACTACTCTTCCTTCTCCATCTACCTTCAATCCCGAACTCACAACATTAATCCCCCCAAAATGAAATCCTTGTCCACAAGGATTAAAAGAGGGGAATTTTCGCTGCAAAAATTTCAAGTCTTCCCAAGAAATAAGCTCAGATTGTTCATCGTCTTCCCATCTCACCAACAACTATGTGATGGAATCATTACCCCGCTCAATAACTCTGGAGCCAAGAATAACACAAGGAGATATGCGAAAGAGGCCATTGTCATCCAGCTCAGGTAATGTCTGTACAGAAACCTTTCCATCGCCTATCTTCTTTTTTAGCATAGAAACGTGGAAGACAGGGTGAACTTTTGACCCTGCCGGTAGTGCTAACCTGTAGGCCACCTGACCAACCCTTTCTAACACAGCATAGGGACCATAGTAGCGAGAGGCTAACTTGATATTTCTTCTTAGAGAGACAGAGTTCTGTCTATAGGGCTGCAATTTTAAATACATCAGATCCCCAACCTCAAAAGTTTTGTCGGCCCTTGACTTATCTGCATATGTTTTCATACGGTTCTGAGCCAATTGTAGATTAGCTTTCAATTGTTGTATCATAAGCCTGCGTTCCAGCAACACATCCTTCACTTCTCCCTGTGCAGAGTCTAAATAGGGTCCCATAGAAAGGTATGGTGGCGCATACCCGTAAAGGGCTTGAAAGGGGGTGGATTTCAGAGTTGTATGGTAATTTGTATTGTACCAGTGTTCCGCTAGGGCCAGCCATTTAGTCCACTGCCTTGGATAATTAGAAGTCATGCACCTTAGGTATGTTTCTAAGCATTGATTTAGTTGTTTGGTTTGACCATCAGATTGTGGATGGTAAGCCGAAGAGAAGTTCAGGGTGACGCCCAACACCCTGAATAATTCCTTCCAAAAGCTGCTTGTAAAGATCTTGTCTCTGTCGGAGACAATACTTACTGGCAGCCCATGTAGTTTTTAAATGTTATCAAGAAATAATTTTGCCACAATCTGGGAGGTGTATGGGTGAGAGAGAGCAATAAAATGAGCGAACTTTGTCAACCTGTCAATAACCACCAAAATAACATCTTTCCCTGTAGATTTAGGCAGCCCTTCTATAAAATCCATAGTGATATGACTCCAGGGCTGATCCGGGACAGGTAAAGGCTGTAGCAGTCCTGGTGTGGCTCCTGACCTAGGTTTGTTGAGAGCACACGTTTCACAGGATTGGACAAGTTGTGTTACATCATGTTTCATGTGTGGCCAAAAAAACACTCCTTTAAGCCTCATATAAGTTCCATTCACTCCTGAATGTCCCCCATAAGAAGAGTGATGCATGGCTTCCATCAATTTGTTTCGAAGCTCTAGGTTATTGCCCACAACAACTCGTCCTTTATATCTGATTATCCCTTCCTTGATAGAAAAATTTGGACATGACTGTGGATCAGCCTGTAGAGAATCCTCAATTTTGGTAAAGTACTCATCACCCAGGTAGCTGTGTAGAACCTCCTGAACCCACTCTGGTGTAGTGGTGCTAATTACCAAAAAACTTTCCTGATCATCCTCCCTTCTGGAGAGTGCATCTGCTGCCCTGTTCTCACTTCCTTTCTTATAGCAAATTTCATAGTCCAAGCCTAGAAGTTTAGTGATCCACTTTTGTTGCACAGGGGTTACCACCTTTTGATCTAACAAATGCTTGAAAGCTTTTTGGTCTGTTCTGATGATAAATTTGTGTCATGCTAAGTAGTGCTTCCATTTTTGAACAACCATCAACACAGCACAAAATTCCCTCTCATAGATAGGTAGAGCCTGATTTTTGGGGCACAAAGATTTGCTAAGATAGGAAATAGGTCTACTGTTCTGCATAAGTACTGCCCCCACCCCTAGACCACTTGCATCAGTTTCAACCACAAATGGTTTTGTAAAATCTGGTAGGGCTAAAACAAGAGCTTGTGTCATGGATTTTTTGAGGTCATTGAATGCTTGATCTGCCTCCAAGCTCCACTTGAAACTATTCTTCCTTAAGAGTTGGGTAAGGGGCTTACTAATAAGCCCATAACCTCTAATGAATTTTCTGTAGTAACCCGTCAAGCCCAAGAACCCTCTGAGCTGTTTTATATTCTTGGGGATTGGCCAATTCACCATACACTCAATCTTGTTAGGATCAGTAGAAACCCCTTCCTGATTAATGATGTGCCCTAAATACTCCACACGTGTCTGCCCAAAAACATATTTAGACCTCTTGGCATAGAGGGTATGTTCCTTAAGGATAGAGAATACCTTCTTCAGATGTATTAGATGTTCTTCCCAAGTTTTGCTGTAAATCAATATGTCATCAAAGAACACAAGCACAAACTTCCTTAGGCAATTGCTAAATACTTGATTCATGAGGGATTGAAATGTAGCAGGAGCGTTACAGAGGCCGAATGGTATTACAAGAAACTCATAGTGCCCTTGGTGTGTGCTGAATACAGTAAGGAATCTATGTTCTGGCTGCATAAGTATTTGGAAGTAACCAGACCTTAGGTCTATTTTAGAAAAATATTTAGACCCATTAAGCTCATCCAATATCTCATCAATGATGGAAATAGGGTACTCATGTTTCACAGTCAAGTTATTTAGGTACCTATAATCCACGCACATCCTCCAGGTTCCATCATTTTTCTTCACTAGTAGAACGGGAGAAGCAAAAGGGCTCCTGCTATGCTGGATCACCCCTGCTTCCAGCAACTCCTTAACTATTTTTTCAATTTCGTCTTTGTCCTTGTGTGAAGACCTGTAAGGATGTTGATGTCTGGGCTCACTCCCTGGTTTGAGAGTGATCTGGTGTTCAACGCCCCTTGGGGGTGGCAGCCCCACAGGTTCCTGGAACACTTCTTCATAGTCTGTAAGGAGTTGTTGCAGCTCAGAATTCTTCTGCTGGTTAGGCTTAGGAACCGAAATCAGAAATATCTCTTCAATGTCCCTTTTTTCCCTAGTATGCAGCATTTTGAAAAGAGAATGATGAGAAACAAATTGGCATTCAGCCTGTGATTTGTTAGCAAAGAGCTTGACCCTCTCTCCCATCCAGTTAATAGTTACTGTCATGTTTGCATAATCAAGCTCAATCGGTGAGCAAGCCTTGAGCCAGTCTCCTCCTAGAATTATGTCATAGCCCTCATGTTGTAATAGCCTTAAGGAATGATGGAGGTTGTGGCCCTGTAACTTCCAATTAAAAATCCTTGTTTATGATGAACTTGTTAATCTCTGTCCATTTTCTACCTTAATGAACAAAGGGGTGATAGCCACAATTTCACAACCCAACTTATGAGCTGTAGAATCCTTTATAAAACTTAAAGTGCTTCCAGTATCAACTAGAATTTGGAGTTGTTGTCCTCTACAAGAGCCGATGAATCTCATGGTAGTGATGCTATCATCCCCCTTCAAAGCATTTAGGGATACAAGGACTTCCTCAGTGGGAGGTGCTATTGGGGTAATTTCTTCTTCACATTCCTCCTTAGATTCCAGTAGATTGAATTCCTCTTCCTCTGTCATCATCATGTAGTTTACCCTAGCCTTGCACCTATGACCTTGTACAAACTTTTCATCACAGTTGTAACAAAGGCCTTGTGCCCTTCTTTCAGCCATCTGAGCTGAGGTTAGTAGTTTGACTGGGGTCTTATGGGAGGTATTGACTGGAGACATAGCTGGTATGGACTGAGGCATAAACTTTGAGGGTTGAGCATTCCAATTGTTGCCGTATGATCTGTTAGTATTTTTCAGCTTCTTTGTGAGGGCCTCTATTGTAACCAACTGATTCTTACCCAATTCTACAGCTTATTCAAGAGTTGTGGGGTTGAACATGGTTATAGCAGCTCTAAGTTCTTCACTCAAACCACTAATGAAGCTGGCTAGGAAATAGTTCTCAGAATAAGCTCCTTGCCCATACATTTGCATGCAACTTTTCAATTCTTCAAACCTGTCAACATAATCTTGGTAGCTGTCAGTATGTTTGAGTTTATTAAACTCAACTACAATGTGTGATTCTTTTAGTTCTTCAAACCTTGTAGAAACCACTTCAACAAACTGATTCCAGTTGATTGTCTGATATCTTTGATTAAAATTTTGAATCCATGAGGTAGCTTTACCCTCAAAATTCATTGCTGCTAGTGATATCTTTTGTTTATCTGATAGGTTAGGCACAAGGTTGAAGTAGTTGTTGCACTTCAAAATCCAAACTCTGGGTTGTGTACCATCGAATTTTGGAAATTCAATGCGGGGTAGGGGAACTATTACTTGAGAATTGGGCATTTCTATTAAACCTCTTTCCCTCCCCATCGATTGAATTCTTGTATTGGATACCTCTCCCACAGACATAGGTAGAGGTTCCCCTAAAATAGAGGTGTCATCAGACACTCCTTTACCTTTGTTACCCTCCTTCAACATCTGAACTGAAAAAGATGCAATCAGTTTTGATAGATTTTCAAGTTTCCCATTGATACCTGAATTCATCTCTTTCATTTGCTCTTGTAATTTCACCTCCATTGCCTCTCTTTTCAGGGACTCAGACTGTAGCATCTGGTTCAGCTTGGTGTGGCCTTCTTGAAGATCCTTAAATCTGGTTCCTTCAGCCATGTCCAAGGAAGGTTGGCTCTGAGTACCAAATGTTATGATCTAAGATGTATTTCTTACTTTTCTTTGCTTTCCCTTCCCAATGGTTGCAACAGTATTGTATATGTTGGATTTAATCAAATATGTTGTAAAGTTTCAATCTTGTTAAGAAAATAGGGGAAGATCGAGTAGAAGAAGGTGGGGGGAAATTAGAAGAAATATAGGAGGAAAGTTTTGGGGTAATTCTCTCTCTGCCATTTTTACTCCGTTAAAGTGGTATAAATACCTTACAAAATGAAGTGAAATAACCCTACTGGATTGGGCCTCACTATGAACATATTGGGCCACTTTTGGAAAGAAATAAACAAAGGTACTAATAAGCATAATTCAGACCCGAATAGAACATAATACAAACTGGGTCGGATCTATCCAAATAAGAAACCCAATTACCCAACAATAGCTCTAATTCAATTTCATTTTCCTGTTGCCCTAAAAGAGCGATCTTTGCATTCATCTGTCTTCCCGCCGATGCCAGCCTCATGATCCATTCCTTTGCCGCCGACTACTCTTCCTTCTCCATCTACCTTCAATCCCGAACTCACAACAAAATGTTTGATCAAATTTTCATAGAAAAATCAATTCAAAATTTTATTGGTATTCCATTTCTTCAAATTAGCAAAATAGGTCATCATGAAAGAAATAATTTCAAAAAAGAGTCCTCATACTTTGTTAAAACTCATGATCATCCAAAACTTAGTAATGAAGACAACAAAACCATTCATCAAAAGAAACTAGGATTCCAAAAATGGAAACAAAAAATGTTAGAAAAATTTTCCACAAATTCTTTCCTACAAAAATGGTTTGATAACCAACACAAATATTTAGGGGTCACAAAAAACATATCAAAACATTACCAGTCTTTGTTCTAATCAAATAGAGTATCTTGATAGCACGCAAAAAACCCATCCTAATTTGTTCAAAAATAAAATCAATCTTAGGATAAAAATCAGAAAAGAAGCTTTTGGAAAATATTTAACTCAAGAGTATGAAAATCAAGTCAAAATTGATTTAAAAGAACTTCATGATCCAAAGTCAACAAAAAAAATTCTTAGGAGAAGGAACGGCCCGAGGATCCCAGGGGGACTGGAGGACACCAGAAAAGGATAAGACAACGGGGGAGACGGGGAAGGACAAGGTGATAGCATGAAAGTATCAAGAACAGAAGTGAGTGAAACAAATAAAAATACAAAGAAATTAAATAAACAAGAACATGAAATAAAACTTACAGAAAAGGAATAAAAGAAATAAAAGAGTTAGATGATCGAGACCACAGAGTGGATCCACAGATCATAAGAGTTAGTTGCAGAAAATTAAATAACAGAAATAAAAAGTACAGAAATGAAAAGAGTCGGCTGATTGTGTGACCTCAAAGAGAGTCCACGAATCATAAGTTAGTTTGCAGAAATGTAAAGAACATAAAATTAAATGACAAGATTGTGAGACCTCAATTGGAGTCCACAAATCATAAATAAATTGTAAGAATTTAAATATGATTGTTGTAGGCGGCAGAGCACGCCATATGCATATGATGATAAATGATTTAGGCGGCAAAGCCGACCGAATGCAATTTGATGATGATGATAATGATAAATTCAAATGAAATAATATTTACATATATTTCATAAGAAAGTTTTGAAAATAGTACCTTAATATACAAATCTTCAAATCATAAGATTCGAAGTGATGATGATGATACAAGCTTGATCTACAAGCTCATATGGGTTTGAAGGGTTTGAACCAAGGTGAGAGGATGTCTATGTGGGCTTTTTGCAATCTTTCTACGAAGATCTACCTCACTACGTACGCTCAATACTTAAGGTATGTGAAGGCTGAAGCCTTTGAAGAACTAAGAACTTCAATGTGATGTGTGTGTTCTTACAAGATTATGAAGTCCAACTTCATCCAGTTGATCATACCAAGACGAGTCATCATCTTCTCCAATGACATCCATGTGCATAAGACTTTCATATTCCATTTCTGTCCATTCACTCATGTGGATGTTGAACTCTGGGTTTTGAATTTGTTGGAAAAGTTCTCCATACTCATATTCTAGATGATTTTTTATGAATATAGAAAATTATTCTCATTTTTGTAAAAGTACTAGTTTTCAGAAAGATTGTTTGCTTGTCGTCTGGTGTTAGCAATAGTCCAGGCTCTGGTTGTTGACAAATATGTGGATGGGTATTTTGGTAATATTTTGCTTATCATGTTTCTTCTTTCTTCCTCATTGAGGGTTGCCATCATGAAGTCGGTGTTTTCTGTATGGAATTGAACTAAATATATGGAATGTTGATATTCTTGATATGGCCCTCCTTCATGTCTAATCCATTCCGGAGGAATGGATTTGATTTTTACTCGGACCAAGCTTTTGTCTTCAAGAAGATATAGACAAACCTTTTGGAGTGGTTTTGGCATTAGTGATAGATTTGCTTCACTTTGAACGTCGAACTCAGCAAGTAATCCCCATTCTAGATTAATGTGATCTTCTTCTGTGAATTGTTTCAGAATTTCTCTTCTGACAAGTCTGATATGGGCTTCATGATCTCCTGGGATTACAAAGTAAGGCCCAGGTTGTTCAAGATATTGGAGTACTCTTCTTTTGAATTCTCCTATCTATTTAGGTTCTAGATCCATTTTTTCAAACAAGTGTTTGGGAAGGATATTCCGAGCTCTTTTGGTGATTTCTTGTTGATATTTTTTGACGAAACGTGCAATTTTTTAGTGTGATTTTGCATTTATTTTTTTGAGTTAAACTTCAAGTTCTTTGATTATTTTATTTTCTTTTGAAAACTCTTCTGAAATAAGATGAAGATTTTTTACAAGATGTCCTTTGTTTTGAAAATTGAAAGCTTGCAAGGAATCATCAAGTATCATTTTCTGATGTGCAAAAAGTTTTCTCTTGGTTTGAAAATTATTTTTGTCTTGAGTATAATCTAAAGGAGATATATCCTCATTGTTTGAAACTTGCCTTCCTCTTTCTACGGGCGGATAAGACCATATATTCCTATTAAGGGACTCAGTAAAGAAGGTCATTTGAGATAGTATTTATGGGGATGGTTTTGGAGAGAATGAGACAGAGTTTTGGTGATAGGTCTTTCTGTGATTTGTCCTAGAGGAGGAGCCTTCTGGTTTTGAAGAGTTTTGGTATGAGGATGCTTTGTTTTTTGAGGAATTTGAGAAAAAGGTTCTTCTGGGGAAAGACTGAGCTTGTTCCTTTCTTTTTTCATCATCCATGTTCCTAATGGAACAATATAAAAATATAATAAAAATATCAGAAAAATTAAAAATATAGAAAATGTATGTATGCATGTTGATGCAATAGAAAATATATATATATATATATATATGAAAACTTATTAAATATTGAAAATGGATATACGTATATATATGATGATGTGAGATCATTAGATATGGAAAATGCATATATGCATGAAAAATTATTAAATATACAAAATGTATAATTATTAAATATGTTTATACATGATGATGTAAAATCTTTAGACATATGTATACATGAAAAATTATTAAATATGCACAATATAGAATTATTTCTTTGTGGTCACAATTCCACTGAACCATGTGTTTCTCTGAGAAAGTATCTTGAGAATGGTAAGACTCACATTTTTCTCTAGTGAAGTGATGAGTTTGACAGTTTTGTTCGGATTTAGAACCATGAACAATTTTGAGTAAGAAAATCTTAAATCAGAAAAGACACTGGTACTAATTTTGGATTTGTTTGTTATAAAGAATTTTCTAGAGATGAAATCTTCTATGAATTTTTTAACATTTTTCCAAACATGAATTATTTCACAATTCTTCTCTTTTGTATTAAATTTGATGTTCCTAAGGATTTGTTTTGTTGACTTTGGATCATGAAGTTCTTTTGAATCAATTTTGACTTGGTATTCACACTCTTGATGTTTTGAATTGATTTTGAATTGATTTGTCAAAAGAATTTCTGCTCTTGTATTTTTGACAGTAACCACAACATTTTCGAGGCAACCTGTAAAATGTTTTTTATTTATATGTTTTCCAAAAGTTTCTTTTATGATTTTGATCATAAGGTTAATTTTATTTTTGAACAAGTCATGATGGGTTTGTATGCTATTAGAACACTTTATTTGATTAAAACAAAAATCTTGGTAATGTTTTGATATTCCTTTTATGACTCCTAAATTTTCGTGTTGGTTATCAAACCATTTTTGAAGGAGAGAATTTGTGGAAATATGTTCTAACATTTTCTGTTTCCATTTTTGGAATCCTAGTTTCTTTTGATAAATGGGTTTATTGTCGTCATTAGTAAATTTTGGATGATCATGAATTTTAACAAAGTATGAGGACTTTTTTTTGAAAATATTTCTTTCATGATGACCTAAGTTGTTATTTCTAGAAATTGGAATATCAACAAATTTTTGCATTGACTTTTCTTTGAAAATTTGATTGAACCTTTTCCCATAATTCATGGAACATTTTATCATGATATTTGGACTATTATTTTGGAAATGAATTTGAGCATCAATTTTTTCTTTCTTGAAATGCTGATTTTCTTTGGCAATTTTATTTCCAATTTTTGGAGTGCTTATTGAAGAAGTATTTTGCTTAAGACAAACATTATTAAAGACAAGTTTATTATCTTCATAAAGTTTGTAAAAATGACTTAAGCTAAAACTCTTTTCAATTTTAGGACCACAATTAATTTTGAAAATTGAATTTAAGTTTTTTATGAAAAGAATGATTTGAAACCACTCTTTAGATAATGAGATGACACATTTTATTTTGTCTTCAATTTTGGAGACAAATGAATTTTGAGTGAATTTTCCCCAACATGGAACCATGACTAGATGATTTTTATCCATTTGTGAATCATGATATGATTTTTGAAAAAAATTTATTTCTAAAGTTTGATCATTTTGAATATGAAAACTTTGTAACACATTATTTGATAAAATCTTTTTCCCCATTTTGGACATGAAAATTTTGTAACACATTATTTGATAAAATATCTTTTTCAAGAATATTATCATTTTGTTTTGAAAGACATTTTTGGATGGTTTCTTTTGGAACAATTTCATCTTTGATTTCATCCAAAATTATTTCATCTTTTAGATTTTCTTCCTCTTGAGAAATATTTTTGAAAGGATAATCAAAAGAATTTTTAGAATCATATAATTCAAATCAATCAAAGAAAAAGATGTTTTTTCTTTCATTAATTTTGAATTTGTATATTCTTCTTGAATTTCTTCTATAGTATAATGAAAAGTTGTTGCAAAGAACCATTTTCTTTTTTCTGTATTTTTCTTTGAATAGAAGTTATCTTCAAGGAATTTTGTATTTGGAATGAATGTGTTTTTGGGAATATATTCATCATTTTTTAGAGATTTGTTTTGAGGAGATTTTTTTACTCTATCAGGTGGCTTGGTTTTATCTGGTTTAGAAGATGTTTTTAGAGAATTTTTTATCCTAATTTCTTCATCTAATCTTTTTTTCATTTTTTCTAACAACTCTATAACTTTATCACGTTTTTCTTTTGGTTCTATACCATTTTCTTTTCTATCTAATTCCCTTAAATTTCTAGTCATTTCATCCCATTCAGTTTCTGACACTTTGCTTTTATCACTTATCTTTCCTAATTTCTCATTACTTATCTTTTCAGTGTTAACAATCTTCCTATTATCCAGAGATGTACTAGCAGCGAAGACAGAAAAAGTAGATCTAGAGAAAACAGACTCCATAATTGTAAGCCGGTTGAATAGACTCCTAGGAACTGGTAGCCAATCCCAATGGGCAACACATGATTTATAGTCTATCACAGGACTTATAACCTTCAACTTCCTATGGGCAAACACGCAAGCGCCACTTGCCAAGACCTAGGCCGTCAGGACACCTCGTTCTTACAGTTACAAAGAACTCTTTGATACGAGTATAAACTATCTAATAAATTTGATACTCAAATTCAAATTCAAGAACTCCTAGACATGAGATAAAACTATCTACTAAATTTTTGAGACTCGTCCATTTTCATGACAAGTCACTAATGAACGTCTCAAGGGGGCATTTGTAGGCAAATTAAATTTATTGTCTATCAATTATGTCATGTGTAAAATAATGAATTAAATATTTTATTTATATTTTGGGATTAAATTAAATATAATTCCAAGATTAAATAAATATATAATTAATATTTATTACATAGATTTTACTGACTAATAAGAAGTTGACACATGTCAAATCTGCACAGAGAATAAAATATTTAATATGGAGATCTTCCATATTAAGATAAACCAATAAGATTATGTCACATAAGTCCTAGGCCCATGGCCACTCTATCTAAGCCATAAAAGCCCAACCCTAATGTTCCTAAATTAAATCCTCCTGCAACTATAAATAGGGTCTCCATATCATATGAAAAGACACAATAAATCATAATTGAAGAGTTCAAGAAGTTGGAGAAAAATTCTCTACGAAATTCTCTCCAACATTCAAGGCATTCTAGCGAGATTCAAGTCGTTCTTCGTGGAAAGCAACGCGTTCTTCGCTGGAATCATCTCAAATCCAGCGTCTGATCCGGAATCAAGATTTTCAACCCTCTAGACAGCGTTATAAAGTCAAGGTGTTCTAGCGAGATTCAAGTCGTTCTTCATGGAAGCAACGCGTTCTTCACTAGAGTCATCTCAAATTCAGCGTTCAATCCGGAATCAAGGTCATCGGCCCTCCGGATAACGTCATTAAATCAAACAACAAGTCCAAGAAGATCGAAGAGGCAAATTCACTCCGAAGATTTCAAGGACCGTTTGAAGATCAAGTTTTGAAAAGAAGAATCAGAGGATCAAGATAAAGATTATACCACAATCGCACTTCAATTCAAAGAAATAATCTACTTGTATACTTTTCATGTTATTTATTCAAATATACGAAAATTTGTGTTACACGCCCATAAAAAATAGGAGTAAATGATAGATAACGTTACTAACGTTTAAGTAAATTTTGAAAAATATCTCGATGGTTGGATAATGCCCATTTTGACATCCAACGTTTCAATATTTTTCAAAAATGAACCGAATTCATTTGTCCAAAAACGGAAAACACATGTGGTCATATCATATCATTGTCCTTTTTTTGGATGACTTATCATTGTCACTTGAATTTAATTAAAAAAGAAATAGATCCCCCAGAAGTATTATATAATCGATGCAATCGAGCATATTTTCCATCACCGTATGAACAAATTCGAGATATTTTTGAAAAATGTTAAAAATTCCGGCATCAAAATGACATTATTCAAGTGTTTGACATTTTTCAAAGTTGGCTTAAATGTTGATACATATTATCAATCATTTTTCAAAAGTCAATTAGAAAATGGTTAATTCTCTTAAAATACATAAACTTTGGAGTGTTTTTAGTATTTAACACGTTTTAAAAGATGTAGTTTTAATAACATGAATTTACCACTTGTTTGATTTTTCACATATTTTAAAATTTTGATGAACTAAAGTTAACGTGGTTGTCAGAGTTTTCCACGTGTACATCAACGCGGACACTAAATTATCTTAAAATGCACGAACTTTTGGTAGATTTTGGTTGGATTAGAGAGCCAAAATTTGAAAATCATGAGAAAAATCAAAAAATGCTAAGCTCATCTTATTAAAACTACATTTTTTAAAACATGTGAAAAATCAAAAACATCCCCAAATTTGTGTATTTTAAGACAATTAACTCATTAGAAATAATCAATAATGTTTAGAACATATAAGGGATAATTTCACTTTTAATCCCACTAGAATAGGGTCAAAACATTTTTCGTCCCATATTTTTCATTTTGGTCCCATAATTTATTAGCTCGACACTTTTGGTCTCATATTTTTTATTTTTGGTCCCATAGTTTATTAGCTCGACACTTTTGGTCTCAAGTATTTTTTTTTTCCCGACATTTTTAGTCTCAAGTGTAGTGTGTGTGTGTGTGTGTGTGTGTGTGTGTGTGTGTGTGTGTATATATATATTAAACGGATATTTTGATTTCATTTTTTCAGCAAATCATTAAGAAAAAAAAGGAAAATATCTAGCAAAAAATTCAACATAATACCCAACAGAATAATATAATATCTCAAAAATTTTCAGCAAAATATCAAAGCAAAATACACAACAAATATCCAGCAAAATGCCTAACAAAATCATTTCAACTTCTTGCCAATATGCGGTTTTTGTTCAGCAAAATTCTTAACAAAATATATGCAAAAAAAAAACGTTGAAAAAAATATAAGAAAAAATATGCTGTTAGTTTTAGAACTAAAAATGTAAAAAAAAAAAATTGAGACAAAAAATGTCGAGCTAATAAACTATGAGACAAAAAACGAAAGATATGAGACCAAAACTGTCAAGCTAATAAACTATGAGATCAAAAACGAAATATATGGGACCAAAAATATTTTGATCCTATTATAATGAGACTAAAAGTGAAATTATCTCAAACATATAATTAGGATGCGAAGCGGCCTCAAATATTCTGTCTCTTGTAAATATAAAATTATATTCTGGGCTAGTCTCTAAATTATGCTACACGTACGCTGGGGAGTTCGAAGAGAAAATTATCCGGTTCATTCCTTGTATATCGCTTTGAAATTAATCAGATTATGAGTATTGATCTATTTATTTTATTAATTGCTATAAAGAAAAGTGTCGGGGATAGATATTGTTGCGATTCAAATTTTCGAAATGGTAGTTCGGATATAATATCAGTGTGTGTATATATATATTTACAAATATATGATGTTTGATTATTCCGATCGAATTGGTACGTAATTAAATGTGACTACGTACATCTTAGAAAGTGACATTGACGTATGCACGATTAAATTGAATCACATATGACTTCGTATATAGTGGCAATCAACAATACAAGAATTTCGCGGAATAACGACAGAAAATTCCGTATTTAATAATACATATTCCGTCGCAAATTAAATATAAAAGTGGATTAATAACAGAACAAAATAATATGCTCCGTTATTATATGAAGGGTCAGTAAATATTAAAGACAGAAAAGTGTTGTCGTTATATAACAAACGGAAATATCCGTAGTTATGTATATTTAATTTGCGGATATATACTACTTGTTTCTATTTCAACAATGGAAATATTCGTAGTTATATATATTTTATTTTTTTTATTAATAACGGAGAATTCAATCGTTACTATTTAAAAGAATTTCAAATAACTTTAAAGACGGAAATTTAGTAAAATATAGAAGTATAAGGACCTAAAAATGTATTTTATCTTATTCTTTACATGTGCTCATTAAATAAAATTAATAAGGTGCTACAGAATATTACGAAATATCATTTAAATATAGTAGGGAGTATCGATCGGGATTAATTAATTAAGACTACTAATAATGAATCTACATTTTGTTGTTAATTTTACTTACGTTGCTTCTCTTTTTTCCGAAGCCATGCATCTAATTTTAATACTACATAAATTAGGTCCATGTTATAATTAATATTCATCAATAAAAAAACTTAGTATAATATCATCTTACGTACGGATCAAATTTTTAAAATTGATCAAGACTCCAATCCAAACTCATATGATATATACATTTAAATTAAGTTACCAGAGCAAAATAATGAAGATATATAAATCCAAAAATATAGTTATGGCTGAAACTAACTTGGAAAAATAAAATAAAATTATTTAATCATAACATTAATGTGACATCCGGGGCCGAAGCATAGAATAATCCCCAGTGCAAGGCATAGACAAATAGCGGCTTCTGTCAAACTTCCAAGTGAAGAGGCACATGAATGAACCGAATCCACCTGAAAAAGAGGGATTCTAAGGCTATACAGGAATGTGACTGTATAATCGAGGTGAGCTTAAAGGATTTAATTGGTGCTACTCATACCATAAAATGTATCTTCTTTTCTGACGCTTGTTCCACCATAACTCTAAAGTTAAGCGTGCTTGATCTGGGACAATGGTGGGAAGTTTCTCATGGAGTTGGCTATGAGATTAAATATTATTAACTATGAAGTGAAGTATGATTAACTCGAAAGTGAGGTATCATATGGTATTATAGATGGTTAAACATTAATGAGATGAAATATTACTAACTACGAAGTGAAGTATGATTAACTCTGGTATTATAGATGGTTAAACATTCGTGAGATGGAATATTATTAACTATGAAGTAAAGTATGATTAACTCGAAAGTGAGGTATCATATGGTATTATAGATGGTTAAACATTAATTATCAAACCAAGAACATAGAAGTAACATTAGTTATGAGGTGAAATATAATTTTCTTTAGGGTGAAGTATCATTACCTATGAAGTGGAGTATCACTAATTATTTAACTTAGACGTGAATTGTCATAAGATATTATTGATGATTAAGTATTAATTATTGAACCATTTAACTTAGATGTGGATTGTCATATGATATTATTGATGATTAAGTATTAATTATTGAACCAAGAATATAGAAGTAACAAAGTATTATTAATTTTGAGATCAAGTATCATTAGTTATTTTGTAAAGTACCATTAACTTCGTGGAGAAGTAATAAAGTATTATTAATTTTGAGATCAAGTATCATTAGTTATTTGGTAAATACTATTAACTTCGTAGTGAAGCATAATTACCTCTAAGGGAAAATATCATATAATATTATCGATGATTATACATTAATTATTGAACAAAGAATGAAAAGCATCATTAGATATGAAGTTAAATATCATGATTGAATATTAATTATTGCACCAATAACATATAACTATCGTTAATTATGAGGATAAGTATCATTAAACACTTGCTCTCAATACCATACACTACAAAAAAAGTTCATTCTAGCGATGAGAATTAGCGACGGGGTCGACACGGGTCGCCACTAGCGAGAGAAAAAATTTTGCGACGGGATTCCCCGTAGCTAAATTTTAAAATTTTAATATATTATTATTTTTATAAATATAGCGACGGGGGTTCCCGTCGCTACAACTTAGCGACGGAAATAGCGACGGGGACCCCCGTAGTTTTTTTTTTTAATTTTTAATTTTTTATTTTTTTTAAATTTTATTTAATTATTTTTAAAATAATTAAATATGATTTCAATCTATTCTAATACAAATATTCTCCTTATTAAAATCATTTTTATATTTTTATTCATTTATTTTAATTTTTGAAAAAATAATATCATAATTATACACATTTATTAATATCACATCTTTAAATTTGTATTATTTCCTTATTAAATACAAATTTATACAAGTTAGCTTTATTAGTATTCTTATAAATAAAATAATTAGTATATTATTATATATTTAAAAAATGTATTAAGTTTAACATAATATTTATTATAGTTACTACTACAAGATTAATCAATTATACATTAACAAACTAAAATATGCTATGAAAATATATATACATAATATAGTATATAATGGATTTTAATTTTTAATTATAAACTAAAGTAATTTTTAATTTTTTTTAATTTTTTATTTATTTTTAAAATTTTATTTCATTATTTTTAAAATAATTAAATATGATTTCCATCTATTCTAATATAAATATTGTCCCTATTAAAATCATTTTTATATTTTTATTCATTTATTTTAATTTTTGAAAAAATAATATCGCAATTATACACATTTATTAATATCACATCTTTAAATTCGTATTATCTCCTTATTAAATACAAATTTATACAAATTAGCTTTATTAGTATTCTTATAAATAAACTAATTATTATATTATTATATATTTAAAAAATGTATTAAGTTTAACATAATATTTATTATAGTTACTACTACAAGATTAATCAATTATACATTAACAAACTAAAATATACTATGAAAATATATATATAATATAATATATAATGGATTTTAATTTTTAATTATAAACTAAAGTAATTTTTAATTTTTTTTAATTTTTTATTTATTTTTTAAATTTTATTTAATTATTTTTAAAATAATTAAGTATGATTTCAATCTTTTCTAATACAAATATTCTCCCTAGTAAAATCATTTTTATATTTTTATTCATTTATTTTAATTTTTGAAAAAATAATATCGCAATTATACACATTTATTAATATCACATCTTTAAATTTGTATTATTTCCTTATTAAATACAAATTTATACAAATTAGCTTTATTAGTATTCTTATAAATAAACTAATTATTATATTATTATATATTTAAAAAATGTATTAAGTTTAACATAATATTTATTATAGTTACTACTACAAGATTAATCAATTATACATTAACAAACTAAAATATACTATGAAAATATATACATAATATAGTATATAATGGATTTTAATTTTTAATTATAAACTAAAGTTATTTATTATGTAAGTAAAAATAATTTAATTCATTATGATATTTAGTATGAAACACAAAGTAAGATTATTTAACCACCTTTTCACCATGATATATATATATATTTTAAAATAATTTAATTAAAAACTTCTATAATCTTTCTTCTCCATATTAAATTTATATTAGATATATAATTTTTGTATGCATGGATACTTAATAAATATCACCTTAAATTATAGTTCTTATATACAAATATATAATGCAATATAATATTAATATTATATATATATATATATTTGTGCACAAATAGATATAAATATATTAATAAGAATATAACACTTTTAATTTATAGATATAAAGAAAAATAAATTATGAAAAAATCGTATAAGTATATATATTATTTAAACTATCAATATAACATCAATTGAACTTGCCCCAATGGATAAGTGTTTGGCTCTCCTTCTAGGAGGTCACAGGTTCGAATACTCTTAGGTGCATATTATACACAATTATTTTTGACGGGCTTGGACGCGGGCCTTTCATCGAGTCGGGTATTCTTAGATGCATATTATACACAATTATTCTTGACGGGCTTGGACGCGGGCCTTTCATCGGGTCGGGTCAAGGGCTCATTCACGGGCCGGGCCCCTCGGGTCGGGGGCTCATTAGCGACGGATTTAGCGACTGGGGCACCCCGTCGCTATAGCGACAGATCTAGTGACGGAAACCCCGTCGCTATCCGCCAAACTCATCGCCCGGGCTACGGATATAGCGACGAGCAAGCATATTATACACAATTATTTTTGACGGGCTTGGACGCGGGCCTTTCATCGGGTCGGGTATTCTTAGATGCATATTATACACAATTATTCTTGACGGGCTTGGACGCGGGCCTTTCATCGGGTCGGGTCAAGGGCTCATTCACGGGCCGGGCCTCTCGGGTCGGGGGTTCATTAGCGACGGATTTAACGACTGGGGCACCCCGTCGCTATAGCGACAGATCTAGTGACAGAAACCCCGTCGCTATCCGCCAAACTCATCGCCCGGGCTACGGATATAGCGACGAGCAATTTAGCAATGAGAAACCCCGTCGCTAAATCGGAATTTTTTTGTAGTGATAAATTTTTAATTTATAAGTTGTTAAAGAAATCCCCCAAATTCGATAATCATCACATTGTCGGCGATGCTAGCTCAAAATTTTGGAACACCTGCTGAAAACAATTTTCCCTACGTGAACTGACATAACTTCACATAGACAAATTTGCATTAAATTTTCCTTGCAAAGTTCGCCATGTACCATGATGTTTGACTCGCATGGAGGGACACGTTTATTAACATATATTCACAATCCGTTAATCATATAAACATCATACTATATATATAATTCAAAACCAGATATGCATATATAACACAACAATCTCAACAAAAAAAAAAGGTTATAGATGCAAGTTTATTCTTTGACCTTCAAAATATTCAACAAGATTCATTCTTTTCTCGGGTTCCTCATCACTAACCGTGGTTTTCTTGTCAGATAGGATATCATTTTCAAGAAAACTCATCTCTGTTCAAGCAAAATTGTAAGATCCATAGAAAGCCTCCTCCGAAGACGGCGGATCGAAGAGAGAGAAAGAGAGAGGGGTTGGTGGATCGACGGGAAATCTCATGGGAGAGGGAGAGTTTGTGTGAGAGAGAAAGGGCATCGGCCAGGGAATTGAATTACAGAGAATTGATCTATTTTTTCATTTTAATTTAAGATTTTATATTTTATCTTGACCCGAATCCAATTTGAGATCCATCTAACAGTTTAGACCATTAGACGGTCTCATAGGAGTGTCCCTCATTTTCTTATATATGTATAATATCTTCAATGTACACGCGCATCATGACACGTATATATTGTTCGGTTCAAATTTCATATTATACTTCTTCATATTTTCATTTTGTATTTCACTATTAAATTTATAATTTTAATAATATTTATTGTCAAATAAAAATTAATTATAACATAAATAATCATAATCAACATTTATCAACAAAAAAATGAATTAAAAAATCATAAAATTAAATTTTTAAATAATTAATCATAATAATGAATTATTAATTGAAAACTAAAATTAAACACTATAAATAATTATATACCCTAATTGGGTGGGGTGGGCCCTAAAAAAAATCTTAATTAAAATTATACTAAATCATACAAAACATAAAATTGAAGAAACTAATGTAAGAAAACTCGTAATTTGAAAGTGTAATACAAATGGTACTACACAAAATTTCATGTGACATGTCTAGTATGCAAAAATTATATGAATCTTATATATAGAGTATATAGAATTCGAATTAGAATTTTGGATTTTTGTTCATCCTTAGTCATAATATATAATATATTTGGTCAATTAATTATTTTCTGCAGATTCTGAATCGATAATATATATTTAAATGCATTTCAAGTAAATGTAGTAAGACTTGATCTGTTATAACTCCATGATTCTTTCATTTCTGTTCAAACAAAACTACTCCAGGGAGACTCCCCGTGATAACTACGTACACACACTTGGTGAAAATTTCGGTTTGCTTAATTACTAATTAGCAAACTAGAATTTGAGGTTTAATCAGTTGGGTTTTCTACAATTGTTCCGAATCTCGCCTTTGGAGCCGGTGAGAGGGCTAATGCCGCCCATCCTGATCATGGCGGAGACGAAGTCGGAGTCGAAAGCTCGATCGTTTTGGCTGTAGGTCTTGACAAGGGAGTCAGTGGCACCGCCGTTGTAGAGGACTTGGTCGGAGTGGAGGAGGCCCTTATTTTGGAGGAGGAGTTTGAAGTAGGAGTTGTCGAAAAAGTTTGGAGTTCTGTGGTCAAGAGGGGCCAAATTGTTGTCTCGTGGGCCGTTGGTGAAGGGGCAATTGGCTTGCCTTTTCTTTGCAAATGTTGGATCGATGTTGGTCTCATTGTATATCCTGCCTTTGAAGGTTGCACACCTTGCTTTACCTATGGTGTGCGCTCCTATATATAATCAGAGAGAGAGAGAGAGAATTAGCTAAGGGATTAATTTGTAGCGTAACGTATATCATTTTAGAATAGATGATGTCGTTGCTAGTTAATTAATTTATAAGATACCAGATAAGACGACCATGTCCTTAGTGGAGAGGCCAACAGCACTGAACCGATTGATAAGGTCACTAAGATTGAAAGAGGGGCCCGGAAGCCCACGATTTGCAGCAGCTAGACTGCCTGATTTTGAATCCCTCCGACCAACTTTCACTTCCCAATTTGGACCTCCGAGCTACAATATTAAACATTATATTTTTGCACATTCAAAAATCTTTATACTATCGATTTAATTACTTATAAAAAAGATTCTTATTCATTAATTATATATCCGAGGAAATTAAAACTAACTTGGACCACAGAATCACGAGCGGCAATGGCTACAATATCGGCACACGAGACAACGCCGGGGCACACGGCTTCCACCTTGGACTTAATTTCATCGATAACCTCGAACCCCCTGACGGAGTTGTTATTGGGACCGGCGGTCTTTTCTCCGGTGAAAGAAGAAGTGTCGTCGAGAAGTATTGATCCATCACAACCCTATATATCAAATTTAATTTGTACCCTTTTTTAGGTATGGAATTGATACCGTTTATTAAATTATTTCAAATAAATAAAAATACACTATAATTGATAACGTTCAAATTATATTTTTTTATGTCTTAATTAGTACTATAAGACTGTAAGTTACTTTCATCTTCTAGTCGTACAAGTCATCATGCATGCGATATATGCCGAATGTATATATTGATAAGAAAAGGCAAACGTGCGAGATTATTTCATGGTATACATAGCTAGCTAAAGTTGATATATATAATATATTTGCTATTATTCTTGAATGTTACAGTTAATTGCTTTCAAAATGAAAACTCAACTCTTTATAATATATGAAAATTTACTTGAACAAAGCAGTCGTGGAAGTGGAGGCGGAGGAGGGAGGCGCCCATCCGTTTCTCTTTCGTGACGGCGGACTTAACCACCGAGTTCACGGCGGCGAACACTTTAGGACACGCCTTTTTGTAAAAATCAGTGGACAGTTGAGCTCGAGAACTGCCCATCAACGCCGCAAACATCACTACTAAACTTAAACACATAATCGTAAAAGAAGAGAATTGTCTCATTTTTCTTAATTTTACTATCAATTTAAGAGAAGAAATAATTCATGCTTTTTTTCTTTTAACAAATGCAATGCCGATTCGAGAGATATATATAGGCTGCAAATGATCAGCCTAATTTCGTACATTAGTAGTAGACTAGTAGTTTATCAGAAATACTCTCTGTTTTTTATTACAGTAGGTCTTTTTGAAGATCAATTTAAGTTGGGTCATACATATGTCAATAAATAATATATAAATAGGTGCCAAAAAAACTGGGCCCGGAATATTTAATTACAGAATAAATCCAATTTACAGGACATGTAATTAATATTAATTAATTATATATGTTGTTAGTCATATCAATATATTGTCTATATGTCATTTATAATTTAATTAGAATCATCTAAAACTGGATGGCCTGCTCGTGAGTTTTTATACTTATGAATATTCTAGATTTCAAATTGACAAAAATATATATAATTCTAATGTTTGGATTGGAATCACTAGGTAGAAATTATTGATCGAATAAATTTGTTGTGGTCTTATTCAAATTGCCATTCAGGGTTGGATGTACGATTGTCGAATAATTCATTTAATATGGATAAAAGACATGTGGGAAAATGTATATTCTTTTTAATGTTGTAGGTTTTAATTATCTGTTTGCTATACGATACAAAATACCAAATGATATGTCACGACAAATCAAAATTCCTTTTGATATATTATATATTTTTTTTATCAAACTAGGTGGTTGGTTAAGTCCCGATCTCCTTTTATTTTTACAATTGATATTGGAAATTAAAAAAATCTGCACTCTAATAAATAAGTTTTTGATGAAGAAAACACATCATATATGTTATTTGGTGTAAACTAGCCTCTTCTTCCTCTTTCTTTTCTTTTTGTCGTTTTTTTTTCTAGGCTCTAATCTAATAAACATCGTCTCAAATTCTCCAATATCAGTATTATCTTTATATATGTAGCCAATGTGGAATTGTGGTTGTGTAAAGGTGACATCCTTTCCTTTAAATTTTTGTAAAATATATATTATTAATGCTGATTTCTTCCCTTTCTTTAGGGTCCACCAGCAACCAGCATGCATCAGGATATCATCATAATGCATAGATAAAATAATATTAGGCAGATCTCCGTACATAAGAGTTTATATTAGACGAAAGAGGTATCACTTATAATATTAAAAAATATCACTTGTAATATTGAAATATGTTACGTTTATTTTATTGAAAATTACTGATAAAAATATGAAGGCAGTAAATTTTTGTAATTATTATAACATTTTTTGGATTGAAAAAATTATCACTTCTAACACTGAAAAATATTGTAAATTTTCGTCTGACGGTATTTTACAAAGTATGATGTAAGACTTTGCGAATAATTTGTGTATTTTTGAATTCTTATTGTAACCTAAAATATATAGTGTTCTGGCATATTCATCTGTATTAAGTAACACTTTTTCTTAATTCAAAAGGTATAGTAATATTTACAAAAATGTTATCACCTTTAAAAAAAATAGCAATACTTTCCAGTAAAATAAATTAAACATAGTATTTTTCATTATTAAAAGTGATATTTTTTCTCGTTTGATATAAGACTTATATATAGAATTAGTGTGTACACAAGACCAACTCATATGTTTTATATATCTTGAAATAGCATATCGCTATAATTATAAATTTATATATATATATATATATTAGTTATAATAAGAACTAAGCTTGGTATGAGACCATGAAAATGAGCATGTTTAGTGTAATTTTAGTGTTTTTCTTATTGTATTTTGGTGCTAAAACATTCAGCACTAAGATATAATAAGAAAAGCATTACAGATAAAAATAAAAAAAATAACATTAAAATACAGTAAGAAAAACACTAACATTAGAGTAAACAAACACCGTCCTCACATTTCTACACGAAGCACTAGTCCTCGTTTAAACTAAATCACATATATATATATATATATATATATATATCAAAACATAGTACTGTTTGTTCGTTGAAATGTCACCCATATTTCAACCCATATGCATTATTGAGATTATATATATATTCTGTCCAATTCTTTTTTCATGTACTACAGTCCAATACTTCCAAACAAGAATATGAGTGGAAAAGTTGAGCTGTCATCCTAATTATTTCCAATCCAATCAAACATATCAGGGTTGAAATTTGATGATATATATAAACTATTTCATGTTTCGTTATCAAATTTATGATTTTAATGATATTTATTATAAAATAATAATTAATTATAAAATAAATAACCATAGTCAACATTTATCAACAAAAAAATAAATTAAAAAAATTATAAATCTTAATTTTGAAAAAACCAACCATAATAATGAATTATTAATTGAAAATCAAAAATTAAATATTGAAAAAATAATTATAACCCCTAATTGGGCGGGATGAACCCTAAAAATAATTATAAAATTAAACTAAATCACATAAAAATAAAATTGAAGGAAAAAAATACAAAAAAAAACTCGTAATTTAAAAATGTAATACAGAGAGTGTAACAAGAAATTCTACGTGAACATATCAAGCATAGTACTATTTATTTACCTTTTGTAATAGTAAATTAGATATATTAACACTCGTAGTCTTTCTCTCTCTCTCAAATTTGTCATGCAAGAACACTAAAATAATGAAGGTAAAGCAAAGGTTGAGAAACAGCGTAATTAGGCAACATACACATGCATGGCCAAATTTGTTGAGACGTCATTCTCGTAAAACCTCTTTTTATAAGATTTCTTTTGGATTATTTGAGGTTTGTTAATTATACTGTGAGCAACTCCAATGCTAAATATCTATTTGATGTAGATTTTACATTAAATAAATGTAATTTCAGCATCAAATTTTTTTGAAGTTTCAATGCTCTGCACAAAATAAGAATATTATCTTAAAGATTCAATTTTATTTTATAATTGAAATATGAATATGTTTAATGATTTAGTATTTTTTTAAATGATAATTATTTAAACTTAATAACAATTAATTATATACTTTAAAAAAATATAATAATAAAAATTAAGTACTATTAAAAATTATATATAACATATAAGGTGCTTAGAATAATAAAAGTATTTTAAATGATCATCAAAGCTTACAAAGTGAGACTTCATTCTATCATTTATGCATTTCGAATTTGAGACTTCATTCTATCCATTATGCATTTTGAATTAGTAGTTTTAGCTATTTGTAGTGTGTTTTTAAGTTAATTTGTAATATGTGCCACTTCATTCTATCCATTATGTTTAATTAGTTGTATTTTTATTGAAATTGTTTATTTGGACGATTTATAATTTAAATTAAGTGTATATATAATTTATAAATTAAATTAAATTTATCAGATAATTTATTTAATAATGATTTAAATAATAAAATAATTCATTAAATGTTGTGTGATCCATTAACACCAATTTGGTGCAGCACCAAATTATGATCCAAAATTGAGGCAAGATTTGGGACAACATTGGAGTGGATTCTGCACCAAATTGATGTTCTAGTCTAGCATTGGACTTGCTCTTAACCTTTATTACAGGGAAAAAAGTTGATTGAAATTGTCTGGATATATGTTCCTCACTAGACTTTTCTAAATCAAAACCTTTCTCAATCTACATGGCGGCAACAACAACAACAATAATAAGTATTGTTTTGAATCTCCTCCATAACACAGGTCAGGTATGTGAGTGTTAAAATATATATATATATATATATAATAAGTATTTTTTTAAATATTTATTAAATCACTAATTTTTCAAAAATGAACAAATACATATTGTTATATGACTTATATCATGTGAATTTAATAAAAAAAAAAGTTCAATTCACTATTTAAAATTGATTTAGAGATCAAGAAATAAGAAATAGATTGGGGTCCTAGCTATTTGGACATTTTCCTTTATACTTTGAAACTCAAATTTCATATATATTAAAGGATGAAATTTTAAAATGTCCTCTTTTACTACATATATATAGTGTTAATTTTTTTTATCCACTCCAAATTTTGTAGTAAACGATCGAGATCAATCTAACTCCAGTGACGGAACTAGGGGAGTCATGCAAAAATTTTAAAAAAAGAATCATATATTCGCCCCCCACCCGATGAAAGATTTCTGGTTCTGCCCCCTATCTGACTCCATATATTTCATAACATTGGTTAAAATTATATTTACATAAATCATGTGGTTATTACATAATTATTAGCTAAGTCATTTGAATACACCAAAAAACTAGATGCAAATATGTGTCAAATACTTAAATTTGTAACAAATAGATTGCTTATTATACACTGCAGGGGCAAAAAAAAAAAAATGTGTCTGGAATTCTTTAGATATTATTGTGACTTTTCTTATTCTTTGATTTAAGAAGTGGTGCGTGCATGGAATTTAAACCCCCAAATCTCGTCTTTTACGAAAAGAAATCACACCACCCTTTGAGTGTGTTTAAAGAATTATCGAACTTTATAGGTCTAAAGTTAATTACATTTTCGAAACCTAATGCCTCCTAAGGCTAAGAGTTACATATCCAACAAATTGAATGTGACTACGTCTTCTTATCTTGTCGGCTGCTCCCGAGAAAGAAAAAAAAGAGCATGATTGAAAATACTATAGTGCAGTGTCACTTGGAAAAGGACATCGTCAATCTAGGTTAATTGAATTGGAAAAAATATTGTGTGGGCGCGCGCCTTAGTTTGATTGCTTCATATACAAATGATTAATAAATATCTAAAATATGATTTACCAACTAACTTAAAGATGATTAATATTCTACCACAAATTAATAATGTGATTTGGATTATCATTTATATATAGTTGTAATTAATCTCATCTATCTATCAATACGGGGTTGGCTTATGTTTGCAAGAATGTTGTGTATTCAAACTCTCTTCTGGTTCTACGTTTGCCGGCTCATGGGTTAGGCTTACATCGAGACGGAACTTCCCACTTTGGCTGACGTTATTAAATTTTGTGGGGTGTTTTTTTTTTTCGAGATATGCTTAGGGAAAAAAAAAATTATTGCTCATAACCTTGCACGATTTGATGTTGGTCATGATAATTTTTGTATTTGAAATTGAAAAACAACGATCCGTGCTAGGTGTGTTTTAAAAGAACTGCAAATAAGTGTTCCACGATATGTTGGGAACAGACATAAGAACAGTAAATAAAAGCAGTAAAGAAATGCACGAGATTGGTAATCCAGTTCGGTTAATCAACCTACTCTGGGGGGACTTCGCCCAAACTTGAAGATTCGATTGCTACTCCTTCATGAATTGTATTGAGGATTTTACACATACATGACTCTCTCCTTATGTCACCCGTTCTTCTTCAAGAGCTCTTTCGCTAAACGAAAGCTGTGAGATCTCCTCACAACTGTGACACTAGACTCTCTCTAGCTACCCACGACTTCAACTTACAATCTCTCTCGAGATTGCGTACAATATGGATTAAAACAATCCCTCACGTGTTTCACTTAAAATACTCAAAAACTAGTCTATCATGTTGAACTGTTTAAGGAACAATTACTAGTTAATACATGGGACACAAAATGATAATGACTCTCAAATAATATGCTAAGAAAATCCAAACAAGTCGTCAACCGATTGCATAATGAATCGGCCTTCATATAGTCTCCACTTCAATGATACCGTTGGTCTCTTTCCGTCGGTATAGGTAAGTGAATATTGTCTTGTGATATTTCCAAACGTGTGTAGATATTTTCCATGTGTAGTAGGGTTAATTTCAGCATGGTATCTACACCACAAGGCAGTCAATCGATCATAGCTTGACCTTCCAAACCGGATCGGGAAAGATCTTCATATTATGGAAACTGTCATAAATAAACTGTTCCTGGGTATGTTAGGAATATCAGAGCGAACAGTTCTTCAACTTGTTCTTCAAAACTTGCACAGCGAAACTTTTATCTTCAGGCACGTACCCAAGAACACATTGTCTTCTATATCTCGCCAAAACAAACTCGAAATAAACATTAGTGCATAATGATGACACTAACAGAAATAATGATTTTTTCTTCTTAATTGAGGGATCATAGCTTATTGATTAATAAAAGTTCTCTTCATTCGATAAAAAAAGAAGAGTGAAATTTTTAAATAGCCATTATTAGTTAGTAAATAATGTAAATAGCCATTTTAAAAAAAAGTAATGTTTCTAGTCATTATCATAAAAAAAGTACTACAATACCCTTAGTTCCATATTTATTATTAAGAATTATTATTTATGTATATATATATATATATTCGTATATCAATACTATTAGGAAAAAGATCCGATTTTCTCTCTCTTCTCTCTGCAAAAGCCGTTCTCTCACCTCCCTCATTTTTCAATATTTGTTTTATCAATTGAAACAAAACTACCATTGATGAAGATCATTAAGCTATGATTTTTGAAGATTATCACGATTCTTCCTCTCTCTAATTCCATGTTTCAGCAATAAATTATCTATTGCAATATTGAAAATTAAAGATTCTTTGCAGAATTTTTTGAAGTTTTGTTGGCATCGCGTGTGTTTTTTTTTTTGCGGCAATAAGGTATATGGTATTTACGGATCTGTGCTATTTTTATCGATCTAGATATTTAAATTTTTTGAATCTTTCTTTGGAATGGGTGGAAAAAAATTGAATTTTTTTGATGTACGAATCAATTTCTTTCGGTACATGAGTATTAGAGTTGATTCGTGCAACAATTTATTTGTGAACTCGTGCAATATCTTATTTTTAATTATTGCACGATGGCACGATTAGCAAACTCATGCACTCGTGTATCTATGCGTTTTTTTAACTAGTGCACGAGTACACGAATAAGCATACTCATGCAGTCGTGTATCAGTTTAATGATCAACTGCTGCACGTGTACATGAATAATCTTAATCGTATTTTCATATATGGGTTATTTATGAACTGTCATATTGAACTAATCGTGTATTCGTGTATTAAACCATTATTGAACTAATGCACGAGAACACGACTTGGACTACTTGTGTCGTTGCACTCGTGTATTTATTATGAGGATGAGGTTGTTCGAAATCAACGTCCATGATTATTCAGTGATGAGGGAGTTTTTTGTACGTCTCCGGCAACAACAGTGACAACAGATGGCAATAACAACAACAGAAGACGGCAACAAAAACCTTGATGCGGTATTTTATACCTCAAATAATAATCGTGCCAAGTGTAAGTGTACACGAAGCAAGCAATGATACGAGTCGAATCTCAAGGAATAAGAGTTATGTTTTAACAATGCAAGTACTGTTAACCCAAGTTACAATCACTATTTAAACAATCAACATTAATTCATAGAAAAGTTTGTTTCTACTTTAAACAAACAACACAAGTCCTACACTGGTGTAGAATGTCAAGACTTCAAAGGAATGGTTTAAAGGATTGATAAAGAGGGGTTCTAGGGTGCTAAATCCTAAATGATGATATTTTCAATAACCACATGAATCACATATCTCTCCTTTCACTCCAAGATTTGAACAATAGATTATCTAAGTTCTTTCTCAAGTAACTTAAACATGTGAGCAAGTGTGAAAATCCCTATCTCTAGTGAACATTTCACAACAAGCTTGCTTAGGTTCCAAATCACCATCAACATTCCAAATACTAACCATTTTCTCAAAACCACAAGTAGATGGCCTTATAAATCAAACACGCATACCAATGGTTTTATCTCAAAATACATTAAGCATAAAAATGAATCCAAATGGAGGCCACCCAAAATCATGCACAATTTAACACATTGATTTATAAGTAACAAAGAGGAGAAGATACATTCACCACACAATCATCTCAAACACCAATCATCAAAGGATCCAACACCCCAAAACCTAGAAGTTTTAGCTACTCATGCTCTTGATAAAACATAAATATGTAAATAAAATATAGATAAAGATTAGATTAAACCAATAGAGTGTACAAAATATTCACAAGATCTTCCTTCCACTTCAACTCTTCAAGGACTCCTCCTTCTAAGCTAAAACCCCTATCTTCTGCTTCGAACTTTTCTAGCTTTTTTTTACAAATAGGGGGGGGGGGGCTTAACCTAAAAATGGAAAGTTAGGTATTTATATAGATTGAAATGAAAAAGAATAAAAATAATTGAAGGAAACCGAAGACCAAACATCCGTGAATCTGATCCTCAAGGCGCGACACGGGCTCAGTCGTGTTGTAGATCGCGCTGAGTGACCTGTGGAAAGCGCCCCGGGTCAGGGCGGGGTCAGTCGCGCCTTCATTCGCACCATCGGGCGCGATTGGGACTCGCGTTGTAGGTCGCGCCCTTCTCACGGGTGAAATCGCCTCGGGTCAGGGCACTCGGGTCACGCTCTCGGGCGCGCTGTAGATCGCGCCATCGGGCGCGAGTGAGCACTCGCGCTATGGTCAGCGCTGTAAGTTGTGCCAGCGCCTCGACTATGTGGTTTTCATCTATATCACACCTGGAATTTATACTTAGATTAAGTATGGGTTTGTACATCAAAAATATATAATTGGTTAATAAAATGGTATTGAAATAGCCCCAAGTTACAGTAAAATGAAGCACAAAAATCCCAATGATCAATCCTAACAATTTTGGCTTCTGAGACTTTAACGTAGAACGACAGCGAAAGATATATATTTTTTTTTTGAGGGTGCGAAAGAGAGATTTTGAAATCATCATCCATGATTTTTTTATTAATATATTAGGATGTTTTTATTTTATGAAATAATTAATGTTAAAAATTATTTATATTATTACTAAGGATATTGATGTATATTCTCATCCTAAAAGATTAGAAACATTATATTTTTAAAAAGTGATTATTTACGTTATTTACTAAGTAATAATGGTTATTTTCTCATATTAACACAAAAAAGAGTCCATTATATTTGGACTTGTATGACTCCACAAGAGCGACGTTGTATTAGTTTGAATACTCTATTGTATTTATTTGGGTTTTAGATTAGGTAAATTTTGAATATTCTTTTGCGAATGAGAAATGTGTAGAATTCGACAGTAATATTACATGCTTTTGAGACGTTCTTAAGATTAAACTAGTACAAGTTGATGTGACCCTCGATTTGTAATAAATTGATTGAACATCCTTGCTCAAAATTGTTAGAAAACTAACATAATTTTTTTAATTAATTTGATTGATCGTCAAATTGTTTTTTTTTTTTTTTTGTCAAGTTTTAGTTCAATCGAGTCTTAATTGATTTTTCTTTTATGTGTTTACGTTGTTACTTATCAAATTAAAACTTTGAACCAACCAGCTCTAAATTTTATTGAATGAAAATATTAGTTTCAATTATTTTGTATATTTAATGAATCAAAATTAAGCAAACCATAAAGAATCATCTCGAATGAGATGAGGTATCATTTTTGTGGCCATACCATCAACCAGAAATTTTTATGGTTCCCCTAAAATAGCACAACTACGCATACATTTGATAATTGAGAGATGATAATGTGGGGCAAAGAGGAAAATTCCAAAGTAAGGGGGAAGCAGGACATCCCATTGCATCCCCTTCCTATTTACAGTTTATTTGAATTATTTTTAATATTTATCGGCTGGCCGATAAAATAATTTTGATTTCAGATTGTCAAAATAGGTAATTAAGTGTCAAAATAGATAATCAAAGTATCATAATATATTAGTTGAAGTGTCACGATAGATTTTTTTGACCGGTCGAAACTTTCATTTCTAGAAAAAAAGGGGCTGCAAATATTTGTAAAATGGTGAACCTGGGACACATGTTACATGCAGAGATGGGTGAAGCACTACTTGTGTTGTACATTAGAATTTCCAGGAAAAGAGGGTTGATGTGCAATTTGCAATTAAAGTAATTTTTTAAAATGTTTTAAAGTTAGACGTCAATTTTTAAAAAAATGCGTCAAATTTTTAATTGCATGCATATTAATATTAACATAAATACTCAATGAATCACACGTGTACATGTAAAAAAAATACCCCCCTTAACCTTGATTAAAAATTTCTGTCTTGAAAAAATTAGAAGACCATGTAATTAATTGATCATCATCTAAAAAATAAATAAATAAAATGTCTTTTAAAAAACTACATAAAAGTTTTATCTTTAAAATTGATTTATCAACGCTTAAATGTCTAAAGGACTTAAATTGAGTTATTTGGAAACTCTAACAAAAGAATACTAGTAATTTTTTAGGGACGCATTTATTGATGATTTTAAACCAGATTAACTATATGAGCCTAATTAACGCCACCGAAACATGAGTTTGAATCTTATCAATACCACGTGTTTAATGTATGAGTAAAAAAATAAAAAGAAAAAAGAAAAACCAAAAAACAACAGAAATCGTGTTTTATTTTTAACCTTCTGTCAGCGAAGAGAAGCACGTTTTCCTAACTCGAACCGCCCGGTTCGATCATCTTCCACTGCCCGCGGCCCCTCTCCCTAGGGCTCAACTCCACGATCAAATCCAGGTTACATTTCGTCTCCCCCAATATCTATTTTCTTGTATTTTCTAGTCTGTAGATGATAATTTTGCACAAAATCTGAAATTCAGTACTGGAATTCTCTAGATTCAGTTATAATTTTCTGAAATAATCAGGGATAAAACTGATAAATTCTGGGTTTTTTTTTTGTTTGCTTTTTGAAAAATAAAATAAAATTGTGAACATTTGATAATTACTATATGAAGCTCCGTACATGGAGCGATCGCATCATGTGGAGGTGGGGAGTCTCGAAGCGTCGTTGCTTCAAATGATCAACGATCACAATCATGCCGCGATTGAGCTGCGGGAACGAACTGGTCAGTTGTAATTATTCCGAATTTATTCCTTATTTCATGATGTCAAATATGGCGAGTTTCGAGTATTATAAGTGTGTTTGATCTTGCTTTGACCTATGCGCGTGTGTGTTGAAAATTTACGGTTAATTTTGGAGTTTGAATGTTAACTGGCGTTTTCTTTTGGGGGAATTGTGATGTAAGTTTCTTCGAGTTGAATTGATATTTGCTTCTGCATTCTCTATTTTTCTGGTTAAATATAGAGAAAGCTAAGAAAGAAGCTATTCGAACTGCAATCCGTGTGTCGGATCTGCTTGTGAACGCTGTTAATGGTGGTGTGGAAGAGATCTTCATAAATGAGAAACGAATCGAGGCAGAAATTCGAGCATTGACAGCAACTATTATGCGATTCTCCAAGCAGACCGATCAGTGGCTCGTAGTGTCTCATGCTATCAACACCGCTGTCAAGGTTAGTGACAGTATTGCTTCTACTTAATTTTGCTTCTTGGCTTGCCGTTTGCTGTATTATTATTCTAGCCATTATATGAATACACAATGTCACTTACTTCTTACAATGTGTATCTTCATTCGAGCCGTTTAGTTATAAAGAGTGATTGAGATTGTTTCTCACCGTTAGTTCATGTTAACATCAACTTCAGGCCGTTATCCATCTCGTGTGTATTTAACAGTAGAAGTTTGCAACCTTTTTTACCTTTAGTGCTGGGAACAGAAATTGTCTGTTAGAAAAATTAATTCATTGGTCTAAGTGTGCTTCAGTGATGTTATATATTTGGGCTTGATGGGAAAGATCACGCGTAGTCTTCTACCTATCTTGTGTATTTGTTTAGTTGAAAAATATACTTATCGATACATATCCTCTCATAGATAGCATGTATGAGGCAATGAATTTGAGTCTTTCTTGGTTCGATTTAGTTGGGTAACTAAATCAAGTTTTTCATGTGTCTTTTGCAAAGGTTTGTGGAAGTTGTTTGAAAAGGCTTTTAGCTTAGACCTAATAGTTACGTCTCCGTTTTCAGCCTGGTATATTCTGCAATTTACTTGTTTATATTATATATCAGATCTTGGCACAAAATATAAGCTACGGAAACCAGATTCTGTGTTGGAAGACCATATAATTATCGAGTAGTATAATCTGTTTCTTCGTTTTCTGAGACAGAGTTGTAATCGTTGGTATCTGTAAGCAGGAAATTGGAGATTTTGAAAACTGGATGAAGACAATGGAGCTCGACTGTAAAAGCATCAGTGCTGCAATCTGTAACATTCACCAAACATGACCTTCAGTGCATGCTTACCTTGACAACTAAAGAAAGTGTTTGTAGAGGTGAATATTTTTCACTTGTTCAATTAACTTATTACATATATGGGAGTGGATTGAAATTTCAAAGTGAGAAACAGAATTCTCATGGAATGTGTGCACCAGAAGATCGATTTCTCTCACTGCTCGGTAACTATTTAGCAATAAATACTGAAACTCTTCCAACTCTGTTTGTTTATGCTAATTATAATAGAAAATATTAGCTTACAAACCTATAGGGAAAAAGTTCAGGTGAATTGCAAAAGAACAAAAAAATAAACACCGCCTTTCACTCTATCTGTAATTTCAACACTACTTTTAAAACATCGTTACAGGTTTATGTGGAAATCTTTTCCCGAATTCGCGTTGGAAAACAAATAACCTATAGAAAACAAACTCGTGTTGGAAAATCAGATAATGATTTAAGCACCCCAATCAGCATCATTTCGATGATACTACTCCTTAAGCACGTTGATGCAGCTATCCCAGTGAGTCCTCTTTTATGGGAAAAATCGATGGTTTCAAATTAGGGCAAAATATAAACAAATTCAAACATATTTGGATATAATATATGTATGTACAAAATAAGGTATCTTGGAATACCTCTACCTTATCGATGGTTTCGAATTAGGGCAAAATATAAACAAATTCAAGCTCAGTGCTCACCAACACAAAGGAAATGTAAAATGAAACACGATTGCAGTTTGTTTAGCTTGAAGATTGAATAAGAAAAGAGGGCAATGAATACAAATATAATCATATCTATTATCTATTTATCTTCACCAATACTCACCACAGGAGCATTGGCTATCGACAAAGCGATGAAACCTGTTGTTATCTCTAACTATGATTTCTCGACCAACAATTCCTGATATGAACTTTATAGCACTATGACAATCCACACATATCCTAAGATTCTTGGTTATTCTTATAGGGACGCCCGGAGGCAGCGCGATGAGCCCAAAAGCAAGCGCGATCTTCTCACTGTGGTACCAAACCTCCGATTCCTTCTCTTCATCCTCTAAATCATACAGAGCCATTTTTGTATCGGCTACATATCCAACACCCTTCAAATCGTTCTTCAATTTCGTTAGCATTGCTTGTATCTCATCATTTCTACTGTGTGATGCATCTTTTGCTTGAAAAACATGAACAGCATTCTTCACAGATATCCAACTGCACCCTGCCCCTTTCTTGATCCCCACTTCCTTCATCTCCTCCCTCACCAGATTCGCCTCGTCCCACCTCCCTGCAGCAACAAGCATATTCGAGAGGATAACGTGATTCCCAGAATCTTGCGGATCAAGTTCGAATAAATTCTCAGCTGCAATTTTGCCAAGCTCTGGTTTTCCATGCATTTTACAGGCACCTAGTAGAGCTCCCCATATCGAAATAGTGGGTCTAACTCGCATTTGGTTTATGAGTTGATAAGCACGTTCCACCTGCCCGGCTCGCCCTAACATGTCAACAGCACACGCATAATGTTCTGCTCTAGGATCCACACCATACTTCTCCCTCATGGACTCGAAGATTTCCATCCCGGCCTTCACCATCCCGCCTCTACTGCAAGCACTCAACACGCACACGAAAGTTACATAGTTAGGCCGAAGCCCCTCAGTGTCCATGCGGTTGAGCATCTCCCCAAACAACTCCAGTGCCATGTCTGCACGCCCTTGATGAGCATATCCACCAATCAACGCGTTCCAACATATCAAATTTCTCCTAGGCATTTCGAAGAACACTCTCTCACAATCCTCAATACTTCCACATTTTCCGTACATGTCAACAAGAGCGCTCCCCACGAATATGTTGTCATCAATGCAAGCCTTCACTGCCAGGCCATGAATCACTCTCCCCGTTTCAAGTGCAGCCAAGCCTGCACACGCGCTGAGCACACTCGAAATCATGAAGTCCGTAGGCTCGACACCTGCCCTCCTTATCTTTAGAAACAAGTCACAAGCCATCTCTCCCATATCATTCTGCTCGTATACAGCCAACATAGAACCCCACGAAACATTATTACGCTCACTCATCTTCTCAAAGACTTTCTCCGATGAGCTAACTAAGCAAGACTTTCCATAAAAGTCGATCAGCCCGTTTGAGACGGAGACATCGGCCTCGTGCCCTCCTTTGATCAAATATCCATGCAACTGCTGCCCTTGCACCAAGAACCGGCCATCAGAACACGCATTCAAGAAAGCACAGAAAGAAATCGAATTTGGAGCAGCCTCACCATCGCGCAGAAGCTGCAGAAACTTACAAATCCCCTCCCGCGGCTTCCCATTTAGCACAGCATTCGAAATGCTCGCATTCCACGTGGCTATGTTTTTGTGCGGCATTTCATCGAACAGTTTGTCCGCATCACACAAAAACCCCGTCTTGCTGTACATGTCAAACGCACTGCAAGCGACAAACGCATCTCCGGTCAACATGAGCTTAACCGCGAGGCCGTGAAGCTGCTGCCCGAGAATAGGCGAATGCAGCGCCGCCGCCGCTTTGAACAAACAAGGGAAAGTGAAATCATTAGGCTGAAGGCATTCATGGCGCATGGTAGCGAAACAGGAGAGGGCAGAAGCGAAATGACCGTTCTGGACATCGCCGGCTATGAGGGAAGTCCAGGTGACGACGGAGCGGAAATGGGCCGGGGTTAGGGAAAGGACGGCGCGGGCCGAGTCGGGCCGGTCGAGCTTTGAGTACATGTGGATGAGATGGTTGGAAAGGAATGCCTCTAGAGCTATGCCGAGAGTTCTGATTATTCGGGCGTGGGCGGCCCGACCCAGACGAGGCGACTGAGCCGATACGGCGGATTCCACCAGCGACGCCAGCGATTTCGGGCTGAGGAATGACATTTCTTGTTAGGTTTTGTTATACCGCTGCTCATTTAATCTCCGATGGTTAGTACTTTAAGAAAAATATGAGTATTGGATGTGATCGTGGAGTTTGATATTTGCAGAGACAGGTAGCCGCCATTGATGTAAGACTCCACAGTTTCGAACGACGAAAACGGAGGGAAGCAAACTCACCTGACATGGGCTCTCTCCCTCTCTCTCTCTCTCTCTCTCTCAGCCCAATATATATTTTGTATTGTTGCTCATTGGACTAAAGGCTAAAGCCCAATTAACTACAAAAGCGCTGATCAAGTGCAACACGTTTTCTGAAAGGGAATCAAAATATAGCTCGATGAATCGAACGACAATGGCCTCTCCAAACTTTCAGTAGAAATGGCGGTTTCCTTGCTCCGAATACCCTTTTCTTCGCTGCGGATTACGCCGTTATTATCAAGCGTCCGCTTACGAAACTCCTACAGTTTCAAGCCCTTTAGAGTTACATCTTTCTGCTTGTCCACCTCCGCCGCCGCCGACGCCGGAGTCCAATCGTCGGAGACAGCGCAGAAATGGGAACCTATTCGCAAGAAGAAAGTGGTAATGCGCGTTGGTTACGTGGGGTCCAGTTACAGAGGTCTGTTCTTGCGACATGGATTTTTGCGTGTGTTTTAGTAATTCTTGTTTTTTTGTTCTTATATTTTTGTGATAAAAAAAAAAAAAAAATGTTCTTGTAGAACTCTCTGTTTCTGATTTTTGGGTTTGATGGGTTTTGTCATGATGTTGTGACAGGTTTGCAAATTCAGAGACATGATGAAGAAATATCCAGTGAGAAACTTTTCTCCTTGTTCCTTTTCTGATTTATTTGCTTCTTTTGTTGTTTCTCTTCTTTACTTGGTTATTAATCTGGGCCAGGATGATTTTTTATTTTCTTTATTGGTTTGAAAGTTGAGACTTCATAATTGAACAATTCAATGATACGGTGTTCATTTCTATTTTATGACTTCAAATGAAGATATTGAGTGAGGAATGTGTTGATGTTTTCTTGTATCAAGTGCAATTGAATGTGTGTCTCTCCCCAACATTGGGAAAATTGCTGTTAAGCAGGAGAGCTTTCACATACTCCAGCATGGATAATGAGCAGTGTTTAATCTGCCCATTGTCAATTTCTCTATCTTTTCACCCTCTCTCTTTCTGTTTCCAGAAAGGCGTTATCTTTGGTTGCTTGTTGGTCTCGATATGGAACAAATTCTCGCGTATTGACTTGTTTGATGGAGGTGTTCATTAGATGCCATGATTTTTTACTTGTTTTCTGCAATTGCGAGATATGATTGTTTGATACTGACACATTATGTTGAGTCTTATATGTCACTATATTGGCACAGAAAGGGACTCGTTGCATTTTGTTTGAAAAATAGCAACAAAATTTGATTTCATTCTAGTAGCAAGTTGGCATGAAGATATTATCATTTTTACGATTTCTCTGCTTCTCCAACAGCAGCAAAATTATCGACTGCATTGAATTTTGACA
Organism: Perilla frutescens; assembly: GCA_026008535.1. Taxonomy (NCBI): domain Eukaryota; kingdom Viridiplantae; phylum Streptophyta; class Magnoliopsida; order Lamiales; family Lamiaceae; genus Perilla; species Perilla frutescens. The sequence goes on along the minus strand of BRKX01000012.1, from coordinate 5,137,511 downwards.
TGCTCCATGATCTTGTTCTGTAGCCATTGAAGGTGAACTAGAAAAGGCTATTTTTGAAGCTGGTGGAATTAGAAATAGCAATTTTGGGGATTTGAACAAAATTAGCTGGGCAAGAAGTAGCCGGACTGATAAAGGGGTAAGCTACAAGTCACTATAGTAGGTTATTATTCTAAACTAGGTTTTCGGAACACGAATTTATACATTTAGCTCACCAGACTCTGTAACCTTCATTCATTCAGGTTCATTCATTGGCAACCATGATAGCTTTTAAGATGGAGATCCCAGACTTTGCCTGGAACAATGATCCGAATGGCTTTGCTCTTGCTAGATACGTTAATGCGTATCTTCCTGAAAACATAAGAGTGTTCAGCATTGTACCTTCACAAAGGTAGAGAGGCTTTTTTTTTTTTTTTTTTTTTTTGAGAGGCAAAGGTAGAGAGTTCTTGATAAGGGCGGTATCTTTGTTTTGTTCTAGTGTTATCCCCCCCCCCCCACCCAACAAACCCACCCACCCTGGTGCTGCAAGAGAGTGATTTTGTCAACTCTGCCTCCATTACTGCTCTTGGAGATTTATGCTTCCATTTTCTGTGTCTGTATAATAACTTCTTTTATATTCTGTTTTAGTTTCTTTGTATATTAGGATTATTTTTGCTTTCTGTTGTATTTCTTGGGATGCTATACAAATATGCTTTGTACTTCCACCCACCCTTATTTATTCTTCTACTACTATTGGATCTCTTCATGCATTGGAAATGGACATGTTTACTTTCCTTGGCAATTACCTTTTCTCAATCTTGAAATGTTACCTGACCTTATTTTCAGGAGTTTTGATGCCCGAAGGGAATGTAGCATCCGCAAGTATTCATATCTTCTTCCCACTGATGTTATTGGAGTAAAAGATAATTTCACATCTGATGAAATTGATTGTCATTTATCAGATTTCAATGATCTACTGAACACTTTTGAGGTATCTCTAATGCATACACAAGCTTTTTAATCCTTGTAAGTGTTTGGTTTTCTGCTCATAGGGTAATTTGTATATTCAGAAATACCACTTTATGCTTGGAGGCTGTAGAGAGACTGATTTCTTCATTGTAATTTTGTATTTCTGGAGCTCCTTAAATGTCATAATTGTTTAAAAAATGCTGTTCTATTTACTCACAAGATGAACCTTTTTCATGACTATATTCTGGAATTAAATGCAAACAAATGTGAACATGGATTATGAGCTATATACTTAGATTTTTGTGTGTACAAAATCTGAATCGCATAACTTTTTGGATTCTTTATTATCTTAAGAGAGAAATAGAAGCTCATGTTCATCAACTAGTTATGCCACTCTGTGTTGTTTCAGGGAGAACATCCATTTCACAATTATACGGTTCGATCTAAATACAGAAAAAATTCTCATCGTAGAAAGGGATCTGTATCAAAGGAAGCACAGTCATCCACAAAAAGTGAAGCTGAGTTGGAGGGAAGGGATGAAGAAGATATTAATGGAGTTGATGAATCCTCTGCTACAGATTCTGGGGAAAGGGAGCATAACTCTTTCATGTCCAGCTCGGAAAGGAATTCAGATGGAGTACTTGATGAAGATGGAGACAACTTGAAGGAACAAAAAAATCTCACCGAACCTGTACTTGCTCGGTGGTTAGATGAACCTGATGAGAATGACAGGCTTAATTCTTCACATTTTAGAAGGATTTTTCAGTGCTGTTGTGGGAAGTTGGAGCAGTTGTCCGGTGTAAATTACGTAGAAATCTCCATTTCTGGAGAGTCATTCATGCTGCATCAGGTAAGATTTTTTTCGTATTTTCATGTCCATGATTGTCTCTCTATGTTTTATTAAAACAATGTTCTGATGGTTATCTCCTTATGCATGTGCTTGCCTTGTTTTACCAAACAAAACCAGATACGCAAAATGGTAGGAACTGCTATTGCTGTAAAACGCGAGCTACTGCCAAGAGACCTATTGAAGTTATCGCTGGCCAAGTTCTCCAGGATCGTCGTACCTCTTGCTCCGTCTGAAGGTCTGTTTTTAAGGGGGAATAATTTCGTTATCAGAAACAGACCTGGCAATCTAACGAGGCCAGAAATGATGGCATTGGTCGAATCAGAGGAGATCCTCAAGTCGGTTGATGATTTCTATCGTTCAGTGATGTTGCCTGAGCTATCTAAGTTTTTAGACCCTTCAAACTCCCCGTGGAAGGAGTGGATACCAACATTAGATGCAAACACCGGCATCCCTGAATCCCAACTAGACGACGTAAGAACTGCTTGGAAATTGTGGAACGAGAAGTTTGAGAGTCGAAAGAAAGATGGAGGTCTAACTGCCTAAGGTATGCCAAAAATGTTTCTTGAATTTGTCATGATCCATTTTCACCATCTAGTTGATGATTAAGCTAATTCCTGTGCATCACAGCTTCTTCATATGTATTTTCTTTCCAATTCTTGTATGGTTACTCAGATGAGAGCAGCATGCGTAGTGCGTACCCTCAGCTTATACCGACAGCAAGCCTTCTTTGTGGCTCGCTTCTGGTACAGCCCGGGCCAATTTACCCCGTGGTGGTACCAGAAACCGACCTCCACGGTAGCTACATCGACGGTGAGACTTGTTGGTGAGGAAGGTTTTGAATGGTGGAGAAGTTCTTGAGAGAGCAGCATTATGCATTGATGGTGACAAAGTGAGCAGTAGCCAATACAAACTGCAGTATTCGATTTGGGCGGGAATTTTTTTATTTTATTTTTTATAATAGTAGGATATTTCATATGAGTTCTTGGGGACGATCAACGGTGCTGATCGAGTCGTTGCCCGATTGGGTGGGTCCCGCAGTCAAGCTCCCTTCTGCCTTCACGAATGCATGAATAGTGTGTATATTTGTCGCAAATTTAATGGATTTTTAAAGATTTCTAGACAATTTTTGCATACACGTCATAAATAACTTGGATAAGCAACTCGTATATGAAGACAATTTTAGATGTCGATTTTTGGGCAAATCCTTGATTGTGCCGTGCTGCAAGTGCAACAAGCCAACAAGCAATAATCTAATGAGTGGTTTTTAAATAATCGATCATGACTAATATTTACATAAATGGTGACAATTTTCGTTAACTCTTGGCCTAAATATTGCCACATCATTCTAATCATGATCCAGGGACGGATCTTCAAGTCTGTTTCATAATCTTAATTAATGGTCTAGATTCATTAATCCAGTTTGGATTTTTTTTTTTTTTTTTCATATGAGAATGTGTTTTAACTTGAATTGATCTGTAATCAATTCGAAATTGAATGAACTTTGATTAATCGACATATCACATATAAACATAATAATATTTTTTTAAGGTTCAGAATATGGTAAGTTTGAAAGAAAAAAAATGCTGAACTGGCCAAAAGAATACATTATAACAAGTTTAAATGTCACTTTCACGTTAATTTCATTACTTAGTATGTTCAAGTTGAATTAAAATTGTAAACATTATACAACAATTAGATGTAGTTAATGTTGATTTATTATGTTAATCAATCCAAACAAATCTATACGTGCGCATATTACAATTATATATATTTACAGTTTTTCCAATCCAATATTTTTATTTTTATTTTGCATTTTCTTACGGCAATCACGACTTATCAACACTAGTGATGAAGTAAAATATAAAATTTAAAATCGAAAAAACTATTATATATATTAAAGAATGAAACAATTCTATTTACGTACATGCAATTTCTTGGTCTTTACATGAAGCATCAAAGCTAGCAAACTCCCCAAAACACACAAACCACCCCATATCAAAAGGGTGGTTTGGTAGCATTTCTGGCCTACGCAATTCTCCTCTCCTCCAACTCTCCCTTTCTTGTAGAGCAACGCTGCTAAATCCCCAAATATGAAAGATCCAATCGGTATATTCGAGATCAAAATATTGTGATTCACCCCGAAATTCGTCGTCCCAAACAGCTCCGACGTCATCGACACGGATATCGAGGTAACCGCGCCACTGCAAATTCCTATAACGGCCGTGCTGACGTACAGTGCAAAGTCTCGTTTGCTCATCACTAGTAGAAAAAACGCTCCGCACATTGGGGCCGTCAACGCCCCCATCGCCGTCGCCCTTGAAACCGCATACTTTGATCTGAAACACGACATGACAATGTGTGAATTAAAAATTAATGATTATAATAACTACTCGATCCCGACTCGTATACCATTAACGGAAACAGTGATGAGTAATATGAATAAAATCAAATAAATATATGTGGTGACTGGTGAGTGAGTATATTCCAATATTAGACGGACCGCACAACTAATGATTGACTTTTCACTCAAACTATAGCTTATTAGCTGGTGCAGCCGTGCAGGCCCATCAATTACGAGGTGGGAACTCAAATGTCCTATGTTACGTTTCCCAATTAAGTTACCTAAATCGACTCAAATACTTTTTTGTTGTTGTTACAATTTAGAATTTAATTTATTGAAATTCGTTAATAGACCTTAATTTGCGTATCAACTATCAAGGTGGCCATCATGCAATTAAAATACGATATGAAATAAAGGTGTTTTGCTATTATATATGATAGCCTATTATTGAGACTTGAGAGCTAGGTAGTGGATTAATGAAAAAACTTAACCAAATAAGTTGGCTCCATAAATTCGTCAACTAACATCTTTCTACCTATGGGTTTTGCATTAAATTTATCCAACAGCTTGGTGGATCACAGACATCACCGAGCTATACATGTTACTGTACGTGTGATATATATAGAGATAATATAAAAATGTTAATTAAAAATGCTTTTCATTTATTTAATATAAACAAATTAACTGCAATTTTACATTGCATCTTCCTAGCTATATATACAACATACTGCATATATATGCATTTAACATATACAAATATTTACACACCTACCCACACAACAGTGCATAAAATATTTTCGTAAGGGCACACGTACGTTATAAAATTAAGGTCAATTAAAAGCATAATCTATATTTTGACTCATATATATTAACAAACTAATTATACGATGTTAAATACAATGGTAACTGCAACGAGGAAACTAAGTGCATTTATTGCGATTAATGTTTATACTTAGCTTTTTGAGTTTTTAATTAATACTAATTTATAATTATGGTTGATTATTTCATAATTATAATTTAATTATAATTTTGTTCATTCGCTTGTTTATAAAATTAAATGGTATTATTTATGTCGTGTATATATATATATATATATTCAATTTTTATGTTATAATTAATAAATATAATTAAAATTATAAATTAATAGTAAAATACGGCATGAAACGTAAAGAAGTGCGTTGGGAAATTGGAAGCCACCAACACACACTTAATTTGCATGGAGGAGAGAGAGAGAGAGAGAGAGAGAGAGAGAGAGAGAGAGAGTTACTTGGAGAAGAAATAGTCGAGGAGAGATGGCAGCAAGCGACCGAAGAAACTGAAAGCAGAAGACAATGAAACCAACGAGGAAATCCTCAAACAGCCTCTGGATTCAGCAATCTGTCCCAGATTATTCAAGTACACCAATCCAAGAGTTGCACCAAACAAATACACCATAAAATACACCCAAAATTCAATTCTTCTCAGCATCATCAATGGCGTTATTTCCTCCCCCACTCCATCACCACTCCCCCAACTTTCTCTCTCCTCCACCGCCCGCTTCAAGCTCTCTTCATCGTGCACAACAATCCAGCACTTCTGCTGCACCACCTCCCCTATCTCCTCCGCCGCCGGCGTCACCAACGGCATCACCAGAAACACTATTATTCCCACGAGAACCACTGCCGCCGGAAGAACCCTCGGAATCAAACTGGTGGTCACGGCGAAACACCCCGTCACCACCGTGATCACGAACAGTGTGATAAACCCCGCCACCAGATTTCTTGATTTCCCGACGTTGGCGTCTCTCGTCAGCGGCGCTGCGGCGACGCAGACGAGGAGCGGCAAGACGGAGTTCAGGAGCAGAAACTTTTTAGCTCTCTCCGCCGGCGAAGATGGGCCGGCAACTTCGACTACGGTCGTGTAAATCATCGCGCTCAATCCGACGTAGCTGGTCGAAATCCCGACAGCAATCTGTCGATCGAAAGGGAAGTTTCGGATGGCGAGGATGTAAGAGACGGTGTTGATCCAGCAAATGCTGTTCCCTGCAAGAACTGTGAGAGAGAAAACGTGCCAGTATGAGAGAGAGTGGATTCGGTCGGTGAGGAACAGGAACTGTACGCCATAGCCGGTGGCTCCGAGCACAGAGCCGATGAGGAGGACGAGCCAGAGCGGGAGGCGGGAGGCGGCGACGCCGGAAACCCAGCCGAGGAGCTTGCCGGCGTCGGAGGCGAAAGCGAGGTTGTTGAGCTGCAATTGTGATATGGAAAGAATCCGTTTGAGCTCCGACGAGTAGGCCGGAAAATTGGAGTTGGTGCCGTTGATGGATTGGAGCCAGATGGCGGCGACGAGGCCGAGCCAATGGAGAGACATTGATGGACACCTAGCTGCAGAAAACTCAACTACTTGTAAAGTGTTTGATGTGATCAAATGGGAATTTTTGGTTTATTGAAATCATGAATTTTATGGATTTTAATTTGATGAATAATAATACTATGGGCTGATATGAATGGAGAAATGCCAAAGAAACAATAACATTGTGATTTCATGTTTATTGTGCTTGAGAATATTATCTTGGGATTTTTTCTTATTATTTTTTTGTTTCTTGTACGAGTCAAACTAGTCAAGATTTTTACTGTCAATTCTCAATTAGTCGGAGATTCTTCTTTGTATAATAAATTAAAATAGAAAAACAAGACCTTTTTTTTTCTTTTTGTTTTTTGAGTTTCCAATCTCCACTTGCTTAATTGAGTGAGGAATATGCATTGACGACTTTGTTTTACTAGAGACATTGTTTTAGCTAAGTGGAAATAAAATCATTTTCCGTATTTAAATAGATTTCAGAATCATTTTCTCCTTGTTTTAGCGGAGTGCAAATAAAATCATTTTCCTTCGAAACCTCTTAAATAGAAATAGAGAAACGAATAATTAAAAAGATTGTTAGAATCACTTTTTTAGTTTTTCCTATAAGGATCATCTAGAAAGCTATTCATTACATTTGTATTCGAATAAAAAGACTAATGTTGGTTTTATGACTATATATACCTTTATTCATATACCCCTAAACTACAAACTTGCATGTTATGAAGTATATATGATCCTCTTTTCCAATGCATTTTGGTTAAGGATGGAATTTACTCGGTACAAACTCTAATATAATTAAATAATTAGATAGTTTGGCGGTATAGAAATACATCATGCATGTAGTCTAATTTTTCCACCATATATTTTGATTGATTAAATAATTTTAATTTTTTTAGATCGTATAATTATTCGAATACTCAATATTAGTGTTATGTACTGTCAATCAAATTAACCTAATCTATCACTCAAAGTAAACACCATCAATAAAATAGGAGATTGAAATTTTTGAAATGAGTTTACCTACTTTTAAACCACCGTCAAAATTATTTGCTTGGGGGATTTTTATTTTTATTTTTTTAAGAGAGAGATGGGACAACGTGATGTTCGGAACTTGAGTAATTTATAAGTATAGGAATTGGGTGTAATGAAAAAAAAAACAAAATTCACCGATTGAAGACTTACGATGAGTTAGTTAGGAGGGAGAACTTCTTTTGTTTTTTGTAGTTATGACCTCACAGTTATAATTTTCTTATCTGTTTTTTTATTATTATTAATGTTGTGGTTGTGAACCTACATTAAAAAAGAAAAAAAGAAAAAAAAAAAAAAAAAAAGCCTACCGCTCCCAAGCTCTACATCCGCCATTAATATTCCTTGCTAGTTCCTACAAAAAAACCAGTCTAGCTTCTAGTTCTAATTTTTGGTGTCTAATTTCATCTAAATAAATTTTATAACATGATATTAATTATCAGCTAGGTACATCGACAAAGTAAAACACGATATAATATTTTAAAAAATAAAATAAACCCTATGATCAATATAGTGAAGTGAAGAATCACCTTTCGTTGTCTTGAATTAATTTTGTTGAACTTGATGACTCGAGTTCGCTGAATTTATAACTTATTTGTAATTCTTTGTTTTGAATGCAAAAAATAAAATATGCCTTCCACCTATATAAGAATGGTATTTAACTATTTATCAATATTGAAATAATTATGGACTTTATTTTGATTTGGTTTGCTCTAAATACCGTGGTAAGTCAATTTAAGTTTGCCTTACAAATCAGTTTTACACATGGTAATGTCTTGTTTTATTTTTGAAACCAAGTAATTTTGACTAATTGCCAAACAAACTAATTATTAACCTTATTTAACTTTTAGATCCGATAATAGGTACAAAGTTTTATTTATAGTATTTGTGTTTGTACATATATGCGTATATTTACACAAATCTAAGACTAATTAATTTTCTGCAAATCTAACTGTGATGGTTTTTTTGTGGCAATTATTACCATCCTTTACCATAAATAAATGAGTTAATTTTGTGCACAATGGGACAAACTTTATTTATTTATTTACTTTGAGCAATGGGACAAACTTTATTGTTTATGGTTGTAGGCATTGAATTGAATCCGGGACGTTATTGGCATAAAGGACACATATTCTTTGGCATTAAGCCATTAATTCACATAAAATATGATTATTATTTTTACATAAAATATGATGGTTAATACCATATTCTATTCGCAAGTTATAATAGTATTTTAGTTCGATCGCAACTTTCTCAAAATTATAATTTATATATTTTTTTATTGTAAATTCTACTCCATGTACAACCTAATTTCGATAATTATTATGTGATGTGGCTTGCTCGAAGCTTACATGTTATTTTTGCAAATAAAAAAATATAATGAAAATGCCATATTTCCATGCATGCGTGACTTTATAAATGAGTTTGTTTCAAAAAATGCTAGGATAAGTATATTTAAATAATATTTTGTAGTTTGCATTTCGTACATGATATTGTTTAAAATATTTTTCTTTTGTTTCATATTTGTTCAAATATCAGTGAGCGATCACGAGTCACATGATTTTAAAATTTTAAAAAATGCAAACTTTTAATGATTTGAACATAGCAAACAAATATTTTATAGACGCATTTTATAGGGTAAATTATACTTTGATACATACATTTTGGACACTTTTTAAAAAATGACTAACATTTTCAAAATTAACAAAAAAACCTACTTTTTCAAAATAATTACAAATCTAACATTTAACAAGTTTACGGCCATAAAATCGCATTTAGTTGATTGTATTTTAATATTCCTATTTTCTCAGTCACGTGGAAAAAATCATCCAATCAAGAAATATTACATTAAAATCACTTACAAACGATTTTCGGGTCGTAAAATTAATTAAATGTTAGATTTGTAAAAAATTGAAAATATAGGTACAATTTTGTTTATTTTATAAAAAAATGCGTTATTTTTTAAAAAGTACTCAAAATATTGGTATCAAAATGTAACTTACCCCATTTTATATGTATTTTTAAATTTTAATTTTAATAAATTAGAGGCACCATTTTTAGTGCTTGCACGGGACTTTCAAAATCTCAGGCCGGCCTGATAACAGATGTAAAAAATATTATTAACGGATCTAGCAATATTTTGAGCAAATGTATATATATTGATTATATGTACATTGATAGAAAGACGAAAACTATTATGTTTATATTAATGAAATTTATGTGAAGAACTAAAATGGGCCCTTTTTCATATTAGAAAATCCAGCAACAACGAATGGCACGTGGAGGTCGAGTGAAACTATGCAGGCATTAAGTAAATTTCAAAATTATTGTCAAGTTCTCCCGCAAATAATCGGAAATTAAACTCGGGAAACCCTAAACCCTAAGTTCCAAATTTGATCGAATCCGTCAACAATGGCGGAGAGCTCCACCGCTCCGCCCGGTGCCGATAAGCCGGTGATTGTTAGGGTTAAGCGAAAAGCTTCTCAGTCGGCGCTCGATGCTTTTTGTAAATTCTGGCGTTCCGAATTTGTTTGTTTATTTTTTTTTTCTCTGGATGCAAATCATCTTGGATTTTGAGCTTTTTGTTCTCACTCAGGGCTGGAAATCAATGAGGGGCCATTAAAGCGGCCGTTGATCGACTTTGGGAAGCTATCAATAACGGATGCTTCTTCAAGTAAAGGTATGATAAATCTTGTATTTAGTTTTGGTTAACTGTTTTCCATTTATAGTTACGTTTACCTTTTTATTTTACTTTTCGCTTCCTTTTTTCCGTGAATTGTCGTATCAAAGAAATGAAATAGCTTGGAATTTCAAAATTTGGAGTTTTTGGATATTTTTAAATTGCTTAAATATTTGCTAATGGTGCCTCTGACATGTTATAGTTGAGGAATTTAAGACGCAGAAAATCCTGGTACGGCATGTGGAGACAGTTACTAGCTCCAAGGATACATTTGATGTGCTGCGATCTGTTGTGGTCAGTAATTCTGTTTTCTATTAAGTACAAAAGCATTTTCTGGGTGGTCAGGTTGTAACTATAGAAATTACTGTTGTCATCTTAATTATATGCTGCCACTTCTCTTTGATCGGTGTTTAAGATAACTAGATCATTGTAACAGATTGTTTGAATTATCTTTCATGACTGGCAATAGCTTTTAGTGATTCGATAATTTTATCATATGTTTGCCAGCCTAATTCATCTGGTGAGTTGAAACCCGAAGAGAAAATTGAAGAAAGAAGACGGAGTTTGAAGACTGTGGATGTGAGTTCTCCCTAACTTTTCTCTCCTTCCAACTCCAATAGCCTTGCATGCATGCCTAGACAAGTTCTTTCGCTAGTACTTCTGCTACCTATTTGCGGTTGCCAAGAATGAAATCCTTCTCATAGTTTAACTTAGTTGTTCCAGGGTATATCCCTGCTCTTGCTGTTATTCTTTTCACGACTTAACAGAATGAGTTACATAAATACCAAGTTGCTACTGTACTTTTGAGACATTGATAAAACATGATTATTTGGTGTTACATTTTTGGTTGCTCATACTGAGACTTGCTTTTCAATACCTGTATTGGATTTCATAAAAAGTTTCTGATCATTGGTCACAATGTAATGTTTTCAGAAACAAGATCAGCTATTGGTCAAAGCAAGACAGGCGCAAGAGGTACAGTGCATTTTAGGTTTGCATTACATACTTTTGTAACTGTTATTATTGTGTTAGTCGTTAGCCCCAATACCTCTAAGTAAAAACTGGTGAGCCTCCATTCCTGTGCATGTACCTGGCTACTTGCAAGGTTGCTTATGCAGTTTGTCAACTCTGTTGATGACCTACTCTTTTCTCCTACCATAAAAGGTCATTGTGGCCTACCTGTGGCATATTGATCCACTTCAATAGTTCTAATTTCGCCTTGACCATTATCCATGTGGATCCTTTCTCTTATTGTATTAGGTTAGCAAGGGTTAGCTTCATATAATCTTTAGTCTCTTATTGCACATTATGGAGGTTAGGTAATGTTCTTTTAATGCATTAACCTATTAATTTCAATCCTTAAGGTTTTATCAAGATATGCTCGTTTTGAGCAAATATGGAGAAGCAGAAAGGAGAAGATAGTAGCTCCAGAGGATGAAGCGATATATGATATGTGCAGACTCTATGATGTTGTTAGGGTTGATGTTGAGGAGCCCGCCGTTGAGGTGAAAAATCAGAAGTAGGACACTTTCATAAGTGATGATATTGCATCATTACTTAAGCTATGACGTGTTCATTCTGATATCCAAAATCTTCAACCCAGGGATGCAGATATGGATGACTGCAAGATGATGGCTGATTTCTTGCCTCTCCTGAGAGAAGTTTTGCCAACTGCTGCTGAGGAGATTGAACACGATATTCATGGCGTTGTGTCCAAACAAGGTCTGGATCCATAATTTTTTTCCTAGTGGATGTGGTGTTTGCACATCTAGGGGTGTTCCTCCTCCCCTGGGAGGGGGCGTCTCTGGAAAAGTTCCTAATTCTATATACTTATTATTACTTAAATATCAAATTTTATTGTCAATTGTTGATTTTCTATTAATTTTGGCACCCTCCCCAATATACTGACTCAAGCTCCGCCCCTGTGCACATCAATGCTTTTGTTTCATGTGTTCCTGGAGTTTATTTTGTTGGTTTACTCTCCCATTTGTTGCAAATTGTTATATCCAAAAGGAGAAGAATCAGATAGTTTTTTGTTAATCTTGTGTTCTTTCTCTTTCATTACTATCATTTATCCTGTAGTTGCTCGTGTGATATGAGATTTTTTATGGTTAATAATCTGCTACTGTTAATTTGGCATCTTCAGATGGTTATGTTTATGACGTCTATGCTGTTGAGAAGGATGTCAATAAGATGGAGGCTGGTTCTACAAGCCATTTTCCTTTGTAAGGCTATCTTTTACATTGTTTGATTGTGGTATTACTACTAAAGATTCACTTTTTGTAATCTTAATAATCTGAATCAGGGTTCAAGTTGACGACGATGAAGAGTTTTATGATGGCCCAGATGATTCAGAATACGAGACTGATGATTCTAATGGTACTCTCTGACTCTCTCTCTCTCCCCCTTCCATCCTCTCTTTGTTTGTGTGTGTGTGTGAATAATGTGAACAACCACTCATGCATAGAACCTTAACAACATATTTTGGAATCTCAGCGGAAAACAATCCCCTGAATGATTATCCTGATGAAGAGGAAGATGATGATGATGAAGATGAAGCCACAAGCAGATCATCTGATGAAAACTCAGAGGATGAAAGTACAACTTCTGGAAACGAATCGGAAGAGCTCAAAAGTGGAAGTCAAGTATCCTATGAGTACGAGGGCTCGGAGCTGTACGAGTGGTCTGACTATGGTGATCAAACCCTAGAAGATAGTGATGGAGATGAGGAATCATATTAGTGAGGAAGCGTGGTGTGCCTTGTGCCTCTTCACTTCACTTGTGAATACTAAACTTCTAAACACTCGGTGCAAATTTCCCTGTTGAGTCCATTGCTGGTTTCTTAGCAGTGTATTTTTGTACTAGACACTGGTGTTTTGAGATGTTTGAAGACCCTTGTTATTGGTTAATTGGTGTATCACTTACCTAACAGTCATTGCATGAGTTTTAAATGACATTATCAATATGCACGGTTCTAGATAGTTCTAGATAGTTCGGGCTGTAGCGATGGAAAACTATTTTGACTACGTAGGCAGTGGAAGTGCAGAGTCTTGTATTTGTGCTAGCATGCTGGGTGACTAGGTGAAGTTCCCATACCGTATTCTTAAAATTTAATTGCGGTCATTTTAATAAATTTTGTTGAAAATTTTCGAGTGGTGAAATAATGGTTTTATTTGATTGAAAATGACATCTTAGTGTCACAGGTTATATTTAATTTTGTGATTAGCCAAATAATTATGAGTTGAATATACTGTCTCATTAATTTCACTTCCCTATATAAGATTTAGTTTTGTCAAGTTCGGTCGCATAGGTGATAGGAGTAGGACATTACATCACATGTCACACTTTTGGGAGGTCTTACAGATGGCAATAGATTCCGGGTATAAATAAATTCAGAATTTATTTCTCTAATTAAAGTTCAAGACCGTAATTTTGTCAATCAAGACATAAAATAAAACATAACTAACTACTGGTTAAGTTTGAGAAAATGAATCAATACACAAATACTCAGGAATCAATCCCAACCAAAATTCTCACGTCTCATAGGTGGCCGAATAATGTCAATATCACATTGAGATATCATGAGCTGATTTATTTAGAATTTATGTTAGAGTTTGTTTGATTAGCTGTTGAGTCAAGATCAAACAAACTTTGATCGAATCAAATACGAATCGACCTCGAATAATCGAGTTTAAGCCTTAAGTGAGCTTTTAAAAATAAAAAAGTCAAATATTAAGTTATTTGGTCTGACTCATAGTCCTACAGGCTATATGTATGGAACAGATTCTAAGATTATATAAAAGTAAAAAAATCCTGAGAATGTAAACTTGATTTGACTGAGAGCGTGTGGAAAAAAAGTGCAACTTTGAATCTTTTTATCAATAATAATTATTCATCGTTCCCAGTTGGATAAAACCTGGTTTTCTATACCTCTTGTACATTTTCCCTCCACTGTATACGCGTACTTTTTCTGTCAAAAAAAATAATAAACAAAGAAAAGAAGAGAAATCTCTTCATAAAATTCCCATTCCATCATTTTTTTATTGCTTAATTTCATCGTCAATGATTTGATGGAGGATAACTCCACAGTCCCATTTGATCAGTTCAAACTCTCGTCCAATTCCCAAATCCCATTCGATCTTTTTGTGTCCAAGAAATATAAGGGCATAGGGATTCGAGGGTTCGTCAGATTCACCGATTCTGCCAGAAATTTGGTGTACACAGTGCAGAAATCGTCGTACAAATCAGCTACTCGTGATCAAGATTGTGTGAAGCAGCTTCTGGATTCGTCTGGAAATGCCCTTTTCTCGATTACCCGAGTTAACGTGAGTTGTTTCTCTCCGATCGTCGTATTGCTTTACTGCCTTTGCGTTTTGGTTGGGAGTATTGATGTGGTGGAGTTTTAGTTCATATTATAAGTAGATAAGTTGAAGTATGTGCAGCTTCAGTTTTGTGCTCTGTAATGTTGTTGATATCTGGGCTTTTCTTTTGTTAGACTTCCAAAAATACGTGCAATTTCAAGCAGTTGAGTGCCATTGAAAGGGGATTGTGTTGGTGAGAATTTGAGTTCCTTTTGTTACTCGGCTAAGCTTTATGCATATGTGGATTGTGTTGGTGGAAATGTCATGACATCCAAGTATCTTGCGTCATGAATTGGAATCAGGGGGATTTTAGAGGCATTTAACTCAAGAGAATTGAGATATATACTGGAGCTACAAAAATTAAAACTTCTGAAAATTTTGTGCTTATGTGTATGATCATGCATCATTCATGCTTTGTGGCTTTGTGTATTGTTCAACGAGAGTTAAAATGAATTTGTTTTATGTTCTGCTCGGTTATTTTTCTGTCAATCTGTTCAGTATCTTGGTTGTTTCATTCGGAATATTGTTCTTCCTGTAGAAAAGATCATGGCACGGTTTTAAGGGAAATGAAGAGAAGGTGATATTCACTGCGGACAAGACAGTAGATGAATTCAGTAGAACTGAGTTTACAGTAATACTTGTTGACGAAAACAATGAAGATGCAAAGACTGAGTTAAGTATGAAAGGCAGCCCTTACAAGCGATCTTGCACCATCTACAAGGGCGATTCAATTGTAGCTCAGGTATTTCAAAATCACTCAATGCCATAACTTTACCTTGTAGTCATGCTTCAAGAATCAAGTGAAACAAGAGATGCATGCATGTCGTTGTATTTACATCACAATTACCTGCAGTTATACCAGTCCTTTTGCTCTTTCTGCGATGTTCACCCTCTTTCTACTGGAAATTCTCTATATAGAAATGTATTTTGCTGCTGTAGTGATTGAAAATCAGAACTTCCTTCTTTTCTGAAGTTGTTTTCTTTAAAGCCAGTATTTCTCATGATGGTGCCACAACATTTGTTCTGAACAAAAACACAATAAGAACAAGAAGGGAACACGAAAATCATTATTCTTATGCTGCTCTCTTTCAACTCTTCTTGTATGGAAACTTGAATTAGACTGCGCATATGTGCACAGAAATGGTTTAGAAACAGAATGCTGGTGTAGTATTCTCTCTTACTTTCGTGGTCGGCTCTAGTTTTGACTGTGAACACTTCTCTTCATGTTCGTGCAGACTAGCCTCATGTACAAGCTTGGAATTGGGACAATCTTCATCCCTAGAAACCGGTTTCGTGTAACAATTTTTCCTGGATTTGCAGATCATAGTTTAGTTGCTTGTCTCATTGCTATATACTTCGATGGGAGAAAGCTTTGGATATGATCTGATTTAGTTCTACTTCTGTTTTTCTTTTTTTCTTTTTTGGGAGAACTCATATTCAACCACTGATTTTATGAAATGTTCATTCTTAACAAGAAGTTGAGATGGAATAATGCTTCTTTGCTTCTCAATTAAATACACATTGGTCATGGCATGTTTTATCGCTTGCTAAGAAATTAACTACTTAGCTACGTTTCTGCATTGCAAAATGGTGTTTCATCTCTTAACCGGACACTATTGATGCACACAACTTATATATTATTTTGATAGAATGACATGCATTGATAGTGTTAGAAACAATAGAAGCTCAAAGTGGTATAATTTGGCGAATATATAAAATCAAAACCAAAAATTCTTTAATGGAGTTTTTCAATATCTTTTAAATATTAAAAATAATGCAGAAATATGTTCTTCTTGAATTTTGATTTTGCGCCGTGTTGTAATTTGTTTTTAAACTGTACATTATGTTATAATTTAATCCAATCATAGATAGAACGAGACTTTGATTATTTAAAAAAAAACCCCGTAAAATTTCGATAAGATGAAAAGAGGGAGTCGTGCCGATATTAATGTCCAGGTGCAATGCATTTTTCAGAAACATCCAAATAAATCATCACCCCTCTAATTTTTATTACAAACGTTTAAATTTCAATTCTAAAAAAAAATAAAAATCTGAGCCATGGTCGAGTTGGACTCTGGTTTCATCCAATCCATCGAGCACAGGCCTAAACCTCACTCCATCGAAGCTCAAAACATCCCGTTGATCGATCTTTCGCCTCTCAATTCCGCGGCGGACTCCGCCTCCTTGTCAGCTCTAGCGGCAGAGATAGGCGGCGCGTGCCGGGACTGGGGATTTTTTCAGGTGATCAATCATGGGGTGTCGCCGGAATGCCGCGAAAAGGTGGAATCGGCTTCGAGAAAGTTCTTCGGTCTGCCGGAAACGGAGAAGAAGGCTGTGTGCAGAGATGCGGCGAATCCGTTTGGATATTACGACAGCGAGCATACCAAAAATGTTAGAGATTGGAAGGAGGTTTTTGATTTCGCCGTAGAGAATCCGATCGTTTTCCCGGTTTGGAATGAGCGTGGTGATCTTGAGCTCAAGGAATTGTTCAATAAGTGGCCTCAGAGTTTTCCTCAACTCAGGTTTGTGTTTCTTTCTCTATAATTTTTGTGAGTTTGTGTGTTTTTTTGTTGTTGCGTTTTGATTTTGTGTAATGTGTCGAGTTCTTGCATGGATTGTTTGCATGAAAATTCATCGATTTTTATATCAAAATTCTGCTTTAATGATCAAGGGAAACTGAATCTTCTTGCCCTTTTGGGGAGATTCGAGTTTTTTTTTTTTTTTTTCTATTATTCAAATATTGATCACATATTATGTGTGTGGGAATAGATTGTTAAACAAAAATTTTGTGAGTTGATGTGTTTGTTGTGGTATTTTGATTTGTGTAATGCGTTGAATTTCTGCATGGATAGTTTGCATGAGAATTCATGTGGAAAGGTCGCAAATTAGAAAAGATTTTTATTTAAAACTCTGATTCAAAAACATCCGTTGAAAGTAAAATATTGTAGTTTTTTTTTTTTTCAATTCAAACATTGGTAGCAGATTATATGAGTGGGAAGATGATCACATGTTGAATTGTTCATCAACGATCATAGAGGGTCGCTTTGGACCTTTGGTAATGGATGGAAGTTGTAGTATTTGTTAGAAAAGGAAAATGATACGGGCATGAATGTCAAGTAGTTATTAGTAGAATCTGTTATACCAATGAAGTGCATTTGATTGAACATGATGTTTCAGGGAGGCTTGTGAGGAGCACGTTGCAGAAATGGAGAAACTAGTCTTCAAGCTACTCGAGCTCGTTGCATTGAGCTTAGGGCTACCTGAAGATCGTTTCAACACCTTCTTCAACAACCAAACAACCCGAGTGAGGCTCAACCACTACCCGCCCTGCCCTGCTCCTCACCTGGCTCTTGGTCTAGGTCGACACAAGGACACCGGTGTCTTGACCATCCTAGCTCAGGACGACGTTCCTGGGCTAGAGGTGAAGAGAAAAACCGATGGAGAATGGATTCTTGTGAAGCCTACACCGGGTGCTTATATCATCAACGTAGGTGATATACTTCAGGTAAATTACAATATATATATATATATACTGTATATCAAAGGATTCTTGACTAGATGAATTCTCTTCAGCGTATGGATCGTGATGTATATCAATCAATGTCTATGACTAATTGACTGTGTAGGTTTGGAGCAACGACGAGTATGAAAGCGTAGAGCACAGAGTGGTAGTGAATGGTGAGAAGGAAAGATTTTCAATTCCTTATTTCTTGTATCCTGCACATTATACATTTGTGGAGCCTTTGCATGAGCTGATCAGTGAGCAAAACCCTGCCAAGTTCAAGGGATATAACTGGGGAGAATTCCGAGCTACGCGAAATCGCGGTAATTTTAAGAGACTTGATGTTGAGAACATCCAAATATCTCATTTCAGGATTTCAACTCATACTTCTGACTCCTAATATCATTTGTAACAGAGGAGAGGATCTTGCGGTTGTTCTGGTGTTTCAAACAAGTCTATGTTTGTGTGTGTGTGTCACTGTTGTATATCAAGTTTACAAACAATAAAGCTATGAGTATATTGAAGATTTTATCATCTGTTTCTAAAAAAATAATTACAGTTCACAGATGAGGATGGATGATTTAAGTTACACATACGCACACTTAGCAGAACATCATAATATTTAATTTTTATTATATTTTTTCCAATTACAACACTAATATATTTATTGGTAATATAAATATCAAGGTATGAATATTTACTACCAAATATTTAATTTTTATTATATTTTTTTCCAATTTCAACTTTTTTTTTTATCCAATTGGATCATTGAATTTTTAAAAATAGCTTTAGACCGAGTGTTGTCCCTCCAAATCATTTGAAGTTGGCACCTCCAAGTGACCAAATGCTGACGGAGGAACGAAGGATGAAGTCGAAGAATTCGACTTAACAAGGCTCCAGAAGATAGTTCACTGATTTGACCATAAATAGGTGTCAAAATCTTGACTTAAAGTTCATTGAAATTCAACTTGTGCAAAATTTTCCAACTAATTTTCGACCATCCCCGACTATGATATCGAGTAATATAGATACCCTTAAAAAAAATCTCAATAAGCTTTCCAACGGAATCTTTAGTTTGTCTGTTAGACATTGGACGGCTGAGAAATTGATCGAAGAAGTTTCGGTTGCCAGAGTTAGATGATGCCCATGAATTTCAACCAATTTTAAGTCGAAATTTCAATATCAATTCAACGTTGAATCTCAAAATTGATATAGAAATTTTGAAGACTAAAAATAATAGACGTTTCTAAAGTGAACTCAATTCGGTCTTCCGCCAATTGATAACAGAGTAATTAAGTTGTGAAGGTGCGGTGACGAATTAAAATGATTCGGAGAGGGGGCATTCTCCCACGAGACAGTTTCCCTTTTTTTTTCACTTTTTATTTTCTATTTGTTTTTTTCCTCAAAAATATATATTTTAAAATAGAATCAATGAACTCTAAAATTAAAATAAATTAATTTATTTTTTTTATTTGACGATTTGCACAATGTACTCGCTCGACGCTAATGCATGACTTGTGCGCTACGGACCGGGCCGGGAGAAAAAACTAGACTCAGAAAAATTTCAGCCCGGCCCAGTCCGAAATAGAGAGGCCCGAGCGGGCCAGTCGGGCCAATTTTTTACCGTCGATATCGGGCAATTCGAAGTGCCAGCCTTAGCCGCACTTGATAATTATTTTTTAAAAATAAATATATACTCAAAAAATAAATTAGTAAATTTTAAAATTAAAGTGAATCAATTTAATTTTTTTATTAGGTGGCTCGTGTATTACACTCAATACTTATTTTTTCTGAAAAAAATATATACCTTAAAATGGAATTAAGGAATCATAAAATTATAGTGAATTAATTTAATTTTTTTATCGTGTATCTCGGTTCACGCAGTACACATGTTCGACACTAATGTGTGATCTTGTGCATTGCGTTCAATAATTAATTTTTTAAAATTAAATATAATTTATAATTGAGATTAATAAAGTATGAAATAAATTTTATTTAAAAAGAAGAAGAAGAAGAAGAAGAAGAAGAAGAAGAAGAAGAAGAGTTAAATAAATTATATGATATATTAATATATTATACCGTCTAATATTGGGAGGGTTAAGAGAACGTGAACAGGTCCAAAATTAAAAGAAAGTCATAGTTGAATTTGAGCGTATAGTGAGACTTTTCCCAATAAAAATTATTAGGGTTTTGGCAGCCGTCTGCAAACCCTCACTCAGTTGTTCAGCACAGGCACAGCAGGAGAGAAATGGTAAAAATTTTGTCGATTCTCTCTCTACCCATCATCGTTCTTCTCTTCCCTTCATCTCTAATTCTGAATCCAATGTTAATTTTCAGGCTCCAAAGAAGGGCGCTAAGCTGCCGGTCGCCGCCAAGAAGAAGGTGGAGAAAGTCGTGAACCCTCTCTTCGAGAAGAGGCCGAAGCAGTTCGGGATCGGTGGTGCTCTTCCGCCGAAGAAGGACCTCCATAGGTTTGTGAGATGGCCGCAAGTCGTGAGGATTCAGCGGAAGAAGATGATTTTGAAGCAGCGGTTGAAGGTGCCGCCGCCGATTCACCAGTTTTCTAAAACCCTGGATAAGAATTTGGGTTCGTATTCCTCGTTCCCTTTATCTATGTTTATTCGTTTTGGATAGTGGTCTATTGTATAGGATTTTTTATGTGAATATGTTTCTGTTTCTGTTTATTGCTACTGCTCCATTTTGTCAAGATGTTGGTAGCATTCTTATTCATGATGTCTTTGTATTACGTTGTGTTGAGCCTTGAGTGGTAGTTGGACTGCAGCTATGCATTCATTCAACAGAGAGTTGGTATTGCAATTTCATTTTAAATGATGATGTTGGATGGGAAATGGGAATGACCTTTGTTGGGAAATCCAAATTCAGTAGAGTGATGTTCACCACCTTCTGTGATGTTTGAATTCGCCTTTATGTTGATGCTGTTTGGAATCTGAGGTTCCGTGTTATTATTCGTTTCTCTTTTCAATATAGTATGATGTATGATGCTCGAGTCATTTATCTGTTAAACAATATTTTGGGAGGTTCTACACTGTGTGCTATTAGTGTATTTTAGGTTCAGTTTTCTCATTTGGACAAACTAGAAAGATTTGTGTTGTAATGCCAGAAGTGTGTTGTGTACTAATCTGAAATTTAATTGTTATTATGCTTTTCTACAACTGGTAACAAGTATTGATTTGTATGCAGCGACTAGCCTCTTCAAGATGCTTCTAAAATATAGGCCTGAGGATAGAGCCCAGAAGAAAGAGCGACTTTTGAAGAGAGCTCAAGCTGAGGCTGAAGGAAAAACACCTGAGACTAAGAAACCAATCGTTGTGAAGTATGGGCTTAACCATGTGACTTATCTGATTGAACAGGTTTTCACTTTATTCCCATTGCCGTTAGTTTGATGTATTTATTTGGCATGCATTGATGTAGATTTAACTGCTTCTGCTAATTCTTCCTTCGCAGAACAAGGCTCAGTTAGTGGTGATCGCCCATGATGTTGATCCTATCGAGCTGGTTGTCTGGCTTCCTGCCTTGTGCAGAAAGATGGAGATCCCCTACTGCATTGTTAAGGGCAAAGCTAGACTTGGAAGTGTAAGTTGTTTTTTATGCTATCTTGAAAATTAAATTTTATGGATGATAATATAATGCTTCTTCGTTTTGCAGATTGTTCACAAGAAGACTGCCTCTGTTCTATGCTTGACCTCAGTAAAGAATGAGGACAAGATGGAATTCAGCAAAATCCTGGAGGCTATTAAGGTACAAACAAACTCTGTTATAATCAAGTTGTGAGCACATACATACGTGCATATTTTTTTATAATCTAATCTAATCTTCTGAATATGGTGTTATTAATTTGCAGGCCAACTTCAACGACAAATACGATGAGACGAGGAAGAAGTGGGGTGGTGGTGTTATGGGATCCAAGTCACAGGCTAAGACTAAGGCTAAGGAGAGGGTTCTTGCCAAGGAGGCTGCTCAGAGACTCACTTGAGTACATCTTGTTTGTTTAGTCATTTTGTTTTGACTTCTCATCCATTTTTTAGTTATAATAACTCAATGACAAATGATATGTGTATTACATCCTACTAAATTCGCTTTCATTTTTTCTGAGTTATAACAAATCTTTGTTCCAGGCGAACAACCCATTACACCCGGCCAATTCAAATGGTTGAAATATAGAGTATTCTTATTTGCACCACTATTTTTACGGTATACATCACTATTACATGCACTGATGCTCACCATTATAATTTTTTTTAGTATTTTTTTTATACACCACACATTTTCCCATTTTTATCCTCTACTTTAAAAGAACAATTTTATCCTCTAGTATCCCAAATGAGAAATTGTTGTCGTGTGTCCTCTCTCTTTCCTAAATGAGCATTGTCTTCTCTCTCTCTCCAAATGAGAAATTTGTTGTCGTTGTTCTCGTCTTCTTCTCTCTCTCTCTGAAATGAGAAATTTGCTGCAATCACCTCCTCCATTTCCGATATCTGTTGCCATCACTGATCGAATTGAATTTTTTGAAGTTTCAACTCTTGTTCAAAAATGATTAGTGGCTTTGAAAATATTATTTTCGAACCAGAGTTCTAGTTCCATGTTCAAACTTTTTTTTAAAATCATAGTTTTTTCTTACTATGGTCTCATGTTCAAAATCTGCCTCCATCTTCGAAAAAGGTTTTTCGAAATAAACTCATCGATACATCTTCGTTAGTGGCAGCGGTGGAAGACGAGGACGACCCATCAGATTTTTCCATGATTTGTGTTTTGTAATGAAGTTTTCTGAGGGTTTTTTAAATTGGGGGAGGAAAGAGAGTCAAGTCCGAGAAGTAGTGTTGCGTGAGGTTGGCGAAGAAACACGTGGGTTTCCAGCTAATAAATCATTTTTTTGGTTTTTTTGAAAGTTTTGAAGATGGCTGGATTTTGGGTGGAGGGTCGACTTTCATTGCCATAATGATGTCAAAATTTATATTACCAACAGTAGGAACCTTTCCATGAATATCACGAAGTTGATTACAAAATTGGTCGGACTTAGGGCTGAAAATCAAACCAAATAGCTCGATACTCGATTCGTATTTGTTCATTAAAAGTTTGTTTGAACTCGATTCAATAAAGATATCAAACAAGCTTAAACATAATTTTTTGTTCGGCTCAAACTCAAGCTCGATAAGTAAATATTAAAGCTCGGCTCAAACTCGAACTCAATAAGTAAAAATTAAGTAAATATATGTAAAAATATCAAATTATTCGAGCTCGGCTAGTGTTAGGCTCATTTGGGCTCGACTTGATAGATAATCAAACAAGCTCGAACATAAATTTTAAAGTTCAATAACATTTCAAACAAGTTTAAACATATGTATGTTCGGACTTGACTCGACTCATTTACAACCCTAATTGTACTCACTCAGACCTCATTAGTTTTTGTTTTCACGCACATAACATCCACCCCCTCCCCCCACCCAAAAGAAAAGGAATACTCTCCTAGCATATTTGATTAAAACGAATTGGATTAGGGTTTAAATAGCCTCTACTACAATTTTTTTTTTATTTGTTTATAAAAATATCACATAATTTGAAAGTCCAGTAGTTTAAAACGGGGCTAATTTAAGATCCCGATAGGTGATGAGGCCTAGACAAATTATTAGCCCAGTTAGTTCCCCGCCCAACTAGATGTTAAGTATTACTCAATTCACATTTCACACCGCCAATATTTCAAGTGCCTTTTCCTCCGTTTTCTCTCAATAGGTCACACACAGCGACGGTGAGTTTGAACGACGGCCACCGGCGGCGAAGATGCTTACCACTGATATACCTCCTAGCCAGACCATATACGTCCGGAATATCAACGAGAAAATCAAGAAAGAAGGTCCGTTTCCCTCTTTCTCGTTTTCAGCTAAATTAGGGTTTCTACCTTGTAATTTGAATTCTGAATTAGGGTCCGTTTCCCGGCCTTCTTGTACCTATTTGCGTCTCACTCAATTTGAGTGTTCAAATTTTGGGGCATTGTTTCTGGCAAAAGCTGGTATTCTTACGAAGACTCTTCGATTAACCATACACATAGCATTCAGATCTCCACATTGCAGATGTGAGATTATCGTTATATAGTATATGCGGTGGTGTACGACTGTAGAAGAATGTGCTATGGTGGTTATGATTTGAGTTAAATTGTTGGAGATATTCCAGAATCCAGCTAATTTAAAATTGGCCGCGTGTTTGATGTTAAGGTTTTTGTCTACGATTAATTTCAAGATGGGCTATTTAAGCTAATTTGTAGTTATGAATATGATCTAAAGGAAATACGTAAAATAACGATTGCTTCGCAAATTGTTTTAGATAAGGCTTTCTATTATTAATATGATAGTTCCAGCATAGGGTCATGAATTAATGTTTGCTTTTTTTTTTTATGCTGACGTTGATGCCTTGTCTTTAAAACACTGGACAGAGTTGAAGAGATCTCTTTATGCCTTGTTCTCGCAGTATGGAAGGATTTTGGACATTGTTGCATTAAAAACTCCCAAGCTTCGAGGGCAGGCATGGGTTGTGTTCAGTGAAGTGCCAGCTGCAAGCAATGCAGTTCGACAGATGCAAAACTTCCAGTTTTATGAAAAACCTCTGGTGAGTAACTGAGTATGTAATGACTTTGTTCTGCTTAATGTTTGTAAGTGAAACTCGTGCGTTTACTGTGGCTTAATGTTTATTTAAAAACAAATCCATTTTGAGGCTGAGTATAATATTCTTCTTACCCATTTGAGGCAGTGAGTTTATATTTCTACTCTTGGTTCTCCTTGTTTTACCAATCTTCAGGCTAGCCTAAGGTTTCTGCCATGTTTGTAATCTTCGTTGTTGTAGAGATGTTACCACCCCCAACCCCCCAAACCACTGCTGTAGTGCCAACAACTTGCAATTTACAATTCTTACCTGTAAAAATTATATATTGGAATGTCTTACTGTTTTTACTTGCTACACAGAGGATTCAATATGCTAAAGCAAAATCAGATTGCATTGCTAAAGCAGAAGGAACCTATGACAAGAAAAAGAAACAAGAGGAAAAAGGTGAAACTTCTGTTATGCTAAGCCAATTCTATTTCATTTCCCCTGTATAATTTGATATCATTTGTTTCAGTTTTCCAATTTCTTCTAAAACCTTCATGGAGTGTGCATGCCATTAATCTTAATTTTGTATTTTCAAATTCCCTTGTAAATGTGTGTGATTGTGGAAGTTTATTTTATGGTCATATTAAGACAACTCATTCCCTCAGATATAAAAATATGCTTTTGTTGGAAGGTTGGACAAAACTGCATGTAGATTACTGGTTTCAAAATCAGCCTAGCTTTTGTTGCATTTTGTTCTCATTTATGAAGACACCTTAAAATTATACATTCAATTTCTTTTGGTTTATCCAGCTGAGAGAAAGAGACGTGCTGAAGAACCACCAGCTGCTACAGCTAATGGTTCAAGAGCTGATACTAATGGAGGCCCACCTGTAAGCTTGCTTCACTTGACTATCTTTTCCTTGCCAAAGTATATTTCATAGTGATATGGCATGTTATACGGCAATGGCCATTTTTCTTGTGGTTCGTTTGTCCTTTACATTAAGTATGGAAAGCCACATTAGAAAATGGGCTATTGTTTTCGGTTAACAAAAATAAAACGAAAAAGTGGGGCTTGGACAATGAGGGCTAATGTTTTAATTACTGGCTCACGATGTACATCCACAATCTTTATGGCACACATCTTTATGCAAGATCCTACTTTTTATCTAAACCTTGTGCAATTGTTTACAATATCTTACATCAACTAGAAAATTGCTTTTACCCCCGTCTACCACCCTTCTTCTCCAGCCTCCTCTGATCTTTCTGACTCTAAATGAACACAAAATACACTCAATAGTACATACTCGGTTAACACATGCTTATTTAGGAATATATAATCAAGCATTTGTTGGCACTTCGCAGTAATATGATCTGATTCTTTGTTTAGGAATATATAATCAAGCATTTTGTTCTCTGGCCTATGCATTGCAGGTTGCCTCTAGGCAAGGAAAGCCAAGCGCACAAGAATCAGCTGCTGAGCCAAACAACATACTCTTCATACAAAATCTACCTTATGAAACAAATAGCATGATGCTTGAATTGCTTTTCAAACAGTACCCCGGCTTTAGAGAAGTCCGGATGGTTGAAGCGAAGCCAGGTATTGCCTTTGTAGAATTTGAAGACGATTCACAATCTTCAGTTGCCATGCAGGACCTTCAAGGCTTCAAAATCACTCCAATGAACCCCATGGCGATCACATATGCCAAAAAATAAGGATTATTTGTCTTGGCCAAGAATTGTAATAGTTCGGGAGCTAGATATACTTTGTCTAACTACTTTGTCGGAATGGCTGCCTGATCCTTGTGATACAGTCGTGACTGTGTCGACAAAATCTGTTTGGTGTTGCTCCGGTTACTCTGATCAAGAAGAAGAGAGGAAAATGGTATTTTGATTTAGCTGTTTGATTAAATCTTCTATCATGTTGGGACTTGTTAGTAATATAAAGTTGTGGAGGATTTCTACTGTTGAGATGTATGTAGATTTTTTGAAGCAACTAAGGGCTTGTTTGTTCTGTTTTCATTATTGTTTTTTTTCCCTTTTTTTTTAATTTAGGGTTTATCGCATTTTAAATTACGGCCTTTTGATTGATTCTGCAAGATTTAAGCACGATTAAAAAATTATGACGCTGTTCCTCAAAATAAAAAAAAAATATCTGACGCTGTGACATCAGTTTTACTTTTGACTTCTTGCAATTTAAGTCGTGATAAGTCTTCGTTATAATGTATTGAAACATTTAGTTATCTTTGCAAATTTAATGTTAATTTTTTGAAATGTTTAGTAAGATTTGTAAATTCAGTTGAAAGACATTTTAAATAGTAATTTCTTAGCCTTTATTTTATGCCCAATTTGGGTTGTGAATCTCTTCAATAGAAATTTTGCCACGTCAATAACTTTTTTTTATACAAACTATTGATGTGACAATTGTGATGTTATTTGTATTAATGAAACATTTAGATGATTGTTATATGTCAGTAATTCAAGTGGATGTTTTGGATGGTAGTATCCCACGGAGTAGTGTATAATTTAATGCACTTGCAAAAAAAGTTGTAGTAAAATTTATTTTCTTGATCATATTCAAATTATTGTTTTGTACTAGAGAATAGAGATGGTTCTGTGGCACGAATGACGAATCGGTTTAACATCACAGCTTTCTGCCAACGCTTGTAAAGAAAAAGAAAAAGTAAGGATGCTTAACTTTGTTAGTGGAAGTACTGGTGTATGACTGTATGTTAACTCTGCTATCTAACGTTTTTTATTTCGTTGTAATTTATCCGCTAAAATATGGGAAACTTTCCATTGGTGGATTTTTTTGCTGGCAACTTCCTTCATTCCTTGGACGTAGATAATTCATGTGTTTTTTTTACTTTTTAATTAATTTTACATGTATTTAAATTTGGATTTAAAAAATAGATAGGCATTTGTAACCAACAAATCCGAACATTTCAAATGACAAAGTCAAAACTCTAAATTTCAACCGATAAAACATAACAAAAAATTCAAATGACATAGTCTAAGAATATTCATGCTCTTAAAATAGAGTGTGTGATATGTCAGTGCACATTAACTTTATCTAGAGGCGGAATTAAAAGGAAGGCCCTTATCTTTTCAAAATAGTGGGAGGAAACTTAAAATATTTGAGTTGTGTGTGTGAGAGAGACGCGCACGTATTTTTGTCATTGAATATATATTTTTTTAACAAATAATTGAATACAATTGATAGTACTATCTTCCCCAACTGAAAACTTCCCCAGGAGAGCCCACGTACTGCTGTTTTTTCAGTTAAAAAAATTAGTTAGATCTCTCTCTCTCTCTCACCCATTCATATCTCCTGTTTCTTGGACAATCTTACTTCATTTTCTTTCCGCTCAATCAAATTCAAAGCTCGATCTCCATTATATCCAAAACCAACCAAAAAAGCAAAACAAAAAAACCATGCAACAACATAAACAAACTCCCTTCGAATCTCTGACAGAAGAGATCATTTTCTCAATCCTAGACTTCCTCGAATTCGATCCACAATCCAAGAAATCCTTCTCCGCGACCTGCAAATCCTTCCACTCGATCGAATCCCGCCATCGAAATAACTCCTCCACTCCGACTTCACTGCCCGCGCCGTAAAGCGATACCGCCATATCCACCGCGTTGACTTCACCCACTGCGCCAAGCTCGACGACGGCGCACTCTCGTCCTTCGCGAGCGCGTATTCGGGCACGTTGAAATCCGCCGACTTGTCGAAATCTAGATTCTTCACGCACGTGGGCTTGTCGAGCTTGGCCGTGAAATGCGGCGGTTTGGTCGAGCTGGATTTGAGCAACGCGACGGAGCTGAGGGATTCGGGGGCGGCGGCGGTGGCGGAAGCTCGGAATCTGGAGAAGCTGTATATGGCGAGGTGTAGATTGGTGTCGGATATTGGGATTGGGTGCATCGCTGTAGGGTGTAAGAAGCTGAAACTCATTTGTTTGAGATGGTGTGTTAGAGTTACTGATCTTGGTGTCGGATTGATCGCCAATAAATGCAGGGACCTTCGTGCATTGGATCTCTCTTACTTGCCTGTAAATTCTTCCTCTTTTATGTTTTTACTCTTGTTCGTCCCATAATAATAGTCTCTTATTCTCTTTTTGTCCGTTTCAATTCTTGCATTAGTGTTTCTTGCTCCTTGATAGAACTCAGCTTAGTTTTCTTTGAAATCGAAACCATCCTTTTATTTTATTTTGGATGAGTCAATGAGTGTATAAAGGGAAACTTTGTGTTTTTGCTTTTCAAGAACGTGTAGTTTTGGAGTTGATTGTGGCAATGGATGGACAATTATTTATCTTCTTGCCATAAAAAACTTCTTTTTTAGTAAGAAGTGAGTAAAAATTAAATGCATTTTGTTCGTAGCTGATAAAAGTGTTATGTACGTGGTGTATGAGAATTCTCTTGATTTTATTATGTATTTTTAATTATCTGTGATTTGGTGCGGATGAACATGTTCAAATGCATGATCTGGCCGGCCTTAATTAGCCTCAACCTGTTTATGAATTTCTAAAAACGCATGCTGTTGTGTTAATTTCTGGTGTGCAGATAACGGATAAGGGCCTATCTCCTGTTCTGCAGCTGCAGAATCTGAAAGAGTTAGCTCTCGTTGGATGTCCCGGTATTGATGATGACAGTCTCAAGAATATGAAACAAGGTTCCAAGTCCTTAGAGGTACGTCTTGTAGTTGTGACGACTTTAGTTGTCATTATCAATTTCATCGTCAACATATAAGGCATTTTCATGTTGGATTCAGATTCTAAAAGTCGAGTTAATCAGGTGTTTTTAACATATATGGTTCGAGTATGTGCTCTCCTACAGGTGCTTGACATTTCCTACTGCAGCAATATTTCATTTAATGGCTTAGTTTCTCTGATCAATGATGCTAAATTGCTACACCAGCTTAACTTAGCTTATTGCTTTTCTGTAAGTGCAATTACATAGTTTTAGTTCTATGATAGTTGATAACATATATAGTTCATGTATTCACACTCAAGATTATGGTTCAGGTCACCTCTGATCTAGCAAAGTGCTTTTACAAAATGTCGGAACTGCAAATTATCAAGTTAGATGGCTGTCGCGTCTCATTTGCTCTGCTGAAAAGTATAGCTGATGATTGTGAGAACTTGAAGGAGTTGAGCTGCTTCAAGTGCAATGGGGTGACAGATGAGGGCCTCTCCTACATTGCAAGAAAGCATAAGCAGTTGAGAAAGTTGGACATTACATGCTGTCAGGAAATAACAGATGCCTCGATTAATATCATCACAAATTCTTGCAGTTACCTCACTTCCCTTAGAATGGAGAATTGTAGTATGGTTTCAAAAGAAGCTTTTGTGTTGATTGGCAATCGTTGTCAATCTCTGGAGGATGTTGACTTCACAGAGACTGAAATCGATGATGAAGGTTTCATTTGCAACTTTGCTGAATATAGATATATTTTATGCTGTTGGTTTGAGTTGGATTATGAAATACTTTACGGTTCATGATTTAGGCTTGGAGGCAATCTCAAGATGTTCGAAACTCAAGAGTCTAAAACTCGGATTGTGTGTACACATCACGGATCATGGCCTATCTCGTGTGGGAGGCCATTGCCAAAATCTTAGAGATCTTGACCTGTACAGGTGACAATATGTTCATTATTCTGTCATATTAATGTTTTATTTCTTCGTATTGTGTTCATCTGTGGACTAGAAATGCAGTTTATGATATGCATTTCTTCATTTGCAATATCTTTTTCTATCTATTACAGGTGCATGGCCATAACTGATGTAGGCATTGCAGCGATAGCTTATGGCTGCCCTTTATTGGAGATGATCAACATGGCCTACTGTGATAAGATTGGAGACGATTCTTTAACATCCTTAGCTAACTGTCCACGACTGAAAACACTTGAAATACGAGGTTGTCCTTCTATTTCTTCGGTTGGTTTATCAGCAGTTGCAATGGGATGCAAGCAGTTGACAGTTGTAGATATCAAGAAATGTTGCATCACTGATGCAGGATTGATCAGTCTTGCACAGCACTCTCAATATCTCAAACAGGTACTCACTCGGCTTTAATTTCTTCTCTCACGAAACACCAAGCAGGCCAATGCCAGCGTTGCTTAAACAGCTCGTTTCTTTGCAGATAAACATATCATATTGTCCAGTTACAGATGCTGGAGTACTGGCATTGGCCAGCATTTGTCGTCTGCAAAACATGACGATCTTGAATGTGACTCAACTGACTCGGGATGGCCTCATAGCTGCCCTTTTAGCATGCAGAGGGCTTATGAAGTTGAAACTTCACACTAGCTTTAAATCGCGTATTCCTGAGGCCATCCTTAGTCAGATTGAAGAACGCGGCTGCATTTTACACTGGCGGAACAAGGTGTTTCAATCCCCCTTTCGGTAAAACAGAAGATCAGAATATGAAGAAAGAAAAGTGAGCTGTGTTGGTCTAATTGGATGTTTGTTTTGAAGAAAGATGAGAGAGAAAATGAAGGCATCTCATTCTCAGCAAGAGGAGAGAGAGAGAAGCAAGAGTTGTGTTTCAAACAATGAGAGATTTAGATGTTCTTGATGATGATTATAGGTAAGTGTGAGTGAATGGAAATCCTAGCTAATCTGAGGTAAAATGTTGGTGTTCTCAAATATCATGCTTCATTACAACTCACTTTTGATCTGATTTTGTGTGCATCTTTTTTCTGGGATTGTAGGAGTTCTTGCAAGTTGCAAGTTCACCGATCAAGAAGGAAACATGTGGATCGAGCATCCGATGATCCCGGAACTGTTATGACAAAATATGAGGGGGAAGCACGATGAACACCTTCCAGCTGCTCGTGGCAGCTGGAGGTTGCCATAACAGAACCATGGCATGAGCCTAGCAGCAATGTGCCTTGAAAATGTTAAGACTATAACCTAGAGACCTCATGTTTCTCGAGTCGCTGCATTGCTGAATTCAAATTCACAATCTTTCAGTCACGAGGGGAGGGGAGGGGCGGTCCAATATCACTTTTGGTGTCTGAAAGAACTGTAATTCATACTTAACATTGTTGTCAAACCTGTGATGATAAATTGATAATTCATATTGTGTTAGGCTGTTAGCATTAGATTATTCATTCAAAAATATTTTCTATCCTAGTTGTTTTTTCTTTTTTTAAAAAAAAAAAAAACATTATTGGACTTCAAATTTCTCTTTCTTTCTTTTATTTTTAATAGAAACACATGCACAACTTATAACCAACACATCAAATATAAAAGGCCAGCGAACCATAGGGTTAGCGGAATGGATATATGGCTTTGTGTTTTCAGCCATTTAACAGGCCCAGTTTATACTATACTTTCATGGGCATGATTAACCCAACTACGGCTTATGTATATTTTAATTTTTAAGTGAGAAACAAGATCAGTCCAAGCAATTAATGTGATGTATTTTCAGATTTTCTATATAATGAATCATTAATTCCCAACATAAAAAGTAAAAAATAAAAATAAAAAAAAATCCAACATAATCATTTTCTGAATAATAAGTCTACGTGTGATATTGTATCAAATATCAAAATTAATGAACTGGAAAATTAATGAACTTTGGCCATTTTCGCTAGGCGGTAGGCGGGGCTAGGCAGCGCCTGACGGATTGATTTTTTTTTTTATTTTTTTAGTTTTAATTATTTTCCTCTTCTTTTAACAATTAACTAAATTCTTAATTTAATTCAAAGTGAAATTGAAAAAAAGGGGAAGCCTAAAAGTCTAATACGGAGAGGAGATATCTGAAAAGGGGGGGAAAAGAGAGAAGAATATGAACCGGATGAAGATCGTGGCTTGGATGATTTCAATGTTTGAACTTTAATTATGACGTCATTGATTTTTGAATTTTGGATTATTTGAACTTTGAATGTTGTTTTTTTTTTACCTTTGAATGATTTTAACTTTGAATGTTCCTTTATATCAATTTTTGGATGACTTTATTTTGAATACTTTGTTTGAAATGCTATGTTTATGAACGTATAACTCAAAATTACAAAATTTATAGGTTAAAAATAAATAAATTAATTAAAAATTAAAAACCGCCTAAGTTCCGCCTAGGCAGTCTAGGCGTTAGTCCCCCCGACCAACCGCCTAACATCTAGCGCCTTCTGCAACCATGATTTCAACAGAAATTTGAACATTTAATTTTTCGTGCAAATTTTTATTTTATTTTTCAATTTTCATTAATGTACTCAGTAATTTGGAGATTTTTTCAGAAAATTATTATTGGTTATAAAAACCACAATATATCAATAATCGTAATTATTTTCAATCATTGAAACATATGAACTGTAAACACGCACGACAAATAAAAAATAATTTAATTCAATTCATTTTTTAATAACATAAATTTGTTTAGATAGAAGTAAATTTTTAAATAATGACCAGGCAGTAAAATTGAAAATAATAAATGAATTCAAACTTGAAAAGAGGTACTTTGGGATTAAATATTTTCGAGTTTACTTTTCTAGATCTTGACTCGATCAATACATCCATGTAGTTTTATGTGAAATGCAAAGTGAATCGTGATATGAGTGTTAGATGATATCATCTTGATTCTAATGTATTATTGTATATATCTTCTGTTGTGGTATCGCCTAGCTAGGGCTTACACCGCTTGCTTCCCTACCTCTAGCGGTTCCTAACACAGGCTACTCAAGTAGCCAGAACTAAAAGTACAAGAAATTACAAGGTATTTCAACTGTAGATGCTAATCTAGGGTTTCTTCGAGCAACAATAGCAACAACCTCAGAGAGGAAGGTCAAAAGAACCTTCAAGGTTCTTCACAGGTTCTAATCCCTTCTTATCTGCAGATAAGACAAGTAAACAGGTGAGATTACACAGCAGATATGATAATGAGAGTAACAAGAAAAGACAGAGAGCAATCGGGAGTGGGAAAAGGTGCCCAAGGCACAGCGGCTCAGATTTTCCCACTGGGATCGGCAGAAGCCCTCTCCGGCGACCGGAGAACAGTCCAGGGAAGGGAAAGAGGAAGCGGGGTGGTTAAGGTTGAAGGGGGCGGAGGGTTTCTGCCTCTCTCTCTCTCTCACAACACTCTCCTCCCAAACACTCAGCGGCCAAACAGGAGCCGATGAACAGAACTCTGGCCAGAGAAACTGTGGGAACGAGATGAGAAGATCCAGAAAGAGAGAGAGAGAATCTGCAGTTAGATTGTGAGTTCAGCCGTAAAGAGAGTGAGAGAGATGAGTGATGTTATAGATGCTTCTAGAGCATAGGGAAGTGACAACAGCAATAATGTTGTTTAATGAAGTAAGTTGGATCGCCACTTAGGGTCAAGGGTTTGGGGCTGGGCCGGGTAGATAGGTTATTTTGTATTTGGGCCAGAAAGAGGACAAATGGGTCAATCCCAACATTTCCACCTTTGGCCCTTTTGGACTTTTTCTGTCACCAAGGAAGAGGACCTGCCAAAATGAAACACACGAGATTATCATCATAGCCAATCATTTTTACTCATGAGTGCAACACAAAGTCACACTAAGAGAAGGAGGAAGTAAACACTATGCGTGTTTAATCCAGTCTCTACCACGCGAGACCAACCCAACTAACAAGTCTCTGGTCTCAAAAAATCATTGACCATCATAAACTTGTTCAAACCTAGCTGAGAGTACCAGGGTAAATCACCATCTTGAGGCCCTAACGGCCTCAGAAATTAGGATGGGTCTTAGAATCACAGATTTAACTGTGAGAGCCCATCTCAGATCCCATAAGTATTAACCAAAGTCCATGTTAAGGGACTTCATGCAAGATTCCAGCTTTGCAACTGGTAGGCACTTAGTACCCATGTCTGCGGGGTTAAACTCAGAGGGAATTTTATTCAACAACACTTCTCCTTTCTCAACAATGTCTCTTATGAAGTGATATCTCACATCAATGTGTTTAGTTCTATCATGAAACACGAGGTTTTTACATAGTTGAATTGCAGACTGACTGTCAGAAAATAACATAGGTTTATCATCAATGAAACCAATTTCAGACAGAACACCATTTAACCAAATGGCTTCTTTGACAGCCTCAGTAGCAGCAATATACTCAGATTCAGTAGATGATAATGCAATAATACTTTGCAGCTGAGATTTCCAACTAATGCAAGACTCACATAAGGTAAACACATAAGATGTAGTAGATTTTCTGTGGTCCCTATCATTTGCATAATTGGAGTCCACATAGCCAACACACTTAACACCATTAGGAGATTTTGAGAAAGTTAGACCACAAGAGGCAGTGGATTTCAAGTATCTTAACAACCACTTCAATGCTTCCCAATGAGGCATGCCAGGATTAGCCATATATCTGCTTAGACAAGATACAACATAAGCTATATCTAGTCTAGTACTTATCATCAGATACATGACAGATCCAATGGCATTAGCATAGGGAATATCAACCATTTCTTTTAGTTCAAAATCACTTTTAGGGCATTGGTTTTTACTTAACTGAAAGTGGGATGCAAGAGGAACAAAAACAGGCTTGCATGCATGCATATCAAATTTTTTCAAGACTTGTTCAACATAAGGAGACTGATGCAGCAGTAAAGTATGCTTGTTTCTATCCCTATCAATGTTCATACCTAAAATCTTCCTTGCATCTCCCAAATCTTTCATATTGAAGTTGGCACAGAGTTTAGATTGGACATGCTTCACAGTCTTCAAGCAAGGACTTATTAGTAACATGTCATCCACATATAGGAGCAGAAAAACAGGCACAAGAGATAGCAAATAATACAGGTAGTGATCAAACTTGTTTCTACAGAAGCCCATGCTTTTTATACAATTATCAAATTTAATGTTCCACTGCCTAGGTGACTGTTTCAAGCCATACAGTGATTTCTTTAATAAACAAACATGATCAGGGTGGCTTTTATCAATAAATCCTTCAGGCTATTGCATATAGATGTTATTTTCAAGTTCTCCATGCAAAAAGGCAGTTGTCACATCCATTTGTTTAAGTTCCCAATCAAAATGAGCAGTTAATGCAAGCATGATTCTCACAGTGGTGAACTTAACAACAGGAGCAAAAATTTCATTATAGTCAACACCTTCTTTTTGTGTGAATCCTTTTGCAACAAGCCTAGATTTATATCTAATATTATTAATTTCTTATTTTATCTTGAATAGCCACTTACATTCCACTACAGAGCAATCATCAGGTTTCTTAACTAAAATCCAAGTTTCATTATCATGCAATGATTTCATCTCACACTTCATGGCATCAATCCATTTTTCAGAATCAGGATAAGTAACAGCAGCTTTGTAAGTTTTAGGTTCAGCTAATTCAAGATTATTAAACACATTGAAGGCATAAAATGATAAATTACAGCCATCATACCTGAGAGGGGCTTTAATTTCCCTTCTAACTCTATCTCTTGAAAGCACATAGTTATCCAAATTTATTTGTTCAGAGTTATGATCAGAATTATGATCATGTAGAGACTCAGAGGATTCAGAAACATTCATATGATCAGAGGCATTTGAAGCAGAATCATCAGCATTAATATCATCTTGATCATTCATATTATTATGCAAGTCATGCTCAATGAGGGGAGGGTCCACCTTAGACAGATCAGGGATAAAGGTAATATCATAAGGTTTCTCCACCTCACAAGGAGCAACAGAAGGTGAGGATTTCATCAAACATGGAAAGTCATTCTCATTGAAAGTAACATCTCTGCTAATGCATGTTTTAAAGCCAAACAGAGTTTTATCCCAAAGTCTATAACCTTTTACCCCTTCTGGGTAGCCTAAAAAGATGCATTTTCTAGCCCTTGGTTCAATTTTACTTAATCTTTGATGTTCATAGGCACAACAACCAAAAACTCTTAAGTTATCAATGCAAATGGGTTTATTAAGAAACACAGACTCTGGTTGCCTTCCTAGCAATAGGACAGCGGGAGATCTATTTATTAGATAACATGCAGTCATGAGAGCTTCCCCCCAAAATGGTTTATCAAGCCCAGAGCCTGCAAGCAGGCTTCTAACTCTCTCTAGGAGAGTTCTATTCATTCGTTCTGCAACCCCATTCTGCTGGGGGTTGTAGGGGACAGATTTGTGCCTTTTAACCCCTATTTCACTACACAAGTTATCCATGGCATGATTACAAAATTTCAAACCATTGTCAGTTCTTAAGCATTTAATTCTCATATTGGTTTGATTTTGTATTTCAGTTGCCCATTTTGAAAACTTCATAAAAACATCAGACTTATTTTTCATTAAAAAAACCCATGTTTTTCTTGAAAAATCATCAATGATAGATAAGAAGAACATGTTACCACCATGGGTTGGAACCTTTGAAGGTCCCCACACATCTGCATGCAGGTATTCTAGAATATGAGAGCTCAATTTATTTTTGGATATGCAGCAGACAGAGGGAAAGGGGACTTGTGTTGTTTTCCCAACAGGCAAGGTTCACAGAAAGGTATAGCAGATACTTTATCACTTTTAAAAGCCCCTGCCTTATTCAATATGTCTAAACCCTTGTTACTCATGTGACCTAATCTTGCATGCCATAAATGAGTTTTATCAGATTGGACCAAGTTTGCAGACAAGATAGGCATAGGTTTAGCAAGCACAGAGTACAGATCTCCCTTTCTAGGAACATCAAAAAAGTGTACAGAGTTCATTTCAAAACTGAAACTTTTTGGTTCACAGAGCCATAAAGTAATTGATCAGCCAGTTTTGAGACACATAAGAGATTAAACTTCAATTTTGGCACATATCTCACATTCTGTAGATTGATCATGCTATTATTCTCAAATTTCAGGCATATATCACCTCTTCCTTCAATATCACACTGTTGGCCATCAGTCAATGCAACAGAGCCACACTTAGAAAGATTAAGATTTGAAAAGATGTGCTTGTGTGGAGTGACATGAAAGGTGCATCCAGAATCACTTAACCATTCAGATTCAAGCATGGAATTTGACACAACATTAGACAGATTTATGAATTGAAAGTCAGATGCAGTGTGAACCATATACATCTCTCCCTTTTCATAATCAAGCTCATTATTGTCATACCTAAAAAACTCAGGGTTATATTGCATGGTGAGATTAGCATGGTTATTCCCAAAACCTCTCCCCTTCTTAGGCTGTTTGCACCTATTTGAGAAATAACCAGTTTTCCCACAGTTCCAATATGTTTTCTTAAGCTTTTGGTCTTGGGGTTGGAAATTTTGGGATGAGGATCTGAAAGGTTGGTTTCTGGTAGGATAATGGTTATGTCTTTGAGAATTTTGAGGGATAAATTTGTTATCACAGGAGGGCTGGAAAAATTTGTAGGATTTATCAATTCTGCATTCCCTCCTATGTCTTTCTTCAAGTTCAGATTCTCTTTTATGCTTTTCTGCATTCAACACACTAGGGTTTTCTGGGCTGAAATCAATATAGGGCCTGTTTTTGAAGTTTTTATTCACATACATGATTTCATTTTGCAGAGGCTTAGAACTTAATTTCTTGATTTCATTTTCTTTTGCCTTTAACCCAGACACAATCATATCACAAGTGAGTTTACACCCACCATACTTTAATGCAGATTTAACTTCAACATACATTTCAGGAATAGCACCAAGTAAGATTTGAGGAGCATAAGCTTCAATTTTATCATCTCCAGCAAGTTTTACATCTTTTAGTAGCTTAGTGAATTCATGCATATTTGTGTCAATATCTTTAGAGGGGTCCATTTGAAAAGACATGATTTGGCTTTGTAAAGAGTACATATGCTCTTCAGATTTTGCAATAAACAGGCCAGTTAAGGCATCCCATAAGTCCTTAGCACTTCTATGATGAGAAACTTGTCGCACAATGGCACTACTTAGGTTTAACAGAATTGTAGCCCTAGCACCAGCATTCAATTTTGCAAGATTCTTATCAACTTCATGTTCATCAATTCTATCAGATATGGCATCCCACAGATTTTCTTTGGTTAAAATGCATTCAATCCTAGTCTGCCAATCACCAAAATCACCACTCCCATTAAATGGGACAGCACTCAGATTATTCATGCTTAACACAGAAATTTCACTTAAAACTCAGAAATTTCACAGAATCACCCAAGATTCACAGAATAATCACCAGAACACAGACAAACACGCATGAATGCACCAATAAATAGGAAGCAGGGCTTCCACAGGCCAGAAAAGAAACACCTGGGGAATCTAGAGCTGAGGCTATCCCAGCTCGCAACACAGATTTATCTGTGGTGCAGGGGGTCACTCAGGTCAATCCCTAACACCTTTTCAGCCACAAATCACCACCACAGACTTTATTGCAAAGTCAACAGAAGCCCAACTCAGGGGTTTCACAACAATAACAAGAAAAGATACAATCAAACAATGAAAACAGGCAGCAGAAGACACAACAATCAAGCCCAAAACCCACTGAAATGCTCTTTCTTATCTTTGCTATCGGGGCAACCCGCTTTGAGGAGACCCACAGGGGAATCCAGACGGTCCCGACCGTAAGCAACAGATAAGGGTTTGGCTTTGAATGCCAAGGAACAAATCAGAGACAATCAACGGAAGCAATTAAGGCACAGGATCAAGATGCCACAGAGGAGTTTTTAGGGTTTCAAAGAGAAAATACCAGAGCCGACTTTTCCAGGCAGGGGAAAGTCAGACTTACCCTTAAATCTGAGCCTAAGGGGGGCGAAGTATGTGCGGCCCTTACCAGCGGTGGGGTGCTAGGAATGGAGGCAGGATGGTGCCTCCGGCTAGGCCTAAACCAGGCTCTGATACCACTGTTGTGGTATCGCCTAGCTAGGGCTTACACCGCTTACTTCCCTACCTCTAGCGGTTCCTAACACAGGCTACTCAAGTAGCCAGAACCAAAAGTACAAGAAATTACAAGGTATTTCAACTGTAGATGCTAATTTAGGGTTTCTTCGAGAAACAACAGCAACAGCCTCAGAGAGGAAGGTCAAAAGAACCTTCAAGGTTTTTCACAGGCTCTAATCCCTTCTTATCTACAGATAAGACAAGTAAACAGGTGAGATAACACAGCAGATATGATAATGAGAGTAACAAGAAAAGACAGAGAGTAATCGGGAGTGGGAAAAGATGCCCAAGGCACAGCGGCTCAGATTTTCCCACTGGGATCGGTAGAAGCCCTCTCCGGCGACCGGAGAACAGTTCAGTGAGGGGAAGAGGAAACGGGGTGGTTAGGGTTGAAGGAGGCAGAGGGTTTCTGCCTCTCTCTCTCTCTCACAACACTCTCCTCTCAAACACTCAGCGGCGAAACAGGAGCCGATGAATAGAACTCCGGCCAGAGAAACTGTGAGAGCGAGATGAGAAGATCCAGAAAGAGAGAGAGAGAGAGAGAGAGAGAGAGAGAGAGAGAATCTGCAGTTAGATTGTGAGTTCAGCCGTAAAGAGAGTGAGAGAGATGAGTGATGTTATAGATAGAAGCATAGTGAAGTAACAACAGCAATAATGTTATTTAATGAAGTAAGTTGGATCGCCACTTAGGGTTAAGGGTTTGGGGCTGGGCCGGGTAGATAGGTTATTTTGTATTTGGGCCAGAAAGAGGACAAATGGGTCAATCCCAACATCTTCCTTTCCTAGATTAGTTTTAGTGTAATTGAAGGAAATTGATTCCGTGTCCATTGCATTACAAGATCGAGAAATATATACATCATAGCTAATTGATCGTTGAAACTATGATAATAAAATATTGACTAGCTAAATAAAGATACATACAGATAATATGAGAATATATGTTAAATATATTCTAACACACCCCTCAGTCGAAGTGGGAGGCTCTCGTATGCTTAGGCTGTCTCTGAAATCATTAAATAGAACGCGCGGAAGCCCTTTTGTAAAAATATCAGCAATTTGATAACGGGACGGCACATGAAGCACGCGAACTTCACCACGAGCTACTTTCTCACGAACGAAGTGAATATCCATCTCAATGTGTTTGGTGTGTTGATGCTGAACAGAATTGCCGGATAAATATATCGCACTCACATTGTCACAGTAAACTAGAGTAGCCTTTTGAATGGGACAATGCAACTCTAGAAGCAAGTTTCTGATCTAATAGGAATCAGAAACAACATTAGCCACACCCATGTATTCCGCCTCTGCACTGCTGCGGAAGAGAGTAGGCTGTCGTTTGGAAGACCAAGAGACCAGATTATCCCCGAGGAATACACAATACCCAGAAGTGGAACGACAGGTGTCAGGACACCCACCCCAATCAGCATCAGTATAAGATATTAGTCGATCAACAGTGGATTTGTAAAAATGCAAACCATGGGATAAAGTACCCTGGAGGTATCGTATGACACACTTGAGAGCACTCATATGCTCATTTGTCGGAGCATGCATATGAAGACAAATCTGCTGCACGGCATAGGATATATCAGGTCGAGTGAAAGTAAGATATTGAAGAGCACCTACAAGACTACGGTATTTAGTCGAATCATCAAAAGGAACATCACTGATGGCACTAAGCTTGGACTTAGTGTCAACGGGAGTAGGACATGAACTGCAGTTAGACATGCCGACACGTTCAATAATTTTTGCAGCATACTGTTTTTGAGATAAAAATAGACCATGGGCATGACGAGTAACAACAATACCCAAAAAGAAATTCAGAGGACCTAAGTCCTTCATAGCAAACTCAGAACCCAATAGAGTCATAAAATACTTACGAAGACGATCAGATGAAGCCGTAAGTATAATGTCATCCACATATAACAGAATATAAGCAGTGTCAGAACCATTCTTGTAAATATATAAAGAGTGATCTGATATACTATGAGAGAACCCAATGGTAGCAACAAAATCAGCAAACCTTTGATACCAAGCACGAGGAGCCTGTTTCAAACCATATAAAGATTTCTTTAAGAGGCAAACATGATTTGGATGATTTTTGTCTCGAAAACCCATGGGCTGATGTATATAAACTGTTTCGATAAGATGACCATGTAAAAAAGCATTCTTGACATCCATTTGATGGATAGGCCAAGATTTAGAGACAACAATACTGAGAACTACTCTTATGGTAGCGGGTTTAACCACGGGGCTAAACGTCATCACAATCAACACCTTGCTCCTGTGTTCTGCCATCACCTACAAGACGAGCTTTATAACGCTCAAAAGAACCATCATATTTAAATTTATGATGCAAAATCCACATAGAACGAATGACATTCACATCTGGTGGCCTAGGCACTAATTCCCAAGTCTTATTATCAATTAAAGCATTAAATTCATCTAACATTATTGCACAGTTCCAATTTGGATCACGGAGCGCACTAACGGGATTTTTTGGAATATGAGAAATGGTCGTAGTGGTGGTCGTGTGACAATTGTTAGAGTACTTAGGATTTGGCTTAAAAATGCCATTCATAGCACGAGTTTGAGACAGGGAGTGGGCCACGTGAGGAGTGTGGTGCTGACATGGATGTAGGTGACGAATTTGAGACAGGGAGTGGGCCACGTGAGGTGGGCGAGTCGAAGATAGGAGAAGAAGGTGGAGGGGGCTGTTGTAGTGTCTGGGCTACATGAGGAGTGGGCTGGGACTGAGCAGAAGAAGTGGGGGTGGCTGGGCCCGTGTGACACCGCGACCCAGTGTGAGGAATAGGTGGAGAGTTGGACCGTTGTGTTTGGTCAAGCTGTGGATTTTGTGGCGCTAAATTCTGAGAAATAATATGCATGATTGATGGATCAATATTATCACTCAGAAAATCATAATTTGTAGGAGTGGTTTGGTGGAGTTTCGAAAATGGAAATTCGGTTTCAACAAAACGCACATGACGACAAATTATTATCTTTCCACTAGACATATCATAACATGTTGAGCCACGATGGTTTGGAGTCGGACCAAGATAGGCACAAGGGGAAGATCGTTCCTGCAATTTGTTTATAGTAGTTGAGGGAAACAATGGAAAACATAAACAACCAAAAACACGCAAATCCGAATAAGAAGGGTCACTTTGATAAAGGATTTGTGCGGGTGACAAATAATCTAAGACCTTAGAAGGAAGGATATTTAGAAGATATGTCGCCATAGATAGAGCATGATGCCAAAAGGACGGTGGCATA
Organism: Perilla frutescens; assembly: GCA_026008535.1. Taxonomy (NCBI): domain Eukaryota; kingdom Viridiplantae; phylum Streptophyta; class Magnoliopsida; order Lamiales; family Lamiaceae; genus Perilla; species Perilla frutescens. The sequence goes on along the minus strand of BRKX01000012.1, from coordinate 5,094,786 downwards.
AAAACATGAGCTAGAATGGTCCGAATGATATTATTGATGGATTTTATGTGTCTTTCAGCTTTACCATTTTGGGACGATGTGTGAGGACAAGAAAGACGAAAGACTAAGCCATGATGATCAAAGAACTGCTCAAGAGTGCCATTAATATATTCCGTGCCATTGTCACATTGGAAAGACTTTATATTACGTTCAAATTGAGTTTGGACTAAAGCATGGAAAGACATGAATAATTGTTTGACCTGTGATTTCTTTGCAATAGGAAAATTCCAAAGAAATTTGCTATAGTCATCAAGAAAAAGAACATAATAACGGTGGCCAGAAGAGCTAGCAACTGGTGAAGTCCAAAGATCACTATGAATAATATCAAACGGTAGAAAAGTGTATGATAAAGAATCATAAAAAGGAAGTTTAGCATGTTTTCCAAGAGGACAAGATGAGCAAAAAGTCTTACAAACCTTATTACATTCAATAAATTTATTACTACGAAGAGAATTGATAATAGTATCGCCAGGATGACCTAAACGATTATGCCAAATATCATGAGACATAGTAGTAAAAGCTGAATGTTTGGGTGATGTGGCTTGAGAATTTGAGAAGAGTGGATATAAGTCCCCAACACTATCACATCTCATTAGTCTGGTCCCTTTCTGTAAATCATTGACCGAAATAAGACGAGAGAATACCTGCATCTGCCGTCATGTGAGATGTCGCGCCCGTATCCATGTAGTAGTTTCCATCGGGTTGAGAGAAAGATAGAGCATGCATAGTGGCCTCAATATCAGTTGCCGTGTAACTAGGAGTAGAGAGAGCCGAAGATGGAGTCATAACATTGAAGGCTTGAGGTATGGATCCAAGCACACCAGACCCAGCAGATGGTCTTTGGGTCGTGTAGTTGTGTTGCGGCTGCCAAGAATAGGCAGGGAAAGGACATGCTGGAATTGTCCACCCTCCCCAACTTGGTTGTCATTGGGACGGAGCTTGAGGACGTGGCTGCTGACTGGACTGACCACCACTGGCACCCTTCCCTTTTCCTTTATTTTTGTTGTTGTGGCGCCCTTTGTTGTTACTGTTGTTGCGTTTAGGAGCAGAGGGGGAGTCATTGGAGTCATTGTTAATTGCTACAACCATGGCTGTGCCACCACGGGTCCTAGATTCACGTGTGATACATGCTTTGATGGTGCGTTCTGCCATTTTCAACCTTGATCGACAGCTTTCGAACGAAGGTAGAGGCTCTTGATTTTGGATGAAATCAATCGTACCACTATACGCCTCTGGCAAGGAACTTGTGAGACGTAACACGAGCCGCCCATTTGACACTGGGGCATCAACATCCGCAAGTCGGTCTGCAAGAGATTGAAGGTAATTGCAGTAGTTGTCGATGGTATGGTGTTCCTCGAAAGCGGCATTAGTGAAGTCTTCTTCGAGGTGGGTTGCTCGCGAAGCCTTATTGTCCTGAAATAAAGCTTCGAGTCGTTTCCATGCTCCCTCGGCTGTGTCATCACGTCGTAGGATAGCAAGGAGAAGGTCAGAGGAAATAGTGCCATATATCCACTGGAGAATTGCAGCGTCAAGACGTTTCCACATGGCAGGATCGTCTAATTTTGCAGCAAGGTATGCTGCTCTGGCAGGTTCCTCTGTGGGTGGGACAATATGATCGTAAAGATCGTGAACCCGAGTAAGGTTGGTAAACAAGGCAGCCCATGAGTGATACAGAGCCTGCTCGTTATCTAATGTGACAGGAACAAGAGATTTCACATTTGTGATAGTGAGGGCAGGGTGAAATTTGGTGCTTTCGGCCATGTTTGAGAGTGAGAAGAAAAATGGGGAAAAAAGAAAAGAAAAAAATGAACGGTTAGGGTTCAAGAGATAGGATCGAAACCGTCTGTGATACCATGAAGGAAATTGATTCCGTGTCCATTGCATTACAAGATCGAGAAATATATACATCTTACAAGCATAAAGATAGGCAAGAATAAAGTTAGGCTACAACATAGCTAACTGATCGCTGAAACTATGACAATCATATAGTGACTAGCTAAATAAAAATACATACAGATAATAAGAGAATATATGCTAAATATATTCTAACAGTAATTTCTTTCATATTTGTAGTATATTTTAGCTTTGTCATTGAAATAAATAAGAAAATATTTTACAAATCTTCATTCTCTATAATGAATTTTAACACGTTAGAATCTTAGTAGCCTTCCATATAGGACTCATAGGATTGACCCTCCTTTAGCCTTGGGGGCTCAATATTTATATCAATACTACCTAATTTATAAGTTGTTATATATATATTTTTATATAAAGTATCCAAATATATTTAAATTGTTATCAATACTTTCATTGTGGTAGTATATATGTCATAGTTGCAGTAATAAAAATATAAAAAAGAATATGATAGAAAAGGCCAAAAGGAGAAACCGTGTGATCATATTTTTTAGGCAGATATCAAGTTGATGGAATCCATGTGACTAAGAATAATGCGGACTGGACTATGCATAATGATTTTCCATTTTTTGTGTTTTCTGTTGTGTTAAATATATAAGTTTATTAACCAAATTGAAACAAATATTTTACAATTAATTTTCAGTTGACTACAAAATAATCTGATTTTAAAATTAATTAAATCCGTATATTACGATCATGAAGATGCGAGCCAGCTAACATATACTGCTATATATCTGTCTGCCGCGGAATAAGAGAAAATTAGCGATTTAATTAGGCATGTGTCTCGCCTGCCCATAATTAAATTAAAATTAATAAATTATGCACTCGGAATTCATTTGAAGAAATTATTGAATTACAATACATTTAATTTCCAGATAAAATATTTAATTTTATAAACACTTAGATTCCGTAACGAAATTGTGATAATTTTTATTTTATTTTTTGAAATGCAAGTTCTCCATCGTTTAGTCTAAATCCGATACTTCCATTGTATTTCAATTTTATGTTTTGTGTATTTATGAAATAAATCACGCAATTAAGAGAAAATGAAGAAAACCGTTTTCACTCGATCGCACTAATAAATTAATAACATAAAATCAGATAACCCGTATTGTAAAGAAAGAAAATTACAAAAGGCTAATTTCGACCTCTGCAATTATAAACATGCAGGCAGAAAAGAACAAAAAAAAATTATTCACAGATTTAAATTGATTTTCTATAATAATAATAAAAAAAATCACCCCATGCAAAAATAGGGAAATCGTAGTACTGTCCGAAAAAAATATTGCTGCCGGAAAATTGTCACAAATCCTCAGAAATGCTGTCGAGATTCGGCTGCCACTCCACCGCCGTAACTTTCCGGCGGCGGCGCTTCTTCTCCGCTGCCGCCATGGTAGCAACCCGCTGCTTTGAAGAGCTGTATTTGTGCTTACTTCTATCATGAGCGGGCAGAGAAGAAGGAGGTAGCAAGAAGTAAATGGAGCCCCGTTTGAGGTCGGAGTCGGGCGCGACGATCAGGATCCGGCGGGACACGGCGGCGGCGGACGGCTTCGATAGAACGTGATCTGGGTAGTTCTTGAGGACCTCGCCGGCAGTGACCCGACCCGTCAATTCTTCGACGTACCCATTTAAGTGTACGATTCGGATCAAATCTAGAGCTCCACATGGAAGAATGCATGCCAAACAACACCTTAGGCTGTTACCCATTTATTGAAATTGAATTGATTTTATTTCTTCTTCTTTTTTCTGAAATTAGGGTTTTGATGGATTGATTGTGGTATCTAAGAGTTCCTGTGAATATGTAGAAATGGGGTTTATATATAGGAAAGAGAAACCGAATTAAATGTAATCATATATTGATCATGTCTAATAATCAATATATAAATATAATGTACGTACGTAGTTGTGTGTGTGTGTATATATATATTAAATTGCTAAGTACTTTAGAGTAGGTGGTTGAAAAATATAATCATGCAGTATAAACTATTCAAGTTGAATGCATATGAATCCAAAATTACAAATCCAGCATATATATATTAATATATATATATATGAGTTGGTTATAATAGGAAATTAGGGACTGTGCTCTCGTGAAAATTAGCTTGTTTAATGTAATTTTAGTGTTTTTTATTATTGTATTTTGGTGCTAAAATTAATAATTAGCACCATAATACAATAAGAAAAATATTTAAAAAATTAGCATCAAAATATGGTAAGAAATGCACTAAAAATACAATAAACAAGTTTGTGTTTTACTTTTACACACTAAGAACTAATTCTCATTTGAACCAAATCATTATATATATATATATATGTATATAAAATTTAATCCAGAATGTAATGGGACTTTAATTATAAATTATTCACACTTTAATTTTAAAATAAGTAATTGCAAGTTTGCATTTATATTTACATGCTACATATAAAAATTTGCATTTTTTTTTTGGTAAAAATGAATGATTATTAAATCCACCGAATCTTGCGCTTAATACATCCATTTTGATCAAAGCCAGAATTTTTAGTAGATTTGTGCACTTATTAATCTGCATAGTTCCAAAACTTCCAGCTGTATTTGATCTATATATGCTCACCATTTTTAATTAATACAATATTTAAATCATGAAGTGCCCAATAAGACAATAAGTTTGGCTGCTCTTATTTTATAATTGTAATAGAGCATAATTAATAATATAACTGTACGTGTATATGTATATATAAATATAGAATAATGCTAGCCAGCCAGAATCTAATTTTTTGATGATTAATAAAATTGTATTATTAATAAATTAATTATGTTAATTATTAAATGTTATGTTTTTACTATATTATCCTTCTATCATGAAATTAGTGATTTGTTATTAATTATTAAAATCACTCCGAAAGCGGATCGGAAGAAAGGGGCGCAGCTTCATCTTCTTTCTTTTCTTCACTTCTTTATTTTTTTTTTCCATCTTCGATTTCTTCTGAATTGAAGCGCATAATAAAGTTACCCTAATTATTATGGAGGGCATCAATGTAAATTTATTGAATAATTAGTGTTTTATTAATTAAATTAATTAATTATTAAAAATAATAAAAGATTCTGACTAGATAGAATCTGGCTGAAAATCACTACTCATAAATATATATGTATCTATACTTCAATTCCTCTTTTTAATTCATTTTAAATATCAAGGTAAATTCATATTTTCCTCTTCCAACAAACTTGAAACCATCTTCAGTACTTGATAATTTATGTAAAAATAATATTAAAAAAAAACTTACTGTTTGGCACTTCGAATCGAGCATAATTGAAATCCACAGACTGTATAATTATGAAGAAACCGAACTTTCGGTTTTAACAGAGTTGAGATATAAGTTGGGTCCAAAGTTGGAACAACTTTGTTTACGCAGCGGAAATTTAGAAATAGAACAACGGATTGAAATTTTCACGAGATTATATTTCTATAACCTCGCGAAATGCCTCAGGGTAAAAACTTCACTATATGATTATGTGAATTACAAAAACACTTCGAGTAAACTCTCACTAAACTTAAGACACTTTATCTCTTCCTTCGCAGAAGGTCGTGACTAAAGTTGTCTTAACTAACACTCAAAGAAAACTAATATCTCTATAAACAGATCTGATTTATATCTCTGGATCGTATCTAACACTATACAACTGATCCCTATTTATACAAAAACAATATCTTGGGCTCTACTCCAAATAACTACACGAACTCCACATTATCTCCACTTCCTTGACTTTAGCTGCAAGCGACCGAATTCCTTAGATATAGGAACGACCCGATCTTTGACTCCATCCTCCTAGACTTGGTCAACCACATGTGTTCCTAAAATATCTCAACCACTTTTACTTCCTGCACAATCAACAACAAAGAAAGAAAGACAAAACATATATATCCATACTAAAATTCCAAACAGAAACCGACTTCAACAAATTATTAGTTTATTTTTTATCCAATGAACTCTAAAAGAAGGTGGATCGATCTCATTCTGATTAAAAAAATATCTATTTTGAAAGGGAAAAAAAATTCAAAAGACTAATAAATTGCACAGGTCATCTAACAGGATGTGCAAGGTGAGATTAATACTTGGCCTCACAATTTTTAGGGCTTTAATTTTTTTTTTCTATTTAATATACCTTATATATTTTTTAAATAAATTAAATTCTCTCCATTCTCTCGCTTTTACGCAGTAATACCTAATACAAACATCTCGATTTCTTAGTTCTAACTTCCATCGGAGACATTATTTTCTCTTCAATTTTGCAACTTTCCATTTTTTTTCATAATTATTCTTCTAATTACCGTTAGATTGTTCTCTATGAAAAGAGCTTCTCATCTCTTTCATGAAATACTCATATCAAACTCCAATATTCCTTCACAAATTACGCTCCGAAATCTGTTGTCACTACAATTCTACAATTACAAAATTTTTCTTTCATTCCCCGATTCCCCCAAAGGCCAAATCCCTAGTGAGTATTTTTCTTAAACCCGCCATATTTTTCTTAATTTCTTTTATATTTTTCTGTTTGAATGGTTTGAAAATCCGAATTTAATTATCTGCTTGAACGAATTGATGGAAAATTATATTATCTACTTGAACAAATTCTTTCATTCCTTGATTCTGATTCTAGATTTTTTCTTTTGTCAAGGATGGAGAATGGATGGCGATTGGCGAGTGGCAAGCAGTAGTGCATCAAGCTATTGTTTATTGATTATTTGATTTGAACTTTTTGCTTCCTTCAAGGTTGTTTCAATCCTTTTTTGTTGAATTTTTTAAAACATTTCTGTGAGTTTTGATTATTTTATTATGTCTCTTAAAACTAGAAAATTTGAGTTTTAATTGATAAATTTGCTTCAAAGAGAGTGCTAAAAGAGTATTACTTTTTATGTAAAATCGTAAAAGATTCATATTTGTTTAAGGTTATATTGAGAATATTATCAATACTATAAATACAATATTACTTGATGAGTGGTGTTTTTGCACAATATTTTGTGGTTTACATGAAGTGATTTGAAGAGTATTGCATGTGCTTTAACACAATTTGTGATTTTAACCTCCCGGTTTGGAAGTTTTGTTTCTTGTTTGAATTTCACAGGAAATGAAGTATGAATTAATGCATTTTTGAGTGATCTAATGCCATGAGGAGATTGAGAATCGAATGAGGAACGCACTGTAAGTTGAATCGCCTCAATCGGACAAGAAATGAGGGAGAACGGAGCAAACCCGTGAAAAGTGTCGAAGCATAACTAGAGGCGCGAGTCACAGCGCGACCGGAGGCACGAGTGCCAGTGACCTGCTTCGACACTGGGGCATGTTTTTCTTTGTTCCGACGTGACCGAGCCCGTGTCACTCCCCTAGTCCAGATTTTCAGATCTACGATTCTTGTTCTTCTTATTTGCTATTTTCTCTCCAATTTTTACACACACACATATCCATTTCCACCACCACACACTCAAAAACTTATCTACATCAAAAGGCATCTTCTCTCACACCTTTTAATCCCTAGCCACCCATCAAACCCGCACTCTAACTAGGATTTCCACCTAACTAGGATGAATAAGGAGCTTGAGCTTGATGATGGGGTAAAGAGGAGACGAGATGAAGCAAGAGAGGAGTCGAGACCCAACTTTCGGGTTGTATCAAGTTTCTTTTCTTGTTTTTATCTTTATTTTCTTTGAGATGATTTAGTCCTTACATTGTGTTATGTTAGGCTAGATTATTTTGTATTTTGGGATTGAGATTATTTGGGTATTTATTCATTTCTATTTCTATTAATTGTTTATGGTCCTATTTCATTTCTTGTACTTATAATATATATATGTGTGTTGATTAATTGATCACTAATTTACAGAATTTTACCTATTGGTTCATAATTCGAGAGATGGGTCTCAATAGACAAAGCCTAGGCACGATATACATATGTCGATAAATTTGAGAGAACTGAGGCTTAGTATGAGTATTGAAATCTTAGGAGCTTTTGATAAGTAAATGTGTAGGATTCGATCGGAGACGATGAACCTAGTATTTTTTGATTCAACACTTTTAGTCTCATATCTTACTTTTTTTGTCCCATAATTTATTAGCTCGACACTTTTAGTCCCAAGTGTTTTTTTTTTCGACATTTTTAATCCTAAAACTAACAGTATATTTTTTCTTATATTTTTTTTCAACGTTTTTTTTTCCGTCTATTTTGTCGAGAAATTTATGGAACAAAAACCGTATATTGACAAGAAGTTGAAATGGTTTTGTTAGGCAGGGCCGGTCCATAGGGGTGGCTAGGTGGGCCACCGCCCATAGGCCCCCAAATTATCGGGGTCCCCTAATGTAATATTATATTTAAAAAAATATTTAGTACAAAGCCTAATAAAAAATATATGTATGATCAATCTATTTATTTTTTGAGACATTACTATCCAAGTCTAACAATTTTCATTCTTTGAATATTATCCGTAAATCATAGACCAATAATAACAAAATATTTTGTATCATATTTAAAATAATAAAGTCTATTTACATGTTGTCTTTTTATCTCAAAATTTAGGAAGAAAACAACACTGAATTGATTACACTTTTTCAAAATTTAGGATGAAAATACTACTTACTTTTTTTCAAAATACTCGTAAAAAATATATATACAAGGGCCCTCATTTTTTATTTTGCCATGGGCCCCCGAAATGTCAGGGCCGGCCCTATTGTTTGGCATTTTGCTAGATATTTGTTGGCATTTTGCTTGATATTTTGTTGAATATTTTGCTAAAATTTTTCTAGATATTATATTATTTTATTGGGTATTATGCTGAATTTTTTGCTAGATATTTTCCTCTTTTTTTCTTAATAATTTGCTGAAAAAATGAAGTCAAAATGTCCTTTAAATAAATAAATTATAAATAAATACATACATACATATATATACTACACTTTGGACTAAAAATATATGGAGAGAGAAATTTTTGACATTATATATATATATATATATATATATATATGTTGACAAACTCTCTTTCAAATTTAATCTTACAAATATATGGAGGGAAAAAAAATTCTACTTTATAGGAAAACATAAGTGAATATGATTTTATGTAATATAAAGGGAGGGATATATTAGTCCAAAAAATTAATTATTAATTCTAGATTAAAATTTTAAAACAACAAACAAAACGAAACGGAGGGAGTATGTAACATGCCGCATAAGAAGGCCTTAGCAAAATAAATGTTGATGTGTTTATCACATGAGTCATCATTTTAACGTTAATTGTTCAAGTTATTTTTACGAGATCTTATATATATATATAACATGTATATATCCACATCAGAAGGTGCTCCCATTTAAAAAATATTTCCTTTATTTTTATTATAATGTATTAATGTGAGGAAGTTTCTTTGCACGAGTGATATTACTGATTAGCTAGTCATATATAATTAATTAACTATGTTTATTTAATTATTGATTTATAATAATTGCACTCCTTAACTTAATCCGTTTGTCTCGCCGGCCGTATCTTCAATGTACTTGGTAATTTTATATATCATCCATATATAAACATTAAATTAATATAGTTTCACATGTGAAAAAAGTACAAAGTAAATTACTGTGCTAAATAAATAAATCCAACATTCATTTATAACTATACGAGCTGAGCAGTGAGCACGCACTATTATGCATGAGCTGCATATAAAATTATTTGATTGTTTGATCTCATAATTAATAATGATAGTAATTAAATCATGTTTTCACCTTTTATATATAATTAATAAAAATAATTATATATTCTAATTGAATAAGATAAACCATAATTAATAAGTTTGAAATTAAATTGAATCACAATAAATTGAAATTGAGTAAGTATTAATAAATTTAATCGTGTAGCACTAAGAATTGCACTAATTGTATTAGGAAATTTGATCTGCAGAGTAATTGAACTAGTTTTAAGTATTTATGGTTAGTTTGCTTTAGGATATTCCTATTTGATTATGAGTATGTAATTTACAGAGTGTACTGAAAAATAAAGTTTAGAATTAAATATATATATAATGTTGGAAAATAAGATTTAATAAAGTGAGTGTGACTCATTTTATCCGATTTTTCGTGACCGGGATATTTAATTTTGGAGGAATTAAATACCGTACGATTACTCTATGTCGTGAGTAGATAATCGTAGTATTTTTATTTGCTCAAATCCGATTTTCGGTGAGTGAGAAATAAATGGTTAAAGTTGGTCACACGATTGGGCATTTATGGTGTGTGGGATAATGTGTTTAAGACACATTAAATAATCCCACATTGATTTCTTAATCAAATTAAGAAGTGTATTTAAGTGTATTAACACTTAAGTGGAGTAATCAAGTGCACAAGGATGTGGGCCATGAGCCCACACGCGCGCGCCCGCCCGTGCCCGTGCCCGATGCCCTTGCCCGGCTCGTCTCGTCCTTGGATCTTGGACTTTGGGCGTACATGGGCTTCCGGGGCTTAGCCGTATCAGTTTTACGGTACAGAAACAGTCGGGTCGTGGAGCGGGTCGGCGGATCAACTATCCGGGTCTATAGTGGACCGGGTCGTGGGTGTCCACGACCCGGCGGATCAACTATCCGGGTCTATAGTGGACCGGGTCGTGGGTGCACTGGAGCTGGTGGAGTTAGTGGGCTGGACAGTAACCGAAAGTAACTCCTGTCGGGAGTCAAAGTCTGCAGCTGCCCTGGACACGTGTTGGGATCCGAGCCGACAAGAGACACCTGTCGGGATCTGCAGAAGGTAACTCCTAGAGGGCTTAATGGCAGAGCTATATGTGCCTATAAATAGGACATCTTGCATGGATCCAAACGCCACATTCTGCATAATCGATCACACTTCATATTGTTGCATACGAATTGTGGTGCTACTGCCTTAGGACATCTTGCATGGATCCAAACGCCACATTCTGCATAATCGATCACACTTCATATTGTTGCATACGAATTGTGGTGCTACTGCCGGAAGGACGAAGCCGTTTCATCTTTGAAAGACAACCGCCAAACCGTGAGCACTAGCCGGGGCGTATTTGTCTTGCGGAGAGAGGTCCCCTCGACTCGGCTTGCCGGAACCGGAATCTGCACATCGGTTCTTAATATTCTTGCTTTGTTTAAATTCAGTTAAATATTGTAATTGTTATTCCTCTATACTTCTACCTTTTTGTATTTCCATTATAATTCCAGTGAGGTTAAAACGAGACTACATATAATATACAAAAAGAAGTGTTTACGTATTGCCAACACTAATTAGATATACCTTGAGAAAAGAAACAATAATTAGATATAATTATTTGTTGTTGAAAAGATCTTATCTTTGTTGTCCATTTCCTTAACCACAAATTTTGTCCGTATTACTTACAACGTGGGATGATGCTCATGTGCACGTAAGGACAGATTTAATTTAACACTGGTTTATGTAATATAATTATTGACTCAATTAATTGTCCATAGTGTATTATTTAGTCTAATTATATCCCTATAATGAGCATATAATGATAAATAAAACAGAACTGATATAATTAAGATTCGCGTAGATGATAAATCACAAATTAAACGTACTTAATTAGTCATACATAATTTTAATTACATGCACACTACATAAACATTAATTAGGTAATCAAATTGCAAAGTAATGTTAGTAAGAATCGAAACTCTCATACATAACTACTCCCTCCGTCCCATAATTATAGTCCATTATTCTTTTTTGGGATGTCCCAAAATTATAGTCCTATTCTAAATTGGGATTGTATTTAAATATTCTTTTACAAATATAACCCTATTTAATATAGTATGAATGCAATTAATATAGTAAAAAATAAGGGCAATATAGGATAATTATTGTAAATTTTATATTTCCAATACATATTAAATGTGATTTCTTAATATGTGTGAAAATGGGAAGTGGACTATAATTATGGGACGGGGGGAGTATTATAGTATAATTCACTATGTGTGTATGTGTGTGTTAAACTGTTGCACAATCCAACATGATATGTACTTTAAGGTCAAGGATTCCTTAAGTATTATTATTGATGTTAATAAACATAAATTTATTCAAAAATTAACTCATGATTAATTACTAACTCTCGCGTATCTTATAAGAATCGTGAATGAATAATTGGAAAATGATAAGAGAAGACAATATTTTATTTTATCAAAATAAATAAATAGTGTAATTGGAGTATATGTTTATATAATTAGAGAAATCTAGAGTTGGTAAGATGTGAAAGTTCCCATACATTAATTAATATTAATAATAATATTTTTCCTCCACCCTCGAATTGAATTCCCTTATTATTTAAGAATCTCGTTCCTTGTTCAAAGATATCATGCCTGATTCTCTAAAGCTCATCGGAATTATTACCCCTCAAATCTGGGCTATTTTTTTAGTGTTATTTTATTATTTTTTTCGATGCTGCAACCGTGATCGCTGATTTGGTTTGTCGTTTTCTTATATTTAAATCATAAGATATTAAGTTCGATTAGCTAAGTCCATTAATCTTATTTGTTATAAGATAAGTATTATCTAATTAATCTTATTTGTCATACGAAAAATATGAATTTAACTAAACATATAACAATTTTTAAGAATAAACAATTTATTCCGTAAAGAAAGTGGTGAATATTTAAATAAAATATATATTTACAAAGCGCGTCTAGGCTCGAATCAGCTCGTAAGCCTTATCGGTAACTCAAGCTCAAACTCCACTAGATAACAAATTAATCAAAGCCAAACTTTTTCTAATACTCCTCAACTACACCCTGTTTCAATGCAGTTACTTACAAAAAAGGTAAGCCAACTGCTCAAAAGTAGAAAATATATACATCACTCGGCAAAGGTTGGTTAGAATCCAATTGTTGTACAAAACTGAGGTGTTTTGCTGAGTGTGATGAAGCGGGTGCTAGATGCTTCAAGGCTAAAAACAACTACTTCATCATCGGATTGGCTCGGTTCGATTGTGCTCACCCCTAAATTATTATTTATAAGTGTTAGATGCTTTGATTCCTTGCCCGACGTAGTTGGGCCATAATGGGCTTATTGAACTTGAGGCCACGAATATGAAGTAAATCATCGTATATGGGCTTACTTGACTTGAGCCCACGAATATGTTGCAAATCATGATGCCTATTATTCATTTTGGGCCTAATCAACTTAAGCCCATGAATATGAAGTACAGCATCATATCTATAATCCATTTTGGGTTTAATCAATTTCAGGCTCTTAAGCCCTCCAAAATGATGTACGTCATCGTGCCTATTATCCAATCAGTTGAGAAATAAATTAATATACATAGAATAAGATACAATATATAAAATATAAAATATCGTGGCCATTTGGACAAATAATAAATACATTTAATCATTTCTCTAATTAAAATTCTAAAGGTGTATTTTGCCAAAAAAAAAACATTTTACAATAAGAAAAGAGAATTTTAAAGTAGATGTGTGACTGTGTGAGTATATGTTAGCAATACTTTACATATATATGATGTTGAGATTTCTTGCAAATAAATTTAGGATATTTTATGATTGAATTTGTTTTATGATTTATCTCGATATTTTTGGCTAAACCATTGAATTTAATGATATACAATTTCATTGAACAGATTTATGAAGGAAGATAATTCTCTAAATATGAAGGAAGATAATTCGCAAATTTGATTCAGCGTTCTTATGCCATTCAAACACACTATTATTTATTTATTTACTTATTCCACTTATTACGGATAATACATATGACATCTTACATTGTACAAAACTTATTTTCTTTAAGATTTTAATTTAATGGTATCATTTTTTAAATAATTTAAAAATCATAATAACCGATCAATAAACCACTCTTCACGCCATACTCCGAAGCAAATAGTAGGTTTTTAAGGTTCATAATTAATCACCAATGTACGAGGAAGGATGTAATATTACGCAATCAACAATATATAACAAAAATATGTCTTGAGACCATCTTATATGTCAGAATTCATAAGTTGGGTCAAAATCAGAATTCATACTCATATTCAATTACATTTATAATTTTATTGACATTTAATTGTGTGTGAATTCAAATTTTAACCCATCTAACATATTTTGAGACATTACACAATCTCACATAAGATCTTATTCTCTTATAATATAATGGTGCTACATAAACTATAGCAGAACTATAATTCACTTTTCTCATTTAGAATTTATTATTATTGACGTAAAGTAAGCCAACTCGTATAGCTTATAGCACTGCTATATTATTAACGGCCATATAGATGTATACAATGATAATTAAGAGAATGATGATTGTTCTAAAAATAAAACTTTCAACACCAGTTCTTGTACATACAAGAAAAGAAAGGAGAAGAAAAAAATTCCCCAAAAAAGAAAGGTCATAAAAGTGCAGTATAAAATGCAGATTCAAGTGTATAAATCAAATGGAATACATACATATAAATATTTCAAAAAGTAATGCAGATACATGCATAAAAATCAAATGGAATATACACGTATAAAAATATCAAAGCTAACATCAAAATTCAGATTCAAACGTAATGTAAAAAAAAAAGGAACAATTCATGTAATTTTGCCCCTCACCTTTAGTTAATATATGGCTTAAAAATATGTCCAAGAATTAAAAAGTGAGTATATATTAAGATTATCAGAACTAGGGAGAACGACGAGGAATAGACGTCTCAAATTGTCAATCCGAGTCCAAAAAAAAGAAAAAAAACAGCTGGAGTTGAAGAATTATATGGTAGCAACATGAATGATTTATGGGAGGCAGTTAGAGTTGCAGTACATTCTCATTCTTTGACACTTCTCTTATAATCAAATGCACATTAAACACAAGTTACTTCAGCGTTTAAGAATTTCACAGTCAAGAACACTCTTCTCAGAAGCAAATTCAAAAAATACATCTCAACATATAATGATCATGATTTCAATTTTAGCCTACACTTCGTGTAAAGTCGAGTTCTCGATGAAATAGACATAAACAAACAAATATTTCAGAAGCTGCTACAATCATGTATATCATACAACAAACAAGATCACTTTTCTTTTTATACTTGCAATGGGTCTTACCTTCTTCCATTGCTGGTTCCCTGAAAGAGCTGGCTTATCCGAGCCTCGACGTCCTCCACACTAAACCTGGTATGCCTATCTGCATTCTTACCACCACTATCTGAAGCACCCTGCATTCTTGCAATGAAACTACGGTATGCGGGGCACAAGGTCCCCGAAATCGAAGCCCTAACCTCATCTCTCAACTGATCATCAAATATAATCCAAGAAGACTGACTCTTGCATATATCATCAAAGTATGAATTGAATAACTTAAGCTTTTCCTTCAGATTCTTCGATGTTTCATGAGGCGAAGTGGAGTGATTATCAACCTTCAGAACACCCAAAACCTTACTCCAAGAACTCCTTTGATAATTCACATGATACTGCCTCACTTTCGCCGTGTGCTTCCTAATCCAATCCTCACCTAACAGAGTCCCCAACTCGTTATCTTTCGCCTTCTGCACAATGTACCTCCCATTGTTCATCATAAACACAGAGCACAAAGCTGGATCCCTATAAATCTTCGACTTCGCCTCCAAATTACTCTCCAACAACTCCATGATCCATGCCATTTGGACTGCTAATGAGGATGACGACGACAAAGCCGGGTCATCCCCTTTTCTATAATCAAGATTGGCACCAGTAGGAGCAACGCTCTCTTCAAAGACCTGTTCCAATGTCAGCCTAGCCCGGCACGCAGCACGCAGATAATTCATCACGTATCGAGTAATCGGATGCATTCTGCCCCCGGGAACAGGTTCCTTTGCCGGATCTCTACGAATCAAATTCTCCAACTCCATAAATATCCCCCTAATTGCTTCTCCCAATCTTTTCCAAATAGTTATGGCTTCATTCCTCAAAGACAAGCAATACTGATCCGAAAAGAGCACATCGAATTCGGGCATCAAATCCCTCACCGTCTCATAAACATCTAGCACCTTGAACAACCGCTCAGGAGCGCGGCTTCCTATCGCCACAGCATCCGCGAAGTTCAAGAGCTGAATTGTGGAGCCCCTGCAAACCTCCATGAATGAGAGGTCGGCGGCGGTGGATAAACCGAGGAAAACACGGTCGCATAGGCGTCGCTCGCTCGGAAAAAGAATCCTAAACGCCACATTCATGGCCTTGATCCATTTCTCGATTTCATCTTCGAGCTGAGTCCACAGCATTCTGTGCACATCGTCGATGCTCAGCTTCTGCAGCCCGAGCCGCGAGAAGCTCTCCTCCAAGAAATCCCTCCGGCTCGAGCTGTATGCGTGCGCGCACTCCTTCATATACCCAGCCGCCACCATCCTCTTCCCTATCTGGTGCAGGTCTCCGATCGTCCCCAGCGGTAGAGCGTCGATCACGATGTCGTAATCCGTTATCGGATGCGCCACGGGAATAGAATTCCCGTCCTCGTCGGCGAAATCGTCGTCGGAGTCGGAGGAGTCAGGATTGACATGAGTTGAGTCGTTCTGATTCACGTCGAAAGACTCGGCGCCGCGCTCGACGAGGGTTCGGAACTCTTCCTCCAGGCGGAACATCGACTGCTGGAGCAGATCCTCGGCGCGGTCGAGGCAGGCGGAGATCTTCTTATCGTCCGCCAACGGCGTCCAATCGCGCACGGCGGCGATCAATTGATCGACCGAGCCGAGGAAAGGAGAGGGATCGGCGGAGCCAGACCAAATCGAGCAGTCTTCGGAGATGAAGGGGGAGATCTGGCGGTCGAGAGCGTCTAGGGTTTGTTCGACGCCATCATCAGTTAGCTTCTCCGTCAACTTCTCGCGTAATCTTCCATCGAAATTGGAGAAAATTTTGAGAATATCGTCGGTCATGGTGTCGGTATGGCCGAGAGTTTTGGCGATGTGGCGGGCGACAGCTATGAGCTTCTCCTCACCGTTTTCCGCCATTGTTGCAGTGGATTGAAGCTCAGCTCCACAGTTTTTCGTGCCCTAATCAGCTCAGAAACCCGAAAACCGAAAAAAAAAAGGGCGTGGAATTGATTGCAGAAATTGAGAAAAGAGAGATGGGGACACGACGCAAAGTGGTGGGCTTGCGTGACTCAGAGAGAGACTGAAATTAAAATTGGGCGGAAAAAAGGGGGAAAAGTGATGAATGTTAGAGAGAGAAAAAGTAAAAGTAGAGACCAAAAAAAAAAAAAAGATTGATTGAGGCGAAGCAGAGATGGTTGTGGTAAATGATAATGTGTGGCATTTCCTTTTTCTTGGTGAAACGGTTGGATTAATTATTGGGACATTTATTCCCTAAAAAAAAGGATATTTATAATTATTCATTCCCAGATTTTTCCTCTTTTTTTTTATGCTTGATTCTATGTATGTTCATACTAAAAAGATTATACTAGCAGGTTTGCAAGATTAAATAAAAAAAAATTGTTTGTGAATGCATAAAATAAATGAAAATTTCAATTATTTTGCTTTCTGTATTATTATGTTTTGTCCTAATTATAAGCTCTTAGTTTCTAATGATTTGTTACAATATTAATACGTAAAATTTATGTGCCATAAACTAGTATTATATTTATTACAAAAGAAATGGGCTCTATGTTTGAAATTTGAAGTTTGGACTAGTCCACTCTGTCAATAAAATAAATGAATTGGGCCTACCAAATAATGGTTTATTACATTTTGTGCAAGTCGTGACCACTCAATTATCTGTTGCCTAAATCGACGACCCCAAAAGTCAATTGGTATCACATCACAAAGAATGAGCTACATTCTTCTTCTTTATTTAATCTTTTCCTATAACTAATTAAATCGCTTTAATTTCATATTTAAGACAGTTGAAATTTGTTATGCCGCGTCATTTCGTCATCCGATATAAAATTTGGATGACTAATTGCGAGTCTTATATATTAAGATATATATTTGTTGGCAAACACTTCCATGCACCTGTTGTAAATAGTGCTAGTTAAGATGGGTTGGGTCAAACCCACTCTTTAACCCGATCAACACGATCAAATCCGTGCTTTGACCCGGGTCAACGCGGGTCAACCCGTAAAAAAGTAGAAAAAAACGGTTAAATCAGTATCAACAGTCTCACTAAAAAGTATCACCAAAAATTAGAAAAGTATCATCTGTATCATTAAAAAGTAAGGGGTCTGCTTTTTTTTTTTTTTTTTTTTTTGTCTGCTAGTTATTTTATACTTGTTTATTTAGTTCAAATTGTGATTTTTTTTCCTTTCGAATTAATGTTTAGAGCTTAGTAGTTTAGAGTTTTTTTAGGGTTCATGGTTTTTTAAAGAGTTCATGTATTTTAGGGGTTTTTTTTAGGGTTCATGATTTTTTAGGGGTTTTTTTTTAGTTTTTTTAGGAGGTTTTTTTAGGGTATATTTTGTGTTTTTTAGAGTTTTTTTGGGGTGTTTTTAGGGGTTTATTTTGTGTTTCTTAGGATTTTTTTGGGGGTGTTTTTAGGGGTTTATTTTGTGTTTTTTAGGATTTTTTGGGAGGGTGTTTTTAGGGTTTATTTTGTGTTTTTAGGGTTTTTTAGGAGTTTATTTTGTATTTTTTAGGGTTTATTAATTCTATTTAATACTCATTTCAAACAAATTAAATCAATTTATTTTAATTTTAAGATTCACTAATGTTTTTTTAGGGTATATATTTTTGGGGAACAAATAAAATTGATAAAAAAAAGACAACAAAACGTAAAAAAACACAGCCAGAAAATGGAAAAAAAGGAAAAAAAGGGCCAGAAAAAAAAATAAAAAAAAATAAAAGACGGGCGCGTGAGCCCCACGCACCGCGCATGGGTGAGCGTGGACCACACGCGTGGAGCCCACGTGCCGCCTGAAATAGTCTAAAATAGTAGTGATGCACCAAATACCTTCTCGTATTTGTTTATTGCTCTTTCTCGTTTTGGCCATTTGTCAAATAAAAATTGAGCAGAGTTTCTAGTACAGGCTAACAGGCATTGTATTATATTTTTCTTTATATTAATCTTTTCCTGTTGGCAGTGGAGGAGAAAGAAAACGGACGATGTGTTCTCAGTTATTTCTCAAATTACTTATTATTCCAATAGTCTCGAAGATATAAGAATTAATTGCTAAAAAAATCATAATTTTTGAATGATGAGTTTGCAATTTTAACCAGTAGCGCTTCGTTCCCTTATCCCTATTTTCCTGAAATTGGGACATTACAAAATGATACAAGAGCATGAGTTTGCAATGTTAACCAAACTACTCACTTTCAGCAAAAACATGTCATCAAACTATATTTCCACGTGT
This sequence comes from Perilla frutescens, assembly GCA_026008535.1. Classification (NCBI taxonomy): domain Eukaryota; kingdom Viridiplantae; phylum Streptophyta; class Magnoliopsida; order Lamiales; family Lamiaceae; genus Perilla; species Perilla frutescens. The sequence continues at coordinate 5,075,543 of BRKX01000012.1, read as the reverse complement.
TGCCACTAAAATTGAACGACATCGGGATAGAAACCAGGTCTTTTCCCCTAATTAATTTGATGGAACATGGTAGAAAAGTCTTGAGCATTCCAATTTATTCACATTGAAAATCTCAACCCCACCATCTTATCCCAATTTCAAACATCATTTTCTTCCATTTTTTTCTTGATTGTAATCTATAATTCATGAACATCTCCAGGAATGGTCAACCAAAAAAAATAAAATGAAACAACATTAGTAGTGAAGAAAAGAAATGAATTAACATCAAATTATTATGATTGTGTCGCAAAAGTAGTGAAACAAATGATATTGAAGAAAGCATGAGAGATTGTGTTGTATAGTAGTCGGAGTAAATGGTTATGGCATTACACTCAAAAAGTCAAAAAGCTGTGAGGATGTACAAACAACCTCTTATGAAGAAATAAAATTACGAATAACTTTCTGTATGATGTTTTATTGTGAACCATTACTCCTCTTGGCTAGTTCACATAGTCAAGAGCATAAGCAGAACAAAACTAAAACTTCAAGATTCGGATAATATACACAAGTCTTCTACCCGCGCTCTCTCGCATATTTGCTCGTCTCCTCCGCCACTTTAACCCACTCATTTCCGATTTTCTCACTATATGCAACCTGCAACGGCCATGGCAAAAGTTAATGCCTCGGTGTCCAGAGATCCTTTCTCAAGAATAGTGCAATGTGCATTCGATTATATGCAATAGATGAAAACCAAAAAAATGAAGATCAAGAAAACCAAATGGAATTCCTCTACATGAACCCCATCATGTTGTTCAGATCACCTACGCATTATTGAGATGGTAGCATTTGAGAAAGCAGAGATATCAATCCATACGCAGCAGTAAATATTCAGGTAGTAGAAGTACCTGATTAATAACAAAACCTTTCAACATGTCAACAAAGTCAGCCTTTCTTTCTTCGTCAAGCCTTTGGATTTCGCTCCTATTATTTTCCTGTGATCATACCAACTTTTTTACATCAATAAATCTAGATACAATTGAACATGGAAGAAGACGAGCGCTGGTCAACAGTACCTTGTTCCACATTCTAAACATGTGATAACAATAGAGACGGGAGATAAGGATATTTTAAGCAAAAATTCAGAAAGAAAAACTACTAGTAAGAAGAAGAAGAAGATGATGATGATGGGGAGATGAAGAAAAGATCACTTCATATATTTTGCTTTATGGTTGTTGCTTAGCTTCTTCTTGGAAAATGAGCTGAAAGGATATAACAAAGGTTTCTATATTGGAAGGCCTGTCGAAACCCCTCATTCTGAACAGTAATCATGTTCCACCAAAACCAAATCAAGATCTTGACCGGTTGACCTTTTGGAAGCAAAATCTTGAATATCAAAGGCAACTATAACGCCCAAAACAGATAACTCACTAACAATATATCTAGTCTCTAGGATAGTTTTCCTTGTAATTATTCAATCTTGGGAATCAGGGAAAATAGACCTAAAATGCACAGAAGTCCATGTACGTGAAAGAGTATTTCCTAAATCTTAGGAATTTGCAGACATCAAAATTATCCTGCAAAAAATTCTACAGATCTTCTCTCTTGAAATAGCATAAACCTTAATTTGCACTGCAAGTCTGCAATGACCACGGCTTAAAAAAATATTGGATCTCTAAGCTTACAAGTAAAGATCAGAATAGAACGCAACTAATGTTTCTTCTGCAATCAAAGTCAAAATCACAAGTACAAGATTCTTCTAAACCATACAGAGTCGACGGAAATTTAAAAATGTACTTTAAAAAAAAGATACTACTCCAAGAAAAAAGTTTCGTGTGTAGCAGCCCTGTATCCTAACCAAAATAATTTAGCCCGCAAAAACAAATTGGAAATACACATGATTGGATTGGACAGTAGCTGAAGTCTCTCTTAAAGATCCTCTTATTGGACAAATGAATAAACGACTAGGGTGGAATAGTCAGAGTCAAAAGAGGATTCTCACTGCATTCTCTCATTCAAAACTGTAAAAACAAAAGCTGATGATTAAATTTATTCTTTTAAAATAAATGGCAACGGTCACATACTAAAATGATACTAAATGCACCACCATATTTGTAAGAGAAAACCAGGAGGATACATGGTTGCCAACTAACACCAAATATATAGGAAGATCACAAATGCTTGGGCATTGCTAAGCGCACAACCAAATGAAACTTCAAGCACAGGATCACAAAATCAGGTCAACCACTCCACAAAAAAGAAAAGCCTCAACCTAAAACTTGAAACTAAGCATCCTTATGAAAATTCAATAAAACTAAAACGACAACGAATCTGATCTGGAATTTTTCAGTGAACAATCTAATAGTTCGTACCTGAATTCTTTCATATTCTTTGATTGCGCAACTTTTAGCATCCTCTGTGACCCTAATGGCATCTTTTAGGTCCTCTAATTTGCGGACCCTTGACTTGTCACCACCAAAAATTTTAGATGTTGAAGTTTCAAGTTTATCAGCTCTTGAATGCAAGGCAGACAATTCTGATATAAGAGTTTGCACTGTCAGTAAGGCACTAGAACGATCAGAGAATGCATTGTGCACAGCTAACATCATTCCCATGTGTTCATGCAATGTATCCTGCAGTACAAATTAGAATTCAAAAACTAAATCGCAAAAAACCAACGGGAGAATATTTGAAGAATTTTTTAACTCTTGTATTGATTATGAAACAGCTCGCGCCAGTCCATCTGATTTTCCTTAGTCCATTTTCTGGATTGAACAAAAGAAGAATGTACTCTCTAAATGGAAAAATTGGAAGTGTGTACTTAAGAAAATCAGAAGAATCATATACCCTTTAAAATAAATATGAAGTTAATGAAAATAAAGGGACAAACTTGTCAAGACTTACAAAATGCTTCACGGTGTGTGCATTCAATTCTCGATACAATCTGCTTGCTTTAACAGCTGCAGTAGCGACATTTTTCATGTCAGCAGACCTCACTCTTTGGGTATTTGATGTTGCCTGCTCATTCTCAAACTTCGTTAATTTGATAAAAGCCAACCCTAATTCTCCCATGACCTCCCCCATTTCTTGCTGAGCCTTAACCAATGTTTCTGCCTACCAGTTAAGAATAAAAAATAAGGAGAAATGACTTTTGAACATGGCAATCAAAACTAAAACTTTATTGGAACGTAAATATTAACATTTAGCATTCATTTCACTGAAAACAGGGCTTGGATGTTGTGAAACCTGCTTCGATGCGTTCGTGAGCTGCTGCTCAAGATCCCTCAACTTCGTCTTTTTCTCCAAGAACTCCTTATCCTCCTCCTCCACAGATGGCCTCGCATTACCCCAATCATTAACCACAGATTGCTTCAATTCCTTAAAGAACCTCAGCATATCCCTCCCACCTTTAGCTGAATGCACCACATCTTGAGGCTCAATCACACTACTCGACTCCCCCAAAAGCTGCTTGGGCAGCCTCACAGCCCCATCAAGCATCCTCGATGCCATGTCAATGCTCGTGGGCAACGGCATTCTCCCGTGGACCGTTAAAAACACCCTCAACTCGTCGCTCTTCCTAACCATCGGATGCCTTGCAAGTCTCCTCAAATACTTCTCCAATTCCACTCTCCTCTGCTCCACAAAATCCTGCTTCTGCATCACCTGACTCTCAACTAAACTCTTATCCGGCCGAGGCGGAATGAAAAACCCTCTGTAACATTCACTCAGCCGATCCGACAGTGTAACTACGTCCTTAAACCGCCTACGCACGCTAAAATCCGACCCCCCATAATCCAAAACATTTGTGCTCGTCGTGATCAGATAACTGGTGTAAGTATTCCCACCCGGAACAATTGAATTCGAAGACTCAATCTCCTTCTGCGGATTCGATACGCTAATTCTCAAATAGTCGGAGCTGGACGACTGAGATCGAGGCGACGAAACCGCCTCGCCGGAGATCTCGCCGTTGCCGTTGGACTCCGGGAACCTGTCGTGGAACTGATTGAACATAACGTCCGCATAGGAGGGGGAATCGAGAGAAGGGTTGTGAGCGGGGAATAGGAGGGGATCCGAGGCGGCCGGAGTGGTGGCGATTGACGGAGGAGGGAAAAGGGGGTGCTCGGAAGAGGCGGAGGAGAGCGTGCTCATGGCGCTGCGGTAGTGGGAAAAGGACTTGGAGGTGGAAACTTCGCCATTGAAGGTATTGTCGCCGTCGCTGTTGAGAGTTAGGGTTTGCAATTGATCGTTGGCGGAAAGGGGGTGAAGAAATTCTTCTTGTTCTTCGTCTTTTTCGCCATTGTTTGCTGTGTGATTCTTCTCTGATCCCATGATTTTTTTTTTTCAGTGAATCTGCAATTTAGGGATTTGGATCAGATTGCAGAAGAATTGGAGTTAAATAGGGAAAGATGTAGAGATGATGATGAACTTGGTTTCACTTCGTCATCTTCGTCCACCATCAAGAACGTGAGATTTTGTTTAATCATAAAATGAGAGATGTAACAACTAACTATCAATGAATCGGTTGTTCCTCATGTTAATGTTAATCCAACTCAGTTGCGACTAAATAAATTACAATTTGGATTTAATTTGTTTATTGTTGAACTATATAATTTAATTATCGAGCCTAAACAATATTCGTGAACTTATTTCAGTCTAGTCGAGATTTGAGCATTTTTTATAAATTAATATTATTCATTTAATTAAATTGAATTATATGAACATGATATGTGATATGTCAATTAAATTATTTATGACATTTTTCGGGTAAATAAATTTAATTAAAATATTTTCATCGTAAACTTGCGGGATGATAATTTATATATATATAATTTATATCATCACGAACTTGCGGGATGATAATTTATATAATTAGCGACACAAGATTAAAATAGATATGCAAAAATACTAATGTAAAATGATTAGATTACGTATCAAGTAGAAACATGGGTTTATTATTATTGTTCTAAGATTCTAAAATTCGAGTTTCGATTATGTCATGCCCATACTAATAGGATAAATGAGTTTTATTTAGAATGCAATTCAATTAGCAAAATTTACTTTATGGGCAGGTCTTGTGTGCATTAGGTGCACATCAAACGGTCAACGCGTTGATCCGGTTAATGCGTGTTGATTCGATCAATACGTTGATCAAAAAATCCGTCAAAATTAGTATCATTCATAATACAGAAAAGTATCAATTTCAAAGCCGAAAAATATCATTTGTATCATTAAAAAGTATCAGTCATAAAAAAAATTAAAGAAAAAAATTGTGAAAATCGGTATCAATCTAAACACTAAAAAGTATCATTCAAAATTAAAAAAAAGTATCACTTATGTCCCTAAAAAGTATCACCCATTTTGACAATTTTTTTGGTCAGCACGTTGACCGTCTGAAGTACATCTTGTGTATAGGAATATTTGCGTTACTTCAAACATAGGTCAAATTGTGATCGAGGGTTATATAATTAAAAAAAAAAGATTATTTGATCTTATTTAAAAATGTGGGCCTCCGGCTTAGCAATATAGAATTGAGGGGTAATTGGTAAGGGGTAATAAAGATGGATAATGAGAATGGAAGATGATTCATAAAGAAGTAATAGAGGTGTGTAATGGGAATGTGAGGGTCATTCTCATCCTTTATGTTTGGTACAAAGAATGGGAATCAAAATAAATTAATCATTCATTTATGTATAAATGAAATGAATTTAATAGTGGAATGATGGTGTAAATGAAATGAAATTAATATTGTCATTTATATGGCTTGTATCCACAAGGAATGAGATATGAATGAAATTGAAATTCGTAAATTGATTTTATTATCATAGTTTATAATTACTAAATAAAATATATTAATTTGCTTAAATTTATTTTTAATTAACAAAATTATTTGAGATTTATCTATCCTACTACAGGTACACATTGTGATATGTAGTGGAGTGGTGAATAGGGTATCGTATCCGCATGGATTTAAGGAATTGAATAATTGATTACCACAATTAAATTCACTTATGTTATTTAGACGACTAAATTGGATGATATTACTAAAAATTTTGAGCAAACAAAAAATTAAATAATTAAATATGTGAACACAAAGAATGAAGTATTAGAATTAAACTAGTGATTAAGAGATATCATAGAGCTTTCAAATCATTAACTAATCCTCTTGTTTTACCCATAAAAAAAAAAAAACTAATCCCCTTGTTATTTTTTCAGATTTTATACACATGCTGGGACTATTATTTTGCTGGGACAACCGCAATGTTATTCCAGACCTTCTATCGAAGCACCTAAAGCATGAATCATACAACACAATCAATGTCTCCATTTAATTATAATTATGCAATTCCTAAATGCTCATAATGCTTATTGTCCTCTTAGTTAATTTCAACTCTCTCGAGTGTTGTTGATTAGTAAGTCAATTATTCAAGACATTGTATTAAAATGTCTCACTCGATTTGTGTTAATACGTTAAGCAAGTTAATTAATGGCCAATTAATTAACAAGAATAAGCACAAGAGTAATTGAAGCAAGATGAAGTCATGGGTATAAAACTAAAAAAATCAACGAAGTCTCATAGTTAAATCATCTAAATCATAGAATAATAGTGTTTAGCTATCCATGCTAACACGATAATCAAAAGATAAATAAAATAAAGTCATAGTAAACAAAAGATAAAAGATAAAACAAATTCAGAAATTTATTAAAACTTCGAACTCTTGCAACTTACTCTTGAATCATAGATTGCTTATTGTAGAACCAAAATTCTACAATTAATTTTGTTTGGATCCGAGCTCTGACAATCTACAAAACAAAGATAAAATCATGGAGCCAAAAGACCGGTGGGGTGTTGATGATCGAACGGACTCCGACGCTCAAGCCATGATCGATTTAATGTATAAAATTCGAAATGAAAATGACCAAGAAACCAGAAGAACAAACATGAATTCAGAGAATTAGAGGTCAGATGAGAGTACGAAATTGAGATCGCAAATGTATGTTAAAGAACCATTTGTAGTTATGATCGAGTGATCGGTCGAGTCTTTTATAAAAGGCTTTCAATAGATTTCCTCCATTTTCGTGGTTAGTTTTCTGGAGACAGGGTCCAACCTTATCCGTGCAAGGATTTTGACTTGGTCTCTTCCCTAACGGATACTAGAATTTTGACCGAGTCTTCTCTTATTGCGGATGCTTATCTCAGACCTCCCCGATCTTACCTTTCTTGTTCACATTCGACCTCATGCTCGAGGTCATATTGTTCGACTTCATATCCATTGGACCGCGTTACTATACGAAAAATTGCTCTACAATTAGCTCCTCATTGTTCGGGCTTTGTTATAAGAAAGTCGGAAAAATGAATATGATTTCATCGATTATGACATCGTGACAGACTTTGTGATTCTGAGGCTATGAAAGCAAGCTTGAGATAGTTCCAAGCTTTGAAAGCAGGCTTGAATGAGCTCGAGGCCTTGAGAGCAAGTCTCGGGATGCTCGAGACTCGAAGGGGAGTCCGAGAGAGCTCGAGACTCAAAGATGAGTCCGGGAGATCTCGAGACTCTGAGAGCAAGCCTCTCGGGGAGCTCCAGACTCGAAGGCGATGGGGGGAGCTCGAGACTCTGAAAGCAAGCTTTTCGAGGAGCTCCAGACTGGAAGATGAGTGCGTGGGAGCTCGAGGCTTTGAGAGCAAGCCTCGGGGGAGATCCAGACTCGAAGGTGAGTCTGGAGAAGCTCGAGGCTCTGAAAGCAAGCCTCGGGGAGCTCCAAACTCAAAGGTGAGTCCGGAGGAGCTCGAGGCTCTGAGAGCAAGCCTCTCGGGGAGCTCCAGAGTTTGCTATAACACATTGATTTCGAAGACTTCAGAGTACTTTATATTGAAGAACACAATGTTAAAGCAACACTGTGCATGCAGTCGAACCTTAAACTGCATGTAGTCACTTCAGAACGTATCGAAACATGATTGATTATATGAGGTTTAGGTAAGGACTTAATCAGTTGGACTCCTTTTTTATTATTATTGTTGCAGACCCATGCTTTCTCATGCTAAAAACCTACACCCAATAGCAGCGGATAACACTAAATATATTCCGACAGTAGATTAATATCAACTATGCTGACATTCACGCATTTGAAATATTTGAGAGGATCTTGACTGGACGAACACCTTAATCTTTTTTACAATAATCGACTTTGGTATGTTGGGTTTGGTGTTGTGCTCAGGCAGTCCTCGTGCGACCCCTGGGAAGTTCTTGTGAGACATCGGAAGGCACTGAAGACTTAGCCCTAGCCGCCGCAGCAGTGAAACGTCCTTTTGTGATCTATGTTTCTCTTCGAGGTTTGGTGATTGATATAATTCGCCGAGAATGTTTTTGGTGTGAACAGGTTGAGCTTGATGTCTGCGCCGCCTCGAATATCATTGTTGACCAGAATCAAGAGTCATCGTGAATGGGGAGTCTATTCCCAGAGTGCTCCTGCGGCCTTCAGCCTTTGTTGTCAGTTGCCAGAGAAGAATTGGTTGTTACTCCGTCCCGACTATCAACATAATTAATCATCACTATCTCGTAGTATAGATCGAAGCCACACGGTGGGCACCAAATTGTAGAACCAAAATTATGCAATTAATTTCGTTTGAATTCGGGCTTCGATGATCTACAAAACAAAGATAAAATCGTGAAGCCAAAAGACCGCCGAGGAGTTGACGATCGAACGGACTCCAACGCTCAAGTTAGAATCGATTTAATGTATACAATTTGAAATAAAAATGACCAAGAAATCAAAATAACAGACATGAATTCAGAGAATTAGAGGTCAGATGAGAGTTCAAAATTGAGATCGCAAGTGTATGTTAGAGCCCCTTTTAGTTGTGATCGTCGATCGAGTCTTTAATAGGAGGCTTTCAACAGATTTCTCCCATTTTCGTGATTAGTTTTCTAGAGACTGTGTCCAACCTTATCCTTGGAAGAGTTTTGACTCGGTCTTTTCCCTAATGGCTACTATAATTTTGACCAAGTCATCTCTTATTGCAGATGCTTATCTTAGACCTCCCCGATCTTACCTTTCTCGTTCACCTTCGACCTCGTGCTCGAGGTCATATTGTTCGACTTCATATCCATTGGGCCACGTTACTGTAGGCCTTACGAAAAATTGCCTCTATAATATATTTCTCAAATTAAATATTTTATATTATTTTTTTATCAAATTATTTTGAAAATCACAATTTTTAAAATTTTTGTATGAATTTTTAAAACTGCTTTATGAAAAATGAGTTTTTATAACTTTCTATAGTTTTTATGCTTTATTTTATTTTGTGGAAAAATTATTATAATTATAATTTTAATTTTTTATACTAATGTAAAATATATTTTTATAATTTAATATATGATTATAGTATTTGATATGTTAATGTAAAAAATAAATATTTATAACTTTATTAAAATAAAAAAAATATATTCATTTGTCACTGTAAATAAGTAATATGTACCATGGAACATATGGAATGACTAATCCCAATTCTGAAGAATATGTATTGCCACGAGAATGATGATTCCTGATAATAAAATTATACAAGTCATGTGATTAGTAACGGAGATGGGAATGATGATTCCATTCTTACTTCATAAATGCATACCGTTTATGCCCTGTTCCACCTTCAATCTTCTGCTCAATCATTACCACACTCTCCAATTATTATTATAGTAGTTGTTGTTGTTGATATTATTATTATTGTAAATTTTATTATTATTACTATTTATATTTTTATTTATTATTATTATATTATTTACTTATTGTAGATATTATCATTATATTATTTATTTATATTTTATTTAATAATAATAATTAATTACCATTGAGGAAATTGAAACGAAGCGACGACAATGCAATTAGCATTTTTATTATGATTAACCTTCATATTCATGGTCATTCCTTAGTTTTGAACCAACCTGCCTGAATTAGTGTTTCATATATAAGATTCTGAAATTAGTGGGACGAAATCCAGATAAAAAGGACAAAATCGCCTTACTTTCGTGATATATTACCATAAATGCCCCCATCATAAAACCCCACAAAATAATCAAGGAAAACTCTGCTGCGACGCCACACTGCTTACGCTAGGTTTTAACCTTCTTTTTTCCTTCGCAATCCCGTTTAAGCCCGATTGAAATCATTGATCATTACATATTTTTTCGACAAAATTAGTAAAAGGGAGAAACCCAATTCCCCAGACTTTCAACAATGGCGTCGAAATTCGGGTTAGCGGGAGGCATCCCGGAGCGCCGGGTCCGACCCATTTGGGACGCAGTTGACTCTCGCCAGTTCAAGAACGCACTCAAACTATCCACCGCACTTCTATCCAAATACCCCAACTCTCCCTACGCGCTAGTGAGTGCATTTGGTTTCAAAATTCTTGTATTTTTTTTTTTTTTGAGTTCTTGGGTGATGGGTAAAGGAAAAGAGTCGATTTTTACTGTTTGAATCGTTGTTGGCAAATGCGTAGGCGCTTAAAGCTCTGATTTTGGAGAGGATGGGAAAGAACGAGGATGCGCTAACTGTTTGTTTGAATGCCAAAGATATTTTGTGCACCAAAGACTCCAATGTGTTTGTTGACGATCTCACTCTGAGCACTTTACAGATTGTTTTCCAGCGGCTTGATCACTGTTAGTGTTCGTTATTTTTGTATTCTTTTAGTTAATTTGTTTTGGGTTCATGTCTTCGATGAGTTTATACTGAAATCGTGGTTGAAATGAGCAGTGGATATGGCGACCAGTTGTTATGAGCATGCTTGCACGAGGTATCCCAACAATTTGGAATTAATGATGGGTCTGTTCAACTGTTATGTGCGCGAATATTCGTTCGTGAAACAGCAACAGGTTGGTGCAATGCATCTATTTGCGGCCTCTGTTGTATTGTTAATGGATGGCATTGAATTTGGAATTCATTTTATATTGTGTGTAATGTTTGTGTCTTACTGTAGATAGCTATTAAGATGTACAAGACTACTGGTGAAGAAAGGTTCTTGCTCTGGGCAGTTTGCAGTATTCAGTTGCAGGTTCGGCTTTTTAGTACTTTTCTTTGCTGTACTATGAGGTTGCGGTTCGAATATAATCTATGAAATGTTTTTGTAATGGACAAAATATAACTTCTGAAAGAATCTATTTTTGTTTAAAAATTGTGATCAACATACATGAAACATGATTTTCTGAAAAAGTTTCAACAAGACAACATTTTAAACATATTTAAGAATTGTGACTAGTAGTTTGTACAAAATTTATCCCATGCATGTATTTTTTGCACACAGAACCGAGCAAGTTGTAATGATGGAGACTGACACACATGTTGCTCAATTTTATATTTTGCCACACAATGTGATGAAGATTGCGTAATTTTTTTCAATTACGAGTCCTTAGTGCAGATGGCATCAGTGGTATGGTATAATTTTGGCCCTGATAGTTTCTTAATTTGTTAATAATTACTATGTTTTGATGTCTCTGAATGCAAAAAAAGGTTTGTTGTGGCAATGGAGGCGAGAAGCTTTTCCAGTTAGCTGAAGGTTTACTCAAGAAACATATATCTTCTCATGGTTTGCATGAACCTGAAGGTGATGGTTCCTCATCTTCTTTCTTATTACTATTTTTTGTGGGTGATCTGAAGGAAATGAGTTTTATATTTGTGTGGGATTGTTTAAATGTCGGCCACTGAATCAAATACTGTCTTGTGCAGCTCTTAGTGTTTATATATTTCTGTTGGAGGAACAACATAAATATAGTGATGCATTGGAGATTCTTTCTGGAAATTTGGGATCTCTTATGATGATTGAAGTGGACAAACTGCGATTACAGGTACTTTGTAGAATATTCTCCTCCAGTTGATGTGTCAATAGCAGCATCAGTTGTTATCCTAATATATTGTTGAGTGTAAAAAGATTACTATTTGCAATTGTATGTTGTGGCTTTGATATTCTTCGTAAATTCTGTGCAATTGCTATTCAAAACTGTTTAGCATTGTGATCTCTGAGTTGAGATATTCTCCCACTAATTGTAGAATACTCACAAGAGAGTTGTGAACAAGGTCTGTGGTTCTTAAGTGTGCTTTTGTGTCTGAAATCCTTTATGAAGTGTTCCATCCGTTGTCTTCTATGTATTGCTGATTCCGTTGTGTCTTGGTAGTTTATATCTGTCTTTATTTAAAGCTTGTTCCTGTAACTTTTAAGTTGACAGGGAAGGCTTCTTGCTAGGGCAGGAGACTATGCTGCCGCAGCTGATGTGTTTCAGAAAGTTTTAGCACTATGGTAAGCTACTAAACATCTTAAATAAGTATGGTGATCTTTTTTGTTCTTATGAGTTATTTATGAAAAATAATTAAGCTTTTATTTATGAAAAATAACATAGCTTTTATTTATGAAAAAGAATAAATATACTACTACATTTATTGGATGTTTCCCTATATGAGCCTTTTCCTGAGATTCCAGGAGAATTACATGGAACATACTTGTTAAACTTAAACACTAACCTTCTGAATTTTTATAATTTTAAATGCTATTTCATTGTTTAATTTTACTTTTTCTGCGATCTTCACTAATGCATTTGCATTTGAAACAAATCTCACATGATTCTGAATATCTTTTTTTTTTTCCCTTTTGTTTGTAGTCCTGACGACTGGGAATGTTTCATACACTACCTTGGCTCTCTGCTGGAGGATGATAGTATGTTGGTCAAAGAAAGTGATTCCACTCACACAACCACATCTATTGACTGCAAGAGCAAGAATCTGCATATCTCAGAGGAGCTTGTAAGTTCCTGAAAATTCTGGTAAAGGACTTAGAGACTATGTTTCTAATTTTTAAAGCATTTAACTTGGTTTAATTGTTGTGCAGTTTGATTCACGCATGTCGGGAGCAGTGAACTTCGCACTGAAATTAATGGAAGCTAATAGTAATTCTGAAAGAGGTCCATACTTGGCACTTCTTGAAATTGAAAGACGGAAGCTTTTGTTTGAGAAAGGAGACGTTAACAAATTAGTTGAGGATCTGATGCAATATTTTATCAGGTATGTTATAACATGATATACTAATCAGTCCTTACGTATCACAGTAATGCTCCATTGTTACAGTCAAGCCCAACTATTTATCCTATGCAATCTTAAACTCTTTGTTAGCAGCCCCACTTTTTCTTGTTTGTAGTCTTTCTTCCTATTCCCATGCTTCACTTCTGGCTGGTGTTTTATCTTAATTTTTGTGTAAAAATAAGAAGGGTTAGAGTTGTTCCATGCAAGGTTTTAAAAGGCGGTTTCAAGCCTCGAGGCGTTTACCCGTAGCCTCACGAGGCGTAAGCCTCGAGGCGGACCGAGGCGTAAGCCTCAATACAAGGAAAAAATATGTATATTATATATATATATATATCAATTTAACTAATCAAATTCACATCAATCAACACACAATTCAAATATTCAATAATGAAGTCCTAAAATAACATAGAGTGGCTGTTGAATTAGGGCATCTGAATCAGCCACTCGCGCGCGGGAGAGTGGCTGTTGAATTAGGGCATCTGAATCTATTTATTTTTATGTTTATTACTTTATTTTAGATGTTATTTCTATCTATTTCATTAATTAAACAAAGCCCAACAAAAGCCCACTCAAAAGCCCGCATAAAAACCCTAAAAAATGTCCAAAATCAAACCAGCAATTGAGGCTTAAGCCTCAGAACCGCCTCGACCGCCTCGACCGCCTCAGACCTAATGAGGCTTAAGCCTCAACAGCAGATGGCGAGGCGCCGAGCCGGCGCCTCTGAGGCCTTTTCTGGGCGCCTCACTCTGAGGCGCGCCTCAAAACAGCCTTTTTAAACCATGGTTCCATGTTCTATTCATACCCACTGGATGGATATTGAACTATACGGGTTTCAAGAAGCTCCACAGAGTGGCTTCTGTTAAAATTAGTTTATTCATGTATCATGATATGAGGTTTAAGCATGAACTTAGGTGAGTTTAACACACAACATGTTCTAAAATCAAAGTGCAGAACAAGAGAAATTCCCTATGGCTCTAGAAATTGCCTATGGCTTCTGTTAAAATTAGTTTATTCATGTATCATGATATGAGGCTTAAGCATGAACTTAGATGAGTTTAAGACACAACGTGTTCTAAAATCAAAGTGCAGAACAAGAGAAATTGCCTATGGCTCTAGTTATCATTCAACAATTTACTAGTTAATGTGTATATGGATGGTTTATTGGCACTACACACTTGTATTTTTTGTGATCACCCTATTGAATGCTTTATTCCCCGGTGACAGGTTTGGTCACTTGGCTTGTTTCACGTCAGACGTTGAAGTGTTTCTTCAAGTTCTTGATAATAATAAGAAGAGTGAGTTTTTGAAGAAGCTAATGAAGGAGCATGAAGCAACCAAAATTGTACCAACTAAAGCTCTTGGGCAGTCCATAACTGTATTCAAAGTCCAGAACTTAATTGGCAATATATTTGCTCTACCAGTAGATGGTATGCCTCGTGCCATTTAATTTGATGGGCTTATCTGGTCAGCAGTTTCTTTTATGCTAGTTTTTTTACTCATTGCCTTTTAATCATGGGTGGCCTTTTTTCTTGTCTTATTGGGCCGCCGTATAGCACAAAATAATCTTCTTTTACTTTGTTAAAGCCTTCCCTGATGAAGCTTATTCATCATGGAATATTATGTTGAATAATTTTCATGCCCTTGCTACATCAACTTTTTGCCGATATCCTCTCCACCCTATTAAGTTATACTCACTTTTTTTACACCCTTTCTTTCTCTATTTTATTTTCCTCCCTTTAATGCTCTGTTTTGCACACTACCATTCTTTTTATGTGTCTCTATCTGATTTCTAATGTAGCTAACCTGACATATGAACTTGTTATCATGTTCTGGTGGTATTTTTAATTTGTTTTTTATTTATTTGACAGAGCTTGAGAATATGGCAGTACAAATGACACAAATGTTTTGTGAGAACCTTCCACTGTCAAAAGACTTGGATGCACAAGAGAGCATGTATGGTGAGGAGCTTTTATCAATGGCATGTAATGTTATGGTTCAGGTACCAGTTTGTGTTCATTAAATTGTATTTAACTTCTTTTGATAGACTTAGCTGGATATCAGTAAAGCTAAAAAGCTTGTTTAATTTTTCTCCTCTCCTAACTGTGCTCATCTCTCAAGGTTTTATTTTTAGTTTGTGATGTCTGTAGCTTGCTAGAAGATCAAAACATTATGTTAACGCTTGTAATATTTTTACCTTGTGGCTAAGCTTTTCTGGCGTACAAGGGATCTTGGCTTTTTGGTGGAGTCGATTATGATTCTGGAGTTTGGTTTAGCTATCCGAAGGTTAGAAGTTAATTTTGCTGATTTTTGTTCTCAATACATTCTCTTTCCTTAGTGTGTTAGGAAACATGAAAAAGCATTATAATCTTGGATGGTGGAAGAATTTCTAAATGGGAATTTTGATGTCCATTATAGTAGTGAAAATGATGAAAGGAATTTGTAAAGAAGAAATATTGAGTGCCTATTAACAGTCCTTATGATCTGGCATGCTTTAAAAAGATGAGGTGCTATGTCATTTTTATCCTCTTCAGTTGATGGAGAAAGGAATAATTTTTACTTCCTTGCTGAACGGATGATGGATGGATGGTTGATTGGTTGCATACTCATACAATTGAAAATAGACTTATATTTGTGTTGGTAATCAAATCAAATAGACTATTCATGATATGCAATGCTCCACATATAAATCTAACTTTGAATTGCCTTGGTTATATTTGCAGACATGTTTTTCAGTACAAGATTTTACTGGTGCATCTTTATTCATATTGGAGTTCCCTTCCATCAGCTTATGAATGGTATGTGAAAGGTTCTGCGACAGAAAATTTAATCTCCCTCCCCTCTCACACACAAATTTATGAGTAATATTTTATGTACTGTTTATTGTTGGATGGGGCCAATTTAAAAATCTTGCTGATTAGCTACCCTGGTTTGAGTTATTTTTCTTTCATGTAGTTATAAATCCTTGGACGTGAAGAATATTTTGCTGGAGACAGTGTCTCACCACATATTACCACAGATGTTAGCATCTCCACTGTGGCCATATCTGAATAATTTGTTGAGTGATTATTTAAGATTCATGGATGATCACTTCCGAGAATCGGCGGATCTTACCTTCCTTGCATATCGCCACAGGAATTACTCGAAAGTAAGTTGGAGGCTCTTATTGTATTTCATAATATTCAAATTATTATCTGAGTGGCATGCCACCTTTCTCTTGAATGTGAATTTCTAAAGGCTGATCCAGGTACCTTGAATTCTCTTCTCCACTTGAAGATACACTTTAGTTTCCATCTTACTATTTTGTTTGTAAAAAAGGGAGAAAAAATATATACTAGATTTTGAATGTAGTTTCTGCACGGTTTCTATCTTTGGATGAAACATTATATAAAAAGCATTTGAATGTGCCTTTTCTATCTTTTACCCCCATAACATGGACACAAGCAAACACGATCTCATTTTAATTCTGAATTGATACTTATAAACATTTTCTTTTCCTTGCTCTTCAACCTATTAGTGGCAATTTGAGGCACAACGCGATTGATTGGCATGGACGTTTTGCAGAGGCTCTTTAGTCTTTGCAGATATTTTAACATAATTTCATGTTTTTATAGTTAATATTCAGATGTAAGCTCTGGTACTTACTGATGAATGATGATTTGGTAGAGAAATAATATTGGCATGCAAATCTACTTAAGAATAAATTGGTTAGCAAACATAAATCTTAAAGCATCTCATAAATACCCGAAGATCAACACCGAGTATTATTTAGTGTTTCCAGTATGCGGATCGTAGAGCTTCTCTCTTGTGGCAGACACATAGGACGGTCTGGGAATAGGGGAATAGGAATGTAATAATATTAGGTTTAGAGGAGTTATTCCTTAGAATATCTTTCATATCTCTAAAGGAGGAATGTGCTACCCATTCCCCACTGCCATCATTTCAATTTCCATTGCTTTTCCCCTCAAACTACAAAGTAACCTCTGAATATTCTATCACTAGTGGCAGCTTGGTTACTTATATAATATGCTTTCAGTCATATTGTTGTTTTCTGATCTTGAAGTGAATTGATAATTTGATAATTGAATTTGGTTATTCTTTGACAGTGCTTGTGCTACTTAGACATGCTATGTCAAAAGCGTATAATGATTCTCTTGTCTTTGTGGTCTTAGGTAGTTGAATTTGTCCAATTTAAGGAAAGATTGCAACGTTCCAGTCAGTATTTAATGGCAAAGATTGAATTACCCATTTTACAGCTAAAGCAGAACTCAATTAATATCGATGAAGATGAGGTAACTATGTTGTACTTTTGTGTTTTTCTAGTTCATTCACAAGATTATTGGACTTATTTTAGATCTATTTTCTAAACAAATTGAAAATTAATTTCTCAGTCCATCTTGGAGAGCTTGAGATGTGGAACTCACTTTATTGACCTCTCAAATGAGATCAGAAGCAAGTCATTGACCTTTAATGACGAATTGAATTTACGGCCTTGGTGGACGCCAACTTATGATAAAAATTATCTCTTGGGTTAGTATGGTCCCTACTAGTTGCATCATTATAATATATTTGTTAGTAACCGACCAACATTTATTGTTGACTTGCCTTATCCAAGTATAGTGAAGATGTTTCCTCTTAACTGATGAACTTCCTTTTCTAGTGGTGTTTATTGGTCATCCCTGTTCCATCTTGTTGAAAAGCTGTCATGTTGATTGTTTGTCATAGTCAATATAATATCATATAATGCTAACTTCTCTATGTTTCCAGGACCCTTTGAAGGACCGTCGTATTGTCCTAGAGAAAACATGGTATTGATACTCAGCTCTGCTTTTATTATGCCAAAGTTATCTTGTAACTAGAGCTAAATTCCTGTTTAGTCTTCTAATTTTATGTTGTTAAAAATATTTACAAAATGGAGAGCTGGTGAAGTTTGTAATCCTCGACGTGATTTGAAGTTTGTAATATTTTACTTAATCTTTCTCTAGTACGTTTGGTGATATTGATCCAGCAAATGAAAGATACTTCAGGTTTTTTAATTTCACCTTTCCTGAATGCTCCATGCTTTTCATATGGAAAATCACCAAGGTGGTCCGTCATCCATATTTTCAATAATCTTTGCTTTGTATTGGTGCTTCCTTTTTCTTTATCTTCTTTTATTGGGCAAAAAACTTTCTTTACCTGCACCTTTTGCTGTTTCTCTCCACTTGCTGCAACACCCTGAGCCGTCCTTTTCTTTATTTGATGAAAGAATGTGAGATTGTTCTCAAAACTACAAAAATTTATCAGTTACACGCCTCATGCTCTTTGCAGCAAAATCTAATCAAGCAAACAGAAGTGGATTCTGTCAAGAAAGTAGAAAAGAGATCCCTTCTTCCACGAATGATATATCTGTCTAGATATTGTGCTTCAGCATCAGTGAAGGAAAATATTGAAGCCAATGGTTCAGTAGCTGATCCAAAACTCTCATTGGAGCTGAAAATCTTACTTGAACGCTATGCAAATATCTTGGAATTTCCCTTCCAAGATGCTGTAGAACTTGTCTCTGGGGTATCAAGTGGGCAGAAGCCCTTGGAGGTGTGTTCTTTTATTTCCATCTACCCTTCCTTCTTTGATTATATATATGTGGGAGGAAAAGATGTAGAAAGACTTGCCTGAATACAAAAGATGAAAGGATGCTAGCTTGAGCAACCTCTATTTTCGAACTTGGCTGAACTGCTGAAGGTTCTAGTTGTATTGTAAAACAGGTTCCCCCCCTTAATGATTCATATCTCCTTTTGCAGGCACCTAGTATGGAAATTATTGACTGGATGAATTTTGCCGTCTTTTTGAACGCTTGGAATCTAAATTCTCATGAGATTGGGGTTTCCGATAGAGGTGATTCTGGTCGTAGTACTTGGAATCTAGTGAATACTTTGCTGAGGAAATATGTCGTGGAGACGATCAAATCTGCAGGGCCCATAGTTTCTTCTCCAGGAAGTGATCTTCCGTTTCTAGTGCAGCTGGTAACCGAACCCCTAGCTTGGCATGCTCTAATTATCCAGTCCCGTGTTCGTTCGTTGCTTCCTGCAGGAAAGAAGAAAAAGAAAGGTGGATCCGTGGAGCAAACAAATTCTCAGCTGTTGAGTGATATTCAAAACTCAATCCAGTCTCTTTGTGATACGATAGAGGTGGTCATGAAATGGTTGAAAGAACAGCTTCAGAAATCTCATGATGGAAAGTTTGATGCCATGTTTTCCTCGATCCAGAGAAACGACGGAATTAATGGACCTGGAAAAGTCTTCAAGATACTGGAGTCTTCTGTCTCAGTGATGAAGGATGCTGAAGTTGGTGATAGGGTTCTTGAGGCGCTGCATTCTTGGAATCCTGCTGATGTTGTGAGGAAGATCATTTCCGGACAAGAAGGCTTACTGGCATCGTTCCTCAAAATATGCGAATCGAGAATCAAATCGTTGCAGGCTCTTAGGCATCAGTTGTAGCTCAAAACTTCACAGGCACTTTGTGGAGTGAGTTGAAGAATCATTTTCAGGTGATGACTCATTCTAGTTATGAATATCTTTGGGGATTGTTGCCTGCAACAACCAATTTTTTCAACTTTTGTTTGCAATTTTTGTAGTTTTTTTTTTTTTTTTTTTTTGCTTTTAGATTTACTTCCATCCATTTTAAATAAAATGTATGGAAATGGGAAAATTACACGAAACTTTTCTTTTGAGATTCATTGACATTTTGCTAGTTTTGTAACATTGAATTCTCAAGTGTATCATTGAGTTTCTTGTTATATGTTGTATATTAGAGTAAAATAACTTATCTTTTGTTTTACTTGATTTTAATGTTTGTTTGTTCACTCTTGACACCTAGGGTTATATCAATTTTCTATCGTATTATATTTCATGTTGATAAAAATTTATATGAGACGGTCTAACGGTTCAGCTTGTTAGATGGGTCAAATCAGTTCAAACCCGTGGCCAAACACATACATACGACACTAACAAGCACCCCCTCCCTCCATTTTCTTCAATTATTTTCAGTTTTTTTTAAATTTTTCCCCAAAAACCTTTTATTTCACCTTAATTAGTTATTAAGAGTAGTGCATGAGCTCATGTGTAAGCGTCAGACAAGTGCACTGCATGAGCATTGGATAAAAAAATTAAATTAATTAATTTTTTTTTTCATTAATAGAACAATATCATATTACATCTTCTATTTCATGTTGAATTCTATATTCTATTTAGTATTTCATTTATAACATGCGGTAAAATGAAAAACGAGCATGCTATAATGAGAATGCAAGAAAGATACAGATTTAATGTGTTTCACTAACGTAGGTGATGCATTATTATGTTACAGAATATAAAGTAAAGATTATATATAACCTTGAAGCTCTACCAGACTACGTTTATGAAATAAGCTCAAATAAATTAAATAAAAAAAAATTCATCCCAAACATGGCATAATCCGGTGAGGGAGACTCCCGTGCAACCCAACGTAAGCTCTTAGGGTTCTTCAAAGCATTTCAACATAGCATTATTTTTTGATGTGATTGAAACATTATTCTAAACTTGTTGAATGTACTTGTTTTAGTTGGTTGGTTTGCCTCTCATTGAAAACTAGAGTGTTTGGAAAGTGAAATTTTGCAGCTCTAATGAGTTAGTTGATGAAGAGCAGTTGGTAAACAAACTAATCAAAATTTTCTATATTTTTTTAAAAAACTGTTCATTGCAAATTAATGCCTTGATTGAAGCTGGTTTCCTAATTAACTACTCTCATGGTAAGGTTACCAAATTTATTGATTTTTCCCAAACAATTTTAGGAGTCAAGATTCATTAATTTATTAAAAATGGAAAGCAAAATTTCTTCATTTCATGCAATGGTGTGATACTCAACTCTACTACTCACTCAGTTCCACACTTCCACAAAGATTGACATTTTATGTTTCGCAAGGAAAATTAAAATTAAAAAATATAACGAACATACCATTTCTCCCTATTAAGTTATATTTTTGAAATATATATCTTAATTTCACTCTCATTATAATATGTATGTCTCTATATCTCTCCTTAATTTTCTCAACATATTTATGGAGGAGATTTTATAGGGGTGAAATTGGGAAGAAGAGAGTTAAAAAGTTATAAAATATCAAATAATTTATAACAAAATTAAGAGATTAAGACATCAATTTTTATGAAACCGAGGAGTAGTAAGTATCTATGTAGTTTGGATTGGTCGGTTCAACAAAAATGTACTGCATAAATCTCAAAATTTTCAATATTTAGGAATTAAATCATAGCTAATTACCTCATGAGTTCAAACTATAATGAAACTAGTGCAACTAAATCCAGTTATGTTGATAGAAAAGTATAACTATAAATAACGACTTACTCATAGTTCTAAAATAAAAATAAAATAAAAATAGACATCACAATATAAACTTCACCTAAACCCACCCGATAATTCAACTTAATTTTACTAAGTGGCCAACAAATCCTATGTTTCACACTACAGAATTCAATTCCATAAGTCTACAAAGTAAAAAAATTTGATTGAATTTTAATTGCTAAGTAATTATGATAATAGGTTTCAGGTAACAGTTGCTGCCTCTAGATTGGTTTATATAATTTAGTTCTGTTTGGCTAACTAACGCTTCTTCTCTACTTTGACCTTGGACATGCCCTTTTTATTTTATTTAAAATTATATATGAATATAATGAAATAACTTTAATTAATTACATTTTATGTTTTAGTATTACCAGTACACGACATATATATTCAAAATATTCATTTTTCTAACTGAAATTAACGTACTCATAATATGTATTAGTGAGGTTAAATTTAAAAATGTTATGTTAACAGCTTTAATTCTAATGTTGCATTAACTTGTTTGCATACCTTGGTCGTTCAAATTTTCTGTCGCACACCCATACTTGTTTGTATTTTACTATTAAATTTAAAATTTTAATCTTTTTTATTATAAAAAAATATTTATAACATAAATATCATAGTCAATATTTATCAATAAAAAATAAATTATAATTATGAAATTAATAATCAACCCTAATAATAATTTTTTAATCGAAAACTGAAAATTAAATACTAAAAAAATACTATAGAGGTGATATAATTTATAGTATTTGTTTATTTATTTATTTTGGTTTCATTAAATTTATTTATTTATTTTTTAACTTTTAGGGACATCCAGCATAAGAAGATTTCTGCCCATAAATAAAAAAGCCAATTAATTCATTAGTTTGTTAATAAACTAATTAGAATATTTTATGGATACTGATTCTTATACTCATCTACTGCACCATTTGTTGTTTCGTTTTGTTTTGTTTTTTTTTTTTTTTCAATCTACGTTTTAATAGTGAATTTATGTAATTTAACCAACATTTTAGTCAATTGAAATTTGGAACTCGATCTCCTCTTGTACGTGTGGATGATGCGGTGGTCCCACTTCGAATTATTCACGTGCAAATTCTTAAATGAGAAAGTGAACTCTAGTCACATGACAACTTATGTGACACTGTCATGTTTTCATTAATGTGTAAATTAATAAATCTAAATCCATTGTCATTTTAGTATAAATAGACACCCCACGAAGCTCTAACTCAATCACCATCACTTCAAGTTCACTAAACAGAAAAGCCAAGAAAACCACAAAGAAGCAAAATGAGGGCTAAATTTTGCTGCATGAGGCTACTGTTCATCTTTCTTTTAGGCATACTATCTGTTGTGACTTCTTTCCCAGAAACTCACTACCATGACTTCGTGGTATGAACTCGAATCGCTCGTTTAACGCCTTACTTTATCGTCGTTTTCATTCGAATGTTAACACGACGGGCAACCGCTGCAGGTTGAAGAAACGCCGGTGAATAGGCTGTGCAAAACTCGCAACATAATCACAGTGAACGGGCAGTTTCCGGGGCCAACTATTGCTGCAAGAAACGGAGACTCACTAGCCATTAGAGTCACCAATCGAGCACGCTACAACATCACTCTCCACTGGTAAGTTTCGACACACCATATATAGCTTCAAATTTAGAGCATCTAGCATGTATTAAATTAGAGTTTTGATGATGGTACTAGGCATGGAATTCGACAGATGCGGACCCCGTGGGCTGATGGGCCCGAATACGTGACACAATGCCCCATCAAGCCCGGTGGAACCTACACATACCGTTTCAAGATAGAAAATCAAGAGGGCACATTGTGGTGGCACGCTCATAGCCGGTGGCTCCGAGCAACCGTCTACGGAGCGCTCATTATTTTCCCCAAATCGGGCTCGTCCTACCCCTTCTCTGCACCCAAGATTGATGTCCCTATCATTCTCGGTAAGTGTTGCTAGCTCTAGTTTCATATTTTTATGATCAAGTTATACATATATACTTGACACTAAATATAATAGTGAATAGTGATGATGTCA
Organism: Perilla frutescens; assembly: GCA_026008535.1. Taxonomy (NCBI): domain Eukaryota; kingdom Viridiplantae; phylum Streptophyta; class Magnoliopsida; order Lamiales; family Lamiaceae; genus Perilla; species Perilla frutescens. The sequence goes on along the minus strand of BRKX01000012.1, from coordinate 5,052,097 downwards.
TATTATACATAAAACGATGAACAGGAGAATGGTGGGATCGGAATATTGTTGATGTTATGCGGCAAGCGCTCTTCACCGGAGCTGCCCCAAATGTTTCAGATGCTTACACGATCAACGGTCAGCCCGGCGATCTCTACAAATGCTCCAACCAAGGTGAAACAGGGCAAGGAATTGAATAAAGAAATGAAGAAAAAATCTTAATATTAACTAACATACATACCTTAGTTACCTAGACAAACTCGAAAACTGTCCTAATCAACCAGTCCAAAATGTGAATGTAGGCACAACAAAAATATCAGTGAAGTCAGGAGACACGGTCCTACTCAGAGTCATCAACGCTGCACTCAATCAAGAGCTATTCTTCACCGTTGCCAACCATGCACTCACCGTAGTCGGAGCAGACGCCGCCTACAACAAGCCCTTCACGACCAACGTGATCATGGTCGGCCCGGGGCAGACCACCAACGTCCTCCTTAAGGCTGACCAGCCACAAGGGCTCTACTACATGGCTGCACGCGCTTATGAATCCGCACAAAATGCAGCCTTCGATAACACGACCACCACCGCGATTCTCGAGTACAAAACAACCACCACGAGCAGGTCATCCCGCCCGATCCTGCCTCAACTGCCTTCCTTCAATGACACGGCCAGTGTCACTGCATTTTCGAGCCAACTCAGGAGCATACGAACACTCACCAAAGTCCCAACTCGGGTGAACGAAAACCTATTCTTCACCGTAGGATTAGGCCTGATCAATTGCAATCCTGGCCCTAGATGCCAGGGGCCTAACAACACGCGCTTCACCGCAAGTATGAACAATGTGTCTTTTGTGCTCCCAAGAACGATTTCTCTGCTTCAAGCCTACTACCAAAACATACCCGGAATTTACACGACAGATTTTCCACCTTCCCCGCCACTCAAATTCGACTACACGGGGAATGTGAGCCGGGCGCTGTGGCAGCCCGGGTCCGGGACTAAATTATATAAGCTGGAGTTCGGGTCGAGCGTGCAGATCGTGCTGCAGGACACGGCCATTGTGACAACGGAAGATCACCCGATCCACCTACACGGCTACCATTTCTTCGTGGTGGGACAAGGGTTCGGAAACTTTAATCCGACGACGGACACGGCTAAGTTCAATCTGGTTGACCCGCCCGTTCGGAACACGATCAACGTTCCCGTTGGAGGATGGGCAGTCATCCGCTTCGTCGCGGACAATCCAGGCACGTATAATTTATACATTTGGTGGATATATATTAAGTGTTTGGATCATTAAAAATATGTTTTGTTGTGGTGTGCAGGTGTTTGGTTGGTCCATTGCCACATAGATTCACATCTCACTTGGGGTTTAGCCATGGCGTTTGTGGTCGGAAATGGAAAAGGGCCGTCGCAGTCAGTGGAGCCGCCGCCGCCGGATTTGCCGCAATGCTGAGAGATTGAATGATATAATAATATTTTTCCATTTGAATTTTCATGCTCATTGCTCCTATTCTAATTTCTAAATAGTAGTTCATCTTCTGTTCGTTCTCGTATCAATTGAATCAAGACAGCGCCTATATATAGAACAAATTGGAGTTGCATGGATTGCACTTTATGTAATCTTACTACAATTAAATGAACAACTTCTACTTTTATCTGCCATTTATCTATTTATGTTGCAATAATTTAGCCACCGGATTCATTTGGGGATGCAAACTGCAAACTATATTTATTATTATAGAATGGAGGCGGTAAAATGTATTTAGTGGTATTTAAGTGTTAACACGGAGAATTATTTGAAAATTCAAGTGTTTATCTCTAAAAAAGGTAATTAAAATAAAATCTCTTACTAAAAATGGCAAAAAAAAAAACCAAGTAAATCGTTATCGATCGTATGCTTTGTTCTAATTTCTCACTTAGATACTCTGTTTTGCCTATATTTCTTCAAAATACTTCTTAGGTGATCAGGTTTCTAATACTACTATTAATTCTATATAGTACGGGAACTTACAACTTCAAATGCTGACCATATTTTCTAAATTGAACTATTCCGATTCCGAACGTATTCATAAATAATAAACAAGGATGAAAATATCGCTATTGCAACATATATCGCAACTTCAATTTTACGGATATATCGCCGGATATATCGATATCGCAGAAAATTGAAAAAAATGACGGAAATCATATTAAAATCTTGGAAATTTAGCAAGAAATTTTAGGAACTATTATGACATATTATTATGCACATATTCCACTAAAATTTTTGATAGAATTGTATTTTGAAAGCAAATATATGAATAATACATTATATAAATACCGTCTGAAACAATACATTTGACAAAATAATACATAATACAACATAAAATAACTAAATAAACATTATAAAGTACAATTAATACCAAAATGAGGATCTATGAGGTTCAAATATAGTAGATGGAATGCCATCTTGTTCTAAACAATATTGGTACCAACTCATCACATTAGAGTAATTATGGATATAATTATGCACATGCGATTGATATGTTTCTTGATTTCTTAGATTTCAATTTCGTATGATATATGGGAGAAAAACTTTAGTGATTTGTCCATCATCATGTCCCCTAACTGAAAAAATAAAGCCGGTGCATCTCACTTTTCTTTCTAAGACATCTGTTGGTTTCCCGATCTTCTTTCTCTTATAATTTTTTGCAAAGTGAGTGTCTTTATAAAACAAAGAATATTACAATTCAAATATTACATTGAAGATCTAAAAAAGACCACAAAAATATATAGTATTAAATAAAAATCAAAATATATTATAGAAATATAAAAAAATCGTGATATATTGCGATATTTTGCGATAATATGTGATATTTTGCGATATATTGCGATAATATGCGATATTTTGCGATATTTCACCGATACTTGAGAAAAAAGATATTCTCCCCAATATCCGTATCGCAATATCAATATCTGCGATATATCCGCGATATTTCGCGATATTTCAATCCTTCATAATAAATAATAATTATAGAAAACAAAAAATACCATTCCAGTCAAAAAAATTCATCTCATTTTTTGGGCCTGGCGTGGCCTGCTTTGAGAATATGGCTAAGCCTCACCCGCTCAGATTAATTAACAATCAACCAACCAAATTTTAAACTGCATTATTTTCTATTTAAAAAAAAAATTAAAATGCAGCACAATTTTTTTTTAAACCGTATTAACAATAAAAAATATTATGTAAGTTTTGAGTTTCAACATTATTTTTTAAGTAATCTTTTCTTCCCATTCTCCCAAATTTTGGTAATCATGTTAACGGTTTGGGCATTGTAATGATAAAGTGATCCTCCAATTCAAGATTTACTTTCCCTACACCCAAATAAAATAAATAAAAGACGCTCTCAAAAATAAGAAAAAAAGGCCTCTATTACAACAAATATGTCCATATTGCAACAACCAATTAAATTCATTTTTACCCCTCCTTTTGTACTTGAATCAGGGTTTTATATACATTAGTTGTAATCAAGGAAGAAAATATCGCTATCCCAACATATATCGCAACTTCAATTTTACGGATATATCGACGGATATATCGATATCGCATATCGATATCGCAGAAAATTGAAAAAAATGACGGAAATCATATTAAAATCTTGGAAATTTAGCATGAAATTTTAGGAACTATTATGACATATTATTATGCACATATTCCACTAATTTTTTTTGATAGAATTGTATTTTGAAAGCAAATATATGAATAATACATTATATAAATACCGTCTGAGACAATACATTTGACAAAATAATACATAATACAACATAAAATGACTAAATAAACATTATAAAGTACAATTAATACCAAAATGAGGATCTATGAGGTTCAAATATAGTAGATGGAATGCCATCTTGTTCTAAACAATATTGGTACCAACTTATCACGTTCGAGTAATTATGGATATAATTATGCACATGCGCTTGATATGTTTCTTGATTTCTTCCAACAGCTTCACCATGAATTGAATAATGTCTACTGACCCAATTATTTTGTTGATACATATTTTGAATAGTCCAATCAATTTGTGAACTCCCATATGTGTAAGAAGCATATGAATCTTGGGACATATCACTATGATCAGTGCCACAAATATTCATAGAATCAAGATTTGGCAAATAATTTATATTCAATCTTAGATTTCAATTTCGTGTGATATATGGGAAGAAAAATTTTAGTGATTTGTTCATCATGTCCTCTAACTGAAAAAATGAAAAAATAAAGTTGGTGCACGTGCATCTCACTTTTCTTTCTAAGACATCCGTTGATTTCCCGGTTTTCTTTCTCTTATATTTTTTTTTTTTGCAAAGTGAATATCTTTATAAAGCAAAGAATATTGCAATTCAAACAATTACATTGAAGACCTAAAAAAGATCACAAAAATATATAGTATTAAATAAAAATCAAAATATATTATAGAAATATTAAAAAAATCGCGATATATTGCGATATTTTGCGATATCTTGCGATATCTTGCGATATATTGCGATTTCTCATCGATACTCGGGAAAAAAGATATTCCCTCCAATATCCGTATCGCAATGTCAATATCCGCGATATATCTGCGATATATCCGCGATATTTCGCGATATTTTCATCCTTGGTTGTAATTAGTTGAAATAATTGTGTAGTTGTCAAATCCGAGGCACGATGATTCACAGACGCAATTAAAAATTAAACACACCCCAAAAGAGATAAGAATGATCGAAATTACGATGATATTAAAAATGGCTAAATTACACCTAATATCATACTTTTGGTTTTAGACATAACTTTTAAATCTTAGCAATAACATCAATTTTTTTTTTCAATTATAATATTAGTGACCTTTTCAATAAATTAGAATTGAACTAAACAATGTAGTTTTCACATATGCACTTAACTCATTAAGCATTGTCATTTTAGTTGCATTCATTGAATATACACGTTATATATGTAAACATGTATAATTTTTAATGCTACATCAATTTTAATTTATTGGAAAAGTAACTGGTGTTTTAATTGACAAATATGTAAACTCTTAGTGTTATTGCTAAGATTTAAAAACATATCTAAAACCAAAATCAAGTAAAATGTTGTGATTTTAGGGGTAATTAAATCTATTAAAATGCCTATCTAAATCTTAGGGGGGAAAAGCCGTAGAAGTATGGAAAGTTAGAAGAAAGGCTCCTGAAATTTATTACTATAAGGTACAAGAAGAAAAGAGGGATGAGATTCTCTATTCCACATTTGGTGTTTCAACCCGTATTCCACGATCAAATTCACAAGTTTAATAATAGATGTTACAAAAATAAAAATTCACTATAACATAATCGATCTAGTTACATCTATCAACAAAACATTGAAATTTTAAAAATTTTAGATCGTATTTTTTATATAAAAAATCATAATAATAATTTTTCTGAATTTTGAAATACTAAAAAATAATTATAAATCTTAATTAGGTGGGGTTAAGCCTAAAAATAATCATAAAATTAAATTAAAACATAATAAATTAAAATGATTGAAAAAAATGGAAGAAAATTTAATAAATTTGATCGTGGAACACCGATTAGAATACTAAATTTGAAATAGAGGATCTCATCCGAAGAAAAGACTGGTTGAGACATGGGGAGGTTATCTGCCTTCAATAATTTAATTATTTGATCATATATTAAATTCCTCAACAATTCAAATAATTAATACAGAACCGGTGGTTGCACCAAATCCTCACTGTGGTTGGACTAGGTTTGGTTCCTTTTGTTAACCCAAACCCAAACCCACCCCCACCCCACCCACCTCTAGATTTTAGCTCTATTTTTCAACTCTCATGTGCAGTATAAAAGGCAAGTCTTTGGTCCATCTTTAATCACCCAAATCAGAAAAAACAAAAAAACAAAAAGAAAGAAAAAAAATGTGTTCCTTCAATCTCATTGCCAACATGCAAACATGCAAGATTGCAATTTTTCTTGCAATAACTCTCTCTCTCTCTCTGGCAAATGCAGAGACTCATTACCATCAATTTGTTGTATGCATTACCTCCACTAACCTGCCCTCACTACACAGTTTTTAATTTTTATGATCAATTCTTTTAGGTCAGGTTAATAATGTTTTGCAACAATATGCGTGACATCTATTTCAATTTTCAATTCCAGGTTCAGTCAACACCAGTGAAGAGGCTGTGCAAAACTCACAACATAATCACTGTCAACGGGCAGTTTCCGGGGCCGACATTGGAGGCTAGAGACGGCGACACCCTCGTCATCAAAGTCATCAACAGTGCTCGTTACAACGTTACCATCCACTGGTAACAACAATTTTCACTTCATCAGTGCACGTCATATTCCTCATATTACTTTTTCACCCAATTGCTCTCTCTTGTCTATTAGGCACGGCATTCGCCAGATGCGAACACCTTGGGCTGATGGGCCTGAGTACGTGACTCAGTGCCCGATTCAGCCTGGGGTAAGCTACACCTACAGGTTCCCCATTGAGAACCAGGATGGAACTCTGTGGTGGCATGCTCATAGCAAATGGCTCAGAGCAACAGTCTATGGAGCCCTCATAATCTACCCGAAAATCGGGGTTCCCTACCCCTTCCCCAAGCCTAACAAAGAGATACCTATACTACTTGGTAGAAAACTATCTATCATAGTAAAAACACACATCAAATTTAACATATACTACAAATTTAACATCAGATTTCCTTCCACAGGAGAATGGTGGAATAGAGACATCATCAGTGTGTTACAACAGGCGATTTTCACGGGTGCTGCTCCGAACGTCTCCGATGCATACACTATCAACGGCCAGCCCGGTGACCTCTACAGATGCTCAAGCAAAGGTAATTAATTGCCTTAAACATACATATATTCGTGAAATGCTCAATGATGTATATATTTAACTCCATTTGATCGATCAAATTTTTTGCTTTTCTCAACACAGAAACTGCTACATTCCATGTGAAATCCGGGGAGACAGTGCTCCTAAGAATCATCAATGCTGCACTCAATCAAGAACTCTTCTTCACCATTGCCAACCACATGCTAACCGTGGTCGGGAACGACGCCGTTTACAACAAGCCCTTCTCAACTAGAGTCCTCATGTTGGGCCCCGGACAGACCACCAACGTTCTGCTCACCGCCAACCAACCCGCCGCCCACTACTACATGGCGGCGCGTGCATACAACACCGCTCAAAACGCAGCGTTCGACAACACAACCACAACTGCAATCTTGGCCTACGACTCTGTTCCTTGCCCCACCAAGAATAATGGCACTTCTTCTTCTTCTTCTTCAAAGCCTCTGCTTCCTCCACTCCCACGATTCAACGACACCAACACAGTTACTGCATACACGAGTCAGCTGAGGAGCCTACAATCGAACGACCTCAAAGTCCCTACACAGATCGATGAGAATCTATTCTTCGCCGTTGGATTAGGCATCATTAACTGTGCCCCTGGCCCGCGGTGCCAGGGGCCCAACAACACGAGGTTCGCGGCCAGCATGAACAACGTATCGTTCGTGCTGCCGCGAAGAACCTCGCTCCTACAAGCCTACTACCAAAACACACAAGGTGTCTACACCTTGGACTTCCCAGCAGTGCCCCGTGTGGCATTCGACTACACGGGGAACGTGAGCCGTGCGCTCTGGCAACCTCGTTTCGGGACTAAACTATACAAGTTGAAGTACGGTTCCAACGTGCAAATCGTGCTGCAAGACACCGCCATTGTCACGACAGAAGATCACCCCGTCCATCTCCACGGATACCATTTCTACGTGGTGGGGCAAGGGTTCGGCAACTTCAACCCGAACAGAGACACGGCGAGGTTCAACCTCGCTGATCCACCCGTTCGGAACACCATCAACGTGCCCGTTGGTGGCTGGGCCGTCATTCGCTTTGTTGCAGACAATCCAGGTTAGTGCATGCATGCAAATGCAAATGTTGTTCTTCAATTCGAAAATATTATATATATGTATATTTATGTTGTTTGTTCGGTTGCAGGAGTTTGGTTGATGCACTGTCACATCGACTCCCATCTGACTGGGGGCTTCGCCATGGCGTTTTTGGTCGAGAACGGACCGGGGAAGTTGCAGTCCGTGGTGGCGCCGCCACCTGATCTACCACCGTGTTAGGACTACATATGTTGCAGCGGAATTTTAATTTATTGGATTTTCGATTCAGTATCTTGTTAATTTAATTGTTGTCTTTTATGTCGTCGTTGTCTACATTTTTATTTCATTGATTCTCTGTCTTGAATTCGGACATGTATAATGGCTCTGCTGATCGAGCGTGATCACGATACCGTATTCCAGTTTGTATTTTTAATTTTTTATGCATACATCATCGATGTATACTTGGATCAATTGTTCAAAGTAATTGATTAGGACCCTTTAATTTATATGAGTTCACATTCTGTTTTCTAAATCTCACTGCCAACTTACAGTGCTTATTTGAAAATTTAAATACTAAAAAATTATAATAAACTCCTAATTGGATAGGATGTAACCTATATAATAAATGTAAAAATAAATTAAAGTACAAGAAATTGAAATAAAAATACTAAAAATAAAATTGAATATGTAATATGGAATATGACACATAATATACAATAGACAATTTCGTGTGGGGGAGTCCAGGGATTGAAACACCCCTCTTTTATCATGAAAATATCAAATACCAAAAATCACTAAAATTTTAAAAGTTCGTATACAACAAATATATTGATCTCAATTATTTTATTCAAACACTGAAAATCATTAATTTTTTTTGTTATTTACTTAACGGCGCTAACCCAAGGTCCTGTGGGTTTTGCTTGAGCCATGGTATGGTCGTATGGGTATATTATTATTGATGCGGAAATGATTGTTTTGAATAAAGTTTTGCTGTTCCGATCCATCTAATTAATTGGGCAGTACTTCGTATTTCATTTATATCTTTTTAATGGAAAGTCAAATTTTAGAAGATTGTTGATTATAAAACGCTTAGGTCACATATCTACAAATGTTGCAGGGACAAGAATACCAAAATTACACTTAAATAACAACTTATACAGTAAAACTTCTATAAATTAATAATTTGAAACCATGAAATTTTATTAATTTAGAGAGATATTAATATATCGATAAATTAATATTTTATTAATTAAAAGAGAGATTTTTTAACTTCAGCAAATTTAGTACATATGTATTGAAAATAAATGAATTCATATATGTTTCATTGATTATATTCATGCATCAACCATTCTTTGTAACTAATTAAATATATTCATGTATAATATCAATTCATTGTATACAATTAACTATTATATTTGTGGATGCATGTATCAATTCATTGGAATTACTTAAATATACATGTTTACATTAATTCGTTGCACATGTAACTATTATAGCCAATTAAATATATTCATGCATGATGAATGAAACATATACTATATAAATCTCAATATGAAAATAAAATAATTCATAACACTCGACCATGTCTTCTCATCTAAAAGACATCGCAAAATCATCTATGAATGATCAAATGCGTAAAGAAAAAAGTTAGAGATGAAATCCAATTAGATTTAAATTTTAAGAAAAAACAAGTAACAATAGATTCATATATTAGCAAATTACCATAATATTTATAATTGTAATATTTATGAATTATTAATTTAGAGTTTTAATGGGACCTAATATCTATAAATTAAATGGATTTTTCGAAAAATTATTATCTTATTATCTTATCGAATTTGATGATTTTTTACAAAGGCCCACATCGGGATCGAGAGATTTTATTATTTTAGAGAGTTTATTAATTTATAGAAGTTTTACTGTATATATATAATTTCACATTAAATATATATAGTTCAACATTTTACAATAATATAATTTAATACATTCATATCTGTGTGTAAGGAGATATAAAATAATATGATGTCAAAGATGTGTTTGAGGAGTTCTCCACAATCAAATAGATGATGATGAAGCATTGATAAAATTGTGGAAGCGCGGCTCAAGTCATGACAATTATCGTTCGATTATGTCATATATATCCACTTCACATAATATGGAGGGATGACGAGAATGTATATATAATAGTTTTCTTAAATGTATTTTACGATTTTGTATCATTTTTTTTAATTTTTCTCATTGTACTTAAAATTGTAAACGATTTCAATTATTTTTGTAATTGATTTCAAACGAATCAATTACGTTATTTGTTTTATTAGATAAAATGAATGAAAAGTGTAAGTTTATTCAAGGATATGAATTGTTTACCGATAAAATAGTGAATAAACTTGAATATATATAACTTTATATTATTTATACATTTTATAATTGTTTCTATTAATTGTAATTTAATTATTTTATTTGTACAAGCTATTTATTATAAATCATTTATAAATCTATCGCCGTGAATCGCACGGGATGTAATACTAGTAACAATAATAAGATATAGTTCTTTCTTTTCTCAATTTTGATGGGGAAATAATTATTTTAAAAAGAGATATAGAGAAAGAATAAAACTTGCATTAATTAATTTATTAAATGTTCAATAAGAATGAATAGTTGACCATGGAATTAAAATCATAATAATCAAATATAAATATAATAAAATTTAATTAATCAAACAAGTCAAATCGAATTTCAAACTACAAAGTAATGAGACCCGAACGATAGAAAGTGGTAGTTTTTATTTGACAGAATTTAATAAAACTCCATGTTTAATTCAATTAATGTAATTAATTACATTTGTGTATGTTTTTGTTTAATTTAATGATGACAAAAATGAAGTGTATAGTTAACCGCCACATCACCTTTCGTTGGATGAAATTTTAATGCCGTTAATTAAATCTTGATCAAGCCTGAAATTGATAGTTTTAGATCTTTCAAGCCTTGAATCAATAGAATTTATTTGTCAAGCTCACCTTTAATTGATGATTCTCTTTTATAAAATTATAGGGCTATAAAAAATAAAACGAGATGTGCTTATAAATTTTCATTTCTCTATTAAGTCTTTCATCTAAATCAATTTCATTGTCCAATTTGACGTTGGACTTTTGAACATAATTAATTAGCAAAACCGCAACTAAGCCTTGAGGTTCCTTTTCCAATTTAATTTTTTTTTTATATAGAAAACATTCAATTATGTTGTTGGCAACAATGGTCAATAGTTATACTATGCTACAATCAATTCGAACAGATCGCATTTATACGAAATGTCTAAATGTAAATGTTATTTGTGGTGTAGTTTCGGTGGGGATGTCCTAGTGGTGGAGTGAGATTGTTTGGAGACCAAAGATCACGAGTTCAAATCTTCTCAATACCACAAGTTGGGTATGTGAGTAAAAAAAAACGTTATTTGTGGTGCACGAACGTATAATATTGCGTAAAAGTGAAGTCATGCAATGGTGTGAGATTATGTTGTGAAATATAAAGATTGAATATTTGGTTGATGCTTTGAGCGGTGGTATTGCGCGCACTCCGACAACGATATTAAATGATTAGTTGGGGATATGAGCAATTCGAATTTAATTTTACTCATAGATAATATTATAATGTGGCGCATGTTTTGTCTTGATCGGGATTCAGATCTTATTTATCTAAAATTAGACCCTCCACACGTGGAGTCTAGTTAGAGAATCTGTAATTATTCCGAAATGATTGAATGCTGATAAATTTTTCTGTGCAATTGTTGTACATAAAATTTATATCAGTTAAATATTTTTGAGTGTGAGAAATGATATTTTCAGTAATATTTTTTTCAATTAGAAAAAATATAATAATAATTATAAAAATATCACTATTATTAGTGTACGTAGGGAGTCCAAAAACTAATTATGCCTTAAATAAAATTTACCAATAACGCGTGCATATAATGTATGTTGCCAAAATTATGAGTGTGAATGTGTGTACATCCAATATAGCATTTATAGCAGTAGATTTACATGACAATAATTTTGAATTCCCAATTTCCAAGTTTATCCATGATGATGCAATATAAAAAGGTCGGAAAAACGAAAAGCGGAGACCTAATTAGCCACCGGCGGTGCACCGTGTTGTTGAGCGCCGGCGTCCTTCAACTTCAGACATTGCATGCATTTTGCACCCACCGACTCTAAAACCCTAAGAATTTTCCGTCGGAGATATGGACGCTGTGGTGGTTGACGTTGGAACTAAGCTGCTTAAATCCGGTTTTGCTATTCCCGACCAGCCTCCTTCTATGGTAATTTGATTTTCCGGCGGCTTTTTGTTTCTCTGCTATTCGGTGTGAAGTAGAAACCTCTGCCCCTCATTCTAATGCTCAAAGCTATCTTCTTTTTTTTGTCATGGTATCACTAAAAATATGTTTGTAGTGATTTTTTCTCGTTGATTGGACCATTTTTTGCTATATAAGAAGACGCGAACCCTTAAACAAAACTGGAAATTGTGATCACTTTTCCGGACGCTTGTCCCATTTACTTGCTTCTCTTCTCTCTCGGACCAAATTTAAGCAGTAATTACCTATCGACACGCTTTTTTTCCAGTGGATGCAAACAAAAAGAAATATATATTTTTTTTCTTTTTGCGCATTAGGATGGTTAGATTCATATATGCCCCTCCTTACTTGAAAAAATAGTTGATACAATAATGGAGATTGTCCAACTAGAGATCTATCTCAGCAAAAGAGAAGTTCTTGAATAAATTGGAAGGAGGGTCGACAGTCGACCTTCAGGTTTTTTAATTTGAACACTTTTGGGTATCTTTGAACTACTCAAGAATGAAAGCGTAGCTAGTTCTCTAGTGAAGAATAGCAAGTCTAACTGTGATCCTTCGATGCAATCCTCAAGTTCATGGGTGCACCACATTTTTGCAGTTGACTGGCATGACAACTACCTACCTCTTGCTTGTTATTGTACTCTTTAGACTTTTCAAGATAGTTCTAATTCTAAGAATATTGTAAAATTTATGGAGTGTGGCATCAATGCTACTACTATGTGGAGTGTAAGTGAAAGCCATGAGGTCTATTACGGTTCAGTTCATCATAAATGATCAATCATATGATGTTTCTAGTTGCTCTGTGACTTTAGCACATGGTATTTAAACTAATTTCTTTTCATACTCAATGATTTGGGTGAGTGTAAATGGAAGAATGAAACCATGGCTTCCACAATTATGTATAGGTGGTTTAATTCTAATCCACACGTGTGTATTAGATACAAGCTTAGAAAGGATTATGTTTCCTATGAAAATATTTTCTTCCTTTCAGACTATCCATTCATGGCATGCATAATTAATTAGTGTCAGTACCCTAGGGTTCAAGTCATGCTATTGAAGGCAAGAGTGCCCGGCTCATTGTATTTGAGTAAAATGAAGAATCTCAGAACAATACTTTTCAAGCATTTACTTAAATGAACCCTTCAACCATAATAGGTTGTCCACGTGACATTGATTAGAAGGGCATTTAAGGGGAAGCCTTACCTCCTTAGTTTGATCCTCTGCCAATTGGTATTGAACCTTTTTTGGAAACTATTATGCCAGTTTGATGCTCCAAGACATCAAGTTCAATTTTAGAAGTAAGAACTAGGTACCAGCCCCATTAGGCAACAATCTTCCTCTAATAAGGAGTCAAACTTGGAAAACAACTTATTTATGATGGATTTAAGGAGTTCCATTGTAATTCGAATGCTGTTGTTTGTTTTAATCTTAGAGAACTCTATTCCGTTAACCTAGATTCTAGTTTTAGTAGGTACCGGTAATTTTAATATGCTCGTTCTTTTAAAAGATATGCCAGGTGCTTTGCGAGGGTCATTATTGACTTTTATCACTCGCACGTCAGCTGCCATAAATAGTGTCGAATAAATGAGCGTCTTTGCCACCTTTACCAATGTCCTATAAATGAACATCGACTTAGTTTGGTTGCCCTACATTTCACTTTTCTCCTCTGAAATCCCTATTCCTATTCATCGATTGTCTGGCCGTCACGGTTGCCCTCAGACTCAAGTTAGAGTATGGAGCCTGCTGTGGTTGACGCTGGTTCTAAACTTATCAAATATAATCATGCCCTTCCTAACTGTGGCCCTGAGGTAACATTTCTTTTGTGATACATGGAAATTGTGATTTTATTGGAAAAGTGTATAGGGTGACATGAATTTGGTGAAACATTCACCCTTTGATCTCAAAATGCACCGTTGAATGTGTTGTAATTATGGATTTTGAGTTCTATACTGGGCTAGGGTTTTTAGAATGGAATTAATACTCAAGGATTTTCAAGTCCGAGTTTCATTTCGGAACCATGATGTATCGGAAGAATGCTGACTAAGGAAATGGAAAACTGATTTCAAGCTCAGTTATAAATTCCATCTTCTTTTTACTTGCTTAGGGCTTTCTTGACTGTTTGCTGAATGATTTAGGGAAAGAAATAAGATTTCCCAAAATGGACTTGGGGAAATTGAAGTCCTTTGTGTTTTATGAGTTGCCAATAGTCATTATGATTTCAATTGTTTAGTTTTGTCATTGCTGCAATTCAAACTGCGTTCCTTTTGTGTTGTAAAAATGTACTTTTAGCGTCATTTTTTTTGGTGATGTTAAGGTTATTATGAATGACTGTTTATGTTAATGCTGCATCTAGTGATTATTGATTAGATATTTCATAGCAATTTGACTTGTCATATTTGCTATCTCATAGATTATATATGTTATTCACTATCTTCTGTGTTCGACTTTTAGCACGTATCTATACTTTACATGGTGAGTTCTTTCATTTACATTCTTATTTTCTCTCTTATTTTTTATTTACAATGTCCATCCTCATTTTAGGTCATTCCTACACAAATGAAGCGTGTACCTGCAGACGAGTCCTTGACCGATGCTTCCTTGCTTGAAAATGTGATTATTGATCCAGTCGCTCGAGGCTTTATCAGAGATTGGGATGCCATGGAAGATTTATTAAGCTATGTGCTATATACTGGTCTGGGTTGGGAGATCGGCAATGAAGGGCAAATTTTGTTTACAGATCCACTGGCAACTCCGAAGGTTTAGTTAAAGTCTTCTATTTGTCAAATTTATGTCTTGATCATTTGTGCTCCATGCCTCCTCAAATATTTGTTGTTTTATGAACTGCTGATAATTGAGGTATTTGTGTATAATACAACCAATGCAATCTGAAGGGTTAATGCTGAGTGTTATTCCTAAATGCTTGAGATGATTATGGAGATTAAATGATGAATGATAATTATGGAATTTGTACCAGATTACCTTTCTATTCCGTTGGCTGCAAATTGAATAACCTGAGTATTTTTGTCTTTTCTGAAATATACCATTGGTTTGACAAGGAATGGTATTATTGAAAGGGCATGTAGATAAAAAGAAAGTTTATAAGGAGGCAAAGGATAAAACAAAAGAACATGAATGGAGTTCATATTGGAGCCAGATTTCCCATCAATGGAGAACTTTCCAAACAGTGGCTCTGAACTTATATACAGTATTCAGTTTCAATTTTTAACCATCCTGATGTTCTTGCGGCATTCAAGTGATGTGACACGGGAATATTAATTGTTTAAAATCTTCTCTTATTTTTCAACAATGTCAAATATTGTGAAACAGGCAGGTAGAGAGCAATTGGTGCAATTGATGTTTGAAAAGTTCAACATCTCAGGCTTTTTTGCATCTGAGCAAGCAGTGCTATCACTTTATGCTGTAGGGCGCATCTCAGGATGCACTGTTGATATCGGCCATGGAAAAATGGGTATGTGTTGCTGAACTTATTGTTTCTGAGCATCCTTTGTTTAACTGCTGCTGTTAAGATGGCATGTAGGCTTTGGTTGGCCTGAAATATTATATCAGTTTGGTCATAATGCATTATTTATTAGGAATTTTTATATTTTTGCTCAAAACATATATAAGATTTAGTATGGCGTCATGCCATCTGGATGTCTTGTCCTTACTTCCTTCTGTATAAAAATGTTCTGTTAGCTACAGACAGGTATTTGGAAAGTCTCCTGGAGCTATTTAATTAAGTGCTTTGAAGGAGATGGCTAAGTGATGTGCTAGTACTGTTGTTCTTTAAATGTATTCAGTCTCTTGAATTGTCGATATGTGCTGCTTTTCCTCCAATTTAGACTCAGAAAATAAGGAAACATAATTACCTTATATTTGAAATTTTGGCCTTCCATTTTGAATATAATCCTTAGCTCTAAATGAGTTTTCTCAGCTATTTCATTTTTTTTTATGATCTAATATTGTAACTCAAAGATGATGGAGTGATTCCTAATTTCTGTCTCTGCTTTTATTATGTGCAAGTGTGCAACTGCTTTTTTGTCTCCCCATTTGTCTGTTTTAATTTTAGGCAGATGGACCTAGCTTTAATTTGCTCGAGTTTGAGGCGTGCAATTTGTTCATCATTCTTAGCCATTGATGTTATCTCCTGTACTTACTATAGCAATTGTTTCTTTTGACTGCCTAATGACTTGACCTAGGCCAACAGAACTTTTTTGTCTTATCCATACATCCTTTCTGGCTTTCTATGAAGTTTGGATATGAAGGTAGAAGGATGAATTTGTTTTGGATATTTCATTGCCTTTCCTTCCTTAGGGGGTATCCAAGAAGCTTGAGAAATATTGATTTTCTGGAGCATAAAGGTGATTGATGGGATAAAAAAAATAAAGCGAAGGTGGTCAATACGGTGTTCAGGAAAATAAAGCTTGAAAACGTGAGACTTGGAGCTGGAGCTCAATTTTTTAGTAATCATCATCTGCTGTTATGTCACTAAAGGAGTACAGGGAAAAATGATGGAGATAGTTTCCTGTTAAACAAACAATAGGATTATAGGATGTATTGTCCAATAAAGCCGTGGGATTTTGCTGCTTTTAACTGATGGTGTAAAGGAGCAACATAAATTCCTTTCAACTGATATAGCTTGTGTCAGGTGCAAGTTCTATTAACATATGGTTTGTTTCTCAAATTCTCAGATATTGCATCAGTAATTGAAGGTGCTGTTCAGCATATATCTTCTAGAAGATTTGAGATAGGTGGTTTGGATTTGACCAACTTATTTGCTCAAGAGCTTCGGAAATCCAATCCACATGTGAACTTCAGCATCTCTGACGTGGAAAAGTTGAAGGAGCAATATGCCTGCTGTGCTGAGGATGATGCTGCGTATCGAGGGTTTCAGAAGGCATGCCCTGAGGAGCAACACACTCTGCCTGATGGACAGGTAATCTTTTTCTTCTATCTTGGTGGTGAACTGTGATTTCAAATTATAGGAGAGCTCATTGACTAATTTTGACTTTACAAATGTTTCTTCACTTTGGCATTGTGTCCTCAACATGAACTATGTGGAATTGATGCTTTATATCTATGGCCTATGGGGCGCTCCGGTCTTCTCCTCTTTCCTTTTGCCACTTCTGATTTCTTCCCTTTTAATTAAGTGTCATTTTCCTCTCTCCTAAACATTAAATAATGAAACCATAACAATAAATTAGTTGTTTAGTTTTTTCTTGTTAGGCACTCCTTGCACCACACTTGAAGATAACATTGCATATTCATTTGTGCATGCTCTGGAGCTATAACATGCTCTAACGCACTATTTTTGCTCGATGTTGGAGTTCAGTTTCTGGGCTTAGTGATATTTTTAAAATATGGATTCCGGGAGAGCAGTGATTTGTTAATTGTAACCTGTAGGAGTCAAATTTTGAATGAGAGAGAATCCCTTTACTCATCAGACCTTTTTTTTTTTTTTTGTCGAAACTCGTGTATTGACCTAGGACTTACACATCATAGAACTCCTTTTTACTTGAGATTTGATATTTTTTGTGTAATTAATCTATTTTCAGGTGATAACAATTGGAAGAGAAAAGTATACTGTTGGTGAGGCTTTATTCCAACCATCAATTTTAGGTTTAGATGCTCATGGAATAGTTGAGCAGCTTGTTCGTTGTATCTCAACTGTGTCAACCGAGAATCACCGGCAGCTGCTAGAAAACACTGTACTATGTGGTGGAACTGCTTCCATGACTGGTGAGATGTCCCTGTTCATTCAACATTCGTGATATGCTAGCTATGTTAACTCAATATTACTAGATCAATGTCTAAAAATAGTGTGTGATCTCTTGGTTTGGTTTGTGTTGTAGGTTTTGAAGATAGGTTTCAGACGGAAGCTGCGGTGTCCTCCTCAGCTATCCGGCCATGTCTGGTGAAGGTAAATCTAAAACATAAGATCTTTGTGTTTCACTTCAAATTATTTCGTCGTAACACTATCCAATCTGATTGGTATTATTACAGCCGCCGGAATACATGCCAGATAACTTGGCAAGTTACTCAGCATGGGTGGGAGGTGCCATACTAGCCAAAGTTGTCTTCCCTCAAAACCAACATGTAACCAAAGCTGATTACGATGAAAATGGCCCCTCCGTTGTCCATCGGAAATGCTTTTAAGCAACTAGGCTGGATTGTAATCAGAAAATGCTAGTTCCCAACTATTATCGACTTTTCAGTGCTCAATTTCAGACATTGGATACTCAAGAGTCTTGTATGCATCTATTTTCATACTATATTATCTGATGATACAATCAGAAGGTTTGATATGTTTGACTTGAGATGTCTTTTACCTTATAATATATCAATATTATGTTTGTTTTGACATTTTAAATTATATGCAATATATATGTATCAACAAATATTGTTTGGCTGGAATGCATTAAAATACTCCTTAAAATTATTGTTCCTTAAGATATGTATTAATTTTTGTGAGTATTTTATAATAGGATTTTAATAAATATAGGTAGGGGTATTTTAGTCTAAGCTGTTTAATAACTCCACTAATCACACACAAATAGTTAGCATGTCTATCTAATATTAGGGTGTCATCACCTCCTTATGCTCATGGACTTTGATTTTAGATAGCAGACAAGCCCTGAATGTGAATAATCATGCCTTCTGATTTTGTAAGCAAACACAATATTCATGGAATTTGATTTTACACAGCAAACAAGCTCTAAATATGAATAATCATTCATTTTGATTTGGTAATCAAACACAATAATAGAGTGTATATCTATTTAGCCTTAGCAAACAAGCTCTAAATGTGAAACTAGGCCGATTGAACTGAAGCACGATGCGAGCAAACTCTGTTAAAGCTGAGATTTCAATCTAATAAACATGCGTAATGAAAGGCAGTGAAAAAAAGAAAGATTAATCAATCAATCAATATCGAGTGTTTTTTCATACATATATCAATATCATCGTTTACTACCAGAAACTACGTGATGCATCTGTTGTCAAAGCAGAGTATATAAACACTATTTCTAACCTGTCAAAAAGATTTGTTTGGAAATGGTAGGGCGTACAACACCACAACTCTACCGCTTTGAAATTGTTACAACACTTAACCCACCTTCTACACTTTACGAGCCAAAGTCCTCTGCTTGGTTGCATGCTGGACCACTTTTTCTTCCACCGGAAGACCCTTTCGTCTCCTTACAGCATCGATGAGCTTCCTGGCAGTATTCTGTAGAACACTGGACCCATCTCCGAATTCTTCAAGTTCCTCTTCTGTTTTAGGCACGAAGAATGGATCTTCTGGAAGCATTTCCCAGTGACTGAAAACAAGTAGTGCACTTGATGCTCCAGCTGTCCATCTTCTGAGCTCATCAGCAAAACCAAAGCTTTCTGCAACTGGTACATATGCATGCACAGTGAACAGCGGTGACCCTTCCTGCATTTCTTCCTTGATCACTCTAGCTCGCCTACGAGCAAGTACTGCATACATAGATCCCAAATGCTCAGTTGGGGTGTTCAATTCACAGAAGTATAATGCCTCAACAAGCCTAGCTTTACTCTTAACTACGGCTGCTTTGCATGCTTCCTTAACTGCTGTCATAACTTGTCCTGTAAAAATACCATATTGCTCTGGTTGATGATGGGAAGAATTATCCTCGGTGGACTGCCGGTCAGTGGGAGATATGAAAGCCTCAACGACAAATGCCAAACCCCACATAGGTTCCTCACACAAAGGACCAGCTGAAGTAGCCAACTGAAATCCAGATAAAACACTGCTTTCTAGAGACCCTGCTTCTCTTAACAACATTTCATCGGTCACAGATGATGATTCTGTTGATGCATCATTGCTGTCATCTGCATCGTGAAGACCTAATCTATCCGATACATAAGGAAAGCCCTGGATAAGAACAGAACCCTCCATGCTATTTCCTCTGCTTGGAGTAACCAGAATGTTAGGACCAACCTGTCTAGGACCCAATGCCCAAATTCTCTTGAAAAGGTTCTTCCATAGTATTCTATATTTCTCAACTCGGTCTCTGTCCATCTCAGCATTTTCAGAGGAAAGATCACTCTCTATAGCATCCATCATCCTTTTCTTTAGTGTTTCAATTGGATTCTCATCTTCCACGATGCTTCCCCTCAAGGTCTCCAAGCTTTTCAAAGCCTGTTTAGATTTGCCTCCAATTATATCTCCCAGCAGTTCAGAACTTTCATCAAGCAACTTAGTAAGAGGTGACGGAAGTTTCATGACTTGTACATGAACAACACACCTACCATTTGCTGTTGTTTTCTCTACATAGTCAGAGCTTCCACTTAACAACTTCAGGTTCTCCAAAGGATTAGCCATCTCACCCTCAATTGTCTCCTTATAAGAGACGAGGGGAGGAGATACTTCCAAGTTCACCTTAGCAAATCTCTCCTTCAGATCCTTCACACATCTCTCCAGATGAACTTCTCCAGCTGCAGCAAGAACATGCTCCCCTCTAGTAGAAATGGTGACCTCGACAAAAGGGTCCGCACGATTTAACAGCCGCAACCCTTTCATGAGTGCACCGATATCAGCAGGATCAGATGGCTCAATCGCAACTTTAAGAGTGGGTGCAACTTGGAAAATCATACTGGAGAAAGGCCAGCAATTGATTTTAGATGAAAGAGTGGCACTCTTCAATATGTGCTGACCAAGGCCTCGTATGGCAATGATATTCCCTGCCTTTGCAGAGGCAACTGGTTTCAGTCCTTGCCCCATCATTAGATATAATGATTGCAGCTCAGCTTCTTGGACATGTTTCTGCTTTGATTCCATCTTTAGCGGGTCATATAAAGCAGAAAGCACAAAAACCCTCTGTCCAGCGAAGAGAACCCCACTAAAGATCCTGGCAAACGCAAGGAAGCACTCTCCAGAATCTCCATCATCTGCAGGATTGTTCAGAATCTCACCACGAGGAAGCATCTTCATTGGCACAGCAAACATCTTTGAAACAAACACAACACATGGTGCTGTGGGACTGGAATCACAAATCTCAACCGATTTTCTCACAAGTTCTGCCTCAGAAAGCACATCAGAACAATCTCTATTGTCAGAACCGTCTCTTTTAGGCAGCAGCCTTGATATCCGAAAAGACTGAGCAGCAGAAGGGTCAGGCATGCACTTCACCACCATAGATAAGATGGTATTCGATAATGGAAGCCAACGGCTCATTACAGCTTGAAGCACGGCTTTAGGATCCTTATTTTGTAGTTCACGTGAAGGGATAGATAAATTAAAGTTTTTGATGATCCTTTCAAGCAGTCCTCTATCTCCATCTGTATCCAAACTATTCTGATACACCTGCCAAAGTGGCTCAAGAATAAATTGCACAAACATAGGCCTCGCCTTCGCAGTATTGCTCATTGCTTTCTTGCCCACAACCATCTTAGTCTTAGGATTAAAGTAACGAGGCCCCCATAGTGCCCTTTGTAACGTAGTTGCACTTGCCCCGAGCTTAGAAGCATAGATCTCTGCAAAATTGCTAATCCCAAATCCCCAACCATCAAGGGCACATGCAAAGATAACATTTCCTTTGTGAGGTTGAAAGGTATCCTCCTCATCATCCTCCAAAAGTTCAAGATTCTCATCACATATATCACCAGATGGAGCAACTGAAAGAATGGAATCCACATCAGATAAGTACTTTTCAGACTTATAAGCACTAACTATCCCATTAACCTCGTAGATAATCCTCAATAATCTATTATAAGCTTCCAAGGGACTCAATCTTAACTCGCATATCAGACGATCCACCTTATTCAGAACTAAACATGGTGTCAACTTCTCAATCCATGCTTGACGTAGTACAGCATGGGTCTGAATATGGACACCTTCCACTGCATCCACCAATACTAGTGCACCATCGCTCAACCTAGCTGCAGTAGATACCTCACTGCAGAAATCCATGTGGCCTGGTGAATCTATTAAATTAACAGAATACTCTTCGAATTGCAGAGCAATGGATGAGCTCTTCATAGTTATAGCACGCCGCTGTTCCTCATCCAAGTAATCCATGAATCTAAGTTTACCAGCTTGCTTTGGATGAAGCACTCCCCCACCAAAAGAAGCAATTAAATGGTCCGCAAGAGTGGTCTTCCCATGATCAACATGTGCAAGGATGCATATATTCCGGACTAGCTTCGTATCACTAGTCTCATGATCATCCTTCTCTAGCAGGAACTGAAATACACAGAGGAAACAAATAGCTCACAATCACTTTTCCCATGAAAAAAAATGAAAAATGAAAAACACAACATGGGTATTCTAGCAGGAACTGAAATACACAGGAAACAAAAAGCTCACAATCACTTTTCCCATGAAAAAAATGAAAAAGGAAAAACACAACATGGGTATTTTGAGATAAAACACATTTCATAATACAACTCGGTAATTCTTCCTATCCTTCAACTTATAACCCCTAAAATTGAATCTAGTGAACCAGATTAATATTTGATATGATGATAAAATGAACTCAATTAAGAATGCAATTAGTTAATGTAGCAAGTTTTGCATAAACTAGTTAGGTTGAACAGATCTTAAAACAAAGATATAGTTGCATACCAATCAAAAAGACTTAAAATATTTTATAATATCTGGACGTGATAGTTACCTGCTTCTTTGCTTCTTCGGAAGAAGCTCCCAATATCATCTCAGTAGTCTCACCCTCACCCATTTACTTAAGATAAATATGTCCGAACTATTCTTTTGACTGCTTAAAGTTTTCGGACCTCAATGTTCTCAATACTTCAGGAAGCCAACTCAACTGTCATGGATATGGAGGCTATACGGGAGGAGAATGAAGGTGAGAAGAGGGAATCAGTGGAAATTGAAGAAGAGAGGGTGAGATTGAAGGAGATTGAAGAAGAGAAGGTGAAATTGGGGAGAGAGTTTGCGAGGAAAGGCTAAAAAATGCGATCTTGAAGGAATTAGGGCTTGGAATTGGGTTTAATCAAAATTACCCGGATCTGGATAGCGTTGTGCGGGTCGGGAATTTTGGAGTGGATATGAAGCTCGGGGCGGATCGTGAATTGGATTCGAATTAGTTGGGCTGTGGAAGTAAATGGGCCGAAACCACTGGCCACAAGAAGGAGAATTCAAGAAAAAAAAAAAAAAATAATTATATCAAACTGGTATTTCCCCACCCTATACAGATATTTTTTATTCACCTAACTTTTTATTACAATTTTATATAATAAAATTATTTGTTTAAAGTAGTAAAGATTATTAGTTAAAAAAAAAAACTTTTAAATGAAATGAGAACATATTTGTTAAGTTTTAGATGAATAATTTTGAGAATATATTTAAATAACTAATCACATATAGATAACGGAAAAAAATAAAAAGATATTATTAATTTGACCTTTTTTAGATTTCTGCACTTATTTATGGAACCATCTTACAAAAAGAAAAAAAAAACTAGAAATCTTTGTTATGTTTGCTAATTAGTCCACCATAAATGGACTTTCTTTTTATGATTTGATCTGATTCTTACTCTTACACTATATATAGAAGAGACTTATCCTTGAGTTATATTCTCTATCTTTTCTTTGGAATGTTTAATATGTTGTTAATTAGACCATATGCCAGGTAACTTTATTTGATGGATTAATAGCGATATTATTGTTACATGAATGACAAAACTTAATAAAAATAAAATAAAATAGGAGACAAAATAAATAATAGATTTAAAAAGTTGGTGAGTTCCTTGTTAAAATTGTTCCTAAAAGAGCAAAGAAATACCAGGGCTAGTTGCACCAAACCCTCAATGCAGTTGGTTGTACTAGGTTTATTGCCTTTGTTGACCCAAACTGCTCAAAATTAAAAAAAAAAAGAAAAAAAAAGAAAAAAAAAAGCTTTATTTATCTCAACTCTATCTCATTTGCAGTATAAAATGCAAGCTCTATTTCATTCTTAATAATCTCATCATCAAACAAAAGAAACAAAGACACTATTACACAGAAATATTCAACTCTGTCAATCTTAAACACCAGCATGCAACTGCAAAACAATCATTTTCTTCTCATTTTTCTTGCTATAATTCTCTCTCTCTCTCTAGCATATGCGGAGACTCGTTACCATCAATTTGTTGTATGTATCCAAAAACATGCATGCCCTCATCATTAATACATAGTTCTACATATCGATTATTTCCAATAATGTATTGATATATATATAATTTTCAGGTTCAGGCAACACCAGTGAAGAGGCTGTGCAGAACTCGCAACATAATCACTGTCAACGGACAGTTTCCGGGGCCGGCATTGGAGGCTAGAGACGGTGACACCCTTGTGGTCAAAGTCATCAACAGTGCTCGT
Organism: Perilla frutescens; assembly: GCA_026008535.1. Lineage (NCBI taxonomy): Eukaryota > Viridiplantae > Streptophyta > Magnoliopsida > Lamiales > Lamiaceae > Perilla > Perilla frutescens. Next base: position 5,027,518 of record BRKX01000012.1, on the reverse strand, counting down.
TACAATGTTACCATCCACTGGTAACATATTTTCACTTCGTCAATGCACGTCATGTTCCTCATATTACTTTTTCACCCAATTACTCTCTCTTGTCTATTAGGCACGGCATTCGCCAGATGCGAACGCCTTGGGCTGACGGGCCTGAGTACGTGACTCAGTGCCCGATTCAGCCCGGGGTGAGCTACACCTACAGGTTCACCATTGAGAATCAGGAAGGAACTCTGTGGTGGCATGCTCATAGCAGATGGCTTAGAGCTACAGTCTATGGAGCACTCATAATCCGCCCGAAAATCAGGGTTCCTTACCCCTTCCCATACCCTAACAAAGACATGCCTTTACTACTTGGTGAGAAAACATACATAAAACCAACAAATCTCTACACAAATTTGTCACTCCTAACATGAGTTTTCCACAACAGGAGAATGGTGGGATAGAGACATCATCAGCGTGCAACGGCAGGCGATTTTCACGGGCGCTGCCCCGAACGTCTCCGATGCATACACCATCAACGGCCAGCCAGGAGACCTCTACAGATGCTCAAGCAAAGGTATAACTAAAAATATCAGCAATTCTTGAAATGCTGGATCAATGATATATTTTATCAAAAATTTATGCAGAGACTGCAAAAGTGTATGTGGAATCTGGTGAGACAGTTCTTTTGAGAATCATCAATGCTGCACTAAATCAAGAGCTGTTCTTCAGCATTGGCAACCACATGCTAACCGTAGTCGGAAACGACGCCGCTTACAACAAGCCCTTCACAACCAGAGTTGTGATGGTTGGCCCTGGACAGACCACCAACGTTCTGGTCACTGCTGATCAGCCTGCTGGCCGTTATTACATGGCCACGCGCGCCTACGCCACTGCACAAAACGCAGCGTTTGACAACACAACCGCCACTGCAATCTTGGAGTATTACAACTCTGCAATGAAACATCCAAGGCCATTGCTGCCTACACTTCCACGTTTCAACGACACCAATACAGTAACTGCATACACCAGCCAGATCAAGAGCCTGCCATCCAAGAACCTCAAAGTCCCTACTCAAATTGATGAAAATCTGTTCTTCACCATTGGATTAGGCCTTGTCAACTGCACCACGCCTGGACCACGGTGCCAGGGGCCTAACAACACGCGATTTGCAGCCAGCATGAACAACGTCTCATTCATCCTCCCTAGAAAAACCTCCCTATTACAAGCCTACTATCAGAACATACAAGGTGTTTTCACTACAGACTTTCCACCAGTTCCTCGAATAGCATTCGACTACACTGGCAATGTGAGCCGTGGGCTCTGGCAGCCGAGTTTTGGGACTAAGTTGTACAAGCTCAAGTATGGCTCCAATGTGCAAATAGTGCTGCAAGATACTGCCATTGTCTCAACTGAGGATCACCCCATGCATCTTCATGGCTACCATTTCTATGTTGTGGGGCAGGGTTTTGGCAACTTCAACACCAGCAGAGACACTGCGGGATTCAACCTTGTTGATCCACCTAGTCGGAACACCATCAACGTGCCTGTTGGAGGCTGGACAGCTATTCGTTTCATTGCAGATAATCCAGGTAAATGCAGCTGATGATGTAAGAAGCAACTTATCACATCTATATAGTTTTCGTATTAAATCTCATTTGCTGCTTCATTGCAGGGGTTTGGCTGATGCACTGTCATATCGACTCCCATCTCCGCTGGGGCCTGGCAATGTCCTTCTTGGTCGAAAATGGACCGGGGAAGTTGCAGTCCATAGAGGCTCCTCCACCTGATCTCCCACCTTGTTAGGCCGAATACGAGATTTTCATGGATCTTCAAGTTTTTTCTACTCTCATTCATTGTGTATATTTATTTTGTTGACAGAAGCAAGTCAACGATTCATTGAGGTAGTTTGTAAAACAGTGAAAAATGGCATGCTTAATTACACCGTTTCAGAGAAAAACAGAGAAATTTACAGAACTTTTCTTGGTAGAAATCGTTTCCCGTGTTCATAGCCACAAGTCCAGTCTGAAGGTCTGGATTCGATCTTACAGTAAAAATTTAAAAATATTTACAGTTTCTCTGTTCAAAACTTCACATATTTACCGTACAAATTGTGTCTCAAGCTGTGACTTTCTAAGGCCTAACTCTGCACTTTGCTGTTATTTATGCACTAGTTTCTTCCACTTTTCATGAAACCAGAATCTTCCAATTAGACTACCTGAATCCTTCTTTTGGCCTCTTAAAATTTGCTGTTGCACCACTAAAACTGAAGCCCTGCTGCCAAAATCTGCAGAGGCAATGTACTCTCCTATAACTCCGAGCTCACTGTTTTCGCTCCAATTTGATAGTCCTTGTAGGAGAGCAGGATTGCCAACGTTTCTCCCTACAAGCCAAAGATCATAGCTCTCACTATTCATTGCCTGGATAACAGCAAGAGTTTCCTCCCCATTCCTCACCACTGCCTCCCGATAAACTACACGCTCGTTAGCTTCGTTTTTCACCCAAAACGATGTCACCAATTGATCATCAAGCTTCTTCTCCATCTCAATATCCCCCTCATTTCCATGTGAAAGAAATCTGATGACAGTGAGCGATGTATTTGGACATCCAGCTGCACGGTCTGCATAAGAAAGTGCCTCTCTAGAATCTGCTCCACCCAAGAAAAGAAGGACAAAGTGATGCATTGAGTTTTTCAAAACACCAGAAGCAAGATTGTGGTACGACTTCTTGCTTACTAGAACTCCTACCGAGCAAGGCGCATGTTTCAACACATTAGAACTCAGGGATTGAGAGCCTTGCTTCCCGGCTTTCGTTCCTTTGAGGTTATCCGCTACTTTCTTAGGAATCAGTATAATGATCAAACAAGCTTGCTTAGAAAGAGCTAGCTCACAGATGTCTTGATGCATGCTTCTTTTAGAGGTCATTGCTGTATAAGAATGTATTCTTATGTGCTCACCTCTAGACTCACCAAAAATCTTTAGAGCATTATGTACTGAACTGTATCTGGACCCTTCATCTTCATTTTCTTCACTTCCGTGGTCAATGAACACTGGGTTGGCACGAGCAACAAGCTCAATTAGGCGTAAAGCATGGACAGAGATAGGAGTGCTGACAGTTGGATTGAAGAACTCGAGTAATTTCATTAGTCCATACAGATTCTCTTCCTCATCAATACTAGCTACAATATTGAGCTCTGTGTTAGGTGTGGTATGTTGAATTGTTCGTCTTGTGTTTAGCATATAAGGCCTTGTAGGATCATGGAGTATCCTGATCAAGGGCGTAGCTAAAGCAGTCACAGCTATTGTCAATAACACCAGCAATGTGAATTCTGGTACTGCCAATATCTGCAGATGTCACAAGAGAGATCATATGCATCATGAGAGAGAGAGAGAGAGAGAGAGAGAGAGAGCATCATTTTAAAGTCTAGAATATACCTTAAAATCCATCCAATGGATGAACAATAAAAACTCCACTTCACCCCTTAAGCTCATTATCAGGCTGAGAGTGAGGCTATCTCTAATGGTCATGTTTAAGAAACGGGCAGTAATGAGAGTGGAAACCATTTTCATGGTGTATCCAGTTATAACCATGAAAAGAAGTGGTTGTAAATGATACCAATGGCCACTCATGGACGACAGATCCGTAATCATGCCTAGATACATAAATGAAAATGGCATGAGAATGTTTGTTAATATGGTCTCACTTTTCTCAACAAGAATGGCTCCTAATGGAGGGCCATCTGGCACGGCCAAACCAAGCCACAATGGCCCGTTGGCAATGGCAAGGCCAAACATATCAGCAACAAAACCAATAACCATAACGCCCAACAATATAGCAATCACATAAATTTCATCCACTGGCTTCCCTACAGGGGTTGTCCGAATAATCCACATCATGACTTGTCTTAAACCACCAAATAAAGATGCTAGAACCACGGTCAATGAAACCATGTACCACAAAGCAGCCATAGGCCGATCTCCGCCCTGTTTGGAGGCCTCGAATATAACAACACCATTCATTCCTATTACATCACCGATTATTGCGGTGGATAGGGCTACCCTCCCAATCTCAGAGCTAAGTAAGTTGAGCTCCTTCATGATCGGATACAGAACAGGAAAAGCTGTCATTGACAAAGACGCAGTGATTCCCCAAATCGAGGAAGCTTTCATCATCTCCTTATCCAAAGACTTCCTCATCGATGATGCAACAGTTACAGCACAACAGAGTGGCACCAGCACACCAAATAGCGCTATGTACCAATGCTTTTTGTCTGCTTTCCTTACCGAAAATATGTCCATTTTCACTCCAGATACGAAGAGAAAATACATGAATCCAATTATCCCAATATTCTGAACCACATATTCCGCGTTATCAGGGAACATGTACGCACGAAACTTCTTATTACGGCATAACACAGATGGTCCAAGTATAATGCCACTCTACAAATCAATCGCGAGAAAAAAAAAATACATCACATAAACAATTCCACAAACACATAATGGGCTACAGAAACAAAAAAAACCAAGATCGTCACATCCAATACAATAAAAACTGAAAATCAATCAGAAATCACTCACAATGATCTCTGAGATAACTTTAGGCTGTCCGAGGGGCTTGAGTAGGAAGCGGACGACGCGAGAAACAATGATGAGAAACGATAACTCCAACAAAATGAGAGGAAAAGATGATTTTAATGGATTTTGGCCATAGAAAACGCCAAAGAGATTATCGTTGTGTTTCGTTCGACATATAACAAGCCCTTTGTTCATCGGCATATTGAAGGTTTCTTTCTTTACAATTCTTCCATTGATGATTTACAGCTTTGCTGCAACGCTGCATGGATGTTGCAAGAAACTAATTTGTTACCATTTAACGGCGAGAAGCAAAGGATTGGACCAGCGTGAGTTCAGTAAACTTTTTTTATGATCTATTTCTTTTTTTACAAATTAATGTGATATTTTGGTCTATTTTGAATTTATTTATTTTCTCTAGTTTTTAACTTAATATATAAACTAAATTCAATATGTTTGATTAGCAGTGATAATTACCATCTTCAAATTTTGTGTGTGTTTCTGCGTGACTTAGTCGGTGGAGCGACGAATTCATGAATAAAATATTAAAAAGTTGAATATTATGTGTGTGGAATTTTTTTAAGTGAATTAAATTTGGCACCTCATGCGTGTCTTGATTTTAAATATTAGATTTAAGAATACAATTTAACTTTTTTTTTTTACCCGCACTCTATAGAAACACATTAAAGAAAAAATCATGCGTATATCGGTTCATTTATATTGTGTGTGTGTCTATATAATATATATGTACATAGTACATATGTAAAATTAAATTTAACTTTATGGTTGTTTTATTTATTTATTTTGAAAAGTTATTAATTAAATTTATAATGGAGAATCTCATCCAATATGTATATATATGTGTGTGTGGGCGCAAAACTTTTTCCACCTTAACACTTTGATTAAGTCCTCATCAACTTATCAAATATTAACATGTAATAAATGACCCGTTTAAAGAGTTCAATCATTTGAAAAAATAAATAAATAATTTATAATTGGAATAATTGAGCTATCTATTTGAGGAGCGCGGCATTGCGTGGTGTAGCACTACTAAATCCTCGAATGAGGTCCTCTATTACAGATTTGGCGTTTCAATCGGTATTCCACGATCAAATTTATGAGATTTTCTTTCATTTTTTTCATCAATTTTAATTCATATGTTTTAGTTTAATTTTATGATTGTTTTCAGGGTTCACCCCATCCAATTAGGGTTTATAATCATTTTTTAATATTTAATTTTCAAAGAAATGATTATTATGGTTGATTATTTTAAAAATATGATTTATAATTTTTAAAATTTCAATTTTTTGTTGATAGATGTGACTAGGTTGATTATGTTATGATTAATTTTTATTTTAATAATATCTATTATTAAACTTATTAAATCGATCGTGAAATACGAGCTGGAGCACCAAATCTGGAACAGAGGATCCATCCGGCTAGATCGCACACGCATGTCTTGAACTCGGACGTTACAATTTTAATTTAACTTCTCATTACTTGGAGAAAAATATATAAATATTTAACTAATATAATATAATTACCAATGTCGACCAAAATAATTAAATTAATTTATTGGGATAAAAGTAGTTTGATGGTGGGTGTCTCTGTGGAAGCACATTGTGCAGCAACTGCAACCAATTAGAATTTGAAAGATCAACCCTCATTATACTAACACAAAATTTTGCTGTCGCTTGCAACAGTAAAAATTGGTTTTTTGGTTCCCTTACAGCAATGCAGATAACGTGGCCTAAAGTGATATTTGTTCTCTAAAAACTATATAATCATATATATACTTCTAACTAATCGGGACGTTACACGTGGAACTTTGGTCAAACTTCATTCTATCCCGTCTAAGGAATCACATCTCGAATTCAAATGGTGTTACATTTTCTATTCCACTATATATCCTGAATGAAAGACAAGTGTATTAATTTTCATGCATCTTGTATTTGCTGACATCATATTACTATACACATGACATGTATTGGTGATGTGCAATAAAAAATGTAATATCATTTGCAATAGGAAATCCGAACAGGAGGATCCATCCATGTATATATATTATTTAGTTTTGGCTACAATATGATCCACCCCCCGGTTTGAGATTTCTTCATAATATAATGCAGATTAATTAGCAAAGAGAGCGACAAATGAGTGATTTGATCCAACTAAAAATAGGGTATTTTATATGATTTGTTTATCTTCTTCTTATAAATGCATCAGAATATATATGAGATGTGTATTTAATAATTATTTTATTGTTATAAATATATTTATTATATATGGGCATTACGTGTTTCCTACTCTAGGGTTTAGTTTTCTAGCCCTATATATATCTTGTAATCTTGTGTAGATCAACACATCAATGAATAAAATACACCGATGAATAAAATCATCTTTCTCCCCTCAATATTCTCTGTTCTTCTACTTTCTGTCTTTCTGTTATTTACTTCATGAGTATGATTTTGGAGTTCGATTTACAACACGTTATCAGCACGAGTCTCTAACCAATTGAGTTTTGAATTAATTGGAGGTATGTCATAGGAAAGAATCGTGTTTTTCCTGCAAGGTAACTTTTAAATCAAAATTATGAAATTAAGTTTGATGGGAATGAAAATTATATTGTGAATTCTATGATTTGCCCGTCGTTTCATATTACATAATTAGTTAAAATCTTGATTATGCTAAATTAGATCCTTTATATTCATCTGTTGGTATTTCATGCCTGAATTTGGAATGCGGCGTGAATTATGCAATATACCTATCGTATTTTTATTGCCTGCCTAATTTCACAAGCTATATTCCATGTATATAATAGCAATTAACTAGAAAGTAGTTGATTTCAAGAATTTGATGAAAGGTGATTTATATTCTGTGAATTAAGTGGTCCTATTATGAATTACATAGACTTTTCGGGAAGCAACAAGCAAGCTTCGATATTTGTGCCCAATTTTTTTTTTTTTTGAAATGTTAACATTAGATTAATTTGTTGTCTTTATATAATTTGTAATCAATATTGATCTGAATGACATGTTTTGGGTTTTTGTAATTTATACAATGGGCAAAGCAAATATATCTTAAATAGATATCTTATCATTCATCACAAATTTACTTATGAACATTTACTGATTCGTAGAAAAAATTATGAATATATTTGATTTATTATGAAATTAAGAATTTTGCCAAAGTTTACTATAATATTAATTGTTCTTCTTGTAGAACTTTTGATTCTGTAACATAAGTTATCATGTTATTATTTGGACAACATATGATCTATATGTGTTAGCACTTGCTCAGATTAATTTCTTGATATATATTAAATTGTACTTTACTTTCTCCACTTTTAGTGAAATATTTTAAACTCTATCTTTACCTAGAGAGAAAATCATTATTAGTCTTTTATCATCACCGCCTAAAACAAAAGTTGAAGAAAAATATTATTTCTTCGAAATCCCTGAAGGATCATTTAATTATACAATCCCTGAAGGATCATTTAATTCAATTATTTATAATATTTATATTACTCAAAATTACATTTTTGAGAGGGAGACTAATGACTTATAAAGTGTTCCTAGAAGTTGTAGAAGTTGGATTTTATAGTACTACTTATTAATTTCAAAGTTATGAAACATAACTTAGTTGTGTCAATTTGCCACCAGCAAATAAGACTAAATAGTGATGTCAATGATTACTTGAACATCGTTCGATGCATTTGATGATATTTTTAAATTAATATTTATTAAATATTATATGTCCATTTGAATATTACTTCAAAAGTTATCAAGGTTGTATTATACATTTATTTAACCAAATGATTTATATTGCGATAAGTAAATAAAAATTTAAAGACCCAAAAGTTTGGAATTATGACATGAGTGTTCGGATCATTTCCCCTTTATATTAGTGTGTGAATAATAAAAGAAACATTTCCCATCTGCGAATTATTTCTATCACCACCAAAACGTACTTATATTAGCTCTAAGAAAAGCAAATAGTAAGGTCAATAATTGGGATCAGTTTATAAATTGGTACGTTGATTTTATAATTATTTATCGGCATTAGGGGGAGATATGACTGAAATAATGCCGATAAATTTTTGTTGAACATTAATTTCGCACACTACATGAACTGGAAGTTCAACGTATTATTAACTGCCAAAAGTTATCATAATGGAGTTATTATAATATATTTGCATTACAAACAGTGGAAGTTCCACGTATATTTAAATTACTCAACGCTAGAAGCGAGAGAGTTCATTGACGCTAGAAGCGAAATAAATATTTGAAATGTAAAATCCGCGGAAAACAAAATTAAACATATGCAATAACTCCTAGAACCTCCGGAAGAGGATCATCCTGAAGACGAAAATCTCAGTATATTTGCATGTGCGCTAAATAATCTTAATACTGAGATTGCGGAACAACCAGATCGAAATATTATGGGAAATGATAATGATCTGGTTAATAATAATATTAAAGGTAGCGTGTATTTTATAAATATGGGAGAAATCTATAACATAAATATCATAGTTGTCGACAACATACTTGCCTCTACAATTGCTTGTATAATGATAATTTGGATCGAAAATTTAAGATGAAAATAAATTGTTAGAAGCATTCTGATTATGTCAAATGAAAAATAGCAATTGAGGTAAAGCTCAACCCGCGAAACAATTATTGTCCCGGTAGGACACATATGAGCATTTCTATGAATGAGAAATGACGAAATTAATAAGGTGGTGAGACATACAAAGGGTTGTAGCTCATGAGTTTACGCAGATACCCATGGTCAATATATTATATTCTCCTATTAATAATGACATTATGTTCCACTACATAAAATAAATGGCAGTAATTTTAGCATTTGATATGCAATTAATGGACATTGTGATCGCATATTTATATGTGCCATTGAACGATAATATTTATATGAAAATCACGATGGATTTAAAATTTCTTGTATAACATCGCAACATTTATTGTGAGAAAAGTTAACTCATGCTTAAAGATGAGTATTTGAAATAGAAGACTTGGATAATACTAAATATTGTCTCGACCTGCAGATCGAGAATCACCCGATGTGATTTTATACACCAGTCAACCTACTTGAGAAATGTTTTTGATATTTTATTTATGAATAATTTTATTTAGCACACCAATGTTTTTGTTAGACCACTTGAAGTGAATGAGTATTTATTTAAACTCAATGTTGATAAGAGGATATTTTGGAACCAGAAGTTTCTTACAATATTTTATCTTGCAAGATTACCTGGCCAGGTACTACATTCATAAATAACTTGCTAGCAAGATTTAGTATTTTTCTACAATGAAACACTAGCATGCCAATTACTATATCCTCCATTATTTTCAAATTATAGATACTATTTATTGAAATAAACAATGGCATGACATTGGTGGATTATTCAAATGTTGGCTATATTCTGATCCTCATATTGACATATTGTCGAATGATATTATCCGCTATTGTCTATTTAAAGACAGTGTATTTGTGTTGCATATATGAATAGTGAGTGAGTTAAAGGTTACTTGACGTAACACACATTATTTTCTTTTACCAACATAAACTCTAGAAGAGTTATGAAATTTAAAATTTGCTCCAATGATTGTAGTTTTGAGGGGGAGCGATATTTCAAAATAATCTAAAAGATTAGGCCCTGAAGGTCAGACTTTGTAGGTCTACATTATGCCCTGAAGGCACAATGGTTGTACTCTCTTTCCCTTACTAAGTTTTTTCCCATAGGGTTTTTTAGTGAAGGTTTTTGATGAGGCAACTAATGCAACACATATAAACGTATGTCATGTACTCTTTTTCTTGACTGCTTTTTTCCACTGGGTTTTTCAGCGAGGTTTTTAACGAGGCATGAACATCACGTCGTAATGTCCAAGGGGAGTGTTATAAATATATTTATTATATATGGACATTATTTGTTCCCTACTCTAGGGTTTAGTTTTCTAGCCCTATATATATCTTGTAATCTTGTGTAGATCAACACATCAATGAATAAAATACACCGATGAATAAAATCATCTTTCTCCCCTCAATATTCTCTGTTCTTCTACTTTCTGTCTTTCTGTTATTTACTTCATGAGTATGATTTTGGAGTTCGATTTACAACATTTATTATATATAAAAAGATATATCCACCAACGTAATTACAAGCTTTGAAATTAAAGGAAGCGTGGAAATTAAACAAACTAATAATGCATATATTGGATTTGTAACTTTTTATGCAATAATTACTACTACCTCCGTTTCATAATGTTTGTTGTTTTGTTTTTTTTATCTGGAATTAAGAATTAATTTTGTGGACAAATATACTCATCCCTTATATATGCCATAAAATCTAATTCATCTATATTTTCCTAAAAAATAACAATATTTTCTCTCTCCATATATTTTTCTCTCTTCATATATTATAGGTAAGTTAGAATCAAAAAATCTTGTAGGATTTGAAAGGGTTAAAATTGGGAGAGAGGATGTCAAATTATATAAAACAACAAACATTTTGAAACTAAAAAAAAAACCTTAAACAACAAACATTATGAAACGGAGGTAGTAATAATTAAGAAGTCGGATATATATTTCCCATAAATTTTATTGTGGCGGGAGCACATAATAAATTAAAGTATATCCAAATGTACACATGGCATGCATTAATGATAGTGGAACACCAAATGTAACAGGAGATCATTTGGTGTTCCACTATCATTAATGGATGACATGTGTAGTAACTTGAGAAAATTTTGATTTTAGTCCCATAGGACATGTGTTAGCCCGATTTTGGTCTCATCTCTATCACTTTTGGTCCCAAATCGATTGAATCATCAATTTTAGTCCCGCCGTAACGTTTTCCGTTTAAAAAATTATCGATTTTGGTCCCATTTTGATATCGATTTTGGTCCCAAGTTTTCCGTTAAAAAAATTATCGATTTTGGTCCCATTTTGATATCAATTTTGGCCCCAAACAGAAAAATGCTAGAATTTTTTTTTCTTTGCAATTCAATTGGAGGCAAAATTAAACTGATTTGGTAGAAATTTAACCTAATTTGGTTCCAAATTTCCCACGAACATGCATCTATATATATCTACTCACCAAATCATCAAATTACAACTATTAAATCAAAAGAAAGCCATTTTTTTTATTTAGTTTAATTTTCTGTCGAGCTCGAGTTCGATCAAGAAGATACTCGGCTCGTTTACACCCCTAAAGGCAGGAAATTTTTTTATTTAGTTTTATTTTACAATATTGTTTATGAGCGTTCACCACATCTAATTAGCGTTTATAATTATTTTTAATATTTAATTTTAATTTTTAATTAATAATTCATTATTATGGTTGATTATTTCATAATTAAATTCTTGTAAAATGTAAAGTAAAAAATTCAGGAAAAAATTATACTTTCATACCTACATTTTGAACTTTCACTACAAAAAATTCACATTTTAGCGATGGAAGCGCGCCAAGCCAAGCCCAAAATATTAAAAATAATATAAAATAATAAAAATATATATAAAGTAATATAAAATTTTAAAAATCGTAAAGTAAAACTAATAAAAATTTATACTCATAATTAATTAGTAATTGAAAAATAAAAAATATATATAATGTTAAAAATGTAAAATAAATAAAACATTAATAATATTAAACAAGTTAATTTCAAATTCATAATTAATTAGTAATTAAAAAATATATAATATTAAAAAATTTAAAAATCATAAAGTAAAATATTAAAAAATTTATATTCGTAATTAATTAGTAATTGAAAAATATATAATATTAAAAAATAATATATATTATTAAAACATTAAAAATGAAATAAATTGTAAAATGTAAAATAAATAAAAAATCAATAATATTAAAAATATTGATTTCAAATTCGTAATTATATAGTAATTAAAAAATTAATAACATTAAAAAAAATTAAAAATTATCATGTAAAATAAATAAAAAATTAAAAAAAATTATATTTGTAATTAATTAGTAATTGCAAAATAAATAATATATATATATATAATAATAATAATAATAATAAATATTATAAAAAAATATGTCGTTATTGGTCGTTAACATAAAAAAATAAAATTAAAATACGACGTGTGTTCTTTGTTAAGTTTGAGACAAAAAAAAATTCGTCATTAAATATCTTAATCTTAATTCGTTGTTAATGTGTTTGTATTTTAAAACGAATTATAATCCGTTGTTAAATCGCGTTTTTATTGTAGTATTTTTTTAAATAACCAAATTAAAAAAATAATAATAAAAAGTACCCCCTATTTATAAATCTAACATTTGATCAATTTTTCGGCTAAAAAATCGTTCATAGCTGATTACATTTTAAGATTTCTATTTCGCTGAAAATTTCACTTTTGGTCCCAAAACTAACGGCCGTTACCCCATTTATTTTTTCCGTCTAAATTGTGGGACCAAAATTGATAATCCAAGTCCTATGGGACCATATTTAATAACAATTTTTGAAATAAGACCAAATGTGATAGGATTGGGACCAAAATCGGACAAGGTCATGTCCTATAGGACCAAAACCGAAATTTTCTCGTAGTAACTTCCACACCGTGATATCACAAATATACACATGACATGCATTAATGATAGTGAAACACCAAGTGTAACACCAAATGTAACACAAGATCTGGTCTGAAGTTGATAAGCATGTAATTTGATTTTGGTAAGGCTAATTAAGAAACATTATCAAACAATAATAAATAAAATAGTATAGTAGATAGGTGCATATGCTGGTTGTGAAAAGTAGAAAGATGTGACCTAAATGAAATTAATTGGAAAGGGAGTCAACATCCACAGCTATGTATATATTCATGGGGGCCATTATTAAAAAGCCTGCAAAAAATTTAAGTCAAAGCATAAAATTATAAACCCTAGCCCCATAACTCTTTAAATTCTTTTCTGTAAAGAAAGAAATGGTTCAGCAGTCTCAGACTACTGCATTAATTCCCACTCCCCCCCACACCACACACATCAAATGCCTCACCTGCAAAATCATATTCTCACTCATATATTCCTCAGATTTCTGCATTGAAATTAATGCAACTTTTTTTTTTTGTAATTTATATATTCCTATATATGAAATATAATGGAAGAAATTTAATTTCTCTGTGAGAACTTTATGAATACAAATCCCAATATATTCATGATGATCACGAACATGCATATCTCAGTCAGTACAGAAGATGGGAGAAGGAGAGAATTGAAGAAAGACAATCATGATCAGTTTCTTTCTATGTATAATAAACGACGTATATTTTTGTACATATATAGTTATATATGTAGAATGAGATAATTTAATTTGATCAAATTAATTTGTGGGAAACTAAGAAGTCCATGACGTACGTATATGAGTATATCCTTTGGGTTTTATTATAGTTAGCGATATAATTAGAAATTAATCAGTTGTGTGGATATATATATATATATATAGCGAGGGAATAATTAATATTAATAATTTCTTCTATTCAACATGAGAAGAAAAACAAAAATGGAGATTGGAGAAAACCAGACTAGTGTTTTAAAAAAAAGACACGACCTTAGGCCGATAAGAAAATTAATTGTTCGCAATCAAATCTCCAAATCAAACCAGTAAGATATTAATTAGCAAACCAAGAAAATAATTAAGCAGCTAGAATAACCATTTAATTCACCTACACACACACAGACGCAGAGCTAGCTTGCAGCTGCAATCTCAATCATGCAAATTAACAAAGTCCAAATCATTGAATCCCAACAAAAACACACAGGCGGAAGAGAGAGAGAGAGAGAGGAACAACCACACCCCCACAACAAACAAACACACATAGATAGATAGATAGATAGATAGATAGATAGATAGATAGATATAGAGAGAGAGTGAGGGATATAGATGTGTGCATGATATAGACATGAAAAAGGAGATCTAGCTATATATATTATTTTCAATTTGGCAAATCTAGAAAGCCTAAAGGAAAAAAATAAAATAAAAAAATGCATAGAAAACGTGCAAAAGGCTCTGGTCTCTTGTCCGGACTGAACTAGAGAAAAGTAATCCCACAATGATACGATCGCAAAAAATCCTACAAAGAAGGGAAAAAAACAGAACTAGAAAATTATAAGAAAGATCCTCAAAACCCTTGTAATAAAAAATGTTTTCTTGAATTTGATCGATGAAAAAAAAAAAACACCCTGTAATAAAAATTGTTAATTTCTTGCATCTGATGGATGACGAAGCTTGTAGCTAGAAGGAACCATGAAACTCAGGATAGATAGCACCACGACTTTAGCTACGAACAACGGTTCGTTCTTTAGCCATGGCGCTATCCCTCCTGAGCTTTACAGATCCTCCTCTACTCAGAAACAAATTAAGGGATCTCTCTCTCTCTCTTTTCTCTCTCTCTCTCTTAATTTGGTTATTTTCAAGCATTTACATGGATGGTGTAGAAGTGAGAGGGTTAGGGAGTGTATTTATAGGAGGAAGTTGCATAGGAAGGAGGGACATATGGACCAAGGCTAGGACATTTGTAGGAACAAGTATGTTTTACCTTTTTTCAAGATTTGGGTATTATCTTCATCATTCATTTGCCACTGTATTAATTTTATTTTTATTTTAGGAAAAGGAAAAAATATAAAGGAATTTACCTTTAATATGGTTGCCGACTTGACACTACTTTCTTTCTAAATACTTATTAAATTATAGAATTAACCGATGCATAAGAAATTTAATTATCTTGGTCATTTTCTTTCATGATTGGCATCATTCCTTATATTTTATTTTGTCAATGTACGTGATATTTATCATCCACTAGTCGAAAAATCTTCCAAGTCTTCTCCATATTAATTTGGTCTAAATTATCCCCAATTTTGTACATATTTGTGCTTAGAGTGTTGATGGGTTAATTTCAAGTGCAGTCACCAACGAGAGGGGAAATGAATATCTTTTAATGAAATTGTGCTAATTAATTTAAACCTCGTTCAATTTCAATTGATGTACATGTCACGCGTGCTACAAATTAACTTTATTTGAATTTTCTTCAATATATAAGATCCTAATTACATTTTGTGAATTATAAAATAAAGTATTAGGCTATGGATCAAATTAGTACGAAAGAAGAAATTCAAGTGGATTTTCTTTATTATTGGAGTATACTAATTGTATGAATTATTCTACTTTCATGATGATGGTAAAGCATTCTTTTTGGGTGAACCAATTGGAAGTTAGAGATATGAGTAGCTTCTTATTTAAGTCCCATCTATCTTGTTAACATGTTTATTCGGTTCATTATTATGGTGATAATGTTGTCTTGTCTTAGAATTTGATGTTAACGACAATAGTTCATATCACTTCTTTAAGATATGCCTATTTTAATCTCTCTTTTTTAAGCGGTACAATGTGGGTCTCGATCTAACCGAGACATCTTTTCTTTTATTCATGTGTCTCTATCGTTTGGGTGTTTTCGGGGGGACATATGTATATCTTGATAAATAATGGTTGTTAGAAACATTTAATAGTTGATTTTTCAACTAATCAATAGTAATCATGACAAATGATCCTAATTTACCATATTTAGAGAAGGTAATAAAAGTATATACACATTAAAAATACACACAAGTTAAAACATAGTATGTGTGTAATCAGTATGTCTCCATTGCATCATTATATGCAATTTGGTATGTCTCGAGTTATTCGAGTAGCGATTTCATGACCACTACGAAATTATGAGTTAGAATTTTATAAAAGGATCGAATACACACACACACACACACAATTTGATATCATACAATAATATATAGTACTTTAATTTTTATTTACAATTTATTTGAATAGAATTAGACATGTCTAATATAATTGTATAAATATTGCATAAAGAAAAAACTGAACGTCTAATCGATGGTCGAACTTATAAGACGCTAATTATTTCAAGTAAATGTCAAATTTTTTAAAAAAATGAATGAAAAATTAAGGGTAATTCTATTCACGAATCACGACCCCATTTTTTCTCATCATAACCGCCAAAATTAATTAAATCTCAAATATAATATTACTAGACAATTTTACCCTTATAACCCACTAATAATAATAATAATAATAATAATAATAATAATAATAATAATAATAAAACCTGAATGGATAACTCCACTATTTCATCATTCAAAAATCTGCACTGCAAATATGAAGCCGGAAATTAATTATTTAGTCAAAGCTCCAAATATCTTTTGGCCATAATTATGCTCTTTAATAGATTTTTTTATCGTTAATCACCCTTTTTGAATAACCTCCAAACATCAAACTTTTATTTTTTCATGATTTTGTGATGTTGAATCCCAATAAAAAGTCCAGAGTTTATTGCTCATCAAGAAACTCGAGAGGGTTAATTTAATGGCTATGCGCTACGAAGAAGGTTTTGATCTAGTTGTTGCGAAGAAATTGGATATTGCAAACTATCATAATCCCTTCTTCTCTATTTGGAAAATTCAATTGAGAGAGAGAATTGGGAGATCTCGATTTTTTTTCTTGTTCTTTTTCTCCTCTTGGCTGGCTCTATTCATATGTAGAATATTCTATAATTCCACCCGGTATGATGTTATTTTGTTTTTTTAGGAAAAAATTTAACATATCTTATATTGATATTTGATATAGAGAAAATTAATATTATACATTCACTGATTCTCGAAAAATTTTGCAAGGAGGAATTTGATCGGAGTTGGTAGAATCAGCGGTGAATTCATACCAAGTTTAACAAGATACATTAATTTTAATTTACTTTAAAAATGTTGAGGTTGTATTTAAGAAAAAACATGATATTCATAAAATGGAAAATGAGTGGGGATTATGAGGGTAAAATAGCATGTTTAGAATTATTTTTATTAAAAATTATATTAGAAGTTATACGGAGAAAAACGGGGGTTATGAATAGAATCACCAAAAAATTAAATATAGAAGATGGAAGTAAACGTACACAACCAAATAAAAATCATAATAAATTCGGGAGAGAGGGAGAGAGTAGTTTTAACTTTTAAGTTTTGAGAGAGAGAGAGAGTAGTTTTAATCGGATACTCATTATTTATTTATTTATTCAACATACGTAGAGTATATACATTAAGTTCATGCTCAATTATATAATATAAAATATATTGGGATTGGTATGATATATATATAGTCCGTGAATCATACAAGAGAGATAAATTGTACTAGAAAAATTATGTGCAATAGATAAGATTTAGAAAACGTTAATGAAGTTCGAATTTGAAACTTTTAACCACAAGTCAACTCATTCCACCTGCAAAATCATCTCAATGGAGTCAGTGAAGATCTTTTGTAACCGGAAAAGAGAGGTGAAAGAGGAAAAATTGACTACTAAATATTGGTCTCATGACTGATGACTTGTTATCAAAAGTATTTATAATTTTCCAAATTAGTCGAAAGTAAGAAGACTAAGGAGCAAACTTGAAGCTTTATTAAGTATAATTAATTGATTAAATTAGGGCCAAACATAACTAATCATGCCTATATTTGTCCTTCACCATCCCAACATCACTTTACTTTGGAACTCTAATATTCCTCAGATTAATCATGCTAACCTTATTACATGGAGTCGGCAGCCGGAATTATGTGTTTCCTCCTCATAATTACCTTGTTTAAATACACCCTCAGTTTTCAGAAAATGTTGCTGAACTAACAATAACCCAATAACCTAATAAGGAGAGAGGGTATACTTGTCATATTTTTTTATTTTTAAGTTTTATTATAAAACTTAAAATATTATTTTTTTGAAATTGAAGGAGTAGTATTTGTTTTTTAATTGAAAACTTATTTAAACAATAATTATTTTGCACATTAACTTAACTAATCTTAACTATGACATAAATACGTACAAACTGACACACCTATAATACGTAAATTCTATCGTACAAGAATGCATGCTGACAAGTGTCGCGGGCCCACCAATTTTTCGCTATCGGCAGCTCTTTCGTTTTTTTTTTGTCTAAAAACAAAAGTTTCGACCAAAACTTTCGGCCTGTTGAAAAAATCTATCGTGACACTTCAACTAACATATTGTGACACTTCGATTACCTATTGTGACACTTAATTATCTACATATTATGACAATCCAAAACCGAAATTATTTTATCCACCAGTCGATAAAGATTGAAAATAGAGAAAATTGGCTAGAAATAATAAGGGGATGCATTGCACCTCCTCATGGTATAATTTACCCTATACAGTGTCTCGTAATTTTCCTTTTCACTTTTTGATCGTGTTAAAATTACAGTCCATTTTTCTTCTTAGATGTACATTATGTATTTTTACTCAAAATTGTTCTTGGAAATCAGCCATATGTTTATTTTTCTTCTTAAAATAACAGCATATTTATTTTGGTCGACATTTATGCAGATATTGTATAATCTTTTTAACTAATTAAGATAGTTGGACTTCACAGTTCTTCTCATACGTACATATTTATGTAACAGGATGTAATATGATCCTTTAAACTTCTTAAAAGACAAAACTGACCCTGAAACTGAGATTAAATTAATCCCCTCACCCAATAATTAAATTGGGGGAAGAAGGAATTATATGAGCAAAAATTAAATTGGGGAAGAAGGAATTAAATAAAAACCACACGACATTAGTTGATCATTTTTATATACTCATCAGACTGTGTTAGCTGTCAACATCATTGTGTTCCCACCCTAATTTTTTGCGATATATATATCATATAAATTATAAATACAAGAGCTGTAAAACGTGATCATTTGAAGTTGATAATTGAACTTTATATGGTGTGTGTTTTGAAGCTTCAGCAACAATTGGTCAAACCATGATTTCATATGTTGTTTTGACGATTCACCATAACTGTTTCTTAGATGTCTTAATTTTTTATAATAAAAATATATCTATTTGAGACTTTGAGTGAAGAAACACAATATTTCGATAACTTTAATTTCCCCATAAATTTTCATTCATAGTTTTGATGAAAACCGCTGTCATTCCACCTGTCAAACAACATAAATTTATTAGATAGAAAACAGTTTTGAAACCGTTGTAATATTACAACGATTATTTTACAAAGATTTTGAAATTGTTGTGTATATGCTGCAAAATTTACAACAGTAACTAAGACAATGATTTTGAAATGACCAACGTCTATTCAATTTTTGTAGTAGTGAATCAATGTATGAAAATTAATTCCGTTCCATTTTCTACACTCCCAAGTCCTAACTATCTATCTTGCACACAGAATATTTTGATATAGAAAATGTTGGCCAAAATTAAATATGTTAGTGTGAATATCACGCGAGTTTAAATCATAAATTTTCGGTAATTTTGGAATTTCGACACAAATAATTAACCTAATTTTAAATTTGTCATAAAATAGACATGTTCAAATTTTTTCTTGCGTTGGATTCTACATAAAATTAAATAGCTCTCTTTTCATATTATTTTGAAGGGTTGGGATTGATGAATTATAGAGTTATATTGAAATATACAATGTGATTTTATGTTGAATATGACACATGTATTTTGCTTCAAATTAAAACTTCATCTCATTTTTGAAACGTTTAAAAATCGTTTTAAAATTTGTATGGAAATTACAAATTTACGAATTTATTTAAATGAAAAAAAAAACAGCCATGTACATGTTGGTATAGATTTTACAGTGGGATTAGCCGTTGGCCTAATTCCGCCTGACGGCACTTCTGAAGCCACTTCTTCGTTTACTCCGCCAAACACTCCTTTAATTTGATGCATGCGCTTCTTCTCCACCACAACTACCGCTTCCCTCTCCACCTCATTCGCTTCACCCCTTCCTCCGCATTTTCCTCTCTCTCCTCCGCAATGGCTTCCTCAATCGCGCTCCCCTCGATCTCTCTCTCCAAATCCGCTTTCGCCGATTCCGATTCCTTCAGGAGCTCCGTCTGTTTGGGCTTCAGAAATGACATTAGGAGGGTTTCGCGGTTGAATTTTGAGAAATCTAGGGTTTTCATGAGCGTCGCCGTCGGATCGGAGGCGGCGGTTGTCGATGACGCGCTGTTCAAGGACTACAAGCCTTCTACTGCTTTCCTCTTTCCTGGCCAGGTCAGTATTTACTTTGGTATGCTGCACTTAGGTTTTAGTTATGTGTAGATTTACCTGAATAGATTGTGGACTTGGTTGATGTTTAACAGCTCTGATTCGCTGATTGAGCTGAGGATTAGTACTTCAATTTTAGCACCATTGCTGTTTGTTTTACACTAAATAGCTCAATGTTCCACGATGAACTGCAGAAGAGTGTCTTTCTGCAGTTGATATAGCTTAATGATGATGATCAAGTTGCCTTTTCTTGTTTCGTTTATGTTAATGGAGTCTTTCAATACTCGTTTTATTGCTGGTGCTAGGATTAAGGTTCTTGTATTCTGCTGGTTCTAGATAGAGTACTTGTAGATTTAAAATTCTGAACAATTACCTGCGACAAATTGGTTTGTTGAAGGTTTTAATACTTGTGGCAATGTATCCTGTAATCTGACTGTCTTGAGTTATACTGGCTGTTAAATTGACTCTATCTCTGGAATCATATGCAACTAACTTCTTCTAACTGGTATATTGTAATTAAATGACATGTGTGATGATCCTGTGATTGACTATGAAAGAACTAAGCCAAAAGGCACCAAAAATTAAGTTCAGCTTTACTTATAGATATGTGAAGCTTGAAACTGCCATTGCTTAATAACAATGGGGTTAGGATGTTTATTGGTACGTATCTGTCGACGCTTCATCGAAAAGATATACTGGCTGTTGGAGTCATATTTGTGTTCTTTATTGCATCTGCACTTTTCTGTTAAGGGAGCACAAACTGTTGGAATGGGGTTGGAGGCTCAAAAGGTACCTGCTGCAGCTGAATTGTACAAGAGAGCTAATGATATTTTAGGGTAGGTTGAACACTATGCAGTAAACATCTGCTTTCCTAAATCTTAAATCATGCTCTATATTTTTTCCTAAATTGGCTACAGTGGTCTCCTGTGAAATTTTGACAGTTTTATATTGCAGAAGTTACACAAATTTATCATAGTTGATTGAAGAAAGTTGAATGTTAAACTGTCCTCGCATGCTGCTCCCTTAAAATATGTGTTAACTTTTGCTTATATAAAATATGTGTTAACTTTTGCTTATATAAAATATGTGTTAACTTTTGCTTATATAATGTATCTTCTTGACAATATTGGAATATGACTATATGAAGGAGTTAGGTGTTTGGCATTAGGTTAACAGGTTGTGAAAACATATGTATAAATAGAAAGCATAATGGTTTTATTATGACATGACGAAGTCGCTTGGTAGCTTATGACTGGCATGTTCAAATGATGAGTTGAATTGTGGTTTTCCGTCTAATTTTACCATTTGAACTGTTTTTTTTATACATATATTTTTGGGTTGTTTTTTTTCTCTAATATTAGAACTCTTAATTCAATCAAGGTTTGACCTTTTGGATACTTGCATTAATGGGCCAAAAGAGAAGCTTGATTCCACTGTCCTAAGCCAGGTATACTGTCATTTCATGGGCTGTGACATATTTCCCTTTCCTTACATAATGCTAAGCCACATGTCAGTGTTTCATAGGACACAGCTTTCAAAATTCCATTCTGATAAAAGTTATTTAATTGCATTTCTGATTTAAGTCTCGCCTTCAGTTCATATTCAGGTTTATGTTGATTGGAAAGAAAGTTCATAATGGAGGTCTTGTGAAATACTGGCTTTGTGAACCATTACAAAAATACTAGGCATTTTTAACTGATCACTTAGAAGCATTCATCATGGAGAATTATCTATTGATCATTAAATGTATTCATCATGCATAACTATTTTTTATAAAGAACATTTATTGTAAATACTTTTTCTAGATATGATCCAAGACACTAGCACTCCATCAACATATGCGCGCGCGCGCAAACTTATTTCACATGTACATTTTCATAATACATTTCAAGTTAGAAGGAACATACATTCAGGTTGAAAAGGGAATTTAAGAACTTGTATATTTCCCAAATCCATTTCCCCAGCCAGCTATCTATGTTACAAGTTTAGCTGCAGTTGAGGTACTTCGAGCTCGTGATGGAGGTCAGCAAATAATTGATTCTGTGGATGTAACGTGTGGTCTAAGCTTAGGAGAATACACAGCTCTTGCATTTGCTGGAGCATTCAGGTATACTGCCAACTGTGTCCGGGGTTTTGTTCAGCTAGTATTATTGAGACCGGTTACGGGTGGGCATAATTTATACATTCATATGATGTGCACATGCTGCTTCAAGTAAATCTCATCTCTGATGATCTTTCGTTTTGCCGGAGCAGCTTTGAGGATGGGCTTAAGCTAGTCAAATTAAGGGGTGAGGCAATGCAGGTACATCCACAATCAGCTAACTCATAGTTATGTGAAGTATTACCATGTCTTCTTGACAAAAAAAGTCTTCTGTTGCCATCACCAGGATGCTGCTGATGCTGCTCAAAGCGCCATGGTCAGTATTATTGGACTAGACTCTGCTAAAGTGCAGGCACTTTGTGATGCTGCCAATGAAGATGTAGATGAAGCCAATAAAGTTCAAATTGCAAATTTCTTGTGCACTGTAAGTTTGTTTGTGCCGGATTTAGTATGTGGGGGAAAATGCATCCCTACACAATATATACTCTCAGTACTTACCTTGATCAAACAAACTGAACGTTCATAGGGAAACTACGCTGTCTCTGGAGGCCTTAAAGGAATTGAAGCAGTTGAAGCAAAGGCAAAATCATTCAAGGCTCGAATGACGGTAATCCTCTCTTTCTCTTGGCATACTTGCTCTTTTGTGAAATTTGTGCTTCAGATTTTTGACCTCATAATGTTAACTTAGGTCCGGTTAGCTGTAGCTGGAGCTTTCCACACAGGTTTTATGGAGCCTGCCGTGTCAAGATTAGAAGGTGCTTTGGCATCAACAGTAATCAGTAAACCCAGGATACCAGTCATATCCAACGTTGACGCAGAACCACACGCAGACCCAGAAACAATCAAGAAAATACTTGCTCGCCAGGTAAACAGGAAGCGGCTGGCCTTTCATTAATCATGTAGTCCTCTAGAAAAGCCAGAGTGTGTACCCAATCATTCCCCGTCTGTATGTCGACATTTTCAGGTGACTTCTCCTGTCCAATGGGAGACAACCGTGAAGACCCTGTTGAGCAGAGGATTGACAAAGAGTTATGAATTGGGACCTGGAAAGGTAGAATTCAACACACTGTAGAATTTCTACGTACTACAGATTTGGTTTCTTCAATACTGAGGTGATCTTGCTCAATGTTTTAGGTCATAGCGGGAATTGTGAAAAGGATGGACAAAGGTGCTGCGATCGAGAACATCGGTGCCTAAGCATATCTGAAGTTGCTTCTTCTATCTAAAGCCTTTCAGACAATGCTTTGCCTTGTCTAGCGAGAATCTCTCCGCTTTAGTCAAACGGGGCGTGGTTCAGATTTCATAGGATCTTAAAGAGTATCGTTGTCAATCATATTTATGTTTAGTTTCGATTTTGAGCATCTGCGTCAAATACCCAAGTAGAAGGAACCAATAAATGCGGCTGTTCTAAAATGCATGTGACATTGGTGTTGAGCTTTATATATATATTAGCCTTTAACATTTAAAAATTCGAAAAACACGAATCAACGTCATTGAATTTATAGCTTTGGTTGAGTTGCATATTCCAGGCAATTTTGGCAAATGTATTTGCTAAAGAATTTGAAATTTGTGATTTCTCGGAGAAGTCTGAAATCTCAGCTCCCAAAATCATAGAAATATGTTTGCTACGGTGCTACCGAGAACGATGTGCTTGCTAAATGACTAAATTATAATGTTGGAATATAAAATTACAATATATCAATCCCACGGCTCCGGCTCCGGCTCCAATTGGAAACACTGATCAACCGATGAACAATTCTACATCAAATATTGAATTAAGGCGTTATATCACTGAAAATTAATCAATTTTTCACCTTAGAACATGCAAACAGCCATGATTGTTTCTGATTGCCTTCAAAATCAGTGATCAATTGCCGCAGAAGTAGCCGATGACTGCCGCGTCGAGCTCTGGAGGCGATCGATCCACTGATCTTCGGGGATCTGACCAGCCCAGTCCGGAGCGCCGCCGCCGAACGAGATCCGTCGCATCGCCTCCATCACTCTGTCGGAGTTCTCCGCCGTCAGAGGAGCGTTGCGCCGCGCCTCGTCATCTCGGAAAGCTCGCTCTATCGCCCTCTCCGATTCGGTCGCCTCCTCGAACTCCTTTTCCTCATCTTCATCGTCGTCGCTTATATCAAGTGACGATACTCCGTTCTCCATCCAGCCATTCGGCAGCTGATGGAAATTCGAGTTCGGATCTTGAACGGAGGAGTCTCCGCCGCCGTCATCTGAGTCTTCGCCGGTGGAAATTGGCTGGTAGTAGTCGGCCGAATTCGTCGGGATTGGAATCCGAATCGCTTCCGCAGATGCCGTTATCCTCATGCGAAGTAGCCGCTGATGATGCATTCATTGTTGCCAAAACCCCCAAAACCAATTCGCCCTATACAACTATACAAAAAGACTTGTGTAATTTATAGTATACATTAAATTTGATTCATCTAAAAAATTATTATTTACTAAAGAAGAAAATGAAAAAATGAAAAATGAAAAAATGAAGAATTTCGGAAAAAGAGAGTGCACCAGCCGGGAATCGAACCCGGGTCTGTACCGTGGCAGGGTACTATTCTACCACTAGACCACTGGTGCTTCTTGCTAAGAATATAAAAACATAATTACTTAGTTTTGACAGAAATGTCAGTCAAATAGGCATGCGTCCCAAAAGTGCCAAAACATTCTTTCCATATTTTAGAAACAATTCAACCTCTTACAGTATTAGAGTCGGAAACTGCCTCTGCATTGCACAATCATTGAACAAATTAAAATCTCTTAGTGTACAATAGTTCACAGCGAATCAGTGATATCCTGTATCCTAAAACAACCTATGTATTCATTCAGTGATGTTGCTCAAGTAGCATTGTTGGCGTTTGATTCTAGGAACAAGGTTTTGGCAGCTTCGTATGTAGACCAGCAGATCGCGGCAGCAGGAGCGTGGAAGAGCATCCTCGGCATCCATCCTCTCATAACGCCCGTGTAACCGTCCTTCTTTACTATTGCTCGAAAAACATCTTTGATTGAACCACTCACGAATCTATCACATCCACACACACCCTGCAAAAAGAGAACACTCAACTGATTGAGGAGGGGGTGCTAAGTTGATACACATTTTTACTACAAGTTTCTCCTTTACAGATGACTTCATCCAGATGCAAATCACATTGTCTCATTCAGAAATAACTATCCGCTATGTACAACTTCCATCATCACAGATGCCGAGGCAACTACAAAGAACATACATGTATTGTCATTGATCAAGGTTTCACACAAATTGTCATGTTTCATAATAGTATTCTAGGCCTGTACTACATTGCCACAACTCTTACTCCATTTCCTCGTAACTGAGCCAAACTAATCACTACTAATATCTAAGCCTGGATTTCTGGTCCATGGGACTCAAGAGAAGAATGAGGCAAAATTCACACAAAAACAAACTTGGAAGTGCATTCAAACTTGCAATTTTCACCCAACTCACAAAACAAAGGATCTAACTTTGAATCATGTGAACATGCATTCAATTCTTGATATATTTGTGTTTTTTTAAAACATAAGATCTTGCTACATGGATATTGATTTCACTTCTGAGAATTCAAATTAGTCATGAAATATCTTTGTAATATTTCTCTGCCAAAACATTCCTTACTGTTCAATTTTGAGTCAACCAGATTTAATAGGCTGATTAAGATAACAAAAGTATAATACCACATTTCTTTCCATTAACTTTGCAATTAAACAAACTAACTAAACTTAGGCATAAGAAAATAAAGATATTTGCTTTGTTGAAATTAGAGGCTTGGTAGTAAACCTAAACCTAATTGGTTACTTCCAATTTAACCCTTTTCATCATTCATTTCTGTCCCAAATAATTTCCATCAATGATTTCGATATCAAACCGAATAATCGATATCTAAATCCATATTGATAATGAAACAAATAAAAGCAAAATGAAGGCTAATTGAATCCAAACCTACCTGACACTGCAACTGAGTCTTCACCACATCTAGAGGCGTGGTCACGGTGGCAGCCAAAGCCCCCGCCGCTGCTCCAGCCGTAGCATTAACCACGAACCTCTCATCACCCGCGCTCTCCGGCGACACCTCCGTCAACCCTCTCTTCGCCGCCTCATACGTAGCGAAGTGCACGGCGGTGAAGGGTGCATTCATCACCACAGTAGTTCTGTAAGAGGCGAAAAAGGCCCTAATTCCCTCCTCCCTCATCACCCTCCTCACACAATCCCACACCCCATCGTACGGACTGCCATTCAACTGGAGCCTCTGCTTCACCACATCCATCGGCGTCAACACCGCGTCGCTGGCCACGGTGGCGCAGACCCCAGACGCGGCGTGCGCCGCCGAATTGCTCGGGTTCCCGCCGGAGAATCTCCTCTTGCACGCCTCGTACACGGAGAAATACACAGCGTGGGCGGGCCCAGCACCGATCCCCATGGCGGCGATGCCGCGGTAGAGGCCTCTGGCGCCGTCGGATTTCAGGATCGATCGAATCGCTTGATTGACCGTAACGGATTTAATCGGGCAGGAACTTAGGGCTTGCATCTGCGTCTTGATCGTGTCGACGGGGAACATCGCCATGTGCTCCGCCATGCCGGCGATGGAGCCGGCGATCATGAACTGCCAGAATTTCAGTCCATCGTGCGGCGCCGCCTCGGAGTGGAATTCCGGCGTGGGAATTAACTCCGGTTTCTGGAGTTTGGCGGAGGCGTCGGCGGCCATCGATGATGGAAACGGAGCGAATTGGTCGGAAATCGGATTGGAGAGAAACGGGCTATCGTCATACAAGGGTTTAGGAATTTGGATGAGTGATGAGCTGCATGTAAAGGAGAGCGGTGGATTCAGGAAATCTCGGAGAGAAACCAAGCAGCGGAGGAGGAGGACTCCAAATTTGCTTTTTCATGCTCATTTGCTCATGGGGATTTAGTCTTATACTATTATTTTAAGATTAAAATACTATGATTTTTTTTTTTACTCACACGTCCGACTTGTGAGGAGTTCGAACCCGTGATATTCAGTTTCCGAGCAACCTCACTTTACCACTAAACCATACTCACGGGACTACTATGACTTTGACTCAAACAGTCCTATGAAATATGAATATCTTATAAATGCTACGATTTTATTTTTATTATAATTTTTTTAAATTATATATGTTGTTTTCTATTTTTTATAATTAAAAAAAATATGCATATTAATTAGATTAAAATATAAATTTTGCGTATTTAGATAATAAAAAATTTCCTCTTATTCTAATGAGTTGGACACTTTTTACTTAATGAGTTTCTAATGGCATAACCACACTCTTCATCACTTATTCATTTTTTTTATAAGAATATATTGGTTAGGTGGTGGAAGCATGTTATGGTAATTGATATTATGTGTAGTATTTAATCCTGAGAATGTGTAGAGTTCAATTTTTTTATTTATTTTCTAATTTTGTAGAACATGTATAGTTTTATTTTTAAAGTATTATAATTTTTGGCTTCAATTGGCATTGAATACACAAATCAATATGCATATTAAGTGTTTTTTTTTATCTTTCTTTTCAATTTCAATTATTTATTTAACATTATTTTAATATTCAGTTTCATTCAAAATTTTAAGCAAACAACTATGTGATGTTAAAAACCAAAAATAATAATAATAATAATAATAACAATAATAATTAAAACAAATGATAACAGTAAAATGCATAAAATAATTTTGATGTACTTAAATAATTTGAACTCATCAATAAATTAAACAATAATAAGATTAAAAAATAATGAACAAAATAAGGGAATCATCAATTCCAATAATAAATTTAAAAAAAATGGTAAACAAATAAAACAACAAAGAAAAGAAAGGAGTTAAAAAATGGCAAAATGGTATACAAAGAAAAGAAAGGAGTGAGTTCTTAGAGAGAGAGAGAGAAAGAGTTCTTCGTGTGATCTTGGTAAGCTGAGTGTTTTCCTCCGATCTTCTGTGTGATACATCTTCTCCTTCTTCTTTGTTTCTTCTTCTTCTCTTTGTGAGAGTAATTTCACTATCTCGGTGTAATTACTGGGCTGTGTGAGAGATCTATGGGTCAGGGTTTTGGGGCTTGAGGAGGCTCTATTCTTATGGCCTAACTACTGGCGAAATCCCCTGAGTTGTCGCTCGATCTGTGAAGTTCTGCAACTGAGGAGTGTCTGTAAAGTGTAGTTGATGCTGAGCCATACAAGTTCAAATCTCATGGCTGAATCGTTCGATAAATACAGGAGGTCGTTTGAAGATAGTGGTTCCGATACCTAACAGTGGTATCAGAGCCCGGTTCGGTCTGGGATAGTGGGCCACGATGGTGTGGGAGTTTACCTCAAATGTGACATTCGGTTGTCTTCGTGACTGTGTACCATTGGAGGGGATGTGTTCCTTGGTTTGAGGGGATGATTGTTGGGATAGCAATCCAAGTCCCACATCGGAAATATATTCAAGAGTTAGCTTGGATATAAGGAGTTCACCTACCCCATTAGTATGAGGCCTTTTGGGAGATGCTTAAAGTGAAAACCGTGCGGGCTTGGCCCAAAACGGATAATATCGTACTAATGTGGGGGAGAGGTAAATTCGATGCCCGCTAGTCTGTGAATCGGGATCTAACATTATCAATGGTTGAAAATCACTTAACTATTATCAGACTGTTCTCACGAACATATATCATAACATAGAAATAATGAATCGGGACCCAACATTATCAATGGTTGAAAATCACTTAACTATTATCAGACTGTTCTCACGAACATATATCATAACATAAAAATAATGAACATGCACTTCAATGCGGTCGGTTCTTCACACACGTCATTACTCACAATCAAGTACCTTAGACTTAAATTCTTATGCAACACTTGTTCACTTGGTCGGTCCTTCCAAGCATCACATAAAATGATTAACCTATTTTATTCCATTAATTAATCAATCATGATTAGAACTTACAATTAATTAACTTGCATACATATGTTGCTGCAGTTCAACATATACATGAGAAATCAAAACTAGAAAACAAAATACCCAATGATAACCGGAAAATATATATCATAAATCAAACCATGAAATCTAATGTACTTACAAACCAAAGAATCCAATAAAACTATCATCTAGACATAATTAAATAAAAGAAATAAAACATGAACATGATAAACAAAATAATGGTCAACACTATAAAGAACCTGGCATCTTCAGTCTTGTCGTAGCCCCCGGAGTCTCCGTTGTACCTCTATAATTATGTTCACCTTGGTATGTCTTATGTTCTTCAACTGGACTGTGTTGGATGACTTTTCTAATGAGTATAGGGGGTATTTATATTGTTGGAGGGAATCCTAGGACTAAAATGAAGCTCAAAGTGGAGAAAAGTCTTGAAAATCCCGAATTGGGTCCATCCGAGTCGACTGGCGGGTCGAGTGACTAGGTCGACCCGACCATGTGTAAAATAAGCCCTCTAGATCGACCGATAGGTCGGGTCAACCCACGGGTCGACCTTGCGTGCGCAGGCTTCACTAAAACGATTCGTTCTCACTCGTTTCTCGTCCGATTGAGCCGATTCAACTTGCACAACGCTGCTAACTTGATTCTCCATCTTCCTACGCTCTTCAATCACCCATTTGGATTATATTAAATTATTTTCATCAATTCTAGTGGGATTTGCTCTTTAAATGCACCAAATATTTTGGTCAACCCAAATAATTCTACGTACTTGATCATTTTGCACTAAATAATCATCAAATTCACCACTATTACTGCAAAACTCACAAATACATCAAAAGTACCAAATGATAACATAATGAGCACAAAAGCTATGAAAATCACACAACTTATCAACTTAAACATGGAAATTTCTACGCTACCCAACGGGTAGTGCCTGACGCCCATTGGATTTCTACACGTGTCCCATTTGCAGGAAATATTTTTCATTTAATTAAATTCACAAAATATATTGTATTTATGAAGAAACTACAACTTAGCTATTGGGGCAGTTTCTATCGGGAATCGAAGTAACTTTCCACCTCGGGGTTTGAATTTGCTACCCATTGTGAATTAGCTTTTTTTTTTTTTACTATAAACAACGTATAAAAGGCTAAATTAATTATATTAGTAATTTTTTATACATTGGAATATTATTGCTGATATAATGATGATCTAAATTATTTTGAATTATAACAAAAAAATAATTGCCTATTCAAATTTTTAATCTTCTGAGGTTAAAATTAATTTTGCCGATGTCTTAAAATTTTTGTTAATTCACCTACCTTAAAAAAATAGACTAATTTATTTTGGATATAACTGTTTTTAGACTTCGCAAATTAAATCAATTTTGCTTATATATTTAAATATTTTAATTCACCTTATTAAAAACATTGTCATTAAAATAATTTTCATATATTATAATATTATGGTCCTATAATATAAATCAATTAAAATTGGTTGATAAAATCTAATTATATAATTTGTACTGATATGATACACTGATCAAATATTACAAAAATTATGCGTATTAACTATTCAAATAAGTAATATTCGTATTTACAAAAAAATATTTATTGGGGACAAAACTAATTATGTTAAGATACATAAATCAATTAATTATTTAATAGATCTCTGTGGGAAAAATTGATTCCACTAGTCTTAGTAAAGCAATGATTAACATTGGAAGGGTAAATTATACGCTATCGTAATTGGAAGTGCTCCAATAGAGAAATTGAAAAAATCGAACTCTCGGTTTTGACAGAGTTGTGATTAAAGTTGTATATGAAGTTGAGACAACTTTGAATACGCAACGGAAATATAGAAACAGACAATGGATTG
Organism: Perilla frutescens; assembly: GCA_026008535.1. Lineage (NCBI taxonomy): Eukaryota > Viridiplantae > Streptophyta > Magnoliopsida > Lamiales > Lamiaceae > Perilla > Perilla frutescens. The sequence goes on along the minus strand of BRKX01000012.1, from coordinate 4,995,954 downwards.
TAAAATTTCACGAGATTATATTTCTATAATTTCGCAAAGTGCCTCAGGGCAAAAACTTCACTATATGAATATGTGAATTACAAAAACACTACAAGTAAACTCTTACTAAACTTAAGACACTTTATCTCTTCCTTCACAGAAGGTTGTGACTAAAGTTGTCTTAACTAACACTTGTAAAAATCTAGAATCCTATTACAGATCTGAATATATCTCTATAAGAATTCGTATTTAACACAATACAACTGATTCCTATTTATACAAAACTCAATACTTGGTCTCTACTCCAAATAACAACTTGATCTCTTCATCCCTAGATTTACGCCGCAAGTTTGCAACTTCCATAACAACCTTTTGACTCAATCAACTTCTAGATCACGCATAACAACCTTCCTAGAATATCTCAACCAATTATCTTCCTGCACAAGAAAATAAAGAAAGACAAAACATATCCAAAACAAACTAATAGTTATAAACAATCGGTTTCAACAATCTCCCCCTTTTTGTCTTTCTTCCCAAAACAACCTCAAGCATGCAACATAACTAAACTCCCCCTAAATAAATACTCAGAACACAACAAGCATAATCAAAAACAAAACATAATGCAGTTGCTCAAAAACAAAACATAATGCAGTTGCTCAAAAACAAAACATAATGCAGTTGCTCCCCCTGTCATGCAAACTTCCCAAAACAAAGTGTCATCCAACACTATTCATTCATCAAATATCAGTAAAAAGAAAATCTTTATCGAAAGATCAATAAGTCAGTTTCAGCAGATTGATAAACATAAAATAAGCATAGTGTTTAAACACAAAAACAAAGTAAATTGTTTTGATAAAACATCAGCATAAACAAATTTGCAACAATCTGCAGTCTTCCTTCTTCTTCTTCTTCTTCCTTTACTCCTCCTCCTCCTCTTGCTCATCAGTTTCCTCCTCTTCACTTGCTGCTGCCCTTGCCCTTCCTCTGCCTTTGCTACTGCCTTCTCCACAACCAGATTCTCCCCCTTTTTGGGAAGAAAGAAGTCGCTGGAATACTTTTCTTTGTTTGGCAAAGATCTCTATCTGGGCAGTATAGAGATCAATCTGTTCCTGTAACACAAATATAGGAATAGAACAAAGATGATCTGAAGATGGAGGAACAGTCTCAGTAACATTACTCCATGGAAGATCACGAGTTCTGGACTCAGCAAGAAAGGCCTTTTGAACAGTCTGAAGAGGAAGTCTGGCCGTGAGAATATCCTTCTTTGTAGGCTTAAAACCTTGGTCCAGGAGCATGTTGTAAATGAGAGAGGGAACTACCAACTTCTTGTTGGACTTGGACATGGCAATTTCAGCAATTGAATTAAAAATATGTTGCCCTAGATTCACCTTTTCTCCCATATACACCTTATAGAGTAAACAAACATATTCAAAAGACACCATCGTTGTGTTAGAAGTAGGAATCCAGTTTGACACAGAGATTTTGTGACGTGTTGAAAACAGTGAAGTTAGAACAGAAGCAAGTCTATTCGGTTTTTTGTTAGCCACCCACATCTCAGTTTGGCCACCAGTTAACACATCCGCCATCTTAGCTTCCAACTCTTCATCAACCCCCTCATCAGCTTCAATAACATTAGATATTCCCAAAAAATTTGTTAATCCTAGCAGGAGTAACTATGAATACCTTCCCACGTACATAGACTTTACCGTATTGCTTAGAGGCTGGGTTTCCAAAATCATGTGTCAAATTCGCATAGAAATATCTAACTACTTCAGCAACATACGGCCTAGCATAAGTAACACTCCCCAACACTTTTCTTTTCTTCAAAAATTTAACCAAATTATATCCAGAAAAATCTTTTAAATCTACTGCTCGATCATTCAAGATTTCCCTATTCTTAAAAAATTCTCAATTACACTCAGCAAGATCTGAATAAAATAAAATTGAGTTAGCCTTTGATACCTCTAAATCCGAATCAGAATCAGCATCCTCCTCAGTTTGAACAACAACCCGCTTAGCTTTCTTCACAGCTTTTCCACGACCTTTCGAGGAAGAAGAGAAAGAGATCTTTCTTTTGCCCTTTTTCGAAGCAACAGTCTCTTCAACTTCATCATCAGCTTCAGAATCTGAAAGAGTCTGTTCACCCACATCATCATCTGACATCTCTTCTTCACCCTCCTCCTCTTCTTCAGCTTCACTGATGATCTCAATTGGCTCCACTGGAGTTCTCGATGAACTATCAGTCACATGAAGACGTTTGGACCGTCTAGTTGGAAGAGCCTTCTTCGATTTTGTAGATTTCTTCTAGGGCGGGGAATGTGTTGGAGTAGACTTCTCAGACATCTCTTCCTTTATTTCTTCCTCAATTTCAGAAAATGGGACCTCAATTGGTCCTTCATTGTATATGTTTCCTTCATCGGAAGAAAGAAATGGGTTGATTTGCTCTTTGGCAAGAACTGGAGTGTCGAGGACTTGTGTGTCAAAAATTGGAGTATCGATAGTTGACATAATCACTCCGCCGAGAGCGAGCATTATAGCCTGAGAGGAGTCAATTGTTGGAGAGGAGGCCAGTAATGCAAGCGAGTGAGATTGAATCTCAGAAAAACTTGCAATTTCTGGAGAAATCTCCATTGGCGTATTTCCCTAAGATGGAGACAGAAGCACCTTAGGTCGAAGAATTGGGGTGGAGTCCGGTAAAAGAAATCGGAAAGGGTTAGGAAGAATGGGTTGTGGTGGAGAGAACGAAGGTTGTGGGGGAAAGGTAGACAAGTGTCGGAGATAGGCCGACGCCTCTGGATCGTTGAAGAGCTCCTGGATCTGTTTCAACTTATCGGGATTCATGGCGAAGGATTGGAGAATGAAAGAGAAGGGTTTCGAGAAGATGAAGAGTTTTCAGAGGGTTTTGCAAAACGTGATGAGAATCTAAATGAAAATGACAAGAATGAAAAATAAAGGGATATAAATATAGTTGATAGATACCCGTCTCCAAATAAATAGGAATCAATAAATTAAAGATATAGTAAAAAGGGTATTAAAGATAGAGTAAGATACATTACCAGATGCATTCAACTGACTTTCAAAATTTTCCGATTTTGTTTTTTATATAATTATCCAACTATTGTCACCAAAACATTATTTATCAGAAATACTTTTGATACATCATAGAAAACTTATTAAGAAGAGAAGCAGATGATGAATAGATGAATAACCAAAAGAATCTCATAAAAGAATGTGCTTGGATGATGAATAGATGAATAACTTCTTTTCAACTAAATCTCTAATAAAATGATACCTTAAATGAATGTGCTTGGATTTGGAGTGGTGAACAGGGTTCTTAGCAAGGTTGATGGCACTTGTATTGTCACATAGCATTATCAAGGAATCGCTTTCTAGGCCATAATCATCCAGCATCGACTTTAGCCATATCAATTGAGTTGAACAACTCCCGGCAGCCACATATTCGGACTCGGTTGTGGACAAAGAGATGCAATTTTGCTTTTTGCTATGCCAAGAGATGAGGTTGTTTCCTAAATAACAACATCCTCCACTTGTACTCCATCGATCATCAATTTCTCCAGCCCAATCAGCATCACTGTATCCTACAAGATCTGTTGTTGTGTCCTTTGTGAACCATAGACCCAATTCACAAGTTCCGGCCACATACCGAATGATCCTTTTGACCGCCTTAAGATGTTCCTCCTTGGGGCAAGACTGAAATCGAGCACATGCACACACACTGTACATGATATCAGGTCGACTAGCAGTTAGATAGAGAAGACTCCCGATCATTGATCTATATAAAATTGGATCAACTTCAGGCCCTACTGCATCATTTGACAACTTTTCAGTTGTGCTCATTGGAGTCCCCATATGCTTTGGATTCTCCAAACCAAACTTCTTTACAAGGTTTTTGGCATATTTTGTCTGTGAGATGAAAATACCATTTTCCTTTTGTTTGACTTGAAGTCCAAGAAAATTACTAAGCTCACCGACCATACTCATTTCAAAAGTTGTGGACATTGCTTCAACAAATTCCTTCAAAGTTCTCTCATTTGTCGACCCAAACACTATGTCGTCGACATAGATTTGAGCGATTGTAAGCATGTCTTTATCTTTCTTGAGGAATAAAGTTCTATCAGCATGACCCCTGGAAAAACCAAACTCAAGCAAGAAATCAGTTAGCCGACTATACCAAGCTCTTGGAGCTTGTTTTAGTCCGTATAATGCCTTATGTAATTTATATACATGACTTGAGTTTGTTGGATCTTCAAAACCTTTGGGTTGTTCAACGTAAGCTTCTTCTTCCAAAATTCCATTGAGAAAAGTTGCCTTAACGTCCATCTGGTGAAGAGTGATGTTAAGGTAACATGCAATGGCAAATAAAAGCCTAATTGACTCTATTCGTGCAACCGGAGCAAAGGTTTCATCATAGTCTATACCTTCTACCTGAGTATAACCTTGGGCAACTAATCGAGCCTTATTTCTGATGATATTCTCAAATTCATCGATTTTATTTTTGAATATCCACTTAGTCCCAATAACATTTATTCCAGAAGGTCTGGGCACAAGTGTCCAGACTTTGTTCCTCACAAACTCAAGTAATTCGGCCTGCATTGCACTAATCCAAAACTCGTCTTTTAAGGCTTCGGTTACATTCCTAGGTTCAATCATGGACAGAAACACATCACTACCAACTTCATTTATAACACACGACAAACATAGCATCCTTACCATTTTCTTGTGGTTGGTAATGGATTTACCTCTTGTCTGGACCCCTTCGTGAACATCTCCAATGACTTGGTCAATTGGATGATCTTTGCGAATTCTCTTCGGAGGGTCTCTTCGAACACTTCCTTGAATTACTGCTGGGATCTCTGAATCGTCAAGATCAGATTCAGGTTCAACTAAAGATGTATCCTTGTTTGTCGCTGAAGTGGGCTCAACTTCAGGGTCAACTTGTTCTGCATCGGTGTTTCCTGTATTTTCCTGAATCTTAATTACACCGTCAGTATCATCAGTAGGAGTATACAAACTAGCCATATCATCAAATCTTATATTTACATTCTCCATTACAGTTTTGGTCCTGAGATTATAGACACGATAGGCATGACTGTTAAGTGAGTAACCAATGAACACACATTTGTCACTTTTAGGGTCAAACTTGTAAAGATAGTCCCTATCATTCAAAATATAACAAACACAACCAAATACATGTAAATATTTCAGGTTGGGTTTTTTACCATTCAGAATCTCGTATGACGTCACGGTGGTTCCAGTTCTTAGGTTTACTCGATTACTTACATGACATGCAGTATTTAAAGCCTCAGCCCAAAACCGTTTAGCCAACTTCCTTGAGTGCAGCATTACAGTGGACATCTCTTGTAAAGTTCTATTTTTACGCTCGGCCACACCATTTTGCTGAGGTGTCTTTGGGGATGAGTATTCATGATTAATACCTTCTTTTGTACAGAAGTTGAGGAGTTGAATATTCTCAAACTCCCTCACATGATCGGATCTCAACCTCTTAACACAAGCGTGATAAAAGTTTTTGATCATAGCATACAATTCTAGGAAGGTATCATACGTTTCACCTTTATTTCTTAAAAATTTTACCCAAGTATACCTTGAAAGATCATCTACAATGACAAAAGAATACCTCTTACCTCTAAGACTTTCAACTTCAGCCGGTCCCATAAGGTCCATATGAAGTAGTTCGAAGCAGCTTTGAGTTGTGAAAGGTCTCTCAGAAGTTGTCACAACAGGATGCGATGCTTTGACTTGTTTTCCCTTTTGACAATCTCCACAGAGACTAGGACTTGCAACATTCAACTTGGGAACTCCTAGAACAGCATTTAGTCTTTGGAGATTCTTCATGTTACGAAAGTTGGTGTGTCCTAATTTTTGGTGTCAAAGTTGCACCTCATTCACCTGCGCACTTAGACAACTGTTTCTGTTAGTCTCATAGATATTATTGGAAGACCTTACCCCTGAGATCACATCGTTCCTGTTGTTGTCCATCACAGTACAACTTTCTTTATCGAAGATGACACTGAAGTTGTCATCACATAGTTGACTGATGCTAATGAGATTTGCTGTCAGCCCTTCAACATGTGACACATTACCCAACTTTGGGAGTCCAGGACTGTCCAAGGTTCCGCGTCCTACAATTTTGCTATTTGATCCTCCTCCAAAGGTTACTTCGCTACCATTTACTCTTTGATAGTTTGATAGGTAACATCTAGAACCAGTCATGTGATGTGAGCATCCGCTATCAAAGTACCAAGTAGTTGAGTTATTATCTGTTGATGCAGTGAAGACCACTTGGCAGATAACTGTGGCAATAACTTTGGGTCTCCATACCAATTTCTTGGACTTGTCACCCTTGCTTGTAAGGATAGGATTTGACGCTTGTTTCCTCAGATGCATCTCATTTTGGTGTTCCTGCAAGAACCTATGACAGAAAGGTTTAATGTGTCCAGGGAGGAAACAATAGTGACGGATGTACCTCCTACGTTTCCTTTTTACTAACGAAGTGGAGGAAACTTCCTTTGCTTTTACAAATGGTTTTCCATGGGTAGACATGATTTGTGTAAATGCGGGCTTCACACTTTTATCATAGCCTATCCCATGTGAAGTTACCTTAGTTTGAGCAAGAACCTCATCTAGCTTGGAAGTACCGGTGTTGAGCCTTTTGAAGGTCTCATTTGCATGGTTGAGCTGGATCCTCATGTTGTCAATCTCAGCGTCTTTCTTTGTCAGCATTACTTCCAGCTTTGCCAGTGATGCCTTCTGGATAGTGATTTCCTCATTAAGTGATTCCACCACTTTACACTGTTTGCTCCACTTTAAGTATAACTCTTTGTAGAGTCTCTGCATCTTTACCAGTAACTTCAATGTTTCTTCTTCAGAGACTTCTTCCTCTTCGTCTGCAGTAGTTATAACAGTGTTGAAACAAAAAAGAGTTTTGTAATAGGACTCATCATACCTTTCAGAAGTTATCTCAACTTCAGTGTGACTTGACTTATTATCTTCAACACATACTGCAGTTAAGGCTGCGTGCTCTTTTGGTGCATCATCTGGTATCTCCTCTACATAAATTCCTGAAGTGTCTAGCTCACTGTCACTAAGAGATAGAAAATTAACTTGTTTCCCAAGTTTTCTAAAAGTGCTTGGACACTCATTTGCAAAGTGCCCATATCCTTTGACTCATAACATTGAACAGTAGAGAAGTCTTTCACTTCCTTTGGTCTGAAATGGTCTGATGCAGCACGCTTTATGATCTTTGGTTCCTTTCCAGGTGTGTTCAATCTTTCGTAGAGAACCAAGGATTCGGAAGAATCATTTCGAGGCTTGCGTTGTTCACCACCTCCATTTTGTTGTTTCCCTCTGCTAGCTCGAATGAGAGTGTTAAGTCTTCTGGTAAGAAGAGCATAATCAGGATTCTTTTCATTGATTTCTTCAAGATCTTCATCCTCTTCTTCGTCATAAGCTGAGGTTGACTTTGAAGTTGTCCCGGCAGTTAAGGCAATTCCCTTCTTCTTATGTCCACTTTTTTCATTCAATTCCATCTCGAAGGTCTTCAAGTCATTCATCAGTTTAATAAAGTCCAGGCATCCAGTATTCGAAGCCGTATCAATTGCAACTACCTTCATGTCAAAACGAGGTATTAGCGTCCTCAAGACTTTTGAGACTAACCTTTTGTTGGTGATCGGATCACCAAGATCAGTGCATTCATTTGCTATCTCAAGCAGCTTGTTGCAGTAGTCTCCAACGGTTTCATCATCCTCCATTTTCATGTTTTCAAATTTCGTGGTAAGAATCCGATACCTCGATTCTTTAATTCCGACATCACCTTCACAATGTTGTTGAAGTATATCCCACGCTTCCTTGGCCGACTCACAATTTCTTATGAGTTTGAACATTTGAACATCTAAGGAGGATTGAATTATGTTGAGTGCCTTATCATTGAATGTAGCTTCTTCATTTTGTTCCCTGGTCCATTCTGATGGAGGGGTGCGGTACGAGTCTCCATCGGTATCCACGATTTTAGGATGCGTCCATGTTTTTTGTACGGCATTCCATGCTCTTGCATCAATCAATTTAATGCATGATCTCATTCGAACTTTCCAGAAAGAATAGTTCATGCCATCCAAAACAGGAGGCTTGTTGAACAACGGGTTCGTGTAATCCATTGTGCCTTGCAAAAAAGGATCACCACTTAGTGTGTCAAGTGTCTGCTCTCGATGCCAATTGAAAAAACCGAACTCTCGGTTTTGACAGAATTGTGATCAAAGTTGTATATGAAGTTGAGACAACTTTGAATACGCAGCGGAAATATAGAAACAGACAATGGATTGTAAAATTTCACGAGATTATATTTCTATAATCTCGCAAAGTGCCTCAGGGCAAAAACTTCACTATATGAATATGTGAATTACAAAAACACTACAAGTAAACTCTTACTAAACTTAAGACACTTTATCTCTTCCTTCACAGAAGGTTGTGACTAAAGTTGTCTTAACTAACACTTGTAAAAATCTAGAATCCTATTACAGATCTGAATATATCTCTATAAGAATTCGTATCTAACACAATACAACTGATTCTTATTTATACAAAACTCAATACTTGGTCTCCACTCCAAATAACAACTTGATCTCTTTATCCCTAGATTTACGCCGCAAGTTTGCAACTTCCATAACAACCTTTTGACTCAATCAACTTCTAGATTACGCATAACAACCTTCCTAGAATATCTCAACCAATTATCTTCCTGCACAAGAAAATAAAGAAAGACAAAATATATCCAAAACAAACCAATAGTTATAAACAATCGGTTTCAACAGAAATGGTACTATTTCTCTATAAAATACGTTGTATTTTGATATTTAATGTGATTTATTTTAATGAAAAATTTATTCAGCAAGTAGGACACGTGTAGCAATCCAACGGGTGTCGGGCACTAACCGTTGGGCAGCGTAGAAATTTCCCTTAAACATCATCAATTCATATCCAAAAGTTGTGTAAAATACACAGTTGTCACAACCCCTCATTGATTTTTTTATTTTAAGACTCATTATCAATCTTTATTTAGTAATATTACTAATTTAGATCTGAAAAATAATTATTTTTTAATAAAAAAATTGGTAATTTATAACCAAGAACTTCTAAAAGACGTTGACTTCTTCAACGATAGAAATGACTTAATGGTTAATTATGTATCAAACTTTTGGGCAATTTCTCAAATTAAAAAAAAAAATGGACAAGGAATAATTTAGAAAGAACTAATATTACAATAATATTCGTCGATCTATAATAAACATATCTTCTCCATTTATTTATCCTTTTGATTTGGCTTTGAACTCATCCTGATTAGGGGTGTGCAAATAATTGATTCGGTATATAATTGAACCAAATCAATAAATCATAAACCGAAATTATTAAAAAATAAAATAAAAATTGAACCAACCAAAGTAATTGATATAACCGAACTATAATTATTTGGTTCGGTTTTCGGTTGAACCGAATTTTATTTTTTTTTATTTTTCTAAACAATTATATCTAAAGAAAAAAATACTTGAACTCAATAAATAACAAAAAAATAGCTCGTGATTCAATTGCATACATAATTAATTTATCACAAGTCACAATCATAGTTAACAGTTAATAGTTCCACACACACAATAAATATAGCAAATCTTTTACTAGCTTGGAAATTGGGCATTTATACACGCAAGAAGGGTGTTAATGAGTGTATATACTACACCCATAATCTTTTGAGGGTGTATATTCCTGATCGAATTTTTACGTTCCCTAAAAAACGTGATAATAAATTTTGTTATCTATTTTTATTTTTATTTTTATTTTGCTAGTTAACATTTTGCCCAAATTATTAATTTTAAAATCGAGTCACTATTAATGTGTTGGGTTTTTTCAGGTAAACGTATTGGCCCAATGCCCGCTCAGTTGTAAATGGATAAATAGTCACTACTTAAATTTCAAGCTTATATTAATTAATAGATAAAGCTTCCTCAAACAAAAATAAAAAATAAAAAATAAAAAATAAAAAAGCTAAAGCTAAAGGTTAATGTTGACGCTGCTAACTCAACTTGGTGTGGGTGGGGGGCTAGGAGTCGTGATCCAGACTGATCAAGGCAAAGTTGTGGTCACACGATCCATGCAAAATGTTATCTTGGCCTTTTCCGTCTGAGATTGCTGAAAGCTTAGCTTATCAAGAAGGACTGTAATATATCCATCCGCAATTATTTGTGGATCTGATGTAGGACCGTATCATTCCGCTCACCTTGACAAACCGCAAAAAGAGCTTTGATACAAGGTAGCTTTTTCCCACATTTGGGTAGCTTTCACTTTGGACCGTGCTTTGGCAGCACTAGGTAACCCAATTTCACGGGATGAACCAGCTCTCAATGAATGAACTCAAGCTAAAAGTTAGTTCAATTAAGAATGAGTTGGGAATCCATTTATAATTACTTGCGAATCCAATGTGGAATTGTATCAGAATGGTGTTAGCACGAGAATATGAAGGAAGGAAGAATAATAGTAAAAACAAATTGTCAGTCGATCCATCAGATATTAGATAAGGAAAGTAAAGATTTTTCATATTTTGGAGAAATATGTTGATCTATCCGAATAGAACTGAGGTTACACATTTTTGATGGAGTGACATAACGCCAATAAGGCAACACATTCTTTAGTGCAGCTAGCCATTAAGAATTCTGCTTTTTCTACTTATACCGATGCTTTTCCAGGTAATTTTCTGATAGGTGTTCCGACTTTTGAACATTCTACTATTTACAAATAAATTGTGATTTTCTTTGGGGAAAAAAAACCTACAGAAACACAGTAACAAAATTTATTTTTATTCTATTAATTCTATGTTTTATCTTGTGGGTCAATTAATGGGTTGGGACTTGGGACAGTGCACTTGATCCACTCTAAAGTATAAACAAGTTACAATTACTTCACTACTTACGTTAGATTTTATTGACGTACGTTTCACTAATCAAGAGTTTTTTTATTTTTATTTTTTTTATAAAAATAGTTTATTGGATTAATCTCTATATAGCTCACGAATAATTTAATTTATTAATATCAGTTTTTATGCTAATTTTAAATCTATAAATTATATTTTAATATATTAATATATGTTTCCAAAGTATTGGAAAAAAAACTAAGAGTACTTTTCAAGAAATGAAGAATCCCACATATTTACATAAAGTTACGACGTGACATCTCCAACTCCACCATAATAATTCTGGGCTTATCATTTCAAAATAATCGAACCTTTTTACTTTATTATAAAGCCATGTGAAACGCAAAGGTAGTAAAAAAATCCACGTCATGTAAAAGTTTGTTTAATTTTTGTTGACTTTAACGTGAGGAGGGGGTTGTTTTTAGATTGTAGTCGATAAATTTCTCTGTATTTATTGTTTATTAATTTTACATACACTTACACAAATATAAGTACAATTATATGTAATTAAATAAATAATAATATTGTATTCAATATAAATGTATGATGTGATGTAAGATTTCTATATATATTAAATAATAAATATTGTATTTAGTATAGAAAAACACAACCATGCTTTTGAATTCAAGATTTCAAGTGATATGCAAATTTCCCTTAGCATCATTTTCCACATCTATGTATATATAAGTAATTTCTATGGGGTTAAATGTAAGTGATTAAGAATGTGAAAATAACAACAATGAGGAGTTTTATCGATTCAAAACCCGAAAGATAATTTATCTTCATAGGAAAATTTTAGAATATGCATGGTAATATATCAATTCATAAATTTGAATATTATTAGATTTTTTTTTTGTAATTTTATCATAAATTTATACAAATAAATCAGGATTTGAATATGTTATATATGTATTTGACTTCATCAATTTTAGATAGGGTTAATTCTTAGATTATACGTAGTAATAGAATAGAGCATGTTGATTGAAGACCATATCTAATTCTTAGAATATAAGGGTATGGTTGATATAATAGTAATAGAGCATTGTTGTGGAAGATGATGACCCTCTCTCTCTCTCTCTCTCTCTCTCTCTCTCTCTCACACACACACACACACACACACACACTCGCACGCACATTCTTTCTTCATTCATACTCCAAGTCTAGTCCATTAGCCCGTTTGTTGAAGCAGGAAAATGTCCAAAAAAAAAAAAAAAATGATGAACAGAAGCCTGCATACAAATTAACATACCAAAAATCCTTACTTTAAGGAGTGTGTTTTCTAAGCAAGACCAAGAATATAAATTGTTGCTGCTTTTCGAAACTCTTAATTTCACAAACCCCATGTGGGACTTGCAGTTTTAATGGAAGACCATGGCTTCACTTTTTTTTTATCATATTTCCTCCAAAACACAAAGAAATTAATTAATATTTACTGGACAAGAAAAGGGACAAAGTCAAAAGTAGTAGTTGAGAAGAAAAACTAGAGGAAAACTTCGATTATAATTTATCTAGCTAGTTAGACGACGTTCAAAATTAATACATGCACACTAGCTAGGTCCCTCCTCTATTAATTCCTTCTCTTGATTGAATCATTTCATCAGTATGTGTACTTAAACGAAACATATATATACACACTGATGAAATGACATACGAGATAGACTGGCAAAAAAAGTAGACCATCATATCCATGATCCAGATGCTGCTACCAAATTAATTAACAACCTATAAATGATGCTAAAATTAAGGTCTCAAGTCCAAAGGGACTCTCTCTTGAGAGGATCTTGCATTACATTATTGGTAGAAGAAGTGGAAGCAAAGCTAAGATAGTGTTGAAGATTACTAAAGTTGTTAGAGGCCAAAAGAAGCGATTTCTCGTCTTGATTAGGCATCAATGGAGGCTGCTGCTGCTCTTGCTGCATCTGAATACACAATATCTCTGCTTGAGCCACTGCTAGCTGCATCTGCAGCTGAGAAACTTGATTTTGCAAATACGAAATAGCACCTACGCAGCCGTATACAGGGTCCCTCATCCTCGCATTAGCTTCATATACTAAGCTACTAACTGCATCTCCTCTTTGATGCACCGGTAGCTCCTGCATGTATATGTAAAAACACCATCCCTCAAAATAAAATAATAACACCAAAAGAGATTTAATTAATTAATGAAGTATCAAGAAATTGCACCTGTAGCATCTTGCTAACATTGCTAGCACCAAAAACCTTGTGAACGATGGCAAATTTGTGAGGATCGTCTGAAGGGAAATATGGGGCGAAGATGCAGTCTTTGGCGCAGCGTCGTCTCAGCAGTTTGCAGGAGGCACATGGTGAACTCCCTCCTCCCATTTTGCTTGAGAATTGAAGTTGGTGTAGTAGTGAAAATTAATTTAATTTGATGTTTTTGTTTAGGTTTTTATTCTGCTTGAAAGGAGTAGTTAAGTAAGGAAGATTGTGAGATGGGAGAGAGGTATTTATAATGGTGGACATGGTGGTGATCCATGATTAAAATATTGTGTGTGCTTATCTTTTCAAATCTATGTGAATTTTCAAGATTAAAAAACTGGTTTGAGTTGTACAATTTGACATGTTAGGACAATTGAATGTCACAGCTCTTTGCATGGTGGCATCTAACAACCTATAACATATAAATCAAATCACAACATTATGTAGCTCGACACACTTGATTTTTACAATCTTTGTCTTTAATTGACTAGTTAATTAACAAACATGTATGGGAGTTGAAATTATTGCTAACACACCTCTTGACCCTATTTATAGCGCGAAATCCTCTATTTCATAATATAAATTTGTCACTATCATTATTTCGTCATGCACAGAGTGCATACCCCTTAATTAGTTTTTCACAAAATAATTAATTATTAATTAAAAATTAAAATTGAATATTGAAAAATTATTAACCCTAATTGTGTAGAATAGACCATAATTAACAAGTGCATATAAAATTAATTGAACTAAAGAACAAGAAATTAAAATTGAAATTGAAATCGAAAGAAAAACAAAAGAAAAACATAATAAGAAATAGTATACTATTTGATAGCGTAACTAATCATGGAATTCAAGTAATGTGGATGAGACTTTAATTAGGAAAAATGAGCTTCATATATTCGTACTATATAAATTATTAGAGAACATATGCTATATATACTATTGTTAAATACTCACCGGTTATATGATTATAAGGTGAAAATTCAAAATTATATTGCTAAATACACGTCGTCTCCATGGCATGGGCATCTTAGTATTTTCATAAAGGTGGCCTTGGCTCGATCATGAGAGGTTGACCACCGCCATAAGAAAAATTCATATCCATGCACTCATGCAGAAGAAATTTAACTAGTTTTTCCCCCCACATTGCCATAAATTGACTTTTTCCCCCTTTTTTTCATTTGGTCTATTTATATATAGTAAGTATACATAGACCTTATTTGTCAATAGCTTGATGAGGATAACAAAGAAAAACAAAATCAATGGGAATTGGGAATAATAATTGTTTAAAGATTAGTGTAAGACAAAAGCAATAAATTGGAGGTGAGAACAACTAGGGTTAGGGTTTAGTAGTAAATTGCATCGTATATAATAGTGGCATGAAACGATGCGTAGAGGGAAGACCGGTCACCGGACCGAGGGAGAGATTGCTTCGACGTGAATGTTTGTTGGGAGGGCATTCAATTCACATGGAAATATCAAGCTTACATTTTGTAAATACTTTTTTTTTTCCTTTTTCATTATAATCAAAAACATTTTTTTCTCAGTTTTCTTTTTTGCTTCTTTTTTAGCTGGAGTTTTCTTTTTGTGTTAAATGTTACCTTAAGAAGATAATAAAAAGGCGACATTCTTAAAAAGTTATACAATGGGATCTGTTGTGATAGTGCGCCGGTAAACTATTGACACCCACCCACTAAAGTACATGCTTCAATTTACCTCAGCTATTAAGTTCTAGCTAGAGATAAAAGACGGTGTGGGTCATCTTATATATAGGGTTCATCCAAAAAAATGAAGACTCGTGCTTTTTTTATTACTCTTTTTACTTTTCTTTAAAATTACATATTTCTGTGAAATAAATATATAAAAAAAATCTGAAGGAGAAGGAGCTTGCCGTTTTCACTTTTCAGCAATGAAAAAAATGGTGATTTTCATTTAACCAGTTTTATTTTATTTTATAGCACACTTATAAGATGCAAAATTCAATTTAGTACCATAAATACAAACTCAATATGACTGCTATAAATGCGTAATAATAAGGAGTTTTATCGATAAATTCAAATTTAATGATGGCATGCACAAATGAATTTATTCGTAACATAATGAAATTAGTAAAGAAGCACGATGAAAGCATATACATCACTATACACTCGCATAAAGAATAAAAGAAACAATAAATGAGAAAGTTATGAGATCCGACATGAGACTGAAATCTAAGACGAGTACAAACTTTCAAACACCAAAGAAACCAGAAATTAATGCACAAATTAATATACAAGTGAAAGCCACATGGTTAAGCTATTAACAAAGCAATCACACGATAATATTATTTATTGTTTTTTAAAAAACTTAAATTTGTTATTATTGTTGTTGTTTTATGTCCAGAGAACTAGTGCTTATCATTAGTTTATCACATCGATCGGTTGAATGATCTGCATATATATACTTAACTACAGAAATTTGTGTAAATCCGAGCGATGGTCAAGATCCGTTAAACGGTATTCATATTTGTTGGCATATATATATTTATAATTTCATTGGCATTTAAATATTGACTCGTCAAATAGTCTGATACAAATCGTGACATTATCTTAATAATTAATAGTAAAACATAAATCATATGTTCGGTACATCATGAAATGAATAATACATGTATAATATTAATTAATTGGTGATGATCATTAATTGAAATTGTCATCATCTTGTGCTAGTGTATGATCACGAGGGTTTTCTGAAACTCTACTTCTAAATTACAAAAACTTAAAATGGATTCCTTCATCCTCGCATTTAATGCACGTCACATGATTCCAAGCTTCTAATCTGCTATTCCGAGGAAAACAGATCTCCTTCCCCCACCACTTTGCTTAACTATTCTATATATATATAATCTCTACATTATATTTTCAATTATAAATTATTCACCTATACCTCACCCACCCTCAATTTTAATTTATTATTTTCATTATGGCACCCCTTCACATTTATTGATAGTTGAAAGAAATTTAAGTTAGTATAGTGAGAGTGTATTAGAAAATAGTAAAAGAAAGAAATAGAACTGGAACTTTTATTATTAAATTATCTAATAGCCAGATATTATAAAACAAAAACTGATTCAATTGATCAGTAAAGAATGATACTTTCTTTCTTCTTCTTCTTCCTTATTTTTGTCCTTATTCCAATTCGCATTTAGAATTAATATATATAAAGAAGAAATTAAAGACTTAACACATTTATTTAATAGCGCATTTTAATTAATTAATGAAATTATAATTTTCTGATCGAGCAGAAATTTAAAGGGACAAATAAGTATGAGTACTACACACACACACAATATATATATATATATATATATATATATATATATAGAGAGAGAGAGAGAGAGAGAGAATATGCAAATTAAATTCACAAAATACTCAACTAAATTCAGTCAATTTAAACAAAAAACTATGACTTAAAAAGAAATAAATTTTAGAATATACATAATTCAGCCGGTTAAAACACATAATGAAAGCTTCTAGAATAGTATAGTTGTTCTTGAAATATATATAAAAATGTCAGCCAAATTAAATTCCTCTAAAATGATTTACAAATGACTCCAAACTATTGATTTTATCGAAATGGAGTGAATTTTGGTTAAACCGCGACGAACATCGATCAATCACTAGATCGACAAGTAATAGCAGCAGCGGAGCCAAAAATATTAAATTGGAAGAGGTAGACAAAATTTCAAATCCATAATTTAAAAGTACTCAAATGTGAAGTTAAAAATTAAATTAAATCTACTCAATTTTGGAAATGTTGGTTTATACCTTTTTCTAAAATACCATTTCTATAAGCAGGTACACAAATTTATTTATTTATTATCATCATCATCATCATCTAGGCAGCGGTCTCCAATTTCTACCCCGTAAAATTAACTGCATAATTAATTGAACTGTCGTCCTCGTCCTCATCATGGTAAATTACATATAGATCGAGTAGATCACCTCCAATATCCCCCCTCTCTATTCACAACATTTTTTGTGTTATTTCTATTTTTTATCGGCGGCAGGTAAAAAAGAAAAAGGGTATTTTGAAACTGTCAACATTTACTAGTGTGTAATATTATGGATAAATTATATCGAAATTTCTAATTAAAGTCAGATTTTTTGAGCGAAATTTTTATTATGGACAAAACAAGAACTGGAGTGTAAACAATCAAATATGGAGGTCGGGCTCATGAACATTTGTCAGCCTGTGAGGAAGAGGATGTAATATTGAAGATGGCCTACAATGGAATTTGCCTCTATCATAATCATCATTACTTTAGATTAACAACGGATGGGGAGCAAAGACTCGTCAACAAAGACTAACTATAAGGGAATAATGGGGCCATAATTGTTGAAAATTTGAAGAGGGGTGTTGCTATTTACCTCTTGAAACGCGCGTTTTCAAGTTTCAAGCAACGCCTTCTTCTACTACTGTAGTCTATAGCGATACGATTTCTTTGGGAGAAGAGACGGTGTGTAGTGTAGACAGGATGAGAAGAACCTTGTAAACTTAGTTTAATGTGTGTGGAAGCGTGTCTCCCTTGTTTTGTTTCGATTAAGTTAATGAATAAATTATGGGAAAAAACAGACATCTTCACCGTCTTAGAGAAAATAAAAACGTGCGACCTTCGATGCAACACCCATTTAATGCGCGCTTTGTGATATGGAAGATTCGATTTTTGGGATGTGGATGTTTTTCAAACACTTAAAACGGTGCAAAACTTTTTTCCAAGATTTTTACTACGATTTCGAATTGTCTTTGAGGGCTAGGACTTCTAGCCGCGTGTTAATTAAAGATGCTTCTAGGACCATCGACCACCGCACGATCTGGATACGAACCAATCCGATCCAACGGCTCGTATTATCATAATTACTGGATACTCCTATGTAAACAATATTTTCTTTATGTGAGCATTTACTTTGGGTGATAAATATGATTAGTAATACATGAGATTGAATATTTAAAGAATTGCATAATCTAACAAGCTCAAAGCCATTTAATCCATCAAAGTATATGGTGAACTAGGCTAAAAGTCATTTGATCCATCAAAATATATAGTGGATTAGACTATATCATGCTTATTTGTGTAATCTATCACTGTAATCTATCACTCAAAGTAAACGCCCATTATTCCAATCTAGGAGTTTTATTGATTTGGGGCTGCAATGCAAAATAGGTTATCTATATTGATCTAATACCCAAAAGATGAAAATTATTCTACACTCCAATTTGTACCAGCAATTTCTCTCTCAACATGTTTAGGGAGGACCCAATGAGATCATTACCCACCTCATATCTATTAGAAACATGCATGTTGGATTGAATTTGAACTTAGTCAGCCTACAAGACGAGTTAGTTGTTGACTTGTTGGTAATAGGTTTCGTTCGAGCTAACTTTTTTTTTTAGTTGGGAGAGGGGGGGCAATGGGGATTGGAGATTGAACCTGAGATCTTCCATTTACACTAGGAAAGTTCAATGTTTAGATGTTTCCGAAGAGACTCGTTCAAGCTAATTATTTCCCCCCCTAACCGAGTAAAATAATTCCTATGTAGAAATAGGTATATGATTATCCTACAATCCCAAGTTGGAGGAAAATTAACTAGTTGAGCAGGATAGCATAGGCACGTGACTATGTGGACTTCAGCACAAGCCAATGCTTAGCTGCATTGTGACATTACTAACTCAGAATTAATTGCAGATTCCCTGTGACAATTTAGAAAGAATATAAAAAGTTGGTGCATTAAGACAGACTGGTCTGCTAGGTTCGCACTGTGGGATAAAATATCCAGCCTGCTTTTTTTTCCTGCTTATATTTATGCAAAGTAGTTAAGTGGCTTGCTAGTGCATCAAAAATTAATTTGAAATAGCAAGCCAACTGTTGCTTTCTAGAGAATCTAAACAACTACTTATCAAGGCATTCAAATTTATCAATTTGGACAATAATATTCTTCAGCAATTATATGTTCTGGTAATTGGATATTTTCTAGATTCTATTTCATCCCAAGCTGTTAGCAACTGCTCGTTCTCTTGTGATTGCTTGTCTGAAAACTACTTAAATGGCTAGTTAGTATGGAATAACTTAAATGAAGGATAAGGGCCTATAGCTTATATTTCAGTTGGAGAATTTTCATGTGTTAGGAAAGCCACGTGAAGAAAGTAATTACTGATACAAAGCTGACTATACCTGCATCTTATGTTGCCATGATAAGCAGCGGATCTAAAAGGGGAATTTATGTTAATAGAAGCATTTTTCTAAGGGCTCGATATCGCATATAAATACTGTGAGATGTACATACTCCAAATCAAGAAGAAAATCAAGTAATAAATGACCAAACGAAAAAAAGGGAAGGGCGTCGGGTTCAACTTGCCTTATCAGGATAACTTGCTAAGACGTTGATAGTCATGCAATTTCCGCAAGTTATGCTTTTTGATCCCATTTCTAAACCGCAAGCTTCCTTTTTGTGCTTCGATAGAGGTGGCTGAGTATTGTGGACTCTGCTTGACTTTTTTCTGCTTCATGTATGCTTTAGCTTGTGCCTGGACTACTCGTTACAAACATCAACATGCAGAGAAGGTAAGATACATGTCACGTATGGCAAATATAGTCGATGAAATTGTATTTCTAGAGAAGTACCGACACAAAAGAATCTGCACACAGTAATTTTATTGAGGTAGTGTAAAATTGTGCAACATTTTATATGATACAACAAATATATGCACACTAATCTTGTTAAGCTATAGACGTGTAAATCCTTGAAAAACTATAAATGCAACCTGTCAATCCAGTTTGTTAATGCCCATCCCCATGATTTTGATGTGCACTCTGGCCTAGTTTCGCCCTGTTAATCTATGTAATGTCTGCATGAGGTGCATGGCTCAATGATTATCGTTGATACAAAGGAAGGCAGCAACGGTGGAGATGATCTGCAAAAGTCCTAATGCATAAGAACTCTTTGCAGATCATCTCAACCATTGCTGCCTTCCTTTGTATCAACGATGATCATTGAGCCATGCACCTCGCATTACGACTCTTTCATTCTGTTATTATTCTGTTACTTTATATCTAGACTAGATCCTATTCTAGATTAGCTTTGTAGTGTAAATATAAATAACAGCTATAACACGTATGTATTGTTTAAGTTTTCATAATATAGTTTCTTCAGTAGAAAGCTTCACATTCTCTCTCAATCTCTCTTCTACTTCTCTCTCTATAACAGCTCTTTAGCTTTTCTTTCACGCCCAATCCAAAATGAAACAATAACTTACAATGTTTCAGGTAAGCTCCAGGAGTAAAGCCAACCTTGAGAAATTGATTTTTATAATTCTGGGAAACTTGAATTTTGGTGAAAAAATTAATTCTAAGATTTTCATTTTGAGACTCAGTGTGGCTTCCGTGTTATGCTTCAAAAACAGACAAGGGCAGCGATGCAATACAGATCACATGATTCAATTTTTTCTCTAAATCCCAGGCCAGGAGTTTCCAACACAATATGTACCTGGATCATCTTTAAATTCTTCCTCTTTCTTTTGCATTAGTAATTCTTTTAGCATCCTATCTTGCAATACTGTGATATTGTCAAATATCGTAAGGCTCTAACGACACAGATATGTGAACATCAAGATCAGACTTACAACTGGCCTGCATATATTGAACTACAGTAGTCCATGTTACCTCTTGTTATTTTACCGAGATCGTACATCAGGTCACTAACTAATGAACATAAAAAATACAAATGAAAAGAATGAGATTTTCACGAAGCAGGGCTCAGGGGATCAATATTCGTACCAGATTGTGAAGAAATTCTGAGCAAAGCAGTATCCTTCAATATATTGACCTTTTTGATAGCATGCACATCATCCGATTCCAGATGAGTCACCCCAGAGCACATTAGTGCCTTTTCACATGCCTTTCAATAAAAAAAAATAACACCACCTACTATTAGTAGCTTTCAGGCTCAACTATGCCAGCGTCTCAATGAAAAAGAATCAACAAAAACTACTGTTAGTAGCTTTCAACCCTGGCTATACCTATGTCTATCCACACTACTGAACTACTGAATGCAATGATACAGGTTACTTTAAAAACATGAGCAGCCAGAAGTAGCAGATGTGATCAGCAACTCTCAAATTGCAATCTTCATTTTCAATAATTGGTCACTTAGAGATAAGAGATTAGGCCATATTACAAAATTTATTTTTTCCCATAAAAGATTAATACGAGTGCTTGGATTGAAAACCTTAATCTTAGTTTTCTTAGTTTTAGTTCAAAGACAACAACATTAGAACTAAAACATAATCATGTGGTGAATTATAACTAATATACGTTTGTCAACAGTTTGCTGGGCATCAATTCAGATGAACACAATAATCTAACCCAAAAAATCAGCTACATAAGATGTCTGTCATGTTATCAACTCCACTGAAAGATGGATTCCAGTAAGTACAGCACTCCTTTCAGACTGATATATAGAATATGATTCATTATATATAATTAAGCAGAAATGCAGGACAGAAGGACATCCAAATATACGCGCAGTCCATCTCAATAGTGTATCTGGTTCAAAGTCAGCCGTAGAAACATCTAAAATGTAAGGATGACTGAGATTTTTATTCATCCATATCTGCCTAGGAGATCTATGGATTTAATGAACCATACTAACAAACAACAAGTTACAGGTAGAATATTCAAATCAATCGTCACTGGAAGTTCAAATTTACCTGGTTTGCAATGGAATGGAATCCATTTTCAAGTGAATGTTCAGCAAAGGTGCTCCATTCTTTACGAGTAACTTGAAGCTCGGGGTGTGTAGTAGCCCTCTCGTCTCGCATAACCAGTGCTTCATATCTCAATGCCAAGCAAATCTGCCAAAAATCCAAACTAATATATTCGTGATCGTTGTATCAGAACAATCTATTTTCGATAACAAATTTTATAAAAAAAGGAGACAAAATGACATGCAAACACAAAACTCTCTTTGGATGAAAGGGAAGCATAAACCTTTATTATTAAAAACAATGGATAATTTCACATTTATAAAATCATTACCATGTAATTTACAAGAAGAGCATTGGACTGAAATACAAGAACAAAGGAGTATATATTACAAATTTCGTCGACAAAATGTTTTAAGGACTACAAATATCCACAATCCAATAATTTCAAATTTCATGTTCAAATAAACAGATCAACACGAAAATTATCATAGAAACTATCAAATCACAAACACTAGTTAAAAGATATGAACCGCTATTAGATCTAATACCTCGACATCGCCAATCATAGCAAAAACACGAATCAGAAATTCAGTGCATACAAGCTTAATCTCCGCTGATTCTTCTGCAATTTCATTAAAAATGAGAAGAGATTCATCTCTCATGAACTTTTTCAGAACCGATCTGACTTGAATCGACGACTGCACATCTTTGGAAACTAAAATTGACTCCAGAACTCGAATAGTTACATCGTCAACCCTGAGAGATACCAGATTTCAAACGCCATTTATTCAATTATATTAAGGATAATGAATTATATCGTTCTTAGATGCATAAATTTACAAATAATCTTACCATCGATTCTGAATCCGAGAGCGAAAGAGGGAAATTTCCTGAGCGACTGAATTTGGGCGCGGCATTTGCGAAGATATTGGCGGTTTGAGTTTTGAATGGCCTCGGTTTAAATACTCCACACCTAGTGATTTTAATATATGAACCGGCATTTAGACCGAGCGGTTCAAGGTGAAAATTAAACGAAAAAAATAGAAAATGGCCACTTAAATTAAGGTCTTTTTTAACTGTGATTTAAACTTTTCAGTAATTTACAATTTAAACTTTATGAAATTACACTTTGCAATTTAAAATTTCGAGTTCGCCAAAATAATGTAAATAGATAGAAATGGGCAAAAGTAAATATCATTGGAAAAAAAAACTTTTAAAAATAAAGAATTTTGTGGGTAATTTGGAATGTAAATGTTTCAAATATACCTATTGGCACACTTAGTCCTTATACCCAATTATTGGATAAGTGTATTTTGACATTTATTGTCACTACGCAACAACTATATAGGATATATACATATATACATATACATATACAGTAATATTGTTGGGACCAGAAAAAAATATTACTATAGGGAGGTTATTCTTATATAGAGTTTACATATAAAAATTATTTTTTAAAAAAAATTAATATATATTATACAACAGTTAGAAATGTTCCTTCATATTTTAAAACA
This sequence comes from Perilla frutescens, assembly GCA_026008535.1. Taxonomy (NCBI): domain Eukaryota; kingdom Viridiplantae; phylum Streptophyta; class Magnoliopsida; order Lamiales; family Lamiaceae; genus Perilla; species Perilla frutescens. The sequence goes on along the minus strand of BRKX01000012.1, from coordinate 4,972,500 downwards.
CATGAATATAAAAGATATATAAGATTCATTCATGTGCTTGAACCGAATAAGAAATCATTATAGGAATTAGGCAAGAAGCGCAAGATGATAATCTAGAGGATGATAGTGTAGAAATAAAAAAAATCTTGTGTCAAGAAGTTTAAAACATGTTGGACAAGTTAAAAATATTTTGGATTTAACAAGATGATTGTGAGGATGATCGAGTTATTTCAAACGCGCGAGTTAAAAGATGTGGTATTAATCAAAAAACTAAAGCATTGTCACGGGCAATTTTAAATAAGTATTTCATAAAATTTTAAGTTTAACGTAACATATGTAGTTAAATAGTTCTAGATATTTTATATAGATATTTAAATATATTTAAAATTTAATGTCATTTTATTATTATATGGAGGTAAATTTATTAGGGATGACCCTAAAAAAAATATTGAAATATTACAATGTAGAGGTTATTCTTATTTATAACTGGTCCCGAGTTGGGACCATCATTTTTTATTACTATAAATAGGTTATTCTTATATAGAGTATTCTTATATAAAGATTTTACTGTATATATAAATATATTACATTGTATGCGAGTCCAAATCAATTATATTTACAATGTGTACGATTCTTTATAAATTTGAAATACGAAATAAAGGCAGTGGCTATGATTAATTATAAATTTGAACTACGATTATTTATAAGTTAATGCTTACGAGTGTTTTTACAAAATCATACAATTAATTTTTATAAGGTATGGTTAATTTTTCAAAAGCTACAATTAATTTTAAAAACCAATCATACATATAGAATTAATTTTTAACATGCTATGATTATTTTTATAAATTTATACGATTATTATTTAAAAATAATCGTATGCAACAATTAATTTTATAAAATGCTATAATTATAATTTTAAAATAATGATATGCTACATTATATTTGTAAAATGTTACGATTATAATTTAAAAGCTATGATTATTTTTATAAAATGCTACGATTATTTTTGTGAAATGCTACGATTATCTGTTACATGATTACAAATTACACATGTGGATAAAATATGATCTCATGTATCACACGGGTAATGCACTAATTATTTAATGATAATTGTAATTATAAATTTTAATATTTTATTAATTATATTAATTGGCGCCTTTTCTATAATGAAATTTAATCTATCTATCTATCTATATAATAAAATGAAGTTTCTTAAAAAAATAAAATTCTCCCAAAAATATCAAATAATCTACAGTATACTTTTTATTTTTTTAATGTCTCACTATCTTCTCTATTTGTCTCACACACTCACGCATTTCACACATATTTTTATTATATGTTTAATAATTAATTTATGTTATATTAAATAACATATTTCGTTATATACATGACAGTCAAAATCTATTTGTACGAAAGAATAAATGTGTGAGTTTTTCGCATATTAAAAAGTGATTGATACGTTCAATATATTTTATTATGTCAAATAATTACCAACATATAATCAAATGCATTAAATAAAAAAAAAACACAAGTTAATTATTTGGTAAAACATCATAATCGGTAACAAGCTTTCTTATACTTTATAGGTAAATATAATATTTATAATATTTTTTAATTATATTAAACATAAAATAGTTAACAATTTAACATTATAATTAATTGAATAACTAAATCAAACAAAGATTTATATTTATAAGTTCATATAGTCTATTATATTATTTTTTTAGAAAATATAGTCTCGAGGCTATTGGATATACAATCATAGTTAGAATATTTAATATTATAGAATTCATTACACTTTAGTACCTGAACGATTGACATTTCTACAAATGAACACTTATAGAACTAGAGCAATTTTTCGATATTGCAAATGTTAACTTAAAATGTTGAAAATCTTTCAAATTCGGTCTTTAGCTTATTTCATTTTTATAAATATTGGACGTTGTTGTTGCTCTTCAAAATATTCAGCAGTCCATGTTTACACTTGTTATGCTGTAAAATTGCTTTAGTGTTATAAGCGTTAATTTGTGTAAATGTTCGGTATCAATATGTAAATTTTGAATTTTCGAAACACAAGTGTAAAAGCACTCAACGTTGGATACTGAAGTGTAATCAACTATATTTTAATACAAATAAAATGAAGATTGATATACAATGAACATGTGTAGGCTACATTATTATAGTTTCTTAACTTGAAACTTTTATATTTCAATATACATTTATTAACATTATATTTGAGTATATTTATTTACATACAACATAATTATCAATCTTTTCAGAGTTAAATCTAACAAAATTTATATAAATATACAACCAAAAAACTTTTAAAACGAAACATAAGTTATTGTTATAATCTTTGTTCACATATATTTTTCATAAATTTTCAATCACGGTCAACTGTATATAGTTGTTTCATGACTCAAATATCGTGATGGTTTGAGTTTTTTTTGTAAAGATAATGATAGTATAACAAATGTTACTACAAATACCATATACAAATAAGTGTTGCATAATTTATAATATATTGTATATTTTGATTGTAGTAGTTTATTAATTATTTGAAACATATTATATTATACTAAGAACTTATATTAGTTATATGTGTGTAATCAAGTAACCATTCAATTGTAGAGCTAACACTTCTTAGATTATGAATAATAATGATCTCATATTAAAAAGACAACCAGACAAATAAAAAATGATATGTGTAACACAATTTTTGTATTTAATTTGGTAAAACACAAAACGTGTATAATTCAGATGATTTTCGGATCAAAATGTAATTTCACGGATCCAATCTCTAATTTTCTTCTAATTCTTCTATTCAAAACTTGATCTTCAAACGGTCTTCAAAGCTTTCGGGAAAGATTTGTATCCTCGATCTTATTTGACTTGTTGTTTGGATTTGGTCTTTGAAGTTTTCGGGGAAGATTTGTATCCTGGATCTTCTTTGACTTGGTATTTGGACTTGACAACATTAATTTGGAGGGTCGACACCTTGTTTCCGGATCAAACGCCAACTTTGGGTTGAATTTGATGAAGAACGCTTTTGACTGCCTTGCTTATGGATCAAACGCCGTCTTCGGAATGAATTTGGTGAAGAACGCCTTGAATATTTGAGAGAATTTCACTTTCTTCTCAAATTCTTGAACTCTTCAAATGACTTCTGGTGTGTTTTTCAACTAATATGGAGGCCCTTATTTATAGCTGTAAGGAGGGAGATCTAGGGCTGATGTGGCACTATCTCATTGGTTGTTGGAAATTGATCTATATCTTTTGAAATATATTTACTTATTGTCAAAGATTCTTAAGGCTTGTTTGTTAGGTAGTATAAAGGTGGGATAAATACTTATTACACCATAATACTTTGTTTGCTAGCAATGTTGAAGCCCATGATTATGCAAGGGCCCGGTATGTGTTTACCATTTATATGGTATAACATATCACACCCTGCTGGTCGAATATTTAATACCATAGAGAATTATTAAAAATTGTAGAATAAAATAACACTGCATATATTAATTAAAAATGTTATTATAGAATATTCACACGATATATGGTAACTAATTAAAGGATATTTTAGGAATTGAAATTTTATAGAGAATCTAATACATCTAAGCAAACAATATATTATTAATACATGTATTTTAATACACCAAAGCAAACATCATATTGATATCTTATATGGTGAAACACATCTCATGTCAAACACATCCAACCTTATACCATACAATCTAGCAAACGAGCCCTTAGTGTTTATCACATAATAATATCTTTATTATTTAAATATTTTATTTAATTTTGGATTTGATATGATTCCAAAACTAAATAAATATATAAAAATCAATAAAAATATTATATATAATATTTGATTTTCGCCATCTACAGTATAAAACTTATTACGTAAAATATTAATTATCTATAAAATATGAAAACGTGACACTTACATTAAATGTCATAATTGAATTTGAAACCATTAATGAGCCCGTTTGAGTAACGTAAGTTTTATTTATTTTGATTGTTTTAGAATAAAAGCAAGTAATAAGTGTTGAGGGTCACATTCCTCCATGACTATTATCAGAAGCTCACATTCCTCATCTTATATAATTTGGACCACATTACCTCTTTGATTATTGTTAGAGGCTCGCATTATCCCCGTCTCTGACTATTTAGGTTACATAGCCCCTTCAACTATTAAAAATCACATGAGATCCTCTAGTTCAAAATTGTGTGTGCCAACTATGTATTGAATATCAAAATTATTAATTTTTCTTTAATTTTTCTTCAATTTTAATTATTTTTATGTATAAATTATTATTTAGAGCTTATTCCGCCAAATAAAGGTTTATAATTATTTTTTAATGTTTATTTTTTTATTAGTATAATTGATTTTCAGGAAATAAATATTAATCATAATTAATTATAATATAATAAATTTTATTTTATGAAAAAAATTATTAACATGAGACAATTTTAATGTTGGCATAAGGACAAGATACACAATTTAGAAGAGAATATCTCATGACCTGATTAAAAGTGGGCCCATTTTTTGTACACAACATAAAAGACTATTAATTTGCTTGTTAGTTACGCGAGTTAGCGAGTTATGATTCATTTCTTCCATCAATTTTCACAATAAGTAAAAATTCACAAAATTCTTATTCTCTTTGAATTGTAAATGGGATAAAAAAAAAAGATTGTGTGTAGCGTTTGTGAAGTTTTTTGAACATTATGGACTCACGATAATCTTTGGGGAGATCTTGCACCTGTTGAAATTATAGCGTAAGTGACTAATTTTTATTTTATTTTATTTTATGATTTTTTACTCATCAAAAAAATTAGTGGAAAAATGAACTATTAATTCATTAAAAATAAAAAATGCACTCAAGACCACTTTTAATAAAGTAATGTGAACCGTTGACAATAATCAAATGACTATATAACCATAACCCCCAAGTTCTAATTTATTTTGTGTTATTATATAAAAATAGACAAAACTATTGTGAAAAAGGGAAAAAGAGACAAGTTTTAGTGTATAGGAGAAAAATAGACAATTTGTATAAAATTGACTTTTCAACCTTGATCCATTTTGCTAAGAAGGCACTTGTTAAAGTGTCCTAATTGGTGTTTGGATGGTATTTCTTTGTTATTTCTTTGTGTTAATTCTATTTTGCCACTTTACATGAAAATGGTATCAGAGCCTAGGTAATTTTATTTAGGAATAATAATTTATTTATTATTAAAAGTAATATCCTAACGGAGGAGACACCCAGAAAATATGGATCCGAACAATTGTTCGAGATGTTTTTATTTCAGAAGGTACCTTCAAATTTTGAAGGAACTGGAGGAAAGTCACCAGGAGAGGCTAACCTACTGGAAAGCCCAATACGAAGAGAAATTCCTATCGGAGTCAAGTCTGGAGGAAATAGAGCAGTGTATTTCCCAAAGACAAGCTCAAATGAACTTGTTAATGGTGAACAATCTGCTACAATGCGACTTAATGAACTATCAACAAAGGGCACACCAAAACCACGGTTGATGGAACAAAAGAACTACGAGATAACTCCCAGATTTAAAGAGATCGTGGCAGACACATCTAAAATCTCGGAGGATTTACGAGAGATCCAGAAGACGGTACAAAATTACGGAAATCACACGTATGGAGTACCACAAGAAGTAAGGCGAATTTCTATAAAACAAGATGAAATTCTAACCATCTTGTTAGAACTTCAAAAGAAGATCCAGACACTAGAATTAAATCAGACATTTTCTAGTAGAAGGAAACCCATCAACTTTGGCAAAGTGAATTTCACACCAAAGGCCAAAGAAGAACCCAAGAAATCGAAGGACGAAAGGATTTGCCAATTGTTAAGACAAATCAAAGAATGACGTCCTCCGAAAGGATAGGATTGGAAGATCTACAAGAATTGACAGAGTCATTTGCCAATATGAAGATGGTAGATCTGAAGATGAATACAGGAGATGGGGCTTTAATTCCCCGAGAATACCATCAGGTACCCCTGGAACAACAAGTACCGCAGGTGCCCCCAGCCCAACAGCAACAGGAAGGAAGCCCAGCACAAGACGTTCTCATGAGAGCCCGCGAGGACTTTCATGTTGGAGATCAACACAGGAGAGAGAGGCCCAATATGAACAATCTTACATGAACTAGGGTGAGGAAACATATCCCTAAGTTCCGAGATACGCCTCTCGGAAAAACAAGCTTTGATCCCATACATCCGTATGGACTCATGCTCAATATCGATGATATTGAATTCAAGGACATCGATATGATTATTGATGATTGGTCATCATCGATAAGAATAGCAGCAGGAACGTTGGATCTAGAAAAGGAGGGATTCATCAAGCTGCTAGAGATGAGTTTGTTGGGTGTAGCCAAAACGTTATGGTCAAGAGTTGCACCAGCAGTCAAAGAAGAAACCTTGGAGCCAGCCTCATACACGGAGATCGTGGATAGAATGACTTTCTGGTTTAAGCTCACCTTTTTGGGAGCAGACAATTTCAGAAGTGCAGATTCCGAAAAGAGGAAGAATTATTCTCAGGCTATTTTAAACCTGAGGCTGAACAACATGGAGAAGGAGTCAATTGACCAATTCTTCAAGTTATACCACATCTACCAATGGAATTCAGATGTGGATAAAAGGGTCTGTGTAGAGATTTTCTTCACGAAGTTCCCGAGTCCCTGGAAGAAAATGTTCATTAAAGAATACATTCCAGGAGATCCTGACATTGTTGGGAGGAGAATGTCTTTTGTCAAACATAAGCTAGCTGAATGGTGCGGACAGGCCATTCTACAAAAGAATTACAAGAGATTAAAGAGGATGAATAAATATTCCCTTCTTGACTGCACAACCAATGATCTGCCGACCATCATTGGAGGAGAATCTCAAGGCCACGGAAGAACAAGAAACACCGAGTTCATCCTTATGCCAAAGAAGAATTCTCAAGGAAAAGGAGCTGGAAACCGAGGAGCAGATGGACCAGGCAAAAGGCCAGATTTTACAAATCTGGACAAAGAAGGGGTCCTTCCATAGACAGGACATCACAAAGTTCATCAAGTCGAACTCCCGCGAGGAAAACTTTCAGAAGAGCCCATACGAGGGCAAATGAAAGTTTTAAAGATTGCAACTGCTGGACTTGCGGTGCAAGAGGACATATTTCGATAGATTGTCCAGAAAAAAGATGAGTCAAAAGCTTCGAAGGTACACCAGACATCGAGAAAGCGGTTTACTACCAAGACTTGGTACAAGTCTACCAATTCGAGGATATACCCTCAGATGAGAGTATATACGAAGAAGAAGAAGTATTTAGCAATGAAAGTATTGATGGGAGATCAGACTCTGAATCAGACTGGAGCTGAGGTTTTTCATCAAGAGCAAGTGGACGAAACTGGATATTCCAGTCAAACCACTATCTCACAAAGCATGATTGACAAAATCATGAACAAGGGCCTTAATATCCAAAGATATCAAGGCTTTTCAGCCGAACAGATTGATTAATTGCTCCGCACTTTTAGTCTGAAAAGCAGGAAGCATAATGTAATCTATAAGATTACCAGAAGAGAGATGTCGCTTCCTATAGAGCTTACAGGAAATCAAGTTGAGTTACAACTGATTCCATACAGTGACGTTCAAAAAGAGTTGGGAAGGATGAGGCCAGAGATAAGGGATACCATATCCTGGATCCACATCGGGGCTGTCCAGATAGTGCTCAAATCTGCACTACCCGCAGGTGTTGATACGTCCATTGATATTGCAATATGCGATAAGCGTATCAAAAATCACAGAGATTCCTTGTTAGGAACTATATCAGGAAATCTCTGTGCCAAGCAGATTATAGGGGTAATCTATCCAAAAATATCCTATAATCTGAAAGATAGAGATTTCAGTCGAGCCCTGACGCTGTACCAAGACTTCAAAAGAAAGGATATCAGCTACGAGGGAAATCGACCGTTTTCTTTAACATATCAGGTGTCTTATGCGCTTTCCAATTCACACCACACAGATTTATTTCTGGGAAAGCAGTTCATAGAGATACCGGATGTATTCTCAAATGTGGCACAGGCAATCCACCCAGATAGATCAGAAATGCCGCTACCAAGAGAGATAAATATTCGAGTAGGAGACAAACCATTGTTGAAATACAATGAGAGTCTCAAGTTGGAAGGCAAAAGACTGTCATTCCAAGGAGATAGGATTGTGAGAGAGCCATGGACTCAGTCCTCAAGAGGAAGCTTCCAAGGAGATCTCAGGCGACCAAGGCAAGTTAAAATAAAAATTAAATGCCCAGAAGGTTGGAGAGAGATCGACACAAGTTTGACAGTACAAGATGGGAAAATAATTTTCCTTGCGACGTCCTGTACTGTTTACAGCAACCAGAAGTCGGCCACTATAAGGGAACTCTCGATATAGAGGCTATGACAATGGAAGTACGAGGAAGAGCCGAAAGAGAATCAGGAGTCCTAATCTTAGGACTTGACTTCTTAGAAAGGTTCAAGCCATGGAAGTTGAAGGAAGATGGGATGATGATCACCTTTAATGGAAAACAACTGATGATTATATGACCAGCCCATTCTCCATATACATCTCAGTAGGGATGTTATACGAGAAATATAAGGCTGAATACTTTGCAGCCTATATCGACTCAGGAGCAGGAATTTGTACTGCAAAAAAATGAATCTTCCCAGAAGAATTGGAAGAAGATTTAAATCCAATTGCAGGAAGAGATTTCTAAAAAAGAGTCTTGCTCCTATCTAAGGGAGTGAAGCAGTCGGAAATCTTGATTGGAGGAGCAGGAGATACACCATGGTATAAGGTGAAAACTCCACCAATCTATTTTCATGATACAGGGGCAGACATTTTGTTAGGAAACAATTTCCTACAAATGTTCAGAAAGTATACGCAGGACAATACCAACCGGAGACTGATCTTTACGACGATCTGTGATCATAAGATCATTGTCCAGCGGCTAAAAGGGGCATTCAATCGACAAATGACACTACAATTTCGCAGCAAGCGTAGTGATGAAGGACATCTTCGACACCCAAAAATGCAGGACAAAAGAAAATTCGGAGAAGTAGTTCTGAGTTTTCGTAGGGAAAATGATCTTGAAGAACAGGAGATCCAAATCCTCAAGGCTTCTTTAATATCACATCAAGATATTAAGGAAGAAGCAAAGATATCCCTCGAAGATGTCAAGCGGAAAATAGCTAGAAACTATAATGAAAATCTGCTGGCTTGGTGGGGAAAGAACCAACTCAAAGCAACCTTGAAGGTTAAGGCTGGAAAAGAGTTTGAGTTCGTTAGATACAAGCCTATCCTGATGAACATCAAAGATCAAAAGGATATGCGAGCAATAATCAAAGAACACCTTGATCTCAAGCTGATTGAACCAGGGAATTCGCCATACAGCAGCCCCGGATTCTTAGTAAGGAATCATGGTGAGATTAAAAGAGGTAAACCAAGGTTAGTCATTAATTACAAAGAGATTAATGACATTCTTGAGTTTGATGGATATTTTATCCCAAGTAAAGAACATCTTATTAACTGCATACAGAATGCTAGGATATTCTCTAAGTTTGATTGCAAGTCAGGTTTCTACCAGATTCGCATGGAAGAAGAAAGCAAAAGGTTTACGGCCTTTTCAACACCACAAGGGCATTATGTTTGGAATGCAATGCCGATGGGGTTAGCTAACGCACCCTAAATATTTCAGAGGAAGATGGATAATCTTTTTAAAGATTATTTCTCTTTTATGTTTGTCTATATTGATGATATTCTAATCGCATCAAAGAGTATAGAAGAACATCTCAAACATCTGGAGATCTTTGCAGATGTTTGTCATAAAGAGGGCCTTGTGCTGTCAGAAAAGAAGGCAGTAATAGCTACCCGGAAGATGGAATTTCTGGGAATCAGGAATCATTCTGCAAAATCATATTGTAGAAAAGGTGCAGAAGTTCCATGATGTCCTTAAAGAAAAGAAGCAACTGCAGAGTTTTCTATGAGCTGTCAATTTTGCAGGAATCTTTATAAAAAATCTTGCAAAACACAGGAAGGTGTTCAGTAACCTTCTAAAGAAGGATACCCCGTTTGTATGGACAAACGAACATCAACAAGGAATCAGGAAGCTAAAGAAGATATGCAAAAATCTCCCAAAACTGGCTATACCACAAGATGATGATGAATTGATCCTCTATACAGATGCAAGTGATCATTGGTGGGCAGCCGTACTTACAAAGATCATACCCAACGGAGAGGAGCCTTGTAGATATTGAAGTGGTCTCTTTTCGGATAGCGAGGCCATTCGATGGCATATCAATGAAAAGGAGTTCTTTGCAGTTCGAAAGGCATTTAAAAAATGGCCTCTGTTTCTCTTAGCAAAGAAGTTTACTCTAAAAGTTGATAACACACAAGTTAAAGCTTTCTTGAAAAATAAAATTGAATCTAAACCTGAGAAAGCTAGAGTAATAAGATGGCAAGCTGAATGTCAATATTACTTATTTGACATTATTGTGATAAAATCTCATGAAAATATTCTTGCAGATTTCCTAACAAGAGATGGAAGCGATTGAGGTCGATGCCATAATGATTGCGTAGAGGCACTTCACTGAAAACATGGAGTTGCTTCAGCGTGAATGGAACGAGCTGGTTCTTCATGCTGAACAAGCAGGAAGAATGCAACAAGAAGACCAGAACAAGGTCAACGAGAGAATACGAGCATGTGTAAAGACTCAGGGACAACTCTGGTCAGCTATGCATGAACCCTTCCTCCGGGCCATCAACTTACCATTGATGAAAGGAGAGTTAGCAGTACCGACCTGTAAAACGGAAGTAGGGGATTCAAATACCCTAACACGAGCTCTAAGCCGGTGATTTCTAAAGAAACACAGGCCCAAGAGAAAATTGAGGGTCAGGGATCACACTCTGAACCATCAAGTCAACCCAGCACCTCTGGGGTTAAAGAGAGAGAGATTAATCTTAGACCCATGACGGGTACCTCTAAGATTAATACTAACAAGTCTGAAGCTTCACCTTGGCAGGTTTATCAAGCTAACTGGGAAAAGCTCTATACTAGACAGAGCATCAATCTGTCTAAAATAAAGGTTGATATCTCTGGAAAGTACCCAAGGGTGTGGATGTTACCAGGAACCAATCCACACGAATTCAAGCAATGGTATGATTTTGGGGCATTAGCTTCAATTCAGACCATGTCACCAGGTTTCCCAGAAATCAAGTGTCTACCAAAGTGGATACAGGAAGCTGTGCAAGAGTCCTGGGCTAACAATGATTTGCTTAGCCGAGGAGATGTTCTTGAGCTATACTTCATCAGTGCTGCTCCGGAACCAACAGGAAAAGGGAATCATGAGGCCTTTCACTACATAAGGCTTCAAAGGCCAGATTCCAGGAAATGGGGTGATATTAGAACCTCATCTGAAGAAATCCCACTAATCGCCTCCATTACAGAAGATCAAATATCGACTAGGCGAGCATGGGGATTATGGGTCTGTCTCTGAGATGGACAAGGTCAAGTTCCCATTCAAGTTTTTCCACAATTCTGCGAATGGGTCATTCCTGTTAAATACCATGACAGGGAGAGCAACGAGATTTGCTGAGGATCTGTTCGAGAAGAAAAGGTCCTTGATATGGGAGAACAAGCTTGCTATGGGCAAAGAAACTTATCGCAAGTACTGCAACATGGCTCATTTTGGACAATGGGATAATCGAGTATGCTCGGATTGCCAGAACCAGAAGGAGCCAGAGTTCAGAAAAGGGTTCCATCCAAGGATGGAACGAAAGCGAGCTGGGGAGGATAAACATCCAATGCCGAAAGCAATGATGCCAAGAGCCCCACCAAAAAAGTAGTTTCCCGACAAGGGAAGGTGGAGACATGTGATTACAGATCATGTGACCCAAAATAAGAAGCCACTAGCACCAAACGACAAAGGCTGAGTGGTCCAACACAAGAGGCACATGGTGCCATTAATTGTGGGTACCTCCACCCACAACCACTTTCACTTGAGGATAAAGGGAACCAGGCCCGACCACTAATTCAAAAGGAAGTGTCGGCAGAAAGGGCCACTCACGTGAATTGCAGAGCTAAATAATGGAGTTGGTGAAATAGAAGGATCCCCTTTCTATAAAACGAGAAACTGAAGGAAGCAGAGGGCATCGATCATTTTCTGAGCTTTCTTCCAATAAATTGTAATAGTGATAATATTTTGAGTGTTGTATGAGAGTTGCGAGCCCAGCTACCATGAGTAGCTAAACAAGTTTGTCTCCTCCCAAAAAGGAGATTTACTTAATATAATAAATGTCTTATTATTCCTAAATAAAATCAAGGCTTTTGCTCATCACTTGTGTTTACCATATATATATTTTTCTATAAACCAAAGGAGTACTCTACACCCCTTGTAGGAAACGAACGAGGGTTGTGTTGTGTATTGCTGAAGAAGTTCGTGTCTGGAAACCATAGGTTGCGATCGTGTGGTTTGGCAAGGTCTGTAAAAATCAGGCGGATTATCCGGCAACATTCCGGTCAAAAAGGTATGAATTTGGTTTATAGTTCAATGTATTTGATTTACGGAAGCATGATGGGCCTGATATGGTCGTAATGGACTATTTCCATTTGATTATGAAAGTGGCATATTAGGATGAATAGTAAAGAAACTCACTTAAGGGCATACTAGTCATTTATCCCTCATGTTGGGTTTCATGTATTTGATTTACGAAAGCATGATGGGCCTGATATGGTCATAATGGACTATTTCCATTTGATTATGAAAGTGGCATAGGATGAATAGTAAAGAAACTCACTTGTTAGGAAGTGCTCTTTTTTTTTATAAACAGAATAAAATCAAAACTTTCCTTTTAAGTCTGTAGGTTTTGGGCGAGCGTCGAAATAAAGCGCCACGATTGGCTAATGCGGCCCGTATATCATACGTCTGACCGCAGTGGATTGCACGCTCTAATCCAAATCCAAAAACCAAAATATCTACAGACCTTTAAAAAAAGAGTCTTCTGAGTGTGATTCCCTTAACCCTAGCTCATCTTCTTCTACCCCTCTTTTTTTTTCTTCTTCTGCGTTCTATTGCTCAACGAATAAACGATCTGTTGTTAATCTCCGGACAGATTTTGATATTATTTGCTAAGTTAACCAAGAAGATGTCTGGTATGTACGGTCAAGAAGGTGACGGATCTGGCGCGCCGCCTATGGGTGGTGGCGGAGGTTATGGTGGTGGGGGATATGGCGGTTCTGAAGGCGGAGGAGGCTACGGAAGTTATGGCGGTAGCGGCGGTGGAGGTGGAGGATACGGCAGTCGAGGAAGCGGTGGTGGAGGCTACGGTGGAAGAGGCGGAGGCGGTGGCGGTGGCGGGGGTTACGGTGGTAATAGAGGTATTTAGTTGATTGTTTATTCTGCGTTAGATTTTTCTGTAAAATTTGAGTTGGTTTTATTTTTTTCATTTTAACTTTTGCTGATATGAGATCTGTTAATCTGGTTGTAGGAAGTGGTGGCGGTGGATACCAAGGGGATCGTGGCGGACGTGGTGGAGGTGGTGGTGGTGGTGGCGGCGGTAGAGGAGGTGGAGGTGGTCGTGGTGGTGGAAGCGGCAGGGAAGGTGATTGGCGTTGCCCGAATCCGAGGTAACAGAGCTGTTTGTACATTTTAACGTTATCAATTGGTTTTGTGAGCATGGTATTTGGTTGTGGGGCCGGATGTTGTGGCAAAGCAGTTTACTGGAAACAATAATCTTTTATTCATTCTGAACTTCATTATCAACAATCTTATTAAATTTATGCGTAGGATACGCGTAGCATATTTTCAGATGGATGTGAAATTCAAATTATGAACCTCAATTTAAAGGATGGATTTTTTAGATGAATTTACATGAGATTCTGGTCATATATAGTGTTCTCGTAGGATGATATGCGCTTGAGTTTTTGCTCGTGGTAAGACTCAATTTTATATGGCTCATGGTGTCATTTTCTGCATATATGTCTCTATTTATTGGTTCCCTGGTCTACACTTAAAAAGGAATTTATGGTAATATGATTCACCAGTATCAGAATTGGAGGTTGGTTTTATTATAGAAAATCCTGTTTCCTCTACTATGTTACCTTGAATCAGATTGTCCCAATTGTTAAAAGCAAATTTTCATTGATTGGATGATGTGTATGTACTTTTGGATGGGAACTTCCAAAAAGCTGCTTTGCCATTCAGCTTTGGTAGTTGTGTTTGCTTATGTAATCTGAACTTGTAAGATTCAATCCATGTCATGTAGAATGTAACATGTAGTTAATAGATGTTTGAGTGTGATTAAATATTTGACATCAACAAGTGGATATAATATTTGAGTTTCCTTTATCTGTTGGTGGTAATTGATCATGACATGTATGGATGTAGTTGCGGGAACTTGAACTTTGCCCGAAGAACTGAGTGTAACAAATGTGGCGAACAGTCTCCAGCTGGAGGTGATGATCGTGGTGGTAGAGGTGGTGGTGGTCATAACAGAGGTGGAAGAGGTGGAGGTTATGAAAACAACAGAGGAGGTCGAGGTTATGATGGTGGCAGTGGTCGCAGTGGCAACGGTTATGATGGTGGAAGTGGTAGAGGTGGTTCGTATGGTGGTAATCAAGGAAGGGATGATGTTGGTTATGGACAGGGTCCTCCCGCCGCTCCCCCTTCTTCTTATGGGGGTGCTGGTGGTTATGCACCTCCTAATGCATATGGCGGAAACCCTAGTTATGCTCCTGATGCAGTCCCTCCACCAACTAGTTACACTGGGGGACCAAATTCATATCCTCCATCATATGGTGCCCCTGGTGGCTATGGTGGGGATAGTCACGGTGATAATCGTGGCGGTGGACGAGGTGGTCCACCTGGTGGATATGGTGGAGGTCCTCGAAACTCAGGGGGTTATGGCAGTGCTCCAGCAGAGGCTACGGAAAAGGTCAAGCAGTGTGACGAAAATTGTGGGGATTCCTGTGATAACTCAAGAATTTACATATCAAATTTGCCTCCAGATGTCACCACTGATGAGCTCAGAGAACTGTTTGGAAGTATCGGCCAAGTAAATGCAAATTTTATGTTTTATTTCAATTGAATGAAGAAATAGTTGCATAACCCTTTACCAGCAGAAGAGTTGTTTGATCATTTTAAAATATGGTGTAGTTATGTTCATTTTTGTGTTGGGCCATCTATGATATCTGTAGAATCTAGCCATGCTTGCTGCATTAAGATTCAGATGCTTTTATTCTGGTTGGAAAATGGTAACAGTATTCATGTTTTGGGGATATGTTGAAAAGACAAGTATTTATTTTAGAATTTTGTTCTCAGTGATGAAAGAGTCTTCTAGGTAGTCTTGAGTTGGATTAACTAAGATTTATTTCTCCCACTCTCAGGTTGCAAGAATCAAGCAAAAGCGAGGCTACAAAGATCAATGGCCCTGGAGCATCAAATTATACACAGATGAACAAGGAAACAATAAAGGAGATGGAGTTTTATCTTATGAAGATCCATCTGCAGCACATTCGGCTGGTGGTTTCTTCAATAGTATGTTCCTTCACTCAGAGTTGTCTCTGTTGAATAGGATATCTTTCCTCTTTTGTAATTCGTTGCAATGGTTTTCTTATTGACAGTGCATGATATGAGAGGATATAAAATTAGTGTCACGATGGCCGAGAAATCTGCTCCAAAAGCTCCAGCATATGGTTCTGGGTAAGCCATTATTTTCTCAAATATATTTTTTGTTGCTCGTTTGGTGTACCAAAATTATTTTGATGAGGGTATAATTTTTCTTATATCAATATTCCGACAATAAAACTTCAAGCATCATCTTGTAGAACGTTTCCTTGGGATCTGATGAAGACTGTAACCATTATAATTGATATGCTCTTTCTTAGTGATTCAATTATGTCGCCTTTTCTTGTTTCTGTTTCTGCAAATATATTACACTTTTATTTATTTGTGCTAGTTAAATGTTTTTGCATTGAACTTTAATTGAAGTGCTTTTACATGCATCGAGTAGGTTTCTTGTATCTGATTGATTTTATTTTCTAACAGTGGCGGTGGTAGAGGCAACTATGGAGGTGATAGACGGAGAGACAACTATAGAGATGGTGGTTCATCTGGTCCTGATAGACATCATCATGGCGGAAATCGTTCACGCCCATACTAGACATTCCAGAAGAGATATTAATGTAGTAGTCTTAATGGTGGGAGGGGGTTTTATTTTTTATTCCGTAAGCGGATTTGTTCTCTAACTGGAGTTCGGAGGTAGGTTGTTCATTGCTCCGAGCAATATACCTTTTCTCCATTCTGCATCTTTTGTTAGCACCTTGGTGGGGAGTAAGGATTGATTTGAGCTGTGTGAATGTTTTTATAGAGGGAAGTGGATATTCTCCAAATTGCTGCTAAAGGTAGGTTGAGATTATCAGGTGAGTGTTGCTTTACTGAAGTTGCATTATTATTTTTGTTCTGATGCATTTATGGATTTGTTGCTTTGTGTCTGCACCATGGCTCAAAACAAATGTGTTGTCCATGTTTTTCACAAAAATGCTTTGAGCTCATATTTTCTTATTCATTTTACTTGCTTTTTGGTGTTGGCTCTCGCTTGTACACCACTACTAAAATTTGTTGGTGCACATCCGTGTTTGCTGTTGCAAGCTGTTTTTGCTAGTTTATGACATATTAAGTGCTTGGCTAGCATGTGTTGACTGATTCTATCTTATGGTACTGTCGTGTCGTATATGATGTCTGGCTTAGTGTAAAAACCTCGTCCATTTGAAGTTCAAGTCTTGTTATTCCTAGCCCTTTGGTATTCAGTTTTCTGATCTTTTAGGTTCTACATTCTGCTTCAACGATCATGAATTTAGATTAGTTGTGCAATTTAGGGGTTTCATGTTGGGATACTTTGGCTATCTTAAAAACCTTTCTTCCTGGTTATGGAAGTGTCCTGCAAGAGGCTGGAAAATCGGGTTGCCATATATCTTAATAGCCCGCCGAGGTGCTTCCCTTTTTTTGAAATGGGGCACTGGCTATGTCCTCTGGAGCTTATGCAGTGGTACCATTATGCTCATGACTCGGGTTGCCATTTATCTTAATAACACTCAGAGCTTCTTCTGTTTTTGTTAAACGGGGCACTGGCCGTGTTCCCTGGAGCTTATGCTGTGGCACCATTGTACTCGTTGACTGTTTCGTGCACAGATCTCGAGTTGCACAAACTCGCTTCAAGGGAGTGGCTGCACCTGTTCAAAAAAAACAAAAAAAATCCCTCCAGCAGCTGATGGCTGATTTTGCTCCTTTTGGATTTCCATATTAGGTTTGAACCTTCCCCACATAAAATGATTTGGCCTCGTCATGTACTGTGAAACAAGATTGTGGCGGTTTCCCTTTCTCGATTTTATCTTTGCTTGTGGATTTTCTTTCATTATTGTCCACAGTGTCTGTATATGGTATTTGAATGATGCTTTGTGAGTTGTGAATGATGCTGTAAATATGGTTTGACTTTCTTTATAAATATACTTGGGTGTATGTTGAACGTTATGAAAAATAAAATTGCTACATCTAATTATCGAATGAAATCCTCTAGTCTTTTAAAAAAAGTTACCTTTTCCATTAATGAAATCGTGACATGCTAATTGTCATTATTATAGTAATTTTATCTTTATAGACCTTCATCAGGAAAAAAGATAATACTCCCTCCGTCCCATAATTATAATCCATTATTCCTTTTTGGGATGTCCCAAAATTATAGTCCTATTCTAAATTGGGATTGTATTTAAATATTCTTTTACAAATATAATCCTATTTAATATAGTATGAATGCAATTAATATAGTAAAAAATAAGAGCAATATAGGATAATTATTGTAAACTGTATATTTCCAATACATATTAAATGTGATTTCTTAATCTGTGTGAAAATGAGAAGTGGACTATAATTATGGGATGGAGGGAGTAGTTGAAGTCAAAATTATTATTGTCTGAGGTTTACGATGTGTTTCTCAGCTGGTCGCCTTAAACAAATAAATTACTATTCACATGCTATAAAAAAAAGATTGAGGAAGTAGAAAAATAAAGAAAATTGCCTATCTGAAACAAAGGCTTTTCATGATGCCCGCTCATCTTTCAATTAAAATGTCACGTTTCATATCCTACTTTAAAAACTAGCAAGTTTTAATCCATCGATCCAAAATTAAAGCTAATCCAATTATATAATCCGTTTTTGGTACAATCTTACTGTATCCCGTTAGTGATATAAATACATCAACAAATTCAAGCGAGCCCTAAAACTAAACCATGTTGTCCCTGACACTCAAATGGCATGAAAATGCCTCCATATTCTCACTGTTTTGGAAAAATAATACCAAAATAATGCCACCTGTGACTTAACAAAAGGATAAGCATAATTTACATATTAGTTTGAAAAATGATGCATCATTTTCTCAAGGACGATCCCACAAGTCAAAAATTGGTTAAACATACAAAAATGAGATATACTAGCCATCAAACCTCAAAGAGCATCAACTAACATCTATTGCCATGTTTCAGTTAGCAACCACAGTAAGATAGTTAACATTGGTGATACAAGCCGATAGAGAAGGGCAGATTCATGTAGGGAAGTCGAAAGCGATGTCTTGAGTCCAACAGAAAACCTGCAAGCATCAACAGATGGATCGACGGTAGTGATCAATCCCAACCCTGAGAAATCACAGCTATCTGCATTCTGATCATGTTGCTGGTAGTAACTGTTGAATGCATACGAAATATTCCCTGGCCAGCTAAGGTTGAAGCAGGAGCTACCTGGCGAGACTGCAGTGCAGTCAGCAGCAGCACATGCCTCGGAGGCATGTGCAGTCACGTTTGACAAGTCCTTGTTGTTGTTCACCACACACCATTTCGAGGCGAGGTACTGCACGCCTTGAGCATCGACCAGTTTTCTTGAACCCTGGCCAAGATCGACTTGATACTTAGCTTGGCCATCAAATGTGAACACCCCCCAGTGCCTCTCGAAACTCCCAGTAGCTATGCTTCTCTTATCTTCGTCTAGAAGGCTAAAGATGTGTATTTCTGTAGGCAAGTCTTGGCGCTTGGAAGATTTTGCTGATCTGCTCTGGAGGTGGTTGATCAAACCTTTAGTGAATTCTTCGGCTAGAGATGAGGTAGCATTTGGAGCACCGTCAGTTGGCCAACCAATTCGCCCAATGACTATGTCTGTCTGGGGAAATCCAGCACCGGATAGTGCTGAAATGATGGTGTCGTAGCTCAAATCAAAGCTGTTCTTGTAGGTCTTGTGACTATCATTTCGAGCACGTGCTGTTTCTCTGAAAAGAGAAAAGTCGAGTGAAATGTTCTCGTTATCATGGTAGCTCTGGAAGGGGGTTATGGATACGAAAAATGGAGATTTGTGTTTGTTCAAAAACGCCAGAAGCTCAATCATGGTTTTATTGACATCAGGCCTGAATCGGGCCTTTGATGGCAGACCAGTTTCTGATACAAAAGCATCAAAACTGCAACTTCCTACAACTTTCACCTTTTCAGCCAATTTAGCCTTGAGCAAAGCTGTTTGGATGTTGGCAGCTGCTCCAACGACAAAGGGGTAGAACTGGTCGCCATAACTTAGCAAGAAAGGCTCGTCTCCCACAGCAACATAACTACGAACATGTTAGATGACCATCATCAAAACACAGATACAACAATCCATGAGAAGTGGAAGAAATGTAAGTGAACATATTATAGCAAGGATAAAATGTGAATTGAGAATATTAATAATGCTGAAAGAACAGAAACTATAAAACTCAAACGTGAAAAACAACAGAGTTTTTCCATTTACATCAATGCAGCAATCTCATACTAAATGCACTATCATTCTATCATTCATGACATCTTCTTGATTCACAGACTTAGTTATATATTATAAGGATTCACTGTATATATGAATCAAGTAGCAAGCTATTGTTTTGAGCTACTTCGAAATTTTATGCATTAATCAACTGTTATTGAGTATGTTTGATTACCAATCGAATACAAAC
Organism: Perilla frutescens; assembly: GCA_026008535.1. Lineage (NCBI taxonomy): Eukaryota > Viridiplantae > Streptophyta > Magnoliopsida > Lamiales > Lamiaceae > Perilla > Perilla frutescens. The sequence goes on along the minus strand of BRKX01000012.1, from coordinate 4,952,467 downwards.
GAGATTTAAGCTTTAAACCAAGCTCAACACAAAATAATTTTACATTTTCATCCATCAAAATCCAGCTCTAGCCAAACTTCAGATATTCTCAAACCTAAAATTATGTTCAAGCTCATTTGTTCCGTTTCGGACACAACCTCAGACAAGCTTTTAACAAACAGTTTCGAATCGAACATCCAACTATTAGGTCTACTTCTCGGGGAAAAAAAAGAACCACTGCGATTCAATGAAACATGTTCATCTAAAAGTAAAACCAAAAAATTGAAGAAATCAAAAGCATAAAATGAAATGAATCGAAATACGCACTCAATGAGAACTCTGGAGGAGCCATCGGAGACGAAGCGGGTGAGATTATCGTGCACCCAGCTCTCGGCGGCCTTCAACGAAGCGTTGAGGCTGCGAAGCATGGAATTTGGAATGCCGACGGTGACGCGGATTTTGGAGCCAGACAGCGATTCGAGGACGAGCGGGTCGGCGTCGAACAGCTTCACTTTTCCGATGCTGTTGGCTTTGAGCAGCTCCACCACCTTCTGCGGCGGCAGAGGGTGCGACGCCGCCGTGCCCCAGTTGACGCCGATGCATTCGACATTTGAGGGGAGAGACAGTACTAGGAAGAGAGAGATTGGGAGGAAAATGGGTGAGGGTCTGAGGTTGTGTCGAGGCATTTCGCCGCTGCTGCCGGTGTTTGCTAGCTGTTGCGCGCTACTTGTTTGATGTTTGAGCGCAATAAGCCAATAAATAAAGGTTACTTTTTGTGGGACAAATATTCCATGGGCTACTCCTAAATTAAATAATAAATTTTTATTCTCCAACAAAAAATTAAATAATAATAATAATAATAATAATAATAATAATAATATGTTTTTAGCGGGTTAATTGACCTACATATCTGATATCATAAACTTTGCAATCGATTTAAAATATGAATTTCAAAACATAACATCAATAGCACACATTTACGTTTTGCTAAAATAATAAAGTGAACTTGAAATTGAGCAAAATTAAAATGACATGGTCGTCTCACGCTAGGACATTTGTACAATCGTTCAAGAAGTCTATCAATTGTATTACTTACGTGTGTACGCCCGACACACATATCAGTTTTAATTTTGTTCAATTTTAATTTATTTTTTTTGTTATGTCGTGCTGAATTAAGCAGTGGGGCTACCGAAATATGGAGTGGGGTTACTAAAATGCGTACTGGGTAAACTCCGCTTCATAAACCTCGCTCATATGTAATAGCCTACTGAAGTCCAGAGCGGGACTACTGAAGTGCGCACTGAGTAAATCGCGCTCCTGTGTAATAGTCTGCAAATCACACTTGGAAAAATTTGTAGAACCCGCTATTGAAGTACGCAACAGACGCAAACTACGGTCCTGTTTAATAGCCTGCAAACCACACATTAGAGGTTCACACCTAGTAGTATTGGTGGTAATATTTAAACTTGAGACATTTGACTTCAAACTTACACCACTCCACCACTACACCTTTGGTTTAAAGCTTAATTCTATGTTATAATTTCAAACTTGGTGATATTTAGATCAATTAACCCCTTTTTTAACTATTAAGTTCAATGTTCGCCTATATTGTGTTTTTGCAATGTCGTCGTGCAACAACTTCTTCCTTTGGATGGTATGAATGGTGGTTTATATAAATACGGAAATAAATGTATTGAAGAGTCAAGTGGGCTATTAATATAGTACCATCAATAGCTAAGCTGAAAAAATTTAAGATATTCAAATGTAAATTATCACGAAATGAGTTATAAACTTGTAATGTTTAAAATTAATTATGTTTTTATAATTTTCCACATAATTGAGATATAAAAACTTTGACAAATAATCTTCCACACAATTAAGATGTAATATCAAATCATAGTAATATAATCTTCCCTAGCCCAACACTTTACCCGATTTACTTAAATATAATATAATAGAAGTCATTTGGACAAAGTTAATTAATGAAGACTCAGTGATTTCTAATCATGAATTTAAATCTGAAGAAAAGGGGAAAATTTCTTATTTATCAAAATCAATTAAACAGTACAAATATGCGTATTTATAGCTCTACTTGTAAACAAGGAGCACTAGAAAATATCTAAAACTGAAATAAAGAAAGAGTAATCTACTGCAACACCCCCTTGCTATGTTCCCTGCACTTGCATACAGAAAGTGCCACGTTGGAGACATCTTATTACTAAACTACCCCTAATTACACTTCAACAACCCCCCTCAAGCGAAGCTTGGTGAACATCACCAAGGTGAAGCTTGGATAAGAGATCTTTAAATCGTGGCCCAGTCAAAGCCTTGGTGAAGACATTGGCCAGTTGCAATGGGGAAGGAACAAAGGTTGGCACGATGAATCTATTCCGGAAGTGTAAGCGAACAAAATGGCAATCCATGTCAAGGTGCTTCGTCCTCTCATGAAACATGGAATGTTGCGTGATCTGAATAGCCGCCTTGTTATCACAGTAGATAGGAATCGGGGATTGGAACTGAATCAGGAAGACAGTCAGTATGTATGAAACCCACGACAACTCTCGAACTGTATAGCTCAAGCTCCGGTACTCTGCCTCAGCGGTGGATAGAGATATAGTGGATTGCTTCTTGCATTTCCATGATATGAGATTATTACCAAGAAACACGCAATAGCCGATGAGAGATTTACGAGTATCGAGGCATGATCCCCAATCAGCATCACAGTAAGCTTTCAGATTGAAGTGGGTAGAAACACTGTAGAAGAGTCTAAGTGATGGACAACCCTTCAAGTAGTGTAGTACATGAAGAGTTGCACTCCAGTGTGCAGTGGTAGGTCGTGAGAGAAATTGACTTAATTGCTGCACGGCATATGCTAGATCAGGTCAAGTGAGGTTAATGTATAGAAGCTTACCTACAACTCGCCTATACTTGTCAGCCTCTAGAAGAGGCTCTCCCTCAATAGACAGGGTGAGACCTGGAGGGAAAGGTGTAGGGGCTACTTTGTAGCTGAGTAAACCCGTAGAATCAAGCAATTCCAATATATACTTCCGTTGGCAGAGAAAAGTCCCAGTAGTTGATCTGGCAATCTCCATTCCTAGGAAGAACCGTCCGTCACCCAAATCTTTAATGGTGAAAGCATCATGTAAAGCCTTCTTTACAGCTGTGATCACATGAGGTGGATTAAAGCTGATTATCTGGTGTTTAATTGGTTGTGTAACTCGGTTGTTAAAGAGCTATCACGAGGATATCAACACTTAGACACGTCCAAGCAGCTCTGGGATGAGTTGCACAGACGATTCGGGAAGTGCAATGGTCCTAGATTATATAAACTTAAGAGAGAAATTACCTCGTTTTCACAAAACAGTCAGTCCGTATTAGTGTATTTCAACAACCTGAGTGCCCTATGAGATGAATTAGCTCTCCTAAAATCCTCAAAAGTGTGTATATGTGAGGCTGCGAAGGACGCTAAAACTGATTTAGAAGAGAAAAGGATGATGCAGTTTCTCATGGGATTGAGTGATGTATATGAATCAATACGACAACAAATTTTAATTTTGAATCCTCTACCAACAGTAAGCCAGGCGTATGACATGGTCCTATAGGTTGAGAAGCAGATGTGTGTTTCATCACAATTCACTGAAGGTGCTCTGTATGTGAATCAAAGGTTTAACAACAAAATGGATGGATATAGAAGAAAACTAACTAAGGAGGAGAAAATGAAATTAAGGTGTGACCAATGTGGAAGATCTGGTCATGTTAAGAATGATTGCTTTGAGGTTATTAGGGTACCAGACTGGTACAAGAAGTTTAAGGAGGAGAAAGGAAAGACAAAGGTGAATTACACAGATGACAGGGGTATGAGTTGTACAGATCCAACATCTGTGCAGAGTAAGAACTCTTCTTTGGTTGACATCAGCAAAATTATTCAGTCAGAGATAGCAAAGCAATTTGCTATTAGCAGAGGTCAAGGTAGACTTGATACTATGCCAGAGAGTAGTGCAACAGAAGCTGCTAATCTGACAGATATGGAATTTGGAGCAAATGCCATTGATTATAGTGGGCATTATGCCTTTGGAATCTCAATAGAGATTAAGAAAGATGAATGGATTATAGACTCGGGCGCTAGCAACCACATGTGTTGCCAAGCCGGTCTGCTTACGAATATGAGAAAATTGAAACAGCCTTTGCAAATATTTCTCCCAGATGGTACACATTTGGTGGCTTTTTTAGTAGGAGATGCACAGCTTACTCACAATATCAAGCTCAGGAATGTATTATTTGCGCCCGAATTCACACACAATCTCATATCAGTTGGACAGTTGACTAAGGGTTTAGGCTCCAAAGTTATCTTCTTGGAGACTCATTGCATAGTTCAGAAAAGAGAAAGTGAGGAAGTGCTTGGCATAGGAAAAATGAAAGGAACTCTTTATGTGTTCAAGCATGAATATCTCTTCACAGTCACTGTCAATACAACAACAACTACTTCTTCATTACAGGATTTGCATAACATGCTGGGCCACCCTTCTATAACAACCATGAGACACATGGATTGCTGTCAGAAAAGATATAGGGAGGAGGATTTTAACTATCTTGCAGATTGTGAGATCTGTCATTGTGCTAAGCAGCAGAGGCTACCATTTCCTACCCTGGCCTGGAGAAGTGAGGCTATGTTTCACATTATACATGTGGATGTATGGGGTCCCTGTGCAGACACTTGTATCAGCGGATGTTTCACTATGTTTACTACTCTAACAATCATTGATGACTTCACTAGAACAACTTGGACTTTTCTTTTTAGCAGTAAGGCTCAAGTTTGGAGATTACTCAGAAGTTTCATCCTACTTGTCAAGAATCAGTTTCATAAAGATGTGAAAGTGCTAAGGTCAGATAATGGAACAGAGTTTGTGGGAAGATAAACTCAAGATTGAAGTGGCTGGAAACACTGTAAAAGAGTCTAAGTGATGGACAACCCTTCAAGTAGTGTAGTACATGAAGAGTTGCACTCCAGTGTGCAGTGGTAGGTCGTGAGAGAAATTGACTTAATTGCTGCACGGCATATGCTAGATCAGGTCGAGTGAGGTTAATGTATAGAAGCTTACCTACAACTCGCCTATACTTGTCAGCCTCTAGAAGAGGCTCTCCCTCAATAGACAGGGTGAGACCTGGAGGGAAAGGTGTAGGGGCTACCTTGTAGCTGAGTAAACCCGCAGAATCAAGCAATTCCAATATATACTTCTGTTGGCAGAGAAAAGTCCCAGTAGTTGATCTGGCAATCTCCATTCCTAGGAAGAACCGTCCGTCACCCAAATCTTTAATGGTGAAAGCATCATGTAAAGCCTTCTTTACAGCTGTGATCACATGAGGTGGATTAAAGCTGATTATCTGGTGTTTAATTGGTTGTGTAACTCGGTTGTTAAAGAGCTATCACGAGGATATCAACACTTAGACACGTCCAAGCAGCTCTGGGATGAGTTGCACAGACGATTCGGGAAGTGCAATGGTCCTAGATTATATAAACTTAAGAGAGAAATTACCTCGTTTTCACAAAACAGTCAGTCCGTATTAGTGTATTTCAACAACCTGAGTGCCCTATGAGATGAATTAGCTCTCCTAAAATCCTCAAAAGTGTGTACATGTGAGGCTGCGAATGACGCTAAAACTGATTTAGAAGAGAAAAGGATGATGCAGTTTCTCATGGGATTGAGTGATGTATATGAATCAATACGACAACAAATTTTAATTTTGAATCCTCTACCAACAGTAAGCCAGGCGTATGGCATGGTCCTACAGGTTGAGAAGCAGATGTGTGTTTCATCACAATTCACTGAAGGTGCTCCTCAAAGTGCTCTGTATGTGAATCAGAGGTTTAACAGCAAAATGGATGGATATAGAAGAAAACTAACTAAGGAGGAGAAAATGAAATTAAGGTGTGACCAATGTGGAAGATCTGGTCATGTTAAGAATGATTGCTTTGAGGTTATTAGGGTACCAGGCTGGTACAAGAAGTTTAAGGAGGAGAAAGGAAAGACAAAGGTGAATTACACAGATGACAGGGGTATGAGTTGTACAGATCCAACATCTGTGCAGAGTAAGAACTCTTCTTTGGTTGACATCAGCAAAATTATTCAGTCAGAGATAGCAAAGCAATTTGCTATTAGCAGAGGTCAAGGTAGACTTGATACTATGCCAGAGAGTAGTGCAACAGAAGCTGCTAATCTGACAGATATGGAATTTGGAGCAAATGCCATTGATTATAGTGGGCATTATGCCTTTAGAATCTCAACAGAGATTAAGAAAGATGAATGGATTATAGACTCGGGTGCTAGCAACCACATGTGTTGCCAAGCCGGTCTGCTTACGAATATGAGAAAATTGAAACAGCCTTTGCAAATATTTCTCCCAGATGGTACACATTTGGTGGCTTTTTTAGTAGGAGATGCACAGCTTACTCACAATATCAAGCTCAGGAATGTATTATTTGCGCCCGAATTCACACACAATCTCATATCAGTTGGACAGTTGACTAAGGGTTTAGGCTCCAAAGTTATCTTCTTGGAGACTCATTGCATAGTTCAGAAAAGAGAAAGTGAGGAAGTGCTTGGCATAGGAAAAATGAAAGGAACTCTTTATGTGTTCAAGCATGAATATCTCTTCACAGTCACTGTCAATACAACAACAACTACTTCTTCATTACAGGATTTGCATAACATGCTGGGCCACCCTTCTATAACAACCATGAGACACATGGATTGCTGTCAGAAAAGATATAGGGAGGAGGATTTTAACTATCTTGCAGATTGTGAGATCTGTCATTGTGCTAAGCAGCAGAGGCTACCATTTCCTACCCTGGCCTGGAGAAGTGAGGCTATGTTTCACATTATACATGTGGATGTATGGGGTCCCTGTGCAGACACTTGTATCAGCGGATGTTTCACTATGTTTACTACTCTGACAATCGTTGATGACTTCACTAGAACAACTTGGACTTTTCTTTTTAGCAGTAAAGCTCAAGTTTGGAGATTACTCAGAAGTTTCATCCTACTTGTCAAGAATCAGTTTCATAAAGATGTGAAAGTGCTAAGGTCAGATAATGGAACAGAGTTTGTGGGAAGATAAACTCAAGATGTACTCACCGAATTTGGAATCATTCATCAAAGGACTTGTGTGTACTCACCCCAGCAAAATGGCGTCGTGGAAAGGAAACACAGACACCTTCTACAAGTTGCTAGAGCTGTCATGTTTCAGAGTAAATTGCCAACCTTATTCTGGCCTTATTCTATACTTTTTGCCACCTTCATAATTAACAGATTACCATCTGCAGTACTTCACTGGAGAACTCCATATGAGATGTTGACTGGGAAACCAGCTTCACTGGAAGGACTCAAGCCTTTTGGATGTTTAGCCTACAAGGCAAACGTTCTCCCACATAAAGCAAAGTTCAGCACCAGGAGCTCACAATGCATCTACCTAGGACCAGCCTCTCACAATAATGGGTACCTCCTATTTGATATGCTTTCCCAGAAGGTTAGCATTGCTCGAGATGTTGAATTCTTCCCCAGTAAGTTCCCTATGCAGAATACTACAGATTCAACTTCTCTACCTTTCAATACTTTTGATGATCATCTCTAGGAAATGCCAGACCATATTACTTCTGCTGATAAATCTTTAAACGACCATTCTCCTAACCATTTTTCTTCATTAGCTGATCCTGATCCTGGTGCTTCATCACATCTTCCCACAACAAATAATGATGATGTTACCTCACCAGAAGATGAAATCCGCATAGCAAGTGAAATGCATTCACCTGCTACCTAGATTCAGTCCCATGATCAATTGCTAATTGCAGAGAAACAATATGCTCAGAGAAAGAGCACCAGAATTACTAAACCTCCAGCCTACCTTGATGATTATGATTGCAATTTTACAGTCCCTCATGGCACTGTTTCCTCACATCAGAGTCAATCACCACCCACGTTTCCTTTTGTGTTATCCTCTTCATTCAACCCTACCTACACAGATTATTACTAAACTACCCCTAATTACACTTCAACAATTAATTACAAGAAACCTTATTTTCTTTTTAAGAAAAAAAGAGGTACTCCCTCTGTTCAATATTACTTGATGTTTTAGACTTTTCCACTTTTTGAAATTTACTTGATGTTTTAGATAATTTATGTAGTTTCTCTTTCATGTAATTAATTCATTCATTTATGTTGTTTCCACTTCTCATTCTCTTTCCCTTCCATGCATATTCCATGGAGAACGAAATATCAACTTAATTAATTCATTCATTCTCATTCTCTATAAATTGAATCATTTCAAGAATATGTTTCATACATAAAAAAATGACAAAATCTTCTAAAATTGTAATTAACCCAGTTGAAGATTGCGAAGTGGTTGAAGACTCACTTGAATTGGAAAATTTGATAGTTCAAGATTTATTTGAAGATGATGCAATATATTCCAACAAAGAAGAAGAAGTGAGTTCAACTCTTTCATATTCAGATATGGAAAAAATTCAAGTAGTTAAGCTAATGTTAAGCATCTTGCTTCCCAAATTCTATTCTTTTGAAAAGAAATGAAAATTATGTACGCATCAATTTTGTAAGAAAATGGTCAAATACTTCATTTTGTTAATGCCTCAAATTTTCAATAAATATTTCATTACATGAACATGATAAATGACCAAAAATAAAAATGAAAAATGCTTCTTAACAAATGAGCCCATTACAAAAGTTAGCTCATAACATTCTGTATCAAAATGGGATCACAAGTGACTTGTTTCGGAAGACGACCTTCTCTTTCCAACCTTGCTTTGTTCACATGTGGAATTTTGTATCGGTTTGATCCTTGAATTTTCATTGTTTCAACCATGCATAACTAATAAGTTACCCAAACACGATTCATATTAATCGTTGAGTATTTGTCGAACAATATTTGAACTGCTTCAATGAGCTCACATATGTTCTTCATCTTCTTCTTTACTTGCAATGATTGAATAGCTCTGAAAAAACCAAGATCCAAAATATTCAAATCTGGTGAGTTTGCTGGTTGATACATTAATCTAATATCAAACCCATTGTGTGACGCTCTTCTTGGAATTGGACATCGTTAGGATTAATATGTGTCATAGCATTATCTTGTTGTATAAAAATAGTATTTCTTGAATCCTCCATTGGCCACATTTCTCAGATTTTCGGAATAACCTTTTCAAGTAAAAATGATCTCATGACTTCTCTCGTCACGGATGTAATCGGTTTTATCTTCATTGTTCCAACTTCTCTATTTCGACTTCGTCTTAGGGCTGGTTGTTGTGTGACAAGAGGAAATGCCCCTATTTTCCCCGAAAAGATTTCATGTCCTTTATCATCGAATCTTGGCCGAGCCATAGCTACTAAAAACATTAATTTTCCTATGAAATTTTTACTTTGATATGTACGCAATGGATCAGGTTCCGAAGGATTCAAGTAGTACTTTTGTGTTTTCTTTGTCATGTAAAACCATTTCTCATCGATATGTACAACATTATACATACCGTTGAATTTTGTCTCATGAGGCAAACTAGTCGGGCCCAACATAGATAAACAAAATTGTAGACGAGCCCTTTTATTTTCTTCCTTCAAATGTGGTTTTAGAGCATTTGAGTGGCGTCGAAGTAGACCTTCCGTTAAATGCTTGTGTGGTGTTGCATGGTTGACATTCAAAGACGCAGCAACTGATCTTAGAGTTGTTCTTTGATTCAGAGGAATTCCACTCATGCGATTAAAATCGATTTCAATTTTTTTGCGGCCAACATTTTTTGTTTTCTTATGTGACACATCTCCTTGAAATTTTCTTCCTTGTTGCCATATTCGCTGGACAGTCAGCACTCAGCAATGATACAGAAAATAAGTTAGAAACCTTGTTTGTTGTATGCTTCTTCAATTTTCCACTAACACTTCTCTCCAATAAAGCGTTATAAACTTTCGCCCTTTCACTGTTAGTTAAGAATTTGTTTTTCCTACCAACTTGAGCATTATTTCCTGCAGTGGTTGTGAGAAAAGAAATCCAATATAGGTACCACATCATGCCATTAAAATAGTTAATAAAAAAATAATTTGAAGCATACTGATGGTCGATGCAGGAATATCATCTTCTTGCACATTGTTATCTTCATTTTCCTCATCCACATAGTCCACGTTCAAGTCCCATAGATGATGCGTGGCTTCTTGTTGATGGCTAGATTCCTCCATTTCTTGAATGTTGAAATTCTCACTAAGAAGTTTATTTAGATCAAAAAATATTTTACTTGAATCCATTAATTATTGAGTTTTTTAGTGTTAATTTTATAGAGGTATAATTTGGCTCCATGATGGTTTTCAGATTTTGTTTTAAAAATTTGGCTCTCAGATTGTCAAAAATTTGGCTCCAGATAGTCGAAAATTTGGCTCCATGTTTGTAAACTATTTGACTCCTCAACAACACATGAGTAGTATAGCAGTCAAATTTAAATTAATATGCAATCCATTAATCTTCCTCAATTTCCTGAGTTATTAGTATTCTTTTTGGAATGAGTATAATTTCTAGAAGTCATTAATATTTCTTAATTCTAGTGAAAAAGCCTAAAACATCAAGTAATATTGAACAGAGGGAGTAGCGACTAGCGAATATAATAAATTTGTTAATTTTATAGTTTGATCCCTATAAAGATGTAAGATGTTGTATCCCCTCTTTTTTTTTCTTTTCAGAAAGACGTTTATATACTTATTTTTTGAGAAAGATGTGATATTACTTTGAGATATTAGTTGGAATCACTCTAAATCCATTTAGGCATATCAAATCTTATTTATAGGCAAATTATTCATGGGACTAATAACTAATAAGGCCCTTCTCTATTTAATTGTACAAGAAACTCCCATTGTGGATATCTAATTGATCAAAATCTTCATGTCTTGTACAAAGCCACCAATCTCATTATCCCAACTAAAATAAATAAATAAATAGTAAAACATAAAGGGCTACTAAAAAATAATAATAACAATATATAAAGCTATTATGAAATAATTATTTTTGGGGGTTTTTTTTTATGTCAAGGGTAACCCGTAGCCGCAATCGTGATACGCATTGGGTAAACTTCGCCCCTGTGTAATAGCATGCAAACCTACACAGGGGAGGTAAACCACACGTGTGAGTGTAATAGTCTGCAAACATACATAGGGGAGGTAAACCACACTTGGCAGGCCAGGTGTGTGTAATAGCCTACAAACCTACACAAGGGAGGTAAACCACACTTGGCAGGCTAGGTAAACCACACGCACTTGGTAAACCCTACCCCTGTGTAATAGCCTGCAAACCTACACAAGGAAGGTAAACCATACTTGGCAGGCCAGGTATGACAGGCTCACACCTAGTGGTATTGGTGGTGGGTCGAACTTGAGACATTTGGCTTCAAGAAACACCACTAGGCCATCCCAAGGGGATAATTTTTTTTTTATTTTTTTTGGAGGGAGGTTTATCTCTATATTAGCTTGTTGCTCAAAAAACAAAAAATCTCTATGTTTACTTGTTTAAATTGATAGAGTGATGCACATAAAAACTCTCATGCTCGATGTCATAACATATATACAGTATTCCAAAAAATTCATTTTAATTAATATGTAAGTAATATAATAAATTATTTGAACTTACTCGATCCAATACTATATTTTACATTTATCGATCCAATCCCCCTCCTCCAAATATATATATATATATATACATATATATATAGGGGCGGGCTTATATAAAAATAACCCCTTGTGTGAGAAATGAGAACACATCTCACACCACACATCCATAAAAAATTAAAGGTCCAGATTTGATGAAAAAGACGGTGGCAATTATGTAATATCTGAAAAGTTTTTCGCGCGGGCGTATTAACGTAATTTGGTAATTCTTATAAAAATCGCGAAGGATTTGATAACAGATCGTTCTACTAACGAAGTATTATCATAATGCTAACGAAGCATTATAGTTATGCTAATTAAAATTTTCAAATATTGTTAGCGAAAAAAATATTATAAAAATTAATTATAAACCTAATTTGATTTAATAAACCTTAATTAAATGAAAAAAATCATAATTGGATGAAATAAATCTAATTAGATGAAATAAACATTGATTGGATGTGGTAAACCCTAAATGAGTTGGAACAAATAATAATAATAATAATATATTTGTACTACATTAGCATTATAGTTTTGCTTCATTAGCATTGTGAATACACTATGTTAGCATATGACAATACTCTGTCAACATACGTTATAAATCATAATTGGATGGGATAAACCATAATAATCAATTAAGAACTATAAACAAAAAATTAAATTTTAAAAAAATAATGATAATTAGATGGAATAAATCATAATCGAGATTAAATAAATCATAACTGAGATTTAATAAACCCTAATAAATTTATACTATACTAGCATTGTGATAATTCTTTGTTAGCACAACGAATACATTATGTTAGCATATGACAAATGCTTCGTTAGCATATGTTATCATAATATTGACGAAGAATTATTATATGCTAACGAAAACATTTACAACCTGGGCACGCGTAAAAAAAATTCTTTTTTTTTTTATTTTTCGATCATATTTTTTCATCTAAACATAGCCTTTCGACATCTTAAATGAAAGAGTATGAAGAGAGCTTTAATTTGATATATTTTTTGTGTGCATTGGATTAAAAACGAGCAAGTTACAGTCAGTTAAAGTTTTTAAGATTTTTTTTAATTGCTGACATCATCATTTTTAATGGGTTTGGACGAAAATAGCCCTCATTCCTTTATTTTTTTGCCCTATTATTTACGAAATTGCCACCTTAAATCTCAACCATTGAATCATTAAATTGGATGGTGTAAAATGGGTTCTCATTTCTCACACCAACAAAGTGTTCTCATATGATCCATATCTTATATATATATATATATATATATATATATATATATATATATATATTCTACAAAAAACCTATTCCAAAATATTTATTTTAATGAAACAAAACAAATACAAACCAAATCCAATTTCTTCATTTAAACTCCGATGATCCCCCCAAATCGACATCAATACTATTCAAGATTTGGTGTAACTTTTTGTTACACCTAATATATATTTTATTATTTTTAAATGTGATTTAACTTCTTCCGGGTGGTACAGTGATTAGTAAATTATTATATAATTAAATGTGATTTATTTATTTTTTATTCACATATCCGATCTGTGGTATTGGGTAGATTCAATTCCGTGACATTTAGTCTCCAAACAAACTCATTCTACCACTAGACCATCACCACCATGACTAAATGTAGTTTATTTTATTTTATGTAGTTTGTAGAGTAAGAGAAATTTATAAAGATATTTCAGACATCTATCTATCTATATATTAAGGTAAAGTCATGTGATAGACAACGGTTTGGATAAATCATTGTCTATCACACGATTTAACAATTATATTTTAGATATTTTTTTACTCACACACCCGACTTGTAGTATTTAGGAGATTCGAACCCGTGACCTTTGATCTCCAAGCAACCTCACTCCTCCACTACACTAGGCCATCCCCACCGGGATAATAATTTTGAGTTAATGGACAACAGTAATAACATTTATTGTTGTAAAATTTCTTCTTCTTCTTTTTTGTATTTTTCACGATGGTTTAGATTATCAACCGTTGTATTTAACAAATTTTTACAATATTTTTAATTATTTTTTACTTGGAAATTTGAGATTTGTAACATTTTTTATTTTTTATTTTTATGCATGAGTGGATGATTTGTAATACTCTACATATATCGCCTAAAGTTGAGTTGCCATAGTTAATGAGTATTAATAAATGAAATAATATTCCGGTTTCCCTAAAGTATAGGTTTTCCTCAATTGATAGTTCAGTTATTTTATACTCATCATTTATTTGTGTTATTTATTTTATTTCCATTATACCAGCGTTCTCAGTGTCTAGATATTAGTAAGATGTCTGTGTTTGAGAATGTATGAATATTAGTCTCTGTGGGATACGATAATCTTGCTCATCTACGTATTACAACAACGTCGTGTACTTGCAGTTCACTTATCTATTAATAAATAGTGTGTTAAGTTTTTTGCACTGTTGCTGGGAACTGTATTATTTTTTGTATTCTTATTCTGGTACTGCATTAGTAGGCTAGATGTTTTTTTAGTTTCTTTTATTTCTAGTACTTTATTTTTTCTTTAGTTTTGTTAGATAGTGCATGATCACGAGATTGAGAGGACCTCCTGAAGTTTCTTTCAATTCGAAAATCGAGACTATTTTGAGACTACTGAGGAAGGAGTTGGAAAGCAGGATGACTAATCAACCGCAAGAGAATCAACTGCAGAATCAATGAGTGACGATGTAAGAACTCCAAAGACAGTTGGAGGATATGGGGAGAATGTTGTTCCAACATGTAACGCCCCAATTTCACTTTAATAGAAAAAGACACGTTATCCATGCTTTTCATTAATGGAAAATATTTTACTTGAAATACAGCGGAAGTTTCTAAACATAACTCGACATTTATTACATAAAATAAAGTTAAAAAAAAATAAATTAAATTTTTAATCGTGCTTGATCACTTGACCACCATCATCACATCTTGTCCGCTACGCATCACCCGAGATAACACCTGAAAAGATAAGTAGATTTTGGGGTGAGTGCTACTGACTCAGGGGGGGAGTGTCCAATTATCCAAACTATATATCAAACAGAATAATATGCAAATCATAAACTTGTGTTCAGTCCGTAGACCAAACCATGTAGCCCGGAAGCTCTGCGTGATAGCTCGAAAGCTCTGCGTGATAGCCCGTAGGCTCTTGCTATACTGTGACATCACATATATTCGGTAAAACATATGGAGAGGATAATAGGGACAAGTTCAACGTAAAACCCCACCTTGACCGTGACCTTGATATTAACCGATTAAGTCTTGCGCGCCTTGCCTATAAATTAATTATCTTGAATTAATAAAATGCATGACATGGTGTAATTAAACTATGCATGAATTCAAACTATGGTGCATGTTTTAAAACAATAATCATATATAGTGACAAAATTCTTTAATCTATTTTTATTTATACATGCGTATATTAATATATATAAACATTACATATATATATATATATATATATATATATATATATTCACGTAACCACGCACAACACACACATATATGTATTACCTATCATCAACACATAAATACATGCGTGTATATATATATGGTATGCCATGATATATTGATATGTGTTTGAATTGATAAAAACTAATGCATGGCCCAACTCATATATATATATATATATATATATATATTAGCCAAGCCCATTCCATTACATAAACTTATAGGCCCACCTGCAAAACATATGTTGTTAGAAAAAAAATATAATGGCAGCATCTCTTCTGCCTCTACAACCCAGCAGACCCCTCCCCCACCTAACACGTCTTCTTCTTCTAAATTCTAATCGCGGCAACCAGCAAGGTTACTACAGCGCCCCCTTGTCGTCTACCCGTCAACCTCGAAATCCTCCTGCAAAGTTGTTAACATCGGGCTTAACAGCTGAAGATGGGCCTTCCCAATCATCATTCGCCGGAACGGAAAATTTTCAGATGACCACTGGAAACAATAGTTGCTCCTCGAACACATCCACCATGATTGCCTCGGGAAAGTTTGGAGTCTCGACAACCAATTCTCTCATAGAGCACCCCAACTTACCCAATGCTATGCATATGCAACGATAGATAAAAAAAAACATGCAACACGAGAAGGATTCCATACCTACAATCCGCGACTTCTTCGAGAGCTAGGAGATATATCGTTTAATTCTTTCGATTATTTAAGGCGAGAAAAGAGAGTGATTTGAGTCATCTATTTATAATGGTAGGTAGGCTAGGGTTTAGTAGCTATCAAGAGATATACTTGAGATAAGATCAAGAATGTGATCATGATTAGAGAGTTTGAGCTATCCCAAACTCCTACTGCGTTTTCGTGGGAAAGAAGAAAAGAAGGTGAGAAAAAAAAATAAATCAATTGTTTGTACTTTTGGACTTAAAGGTTTGGGCTCAAAGAATTTGGTTTGGGCTTTAGAACTTGTCTAAAATATTAAGTGGGCTTTTATGCTATAAAATCATGACCATAATAATATTACATGATGAGAAAAATATAAATGCATGCTTAATTATTTATCAACTTGGCGCGACTTATTAGACTTAATCAATTAATATCACACATAAATAAATAAAATATTTAAAAAAACAAAAGTAGCAATTTAAATATAATTAGAAAACTGGGTCGCTACACAACATAAGACACAGCTGACAGTCACCCCTAATGTCACTGTTATAGATGGATTCCAGCAGCCTGTCGGACCTATTCGAGTGGTCGGAGGACCTGGAATCAATGCCACCAATTTTGAGCTGAAGACATGACTGATTCACATGGTACACCGGAATCAATTTGACGGCCATCAAATTGAAGATTCCAATGCTCATTTGTTGTATTTTCTGGAGCTTCATAGGACGATCAAGATTACTGGAGTGCCGCATAATGCTATCAAGTTGCATCTTTTTTGCTTTTTCTAAAGAATAAGGTGAAGAATTGGTATATGCCGATCAAACACAACACAATCACAAGTTCAGAGGATCTCAAACAGAAATTTCTCTACAAGTTATTTATATCGGAAAAGACTATCAAGCTGCAGACTGAGATTACTCAATTTGCTCAGCTTCCAGATGAGTCAATTTATGAAACATGAGAGAAATACAAGGATATGCTGAGGAGATGTCCACAACATAGTTTTAGTGAGACACAACAAGTATGACATCTTTACAAAGGATTCACTACAGCTATAAAAACTATAGTGGATGCTTCTATTGAAGGATCTCCACTGGCTAGAACTTAAAGAAATACAATGAGAATATTGGAGGAAGTGGTCTCCAATAACTATTAGTGGCCGTCTGAGAGATCCACGACACGAAAAATAGTTGCAACAGAGGTTAGTGCGAAGACCAAAGCTATAGAAGCTGAGGTTGAAGATTTGAAGAACCAACTTTATTTGTTGAGGAAAGTTAGAGCTGAAGAGAAGAATGAATTTGTCCAAGCTGCGGGAGAGCAAAATTGTACTGAAGAGGCGAATTATATGAACCAGAGGAATTTCAATAGATGAAGTCAAGGTGGTGGTCCTCGGTATTATCCCAGGATGAGAAATCATCCTAATTTATCTTATAGAAATCTCAATAATTTCTAACAGCTTCCCCCGGATTTCTCTATGACTTATGAAGTGATCAACGAACCTAAGAAACAATCATTCTCTGAGATAGTGAATTTCTACACCATCAAAACTAGTGCAATGATAGAAAATATACAAATTGAGAACACTCAGTTTAAACAGTTGTTTGGAAACTAGATGGATCAACTGCAAAAGACCATCGCTAACATTGGTGCTTCATTGGTTAGTCAACATAAGCCGACATAGTTCTCATGCTATTCCTGAGGTGAATCTAAAACAGAAAGTCAAGCAAGCTAAAGTAGGTCACCTAGAAGAAGAATGATGGGTGTCTTTGCATTTCCGTCCCATGTTCGTGTCTCATCCACCTTTTCCCGAGAAATTACTGAAAAGGCCGACTCCAACTAAAAAGGCACCTGCGCAAATTGCAGAAATCATCACCATTCCAGCTGCATGTTTGCCTAAGAAGACAACTGAGGAAAATCAAGAAAAAAAGAGTCATGGTGAAAGAAGATTTCAAAGAAGAAGATGGAACACCAAAATTGTACTATATGAGACTCCACTTCTAAAAGAAAGATGTCCTTATAGTTTTGGCCCAAGTCCGATATTGGGCAAAATTTCTGATGATTCTAGCAAAGTAAAGCAAGTCGATGATTATGTGATATTGAGGGATTCATTGGCCAAAACTTATCCTCCAAAGAAGGATGGTCCTGGAGAATTTGTCATCCAGATTACTTTGGAGATGAGGATAGAGTCAATGGCATTGATAGATCATGGAGTAGGCTGTAATTTGATGCATTTGTCAATTTTTGAAGAATTGAAGTTGTCAAAGATGAAGTTGTGGATAGATTGGATCTTCTGCAAAATACTGCTCGAACACACTTTCATGACCCTTTTCGCGTATTCATTCAATTTAATGCCTTGTAGCTCTAACATGATGATTGGTAGGTTGTAACGATAGTTCAGCAGCGTGAATGATCACATCTCCGATGATGCGATCAACTCTCTAATTTTGTTCAGTAATGCTTGCTGCCCATTCATCATCATCAAGGAAATTGAAAAATAGGAATGAGATTTATGTGCATCTTCTACAATTATTTCTCATATTTTTTTGAAAGTGACATGACAAGAGTCACATGGATGACAATGAAGCACTTTAATTTCTCACATACATGTTATTAAAGTAGCAATTATTTTAAAAGTGATATGATAAGCAACACTTTAATTTCTCACATACACGTTATTAAAGTAGCAATTATTTTGAAAGTGATATGATAAGCATCACATGGATGACAGTGAAGCACTTTAATTTTTCACATGCACGTTACATGATAAAAGTCAGTACTGTACATTAGTTTCTCACATGCACTCCAGTAAAGTCACATGCATGCTAGTACATTATCATAATTGGTGCTTCACAAAATAATTGAGCAAATAATTGGTACTTCACAAAATAATAAGACATAACTACATTACATAAATTGAAAATTACATAAATGACATAAATGAAAACACACAAGATCACATCTCATATAGTTCGGCCATTAAATGACGTTTCAGATCTTCTTCATTAGGGGATAATTGACTTTTTCCCATCAAGAACATTAGCATAGATGTTTTCATTTTTTCCTTCTGCAGATCAATTTCTTTTTCACGTGTGATCCTCAGTTCATGAAGTTCTGCAGTGAAATCATTAGGGAGTATGGAAGATTGCGACGCTTCTTTTTTTCATTTTCTTTTAGCCTTACCCGTAGCTTTATCTCTACCAATTGGATGAGAAAATAATGAAGCATAGCTACCAGGAGTTTTTGGAATAGAAGTAGGTGGATGATCCCCATCTTCATCGATTCTTAATTTTTTGGAGCTGGCGTGACTTTTGTCAACACAATTATCATCATCTAGGCGGGAACGTGTGTACCCAGTACTGTTCAGTTTCAACTCCCACTTGGGATGATGACGTATCACTTTCTCAAACACCTCATGCATGGTGAGTAAACTTGGATTTTCCATAGATTGTTTGAGCAACATTCTCAATATCCTTTCTGGATTGTCCATCCGTTCTTCGTCCATATACTTTTTTGTATGCAGCAATCAATGACATCACATTTTTGAGGCGTCTGAAATGTTGCCTCAATGATTTTGAGGTTCGAGGACCACCAATATCGGGATTTTCAACTCGACTTTTATCATACAAATTTAAAACTTTTAACCAAAATAAGTCACTATTTTCATTCTTGCCAGTAATAGAATTATTACTGACGAAACACAAAAAAGACATAAATGTTATATCTTCTTGATCTCTTAAGTTTGAAGGGTTTGTGTGTATTTGTTGCACATTTTGGGGTGCATTTTTAGAGATATTTTGAGAGGATTGATATTCAGGATTATGAGAATGAGTAGGATTATGTGAAAACTGGGAGTTCATATTACCGAACTGTGAGAATTCTTCGGAGTTTGGAAGATTTTTGAGACTAGAAAAATAATCTTGGGAGTGATTTTCATTGTAAGAATCGTAGAAAAAATTATTTCCCCGATCCATTTGGAGATAGAGAAAAAAATGTTAAACATTATAAATTGAGATATTGAGAAATTTGTGAGGTGTGTGAAAATATAGCAAAATTGGTCTCTATTTATAGAAAATGAAAAATATGAATTTTGTTATTTTTAAAAAAAATTCTAATGTATTATTAAAAAATATATGAATTATATCTATTTATCCAAATAAAATTTACATATCCAATATAATGGAGACAAGTGTCCAAATAAAATTTACATACCCAATAAAATTTAGATATAATGGATATATTTCTTTTTAATAACACATTTAAATAAATTAAAAAAATACAAAAAAAGAAAAAGAATAGAAAGAGGAGAGAGTGAGACCAACTGGGCCTCCCTGCTCGACGACCGGCCAAGTTCCATAATTTCTGATTTTTTTTTTAATTTTTGCTGTCGGCGTGGTGGTCGACCATCTCTCAAAGCAAGCGCCGATTAACATAGTCTAAATAAAAGATATGGTGACGAAACATTAATCAAATCAATGAAGCGTTGTTCAAGTCGTGACAACTCTCTCTTGATAATGTTCTATTTACTTCACACACTCTAGAGGGATGGCGGGTATGTATATATTACAATCATTTTCTTAAATGTATTTTACGGATGTCCTTCTCTTCTTAATTGTTCTCATCATGCCTAAAATTATAAAGAATTCCAATTATATTTGAAATGAATTTTTGATCAATCATGCTATTTATTTTATTGGGTACAATTAATGAAAATTTATTAATGGATATGGGTTGTTTGCCGCTAAAATAGCGAACAAACATGAACATAAATTATGATTGTTTCTATTAATTATTTAATCATAATTTAATTATTTTTTGTAAAAATTACTTTCTCCGTATCATTATGATTATTGTTTTAATTTTTCTATTTTGAGTCAAAATGTTTATTGTTTTATATATTTTCACACACCCTCCCTCAATTTCAACCCTATAAATATATGGAGAGAGAAAATGTTGTCTTTTTAAAAAAATATTAATAAATAAGATTTCGTGTCATATATAAAATATGAATATACTAGTTCATAAAAATAATTATTAATTCTAGATAAAAAAAGACTATGGGGGTGTATTGGATTGAGATTTCGTTGGACTTTTAAAATCCGGGTGTATTCAATCCAGACTTTTAAAAGTCCAACGAAATTCTGGTGTATTCAATCCAGACTTTTAAAAGTCCAACGAAATCTTGGTGTATTCAATCCAGACTTTTAAAAGTCCAACGAAATCTTGGTGTATTTAATCCAGACTTTTAAAAGTCCTTTAAAATTCTGCGGTATTCAACAATCCACGGACTTTAAAAAGTCATCGATTTCGTTGGATTTCAGCTGGATTTCACGTGAAAATTACAAAGGATGAAATCCGACCTCTGGACACGAGATTTCGATGGATTTGGAAAATCCGGCGAGCGCTGTGTCCCAGCGGCCGGTGAGGAGTTGAAATCGGGCACCCTAGCCATCACTCGACCCCAGCGGCCGCTGGTCTTGCCGATGATGGCACTGCAGCCAGCGGCCGCTGGGATCAAGGTCGCTCGATTCTAGCGGCCGCTGGGTTTAATTTTTTTTTCGGATACACCGATCGTTGTGTTTCAACGAGCGTTGACGAGATGGATTTGAAATCCATTGAAATCGTTCAAAATCCATACACGAAATCCGCCAGACTCTGCGTGGAGTTAGGAGACTCCATGTGGAGTCTATGGATTTATAAAATCCATAAAAATCCATGAACATTTTAAAATCCAACAAAGTCCAGTCCAACAAAATCCATCAAAATCCTAATTGAATACATCCCCTAAAACAACAATGAAAACGAAACATAAATAATATTTATTATATATTATTCATGCATCTCACAAGATGTACTATACTAGTAAAAGATAAAATGACTAATTTCTTGGGAAAAAAGTTCCAATATGCCCCTTACTGTAATTGTTATTGCATAAGAAATCATTTTTTCAAGTCCTCTCTCAGAAAACCCACTGTTGTATCTCGAATCATTTCTCCCCTTTTCCTCTTTCTCTCTCTCGAACATTCCGTCTGTGGTTCAATTCCTTCCTCTCCGCAGCTGTAATCGGTAAATTCATTCGTTACTTAATCTCTAGTGTTTGGAATCAATTTACTGTTTATATTCGAATGGCTTCACAATTCCTAGGCAGAGGGCTTTTTATTTTTTCCCTAATTTCCATTACGATTGCGGTACTGTTAAAATCGCCGATCTCTGCCAGATTGTTGTTATATTTGAAGAATCATCTCGATCCTGAATATCCCAAATATTTTGTATATATTGTGCTGATTTTGGTGGTTTCGATGGGAATTCGGCTTGTTTTTAGCAGCTTGTTGCACTATATGCTTCCTAGAAAGAGAGCAGGGGAAGGAGAGGCTGTTAACGCTAGCGATTCCGAAAGCATCAAGAGGCAGCGCGTCGTTTCCTCCACCGAGAACTTCAACAGTCAGGAGAAGAACAGCAACGAAGCCAGCAGCCACGGTGTAGAGAACGATAACAGTAGCGGAAACTGCGCGGAGCCAACAGTCACGGATATGGCGTTCGACGATGGAACTCCACGTGATATTGATGAGGATCTCCACAGCCGGCAGCTCGCCGTCTATGGGCGAGAGACTATGCGGCGGCTGTTTGCTTCTAATGTTCTCGTGTCTGGAATGCAGGGGCTCGGAGTTGAGATTGGTAATTAGAAAATTCAACCTTTTCAGATATTCTTGTATGATACCTTTTACCTGATCTTTTGATGTTATATATGTGCATGCGGAATGGCATTGGTGTTGCAAACTTTTTTGTGTTTGTGAATCAATGCTAATTTGGAGTGTGCATATCTGTTGCCGAGTTATTAAGCTCCCTTGTGGTTGATCTCATGTTCCCAATGAGTTGGGAGAAGATGTTAAAGATATAATTTCTAGAGAAATTCACATCATTTATTGAGATGAGGCTCATATTAACGGGATAGTTTTTTCATCTTATCTTCTGCTTTCCTTTATTGTTTGTGTTTGATTGTGAAAATGATTATTCTAGACAATACTTAATTACGAGGTAACTCCAGTGTGGCAGCATATTTAATTGAATAAATCGGCATAGTTACTTCTGGGGACAAGGAGTATTTTTAACTCAATTTTTTTTCCCACAATTTCAGCTAAGAACCTTGTTCTAGCTGGTGTGAAGTCTGTGACATTGCATGATGAAGGAACAGTGGAGCTGTGGGATATGTCTAGTAACTTTGTTTTCTCAGAAAAAGATTTGGGCAAGAACAGGGCATTGGCTTCAGTTCAGAAGCTACAAGAACTAAATAATGCTGTGGCTATCTCGACTTTGACTACAAAATTGACTAAAGAACAACTTTCAAATTTCCAGGTAATCTTTTCAATTTGTTTTCTTCCTTTTTGTATTACCCAAACTTTTATATATTTCTTTTTATTGCTTTTAGTTTTTGTTTTTGCTACTTATTATACCTTCTACAAACCTAAGAACCGTTTTGCCTTTATTCAAGCTCTAATTTGCATAAGAAGAATTATTCATCGATGCTGCTTATTGCACGTGTCAATTCATCTAGCCTATGCTTCAGTAGGATAAGTTGAAATACCTTGAAGCCTGTTTAATATACTTATTCAGAAACTTTCGTCCGCTGGTGATGCCAACTATTTACTATGTATATTTTATCATTTGCGGTTGCTCTTGCATTTTAGATATACAGCTGTCACATTTACTTCAAAAATACAAAAAATGAACACTAAATGTTTTGGGAAAACATACACCATCATGCTAAAGTATTCTGTCCCAATAGCGATGATGTTGGAGAACACATGGTTTTCTGCCTGTATATCATAAAATAAACTTAAGTTTGTGAGTTTGTCCACCGCCACTATTATAACACAATAGGGGTTAATCATGCTGTTGGCACAAGGCCAACATTCAGAAGAACTCAAGGGAATGTTTCTTCTTGTATCCCACAGATGTTGTGTAGGTAATTCTACTAATTCATAATCTTATTTGTCCAATTAGATGGTCCCATTTCCTGCTATGGTGTAAGGCACAGGGTCTTGTCCGTGCACTGACTAGCCAATTACAGTGTGTATTTAGGCATTCCGCATTTGATTTGTTCTAGGCATTTAATGAATTTTGGAATAAGATCGTTTGCTTGCATCATATATATTTTCAATTATTTTGATCTCCATCACGGCTATGCCTTAGGAAGTGCATGCTATATTTAGATGTTTCAGTTATTTTAATGAGGATAATTGTTATCTATGCAGGCTGTGGTTTTCACCGACATCAATTTAGATAGTGCGATTGAGTTCGATGAATACTGTCACAATCATCAACCACCTATTGCTTTCATTAAGACAGAAGTTAGAGGTCTTTTTGGTAGTGCCTTTTGTGATTTCGGACCCGCATTCACTGTATTCGATGTCGACGGTGAAGAACCTCATACAGGAATAATTGCGTCTATAAGTAATGACAACCCTGCTCTTGTGGCGTGTGTGGATGATGAAAGGCTTGAGTTTCAGGATGGGGATCTGGTTGTGTTTTCAGAAGTTCGAGGAATGACAGAACTAAATGATGGAAAGCCAAGAAAAATAAAAAATGCACGGCCCTACTCTTTCTTCCTTGAAGAAGATACAACTAGTTATGGTTCATATGAGAGAGGTGGTATTGTAACTCAGGTGAAACAGCCCAAGGTTTTGAACTTCAAACCACTGAAGGAAGCAATAAAAGATGCTGGTGATTTCCTTCTTTCTGATTTCTCTAAGTTTGACAGGCCACCTCTTCTGCATTTGGCATTCCAAGCATTAGATAAATTTGTGTCTGAATCGGGGCGCTACCCAGTTGCTGGTTCCGAAGAGGATGCCCAGAAGTTGATATCTATAGCCAGTAACATGAATGAGAAACTAGGTGATGGAAAACTGGATGATATTAATCCTAAGCTTCTGAGACACTTTGCTTTTGGTGCTAGAGCTGTCCTGAACCCTATGGCTGCCATGTTCGGTGGAATTGTTGGGCAGGAGGTTGTGAAAGCATGCTCTGGGAAGTTTCATCCTCTTTTTCAGGTTATTAAATTCTCTCTCATCCTAAATGCCTTTAGTCAACTTGTTTTTCTTCCTTTTCCCTCTGTTTTTCCTTTCTCTGGGTAAAAGAGTGAGTGGGAACTATTGCTGCCTACTTAGACCTGTGAATGTGTAGAAGACTATGGGGTAGTTTTTGGTTCACATAACTTTGGTCCGGATAAAAAGTGGGAATTTTGGTAAAATCTGTCTTGCGTATTTTGGAAATAATCATAAACCGGCCACTACATGGGCTAAGACAGCACCATTCACCTACTATTGGATGTGTAGTGTGGTTTTGAAGATGCTTTTTTGCTTTGTCTTTTTATTTTTTAATGCACTTTAGGAAGGTACCCTACCTCCTTTTTTCCTTTAATTGTATTATCGGAGAAGCAACCATCTATCACTAGAGTAAAAATTGTATAATATAGCTAAACTTTTCTATTATGATGCCTTGGCAGTTCTTCTACTTTGACTCTGAAGAATCTCTTCCTACTGAGCCAATAGATCCGAGCGACTTTAAGCCTTTAAATAGCCGTTATGATGCCCAGATTTCAGTCTTTGGGTCTAAGCTTCAAAAGAAACTAGAAGATGCAATAGTTTTTGTTGTTGGATCTGGTGCTCTAGGCTGTGAATTTCTGAAGAATTTGGCTCTAATGGGAGTTTCATGTGGATCACATGGAAAGTTGACTGTTACTGATGATGATGTAATAGAGAAGAGTAACCTAAGCAGACAATTCCTCTTCCGAGATTGGAACATTGGGCAGCCAAAATCCACCGTTGCTGCTTCTGCTGCTTTATCAATTAATCCTCATCTTCACATAGAAGCTTTACAGAATCGTGTTGGCTCGGAGACAGAGAATGTTTTTGATGATGCTTTCTGGGAGAATCTCAATGTTGTGATTAATGCCCTCGACAATGTAAATGCAAGGCTTTATGTTGACCAGAGATGCTTATATTTCCAGAAACCACTTCTGGAGTCTGGAACCTTGGGTGCCAAATGCAATACTCAAATGGTTATTCCCCATCTCACGGAAAATTATGGTGCTTCACGTGATCCCCCGGAGAAACAAGCACCAATGTGCACTGTACACTCCTTCCCGCACAATATAGACCATTGCTTGACATGGGCCCGATCAGAATTTGAGGGCTTGCTTGAAAAGACACCTGCTGAAGCAAATGCTTATCTTTCTAACCCTAGCGAGTATGCGTCCGCAATGATAAATGCTGGGGATGCTCAAGCAAGGGACAACTTGGAACGTGTAATTGAGTGTCTTGACAAGGAACGATGTGAATCTTTCCAAGATTGTATTACATGGGCTCGTCTAAAGTAAAATCTCTCTTCCCTTCTACAAACCCCACACCAGTATCACTTTGTATATCTTTTTGGGTTGGTTTTATGCAGCTAACTCCTCTGCTGCTATGCTTCTATAATTTTTTTGTCCATTGGCAGGTTTGAAGACTATTTTGCGAATAGGGTGAAGCAGTTAACTTTCACCTTTCCCGAGGATGCTGCAACCAGCACTGGTGCACCTTTCTGGTCAGCCCCAAAGAGATTTCCTCGTCCCCTGCAGTTATCTACTTCCGATCCCAGCCATCTTCACTTTATTATGTCTGCGTCAATACTGCGAGCCGAGACATATGGCATCCCTGTACCTGACTGGGTGAAGAACCCAAAGAAACTGGCAGAGGCTATTGATAATGTCCTCGTTCCTGATTTCCAACCGAAAAAAGATGCGAAAATTGTTACCGACGAGAAAGCTACCAGTCTTGCTACTGCTTCCGTGGATGATGCTGCTGTTATCAATGATTTAATTCTAAAGCTCGAGCAATGTCGCAAGGCATTACCACCAAACTTCAGGATGAAACCAATCCAGTTTGAGAAGGTTTGTGTCTAACCTCTTTCAAATTTATCATGTTAACAGTAACTTGCCCGTTAAATTTATTTCTGGGGCTGCAGTGAACGAAATTTTCTTTTTCTTTTTTAATTGGGAGTACAATGCCAGTTTAACTAATTCACTGTGTGAGTGTTTCTCTGCGATGTTGCTGTGTAAATGTGCAGGATGATGACACGAACTACCACATGGACCTGATCGCTGCACTGGCAAACATGAGAGCAAGAAATTACAGCATTCCTGAAGTGGACAAGCTGAAAGCGAAATTTATTGCTGGGAGGATTATTCCAGCCATTGCAACTTCGACAGCAATGGCGACTGGTTTGGTTTGCCTCGAGCTTTATAAAGTTATCGATGGATCCCACAAGGTAGAAGATTATCGAAACACATTTGCTAACCTAGCACTGCCGTTATTCTCCATGGCTGAACCAGTGCCTCCCAAGGTTGTGAAGCACCAGAACATGAGCTGGACTGTGTGGGATCGATGGATTATAAAGAACAATCCGACTTTGAGGGAACTGCTAAAATGGCTTTCCGACAAAGG
This sequence comes from Perilla frutescens, assembly GCA_026008535.1. NCBI lineage: Eukaryota > Viridiplantae > Streptophyta > Magnoliopsida > Lamiales > Lamiaceae > Perilla > Perilla frutescens. The sequence goes on along the minus strand of BRKX01000012.1, from coordinate 4,925,190 downwards.
ACTGAATGCCTACAGCATTTCTTTCGGAAGTTGCCTGCTTTACAACAGCATGTTTACCCGGCACAAGGATCGCATGGACAAGAAGATCGTTGACCTCGTGAGGGATGTGGCCAAGGTAGAGCTGCCACCATACCGCAACCATGTTGATGTCGTTGTAGCATGCGAGGATGAAGATGACAATGATGTTGATATTCCTCAAGTATCCATTTACTTCCGCTGAACATTGACCTCTTAGTCGTGTTGAGTTACAAGACTAGGTGTCTTTATTTTCAGCCCAGCCCAGCCCAGCCCCTTCATTTCTATGCTATGAGAAACATATACTAGATAAATTTAGACTATCTATAAATTGGAGTGACTTGAGCACTTGAATATTTATTTGTGTTGCCTGTCTGTTATGATTATTCATTTCGGGAGCTTAATTTCATGTAGCTCTAAAACTGCCCTTTTGAGTTTTGACATATCAATAATGCCTATTATGATCATGTACATGTTTTGCATATATTTTGCCTTCTTTGTGATAAATTACTAGCAAGGGTGAAAAATTACTAGCAAGGGTGTTCGGTTGAATCTCTATTGCATATAATATTCCATCTTCACAAAAACTTTTAGTTTCCGACAATCTTTGCAACGCATAATTGTATGGTTGTATGAAATGAATTAAGATTCGAATTTGAGTATGAGAGTTGTTTGATAAGAATATAATGTTTCAAATAATCATATTATATTTTATTTATAGTTATAATTTTTATTACTCTGATGAATAATTTATTAATAATTATAGTTCCATGAAGAGGGGAGGAAACTATAATTATAATTTTTAATACTCTGATGAATAATTGTCCCAATTTTAAAGGAACATCTCAAAACTCTAAGATAAATAGATAATGGGCAAATAGTTATAAGTCGTATTCCATGCATAATAACAATAGTCAATAAATAAATAGAAAGTAGAAACTAAAGTAGGAGTATTAAAAAAATAAAATAAAAAGGGAAAGAGCACTCGACAACTCAGTACTACACATGTACAACACCACCCGCCAAACCCAAACCCTCAGCGCTTTTCGAGCTTCTTCCTCCATTTCCCCATCTCACTTTTAATCTACACTGCCCCAATTTCTTCCCCAAACCACCAACTTAATCAATAAACGCTCCATCCATCGTAAAATCTGCATTGTTTCGCTAAATATTTCGTTGATTCCGAGTTCTCGCATTGCATTGATTCTATTTCCGAATCCATGTGGCTCAGGCGATCCAAAACCAAGAGCCGTGTCCACAACGCCCCGACCACGGTCAAATTTGCATGCTCGTCGTTCAAGGATGTCAGCCTCCTCAACGACGACGCCACCCGCGCCGGAGGAGGAGAAGCTCCCGATTCCCCATCGACGCCGTCGCCGTCCATCTACCACCGCAACCGCAGCGCGAAGGAGCTCCTCCGCTCCCTATCCCACCCCGCGTTCCCGCGCCACAGCGCTGAAACGGGTCGGGAAATTCGGATCTGGGGCGCGGAGAACTCGGTGGTGGTATACTTCACGAGCCTGCGGGTGATTCGCCGCACGTTTGACGATTGCAGCGCCGTCCGATCGATCCTGCGCGCGTTCCGCGCGCCGATCGACGAGCGGGATCTGTCGATGGATTCGGGGTTCATGGACGAGCTGCAGAGGATCCTCGGAGAGTCCGAAAAGTCGAAATTGACCCTGCCTAGGGTGTTCATCCGCGGCAGGTACATCGGCGGGGCGGAGGAGGTGCGCCGCCTGCATGAAAGCGGTGAGCTGAAAAAGTACTTGGAGGGGCTGCCGCCGGCGGAGCCCGGCACGTGCGAGGCGTGCGGCGCTTATGGGTTTGTTCTATGCCAAAAATGCAGTGGCAGCCACAAGTGCTATAGGGGGAAAGCTGGCTTCAGGAGTTGTACCTCGTGCAATGAGAATGGTCTCATCAGGTGCCCTTCTTGTTCCCCACCACCTGTATGAGCCGTTTTTTTTCGGTCCAATAAATCGCGTTTAATAACTTAGTGTTAATTAATAGTAGGTTTTATATGATAAGAACGTTAGGGTTTGTTATCTGCCATTGATTGAAGAACATATAATTCACGTTTAATTTTATGTGTGTGTGTTTCTTTTTTAATTTTTTATGTAGTGTTCAACGTGAGATATATATGGGTTTTGCGGTGGTTTGTCGTTTAGTTGTTTCCATGTAGTTTTCTTCTTTAATTTGAATTTTGACAGACAGAAATGTAAGTGGGGGAAAAAAAGAGTAGTTTTTTGTGTGTTTTACTGGCACATTGACATTGATTGTGGTTTTCTTCTCCATACCCTCCCACAATCTTACCAAAAATGATGATTTAATTGAAGTTGTAATAACTGCATAATTAGTGACTGTGGAGATAAATATGATTCTTTGCTTTTTTGCTTGATTGTGATACGATATTCTGCTGCCTTTATTTTCTTTTTTGTGTTTCCTTTTGGTCTTTACGATGCCTTTTTTCCGTGTAATCGCTTTGGCAGAAGAATTGTGGATATAGAAGTGTTCATTCAATCACCTTATTATTATTTAGGGAGAAAAAGTAAACAATGGATTTAGTTATTGAAATTATTGATGAAACGGTTCCGCATCAGCATGATAATCTGGTTTAATTATTATATATTTTCGTTTTTTGGATTATCTTGTTGATTTTTCTTTTTGAATGAACCTCGCTCAAGACCGCCCTTGTGGTTCGTTCTTAAATAGAACAGGTAAATCGTGGCATCTACTTTAGTGTGTGGGTGTCAAGACTCAAGCTTACAAGATTGTTGTTGCTTTTTTTTTTTTTTATTATTATTATTTGGTCGCCTTTTCCAAGTTAAAGGGTCGCGCATTTAAGTGTGTGTATATATATACTCTTGTATTCATCCATTTGCAAAAATGTTAGTCATTTTTACAGCAAAGATGTCTACTTGTATACTTGTCAATTTCATTATGATTTTGAGAAGCTGTGTCCATATGAAAGAACTGCATTGAAAATGAATATAATAAAATTAAATAAAGAGGCCAAAGTAAAAACACACACAAACACACACACACACACAAATGTATAACTATACTCCAAAATGAAGTAGAATCTAATTGTATTAGTATTAATTAATTATATAAGAATAATTATATTATTGATCTAATTAATTATAATTTTGGATAGGAACCCATTCTCCAAAATGAAGTAGAGTTGAGTATCTATTATTGAGTCGTCTTCAAATACATCAAGTGCAATATATATTAGACGATTATCAATAAATATAGCTACTGTACATATATAGGTGGATAATATATTTGTAGCATCTAGGAGACTTTTTTTTCATCAAAAAGTAATTGTTATAACAATGTTATGTGGTACTTGACTCAATTTTTTATATTTTGCATGCTCTTGTATTGTTGCTCACCACCTTCGTGGTAGAACATAGCAACAAACCTCAACAGCCATAGAGCAGTACAACAGCTTAGCTTGCAAAAATTGTATAGTTTGGTTTTAGACTTTTAATTAGGAAAGTAATGCCTTGGGATGTTCAAATCAAAATTTATAAAGTCAAATAGTCCAAATCCGTAAAAATTAAACCATTAATAGTTGCTTCAAATAACTTCATTTCTATAGAGATTTTTTAAATTCTTTAAGTTACATTTCGATTTTTGGTAATTTTGTGTTTTTGTTTAGATTCATTCGAGATGAGAATTTCTCTATCATTCTCTACCGAATTTAAATTATTTCGTCATGTGCAATTTCAGCAACTTTCAGAAAAGTGGATATCTGCCTACAAGATCAAAAATTCAATTAATAAATAAATTTTTTTCGATCAAAATAATTAATAAATAATCAACGTTACTTGGGCCCGTTATTTATCGACGTCCGGCCCATACGTCTTTTCTTTCATTCCCGCACAACATTTGCAATCTTGAACCGTTTTATAATTTTGGGGCTTAACTATACATTTTTTTTTCTTTCCTTTTTCTTTGTTAGAACTTAGAAGGGATTTTTTAACTTAATTTACATAAAGAAGTTGGATGCGATCTAAGGATAAATCAGTATGTAATATACACTATTCCAAGTCAAAATTGATTTCAATGACAGTTACAAAATATCGATATTTTCCCCAAGCGTAACATCAACTAGCACTTGCTTTAAAAAAAAAAAGGGATTTCAAAATCAGTTAGAAATGTGAGTTAAATAGCTTTTTAAATTTTTTAGTGGGCTAGTTAGAATTCCATAAATGCAAATCTATGTCGAATTAGAAGCATTGTTCTCACGTAACGCAAGTACGGATAGTGATTGTGGTTTTGTCGCCTCACGGTTTTATTTAATTATTTATTAAACCATAGTCGGTGCGACTAACAGTACGATGATCAATGTATTTCATTTGATTATATGTAAATAAAAATAAATGTTATGTTCTATAGAATATACTGTATGTAGTAATTAGTATTTATGATATTGTAATTGAGTGCAGATTTTTAATTCTAAATTGTATATGTTGGGGTAAAAATGTCGAGGAAGAGTGGAATAGTATTTCATATATTTATAATGATGCTTACAAAGAGTGGAGTTAATTATTATTTTTATTTGTATAATGATTAATGATGTTTCACATGCTAGGTCATGGGCCATACAATAATGATGCTTCATGATTAAAATACAAATCAATTTAAAGTAAGTGGGGATTAAAAAGCACAATTCTTTGTCGTCTTTAAAGCGTAGAAAATTAAAAAGTTAACATTAAATCATGCGATATATTATTTATTTATTATCATATTTTCATTCTATATTTTGTTTTATCAATTATTGCTTGCCACGTCACATATATAGTTTTGTTTTTTTAGAGGGCACATCACATTTATAGTTAGTGATATCATCAGACATTTTAAACATTTAACTCATAATCAAACATAACTTAATAAATGACCGAGAGTGAAATTAGCTAGTTAGTTAGTGCAATTTTTAGGTTGAGTGCTGTATTCACTTACTACCAGTGAATCACATTTTACAACTTTGTTAAAAACTCAAAATTACCATCGATCACAATTTTCTGATAACAACAACATTGTAATTGAAGATGGCTTGGTTTTTCAAAAGAATGCAATCGAAATACTATATCTCACATGGAGATTATTGATACGTCGTGATTTATACTGTATGATATGATGCATACATATGCATTATAAAATTTCCAACAAAAAAAAACGGCAAAATACAGTAAACAATAATGAAAACAGCCACATGATGGCATGTGCACACTCTTTATCATTATTAAGCTGATTAATGCTTATACTCGAGCACTCTTAGCTTTCCCATTTTAATTTTTGTTTTACTACACGTACTCGAAAGTCAGCTTCTGCTGCAGCTTGTCTGAATATTTCTTTTTTCCTTGTCTAAAATGCTTAAAGGAATCTTAGGCAAATATAAACAAACTCATTTGTTCTCATATGGAACATGTTCAAACCCATTAGGCTTTTTATTTAATCAAACTTTGATAATAGTGTTTGGTTTACTCTAATTCTGTTCAGACATGAATTAAAATGTCAACGTTATTGTCTCATAAAGGATTTGCTCCAACGAACATTAGTCAAGTTAATCATGAATTTCAATGTCTACATAATTTTAATAGGAAGGTGGCAATGGATTTCTTCTTCCATAATCTTGGTAAAAGAACAAAAACAAAAAAAAGGAAAGAAAGAACACCACTATCCTTTAGATTTGAACATTTTTTATCCAACCTCATTCCCGTATTTCATTTCATCAATACATGTTACATATATAATGATGATATCATTGATTTACACTCGTACAGACCGACGAAACGCAAATCTGCAATGATTATGTACATGGAACCCGGGATTATGTAAACCGCAGTGACAAAAAGCAACAAAAGCTTAAAGTTCAAACAAAATGTGACATAAAGCCTAAAGGGAAGGGGGTGTGAACTGTGAAGGGGGTTAGGTTCAACTATATTGGCAGACACAAGCAATTAAAAGGAAGCAAAACTACAAGAAGGGCACCTCCTTTTGGCCCCTTCAACTACCCACAATCAAGACATGAAGAAAAACCTAATTCAATTCCTTAAAAACTCAAAACCAAACATTCTGGTCCATAAAGTAGTTCACAATTTTCCCTTTTGGTCATTTTTTGTGGCACCATGTCTCTTCATATTAACAGATTTGGACTCTTGCGGTCATTACCTATAGGCCTAAACATCGCGGCGACACGTAGATAACCATGGTTTCTGTTGTGTGATTTTGTGGGAAAGTAAGTATTTTCATTTATGTTGGGGGTAAACATTTTAGATTTTGCAGTGTCCATGAGCTTTGTTTAGTACAAGAAAATCTGGGATCACCTAAACTAGGAAAGCCATCCAGAGAGAGACGGGAGACTTACTACTTCGACGTATTGGTGGTGGTGGTGGTGGTGAACCGCGATAGAGTTGACATGATGTCGGAGAACTGTGGGCGTTTTGAGGGGGAGTTGTTCCAGCACTTGATCATAAGTGATCGCAGGAGCTGCGGGCAGGAGTCGGGAATATCAGGCCTCAGTCCGCATGCGGCTATCCCGACTGCAGCCTGCACCGGTGAATAAGCAGAATATGCAATCTCACCAGTCACCATCTCCCATATTATCATCCCAAAACTATATGCGTTGCTCATCCATGTCTCCGTCACGTTTTCTGGATCACCAGCAATGATCTGTCACAAGTTTATTTAAGTTGATTAGATATGAAAATCTTGTATTAAATATATCCATAGCAACGTGATCAACCAGTATCAGATTTCAAGAAAGATCGTTCAAGAAATTTAGAGTGCAGATCATTAGTAATTGAGCATTGGATTAAAGTATAGGCAACAACAAAAGGCATTATAGTATAACAATGGCCGCCAACTCATTTAGTTGCTAAAAACATCATGGAATCACTCAAACATATGCTACTAAGTACTAACTCTACCCTATCCAAAAAGGCAATTTTATTCTTAAATAAACAACAAAGGCTGTAATGACATAGACTCAAACTAGACACATCTGCCTACATGCATATACTGATTATGCATATGATATGATTTCCCTAGTGCACTTATTATAATAACTGGTAGAGATACTACAAGAAAATCTGTTCATGTTAATACAATAAATGATAGCCAATCAAACTTTACTTTCAAAAAATCACCCTTAAAAGGCTATATTTTAACATCAACCTTCAAATCGACTAATAGAAGGTGCCGATTCTTCTAATATCTGGTAAGATCATAGAAACATTATTAAACAAAATCAATGTGAGACCCTATAAGAAATGCATTAACAAACATTTAACAAACGAGGCAAACATTATAAACAGATTTGAATAGTGAACAGACCTCTGGAGCAAGCCACCTATAACCATCAGTTTCATACTCCATAGCCTCACTAACACTCTTGCAGGCAGAAACTATTCCCATATCCCCCAAGCAAGCATTCCCGCGTTTATCTAACAAGATCCTCTGCGTATTCAAGTCCCTATACGCGACTCCATGATCATTCATGAACTTAATTCCCTCAGCAACATCTGTCACAATGCGTAGAACCTCTTTAATCTGAATCTTCTTATTCTTCATTATCAAATCATGAACAGATCCTCCCTCCATCAACTTAGTCACGATACACAGACCATGATTCTCATCAACACAAACTCCATGAAACTGTAGGATATTCTTGTGCCCGCATGTCATCAACTCCAACAAATCTTTCCTCAACTCAAACTCATAGGCATTTCCTTTGTCACACCCCTTGAGCTTCTCGATCCCAACTTTCTTGCCCTTGTACACCCCCTTAAACGCGCCTGGTCCAATCTGATCTGTAATCTCAACAGTGTCGTGATTCAACAACCACTTCCCAATCCCATCACGGCCAGAGGCCACGGTTTGCCATTCATCCACAGAAACCACGATTGAATCGTCGGGTAAAGGCAGTTGTAGCTGAAGTTTTGAGTCCAAATTCTCTCCTCCATTCCTGTAACTCCCATCGCCACCACAATCCTCTTCAATTTCCCCGAATTCCCTCCCCCTAGTGCTCTCCTCTTGGCATCCACAGAGCCCAAAGGGAAGCTTAATGGGGTTATTTTTCGGCTTTTTTGAGGCCAATCTAAGTGCATTTCCGATTCGAGTTTTGAACATTTTCTCCTGCCCTGCCTCAACTAGCAGCATAACAATCCCCAAAGTGAACCCCTTCTTCTCAAAGATCTGTAACTTCTTACAGCAAATCGATGAACTATCGAGTGCTCCCGACATCACCGGCCATGAAATGGCGGAGTTACATGCAAATGTAAGCTTCAAAACAGAGCCATTAGCATTCGCCTCTTCATCAGAAATCTCTTGAATCATTATCGCCGGATTGTCTTCCACCGCAGCTTGCTCGATCAACTTTATGTGCAGAAACACATCCTTCATTTCAAAACCAGCTTGCGCATAGCTATCATCAATCAAACGAAATCGCAATTCATTTCAACCTAATCTGCAAAATCTACTTCGATCGCGAACACAAGAACGAAAGAGAAGTAAAAACCAAAAAAAAGCGAATCGATTTCACCTGAGCGGTAGAGAATCGTAATGCTTCCGAAGATTCGACACCAATTTCTCCGGTAGCTGGCTGCCGGGGTACAACTGCGTCAAGCTGCGTACAACACTACCCCACACGTGCCTCCGGCAGCTCGACGGCGAAGACGCCGGCGTCTCACGAGCCGAGTCGAGGTTTAGAGTGTTCTTCAGCGAGGCAATAGCCTCCGACACGTTGCGGCTCAGCCTCTGGAACCGCTTCTGAAAGACGGAGGAGTCTCGCACGGCGGCGGAGGCGGCGGAGGAAGAAGAGGACGATGACGAGGAGGCGGAGGAGGAGGAGGAGTTGTTTTCCGGAGGGCACTCGGATCTGTCGTGCGTGCGCATCAACACTTGCTCCACCAAGTCCTCGTCTGTGCTTGTTCGGCTCGACCAGCACTCCAGAGCTGCCGCCATGTCTGGTAAGGGGTGGATAGAGAGAGAGAGAGGGGGGAGGTAGAGAGAGAGAGAGAGAGTCGACTTTTAGCCCGAATCACGGCTCAAGTGGCGAAGATTAAATGCTACTAGTAAAATACAGGAGAGATTTGAAACGCTGCTGCCATTTTCCTTTACTGTCTGTCGTCTGACATGAATGAATCATACAACGCTCTACACTATTTATTCTATCAAAAAACATCAGAAAATAATAACCACCGTATATTAACAATTACTCTGAACTGCACACATAATAATAATAATAATCGCATGAATATGATTGCTAACGTTTCGGTTTCAATACATAATATATTATCTTTCCTTTTTAAACTGAATCCTGATGCTAATTATTGCGTCCTTTATAATTTTGTAAAGGGAAATTCTAAGCCCAACCTCATTTTATTTTTCATATCTCCCGCTATTTTATAAATTATAAATATTAACTAGCATTTCTGAATCAATGTACCTATTTAAATTTAAATAATATGAATAAAAAATAATTTTAAAATTTATGAATTTTATTAAATAATAACGAAAAAATATTCATTGAATTATAATTTCATTTCTGCATACATGGCTAAATTATAAGTATATTTGTGTGTATTTTTAAAATAGTATCAAACACAAAAATATGATTATTTTTAATGCACAAAATATATTTTTTAATTGTTTTTATTAATTAATAGTTCAATTTATTAAGGTTTATTCTATGCATAAAAATTTTCCTTATACAAAATTTTCTTTCATCATTTTTTACAATACAAATAACCATTCTTATCAAAATTTAAATAATCGTTCCTTTCCAACAAAAATATTGTCCTAAAATGACTATATAGAACTAACTTTTTATGTAAATTATGTATATAAGAAATTATAAATCAATACTAACATCACTATTACTATTATATATATCAGCTATTGGATGGATTGAATAAACGCATAAATTTCTAAAATTTGATAAATATTAAATATTTAAAATTCACCCAATGTACATATTAAAAATACTAAAATTTCTCTTTTTAATTATTAACACTCATTTTACTCTAGTGTGATGCAAGAATACGATATTTATAATTTTGTAAAATAGAAACCAACATCATACTAAAAACTCACACATAGCAAAATTATATTAAAAACCTGAGATAATATACAGTTTATCATTTGTCCAATTTTTTTTCTAAGATTCTAAAAATAAGCTGCTTCCCACCATACTCCCTAAACATTTCTAAAAAAAACGTCCATCATTGGAGTCTGTATGCGCTTGAAGAACATATTGTAGAAATTATATACATAGTTGAAGAACTATATTATTATCGTGTATAAATAAATAACAAACTTTGATTGAATTGAGCTCCTAAATTCACATACAATTCATATCAATATATCTCGTGCAAAGCTGCAAAATGAAACGATAAATTAATTAATTATCTCCACTACAGAATAATAAAAGGGAAAACAAAATAAGAGACAAATTAACACAATCTTTGACGTTTATTCAAAATAAGAATAAAATGGATATATAATTGCAAACCTTACACACCATTCGAAAATTTTCATTGAGTTCTCACAAACATATTGTATTTATAAGCACAATATTTTGATATTTATTTTTGGGAACAATATTATTAGTTGAGTTTCTTGATGCAATTATGATAAATTGCTTGCTAGATTGATGAAAATGAATTTATCTTAAATAAAATATAATAAAATGATTTGATATCTATATTGTAAAGTAACCGAAAATTTAATTAACTAATATAAAATATATAATATGATTGTGAATTATATATGTTATATACGCATACATGAATTGCATATATAACTTATGGCTACAATATTATACAAGTGAAATGCTTTGAAGGATAATTTTGATGGAATAGTATTCCATATATATAACGTGAAGAACTGAAGGTACTATACCTTAACATAATTGTAAGATTTAATTGTAGAATATAATATATTGATTGAAATTATGATATGACTAATTATTATATTAATTATAGAAATATTATTATAGAAATGATGTCATTAAATTATCTATAACTTACTATTAAATTATTGAATGCAAAATTGACTAAAATACCTTTAGGAGTGAGCGGGAAAAATGATACTGCAGAAGTGTGTTATTATTATTATTATTATTATTATTATTATTATTTTATATCGAGGGTAACCCGCAGCCGCTACCGTGGTGTGCACTGGGTAAAATCCCGCCCCTGTGTAATAGCCTGCAAACCACACAGGGGGCGGTGTTGGTGGTGGGTCGAACTTGAGACATTTGACCTTAAGAAACACTACTCCACCACTAGGCCATCCCCAAGGGACTGCAGAAGTGTGTTATTATATATATATATATATATATAGATATGATAACACTTTATTATCCCCCAGTCCCCAATACTTAAAAATTTAATATAACCCATACACATTATAGCCCCACTCTCGTTCTCTATGAAAATATCCATTAATTCTTTGCGACACCTTAATCATTCACGCATTAAGCTCCGTTCTCACACGCATGCCGCCGAACCTGACCAAATGCAACCAAACTGTGGCGATCGGAAAGAGTTCAACCATCTACCGTGGTATACCCACCATCAAAGACAAGTATGAAAATGTTGATAGCAGTACTGATGAAAAAAACTGACAAGTATGTGGGATCATGTCCCTCTTAATACTATGTTATCACTTATTGCAAGATAGCATACTGCAATTTATTTATTTGTTTCTTTATCTTTATATATACAAAAGCAAATAGTTATTCCTTTAATAGTAACTTAACTTTTTCCCGCCAAAACCACTTACTACATTTAGTAAGTTCATTTTTATATACCAATTAAATTGTATATTAATTAATTAATCAATCATTTACATATACATCTTAATATATAAAAGTAAAACAAGGCAATTTCTTATGAATATAATATAACATTATTATATATCATATATAATAATATAAAATAATAATTTACGTATATAATATATAATTTAATTTATATCTATATCACCATATATCTAATCTAATGACACAAATAATATAATAATATAATACCATATGTTAAAATCAATTTAACAATATAATATGTACATACATACTACGATGTTTAATGTATAGGTTTAGTTTTATAATCAATATAAAATATAATATATAATCTGCATAATAATCAATGTCTATAGAAGTTCATTTATATATATAAATCAATCAGTATTTAATAATAATAATAATAATAATAATAATAATAATAAAAATAATAATGTCAAGTTTATTAAGAATGCCCAAACTGCTTAAATATTAATTTTCACTATAATAATTGGCATATGTCCAATTCAATGCCCACTAAACACTCCGAATTAACTCACATAATTATTATTTAATTTTCCTAGTCTATAAGCACATAATTTCCGTTATATGTATGTTTGCAAATGAAATCTTCTATCCCACTTTTCTCTAACCCATTTGGTGTCCCATTTTAATTTTTATTCGATTTCTATCAAAAAAAAATTTCAATTTCAATTTATTATGGCTTAGTTTAATTTTATAATTATTATTTAGGGTTCATTCCACCCAATTAGGGTTTATATTTATTTTTTAATATTTATTTCTTGTTTTTTAGTTAATATAATTGATTAATATTCCAAAAGTAGGGTATATAATTTTTAAAAATTTAAATTTTTAAAAATAAATGTTGATTATCATTTATAATACTTTAATAAAATTTATTTTTGCAATAAACATTTTTAAAATATTAAATTTCATAGTGAGACACAATAGTGGAACATGAAATGTGAACTAGAGGATTTTATCCCGTATGTTTGTGGTGTAATTTGTTAGTTTCACAATTAACCAAAGCTTATTATACGTTTTTCTTATTTGTCAACATATCAGTTTAATAATTTCCTAATTTGTATCCTACATTCGTCTATAAATAGTTGCATTCTAACAACACTTACATCCTGCAATACACCTCTTTCCAAGTCTTATGTTTATTTTTTGTTTGTTCATTTCTTTGTATATATAGTGACTAATTTTTTATTTTCCATATTATAGGTATATATAGAAAAAATCACGACCCTACTCCATCAAATTAACATTTTTAAGAAGCCTTCAATTCTTAGAGAAGTGGATGTTGGATTGGCACCCTACGAGAAAAGCTTCATCGGCCTTTAGAAAGTTGAAAAATACGGGCAAGCTTTGTGGATCAGAAGAAGAAATTAAATTATAACAAATTATATATATATATATATATATAATTCAAAGTAGTCGCCAATAGAGTATGTATTGATATAAGTTAGATTTCTCTTCCCCTTCACATAAATTACTGATTATTGTTAGTTTCATATTGGTAATAAATCTAATGTTTACACAATATATAGATTATTGTGTATGTGCAGATTTTTCTTTTCATTTCTTTTTACTATAGAATTTGAAGAAAGTTTGAACATTATGTAGCCGATTGTTTTAATTTATTTGTTTTAGTTTATTATGGTGATGTTTTAATTATTTGGTTGTACAATTTTTATTTTATTTATTTTAATTCATCTCAATTGTAAATTGAAGCAATGGGTTTACTATTTGTTTCGTCCGTTTCCAAGGGATAAAATTTGTTTAGTAATAAGGACTATATAAGTTGGATGGAGGGAGTATAAATTAGAAAATCATTGAATAATCATTATATTAATTGGTTGATTTTAATTAATTCACACAAATTATTCTTGCAGGAATTGGAATATGTGCAATTTAAGTTATAATTAAATTGTTATTTTCTACCTTAAATTATTGAATTGGGTGAAGATTGTAATTTATTATTTTTTTTTATATTGGCATATTAAAAATTTTGGATATTTTGCTTCAAATTTTCATGTACGAATGAGTCTTTCATAAAATGTTAATAAACTATTCAATTACAAATATAAAATATAAACTAGCAAAATCATTTTTCATTTATATATATATATAGGGCAAAGGTACAAAAATACACCTGAAATATTTGTGAATTCCCGGTTAGACACCTAAAGTATGACTCGGCCCAGTTAGACACCTAAAGTTTTAAACTCAGAACATCCATGCCCCTCCGTCCACTGAGTTAAAATCGTCCGTTAATGAGTTGAAACGGGGTTAAATTACAAAGAAACGGGGTCAAATTACAAACCCTTAAACATCCAAGAACCCTAATTCCCAATTCCTAAATCCCCCAAATCTCCCCAAATTTCTAGCCCTAATTCCAAATGCTTGAAGTTTTCAGCCCTAATTCGTAACTCCCCCGAATAGCCCCAAAGAAGTGGTAAAGTTTGAAGGTGAAAGTGACCCTTCTATTCGCGCGATGCAAGGTCGACGAGTAGTGGTCCCAAAGCCAGCACATGTAACCCACAAATCAGACAAAAGGTAAAACATACATGCCTCTTTTTGTACAAAAATATTATTCTTTAATGTAAACGATGGAAAAATTATAAAACCCCAAAATAATTTGAAGAATTCATTGTTAGAAGAACAATAGAATATGTTGCAAAATTTATACGTTTTGGAATTAATAATGATCTGTTTTGGATTGTATCTAATTTCTGGTAATTCTTTATTTGGTTTTGTAGATATGGATATAGAAGTGGTCTCTTTGGTGTATCATTTTATGGGTAGGTGGGTAAATTCACCAAAATTGAGCTACATTGATGAGAGTGTGATAAATGAACGAGTGGATATAGATTTTCTGTCTTTTACTCACATGTTAAAAAAATATAAGGAAGAGTTTAAGATGAATAATGTAAAACAATTGGCTTATCTAATCCCAGGACATACATTAGACAATGGACTTAGGTGTATGGAAGATGATGGTGGATTAAATAAGTTGGTGAAACTAATTAAGGAGTCAAATTATGAGTATGATATGCATATTTATCCAATGGAAGACACTAATCAGGGGTTGTGCATGGGTGATAATGTAATTGAAATTGATGAGGGTTTAGATTTGGGTGTGGGTGATAATGAAGCTGTAATGGATGAAGGTTTAGCCTTTGATTTGGGTGATAATGAAGGTGGAATGGATGAAGCTTTAAATTTTGATTTTGGTGATAATGAAGCTGGAATTGA
Source organism: Perilla frutescens (assembly GCA_026008535.1). NCBI lineage: Eukaryota > Viridiplantae > Streptophyta > Magnoliopsida > Lamiales > Lamiaceae > Perilla > Perilla frutescens. The sequence goes on along the minus strand of BRKX01000012.1, from coordinate 4,910,102 downwards.
GGATGAGGGTTTAGACTTTGATTTGGGTGATAATGAAGCTGGAATTGAGGATGAAATGTCAGTTTTAAATGAAACTGAGGTAGGCTCCAATGAATCAGATTATGATGAGAGCTATGAATCAGATGGAGAATCTGATTTGGGTGAGATTGACTTGAAGTTATTTAATCAGAGTAAGAGAAAAGTGAGGTATGATGTCGATGATAATAACCCCCATTTCATGTTAGGCATGACATTTGGGAATGCTAAAGAGGCTAGGCTTGCTATTGCTAGGTATAGCATAGCAAAGTGTACTCCTTTGACTTTGAGGCCTAATGAACCTAAGAGAGTTAGAGCAAAATGTAAGGCTCCAGGTTGTCCATTTCATTTGTTTATCTCAGAAGATGGTAAGGCTGGTGGATTGGTGGTAAAGACTATAGATGATAGACACACCTGTTTAAGGGATGCAAACAACAGGTTAGCCTCTGCCAAGTTTTTAGCTGGAGAATTCAAAAATGAAATCTATCAAAATCCCAGAACAAGTGCTAAAGCTATGAAGCTGCATGCTGAGGAACACATGAGGGTGTATGTGTCTAAGGCAAAATGTAAGAGAGCTAAAAAGATTATTACTGAGGAGTTAGATGGTAGTTTTGCTGCTGAATTTGGCTACTTAGGATCATACATTTCAAGAGTAAAAGAAACAAATCCTGGTAGCACTGCTAAATTGGAATTGTGTGAAAAATCTATGACAGAGGGGAAGGTTGTATTTAAGAGACTTTACATTTGTTTTGATGCTCTGAAAAGGGGTTGGAGGGCAGGTTGTAGGCCAATTATATGCTTAGATGGTTGTCATTTGAAGGGAAAATTCAAGGGACAAGTTCTAGTTGCTGTTGGACAAGATGGAAATAATCAGTTGTTTCCAATTGGTTGGGTAGTCATCTCTATAGAAAACAAAGAAAATTGGACATGGTTTATAGAACTACTTGTGAAAGACCTGGAAATCAAAGAGCATAGAAACACAGTGACCATCATGTCAGACATGCAAAAGGTAACAATTTGCAGAAATTATTTATCAAAGATTTAACTATAATAGATCTTGACATTCTATTTTATCAATGCAGGGGTTGGTGCAGGTAGTCCATGAGGTGTTGCCTGCAGCTGAACACAGGTATTGTGCACGACATGTGCATGCAAATTGGAGCAAGAAGTGGCGCAGTGGAGAATTGAAGAAGGGGTTCTGGATGTGTGCATGGAGCACATACAGAGAGGAGTGTGAGGATAATTTGAATCTATTGGGAGCCCTTAAAAAAGCTACAGCAACTGACCTGGTAAAATATAACCCAACCACCTTCTGCAGGGCATTTCTTAGTAGTAGATGTAAGTCTCCAATGGTTGATAACAATATATGTAAGTGTTTCAATTTCATAATAGGAGATGCTAGGAAGAAACCAATTATGTCTATGTTGACTGATATGAGACTTGATGCAATGCAAAGATTGGCTACAAATAAAGTATTGGTTGATTCATGGACAATTGATTGGAGTCCAGCATGTATGGAGAAATATCAACAGAACATGGATGATGCTTTTGGGTGTAGAGTTTTTTTCAATGGGAAAGATGGTTATGAAATAGTGGATGGAGAGGATAGGCATTCTGTGTTTTTAGATAAACAATCTTGCACTTGCAGGGCATGGGATCTTTATGGAATTCCCTGCTCTCATGCAATTTGTGCAATGAATCACTCCAAGCTTGACCCAAAATCCTACATTTTTGGTTGGTATCATAAAACTGCATACATGGCCACATATAAGCATGCAATGGTGCCCATGCCTTGGAAAAAATCAATGGATAGCGGCAGATTTGAAAAGCTTGAACCACCTCCTGCAGAGAGGCTAACTGGTAGACCAAGGAAGTAGAGGATCCGCAGTGCTCATGAGCTCATGAAAGGAAAAACTTTAGGAAAGCTCTCAAAGAAGGGTGATATAATGACTTGCTCAATTTGCCACTCTGATGAACATAATCGAAGAAGATGTCCAAACAAACAGTCTTAGGTAACACTACAATGTATATTTCATTCATTATTAATTTTTTTCATTCACTTCAATTAATTATCTTGCAAATTTGTATTTAAGGTGGCATCTAATGTGGGCACAAGCAGCCAACCACAGTCAAGGAATGAATCAACTTCAAGAGGAAAGCAAAAATGTCAGAAGCAAGTCATAAGAAGATCTAGAAGAACTGCAGGACTTGGAATATATATTGATGAAACTTCTGGAAACATGACTCTCAATGTGAGTATATCTAAGAAAGTTTGAACTAATATTGATGCAACTTCAGAAAACATGCAACATCTGAATTTTTAAACTGATATGTTTTTATTTTTGTTAATGTAGCCTGGTATGAGATCTGAAACTATAATCAAACAAAGGGATCCAAATGCTAGTCAATCATTGGGTTCAATGACAGATCCAGTTATCAGATATCCAGTTCCTAGTGAGAGAGAGCTGAGACAAGAACAAAGATCTTCTGGTTTGTTGAAGAGGAGTGGAGTAAGAAGAAATGCAAGTGCAGTAGATTGGAGCCAGACCATTCAACCCACAAATCTACCTTTCAAACCTCCAGGATTACAGTGGAAAGTGAAACAAGCCATGACTACCAGACAACTTGAACAAGAAAGAGAAAAGAAGAAAGTCAAGAAAGGAGCAGGAATTGGAATATCTATAGGATAATAGCCAACTGGATCATGTGGATTTTTTGTCACCCAAGTGCTTGGGTGTTTTTTGTTATGAACATGTCTGAATTTGTATTATTTTGGTCTGTTGGTGTTCAGAACATGTTACTTAGTTATTTAGTTGTTGGTCTATCAAGCTACTTGATCAGCTTTTGCTATTAATGTAAGGCTCTAATTCTGTCAAGCTACTTGATCTTCTTTTGCTATCAATATAATGGAAATACTTGTATTATTTTGGTCTCTTGTTCAAATCAGTTTTCAACATAAGTAGGCTAAGATTATTTTCGCTATCAAATATACTGCTTCAACAAAAACTAAATCAAATGAAGATGCACAATGTCTGAATAACACTGATTGAACAAAAACTAAATATAATGATTCAACAAAAATTAATTCAACAATCTTGAACAATAAACAAAAAAGTCAAGATACACCATGTCTGAAATATACATATCTATTTCATCCTACTTCTATTACAAATACTTGGCTATGCCCAAAGCAATCAACAACCAAGACAATATCAAAGCAAAATATGCTTTCTTCAACCTCAAACGCACTTTCTCCAGTTCAAACTTATGCATTATTTTCAGCTTACACAAATCAGTTTCCAAAGCTTGAATCCCATGCTTGACCTCAATCTGTGTTGCATAATCTCTTATCAATTGACATTTCTCTTTCAACAACAAGCTATTTTCTGCCTTCAAACCATTTATGACATCTTTAGCTCTATCACCAATTTCACTATCAATCCATTTAAAATAATTACAGCCTTGTTTCTGAATTCCATCTTTTGCTGGCTGCAAAATTAAAGATTGAATTACTAACTTTTTATTTCAACAATCGCTTATCACATAATTTCAACAAAATTTAAAATCAAGTCTGCCATTTTGATAAAAAATAAATTAATACTTACAGCATAATTCCGACAACCATAAAACCTTCTTCCTGGATGTTTGTTAGTCCAAGATGTCCATAAAAGAACTCGAACACCACAGTCACAATATCCAGTTCCTTCTTGCAAATCGGCACCCCATCTTCTTCGTGACGCCATTGAGTCAGTGGATGATGTGGATTCCATAATTTCTTCTTCAAATTAGGAATTAGGGCTATAAACTTCAAGAATTTGCATCTGCTCTCAAGAATTTGGGGGGATTTGGGGAGTTAAGAATTAGGAATTAGGGTTCTTGGATGTTTAAGGGTTTGTAATTTAACCCCGTTTCTTTGTAATTTAACCCCGTTTCAACTCATTAACGGGCGATTTTAACTCAGTGGACGGAGGGGCATGGATGTTCTGAGTTTAAAACTTTAGGTGTCTAACCGGGCCGAGTCATACTTTAGATGTCTAATTGGGAATTCACAAATACTTCAGGTGTGTTTTTGTACATTTGCCCTATATGTATATATGAAAATACACGACAATGTGAGTTGTAAATTGGCAAGAAAAATTTAGAAATAAGAACATTCTTGAAGAAGATTTGAATCAACGGTGGGGCGAAAATGAGAGAGAAAAATCGACAAATGATAAATCCTAAAAAATAGAATATATTTTTGGGTTGAGTTTTTCGTATTTGGATATAATTTCATTATTGTATTACTTTTAATATATATTTTTGAGTTTATTAGTTATATTCAAATTTATTTTAATGTTTTCCATCCATTTCGTAGTTGAAATAAATATAATTTTTGTGTTAGATGTGTGACCCATTGAACAAATAAAATATTTTCACATATTTCATTGATGAGATTTATGTGATTAATTTTATGCTATCATATAACAATGATTTATTTCAAACAAATAATTTAACTTATTGATTGTTTCATGAAATGATTTATTATCACTCTCAAATAATAATTGAGTATACTTATATACGAGATTTCGGGCCTAATTTTTAGAATTTTAATTATTGGAGAGTCAAGTTATGCTGAATCATCTTGAAAATGAATATTTTTTTAGTTAGCATATTTATATTATAATGAGCAACAAATATGAGAGAGCGTGTATTTGTATATTTCTATGCTACCTTATTTGATTCAAGGAAGTATGTATATAACACATTTTAAATTCTTTAATATTTTCTATAATAGTTAGATATTGCATGTATATTTTACATATCATACATAAAAAATGACTAATGTCTAATTTCACACTGCATATAGACCAATATTTTATTACAATATAATTGAATACATTCATACCAGTGTGTAAAGAGACGTAAATTGATATGATGCCAAAGATAAACTTTGAGGTGTCCTCTACAAATATAAGAGATGACGATGAAATATTAATCAAATTGTGGAAGCGTTACTCAAGTTGTGACAACTCTCATCGATGATGTCTTATATATATCCACTTCAAACCGTCTGCAGGGATGACTAAGATGTAATAATTTTCTTAAATGTGTGTTTATGGCATTGTATCATTTTCTTCTTAATTTTTCTCATCATACTTAAAATTATAAAGGATTGCAATATATTTGTAATGGAATTTAGGCGAATCAATTATATTATTTATTTTATTGGGCACAATGAATGAAATTGTAAAATTATTTATGGATATGGGTTGTCATAAAATAGCGAACAAACTTGAATATGACATTATATTATTTTGTACATTTTATAATTGTTTCTATTAATCATTTAGTTATAATATAATTGTTTTATTTATACAAACTATTTAATATAAATTATTTATATATCTCTCACCGTGCATTGCACGAGATGTAATACTAGTAGTAATTAATAATGATTGATCTTGACTTCTCATCTCTTGTCTAAATTTTATGGATTTATTATTTTACGATACTATTATACTTGATGTTAGCTATGAGATAAATTCTAAATTACGATTCCTCGATTGTCCCATTAATTTGGTCAATCAACCGTATAATAAGATAGATTATGGCAGCGAATGAGCTGCAATCTTTCCAGTCGCCACAGACACCAAAAGAGTTGTGGAGAAAGCAGTCTTTCCGGTCGCCACGGTTGGATTGCATTGGACTGAGTTCAGCAACATGTGTGTGAGAGCAAAGCTACATGCTAGAATGATTGATAAACTGAGATTTTACACCGTCTTTAACACATTTTCACGTTATGTTTTTGCATGGTTTTGGTGTGTTTTATCTCAGTTTATTCGGCTCTTCACTTGATTTTAGAGTTTGGTTTAGTTTGACAAATTTTGCAAATTTGTCTTTAATTTCGGATGTTTTGAAGAAAGGAAGTGGTGATGAAGCCCCGGGAGAATAACACGAAGAAATTGGATCAAGGAGCGGGATGAAACGAACCGAGAGAAGGCCCTCGACCGCAAGTGCACCCGCGGCTAGGGTCGTGGGTCAGCCCAAGTCGAGTTCTTGCCCACTCGTGACTGCAAGGGGGTCGGAAGAAAGATACCCGCGAGCTCGGTCACGGGTCGTCCACGTGGTCGCGAGTATGTTACCACCTAGCGCCACATGGGGCCGCGAGCAAGGTCGCGACTCAGTCAGCTTGTCCGGTTTTTTATTTATTTTTGGGCTTTTCCTACTTGGTATTTAAGGATTTTAGTGCACGAAAATTCCATACTTTGCACCCTACCCTAAGATTGAGAGCAAAGAAAAAACATCACGAAGAACAAGACCAAGAGATTCGAGACTTTCAAGATTAGAGACATATATAATGTTTCTGATTTTATTTTTCTTTAATTCTTGTTTAGCCATGAACATCTTGTGGATTATTTTATTTGTTTATTTTATTATGAATAACTAAACCCTGATATTCTAGGGTTGAATTATGACTCATTTATGAAATTCTTTTAATTAATTTCAATTTTCGTGTCTATGATTTTATTACACTTTAATTATTTATGTGCTTAATTTTGCATTATTTGACTGACCATTAAGTGATGTGTTCTAATGTGTTGATTCATAAATTGAGAGAGGAGTATCGACACTAGATTATGAATAATTAACTTGATAATCAACAACATTTGAGAGAGTTGAGATTACTTGAGAGAACAATGAACTCTTGGATCACGTAGGAGTTGCATGTTAGATAATTGATGGAAGTATTGTGATTTATTATGTAATCAACAATCTAGATATTTCGAGAGGATGTTTAGAATGCATAAGCGGTTGCTCTAGTGTAATTAAAATCCCAACATAGGCTTGAGACTGAAATTAGTTAGATGGATAGATTAAATGATGATTGTTCAATCCTAGAATGCGTCTGTTCCTATTGATATTTTCTCTGTGCAATTCATCTGCTATTGATTTTAGTATTTTGATTTTAGTCTTTAGTTTTAATTACTTAATTAAGATAATTCTTCATTGTGTGTGATTTAGATAACATAGGTAGGATAAATTGAATAACTAGTGTTTAAAAATCAAGTCTCTGTGGATTCGTCTTTGTTCATCACTATATTAGAAACTTCATTGTACACTTACAGTTTAGGTGGAATAAATAATTGAACAACGATCTCAGAGAATTAACGTGCACATTCGTAGAGAACGAGAGTCGGTGGGAGCTAAAATGTCTTGGGGTTATGTTAGATTTTAAGTATTGGGGTTAAGGGGTAAAAATGTCTTATTCATAATAATATTTATAATTTATAAAATAACGGAGGCTATAAAGAGTAAAACGGGAGTTGTGTTTAGAATTTTCCTTTTGTAAAACAGATAAACCGTGTCTATCCCGGTGGGGATGACCTAGTAGTGGAGGGAGATTGCTTGAAAACTAAAGGTCACGGGTTTAAATCTTCTCAATACCACAAATCAGGTGTGTGAGTTAAAAAAAAAAAAGAGAGATAAACCATGTCCATTATTACATCTTCGTAATTTCCTAAAATATATCTCAATTAACATGATATATTGGTATTACAGCACGGGACTAAAAGTTGACAAATGAGCAATGTAGAACAAAGTATATATGTGTGTGTGTAGCATCACTCAATTTCTCGAGCAGTATAACAATAATTTTTAAGTTCACCATATTTCTTTAATGCATTTTTTTTAATAACAAGGATAATTCGTAAGTGTGCATCGGAAAGTTTTGCACTTTTATTCAATAACCTGAAACCATATTTGAAAAATAAAAAACCTGCAAATCATATTTGAAAAATCAAATTCACAGATCTTAGCCTAATAGTGGTCGGATGTTTTTCCTCGTGAAAATATATTAAATGTGATATTTTGTTTGAAAACATAATATACCGGAGGTGCAATTTGATTGGATATCTGTTACTATACAACAATAGTTAGATGATAAATAGAGCATATGTGAGTGAGAGAGATAATATTATTATTTCTTGAGTTGGTATTCAGTGCACCCAACACTCGGTGCAGCACCTATTAGACGGGCGCGTGTCTCCACGCGCGGAGCGTGGCAGACACGGACACACATCGGTCAGATTTTTTTTATGTTTCAATTTTGACATTTTTTTATTTTATTTTTTTACTTTTTTCTTCAAAACTATATATTCTAAATCAAAATGATTTAATTATTTTTATCCGACGACTCGCGCAGTACACTCATCCGATGCTAACGTGCGGGCTTGTGCACTGCGCTTGATAATTCATATTTCGAATTAAATATAAGTACCCTAAAAACACATCCAAAAAAAAACCTAAAAAAATATAAAAACCCTAAAAACACACCAAAAAAAAACCTAAAGAAATATAGAAACCCTAAAAACACACAAAAAAAACCTAAAAACCTAACCTTCACACCCCCCCCCCCCCAAAAAAAAACTTAAAAAAATTATAAAAATCTTAAAAAACACACTAAGCTTTGAAAAAAAAATTCATAAACCCTAAATCCCTAAACTATAAACATTAATTGTGATGGAATAAACTCCAATTTAAATTAAATAAACTCATTAAAAATAACTAGCAGACCCGATACTTTTAAGAAAACAAATAATACTTTGGAACTTCGAGTGATACTTTTTAGTGTTACCACTGATACCCGTTTTGGCGAGGTTTTTATTTTTTTGAAATAGAGTGGGTCAACCCACGAATTGGGACGAGTTAACCAGCGAATTTGACCAAATATTAACCCATTATACTGAGTAACTCGGTACATTGGGTGTATATTTCTTACATACAATTTATTGGGCAGTTTAGCCTTTGTGGACCTATTTCATTTGTCTTTTATAATTGTTTTTCTTCACTATTTTACAAGTCCTAAATCGAACCAGTGGCAGCAAACCCATGATACTTATTCGGAGTTTGGGCCGATTTTAGACCCGACAGCAATCTAGCTTAGTCGGGCCGGGCTTCTAAATTGTTTTCAGGGAGAATGCAGCGGCCCGGCACAGCACGTTTATCATTTTATTTGTTTATATAATTCTCAAATTTAGCGAATGATATATAGTGCTATTGGCCATACCCAATTTTAATTTATCATTTTATTTGTTTCATTTTCTCTTGCACATTCTTTTTTTTTTCAATCTTTTTCTTTCATTTTAATTTGTTATGCTTTAATTTAATTTTGTACTTGTTATTTAGAGTTTCCTACCCAATTAGGATTTAGTATAATTTTTTAGTGTTTAAATTTTAAAATAATCAATTAATAACTAAATATTAAAAATTAAATCCTAAAAAATTATAACAAATTCTAATTAGGTAAGATAAATTCTAAATACTAAGTGTAAAATTAAATTAAAGTATAAAAAATAAAATCGAAGAAGAAAAGTGAAAAAAAAATCAAGTGAAAAATAGGGATTACAATACCAAAAAATGCAATAGATGATTGAAATCCTCTGTTGGACTTGTTGTATTTCATTCCGTACTGCATATTGATTTTTTTTAGCATGTGGCTGTACATTCTCAAAACGAACATTTTTTTTTCCTTATTATTATTAAAAAAAAAAAAAAAATCGATACCTGTCTGGCTGTCCGGTTTTGTATTATCATCGCCTCCAACCGTTGAATCGTGTCTCAAAATTAGGCACGCTGCCGATGTTCTTCATCTCCGTAGTCGCTTTCTCTTCACTCCATCACACACATTTTATTGCTCTCGATTTCATCCTATTATTCCATTTTTAGGCCGATTTCGTTGAAGAAACATCCAAATTAATGATAATAATTACACCCCAGTTACCTCTTTCACTTCGTCGTCTCCCCCTTTTCTTCATGTTCCCGGCCAAATGATTCACGTTTGGCCTCAATCTGCGGTGGAGGCAACGGAAATAGGAGCTGAATATTTGATTCTCTTCCAAATTCACAATTTTATTTCGAGATTTTCACCATTTTTTCGCTCTGCTGAGTAATACATGGCATCTGTTTGTGGAATTGCCGGTGTGAGCAACCTGGGGTTGACTCACGGTTCTTCTTCGAAACAGTACGTTTTTCTTGCGACCCATCAGCCCGATAAGCTGAAGCTTCAATCTTGTGCGAGAATTTCGGTTGGTGAGAATTCTTCCTCTTTTGTGTTCAAGAGAAGAAGCAATAATTTTCATTATTTTGGGTTGCTCAAGTCGGTTCAATTGGATGTGTACATCACAAGCGATGACGAGGATGAGATGAGCGAAGGGTTTTTCGAGGCGATTGAGGAGCTGGAGCGGATGGCTCGGGAGCCATCCGATGTGCTGGAGGAGATGAATGATAAATTGTCGGCCCGCGAATTCCAGTTGGTGTTGGTGTATTTTGCGCAGGAAGGGAGGGATTCTTGGTGCGCTTTGGAGGTGTTTGAGTGGCTGAAGAAGGAGAATAGAGTGGATAAGGAGACGATGGAATTGATGGTGTCGATAATGTGCACATGGGTGAAGAAGCTGATCGAGGAGAGGAGGAAGGTGGAGGATGTGGTTGATCTTTTGGTGGACATGGATTGCGTTGGTTTGAAGACGAGTTTTAGTATGATTGAGAAGGTGATTTCGTTGTATTGGGAAGCAGGGGAGAGGGAGGAAACTGTGCTGTTTGTCAAAGAGGTGTTGAGGAGAGGGATATCAGGTTTGGATGGAGATAAGGAGGGGAATAAGGGTGGTCCGGCTGGATATCTTGCGTGGAAGATGATGGTAAGCGTCTGTTGCTGGATATCTTTCCTCGTGAATATGCACTTGAACTGTGTTTATAATAATTGTTGTGTTTCTTCATGTTCTTGAATGTGGATGGTTGCAGTTAAGTGGTTACTATAGTTTATCATCTTGTTATGCGATTGCTTGTTGGTTAATTCTTTATTCGAAGGAGATTGCATTAAACGTCTGTGTGTTATGTAATTAAATGCAACTCTATAGTTGCATAAAGGGAATGGATAAGATGGTGCAGAACTTGATTTGGCCATGCCTTGTCTTGGACTATTTCTTGCATTTCTGCGAAAAAAACTTCCTTTGGCCATACGAGGATTATGGGTTCTTGCTCTCCACAAATCCTTATTACTTCGATTGTTTCATCATCATTTTGATGAGGCACTCTGTATTTCTTTTCTAATGAATGCTCAGACACTATTACCAGTTTACTTAAGCCATTCTAGTTATTTTTCCTTTTATTTTTTCCTGCCTTCTTTTGAGGTGTTTTGGGTGGGGGGGGGGGGGGGGCGGTTTATGGAGCATTTTTCTCCTTAATTTGATAGCCTCAGAAGAAGTTGATGCCTTGTGTTATCCACGATGGTTTACGTGTTCCTGAATGACTATGTCTTGTGACTGAAAAATGCTCACTCTCATGTGACTATCTTGTGACTGAAAAAATGCTCTCTGTCCCATGTGACTATCCTATATTGCTAAGAAATATGCATGATGTTTTTTCAGATGCATATTAATTGTTGGACTCATAAATTGTATATTCTATCAATGAGATCGGACTTTTGTAGGATGTGTTGAGGATATGTTCTCTATAACACAAGTAATATTTGTAGTTTTTTATTTTCTGCATGTCCTGTGGATTGCAGAGGAATTAAAACTGGTGATTGGAAGTTGGAACTCCCAAGAAAATTTAAGCATTGTCATGGGGTTTAAAGTTTTCTGGATCTATAAAGCTTTTGCAATACTAATCTGGTAAAACAATACATTTCTGGATACCAATGGAGCATTTTGCAATCTGTCAATGTGTATGAATTTTATGTGCTGGTGAAGAGATCACATGGGATGTGTGATAGTAGAAATCCAAAATTAGATTTCATGATATGTAGAGAAATATTCCGGGAGCTGAGATTTGGGTATGATTGTTGGTTTAGAAGTGACCAAATATGGTAACAAAATCTGGAGTTTTTGAATGTGAGATAGAATGGATTCGGATCTTATGTGGAGGGTCTTTTCAGCTAGGAATTTGAGGACCTAAATATACTTGGGATGAACTAATTACCTAATTCGCTTTCTACTAAATTTTCCTTCGTTCTACTGTTCCTGTATTGTTTGATTCTCTCTCATTCTATTTGTTTGGACACAGACACTCACACTCACAGAGGTGGCAGATCTTGGTTGTTCAAGGCACATCTGTTTCGTATCTTATTGTTATTGCTACGTTGTTTCAGGAAGAGGGGAACTATAGGGATGCTGCCAAGTTAGTCGTTCACCTTAGAGAGAGTGGGTTGAAGCCAGAAGTGTACAGCTATTTGATTGCAATGACAGCAGTGGTCAAAGAGCTCAATGAGTTTGCAAAAGCATTACGCAAGTTAAAAGGCTTCACGAAATCCGGTTTCATTGCTGAACTCGATGCAGATAACGTTCTGCTGATAGAGAACTATCAAGAAGATCTTCTGGCTTCTGGGCTCCAACTGTCTAATTGGATTATCGAGGAGGGCAGCCCATCACTTCACGGCGTGGTTCATGAGAGACTTCTGGCAATGTACATCTGCGCTGGACGTGGGAATGAGGCAGAAAGACAATTGTGGCAAATGAAGCTTGCCGGTAAGCAGGCTGATGGAGATCTCTATGACATTGTCTTAGCCATATGCGCTTCTCAGAAGGAGAACAGCTCAGTTGGGCGGTTGCTCACCCGGATGGACGTTGCAAGCTCGATCCAGAGGAAGAAGACGTTGTCGTGGCTGTTGAGAGGTTACATCAAAGGCGGCCATTTCAAGAACGCTGCAGAGACGGTCATCAAAATGCTGGACATGGGATTACACCCAGAATTCCTGGACAGAGTTGCTGTGCTACAGGGACTAAACCGGAGAGTTCAACAGCCGGGAAATGTCGACACCTACCTCGCGCTCTGCAAACGCCTCTCGGATGCAAATCTGATCGGACCGACGCTCGTTTACCTCCATGTAAGAAAACACAAGCTTTGGATTATCAAGATGCTTTGAGTTACTCGAGGGCTGCTCGGAGATCGTATGTTTTTAACTGATATGATCCATTTACACGAACATGTATAGATATATATGTATAGTTCGAACGTTTTGAGGAGGAGTATGCTGTATATATTGAAGAACCTGTAAATTGCATGCCATGCATTGGCATCTCTGTTATATACTGCTGTTCATATCTACTTCATCATATAATGGAAGACAAGGCTGCCTTATTATCTCGTTCACTCTTTTTTTTTTTCCTTTTTATTGTTTAATTTGCGACAGTGGTCTATAGTTGGAACTGTGATTCTTAAACTTTATTTCGGTTAATATCAGTTTTTTAGCATGACATTTCAAGTGTTTTATAAAAATGTAGGACCTTCCATAAATAATAATTTAATATAGGTCATGAGAGAAAAGAAGTGTAGGTCGAGAAATTTTTTTTGTCAGAATCAGTATCAATCGTGTAATTAAAAAGTATCACTTGTATTTTATAAAATATCACATGTGTCATCAATTTTATTTTTTTAGGATGACCGGGTCAACGCACATTAAAAATCGTCAAAATCAATATCAACCGTAACACCAAAAAATATCGTTCAAAATTTAAAAAAATATCACTTGTATCCTTAAAAAGTGTCACGTGCTTTTTTTTTTTTTTTTGCAACCCGATCAATGCGCGTTATTAACCGGTGACATGGTATTTTTGTAAATTACTTAAAAGTCAACTAAAAATATTAACCTTTTTTATTTCACCAATAAATATCATGCACGGTGAGATGTCAATCATGTCATATACACTCGTAGCATCCATCAATAAAGTAAAATGCAACATAAATGCCGTAACTATACGTTCGATATTCGAAATAGAAATAATATATTACTAATATATTTTGATAATTAAACATTCATAAATTTTATGCATTAATATTCATGAGATATAATGTTGTGAGAATATATCTATGTAATCAAAATACATGTGTAAACTTCTTTTCTAACCAAGAAATGTAGAATTTTCTTTTTGAATGAAGTTTTTTTTGTTCACTATAATACCTTTAATGAATTGTGGGACGGATCAAAATTTAAGCAATAATTCCAAACGATTCAATTCAAAATACTACAATAAGATTGAGACCTACACGTGAGCAACAACTCTGCACAATTTAATTCAAATTGAGGCCTACACGTGAGCAACATATCTACACAGTTCAATTCAACTCTAAACGTCCTACACACCCAATTGAATTGAAACTCTACACACCATTTGCTAAACAAAATTAAAAAAAAAAAATCTACATGCCAATTCAAAGTCAATTGAGATAGAATTTGACAGCAACAGTACACGCTCAACTCAAGGTAAATTCTACTGTGGAGGGGATGCAATGCATCCCCTCTACTATTTGTAGCCCATTTTTTCTATTTCCAATTTTTATTGACCGGCCGATAAAATAATTTTAGTTTCAGACTGTCATAATAGATATTTAAGTGTCACAATAAATAATTGAAGTGTTACGATATGTTAATTAAAGTGTCACGATAGATTTTTTCGGCCGGCCGAAACTTTTTTATTGACCGACCGATAAAATAATTTTAGTTTCGGACTGTCACAATAGATATTTAAGTGTTACAATAAATAATTGAAGTGTTACGATATGTTAATTAAAGTGTCACAATAGATTTTTTCGGTCGGCCGAAACTTTTGGCCGAAACTCTCGTTTCTGGACAAAAAAAAATAAGGGCTGCAAATAGCCCAAAAATGGTGGGCCATGGACACATGGCAGCAGCAGAAGCAGGGGATGCATTGCATCCCCTCCACAGTAGAATTAACCCTCAACTATACAGTATAAAACTTTACGCAACTCTGACAATCGAGCACGACCCACCGACGCCGATGGAGAGGTGACTGAGTTGAACCGCCATCGCCCAACGAGAGCCCACGCTGCCGCCGATCGAGAGACAACCGAGAAAAACTGCCCACGCCACCACCGGGCAGGTTGCCGAGCAGAATTGCCGTTGTCGCCTGTCGAGACGCCACGCTGCCGATGGAGGAGATTCAACACGTTTTGTTCAATTCTTGAATTTTTTTGTTAATTGTTTTAATTTTGTTCAATTCGTTCGCTTGTTCACCGAGGGATTTGGAGTTTTGTTCAATTAATTAGTTAATTGATGGGTGAATACATGTATTTTGGTTGTGAATGGCTGAATTTTTGTTTTATTCCAATTGTTCATCGTGGATTCGACGTCGATTTGGGTGTTTGCGCGTATTAAATGTTGAGTATGTGCGTGTACCATAGTGTGTGAATGTAAAATGTCGAGTGTATGTGTGTGTGTACTACAGTTCATTACCATGTAAATATTATGTGTAGTATGATTTGAGGGTAGAAATGTTGTGTAGTGTGTGGGTGCGGTCTCATATTTTCATTTCACTTTTTCAAATTTTGAGTTAAGATAAATAAGATTTTTGTAGTTCTCTTTAGTTAGAAAAGAATGATCCATATTCTTGGTTAGAAAATAAATTTACAATTTACTTTTAGTTAATTTAATTTTCCTCCCTGGAAAGTTTATTATTTTAGAAAAATTAAATTGAACTTAGAAGGACCAAAGATCGGTCTTCACACATGGCCCATGTTCTACTAGTCAGAACGCTGCAGCAATGGATAAGTAAAAATATTTCCCCCCATCACGTTTTTTATGCAGCTCAATTATTTATTTTGTACTATGTTTTATTATTTCTACCATTTTTTATTATTTATTTATTTATCTTGAGCATCATTTTTTTTTTACATCGAGGAAAACCTGCAGCCATTATTCGAGGTAGGTACTGGATAATATCTTAGGCCTCTGTTATAAACTCGAACACGTTGTTGTACAATAATTAACAAGATTTTTGTTAATGTTTTATGAAAGTGTTGAAGAATTTAATCCAAATGAAATTGTCTATCCCATTTGGTGTTACATTAGATTTTCATCCATTTTTTTCTTCAATTTCAATTTGTTTTGGTTTAGTTTAATTTTATAATTATTATTCAGGATTCATTCCATCCAATTAGGATTTATATATATTTTTTAATAATTATTTTTTATGTTTTAGTTAATATAATTGATTAATAGGGTTGATTCCAAAATTAGGGTATATATATATATATATTTAAATTTCAATTTTTAGTAATAAATATTAATTATTATTGGTTATACCATTATATTTTTTTTTTGTAATAATCATTTTAAAAATATTAAATTTGATAGTGAGACATAATAGTGAATAATAAAATGTGGACTAGAGGATTTTATCCCAATTTCGTCAGGGTAAAATGGTAAGATTTTTGTTCAACATCTTGTGGCATCATAAATTCGACATATTTCCCCACGTCATTAGGGATGGCAATGGGTAGGATATGGGTAAAGTACTACGGTACCCATTTTCATACCCGCGTTTTAAAAAAGTATATCTACCCGGCTATCCGTCCCCGTATACATTAGGTATCAACTTTTATGATCGTCCACATACCCTTTGGGTACTTAATTACCCATACCCGTACCCGTTACCCGCATTGTAACTATTTCTTTTATGTGACACACGAGAAATATTTCATAGTATTTAATAAATTTTAAAATATTTTTATAAGTTAAAATAAAAAAAATTGTAGTTAAATATATATATATATATATATATATATATTATGTGTATGCTTTAAATATATGAAAAATATATTGAATACGAAATGTAATTTATATAGATGATGGAATAAAATAACTATTTATATTTAAAAAGAGAGATAAAAAAATACTAAATCACGTTTATAAATTCTCACTTTTTTATCATATATCATTTCTATATAATATATTTGTGCATATATAATAAATAAAAATTTTATAATGTATATATATCTATGAATATCTTCTTAAGCATAGTGAACATAAAATCAATAATATATTTTCTGATAAATTTAATGATATTTTTATAACCATTTAAACATACTTATATTCGCATTTTCTTGTTGTATACATTTTTAAAAATATATATAGTTATATTTCATGTAAGATATAATTTTTATAAGAATTTATTTATCAAGTTTACAATATATATATATATAAGAATAAATAACATAAGTTACAAATTAATATTTCAAGTAGTCCAAAGTTTATTCGTGTTTAATTACTATTTTATTTCTAACAAATGTCATATTTTAAAAATAAAATATATAAATATACAAATTTCTTCATCATGAACTATTTATTGAATATATAATTTAGTAATTATTATTTGTAGTAAATAATTCAAAATTACGATTAAATAATTTATAATTTTAAAAATACTGATTAAAAACTAAATCATAAATCGATTAAAATGACCCTTCATGAAAATGCGACATTACAATTAAAAAAAAACTACTACATACACAACAATGCTATGAAATATTCAAAAAAAAAAATATTATATCACCATACAATTCAATACATACTGTGTAGTGGTGGTGGTGGTGGTGGTCGTAGTAGTAGTAGTCGTAGTCGTAGTGGTAGTGGTAGTGGTGGTGGTGGTGGTGGTGGTGGTGGTCGTAGTAGTAGTAGTAATAGTAGTAGTAGTAGTCGTAGTAGTACTAGTAGTAGTAGTCGTAGTCGTAGTCGTAGTCGTAGTAGTAGTAGTAGTCGTAGTAGTCGTAGTCGTAGTCGTAGTAGTCGTAGTCATAGTAGTAGTAGCAGCAGTAGCAGCAATAGTAGCAGTGGTGGTGGTGGTGGTGGTCGTAGTAATAATAATAATAATAATAATAATAATAATAATAATGGGTGTGGGGCGGGTACTAAGGTACCCATACCCGCACTTGTCTCCGTAAAAATTTGTGGGTAGTTATCTGTGTCCGTACCCGTATCCATCAAGTGGATAATTATCCTATTCATTGTGAGTAATTTTTACGAGTACTCATAAGAGCTGTTATCCATTGTTATCCCTACTTGTCATTAGTTAAAGTTAACATCATAATAAATGAATATAAAAATTCACCACATTGCACCCCTTTTTATCGACTTGCCTTCTTCTCTTTTATGTTATTCTTATTTTTACTTTCTTTTTAGGGATGCTTCTCTAAATTTAAAAAATTGCGGGTTCCAATCACAAAATTTGTTAATTTTAATCCAGCTTTAATATTTTTTTATAGAAAAAATAAAATAACGGTGGACAGTTTCGATGGGGATGGTCTAGTGGTGGAGTGAGATTGCTTTGAGATCAAAGGTCACGAGTTTGAATCTCCTCAATACTACAGATCGGGTGTGTGAGTAAAAAAAAAAATAATAACGGTGGACAATTGTCAAAAATAGCATCTTTGATTCTGTAAAAGTTATTTTTTACCACAGTTACAAACTTAAAAATATAGTTGTTTTGTATAAACGTACAAAAATACAATTCACTAAAAAAAACCTAATTTCCCAGGCTTAGCCGTACCATTCCCTCTCCTCCACTCCTTCCTTTGTTCTTCTTCGGAAAAAAAAAAAAAAAAAAAATCTTACTACTATTGCACTTCTTCTTTGTTTTGTTTTTTGTTTTTTTTGCTTATTTCCTTACAAAATCTTCAATATTGAAGATATTCGTATTGTTTTGTTGATGTTAATATTTTCTAAAAAAAAATGAAATTTATATCTGCACGAAAATGTGAGTCGTGCAACGTATGGTGGGCCATTGAGCATATGAATTTTGGTGAAATTGTTTTAAAGTTTTTGGGTAAAAAATATTTTAGTGGGACAAGAGTGGTTAAAAAAATAATTCACTCTTTATAATTGTGTGTAGTAAGAGTTGGATCTCCTTGGAATTGTAAAAAACCACTGGAATCTCCAGCGAGCATAAAAGTGATTGGAATGCCTATTAAAACTTTTAGCAGATATTAAGTCCCACTATAAAATTCTAACAAAAAAAATGCTTCTGTTAATAATTATAATATATAGGTAAATTAATTCACATTTAACTAAAATATATATATTTCAAGGAAACCATGGAATAAGACCATGTTATGAAATAAAGAGATTACAAGCTAATGATTATTTTGTATTGCAACAAACGTAGAAAAACTTCTTAAATGATAAAACATTGTTTAAAAATTGAAATTCATTTATTAAATAGTATTATAATTTTATCTTTATTTTTTTAATTATAATTTTCTGAAAATGGACCATTTTTATTTAAAACGACAACATTGGGGGTTTAATCTATGCAAAATTTTCTCAATTTTTTTAATATGAGTGGGTTTTGCGCAATGTTTAGAGCAATATTTTTATAATAAAATAAATTTTATACATTGTACATTTGTACCCTTGAAAATTTCAATAATATTTGCATTTGACGTGAGTTCTGTTAAGAATGACGACATTAGGAAATAGGAATTATCTGCATAATTTATGAAAATACAGGGATATTTGGCAAAATTATTTCAATACGATGGATTTTGCACTACGTTTCCATAACTAAGGGGTATTTATGTATTTTACCCGATTTCACCTCTAGGTCAATAATATATAGAACATATGGAAAAAATAGTTATATTACTTTATTAAAAATTATTAATATATATTATGATAGTAGATTGGCTTGGAGAGTCAGCTGTCTGACGTGGCCTAATACCAGTTTTCCATGTGTGCAAGAAAAGAAGAAGATGAAGATGATGATGTTGACACTTTATTTTTATTGATTCAGTACCTTTACAGATTGTACAATATTGTATTGTAATTATTAAATGAAAAGCGTGGTTAAAGCATAATATTATAATTTATTGGGATTGGAGATTTCATTTTATCAAATAGAAAACTTTAGACAATTTATTAATCTGCATTATCCTTTGTGGTCACACCGTCACACACACGGCACAATGTTTGACATATATATCATTTCCAAAAATATTAAAACTACCATATGATTGTCGTGCTCTAAATCTCAACAAGCATTCGTGACTTTTTATTATTCCCTCCATTTCATTTTATTTGTTATTTTAAATTTTTTCCTGTGTATCAAAATATATGTTGTTTTATATATTTTGACACCCTCTCTCTCAAATTTAATCTTACAAATATGTGGAAAAAGAAATTTTTTTCAATTTTTTAGAAAAATATAAGTGAATATGATTTTATGTAATATAAAAGGGATGAATATATTAGTCTAAAAAATTAATTATTAATTATATATTAAGATTTTAAAATAACAAACAAAACGAAACAGAAATATAATTATTAATCTAACGACACCCTCACACACACGGCACAATGACATATTTATCATTTCTAGAAACAGTGAAACTACCATATGATTGTCGTTCTCTAATATATACAAGCATTCGTGACTTTTTACTATAATTATTGATCTAATGTATAATGAAATTCACGTGGCTAAACGAGGGAAATAAAAAATATTACTCCCTTTGTCCCATTTTGATAGACTTTTTTTTTTTTTTTAATATGTCTTGATATATAGGCATGTTTCTATACATATTTAGCTAATTTACTAATATGTACTCCTATTTAATATGTTTACATTATGCATTAATTCATTGTCAAATAAATAAATAGGAACATATTAGAAAGTTTCTTCATTAATTGTCTTTCTCAATAATTTTTTTAATTCCGTCAAAAAATTCAATCAGCCTATAAAGTGGAACGGCGGGAGTGTATATTATGAATAACACACGGAAATGGTATTTCGAGTTCTTAAAAGTAAATATAATTAATATTGCTTTGGGTAAATTTTCTTTAAAATTGCAAATTAAAACATGAGGTAGTTTTGTGTGACATCATTTTATACGGGCCTAAATATATAAGACTGGTCAAATTTAGATACAAATATAATTAAAGATGTAGCGGTAAAACTGCAATTGCGTCATTGAATATGAATTCTAATTCAAATTATGACTCGTCTTTTGAATTTTAATTTGTAAGACGGTTTCACACAATTTTTTATCTTTAAACATTGATTGAATTTATGGTAAAATGAGTTTGATTTGCTCAACAAACTTAGCCATAATGATGCTGTTTTAACAAGCTCTAATTCATATTTGATATCGTTATTTTTACATGTGATGAATCATTTCTGTGATTTACTTGCAAAGAGACTTTTATTTTTTTAATTAAATGATGTCGGTTTTTCCCTATACTAAACGGTGGCGTTTTGATAAGACATGTCAACTGCACATGTATGCGCATATGTCATCACGTCATCTTTAATTCAATCGAAAATAATGCGAATTTTCTAATTTACAAAAGAAGTTTCAATTTATGTGAAAATCACAAAAAAATTAAAGTGATGTTTAAAATAAAAATCACATAAGAATTGTGATTTTAGAGGCAATTTGTTGTTACACGTCAATTGCACATGTGTGAATGTCCGTCTGTCGTTGTGTCAGCTTTAATTATACCAGAAATAAAGTGAACGTATTTTTAATTTACAAAAATATTTTAATTTATATTAAAATTGTAAGATTTTAATAGTGATATTTAAAACTAAAAATCATGTAAAAGTTGTGATTCTAAAGACAGTTAACCTTATATATTTTGCAACAAATTGTAAAATTATGTTGTAATTGCAAAGTTTCAAGTTTTTTTTTCTTAATTAACCCAATAAAATGTAAAGTAGTTTTTATGAAGCATTAACTAAAGTGTGAATATATCTATATAACCAAGTTGATGTTGTACAATTCTTTTTTAATCAAGAATTGTAGGTTCTTCTTTTTTAACCAATTTATTTTTGGTTCACCAACATAATACACTTTGCTAATTGTGGGACCGGTTAAATTTTCAAAAGGGATTCGAAAAAAAAAAAAAGAGTTGCACACGCCCAACCATATCCGTGTAATACACTTCCAATTATTCTACATGCCCAACTTGCTCTCAATAATTAAAAACGTGTGTAACGCACCCTAAATCATTCTACATGCCCAACTCACTCCCAACAATTAAAAATCAAATATGTGTAACACGCCACAATTCTTCTACATGACGAACTCAACTGTGTAAGAAAATCACAGGTGTAACATAGCTCCCACCGCGACCACTCCGCCGCTGCTCGAGCAGAAAATATATCGCCAGCGCCGCCGGTGCAGACGGGCCTGCCGTCACCCCTCCGCCGCTGAGTAGAAGCTGGCGCCAAAAAAAATGGAGGAGATTCAACCTTTTTTCTCGTTGAAATTCGTTTCTTTTTTACTAATTAGTTAACTAATGGATGCACATCTGTATTTTGATTGTATATTGAATTTTGGTCGTGAATTCAATTGACGATTGTTGCAGAGAAAAAAGGCTTTGAACATATTACATGGACGTCCAACGTGTAACAAGCTAATATATATAATATAAAATTGAATTAAAAAAACTAATGTTACATGTTTAGGAATGAGCTTGCAATAGTTTTTTAAAAAAGAATATAAAATTAAATTAAAAAAACTAATGTTACACGTTTAGGAATGAGCGTGCAATAGTTTTAAAAAAATTAATATAAAATTGAATTCAAAAAGCTAATACAATCATAATTCAAAACTGATGTTACATGCTAATATAATCATAATTCCAGCGTGTAACACTAGGAATGAAGGTGTAATAACACGTTGGTTTTCAATTTTTTTTGTTTTGTTTTTAAATCTCTTACACATTGAATTGAATAAAAGTGTTACACGATCATAGAACATGTTACATGTTCGTGTAACACGTTCTATAAACGTGTAATATATTTTTTTATTTCTATTTTTTTTTGTTTCTTTTCACAACACATCTAGATGTTAATCCACATGCTAATTTATTTCTTACATCTTACAAATATCATGTATTATATAATATAATACAATCATTTGAAAGATACAAAATTTTAAATATGAAATATAATGTATCGAATTATCATTTATCAACGTATTTTTAGTTAATTTTTTTCAATTTTTTATTCTATTTTATCATTTACTATTTAAAAAATAATAAAGTGTGACACGTTCAAATGAAGTGTCACAAAAAAAGAAAAAAAGAAAGAAAAATAATGTGTAGTGTGCACGCGTGTAGTGCAAGTGTATTAAAAAACCCAACATGTAGTGTGTGTATAGTGAAAGTCCGTGTTGTGTTTGTACGTGTAGTAAACCAAGGTGTAGTGTGTGTGGTAAAAAAGTGTAGTGTGTAAGTTTAACTTTTTTTAAATATTCATTAATGGTAAATAGGACATCCTTATTTGGTCAGAAAAGAATATTCTACCATTTTTAGTTAGGAAAAAAATTTCAACTTGAATTTGATTACTTTAATTTATGTCTCATAAATAAATATAGTTGATTACTTTAATTTATGTCTCATAAATAAATATAGCAAAGACTAAGAAGATTGGAAAGAGAAAAGTAAACGAATACCTAGCAGTCAGTAACATGAATGGACATTACTCGCACCGACAATAAATCAATTTTCATGTGATATTGTCACATGTGAACATGTGACATATCCATCTAATGGTCCAAAAGATTATGACACACACACGCGCATATATTATATGTGACATAATATTTCCTCAAAAAAAAAAAAACAATATGGTGACATAATATATACTTAGGTCGCAATTAGCTAAAATTTCTTAATTTGCTTTGCAAAAACGATTGTGAATAATTTCGACTTGATTTTCATATAGTTGATGGATATTTTACAGTCAATATAAATAATGTTAATTCAACAATAGGTGGAAACTCATGGAATGATTAAGTTGATGGAATCACGATCTCATGACTGAAAATTATTTATTCAAATTTCTTTAATGTTTGAATGTTTTCTAATAGAGATCATATCAAAAGCGTATTATTTGGCAATTTGCGAATAGACACTATCGTACATGCAATTTTGGGTGGGGTGTTTGGATTTTATCTTACATTTTTATAGGTCGTTAAAGTTTATAAAATATAAATTATGAGGTAGACTTGCGTGCAACAGGGGTTATTTCCGCCTATTTCAGGCGGCCACGTGGCACGTGGTACTTTTTATTGTAGTTGGAATGATGGTATTATTAATCTCAGGTTCATACTTTTCTTTATCGTACTTGATACTTTTCTGCTTACCACATGGTACTTTTTATTTTACCGAACTCGTGTTTTGCTTTCCTTTGCAAATTCTTGGAATGATGATTGTTTTAGATTAATCTCAACACATACAATATAAAAACTGAAAAAAATCAGAATTTGAACTAAATAAACTTATATAAAATAACTAGCAGACCCCTTACTTTTTAATGATACAGAAATGACATACTCAGCTTCTGCAGAAGATTGTACCACACAATCTTATTTCTTAGATGACCAAGAGAATATACCTGAGCCAAGAGAGAATGTGTAGCCTGAAGTGTTTTTCATGTCATCAACTGATCCAACCCAGCCATTATCAGTATAGCCATTCAGTCTTGATTCCTTGATAGGTTCGTACTGGATTCCATAATCTTTTGTGCCTTGCAAATATCTCAATATTCTCTCCTGATGAAACTTCTGTACATACATGCATTTGCCTTCGCTGAGCCATCTCTTCCTTTTTGAACTTTTCATTTGTGACTAAGGGAGTAGCCACACGTTTACAGCCTTCCATCTTGAACTTTTGTAGTAGATTTTCTGTATATTTTTTTTCTGTGAGATAAATATCTCATTTTCTTCTTGATTTACCTCAATGCCAAGGAAATATTGCATCGAGCCAAGATCAGTCATTTCAAAAAATTTCCTCATGTCTTCTTTGAATTCCTTCATCATCTTTTTGTTGTTTCATCAACATATAGAGAAACAATGAGTTTGTCGTTGTTTCCTTGGGTCTTGATATAGAGCGTCGACTCACTTTCACTTTTTCTGAATCCTCGGCTGATGAAGTAGTCATCAATTCGACTGTACCAAGCTCGTGAAGCTTGCTTTAGTCCATAGAGCTTCTTTTTTGCCTGAGGACTTTATCTTGTTGTTCAACATATATTTCTTCTTCAAGATATCCATTGAAGAATGCTGACTTGACATCTAATTGATATATCCTCCATTATTTTGTGCTGCTAGTGCAATGAGTGCCCTTATAGTGTCTAGACAAGCAATTGTAGCAAATATTTCGTTGTAGTCAATACCTGATAATTTGAGATATCCATTAAGGAATGTTGACTTGACATCTAGTTGATATATCCTCCATTATTTTGTGATGCTAGTGCAATGAGTGCCTTTATAGTGTCTATACAAGCAATTGTAGCAAATGTTTCGTTGTAATCAATACCTGGTAATTGTGAGTATCCTTTGACCACTAACCTTGCCTTGTGCTTTTGAATTGAGCCATTTGGATTTAATTTCTTCTTTTAGACCCACTTGACTCCAACGACCTCCTTGTTATTTGGCAGATCAACTAACTCCCATGTTTCATTTTTTTTATCATCTTGATCTCTTCTTCCATTGTTTTTATCCAATGTTTTTATTTGATGGCATCTTCGAATCTTTGTGGTTTCACTGTTATAAAGTTGCAAGTCTCATAGATTTCTCTAAGTGTTATCACCTTCCTTGGTCTTGAATCTAGAGAAGATTGTTCCTCGTTTGATGATAAGGATGATGTTCTTGGACTTAGAGGTTGTGTAATAGCTGGAGAAGACTACAGGTCATCTGGACCATCTTCATCGTGATGTTCACCGGAACGTCATAGTTGTGGTACTATGATATTTTTATTTTTATTTTTAACTTTTTCTTCATTCCAATTTAATGATGCACTTTCATCGAACTCAAAGTCGCGACTAATGATTAGTTTTACAGTCTTGAGGTTGTAGATTCTATAGCTTTTAGACTGGGAGATGTAGCCAAGGAATATATATTTTTCCGTTTTTTCTTCCAATTTGTGTCTTTTTTCCTTTGGTATATGCACATAGCAGATGCTCCCAAAGACTTTTAGATGTTGTGTTGACGGTTTTCATCCACTCCAAACTTCGACTGGTGTTTTATTTTGTACTGCCATTGTTGGGCATCTATTGAGTAGATAGACTGCAGTATATACAGTTTCTGCCCAAAATTTCTTTGGCATGTCTTTCTCTGCTAGCATCATTCTGGCCATCTCCATCACTGTCTTATTCTTATTTTCAGAAAGGCCATTTTGCTCTGGAATGTAGCCAACAGTTAGTTGATGGTTGATTCATTCATCCTGGAAGAATTTGCTAAACTCTTTGGATGTGTATTATGTTCCTCTATCACTTCGTAAGACTGTAATTCTTGGTCCACTTTGGTTCTCCACTAGCTTCTTAAATTTCTTAAAGATAGTGAAGACTTTTGATCTTTCTTTCATAACATAGACCCACTACAGTTTAGTATAATCATCAATGAAGAGGATGAGGTACATGTTTCCTTAGTTGCTTGGTGTTCTCATTAGATCACACACATCCATATAGATCAGCTGCAGTATTTGCTTAGCTCTCCATGTTTGTCCTGAAGGGAATGGTTTTCTATGTTGTTTATCTTCCATGCATCTTTTGCACACGCCGTCATCCACCTTGATAGAGAGATTTTTCATCATATTTTTCTGGTGGAATTTCTTCAATCCATTGAAGTAAAAGTGTACAAACCTCCGGTGTCATAGCTAAGATTGATCTTCCTGGGCTTTTAAAGCTGCTTCTATGTACTGCCAGCGCAAAAGAAAATTCCTCTGTTGTTGCATCTTTACACAATTATTGCCATATTTTTATTTTTATTATCATATATTGTGCATGAGTCTTCTTTAAATACTAGAGAATATCATTTCCCTATCATTTTATCCATGGTTAGTAGATTGGTAGCTAATTTGAGGATTAGGAGTACATCTTGGATGAAACGCATACTTTTTTTGATATTGACGACAATTGTACATTTGCCTTCTACTTCTACGAGTTCTCCATTCCCGAGCCTGATTTGAGATTTGAATAATCTATCAATGTTTGTGAAATTTTTCTCATCTCCAGTCATGTGGTTGTTGCATCCGCTATCTAGGAACCATATGTCATCCTTTATTTCTGCTGATGCATGACAAACGTAGAATAAATTATCCCCCTCTTCCTTTTCTTCTGAGAAATTAGTATGATACGTCTTTCTTTAAATGACCATATCTTCATATTTTCCCTTTCTTTGACCATTATTTTCACTATAGTTTTTATTATTTTCTCCATTTCTTCTCCCCACATTTTTAGAATTCTGAGACCTATATTGATTTTAGACTGAAATGCATTTTCCATAGGTTCATTTTCACGCATACCCAGTCTTTTCTCATACGCTTCAAGTTAGTCTATTAATTCTGTCACAAACAACTTTTCTATATCTTTAATTTCTTCAATTGTTGTGACAATATGATCATATTTAGCTGGAAGAGTAATTAGTATTTTTTTCTACTGCCCTCTTATCGCTAATATTTTCTTCATATACTTTTAATTGATTTATTATTTCTCTTAATCGAGTGTAGTAGTCTTTTACGGTCTCATATTCTTTCATTTTCATATTCTCCAAATCTCTTCTGAGAGTTTGCAGTTTGAGATGACGTATCTTATCACTTCTTTGATATCCCATTTAGGGCTAGTTTGGTTTGGGTGATAAACCTAGTTTAGGTTAGATTGATAATTTTATCAGGGTTTATCACTTGTTTGGTTCGAATGATTGGAGTCCGATATTGATGACGAGCCCGGGCTCCAATCACTTATTTGAGTGATTATTCATCCTTCCAATGTTGGGGTGATTATATTAATCAACCAAACACTTATTTATAAAATTACCCATATATCCTCTTCTCAAATAAAAAAATAAATTTTTATATACATTATTTATTGGATGACAAATAAAAATAACTTCAATTTTAATAATTATTATGAGTATATTGATATATAAATATAATATTAATGTGTAATTAAAAGAGGATTTTCGAAGAAGAAACTATTTTAATTAATTATTTTTATGCATCCATTATTTCCCAATATTTGGTAAATTATTTTTGCGCCTCAATTATTTCCAATTTCATGATCTCAATTATTTTTAAATAAAAAATACAAATTTAATAATTATAAACGAATAACTTATATGAAGGGTAATTTAGGTATTTTTCAACATTTTAATTTTAATTATTCAATCCAAACAGAATATTAACAATCAATCCTACATCATTAAAATTGCAATCAAGCAATCCAAACACAATATTATTTAATTTCTATCTAAACAGTGCAATCATACTTTATTCTATCAATCTTACCCATTCATCAACCGAACCAAACGGGCCTTAAAGTATCACAAGCCTTCTTTAATATTTGAGCTCTCCACTTTCTTGGAAATAGAGACTCCCTCATGATCATTTGTAATGTGTAGAGAGCCAAGTTGTCGATCTCTACATCTTTGTTAAATTTTGGGTTAATTGGTTTAAATATCACAAACTATTCATGATTTCTGGTTTTTAACATGAACTTTAAAATGTTGCCTCCACAACACGAACTTACATTTTTTTGTAATTACAACATCAGTTCAAAATTGAGTGCAATTACAAGCACAAAAATTATACGAAATACTTAATTTTTTTTCTTATTTTTTTCCATAATACATTGATACAATTTTATTTCTCATGTATGTTTTATTTTATTAACATTGAAAATTTGATGTAAATTAATTAGTATTTTATCTGTGTGAGGTACGAGTATAAATTATTTATAGACACAAATAAATAATTACAAAACTTTTGAGATTGAGTGAATAATTACAAAAAATAAAAACATAAAAAATTATATGAAAATAGAGTTTAAATTAATATTCGACATGTAATATAATCAATTTTTTGGATATGACAACATGAATCTGTCAGATTTATTTATAGAACGACAATACTAAATAATATTACAAACACATGTAAATAAAATATAAAATGCATCATGAAATATATATGTAAGTATTTCATGATGTTATAATTGCAAAAAAAAAAATAATGTTATAATTGGAAAAAAAATGTAAGTTTATGTTGTATGTATAACATTTTAAAATAGATTAAATATTTCATATAATTTTTGTACTTGTAATTGCACTCAATTTTGAACTGATGTTGTAATTACAAAAAAATGAAAGTTCGTGTTGTGGAGGCAACATTTTAAAGTTCGTGTTAAAAATCAAAAATCATGAATAATTTGTGATATTTAAACCAATTAACCCTTAAATTTTTCTTTGTCTATTATAGATAAAGTGGATATATCTTCAGGGATAGTGTATCCATTATCGTAATATCCCATAAACCTCTATTGTAGATAAAGTGGATACATCTTCAGGAATAGTGTATCCATTATTGATAATATCCTATAAACCTTGAGATATAAAGTAAATCCTAATTTTAACTGCCCAATAATTATAACTTTCCCTCAGAATGTAGGAAATAACATTTATGTTATTATATGTTTTGACTTTTATCAATTTTGATGGCCAAAATGGTATCTTAACTATACATAGTGGTCCTAATGACATGAAATAACAAGTTCTTTCTAATCAAACATGAGTCAAAAGTATTTTTGGGGTTTTTTTCTACAATTTTAAAAATATATGTGATCGAACCGAATTTTCAAAATCTTTATAGAATTTTTATTTTTTTCGAAAGTAACTTCTGAGAGGGAGGGAATTGAGAAAAAAAAGATTGAATGAGAAAAGTAAACTAAATAGAACACAAATATATTTTATATTTACATTTTTTTAATTTTTTTGTTGGGATAGGGTTATCCAAAGAAGCTGAGATATCTCTCTCCATTACTATTTAATATAGATATTTATAATAAAATAAGTATGTGCTCTATTTACTTTTCCCTCTTTTCTGATTTTTCTGTCCAAAAATATATATGTAAATATTTTGAGATTTCTGTTTGGTCACATAAATTGTAGAAAAATCATGGAAAAATCCTAATTACAGCACACACGAATGACACAATACACGTAAAGAGCCAAATTTAATAATAAAAAAAACCAAACATATTATAAAAAAAAGCTATTTTTTTCCTAAAAATAAGAGTACAATGAACATAATTCAAGCACCATAATGTACTTGGATTGAATCACGACCTCATCTTCATTATCCAGTCATTTATGCGAGAGGATAAACATCAACTGGATCCATTTTTCCAATCTTATGAAATATATATTCAAAACAAAATCGAAATATACATATATATACACGTGTGTATGTATGTATATAAAATATATATATATATATATATATAATTTTTTTTATTTTGGATTCATTTAATTTATTTAGCTAGCCAATGGGAGAGGATATCTTTTTCTGTCTGAATTCTCCTAAAGTCTTGGATATGTACCACTTTCAATGCTGACTCAGCACCTGCATTTTGGAATGGATAAGGCTTACAATAATTTCTTCTTACATTTTTGGATAAAAATCCGAGTGTTCTTTTTTTATATTTCTAATTGCTTGATTTTGAAATAAATATTAGCTACTTAGTTCTTCATTTTATCTGCATATTTTGTTAAGAGCAGTGATTTTCAGCCAGATTCTGCCTAGCCAGAATCTTTTATTATTTGTAATAATTAATTAATTTAATTAATAAAACACTAATTATTCAATAAATTTACATTAATGCCCTCCATAATAATTAGGGTAACTCTATATGCGCTTCAATTTAGAAGAAATTGAAGATGGAAAATAAATAAAGAAGTGAAGAAAAGAAAGAAGATGAGCTGCGCCCCTTTCTTCCGATCCGCTTCTGGAGTGATTTTAATAATTAATTACAAATCACTAATTTCATGACAGAAGGATAATATAGTAAAAACATAACATTTGATAATTAACATAATTAATTTATTAATAATACAGTTTTATTAATCATCAAAAAATTAGATTCTGGCTAGCTGCCTAGCATTATACTTTTTGTAAATGGATTATCCGTTACCTATTGAATAATTTGATACATTTTGCTGAATTTTAAGGTTTTACAGATGGAATTTATATTATACTGGTAATCTAGAGTTGATGTAGAAGGGTAATGAACCCTTTTGTAAGCACCTAAATATTGTAGGATAACACTTTTTTAAACACCTAAATGTTGTAAAATAATACGTAAAATAAAACTAAAGTGCTCACATATAGTACTTATAAGATAACATTCTTGGTGTGAGTGGGTATATTCAATTTGTACCTATTAATACATCGAAAATATATTTTGAATCTACAAGAAATAAATACGTTTCCTTCAGTACATGAGTACATCGAGTAATATTACTTTATTATTCTTTCTCAAAATTAAATACCTTAGTTATGATTTAAAAACAAACGGACAAATTGGATGATTGGATCGTGAAGGGCAATTAGGAAAAACTTAATAGAGAAAGAGTTTGTACAAAAAAAAGAAGGGAAGTAATTCTATTTAAGGTAAATTTAACATACGAAACCACAATAACTTTAGGGGAAAAAACAAAAAACATTCTAAATTTAATTTGTTATATCAAATCAATCTGACTCGATTTACTTTGAATCGTGTATTGAATCGTTTTACAAGTTAACATTTATAAAATATGTGAATATGTGAATCACAACATAATTAAATATTTATAAAATTATAAATGTATCACTAAATATGAATTTATATTCATATTTTAATATGCCTTAAATATTTTGTCCTTAAATTTCAGATGATAGAAAAATTATGGTAACATGTATGTAGTACGAGAAAAAAATATAAATACAAAAACAAAAACTAATTCAATTATTTGTCACGACCAAAATAAAATACTAATAAATAAGTGGGGTACGGGAATAGTTGGTCCAAGAATGTCTGTAGACAATTAATCTAACACGACTTTATAAAAAATTGACGATTGAGTGGCAAAACGTCGCCGCATGTATATATATATATACGTATACGATTACAAAATAATTATAATTAATAGTATAAAGTTTCAACTCTAAAATAATAGATAAATAATAGACGGAGTTCTTTCTTATCAACTCTTAAGCCAATTATATGCCTCACCGTCACCGCCGATTTTATAAATGATATATGATGCATAATGTAAATTACAATAGGATGAATGTATATACACTCATCGTGCCAAATTGCCAGTGAATAGATTATTTACTCTTCTCCAACTTATAATCGTGTAAGTATTAACATTAAATAAGTATCTTTAATCTATTTTATGTTAAATGTAGTTCGTGTATTTTTTTGCCCTTTTGTATTATATAAACGTTCGATGAAATTAAAAAAAAATTAATACTTTCATCTCACTCTGACTTATAAGTTGGTATAATTGGTGGAGGTACAATTTTATGACTAAAATTTCATGAGCTCGATTCCTGCCAATAGTTGATATTTGGTATAGTATACATGTAAAATGATTGTGTATATCATGTAAAAAAATTATTTATAAAAAAGAGAAAAGAAATGGAGGCATTTTCCACCTAGAGTCCAACAGCCAAAACCCCTATAAATAGGGAGCTGCGCCATGGAAGCGGTGCTTACGTAGAAAACTATAACTCGTTCAATATTCAGTGTTAAACGTGTAGGTCTCTCCCCCAACATTGCCCCACCTTTCTCTCTCTTCCTAATCTCACTGCTTTCTCTCTCTATCTCCTATTCAGTTCATAATTTGTTTCTGTTGGTCGCTCTGCTAGCCAAGCTCACATAATTCCTCGCTCTTTACTTTTAGGTTTTGCATTTCGAAATGTGTGGAATACTAGCGGTTTTGGGGTGCTCGGATGACACTCAGGCGAAGAGGGTTCGCGTTCTCGAGCTTTCGCGCAGGCAATTTTAATTTCTTCAACCTTTTCTTTTTATGTTACACTTTTTTTTTTTCCCACTATATTTGGCGTTGATTTTCGTTTCTATTTGATTAAAACACGTGATTTATGAACAGAAGATTCATTTAACTGTTATTTCAGTTTTAATTCAGCGATCATTGTTGGATTTATGCTTGACATTTCGAATTATTATTTTACGTTGAGCTCTGCTGCCAATTATAGAAGCAAATTAACATTGATGTATTAAATTCCCTTTTTTTTTGTTTTCATATTTTCGTCATTTTGATCATATATTGTTTTTAGGTGGCTACGTACGAGAATTAAATTAATTGCGAGATTTATCATAATTTATCCTCACATTATGATAATGTAATGGAAGGGAAAAGAGACAAATTTGTTGATTCGTTGAGTTTCCAACGTGTGTGGAAAGTTTTTAGCTGATGTAAAAGTTGATTACCGTATGATTTAATAGATCGAAGGCATTAATGCATGTTATATTGATGAAATGCTATGATTTAATAGATTGAAGCATCGGGGCCCTGATTGGAGTGGATTGTATCAGCATGGAGATTTTTATCTGGCTCATCAGAGGCTTGCAATAGTCGATCCTGCCTCCGGGGATCAACCCCTCTACAATGAAGACAAAAAGATTGTGGTCACGGTAGGTCCATTCCTGTTTCTTATCTTGTGCGTGTTAAATGCGAGCTCGATTTAGATGGATATGGACACAAGAGAAGAAAAGACATAAATATACAAGCACCGGGCAAATGGTCCAGGGACGTAGTTAAATGGAATTATTTGTCATGAATCAGCTTAAAACTCATGCATTGATGGATGGTCCTGTTTCCTCAACTACAATTGTACTTGTTGAAATGGCGTGACATGTAAACAGATTCTTGCTTTCTCATGTCTTTTTTTCGGATGGACTTTAGGTAAATGGTGAAATCTACAACCACGAGGAACTGCGTAGGCTTTTGCCTAACCACAAATTCCGTACTGGGAGTGATTGTGATGTCATAGCGCATCTTGTGAGTGCTAAATTAATTCCCAAAACTTTGATCAACAAATTAACACGAATGAAGTTGTGGCGCCATCACTTACTGCACTTTGTAAATCTTGTTTTGATAATGATGCTATGTTTTTTCAGTATGAAGAGTATGGAGAAAATTTTGTGGATATGTTAGATGGAATGTTCTCATTTGTGCTGCTGGATTCTCATGATAATAGCTTCCTTGTAGCTCGTGATGCAATTGGAATCACTTCACTTTATATTGGTTGGGGGCTTGATGGTATTGCTTCCTTGTTATCCATTATTTTTGTTTATAGCAATGAACAAAAAGAGCAACTAAAAATCAAAGCTTAATTAGTTGAATGTTTGATATAATCTTATGCAAATCTATTACCTTGTTTCATCTTTAGGCTCTATCTGGATATCATCTGAACTCAAAGGGTTGCATGATGAATGTGAGCACTTTGAATCCTTCCCACCTGGTCACCTGTACTCGAGCAAGAGTGGTGCTCTTAGAAGATGGTACAACCCTCCCTGGTTCTCTGAGGCCATCCCTTCAACTCCTTATGACCCCTTAGTTTTGAGGCGTGCATTCGAAAATGTGAGATTTGAATTTTGATCGTAAGTTTATATATGTGCATAGCTCAACTCTGGGTTGACGCTGATTCCGGGGACTTCTACTTGACCGTTGTTTGGTTAAAATATTTTTGCAGGCTGTTATTAAAAGGCTAATGACTGATGTGCCTTTTGGAGTTCTTCTATCGGGAGGACTTGATTCTTCGTTGGTTGCGTCTATTACTTCTCGTTACATGGCTGGCACCAAAGCCGCAAAACATTGGGGAGCACAACTTCATTCTTTCTGTGTTGGCCTTGAGGTCAGTTGTTATTTGCGCTTTTAATTTGAGGTTAAGCAGTTGCATTTTAGTAGTTGGTCCTAAAACATTCCACCCTTCTTTCGAGTAGGGCTCCCCTGATCTGAAAGCTGCTAGAGAAGTTGCTGATTATCTGGGCACTGTTCACCATGAATTTCATTTCACTGTTCAGGTGAGCTCCACCCATCTGTGGTAGGTCAATTAAGCTTGCCCGGCATGTTTTTGTTTGCAATGTTAAATCTTTATCCTATATTGCAGGATGGGATTGATGCAATTGAGGATGTCATTTATCATATTGAGACTTATGATGTAACTACAATCAGAGCTAGCACTCCTATGTTTCTCATGTCGCGTAAGATCAAATCACTCGGAGTGAAAATGGTCATATCAGGTGAGGGCTCGGATGAGATTTTTGGTGGCTATCTTTACTTCCATAAGGCGCCCAACAAGGAAGAGTTCCACCGTGAAGCTTGCCGCAAGGTACAACCACAGTTTTCCATATCTTCTAAGGCCAAAGATCTGAAACAACTTAGATAACAACAAACTAATGATGGTGTCTATGCATCTGCAGATAAAAGCCCTTCATCAATATGATTGTCTGCGAGCAAATAAGGCAACTTCGGCATGGGGTTTAGAAGCCCGCGTTCCCTTTCTGGATAAGGAATTTCTGAATGTTGCGATGAACATTGACCCTGGATGCAAGATGGTAAGGCGAAGTTTTGTATATATCTACACACACATACACTGATACACATGTTGCTTGCAAGCTTCATAATTTCTTAAATCTTCCCTAACTTGACAGATAAAGCCTGACCAAGGGCGAATTGAGAAGTGGATTCTGAGGAAGGCCTTTGATGACGAGGAGCGCCCATATCTTCCAAAGGTATTAGATGATGGATTCCTGAGGCTGAGGTGTTTGTAATAACAGACGCAATTCTTGATTTTGAATTACAGGTCCTAACATTCTCTGTCTGAATTCTTGCAGCATATTCTCTATAGGCAAAAGGAGCAATTCAGTGATGGTGTGGGTTACAGTTGGATTGACGGGCTTAAAGCTCATGCCGAAGAACATGTATGTCGTATACAAGCATAATAACAGCTAGAAGGAACAATTGAGTTAATATATTACTGTGTGGTTTCTGTGTCAACACCTTTTATAATTCATTATTCTCATATTTCTAAAGGTCACTGATAAGATGATGCTTAATGCGGAACACATCTTCCCCCATAACACTCCAACGACGAAGGAGGCCTACAACTACAGAATGATATTCGAGAGATTCTTTCCACAGGTATAGATATAGTGATACCCTAAATATAGCTAAATGCATTGATACATTATGAATACACAAGTGAATAGTCCTGTTTGGCGATGCAGAATTCTGCCACGCTGACTGTTCCAGGCGGGGCGAGCATAGCATGCAGCACGCCCACAGCCGTTCTGTGGGATGCATCTTGGTCGAAGAACCTAGATCCCTCGGGCAGGGCTGCCACTGGCGTCCACAACTCGGCCTACGAGAAGCATTTGGCTAATGGGAACTTGACGACATCCAAGATAATGGACTCGGTTCCGTTGATGGACGGTGTAGGCGCTCCGGGACTCACCATCAGGGGATAACAGAGAAGCAGAAGAAGCTCAAGTTGATTAGAAACTGTATATCATCAATAACTACTTTGCATGAATGTGTAGAGGAAGTAATTAGTTTGCTGCTGCTGCTGCATCATAGTCAACTTGAAATAAAATCTCTGTTTGCTACTCTTTAGAGTGGTAGTTTGGATTTTACTCTGTTCTCCTCCTAGTTTGATTTTGTTTCTCTCCATTATCTCAGTAAGGAAATTATGCCTATAACAATTATGATTATCATCATGTGATATTGTTTCTTCTTTATATTGGAGTTCGCATTCGTAGATTTGATAATGCCATTTGAGTTTTTCCTTTGATAGAAATTACTAAAACCAAAATACCCCACATCACTTTTTCTTTAAGCAACAATATAAATTTAACTAAAATACTCAAATATAGGCCGTAGCCGTAGTGCCATCGATCTAAATATCTAAAAATTTAGGCCACAACGATTACTGCAACGAGATGAACACAAATATACGTGCAACCTAAATCATCCTATTTTTAATTCATCTCATTTGCCCCCTCAAATTGAAACTCTTTGATTATAAGTTTTTCAAATTCAATCATACAATTTTTATTTTTACTCTTTTTTTCTAATTGGGAGAAGAGTAACTAACTTACACGAGTCTCAACTGTTTAGATATTCCAATTGATTTTTTTTTTATTTTTTTTTTATGGAGCGACAGATGCAAAGATGATTTATTTGATATCTGATTTGTGAAATTTGGGTGGCGCGTGTTGGGCGGATTTGCACATTACGTTTGGTAACATATTTTTGAAGATTTTTTCCTCATTTTTTGTGGAAGATTTACATCTAAAATAGTTGTATTGATGTGTAAGATAACATTAATCATGTATGTATATTTTATATTAATCTTTCATTAAATTTTATTATTTTAAATATTAGATCCTTCGGGAACATTTGAGTCGTGCGACATTATTCTGTAGTCCCCAAGTAAACGAGAGAGAGAGAGAGAGAGAGAGAGAGAGAGAGAGAGAGAACATATTAATTTAAATTTAGCATCATTTTTCTCAAAAATAAAAATAATTTAGCACGAAGTTCTATATCACTGTACTTTTTTATTTCTAAAAAGTTAAAAATTATTATGCCATTATAATATGATATATGTTTTCAATACTGATTTGGTGGGGCTGAAATAAGCAAACCAAATATTTCCATGGTCGTTCTTACTTTTGAGCTATATTAATTCACAACATAAATGCAAGATTTTCTATCAATACGTCTACAGGCAAGCATCAAAAATATTACGATGGAGATGCTAAAATTAATATATATATATATATATATATATTAAAGTAAATAAATTTTATATTCATCATTGTTATTTTATGTTTCAGTTTTTCATCATAGTATGTTTGTCCTCGTTACACATGTAAATTAAACTTCAAATTTTCAGAATAAAATTCCTATCTATTGCTTAATTGCCTTTTATTTTTAAATTACTCAATATTCACTCTCACCCCTTTTGTTGTGAGGAATAATACTAGGAGAGGCCTAATTTCAAGGGAAATATATTATAGATATACGTAATTACCCTGTATATCAAACTCGACTTGTGAATTACGATATTTACTTTTATCCATTTTAATGATTTTCTTATAGTTGTGATAATGTTGATAGAATCGCAAATAATTTATTACGTAAATTTCTGTTCATTATATCAGCATATCAAATTATTCAATTGATTTTATTAATGACACCATATTGCATCTTTGAGTGTTCAATGTTGCGATATAACACAATTTGTTTAATTGCCCTTTTTCAATAATTTTATTAATCATATAATATGTATGAATAGGACAGATGGAGTATAAAAGTATAACTAAATCAAAATAGTTATCTTGAAATTGGAATGCCCTTTTATTTTATTAATCATTGGCATCGTTTCGGTGGGGATGATCTAGTGGTGGGATAAGATTGCTTGGAGACCAAATTAAAGGTCACAAGTTCGAATCTCCCCAATATCACTAGATCGGGTGTGTGAGTAAAAAAAAATGTTGTGATGTAACACGTATCAATGCATTTTATAGGATGATTGGATTTTTCACTATGATTAATCAAATTATTGGAAAAGACAATTAAACAAGTAAACTTCTTAATATATTCATATTTATTTATTCGACAATGAATTAATGATTAATGTAAACATATTAAATAGAGGAATATATTAATAATTTAACTAATACTACCTCCGTTTCATAATGTTTGTTGTTTTGCTTTTTTTATCTGGAATTAATAATTAATTTCGTGGACAAATATACACATCCATTATATATGCCATAAAATCTAATTCATCTATATTTTCCTAAAAAATAACAATATTTTCTCTCTCCATATATTTTTCTCTCTTCATATATTATAGGTAAGTTAGAATCAAAAAATCTTGTAGGATTTGAAAGGGTTAAAATTGAGAGAGAGGATGTCAAATTATATAAAACAACAAACATTTTGAAACTAAAAAAAAAACCTTAAACAACAAACATTATGAAACGGAGGTAGTATATATATATATATATATATATATATATATATATATATATATATATATATATAGAAATAAGTCTATACATTGAAACATTTAAAAAAGGAAAACAAACTTATATGAATGTGACGGAGTGAGTACAGTAAATAAACTATTGTTTGTTCCAAATATATAGCTCTTTTGGGTGCTGATTAAATATTCATTTATTTTTTATTTGTAGAAAATTAAATATTCTCATTGCCACTATAGTCATCCATAAATATATACTGATTTATTTTTTTGAGAAAAAATAAATTTATAAAGAATTACTCAAAATTGATTCACTTTCCTAAATAGAAATGTTAAAAAGAAAATTGCGCAATATAGTTGGCACTACAATATTGTTGTACGTATTGTGTTTTATTTTAAAAAAGATGCATTCTAAATATATATATTTTATATACGTGAGAGTTTTAAGTGGACTAAATATTTGATTTACTAAAACCCATCACACAAAACCCTTTTTTTATTTAAGGAAACAAAAACCTCTGAAACAAAAACTCAAACCCATATATAATTATTGAAGGAAGCCTTAACCATTGCTCAAGCGAAAACTCCAAAACCCACGAATAATGGCGGCCAGAGAGAGAAAGCTTCTCCCTGGTGAAAAAGTTGAGGTAGTTTATTCGTCGTAATTCTTGTGTGTGAACGTAATATTACGTATGTGGAGCTGTATATTTTTTCCCAATTTTTTCTTGGGTTCTTTTGTTTGATCATTAAGAAGTTTTTGATATTTTGATTTCCCCCTTTTTGTTGGTTTTTCTCAATTTCTTGATTTTTTGATGTTTTGCTTCGTTGAAGTAAAGTTTTGTTCATTCTCAATTTTACCTGCATTGTATTCTCTGTAAGCCCACAAAAAAAAACGAAAAAAAAAACTCAAGGTTGTTGTTTGCATGTGGGTTTTGTTTGATCATTCATGACAGTGTTGATGGGGGCGGTGAATTAAATGGATGTGATTATTTTATTAATTTTGTTTTCATAGACATGCATAATTCGTATTATTATGAATTTGCGTATGCATTTCATAAATTTATTTGAAATTTTGTGAATTTTGTCTATAAGCATTGTTGCTTTGTCAAGATTCTGCGACAAATGAGTTGTATGGTTTCCAGTTATGGCAATTTTATGCCATATTTGACGAGCAATTTATTTGTTTCTATTTATGGGACTTGTGAAAATCTTGATTAGCATTGCGGAATCTTTATCAGGTGAGGAGCCTGGAGGATGGGTTTCTCGGTTCGTGGCACACTGGTGTTGTAATCGGCTATGAAGAATTGGTTCGTGTAGTTCAGTACGAGCACCTTCTATGTGATGATAATAGCTCTGATAAGCTGATCGAGCAGGTGAAAGTGTCCCCTGCAGTTGATGGGGTTGTCAATAAAGAAATTAAGAGGCCTGATGAGTACAGGGGCTTGATTAGGCCTTCTCCATCTTCCTGCGTTCCAGGGACATGGAGTCTACATTATGGAGAGTGTGTTGATTTATTACATGAGGATGCCTGGTGGGAAGGTGTGGTATTTGATCACGAAGATGGATGTGAGAGACGAAGAATTTTCTTTCCAGACATGGGTGATGAAATGGAAGGCAGGGTTGAAAATTTGAGGATAAGTATGGATTGGGACGAGGTTACGAAGGAATGGAAACCTCGTGGAAACTGGTTGTTTCTTGAATTAATAGAGGAAGTTGAGCAAGATTTGCCTCTCCTTGTCTCTGTGAAGCAAATATGGTATGAATTGAGGATGAAGAAGGGCTTTGAAAAGCTTGGGGAGTGGACTTCTTCTGAACGGGATTTATGGAAAGAATTGATTTTACAGGTTTCATCTGATAATCTAAAGGTTACTGTAAAGAAGCTTTTTGCAGAGCTGAATGCATCCTTCAAGTCAGCTGAACCAGGACAGTCATTATTAGAATTTTCGGATAAAACTTTTGATTCAGTTCTAAAAGATGGACTTTTTCATAGTTCTGTTTCAGTTGTACCCTTTGAAGCTACTTTCCAGTCTGATGATGAAGGAATTCTTCGAACTGATGTAAATGATAAAAGCAATAATCAGGTTCAGGAACAGAATGATCAGGTTCCTACCTCAGGTATAATCACCAATGTAAAAACACCACTTGTTTCCATCCCTGCTTTGCCAATTTTGTCGCGTAGTCCAGATGAAGATTCTGGAATTGGTTCCAATAATTATGATGAATCTCCTAGTATCAGTTTGAAATTGCTACGAAAGGAACACAACAATTCAACCATGAAGAAAGGACTTGAATGGCAGCTAGTACCTGAATTGATTTCTGGGGGTGAGTATTCCCCTGATGCCATTGTGGAGTGTAATAAGTTGTATAGGTTGAATAAGCATCTTCCACGTGTGCTCATTTCAAAGGCTAGCAAACATCTAGTACATTTTGGCTGGAAAATTGAGTTTGCACATAAAAAACGAACTACAGAGATTATTAAACGCTATATTTCCCCTGAAGGGAATTTGTATTATTCACTTCGTCAGGTTTGTAAGATGTTTGACCATGACTTTGAGTTGGGACCTGTATCTCAAATGCTTATGAGCCCAAACCATCGCATTGAAATCTCTGTGAGTTCATCAGACGAAACACTATCACCTCCTGGAAAGTCCCATGCTTCCAGTGAGTTGTCTAAGTCTTGCACTTATCCTGATAAGCTTGCCATCGAACCTGAACATTGCCCTGAAGCAGTGAGGGATTATTATTTATTCAGTTCAAGAAAAAAATACCGAGGTTTATCAAATCAGGAAGCGATATTGAAAGCCATGAAGGCGAAGAAGCACTTATCTGCGATTGGGTGGTCTTTTTACCACCACAAAAAAGGACAAGGCAGGGAAATTCGTTATGTCTCACCTACTGGAAAAATATTTAACTCTCTTGTTTCAGTTTGTAAATGGTTTGCACAAGCTGGTTCACTTACTCCCAATGATCTCTCTCCTGCCATAGGAAGAGTTGTAAATATAAATTTCATCAATGATTTTGATGGTGATGTATCTACAAATAAATCCCATCTTCCATTAGTTGCAATGCATTCCCCTGGAAATTTCCCTTTAGTAGAGAATGACATGTTTGGGAATACGCAGTCATCTTACATGCCAATGTCTGAGGGGTTTGTTCAATCGATCAAAGGTGAAGTTCGTAAAACCAGAATGTCGAGGAAGAGGAGAAAGCATGATAAATCAGGTTGTATTGAAGGGTCATTATCACCCAAGAGAGGAAGGAAATCCCGTGCATCAATGAGACTGAGAGGAGATTCAAATGCTGA
The DNA here is from genome assembly GCA_026008535.1 of Perilla frutescens. NCBI lineage: Eukaryota > Viridiplantae > Streptophyta > Magnoliopsida > Lamiales > Lamiaceae > Perilla > Perilla frutescens. Next base: position 4,868,178 of record BRKX01000012.1, on the reverse strand, counting down.
TTCTTCAACCCCTGTGAGGCGATCAAGTAAAAGAGTTCGTGACAGGGTTGCTTCTTCCTCTCAGCAGATACCTCGAACTGTCTTGTCTTGGTTGATTGACAATAATGTGGTTTTGCCAAGAGAAAAAGTTCAATACCGTAAGAAAAATGTTGTCCTAAAGGAAGGTCGAATAACTCGTGAGGGGATCAAATGTAGTTGTTGTGTAGATATCTTTACTCTTAGTAAATTTGAAGCACATGCTAAAAGCACTGATCACAGACCTTCGGCAAATATCTTTTTGGATGATGGTAGGTCATTGCTTGAGTGCCAGTTGCAACTGAAACAACGCAATATCAACCAAAATTCAAGGTTAGAACGTGAACTGAAGGGAGCCCGACATAATAGAACAAATGACTACATATGTTCTGTCTGTCACTATGGAGGTGAATTAGTTCTGTGCGACCTGTGTCCATCCTCATTTCATACTCACTGCCTTGGCTTAAAGGTCTTTCCTATATTGATCCTCCTGTTATGTTAAACCTTGTCTTACTGGTTGATTATTCTTTTCTTTTATAAATAGATATTGACTATTGAGTTGAGTCTTTTAGGCTGTGTAGACATCGTTTAAATATCTTCTGTTTTTCACTGTTTTGATATCTTCTCTACAGGGTGTTCCAGATGGTGATTGGTTCTGCCCATCATGCTGTTGTCAAATTTGCAACGAGAGCATATCTAATAAAGGAAATGCACGAGCCACAGACTCTTCTCTTTTCATCTGTGGTCAGTGTGAGCGTCGATGTAAGTTACCTATATCGGTTCATATCTACTTCTAAAATGAATTATAAATTAGATGCTCTAATTGTTAACAACTTCATGTAGATCATGGTGGGTGCCTAAAAAACAAAGGAGATACAAATTGTTATTCTGGAGGATATTGGTTCTGCCACAATACTTGTCAACAGGTACCTTGACCCGATTTCCATTTATAGGGCTATCTGTGCTTATTGTAGCATTTTCTTCAAGTTGAATATGACTTGGATGTCTAATATGTTTCGTTATTATATATTGATGTGTAAAATTGCCTGAGTTTTAGAACTAGTGAAATTAAATATCTTAAAGGCACTTAGAAGTGTAGAATTAATGTCATGATTAGATAGTAACATCTAATATGTTGGTGACTACATTGTTTCAATATGACTGTTCCTTTGCAGATATTTTATGGTCTGCGCAGGATTCTGGGGAAAAAGATTCCCGTTGGAACTGAAAATTTGACTTGGACTTTAGTGAAATACATGGAATCTGATTTTTCTAAGCATGATGCATCTGATGACGAGGGTTTCGTGGAGTGTTACAGCAAGCTTAATGTTGCCCTCAGCGTGATGCATGAATGTTTCGAACCTGTCAAGGAGCCTAGGACCAGGAGGGATCTAATGGAAGATGTTATCTTTAATAGATGGTACGCTCAACTCGTCTTCCTATTGCTACTTGTGCATCATTTTAAAGCTCTATATTTTCTCCTTTTTGTGTATCCTGCCATTTCTTGTTTGTGTTGTCCATTCCTACATCTAGCAAATCTGACATTATCTGAGTTGTTTACTTAGGTAATTAGACCTTTTGCACCATCAGTCTTGGCTTGATATAGGAGACTACAGTGACAGTGAGGAGATGGTGATGTTTTTTAGAAGGGAATTTGTGGATAATTGAATCCCTTAGGAAAGCCTCAATTTCCTCTGTGTTTGTTGTTCTGCCTTGTATCTTCTAAACAGATGTTATAGTTCTCTCATCTGTACGCAAGAAAGCTAGGTTGACATTGGGTGCTTATTTTCACACTCTCTCGATTTATATCCTCAAATTTTTCATGTTGTATCAAATTTATATGCACTAATTTATTTATAGGGATAATAGTGGACTTGCACTAGATTGGAATTATTATAATTTATTGAATGTTGTTTAAATACCTTATTTTATTGAACCACATGTATCTTGACTACTTGCTTAGATCCTTATTTGTTTATCTATTATACTAAGGATAACACCATATAGATCGTAATGATATCTGGATTTACAGGTCAGAGCTAAACCGTTTGAACTTTAAAGGGTTTTATACAGTACTATTGGAGAAGAAGGATGAATTGATTTCAGCGGCTACAGTGAGGTATTTGACGCTTCACATTCTTATTTGCACCTCTTTTATACTGTTCTATTGAAGTAACTTGAAGTGTATGTCCTATGACTCCAGGATATATGGCAAAACAGTTGCAGAAGTCCCTCTGGTTGCGACACGGTTTCAATATCGTCGACTTGGGATGTGTAGAATTTTGATGAATGAACTTGAGAAGGTCTTGTATTCCTATAATTTAGATAATATGGTTGCAGACTTTCTAAGCCAAAATGACTGGCAGTTCTATTCAGTTGCAGTTGCCACTTTCTCTTATTGTTGAATTTATTGGCGCCGTGTTATTTGCTTAATTTGATGATTTTGGTTTTGCAGAAACTCGGAGAGTTGGGAGTAGAGAGGCTTGTTTTGCCTGCTATTCCTAGTGTATTGAACACTTGGATCACTTCATTTGGGTTCTCCAAGATGAGTGAATCGGAAAGATTAAACTTTCTGGCCTACACCTTCCTCGACTTCCAGGGCACAGTATTTTGCCAGAAACTGTTGAACGTAAATCTTTCTGTGGTTTTGAGCCCATCTGCAGGTAAATGAAATGCTGCATACTACTATTTAATCAAAGGATGTAACCTGCATTATATGAATCAAAGGATCTAACCTCCCTTAACGTCTTTCTGCAGAAACACAAGCAAACAGTTGTGACCATGTTTACAACAATGTCGGCATTGGGATAGATGGAAACAGTGCTGTTTCTGAAGCTTTTGAAGGGAAACAATTAGAGGAGACTGGCATCGTGGAGCGGGAATCTACATGGTAATGCTATATGCTCTACCTCTATGTCACAATATTTAGACAGAAAGTAAAATAAATTGATGACTAACTTGTAATTGTAGGTTAAGACTCCATTACTATTTCCTTTTAAGTGAATTTGAACTACATATAGATATGCTCCTTCGGCACTTACAGAGCGAAATAAATAACCTTCCGCTAGGTAAACATGTTTCAATTGTTGAACAACACGATTTCACATGTCAAGACTGCTCGTAATATGGAAATAGTGTTTGTTTTGAAGATTATACACCTTAGGACATCAGACATTTGCGAAAAATGTGCATACGGCCTTGTGTAGCTTGATCTTATATTTCTTCATATATCTGATCGCATTTCTCACCCTGACATTTTGATTCAAGATATGATTTGGTTGTTCGTTTTTGCTCTTCTCCTCAGCATCAAAACAGTTGCTGACAACGCAAATGCTGGTTGCTCAGCTGAGACAGCCATTGTGGTACTTTATTAGCCTCAAAACATTTTATCGCATAACAATTTCAAGTTACTAGTTAACATCTTCTCAATGGTTTTTTCATGGCGAGCTACGTGTACAGGTGCATCAACCAACTCTCCCAGACTACTCTCCTTTCCAATCAACCCTTGAGTGTTCTGTAGGAGTCGCAACCAATGACAAGCAACCTGGAAGAAACAGTGACGGCCTCCTCAAATGCTACAAGCGAAGGAGAATATCTGCAGCCTGTTAAGTGTAGTTGTCTCAGTAAAGGATCTCAACTTCTTTCTGTAGTACTACTGAGCTACTACTTGTGAACCGCTCGACTTAGGGAAGGATACACGAAATGCCTGTGTTATTTTTTTGTACAGATTACTACTAGCTATACGTAGGCTAACGTCCTCTGCTGGTTTTCAATGTCTTCAGCAGATTTTTTGGAACTATCCGTAAAAAGCAACGTGTTCAACGTGCTTTGTATGATATCATTCACAGTTCACTTGCTTGAGCTTAAGCTCAACAGTCTGCACTTTTTTTGACTAATTTTGTTACTCCTGTAATCTTCAGGTCTCTTCTGTTATTATCATTGCAGCGACTGAGGATTATGGTATGTTCAATTTATTTCTTTTTGCTAATGAAATTGTTTCTTCTAATTGTTGCGGTATGGGTTTACATGTATATATCTATTTGAATAAAGCATTTCTCAATCTTTACTCGATCATAGGGGCGAGCAAGAAGTCGAAAAACTGAAAATCGAACCGAATTGAATACATTTCGGTTTATTAGGTTCAGTTTTACCGGATTTTGATCCGGTTCGGTTTTTATTTTAAAGTAAAAATTGGTTTTCGATCGGTTCAGTAGAAAGACTACTTAATCGACAAAATCAACCGACCCTCCTCAATTCATAATTAATAATTCTTTTGTATTTTGAGTTTTGACCGAGTAACTGAGTAAATCAGTCACTTAAGGTCTTGTTTACTCTGATGAATGATGGTGGATTAATAAGCCATCCAATCATATCTTATATTTACTTTACATGATATTAAAATGGCGCATAACTCAATGCCGTGATAAATGAGCTTTGAGTGTTAATATGTGCGATTTGTATCCCACCTCTCTAGATGGGATATGATTTATCTTTCCTTGTATCCACCAAGCTATCTATCCACCCAATTGTATATCATCAAAGTAAACAAGCCCTCATAGTTTCCCATGGTTACACAAAACCACTGACCTGGCCCGTGGTCAACATGCCCTAAACCGATGATCGCAGGCTGATTACATTAACCCATAGTAAAAAAAAAAAAGAGAGATTTTTCATCTATAAATACCCTTCATCTCCTCCATTTTCAACACACCGCACTAATTCTTCATTCTCCCATCTCTATTCTCAAGCTCTAAATCTCTCATAATTTATTGTTCTCAAGTGTCAACTCTACTAGATTTCTACTTCGTATTTCTATAGTCTACATCATGTGAAGCTCATTTAGTCGTGGTGCTAATAAGGGAAGGGGCATTGCCTCTTTCTATGATACTTCTTCTTCTCAAATGGAACTTGATGTTGAGTATGATGCTCGACTTCAACAAGCACTAGATGAGGATTATGGTATGAAAGAGGGCAATTTCCATCGGGAGGACCGTGCAATTGTCACCACGACCACGACGCCGCCAATCTGAAGATCTTGCAACTGCTGCATGACTAGTTACAAATTTATTGGTGGGGGAGGCTATGAGAAACTACATTGCTTCAGGTACGTCTTCTAACATATTGACATTTGATGAAACTATTGCTCGAATAATATGTCTAGACGTAAATTATTGTGCTTAGACGTATTAGAAGATAAACAATTGAAGGAAAAATGCAATTATTTTCGAATTTGGTTCATAAAGTTTCCTTTTGTTCTTATGTTTGGAGTGATAACGTGGGTCCATTGATTATGTGAGAATTATGTGTCATTGGATAGATAATAGTTGAACTCGAAATAAACGGTTGTTTAATTGCATATAGAGAATTTAATCACGTGCATAATGCTGAAAGCATAGCTCAATTGATTATAGGTGTTCCATCTTTTAATGGAAATGTATGTCATATTTTGCATTTGTGACTGTCCAAGATGGTATGCAAAATTTAAATGCTGCAATAACCCCAATTAGAAAGGCTATTAATTAAGCACATGGATAAACATGTTGGTGCAAGTTAAAAATGACAAAAATATTGTCGTTGTAAACAAATTCTCCTAAAAACTTTTAATCTAGACGCACCAAATCGTTGAAACTCAACTTATGAAATGTCAAGTAGTTCATCAGAATATAAATACTATTTGTGTGAATTTTTTAGAATAGAAATTAAAGATAATAATTATGTGTCATACAGGGAACAATGTAAAGATGTAGTAACTTTATTGAAAGTTTTTCATACGATAGCACAAGATTTATCTTAACGGTTCGTTTGCTAGACGGTATGGTATAAGGTTGATATCGATATTATGTTTGTTGTGGTGTATTAATAATATATGGTTTGATTAGATGTATTAAATTCTGTGTAAATATTCTATAATAAAGTTTTAATTAAATATCTTTAAGGTTATTTTAGTCTGAAATTTTTAATAGTTATATATGAATCATAGAGTGTGATATGTAATACCATATAAATGGTTAACACATATTCGACTCTTGCATAATCATAAGTTTTGAATCTGCTAACAAACATAATATTAAGGTGTCATAGACACTTATACTACCAAGCAAATAAGTTGAATTCTTTACACACCACTTTTACTTTATACACCACTTTTACTCTATTCTAATTATTAATTATGAATTGAGGAGGGTCAGTTGATTTATTCTTTACATACTACTTTTACTTTACACACCATACACTTCATTAATTTTTACAGTAATATTTTTAATTTATTAATAAAAATGATAAAAAAAAATCGCATCCTCAATTTCGAACCTAAGATTTACAAAAAGTGAAAAGACAAGAGAGGGCAACCATTTTCGAACCAAGGAAGAAGAAGAAGAAGATGATGATGATGATGATGATGATGATGATGATGATGAACCCAAAGAACCATTAGTGGAACACTAATCTTCGAACCTCTCACAACACTCTCAAACTCGTCAATTTTCGAACCTCATGATCTTTGCGTAAGTTTTTGTAATTTTTGGTTTTGTTCAATTTTATTTTGAATTCTTGATGTAAAATCATCAATTTGGGTGAACCAGCTCACTAATGTTCAGACTGTAATTTTTGAACCCTCTCTGACGATTTACAGCTTCAAACTTGATAAAACTCGTGAAAAACGAAAAGTAAACGGTGCGAAACTGTAGGAAATCACTTTTATTGTTTGTTTCTTCATTGTTTCTATCATCCATAGTTAATTTAAGGATTAATTGCCTTAAAAATCATGAAGTTTGAAGTTAGCTGCAAATTTAACATGAACTTTAAAACTAGACAATTAAAACACTAATTTTGAATTTGTGTGTTATTCAACATCCTCAACTTTTTATAAAATAAATTGATCTCTAATCCAACATACAATTTGCTCGTCTCTTTAAGCCTGTCATTGACTCGACCATCAATTTTTAAAAATTACGCCAAAGGGACCACCATTGTATGTGGGATTGAAGGTCAATTTATTTTATAAAATTTGGGGATGTTGAATAACACACAAATTTGAAGTTGGTGTTTTAATTGTCTAGTTTTAAAGTTCATGTTAAATTTGTAACTAAGCTTAAAGTTCATGATTTTAAGGCAATTAACCCTTAATTTAAAAACAATGTAGTTTAATCAAAAATTTGATAATAATTTGAGATCGAGAGATAAGAATTAGAGTCTAATCTACTGTTATAGTTTACTCGAAAGAGAGGTTATAATTACAATAGTGATTCTCCTACAAGATTTAGAATTAAATCGATTTAATAATTATCTAAAAATTAGGAAATTCATTTAACAGCAACACCCTATGATCCGTCTTTTATCTGTCTATCCAGTTTTCTCGTGCTTGATTTATTTACAGTTTTTAGTTAATTAAAATCAACTCTTTAATTCGGTGCTCTAGATAAAATAGAACAATAGAATTAGGCACTTAGCCGCATTACATCGTCAGTCTTTGTGGATACGACCTTGCTTACCATAGTTTTGCTACATTTACCTCGTGCACTTGCGAGTAGTATTTTTAGTGAAATAAAATATCGAACACCTAGGTTTTTATATATTTGTTTAGTCTAGTATCTTATTTATTGTGTCTTTATTTTTATGTTATTTAGTTTTATTCTTTTTTGCCTGCATGTTTCGAGTCTAGATACTAATTACGTACTTGTGTGTAAGAACTTGAAAATAACGGTCTCTGTGGGATACGATACTATTGCTCACCTATATATTGCAAACACATTGTGCACTTATGGTACGTTTATTTATTAATAAATAGCGTGTCACTCGTTGTTCTTCTAGTTTTAGTAGTAGTTTTTCATTAGGATTATATACTTCATAAGGTAGTGTTGTACAAGAATTTCAAAAAAAATTCCAAAGTAGAGGAAAGACGAGGCGTGGTTAAAATGAATTAAAAATATATTTGCAAGACCCCGTTGTGCTAGATATTGAAAATGCAAATCCTAATAATTTTGATGTTCTCAAGTGTTAGTCTCAGAATCAAGAACGGTATCTTTTGCTTGCGATAATGGCAAAAGAATTTTTTGAAGTCTGACGCGTGGTCATTTCGCGCTCAAAATAATCTTTATAACTCTTGTGCCCGCAGCGAGCATACCAAGCTTATGAGTATAGTTCGATCCCACAGAGAGCAGTTGTGATTCCACTTTTGGGTAACCAATCAGTAAAGGGGTTGGTTTGTATTGTCACAATACGGAAAGTAAATCTGCAAAATATAAATTAAAGAGAATATCAAATAACAAAGGTTCCGGTATTTGAACTAGAATTTGGTTTAAGTCTAATCTACTCGATCATGGGCACACCGATTTTTCTGCATTACTAAGTCACCCAGTTATGGAGACCGAATTTCTTTCTGCGTCTCCTTATTCATCATTTCATTTTAGGTTTAAAAGTGATTCCTCATCAAGTAAATCCCTAACAAATCACCCACCCTCTGGTTCCCCAAAGAGATGTAAATGAATAGACAACAGTGTGTCCTAGACGAACCCAAGTATATTGTGTTTATTGATTTCTCGTGTGCCCTCAACAACCCACCGATTTTCTAATTACTATATGAATCAACACGCAATCACGATTTGCCAATTCAATTAATATTGGTGTGCTCTCTATGTCTAACGAGTGATCAGTCACATTAGGCATTTCAAACACACACTATCAAGGAACAAGATCAAAAAGTGGCAGAAACATTTCATGTAGTATATGCCCACTCGGCCTCACGAGTCCAGTTTTAACTTAAACCATTTTCTATCACTTAAACACCAGAATTATAAATCTAGCCAAGCATGTTAGATAAAATTAAACTTACAAACTTTAAAGACATAATTATAGAAAAGAACTTACTGAATTAATACGCAAAAGGACTCAACTCCAACGTTGAGCATTAAAACAATTCATACATCCTAAGGGTATAAGGCCTCTTGGCTTGTTCTTGTTGCCTTAGCAGCTTCAAAAATAAAACAAAAATTTAAAGTGCAGAAAATAAAAAATTGTATCAGTATTTTCGAACTCCCATTTTCAGAAAATGAAATTAGCTTAAATAGATACAATCTGAAATTCAAATTTTCCCACAGGCGGGGGTCTTTAACTGCTCTCCGGGTCTGGCGTGCCCTCTCCAACGAACTGGATAAGCCTTATCCAATGGTTGTTGGCTGAATCCCGAGATTTCCAGGATTACTCATTATCTCTTCAGCTCTACGCCTCACAGCAGTCCAACTTTGTACCACCTCTTTTCAAATTGATCTCCATCATTCACGCTTCTCTTGACTTCAACAAATTTTCAAAAATTTCACATGTGCCCATTCCAGCCCCTGGTCGAATCTGCACGAGCAAAGTGGGCACGGCATCATCTAGTCAGCTTCATCCCTCTCTGATATGTCCATTCTATTTCCCGAATGTTGGATGAATGCTGAAGAAGTTCTCATGTGCCTCTAGCTGCTTTTTATAGCGTTGAAATATGCTTGAATTGCTAGGAAAAATGCCTCTTTCACCAGATTCGACTTGTAAAGTGCCTTTGACCAATTTTCTAGTTCTTTTCAACTCAAAATGACTAAAAAGAACATTTATAGCGAAATAAAATACCCATAAAACCATGAAATAAATGAACTTATCAGAGTCCCGGCATCAACAATTGCAGTTGAACAAACTTTCAATTAATCCGATTACATGTTGGACGAGCGGAGATCAAACTTGACATTGGATCATCTTGAAGCACAAATGATGTTGAAGAACGAATCAAAAACCGACCTAAGAGAGCAAGAGAACCGATAGGACGATTTGATGGATGACCCGCTGATTCTAGTTGGCTCGGAGAGTGAAGCCGAAGAAGGAAGGAGCGGGAGCCAAACCGACGACGAATGGGACGACGATTTTGACTTCTAGACTCGACAAGGAAAAAATGTAAAATAAACTACAAGGGCTTTGATTCCAAAGTAAGAAATACATAGACAGCTTCATTTGAAGTGCAAGCCCAAATTTCAATTATTTCTTCCCCCTAAATCAGTGAAATTATTAAATGTAAATTGTAATTTAATGTTAAGTTGTAACTTGTAAATTTGTAATTCCATAATTTGATTTGTAATTTGTAATTTTATAATGTCATATTATTTATCAAATAAACTTGTATTCTTGTAAGATATAAATTATAATATCAGCATACAATGATATCAAATAAATTTGTGTTTGTCATCCTTTTTAATTTTTAATTTGTAAATTTACAATTTAGTTAATTTATGCAAATTATGATGTGACATTATTCAATTGTTCGAATAAAAAAATCGGAAAACCGTTGCGCACACAAACCGCCGGTTACGGTTCGAAAACCGTAATCGGCGATCTCGAGGTGGCAGTACGATTCTGATTTGTGCCGTCTGAAACCGCCTAACTTGCAATTTATAACCGAACCTGCACACACCGAAACCATGGACATCTCTACTTCTTGATCTGATCGGAATGGTCTTGTCATGAATTTAAATTTTGACAATACAAATTAAGTCAAAAGCACCCTCATAAATAGCGATTATGAGTAACTTTTAAAAAAAAAAATTGGACACACATGCTCGTTAACTATTATCACAGTATGTTTTTAGCTATTACTATCACAATAACTTTTTGATTCAAAATAAAACGTATGATATTGCGTAGTTGGGAAAAGGGAAAAGAAAAGGAGAGACTGCATTTAGAGTATTTATATTTTCTTTTCCTTTCTTTCGTTTTTTTTTTTCTTAAAAAAAACATTTTATATATTGCCGAATCACGAAAAGATAAAGTATTAAAAGTTTAAGAAAAGGCTGCATTTGAGGCATATAGATATACACGTGGCCAGAATATGTTCACCATACATGCCATATCACTTCTCTTAATTACTACATTTTTTAAGTTCCTAATTTATTTATTTATTTTGGTGTCAAAATTCAGAACGTCACATGCTAATTCTAGTACCACTAGTTCCCAAACACATATAATTGATGGTTCTCTTTATTATTTATTACTTTAAATGTTATTTTCAGTTTATATAAATATAAATATATATATATATACATATATATATATAGGGCGTGTTCAGATAAGAATCAATTCTCATCAGAAAATTTAGAAATCAGTCTGATCCGTGTATCTTGATGACATTGACGACAAAAAGATGATGACATACAAATAGATATGATAAATTAAAAAAAAGGGATATTTCTAGTTTTTATTTTCAAGTGGCGTACTATATTTTTCAAAAATTCTTTAAAACTTTTAAAAAACACGATTTATTCATTTTTAATTCGATTTACGAAAATAATTAAAACATCAACTAATATGTTTGGAAAGCTCGTCGAGTTTATTTTCCACCAAAAAAATTCAAACATATAATAAATGTTGAAAAAATTATGATTGTTTGATCGAAGACTCTCAATTAGTTGCGAAAAACTGTAAAAAAAAATAGAGTTTAAACTAAACTAATAACACTTATAAGTTATATTAGCAAATCATTATTCAAATATATATATATATATATCATATTAGCAAATCATCATTCACATATTAGCAATATATATGTTACTAACATATTAACAATATGATGTATGAATGATGTTACAACATGTTATACAATATTATTTTAAATGTGGTCCAATGTTATATGAGTATTGTTTAACGCTTATCAATTTAGCAATATAATATCGTCAAGTTAGCAATATGAGTCTATCTTATGTTGGCAACATAATCTCTTTATATTAGGCAACATATATATCTTATGTTATTCTATCAACACACCTACCTTAAAAAACAATAGTTTTAAAACATTGTCCATTTAATTTCGTAAATTGAGCGAAAACCCAAAAAACAAAAGAGAATTTATAAATTATGAAAATAAACCATGTCTTTAATATTTTAATAAATCATGTTTTGATTAAGTTCTCAAATACTATAACTTTCCCCCTCATATTAAAGGCATTGAGTATAAGATGATTAAATCTAATGGAATCTAAACCTTAAATTGGTTCCGATTAGAAAATTTGGTGCATATTTGATCATTTCTTTCTATATGACTATATATGTAGACGCACACTACTAGCGTTGCGGCTGGTACATAAATGAAGACTACGTGGCACCACGAAATCCTTAATAACGTGTTCATATGTCGGTTGGGGATCATTTCCCTCATATACTATACTTAATTTTTCATTTAAAATAAAATTTGCCATAACTTATACTCCCACACAATTGAAATGAAAAATTTACATTTTTCTCATATTTATCTTCATTAAATATATTTAAATAGTTTTTTTTTCACTTATTTAATATATTCACACATGGTGTGTTAGGTAATATAATTACTTTATTAATATGTGTGCATTTATCAAGAATGACACACTTTGCGAAACGGAGAGAGTATGTTTTATATGGGTTTATTACACGTACTTTAATGTAGTAAAATATTTTGTTTTTTAGATTAAATATAGGGTAAATTACACTTTGATACCTACATTTTGAACTTTTTTTAAAAAAATAACTTATTTTTTCAAAATTAACAAAATAGTATCCACTTTTTTCAAAAAAAAAAAAAAAATACAAATTTAACACATGATCAATTTTACTACCCAAAAATCGTAGATAATTGATTATATTTTTAGATTTCTTGATTCAAATATTTTTTTTACGCTACTGGGGAAAATATAAATATTAAATTACAACTAATTACATAGGATTTTTGGTTTGAAAAAATGATAAAATATTAGAATTGATTTTTTTAAAAAAAAAAAATTGGTATTATTTTATTAATTTGAAATATGATTTTTTTTTAACAATAGCCAAAATATAAGCATCAAAGTGTAATTTGCCCTTAAATAGTTAAATATATGGTTTAGTTACATCAAAAATAAAAACTTTTTATTCTGGAGAGATGCTCTTCATCATATCAATACGATAATAACATTTCAGTGTGACTTCCAATTTACTACTCCATCAATTTCATATTAATTGATGTTTTAGGGTCTAAATTTTGTTCTAAATCATTTGAAGATTTAGAATTTTTAACACTATTTCTCCCACTTTTACCCCCTATAATATCTTCCCATAATTTGGCATATAGATTACAATGATATAGAAATTTAGTTATATTAGGAAAATATAACTTAATAGATAGATGCTAATTTATCACAATTTTTAATTTTTTTTGTAAAAGCTAAAAATTCAATTAATATGAAATTGAGGGAGTAATATATTAATCTGAGTTATGGGGATATTTTATGTGTACATAACTTTGCGGTTGAAATCCTCTATTGCAAACTCGATTTTTTAGTTTTTTTTTCTATTTTTCTATTCGATTTCAATTTTTTATGCTTTAGTTTAATTTTACAATTATTATTTATGATTCGTGCTACCCAATTAGAATGTATTATAATTTTTAGTTATTAATTAATTATTTAAAAAATTAAATACTAAAAAATTATATTAAATAATCAACTAAAAAATTTAAAAAATCGAGTTTGCAATTGACGAAAACGATAACTTTGAACGAAAATTGAAAACTTCCAAAGTTCTTTTTACCATACTTTAACATTTTGCAAGGACTTTCACAAAACGAAAAAACAAAAAAAAAATAAATAAAATATTTTGATTTTTGGTCATTTTCCCTATATTTTTTATTTCGAGAAAGTAAATTTTGATTTTGGGTCTTTCTTGTTTGCTACCAAGATAAAGTAAGATAGCGACACTTCCATAATTGAAACTTAATTCTAAATCGTAAATGTTATTGATAGTTTGGCAAAAAATTATTAATTTGAAGAAGTAAAATCTGACTTTGGGTTTGGGACTCTCGTTCGCGAGGAAAATAGTGACACTTCCATATTAAAACTTGGATTAAAATTCAAATTGAAATTGAAATCTCCACAAGCAATATTATAATTTATGCTGTCTTCGTTTCTTTATGACTGTTATTTTAGTTTTTTTTCTTTTAGAATTATCATTTAATTTTATGGACTAATATACACATCATTTATATGTCATAGAAAATCTTATTTACTTATATTTTCTTATTTTATGAATGAAATAAACTATTATAGATAAATTATAATCAAGAGATCTTTTTGGATTTGAGATATAGGGTTTAAATTGGGGGAGAGAGTGTGAAATGTATAAAATAATAAATATTTTGATACAAAATAAAAATGATAAAAAAACAATCATAATAAAACTGAGAGAGTATATTATACGAGACTTTCACGTAAATTTTAAGTGCAATCACAGCTATATGTTTCCATTAACACCTGGAGTTATAGTTGTAACAAATTATTTACCTATTCAACGGGGTCACCTTTTAAGAGAAATATTTTTTTAAGGATTATATTGACCGGTGGTTAAAAAGGTAACTGAATAAGATATTCTGAGATACTTGGATTATATAATATATTTTTTTATCAATATTTCTATATTATAAATGCATAGTATCAACTATCAAGAGTGGCTAGTGTCTCTAATCTCAGTTATTTTATTCCCACTTAAATGAATTAGCGTAACACGAATTTCCGGTTCATCACACGTACTCCTTTCTTTTCATTTTATATGTTATTTTATTTTTTTATTTTGTTTCAAAATATTTATTGTTTTATATATTTTCATACTCTCTCTCTAATTTAACTCTATCACAAACTATATTCTAAGAAAATATAATTAAATAAGATTTTATAGTATATATACAGGATGAGTATATTTATCTACAAAATTAATTATTAATTTTAAATAAAAAAATCTAAAACAATAAACAAAACGAAATAGAGGGAGTATTTCAAAAAAGAGCAGTGATTTTCAGCCAGATTCTGGTTAGCCAGAATCTTTTATTATTTTTAATAATTAATTAATTTAATTAATAAAACACTAATTATTCGATAAATTTACACTGATGCCCTCCATAATAATTAGGGCAATTCTATATGCGCTTCAATTCAAAAGAAATCAAAGATGAAAAAAAATAAAGAAGTGAAGAAAAGAAAGAAGATGAAGTTGCGCCCCTTTCTTCTGATCCGCTTCTGAAATGATTTTAATAATTAATTACAAATCACTAATTTCATGACAGAAGGATAATATAGTAAAAACATAACATTTAATAATTAACATAATTAATTTATTAATAATACAGTTTTATTAATCATTAAAAAATTAGATTCTGGCTAACCAGAATCTGGCCGGGTAGCATTATTCTTCAAGAAAATTATTCTACACTTGGAAATTTATTTCAACCATTATTTTGAGATTTGTGACAAATCATTAATCAGCATCTACTATCTGTCTCTCTTTCCAAGACTGCGACTGCAATTTTTCTCATTAATCAAGAACATATTAACATTCTCTAACACACCCACCTACAAATCCAACCACTAAATCTAAAATCAGTATTGAAATATTAGACCATAACCACAAATATTACCAGTTACCAAGGCTCACTATGCTACTTTGCTACTACAGAAATCAATATTTTATTATTATATACTACTAATCGATTACCAAATAATATTTGATCTCACATTCCATAACTACAAAAGGTTCGGCACTCGAAATATATCATTATCTACAAAATAATGACCATCGAATATAGTCATAAAGTAATCAATTACAAAATCATCGCTATATACATAACATAATTTGAAAATTAATTAGATAGTTGTTAAAAATTCATTTGAGCCTGGTTTGAAGGTTTTAAAACTCTATTCGAACCATCCAATTCGCGTTTCGCTCTATTAAAGTTGGCTGAATCGATCTTAAATTGACCTACGATCAAATGTAAATTTTAAAATTCAAATATTTTAATAAAACTTTGAACAATTATATTACGTCCTACTCAATTCGATTAATTTACAATCCTACGTCCGAAATTGTATATGTATGGATTGCCTTAAAAGTTAAAATACATGAATTTTGAACTATTTTTCATTTTCATACGAATTAATATTATATAATTTTGATAACATAAACTTTACAAGTTTTGAATTTATTTATAATGTGAAGTGCAATTTCTGGTTGATTGAAAGTTGAAACTGAAATATTAGTTAATTGTCTTAAAATCAATGATTGAAATATCGCGGATTTTGATATTGCGATACGGATATGGGGAGAATATCTTTTTTTCCGGGTATCGACGAAATATCGCAATGTATTGCAATAAATGACAATATATCATAAAAAATCGCAATATATCTTAATATATCGCAATTTTTTTTTATATTTCTATAATATATTTTAATTTTTATTTAATACTATATATTTTTGTGGTTTTTTTTAGGTCTTTAACATAATTATTTGAGTTGTAATATTCTTTGTTTTACAAAGACACTTACACTGCAAAAAAATTATAAAAAAAAAGCTTGGGAAACCAACAGATGTCTTAGAAATAAAAGTGAAATGCACCAACTTTATTTTTTCGTGACAAGTAAAAAAGACTTGTTAATCGTGCTGCAATTGCTTCTCAATCTACTATGGTCCCATGTAAATCTTTTACTTAATATTTTTAAAAAGTGCTTCTTTAAATAATTTAAAATCATGTCTTCAATGAATAAATATGCATTTTATATTTATTGGTGTTTGGTAATAGCAATTGAGTGGTGGGTAATGTATGGTCATCAGTTAAAGATTTGGTTGTGTGAATGTTATCAAAATATGTATAGAGGTCAAAATGTGCATCAACAAAATAATTTGGTCAATGGACATTATCCAATCCATGGTGAAGCTATTGGGAGAAATTAAGAAATATATCAAAGGCGCATGTGCATAATTATATCCAGAATTACTCTAATGTGATGAGTTGGTACCAATATTGTTCCAAAATTACTCTAATATGATGAGTTAGTACCAATATTATTTGGAACGACATTCCATTTACTATATTTTATCCTTGCTTAAAATACACAAATTTCAAATCATTTTTATTTTTCAGATGAAATAAAAAATACAAATTAAGAGCTTTTGGATATATAACATGATGTGCAATTTAACATCAATTAAATTGTCCATGCGAACACCAAATAATCACAAAAAATGCCACTTAATTATTTAGGATTTCACATCATCCAAACGATGCCGTTTTCAATTATCCGTAACATTTTGAAAGGTCTCATATGGATGCTTCTGGAAAATAGCGTGAATCTACATCATCATTGCGATATTGCATTGCTATATCAAAACCGATAAGTTCAATTCATATAAAAAATAAAAATAAAAAAATTCAAAACAATCAATTCTATTCCTATTTCCTGTTGCGTGTAAGAGAAATAGTAAACAAAATGCACATCAAATGGACAAAAAATTTGGAATTAAACATAAAATGTGACGACATATTCATATTCCATCTAAAAATTATTAGATAAGTATCGGGGCGACCCATATAAAAAGGAACGGTACATGATTTGACTTGAGCAATACTAACCCGACCCGGATCATCCATCACTCGGACCTATTGGCATACCTCTCAACCTTATCATCGTTGAGATTAATTCCGACCATGGCCTCGCCGAGCCCGCAGCTCACCTCCGCCAACACCTCCGGGTCACTGTAATGGGTAACCGCCTGCACGATGGCCCGGGCTCTACGGGCCGGGTCACCGCTCTTGAATACTCCCGACCCGACGAACACCCCGTCGCACCCCAGCTGCATCATCAGCGCTGCGTCGGCCGGCGTCGCCACTCCGCCGGCGGCGAAGTGGACGACGGGGAGGCGGCCGAGCTGTTTCGTCTGCATCACGAGGTCATACGGCGCCTGAATCTTCTTGGCGAAGGCGAACACCTCGTCGTCGTCCATGTTGCGCAGCACGCGTATGTCTCCCATCACCGACCGCACGTGCCGCACCGCCTCCACGATGTTGCCGGTTCCGGCCTCGCCCTTGGTGCGGATCATGGCGGCGCCCTCCCGCACGCGGCGGAGGGCCTCCCCTAGGTTGCGGCAGCCGCAGACGAAGGGGATGCGGAAGTTGTGCTTGTTGATGTGGTTGTCCTCGTCGGCGACAGTGAGGACCTCCGATTCGTCGACGTAGTCGATTCCGATGGCTTCGAGGATTTGCGCCTCCACGAAATGGCCGATTCTGGCCTTCGCCATCACCGGAATTGTGACGGCTTGCTTGATTTCCTTGATGAGCTGGGGGTCGGACATGCGGGCCACGCCGCCTTGAGCGCGGATGTCGGCGGGGACGCGCTCCAAGGCCATGACGGCGCAGGCGCCGGCCTCCTCCGCGACGCGGGCTTGCTCCGCCGTGACGACGTCCATGATGACGCCGCCGCGGAGCATCTGGGCGAGGCCGACCTTGACGGAGAAGGGGGATTGCTTGGTGGTTTCGGCGATGGCGCCGTTGCCGTAGACGGTGACAACTCCGCTTCCGGCCATTGGGGAATTGGTTGGAGGGTTTAGAGAGAGAAGGGGAGAGAGATAGGGTGAGTGTGGGTGTGGGGGAGAAATGGGTGGAGGGTTAAGTAAGAGGAGGAGAGGGGGTGGGAGATTGGGACTTAAGTGGTTGGGCAATTTCAGAAACAGGTTTGTATAAAAATGAAATGTTTTGTAATATTTGATAATTTTAATGGTGAAGATGAGGCCACCAGGTTCACAAATCAATAGCCTCTCCAGTTTGTTTTTCCAAGGTGGCTAGGGTTTGGGATTTTTGGCTACTCATTGGCACAATTGGAGGCGCTTTCTTATGCCACAAAATAGAATCTTTTCTTATTGGAAAATTAAACTCTGCTATTTTCATTTTGAATATTTTTTTTTTAAGAATGGTTCACTTTATTACTATTAGTAAAAGAGTATTCATTTTTTTTAAATTTTTATAAATCTAACATCGATCAAATTTCCAGCCTAAAATATCTATGTGACATGTCCAATAATTTTATTTTATTTTTAGTTCATAATTAACATCGAATATCCATGTAATATTTTTTATTGGAGCAAAAAAGTCACGCAAGAAGTCCGACGTGCAACATAGATATTCTAAGCTGGAAATTTGATCGAGGTAAGATTTGTAAAATTTTTGAAAAAATGGGTACTGTTTTGCTAATAATAATAAAATGGGTCATTTTTTAAAAAGTGTCCAAAATGTATGTATTAAAGTGTAAATTTCTCTTTCTTATAAATCATTTTCGTCTTTTAACTCTATCACTCTTTTATACAGTCATTATTATTTTGAGATATCCCAATTATACAGTAGTATTAATTTTCATGATAATGTACAAACATACCCTTATTAATTATTGAAAATTAGAAAACTAATAATTTAAATTTTGAAAGTCATAAATATTAAATAAGGGTATTATTGAAAGTTTAACTTCAATGTCTTATTTTCATAAATATTTTAAATCTACATGCGAAGAGAAATAAGACTATATAATCGAGACAGAGGAAGTACTAATTAATAGACATAAATACCAATATGCCATATATACATGGAGGGTTAAGGTCACATAACCCATCGACTATTCTATAAGGTTCACACTATTTGATCTTTGATGATTTGGTCCATTTAGCTCGTTCAACTTTTTTAAATGACTCACATTGCCTTTTCTATTGATGGAAAAGTTAACACTCTAAAGGCTTTGTTTACTTTGATGGATAATAGTGGATTAATAGGTTATCATATGTTTACTTTGCATGATATTAAAATGGTAGATAACCAAAGGCCCGTGATAAATGAGGTTTGTGTGCCTATTTGTGGGATATGTATCCCACCTAAAGAGGTTGTATATAATTTATCCATCCCCTCATCCTCTAAACTATCTATTAACCCAATAGTAAATCCTTGAAGTAAACAAGCCCTTAGGAGGTGATTGGTATGATAAAATGAAATTAGCTATGAATGGAATAAGAGTATGAATGGAATGACGATTCGTATGATTGGTATGTTTACGGAATGAAATATCAATTTTTTTATCTTATATAATGAATATTTTATGTAATTTCAAATTTTCTTATAATTGAATAAAGTGTATGTAGTAGCTAATAAATATCAACACATGCCTTAATTTATTTTTTATACTTTTAAACCCCAATTTTCTTTTTTAGTATATGATTTTTTCTATTTTCTTATGAAATTATAATTTATTTATTTTTATTCAAAAATTTTTAATTAATCAATATATAATAATTTGTATAGGTTACTAAAAATATTTTTACTTCATATAAAAATACTTTAACATTTCAATTTTTCATTTGAATATATTAAATTATATCAAACACATAAATATTTTATATTGTATAATAACGTATTTTTATGTTATATTTATTTCGACATCACTTTCATTTTTCTTCAACAAAATTATAAAAGCTATCAAAACATGATTTTAACACATATTTTTAAATTATATTTTGAAAATAAATAAATAACTAAGAAATAATAATAATAATAATAATAAATTATTTAATTTGATTTTTGATTTATTTTTCTAAATATGATAAAATAAACATGATTATGTATAAATATATAATTTATTATTTTTTTTGGTCATTAGGAATATCTAAACCCATGGGGGTGGATTGAATGACTATTCCCCTTCCTTTGGGAATAGAGATTCCATCGGGATTGGTGATTTCCAATTTTAAACCATACCAATCGCTGAAATGAGAATGAACGTAGGAATGATAATTCTATTCCATTCCATTCCATTCCACTGTATCAATCACGTCCTAAGATTTGTTCACATACTTTTATACACAATTTTACAATCAACCGAAATTACTACAAATTGATAAATTATGGTTAATAATTAATAAAATAATAAATAGCCATAATTTTATTAATAAATTAATTAACCCATAATAATAATAATAATAATAACACAGTATGAAAATCCAATATTTATAATATATATATATATATATTGAGATAATTTATAAAATTATTTTAATCTAAAAACCATCATCCGTGTATTTCAAATTTTTAATTAAGTGTTCGAATCCACTTTCAATAGTAAAACAAACCCGCAAATCAATTAATATCACTATATAATGACTTTTGAGGATGAAAACCTAAGCAAATATGAAATCTATAAATCCTACTATCTTTCTAAAATATTAAATCATCATAAACAAAGAACCAATCTCTATTGTAAAATTCATCATCGAATCATCGAATTTCATAATTCAAAATAATTTTATAAATTATCTTGATATACATATGCGTGTTATAAATATTGAATTTTTCATACTATATTACTATTATTATGTGTTAATTAATTTATTAATAAAATTGCAGATATTAATTATTAACCATAATTTATTAATTTGTAGTAATTTCGGTTGATTGTAAAATTGTGTGTAAAACAGTAAAAGTATGTGAAAAATATTTGTGTGTGAGAAAAATGTTTGCTAGTGTATGTTTGCTAATGATGTTAATTTTTTCATCTATAGAAAGGGCAATGTGAGTCATTTTAGAAAGTTGAGAGGGCTGAATGAACGAATAATTAAAGATGGGATAATGTGAGCCTTGTATAATAGTCGAAGGGACTATGTGGCCCCTTAATCCTATATATGGATGGGGTTGGGTGATTTAAATATAAGAAAAATTACACTATATCACAAACTATTATGATATTTTTAAAAAGATATTTTGAATTTTGAGTAATTACATTCTCTTATAGAATTTGTAATATTTTTTCAATAGTTAAATTTCGACTACTGAAAATTGACATGCCTCGTCAATTTTAATACGTGAATAAGTTAAGAGTTGAGTCGAATGAAAAAATGAAAATTTTTATATGCGTGTGCGCACAATACGAACATCTATTTATTATTTATAAGAATATCTCTAAGAGTACTTCCTTATTTTCAAGTATTTTATTGTCACGTAATCGTCAGCTCAAAAATAAAAATTGCTTCCAAAATACATACATATATATACAAATACAATAAAAATAAAGTACAAAATAAATAATGAAAAATAAAAAGCATATCATGTGCCCACCCACACTCTAAATTGCTCACACATTCTAGTTTTTTATATACAAAAGAAGAGAGTGTAACACACTTTTCAATTCCTCACTTGCTAAAAATAAAAAACACTAAGGAAGTTGGAGCACTTCCTCATCAAAATTCCTCCACCAAAAAAAATCCTTGCTCACAATGAAAAATTCCTCAAAAGTAGGAATATGTTGAGTGCCAACTCACCATATTTCTAACTATTAGAGCACTAATAATAGAAGTTATGGGGAGGTTGATGACGTGGAATGAGCAGACCCATTAGAGCATTTCCAATGGTCATGAATATGGTGAGTTGACACTAACACTCAACATATTCATACTTTTAGAGAATTTTCCACCGTAAACAAGGAATTTTGGGTGTAAAAATTTTAATGAGGAAGTGCTGCAATTTCTTAGGAATTTTTGATTTCCAGCAAGTGGCAAAATGGGAAGTGTGGTACACTCTCCTTTTTTCCAAATAAAAAATAGCGAGTGTTGAGCAATGAGAGTGGGGGTAGGCACATGTGCGGGTCCCCTTGCTCACAGCCTTCCCACTATGCTTTTATTATTATTATTATTATTATTATTATTATTATTATTTATTTTATACTTTTTTATTTTTATTGTATGTGTATATATGTATATATTTTGGAAGGAATTTTACTTTTGACATGTCGATTAGGTGGTAATAAAATACTTAAAAATAAGGAAGTATTATTGGAGATGGTGAGGAAAAAAGTGAAGAGAGGAATTGGGGGGAAGGAGGTGAAAATGCCTCCTCATCCCATTTTTTTTTTCATCTCTCTCTTCTTTATTTTTTTTTCTTTTCAATTTTTTTTTGTCCAATTCTTGTAATTTTTTTAACAACTCTAATTTGACCTTTTCTTTTGTTAAAAAAAAAATCAATTACTGTAAAATAGATGTAACATTTTACTAATACCTCACGATATCTTTTTCTTTCAATTCTCATTCTTACTACATGTGTATCATCTCCAAACATTCTTACGACATTTTTAATTATTATTGTATTTTAATCATTTTTAATTATTGTTGTATTTTTAATCATTTCTTAATTCCCAAAATATGTCGTGTGTTCGCTATTAATTATTATCCAATTTACATATATATATTTATTCTAGTGAAATATTAAAATTTTATAAATAATATTTGAATTTATTCAAGTTAAAAAATATCATAAAAAGGTAAATAAACAAGATTTAGAAGATAAATGAAAGTGATGTGATAGTGGGACACATAAATAATTAATTTTGAGAACATAGTGTTGAAGATAAATATATTTGAGGAAGTAAAGTAGATAAATGGTGATATGGGAGTGACATAACGCAGATATTCTTGATAATGATGAGGCATCATTGATGATACTCTAAAACAAGGATATGGGATCCATGTTCCACATATAAAATTATAAATGTACGTTTGTAGCATGCGTACACACGTTATGAAATTTTCCTGAAAAATAAGAACACCATCAACATTGAGTCACATCAATTTTCAATCGTTAAAATTTGACTCAAGTGACAAATGTGAAACATACCTACTATTTATTATTCACATAATAGAACCGTCACGAAGGTACTTGCAATTCGAGTAATGCTTTGTAAATTTTATTTTTTATGAGGATTGGTGCATTAATAAAGAATTGCATCTTCAATCTGCGAAAATCTACCTTCCTCGTTAGGGTACTATCCATATTACCGCAGAGATTATGCAATGTCAGTAACTATTTAAAAAAATTAACAACGTTATATGAGCTATACAATTTAGTATTTACGGATAGTACCTATATTAGTATAGTATAATTCCTCATGCAACTCTTATAGTTGGATGCTGTTGTATGGTCTAAAATTGACTCTTGTCTGACATTATTAATCAATATCATGAAAATTAATAAATTTATGAAGAGTGGTCGTGGGATTATTATAAAATATAATCTTCCACTCTATTCACTAATTGATTAAAAATATATGCAAAATCGTCTAACGAATTCAAATTCATCAGATAAATCTTTTAATTCAGATACAATATAGAAAGGTGGTGAATTTTTCGTAATTATTTAAATTGAAAATGACATAATTTTAGTGCCGGAAAGTATCATTATTTCTCTTTTCACGTAAAAGAAAGTGGTGACAATTGGATTGGTAAAAAAAGAAGAAATAGGATCGAGTTGGATGAGAAGATCCGTCTTAATGATTGTGTGAGAACGTGTGCCTCCCACTAATTAATTATTAAAATTTCATGAAACTAGGAAATTATTTAGTCTGCCAAGTCCATTCTGCATGATCCGTTGCCACATTTTGTCATCCAACAAAATCCCAAGTGATTAATATATTATATACATATTTAACTCATAAATCATGCTTTTCAAATTGGGTAATGGTGCAGATTAATTATTCTTTTATCAATTTTAATATACAATGTGCCCTCCCATTTGCAATTCAATGATGACAGTTCAAGATAGCAAATATTCCAAAATATTCATTCACTATCTCAATAATTACCGAATGTTAAAACAGAGATTTCGGAATCACAATTTTGTTTTGAGATTTTGGTTACTTATCCCTCCATACATATATTATAAAATCGTCTATTGAATCGACAACTATTGAAATTCGTTGTCTATAAATGGTTGTTAAAAATATCAAATCATTTGTTGGATAGATAATGGTGTAAATCCGTTGTCATAAATAGTTTGTCATATTGACAATGGTCAGATACCGTTGTGTGATGTCCAAAACCGAAGCACTAAGTGATCGACGGTATAAGACACGGACAAAGAGAGGCTCATGTCGGACTTTCAAGTGAAGGGACACATGAATGAACCGAATCCACCCGAAATAGAGGGATTCTGAGGTTATATAAGAATAAGACTGTATAATCAAGGTTAGTTTAAAGGATTTGATAAGTGCAACTCATATCACAAGGTGCATTTCTTTTCTGGTGCTCGTTCCACTAGAACTCCAAAGTTAAGTGTTTTTCACCTGGAGCAATGGTGGTAAGTTAAGTGAGCTTGACATGGGACAATGGCGGGATGGATGACCCCCTGTAAAGTTTTTCAAGGGGTGTGCATGTGAATACAAAGTACACTGTAAAAACTTGTGTTGGTTTGTGGATACAATCGTTAGTCCGATAGCCGAGTCATTGCATGTTGTTTATAAATGTTGTACGCTTCTTTGTCTATCAGATAATAGTGAAAGTGAAAATAACTGTCTATGTACTTTAATTTATTTTTCCAAATGATATTAAAAGCTAACAAAAGAAAAAAAAAATGTATTCCTTACTTTTCAAAACAGTTATTACGTATATTTTTTATTTTCTTACTTTTCAAAATGCTTAGTGAATATATGTGCAAGTCCAAACTATACATACTTATTTAACTTAATTTATTTCTTATTGTAACTCCGTTAAATCAAATATGCATACTATATTAAATGCCGTTATTAAATAATAGTTATTTTAATATTTATTCGATTATTGTCTTGATTAAATATTGCTATTTATTTGTCTAGGTGTCAATCATAATTGTACATTATGTTTTATTTTCATTATTTTGTATTGATAACTTAATTTTTGCATTATTCGTTATGAAACTATAATTAACAAACTAACAAATTATTTTTACAATGAGATCATGTTCAACTTAAATTAATATCATGATTTAAAAAATTAAATTAAATTTGTGCATCGCCCATGAGAATACTAGTTAGTTATTACTTGCGTGTGCATATAAATAATTTCAAATTTAAAATATCGGTAATATTTAAAGTTCAGGACTACATGATATCAATATGTACATTGTTTTCCTAAAAAAAAATACAAAAAAAATACGGCTTTTAAAACGTACTTTTTTAACATTTTTTTATCTATACTATATATAAAAGCATAAATCCAATTTTAGAGCATTTTTTGCTAATTTTGTAATTTTTAATGATTTTGAGGGATAGTCAATATACATTTTGCAATTTATTCGGGACAGTTTTTTTGCAGTTATCCCTGGAAAAAAAAACACATAAAACTCATGTTGCACATTGTATAGGTTGATTCAGAATTTAATCTAGAAAACTCCTATCTCTCTCTCTCTCAAATGGATGATGCAGCCTGCATAGTTGTAGATCCAAAACTCACCCTTTTCTAAAACTATTTCAAATTGATGTTGGAAACCGGAACTTTCTTTGTCTACCAATCTCTCTATGGAATTCTCTCTTCCCATATATTCAAATAGATGCTATAGATATCCGGATCAACAACAGGTATTTATAAATTTGTAATTTCTGTGTCGAATGGAAAGGGCAGACAGCAGTCAAAATCTCCAATTAGGCTTGCGAGCCTATCGAGCCTTGCACAATTGAGCTCAAACTCGAGCTTGATAACTATTTGAGCTCGAGCTCGAGCTCGACTATTTTCAAGTTGATTTCGAGTATTTTTCTAATCAATCTTGAGTAGCTCGCGAGTCGGCTCAACTCACTTACACCCCTAGTTTTATGTGAGATTAAGGTTATGAGTCTGCTTACATTAATTCTCTTCAAACCAATCGTTAAACTTATGTGAAAAAGTCGTTAGATGGTTATCATTCGGTAGATGTATATAATTAAAAATATTTTCTAGGAGATAAGTTTAATAATATTAAAAATATCATTCCAAGTTTTATGGGCCAGTTTTTCAGGGCGATTTATGTTGTGGGCTTCAAATTAAGCAAATTATTATGTGGGAAATTCTATTCATAGTCCTCAATTTTCTCTTTCCAGCCTCCATATAATAAAAATATAAATATTAATTAAATTGATTATTTTATTCTTATAAGTTATAACCCTTATATGTATATTTTAATTACTAATGAGATTTTTTTTCATACCCCTTCTCTAGTTCTGCATTTCCGCCCATTGCACAAAATGCATCCTTTTTGCCTACGACTTAGAAAGATTTTTTTTTGGGAATTTTTTTTTCAGTTTGTTTTGGTAGTTCACTGAACATGGGTCTTCGTTTTCAATTTGAAATTATTAACAAGAAAAGGAAAAAAAAAACCTCCAAAAATTTCCCCTTAGGCATCTTCTTCAAAATTGTTATGATGAAGAGGTAATTGCCAATTTGCCATGAAGAAGAACATTGTTAAAATTGTAATTAAAGGAAAACTAATTCAAAAACCTCCAAAAATGAAATTGAAATTTAAAGTTCAAATTTGAGACGGAAGGCAGTGAATTTGGCCGGAGAGCGCCGTTATAAGATAGAAAGTAGGGATTTCATTTTTTTAGTTTTAATTAGTAGGGCAGAAGGTTAAAATAGTATATTCAAATAATATTTATATTTTAATTATATATACTAGGGCTACATAGAGGAATTTTAGGGCTGTGTTTAGAATTACTCTTACTCTGTTTCGTCTGGTCCGAATAGATCCAAAACGTTTTAGCCCCAATTAGCACCTATAAATTTATGCAACAATCGATATTCTAATACAAAAAAAGGGAGTTCTAGATGATATTCAAATTGATCATAAAACTAAAAAAAAAAAAACTATATTAACATTATGACTTTATGGGCCTATATCAATATTGGGCTTCTAGCTAAGCAGTTTAAACAGCCACTTTAACATGGGCTCTTGTTCAGCTAATGGGAGATTTACTTCCTTTTTTTTGAGTTAGGGGTTTTTTTTTTTTTGGAGTTGAGGTTGGGACTATTGAGATTCTACCTAGATTCTTTTTTTTTTGGGGGGGGGGGGGGTCATAAAACTATATGCTTGTAGTGATATCAACGTGGTCGAACTAATAAATGGGCCTAGCATTAAAGTGTCTATATAAATCTCAGAATCCCAAATAGAAATAAATTAAGGAAACTGGAGCCAGCCTGGCCTGGCCAATGGATCAAAATTGTTATATATATATAGAAAGAGAGGGGGGAGGGGGGCTTCAAGAGATTACCAACCTTGGTGTGAGAACTAGAAACAGCCCACACCTTTCAATTTTAAAATTGGATAAAAAGATGGTGGTATAATTGTAAATAAAATGAGCATAAGAAAAACGTGATGACATCTTGGTTATTTAATCAATATCAAGGTCAAAATTAAAAACAGATTTTTTGGACGCGTGCTAATAAAGATAGTATCATATGCTAAAAATGACATTGATGATGCTAATATAATCATTGATGATACTAACGTTATAAGGGCATCACCAATCGTGTACCTCTTTTTGGGTACATAACTTCGTCACCTCACTGCCACATCAAAAGTTATATACCCATTATTTTAAATACTCAATCCATTTAAAACACCCAAGGTACATACATCTTTTTTAAGGGTCCACCATCATATCATCTATATTTTAATAAATCATATTTCATGTACATTTTAACCTTTTTATTTAACAACTAAATCAATATTGTAATTTATTTTAATTATAATTTTTTTTGTCAAGTCTTTTAAATTTTTATATTTAATTGCTTTAATTAATATTAATAATTTTTTTAATTATTAAAATTTGGAGTTTTTATATTTTATTAATTTTGTAGATGTTGCAGATCAAAAACTCTGTTATTTGTATAAAAAAATTTATAGCAAACAATATTTTTTTCCACATTTTATTTAAACTTTAAAAATTAATTTAATATAAAAGTGAATTTTCAATCAAATCATCAAATAAAACACACCTTTTTAGCTTCCATTTTTAACAATAACGTATTAAAAATATTGGATATAAAAATAATATACAACATATAAAATATACAAAGAATTATTAAAATAGAAAACATTTTGAGTACATAGTCATGTACCCAAAATTCATTTAACTTTCTTTTACTTTTGCTCCACAATGGTTTGTACTCACTTTTGAGCACAAAAGGCATGTTTTGTACCCAAAATAAGACCATTGCTATATGCATTATGAAAAAACATCTAATTTTGAAGGCAAAACTGTTTTTATTAGTAAATAATTAAATAACAAGCTTTATATGGTTGAAAAGCTAGTGAAATCTAGTTTTCAAAAATAAAAAAGAATTTCAAAAAATATTAATCATGGTCGAAGTTATATGAGTTTCATTAAAAGTAGTCAATTACATATGACTATATTTCATATATGGAATTACTGTAAATAAAATGGGCATAAGAAAAACGTGGTAGCATCTTCATAATTTTGTCAATGCCAATGTAAAAAAAAAAAGATTTCATGGGCGCGTACTAATAGTAATTATATGCTAACAAAGACATTGGTAATGCTAATATAAGCATAGATAATGCTAATATTAACATTGATATAATGATAACATTATGAGACTATTGTCATATACATTACAAAAAAATTATATCTAACGTTCAAAAAAAATATTTAGCATTCTTTTGTGATGATTTAGCAGTTTATTTTGTTTTGTTAGTATAACAATATTTGTTGGAACATATAAAACCTAATCATGAACGAACATAGTCAGTATTGTTTCATAATAGATCAGTAGTTTTGTTTTGTTTTGTTAGCAACAAGAAACTTTCAAGAATATGTAAAACCTAGCCCATTAATAATGATGTTACCGTTGTCTGATTTAGTTGTACATTTTGAATTATTAGCATTATTGTTCACTAGTTTTATCATTATCATAGTTTATTTTAGCATTATCATAACTAATGTTAGCATTAGCAGAAAAACTTGGCATGAACACTATAAATCAACTATGAACAATGTTGTTAAATTTTATTGTATTAACATTAGAAAAATATGATATACATAAGGTGAAAGTAATAACATGGATAAAATTATGGTTAGTATTGACATATGCAAATTTTAGCAGTCGAATTTTTAAATAGTAATGTTATCATAGTGTATCATTTATGTACCACTAAAGTAAAACATCAAAAGCATTTTCTTTTTATCGTGCTAACAAAACCAGATGATATTGCTAACTTATCAATTAACAATGCTAACATCACATAATTGATTTCTATGCATACGCATCTACTTAAAAAAAACATAATAACCTCCATTATAATTAATGCTGAATAATACAATGACACTGCTAATATATCAATTAATGATTCTAAAACCATAATAATATAATGCTAACATAACCTAACTATGATGCTAACGAAATCCAATAATAATGTTAACAAATACATTCAATTTCAGAGATTGCATTTAAAAAAATACAATAACACTCTATTATAAATCATGATAAGGAATACTATGACAGTGCTAATATATCAATTAGCGATGCTAAAACCATAATAACATAATGCTAACATGACCCAACTACGATACTAATGAAATTTGATAATAATGTTAACAAATACATTCAATAAAAGAGATTACAAACGAAATAAAGCATATATGCTAATAATAAAGTCAACACAATCTAACAAATACAATGATGACTAATGAGAGAATTTTAACCGATGTTGCAACTACACCGACAACATCGTATAGACTCATCGTGACGGGTCACTTGTTGCAATTGCCGTTGAAACCTATGTCAGTGATATTTCAACAAGAAGATGTACTCCTTCAAAATCAATTGAACAATAATCATTGGCTTTGAAGAACAAATCTCTACCTCAATCATCATCAAAACATTCAACATATTCATCCAATATATATATATATATATATATAGAGAGAGAGAGAGAGAGAGAGAGAGCGCATAGATCATGTGATCAAGTTTTTTTTTACTCTGATCTTGATAGTTATATTTGAATCGCAAAGATAGAGAGGAGCATAAATAGATGCTGAGATAGAGAGAGGGATAGCGAAGATATAGATGCAAAAAGAAAGAACAAACCCTAATATTTTCATTAGAATTATCAAATTACAAATATTTGCACCTTACCAAACAAATTTTAAAAAATAAATAAAAAAGTCACGTTTTTTCGCGACTTGAGGCGGTGAGCCGACTTTGAGGCAGCCCTCAATATGTGAATACATGGCACCCTCTGATTGGGTGCCACATAATTTTATATATATTAATTTAAAATTTAAATATTTTATATAATTATAAAAAAGGAAAATCAAAATTCATAGTTTTTTTTTCTCTATAAATAGAGTCTAACATTGGTATGTTTTACAAACAACTAAATTCTCTTTTTTCTCACCTATCTTATTTCACCAAATTCTCAATCTTACATTTCTTTTTCATTTTAAGTTATGGATCCAAATTATTATCATGATTTCCAACTGCTCAACTGAACGCATCATAAGTTTCTCGGCTTAATATAAGAGATCAACTTCACAACAGAGAAACTCATAGCGCTCTTCAAAAGGATTTGATCGAGAACATATGACAAAAATTCGGCACTAATTGAATATGTAATTTACATCTTATATACTCGTAATTTAGAATTTCACGTGTTCTCATTGTAGTTTATTTAATTGTATTTTATTTTATTTTAAATCTTATAATTTTCATTTTGTTGTCAAGTAAATTATGAATTTATAATTGTATGAGTATTTTTTTTAATTATGAATTCAAAAAATATATCTAATAAATCAATAAGGATTTTTTAAATATAGTAAAACTTATTATTAATAATATGTTATTAAAAAAATAAAATGATAAATATTTTATGTAGATTGGAAGAAAGATAAATTAATATTTTATTTGAAGGTCGGGTTGAATGAATGTCATTGATGGGGTGCAAATTTTAAAAAATTGAGATTATGAATGTATAGAAGAGAGAAAATAATATTTTATTTGAAGTTTGGATTGAATGAGTACTGATGTGTGGTGTGGGTAGTCTAATGAATAAAGTAAACCAAAGGTATCCTTATCGGATCCCATAACATTTTAAGTGGTACATTTTTTATTTTATTAATCTTTGAATTTCAATATTTGCCCCCTCTCATAGATTTTGATTTCGGATCCTATACGACAGACTCATATAATAATTCTAACCCATCCAAATTTCTATTGTGTCGTGCCTAATAGATCCAAATTTTGTAGCTTTAATCTCTTGAGAAAAATCAAGTCGGTTCCAATTACGAGCTGAATTAAATCAATCGATGCAATTTTAAGACACTTTAAGAAATATTAAAAAGAAGAAAAGAAGGGGGGGGGGGGGGTGATTATATTTGAGGACAAATGAATCCTAGATTAATATTCAAATTGGTCATAAGATTGTAATAAAAAAATCTAACTACACTATATTTTTCTCTCATTATATTAATATACAGGCGCGAAATTAGTGTTACAAAGTATCCCTAGTCAAAATTGTTCAAAGTCAATTACTAGCTCTTCAAAGAGATGATCAAATATATTTGATGCAATCTCTCTACCAATCTCCATAAAACAATGCTTATTTTTCCATATTTCATCATACAACCAACTTGATCTCATTGTCTCCATCGCAGCCAACTTCCCGACTTCATCCAACTTTTCGGCATAATTCCGGTCCCTCCTCCGCCTCGATTTTACGCGGTTTCCACCTTCGAGGTCGAGCCCATCAAGCATGATTTTCCCGTTGGAATCTCCACAGCTCTCTAGCTCTTCCGAGAGCGGCCTCCTCATTTTTGAATTTGCCAATCTTGAAATTTCCCCTGTTGCGCATGTATTTCAACAAAAACAAACAATTCACTAAAAAAAATAGATAATAATAATCAAAATCAAATAAATGGTGAATCTGAATCATACAAACCTGGAGAATCAGATTCTTGATCAGCTGAAAATCCCACAAATTCAAGAACAGAATTCGGGCTCGAGTTTTCCGAGTCACCTTCATTTCCAAAACAATCTCTTTTTGCGGTTTTCGTCGTAATTTTTTCAGATTTGTTGCAGGAATTCCTCAACAGAGGAAGCAAATTCCCTCGATTTTCAACGTGGGAATCCCTGTTTTCCATGATTCTTGAATCAAGATTCCTCGGATCTTCATTCTCTTTATTCTTTCCCTCCAATCTCTCTCCTCTTCCACTCTTCTCTCTCTTGCTGTTTTCTTCCACGGACTGCTGAGTTCCACTTGATTTCCTTCTTCTTCTTGATCCATGTCTCTTTTCGAAGCTCAAAATGAAGAACTTATCATCTTCGAGCTCCTGATAAGCCGGAATGTCGCGTTGGCGCCTCACTTGAGGTGAACACGATGTCTTGAACGAGTCAGCTAAACCCGACAACGGGCTTTCCTCGCTAGGCTCGACACATGGGAGAGAATCTAACCCCATTAGTCGAGCCACTACCCCCGGGGTAGCACCCGGCGCCCCATTTACTACCTCTCTTTCTCTCTCATCCAACTTAAAATGATCGAAAGAGCACAAGGGGAGGCCGCTGAAGCAGAGTATACGCCGCAGGATTCTCGATAAACAACCGGTCGCAGTTCTTCCATTCCGGCGGTGATCACACGACGATGAAGGAGACAGAAACGACGTCGCCGGCCTCATCTGATTTAATCAATCAAATGACCCCTTGGGGAATTCTTGGACAACTAATTAATGATTGACAAAAGAAAGGGAGAGAGAGAGAGAGAGAGAGAGAGAGAGAGAGAGAGAGAGAGAGAGAGAGAGAGAGAGAAAAAAAAAAAAGCGGTCTTGAATTTTGAAATGAAGGAGCAAAAAGAAGTGTAGATGATGAGTGGAAAAGCAAAGATTAGAAAAAGGAAAGATTTTTGAATAAATTTTGGTGGGTCAAAGCAAGGGTGGCGGGCGGGCTTTAGAGTTTAAATGTGAGTGGGAGATTTGAGCAAAGAAAGTTGATGGAGAAAGAAAAAGGGTGGTGTTTCCCACGCCTACAGTTGAAAAAACACATTGCTACTTTTGCTAGCAATAAAGCAGAGGTGTACAGTTTGTTTCTTGATAATTGTCTAGGTCCCATTTCTTATGTTTGTAGATTTTTGTGTCCATTGCTCTAGATTCCGGGACCATCATTCCTCTTTTGTTCCAA
Organism: Perilla frutescens; assembly: GCA_026008535.1. Taxonomy (NCBI): domain Eukaryota; kingdom Viridiplantae; phylum Streptophyta; class Magnoliopsida; order Lamiales; family Lamiaceae; genus Perilla; species Perilla frutescens. Next base: position 4,834,380 of record BRKX01000012.1, on the reverse strand, counting down.
TTTGGAGGTTATCAATCTCCATTCTTCGATTTTTAGTAAGTTTGATTTAAGAGTATCAAAATAATTATTCCATCTATTTGTTTTACAATTTAAGTTGAGTTTGAGGGTAATGAGACATGAGTTGAAGCATCCGTAACAAGCTTTTAAGTAAGGTAAAATTGAGTGACACGCAAAATCTAAATATAACATAAGATACCAATATATGAAAGTCAAAATTTATGTATATAATTATATCTGACGGTCCTCATTTATTTTAACTAAAGTGTGAATCACCAACGGTCTCCACCCCTCTTATTTCTTTTCTTGTCTGATTATTACAAGTTATTTTACAAAAGATGCAAAACTAATTGAACCTGCCCATATTACTTTAATTTAGAAAACCCAATATTACTTTTAAATAGGCAACCCTTTTCTTTTCTTTTTTTTTTGCAATTTTCATGACTTTTTATAACTTGACTATCTTTTGCAAGTGGAAAAACTAAACCAACAAACTTGCTTGCAATAGTACTTGAATTATTAGATTATATAATTTAACATATTAATTACAAGGGACTTTTAGCATTTACAAAACTCTTTTTTTTTAAAAAAAAATAATATTATGCAAGAAGTCTGAATCTATAATACTTGATGAGGCCAATGATTTAATAAGAATCTATGATATTTAGATTAAGAGCAGTACTTCTGTACACAAGAAGCTTATATGAACCTTATTTCAGACAGTATGTGGCGCGTGGGCAGCATCCGCTTGTCTATTTTTTTCTCTTTTTTTTTATTCTTTACGATTTTCTAATTTTTTTCCAAAAATTATATGCCCTATTATAGAATTAGTTAACCATACAATTAAAGTGAATTGATTTAATTTATTTGAAATAAATATAATAATTTATACTCTAAAATGGAATTAATAAACCTAAAATAAAAGTGAATTAATATGATTATTTTGAAATCCGGCGACTCGCGCAATGCACTCGCCCGACGTTAACGCATGAGCTAATGCATTGAGCTCGACAATTAATTTAATTTTTTTCGCAACCAATATAAACAGTAATTGAAATTAAAAACATATTCTTAAAATATATATACCCTAAAATGGAATTAGTAAACCCAAACATGAAAGTGAATTAATTTGATTTTTTTTGAAATCCAGCGACTCGACCGATGCTAATTTGTGAGCTCGTGCATTGCGCTTGACAATTAATTTTTTCAACTTATATATAACCACGAATTGAGATGAATAAAACTTAAAAAACATAAATTAAAAAAAAAAAACACAAAATAAACCCCTAAAAAATTTATAAAAAAAATAAAAATACTAAAAAAACTTTAAACCCCTAAACTATAAACATTGATTGAAATGGAAAAAATCATAAATAAAGCCTCATAATATATAGCCCACCATCTTTCTTCTTCGATGAAAAATCAAAGAAAGACTGCTTCACGAAAGTCTGTCCCTTCTTCATTAAGAAGAAGAAAAAAATTGATGCATCTTGGTATGTCCTCCGATTGTTGGTTCAAAAAATCACATATAAATGGGAATAAATTGAGCACCGAATAGATCGATGGTTTGCCCAGAAAGTGTGTTATCTTGACAAATGTTAGAGCAATATGTTTTACTCGGAGATTATAAAATTGAAGTCCTGTCGATGTGGATTCTAGTCGACAAAGGCATATTTTTTTTATTACTTTTGCTTCAATTAATGTTGTTTTAAGTTCTTGATTTTCGGTAAATGAGAATTAGGATAAATTCTTCTAACAGTTATATTACATTCTTCTCTAGATAATTCAAATCATAGTGTGATGAATATGGTGATATGGTATTAGACATAATGAAGAAAGAATTCATGGACCACACGAAAGAGATGAAAAATCAAGGAAGAGATGAGAAACCGAACAAAATTGATGATGATAAATCTTTTTTTTCTCCCTGGAGGAGTCTTGCTTTGATTGAGTGAACGTGAGCAATTTTTTTATTTAATGAAGAAGAAGATTGGGGGCTATTATACATTAGGATACTAAGTGATCCTTTTTTTAGTTTTAGAAAATGAGGGGCTATGATAGTGTTTTAGGTGTTGGGTGAGGCTAAGGGATAAAAAAGTATGATCATACATATATATTTATGTTTTATAAAATATCGGGATTCTAAAGAGTAAAATGAAGATTGTGTTTAAAATTTCTCTTATTTCACACACAATATTAAGTAAAATGCATATATGACAGTTAAAGCTTTACCTATGGGCCCGATATGTAGATCGATAGTCACCTTTCAGAATAAAGTTGGCCCGGCCCATATTGTGGTCCAGTAAAAAAAATGTCTCCTCTTGTTTTTTTTAATATTTTTTTTTCAAACATTGTCATAAAAATTTAATGGACAGTTGGAATTAAGGAATAGTTTTTTTCAAACTTTATAAATTAATCAGAATCCAAAATAATAAAGTTCGTGAGGCAAGCTGGAAAATTAATTTTCCACTTGACAAAATCAGACAAACCTACAGCAAATTGTGATAGGGAATGTGTTGGTGAATCATCATAATTAGCACTGCAGTAGACATGAAAAATATTAAATGTCACACAGGAACCAATATTAACGAATAAGGAGTATTGAAATAATAAAATTATGTCTCTTCTAAGACGATTTTATGGCATAAAAGTCGTAAGTTTGAAAGATTCAGTAATACTTTTGAATATAAATTGTAATGTATTTAAACATGCAAGTAATGTCGCCATTTTATTTATTAAGGTACTATTATTTTGATCGTTTGTCAATCCATCTTAAACATGTTTAACTGCTTTTTATCAAAAATCAAATGTGGTCACACAATAATAAATTGATCATGCTATTTCCCCTAATAATAATGTTTACATTCAAGGAAACGTGAGGAAATGTATAATTGTTAAATAATTACCCCAACCACACTTATTTATGGTTTTTAAATAAATTATAAAAAATAATTAGGGTGCGGACCGAGTATTGCAAATCACGATTTATGTTGGACATGTAATTATTGTTCACGTACAGTTCTCATTTATTAGCTCAATCAATCGGTATACTTGATGTAACAACTTCTTTTAATTCTCTCATAAAAACGCAAACACTTATGAACTAGACCGAGTAAACCAACATACATATATATATAATCACATTATCACTATTAAATAATTACCATAATAATTGCCAATCAGATGGAGTATTGTGTGTGTGTGTGTGTGTGTGTGAAAGCTAGATTCTGCAGAATTTTTATATAATCATATTTTTTTCAAAGTGTTCGAATTTTTATTTTATTTTATTTAAAAAAAAAACACTATCTTCCTATTCCTAGGATTTGAAGCTTTAACACGCAACACACGTAAATTTAATGACGCGAAATATTTAATATTTATCCTTCAATTGCACACAATCACACATACAACTGATACAACTTACAAGTGTTGGACATGCCACATGAGTCACATGACTAAAGACTCTTTTATTTATTTATTTGTTAGAATTCGTGAACCACACGCCATATACTTGAAAATTTTGATGCAACTAGCTCTAAATATTGATGGGATTTGAACTCACCATCTATGTCTATAAATTGAGTGACTCTATTATTAAATAATCCAAAGAGGTAATAAAAACAAATATACTAAAACACTCTGTATGACGAGCTCTAAATATTAATGGAATATGAACTCAACAACTTTACCCCTTAAATTCAACGACTCTACTATTAGACCATCCAAATATAATAAACAAATATACTAAAAACACACAATATGAGAAGCTCTAATATTATTAATGGAATGTGAACTCACCAACTTTACCCCTAAATTTAGTGACTATTACTAGACCATCCAAAGAGATAATAAATATATACACTAAAAACACTCAATATGACAAGCTCTAAATATTAATGGAATATAAATTCACCAATTTTACCCCTAAATTTAATACTAGGCAATCCAAAAAAATAAGAAACAAATACACTAAAAACTCTGATATGACGAGCTTTAGCTAGGGCTGTAAACGAACCGAATTGAGTCGAATATCTTCAAGTTCGAATTCGGATTCGTTTATTTATATTGGGATCGAGTTCGAATTCGAATTCGACTCGAGCTTTGATTTCCTGTTCGAATTCGATTCGAATAAAAAAACTTTGATTGAGTTCGATTCGAGTTCGGCTCGAGATCGACTCGATAAAGAGTTCGATTTGAGTTCGGCTCGAGATCGACTCGATAAAGAGTTCGATTAAAGTTCGATAAAGAATTCAATAAAAGTTCAACAAACAGTTTGCTAAAAGCTTGAGAGTTCGTTACACAAATAGTTCGATAAAAGTTCGCAATAAGTTTGGTAAAAGCTTGATATTATGTTTTGTACTTTGATTTATATAATTTTTTTGTTGAGAATATATATTAATATACAAATTAGTTATTTTAATCATAAGTCAAACTCAATCTTGGTAAATATAATCTATTTATTTATGATAATCTTAATTTTTGTAAAATTTGTATATTCTATTATTCTTGGTCGAATTATAGTAATTCATGAATCAATAACTAATAAACTATTAATAACTAATAAGTAGTAAACATATTAACTAAATTAATAAAGTTAATATTGATATGTTGTTTAATTTTCTTTGACTAACAACTATATCATAGTTACAAACTATTATTTATTTAGTTTTATTAATTATCAAGTGATATTAGATTAGACGTGTATATGTGTGTGTATATATATTGTGTTGAGAATATATATTAATATATATTTATATTATGTTTTGTACTTTGATTTATATAATTTTTTTGTTGAGAATATATATTAATATACAAATTAGTTAATTTAATCATAAGTCAAACTCAATCTTGGTAAATATAATTTATTTATTTATGATAATCTTAATTTTTGTAAAGTTTGTATATATATTCCATTATTCTTGGTTGAATTATAGTAATTCACGAATCAATAACTAATAAACTAGTAATAACTAATAAGTAGTAAACATATTAACTGAGTTAATAAAGTTAATATTGGTATGTTCTTTAAGTTTCTTTGATTAACAACTATATCATAGTTACAAACTATTATTTATTTAGTTTTATCAATTATCAAGTGATATTAGATTAGATGTGTATATATGTGTGTGTGTGTGTGTATTGTGTTGAGAATATATATATATATATATATATATATATATATATATATATTAATATATATTTATATTATGTTTTGTACTTTGATGTATATAATTTTTTGTTGAGATTATATATTGATATTCAAATTAGTAAATTTTTTCATAATAAAAAATTTAATCATAAGTCTAACTAAATTTCGGTAAATATGAATCATATTAATAGAAAATGTAATCTTTTGCACTTCATGAATCATGAATAATAAGGTAATAATAATAAACATATTAAATGAGCTAACAAAGTTATTAAACACAATTTATTATTTTTATCGATTATCGAGTGATACTAGGTGTGTGTGTGTGTGTGTGTGTGTGTGTATATAATATGTTGAGAATATATATTAATATATTATGCTTAAATAATGATAAATGTATATTGATCGAGATTATAAAAAAAAAGGATTTTAAGTTTATAAAATTGTGATATGGCCTAGTGGTTAAGGGGTGATGTTAATTATTTGTGAATTTATTTTGACCAGGGTTCCATCCTTGATGACAACAAAAAATCAATATTTTTAGTTTTTTTTAACACAAGCTCGATTAGGGTTCGATTATAGGTTCGCGAATTGATTCGTCGATTAGGGGTTCGCGAACATATTCGTTAATAGAAGTTCATGAACGTGTTCGTGAGCACGTTTGCGAATGGGCTCGATTATATTCGAATTCAAACTATTCGCGAACTTAGCGAGCCGAATACCCTTAGGTTCGAGTTCGACTCGTTTATTTTGTCGAGCTCGAAAAAAAGTTCGAGTTCGATTCGTTTATTAAATAATCGAGTTTTGATCGAACTTTTTTCGAATCGATTACCGAATGTATCACGAACTATTAGGTTCATTTACCGCCCTAGCTTTAGCTATTAATGGAATTTGAACTCCCAACTTTAACCATAAATTGAGTGACTTTGCTACCATGACCATCCAAATAGGTGTGACTGAAAAACTCATAAAGTTGAAACTGACAAATTTGTCTAACAACTCTCTCTCTCTCTCTCTCTCTCTCTCTCTCTCTCTGCCGTGTGAAGAGTTAGTTTTATGTTTTGTTTCTATTATATTAAACAATTAACTAGCAGACGAAACCGGTTCAATTAAATATATTCGTTTCATTCATGCATCTCACCAAACATCAAATATTGGATTTCCCCTTTTTTTATAAAAGAAAAGGGATATTGGATGGATCCTTTTCCTCTAAAAGGCATCGAGAACTTAACCAATCCTACCTTTTAGCAGACAAACCCTAGATCAATATTACATACGACACAAATATATTTTTCTCAAACATAATACTAAGAAAATTGTATAGTCCTTAAAATTTTAGTTATATATAAATGTGTGTGTGTGTCTATAGATAATTGTAACCTAATAGATAATTATGATGTGGACATAATTGAGTGCAACTGTGTGCTACATTTAACATGATACTTACAAATATCAATGCATCTCCTCCTAATTTTCAAATTATTAATTCAATAATCACTCCTTAAGTCCTCAAATTATTTTTTAGCCAAATTCAAAAGTTAGGGTACACGGTCTATCTATGGTGAATGATTTTTTTTCGTAGCTTGGTTATATGGTTCGAAAGTGTAAATTTATCTTAGAGGTAAATCAGTGTTGTTAAATCCGGACCGGACCTGCTGGTTCAACTGGTTTAACCGTGAACTGGTAATAAGTCCGGTCCGGTTATAATAAAATTCTAATTTGTAGTTGACCCAGTGTGATCCAGTCAAAAATCAGGTTAAACTGGTTATTTTGGTTGGACCGATTCAATTACAAAAAAAAAAATGAAAAGGAAATTTACCATCTAACCTGTGTGATTGTATCGTGTATCCCTATAATTGTTAATCACTCCATAATTTATCTACGAGGTTAGGATTTTAGTCAAAAAAATAAAAATTCAAGTATGAAACCATCTCATGTCTCTTCTTTTTATTTTTATTTGATTTATTTGGATTGTGCTTTCTTCATCAGTATTTTGAGATTCTTCTACACTTCACTTCAGGTTAAAACAATATGTATATATATTTATGCTACAGGTATAATTATTTATGTATTTGTTAAACTTTGATATATTTAATGTGTAGAAGAAATATCAATAAACAATTTCTGTTTCACATGCACGAGTATAATTGTTTATGTATTTGTTAAACTTAATTCAATATTTTTATCACAATACTCATTTGTCTTATTTTTGTTATATTTTAATGTGTATATATAAATATCATATAGCGAGTCATCCGATTTTTTCAAAACGGTCCAATCGATCGAACAAGTAAACCAATGACCCAATTGATTAACCGGTTCAATGTCCGATCTGAATTTAAAAACATTGAGGTAAATCCATTTTTTACGGTTAGATATTTGTCACGAAGGAATATTGTGGCTCACAATCTTGCTAGAGGGGTTTAAACTTTTCTGGCGTATTTTAAGTATCCTACTTTTACTTTTAAGGGAAAAAAAAACAAAAAAATTTCATTTTCAAATTATTATCGAATGCTAATTTCGAAATAAATCAATTGAACAAAAAACGCACCATACGTTCTCTTGATAATACAACACGAAAACTTCAAAGGTCAACAAAATAACCAAAAATAAGTTTATTTAAGGAACATTACATTTATCACAGGAAAAAAAAAAAAAAAAAGGTAACAAACACTTGATCCAAAAAAAACTCACTAGAGTTATTTAATTTGTGCACACAATATTTCCTGGCCTAAACAAAATATTGTGGCACAAAGGACTACTGTAAATTAAATCTAATTTGGCAATCAAGAGTCCATCACTAAATCTTTTTGGAAGGAAAGAGCTCATCATCTGTTTGATAATAAACTATGTCTCCATTATCACTAACATAATGATCTCTACCAAGACTTTTCAACAAGGCAGGAATTAAGTGTAGTGGAACTGGCCCAGATTTTCTGGGCTCCCTGTAGTAATTCCCCAGCACCCTTTTCGCCTCCCTTGTCTGCAAATACAGCCATACTCGTATTTCAATCTCGTATTTTATTATCTCACTATTAATAATAATTAAAAAAAATGCACGCCTGAAAGAAGAGAATCTACGTAAAACAAATTACTATTAGTACAAACTAGACCAAGATTTTAGTCTTATTTAAAATTTGAATCTCAAATGACAGTTCCTATAAATAGTGACAGAGTAAGAGGTGGTGCAGTTAATTAAATTAGAAGTAATATTAAATTGCGATGATCACGTGATTAGGGTTTATAAATAATGTGTTTTAGAGAGAGATCTCACCGCCTCCACTAAGTGGTAATGTGGGATCTGAGGGAATAGATGGTGTATAACATGGGTGCCAATATCGTGGTGAATTTTATTAAAAAATCCATAATCTTGATCTACGGTCGTCAATCCTCCTCGTAAATAACTCCATTCCTGCAAATTGTACACAAAAACAACATCAACTGCTGCTTTTAAGGCCACATATTCGTTACGGTGTTTTACAGTGCAGCATCAGCTGTCCGCGTCTACATTAGGAAAACATTGTGCCACAAACTCGATCTATAAGGCATTGCAGGATTCGAAATTGAGATAGGCCAAGGGGTGAAGAAAAAATGAATTCCAGCCACATATTAGTTTATGTGTGATACTGTTATATTGTGAAATAGTGACGCATGCTAATGCGGTAGGTGACTGTTACAACTCAACAAATATCTCGGATTGCACCTACATATATTTGTGTGAAATTTAATAGGCTGCATCAATATCAATCTTGAAGAACATATATAATTTTATATATGGTAATGAAATTTTACCTTGCTGCGGTACCAAGGGAGTTTCTTGTCATAACCGTGGTGGTGTAAGTATGTTACCGTGTCCAACCACATCACGAATATCTGTCCGACAAAATAAAAAGAAATCTAGTCAGACAGTACTCAGAACAACGATAAATTAATGTGATGTGGTGGTTTGGTGGGATTCGAGTTCAGAGATCTCCGAACTCGAACATCAAAGTATCGTATCATATCGTGTTTCATGTTCCATTACCAAATACGGTACGCCGTAGAGCTTGAACATCATGTTTGGACCAACAATGGTGGAGGCATAGAGGAGGAAAACACCCATTGCAGCCCAGCACATTGTTGAAGTCACTATCAAACCCCTCTCATTTGGTTTAAACAAATCGCTGTAAGGGTTGAAGTGAGATCCAGTTTTTCCCGGACTTCTATACCACTGAAATAATAATTAAAAAAAAATTATAAACAAAAAAAAAACCCACATAAACAATTCAATCAGTTGTAAATTTCAATTTTATTTCTATATATATATATATATATATATATATAGAGAGAGAGAGAGAGAGGGAGGGAGATTACCAAATATAAAGGGTATGCAAACATGGGGAATGGGATTTTGTATCTCAAGAATTTGGTGGAAAAATCCAACTTCTTGTACAAATTCTCAGGCAACTGCAGAGGGAATAAAATAGAGGTGATTAATATCGAAACACAAAATTCAATAATGCAGGATGAATTACGTATCTCATTTAGAAAGAAAGAAAAAAAAAAGTTACCGGCACCCACGACTCGTCCTTCTCGACATGTCCATGGTTTTGGTGGTGAGTTCTATGGCTGATTCGCCTGTTGTAAAATGTAATTGAAAAATTTGAAAATAATCGCACAAAATTATTGAAATGAAGTCAGATTTATTTCCAAGAGCTAACCATCCATGATACGGTACAAGAATTGATGAGTGAAGCACATGTCCCACCACGTTATTCAGCGTGGTATTGTCCGAAAAACTCCCGTGCCCACTGCAATTAACCAATGAATTAAAACCAATATTAGATTTTCACTAAATTAAAACACTATTTTCTACCACAGTACACCACTAGTGCTAGATTTATCAATGTAGGTACAATGAGCATTAAAAACAAACTAATTCGATATAAAATGCGAGATTGAACTATGATAGAACATTATGTACATATCTTATAATTAAATAAATAAACGGAAGATGGTACATTTTATAAAAATGTGGCATTAAAGGAATTACCAATCATGCCCAAGAACGAAAAGGGCCCAAAACATGGTTCCCTGAGCAATCCAGTAAACCGGCCAAAACGCCCAGCTGTTGATGTAAACGGCGGCGGCGAGCAGCGCGAAGACGGCGGCGACGTCCCAAACGACGTAGCTCAATGAGCGCCACGGATTCTTCACCCAGCAATGCGCCGGTATGGCCGCTCGGATGTCGGCGATCTTGAACGGCGGCGGCGCGGCGGGGTCGAATTTGTCGGCCGCACGTTTTCCGATTCCTTCGTATTGTTGTTGGCCGTCGAAAACCTCTCCATCAGCGCCACTCTTCGAGAGGCGGGCACCGGAAGAAACGGCCATTCTTTTGGGGAGGGTTTGAATCAATAAACTAGCGAGTTTCAGTTAGAACAAATGGAATACATGAGGTTGGCATATATATAGAGAGAGAGGAAAGTGTTTAGAGAGAGAGGGGGGCGATGTGTGTGTAACTGAGATTTGTGGAGGAGAGAGGAGGGAGTGTGCTAATTTTGGAATTAGCGGTGGTTCTACATAGGGTTACATTAGATCCGACTCGACGAGATTTTCTATTTCAAATAATATTATATTATTTTTTATATATACTCTTTAAGAAATTTATCGATTTAAAACTTGAAATATAAGTAATTTATAAAGTCAAATTTTGAAAGAATGAAACTGTTAATTTATAATCTAAATAATTATATATATATATATATATCAACCTAGAATTTCAAAATTTATATATTTTGATTATTTAATTCTTTAAATTATTTTTTATATTTTTCTATTAAATTTAATAGATTGTTTAATAAGTAAAATTTTTTGTTGAAATTTGATTAAAAAAAAATGCACGATTTTTGGAAATCTAAATTAATGGTGACTCACCTCTCAAATGAGACTACCCCTTCCATTATATATACAAATAAACTTTTATTATAGTATAAAATTTGTAGTTTAGTGGTTTTGGAGGTTTAATCATCAATTTCTCCAACTCAAAAATAAAATAAAAATAAGTTATAGTTATTTCAACAAAAATGCTAATGTATTATATATTCCTTTTTTTTTAGGAGGTATTATATATTCCTTATACGTGAACTATGTATTATGGCGGAAAATAAATTCGTATATAGCATAGTTTTAGTGTTTTCTAATGCTTTTCGATTAATAATCGTCCACATAAAGTATTCTTTTTCACTTAACAAAATAAGCCAAACAACAAAATTGATATGCTAATATATACATCATTTCGGTATACCTTTAATTAATACTGACATCAGTGTGTGGTATTGGTTTAAATATACGGTATACGCACAACTTTGTATTTTTTTATTAATGTAGATTATATTTTTAAATGTATACTCCTATATCTCAAACACGTAGAAGATTATTAAATGCTATTAACTGTAGTTAACACAATTAAATTTTAATTTTGTATGTCTAGCAGACCTGAGGAGAGTGGAGACAATTGTAAAAAACAAACGTCTTAAGTTTGAGATTCACGGCTTTCCTTTTGGAGATGATCTATTAGTGGCAGGGATGGGGCCAGGATTTTTAGTTAGGAGGGGCAACCTTTTCGCATCCCAAATTATAAAAACTATATATATGTGTATATATATATATATATATGCATCAATAATATTTTTTTCCATAATATGTGATCATTTTGTTAAGAAATATACAACAAATGATAAAAAATATATGAATATAAATTATCTTATAACAAGGCTAATCAATTATCAAAATCTCTCATACATAGTAGAATATTGTTCTAGTAGAATTAACTCTGCAAAATAAAAAAGATCATATTATTATATAGGATCACATGTTTATCATAAAATTACAAAATATATATATATATATATATATATATTAAATAACTAAAGCAATATAAAAAAAATAATGTTCACTAATCTTATTATGTTTATGCATTTTAAGTTGTTCACGCTTTTTGACCAACTTAATAGATCAACTTTTAGAATCGCAAAAGCAAGAAGAAAGAAATGAAAATTGCAGAAAAAATATAGTGCGGTACCTCAAAATTTAGGAGAGCATAGAAAACTCAACACTTAGAAAGAAGAACTTTGAGTTGATGTAAGGAATATGAAGAAAGGATACTCTATCTATACTATAAATTGAGGATTAATAATGAAAATGTAGAAATTTGGATTGATTTCTTTCTGAAACTTTATTTACTTGGATATGGTAATTTAGACTTATGGTTCAAACAGTGGGCTTCGAAAATTAATTGGGCTTTGAATAAAATATCTTGGATCATGTGAAAAAATAGAGATTGGGCTTAAATCAATATAAATAAATATAACATTTACACGATCATACATATTAAAACGTATATTAATTATTTGACTCAATTTATAGGATTCGATAATATAATATTTAAGAATCAATTAAAAATAGTAAAATACTTTAAAATTTACGGGGCGCTACAACATTACTATGAGAGTTTTTAGCATCGTTGTAATTAGTTTTAGCATCACCGTGACTAGTTTTAGCATTATCAAAGACGATATAAATTTTAGCATTAACGTGATTAGTTGTGTATTATTTAATAAAAAGATTGGGAAATACAATTAATCAAGAAACTTCCTAATATGTTCCTATTTTTTCTTTGATAGTGAATTAATACTTAATATAAACAGACTATTAAATATGAGTATATATTAGTAAATTAGTTAAATATGTATAAAAATATATAAATATATCGGGACATCTCAGAAAGGTAGACAAGTCTATTAAAATGGAACATAGAGAGTATAATATAATCAGTTAGAGCGAATTAATCATGAACTTATTAAATCAAAAACCTGATAACTAGTTTTCTAAAAAAAAAAAAACCTGATAACTAGACTAATTAAGGAGTGAAGTGAAGATGTTAAAAATGAGAAGCGTTGAGATTTCGGAACTCTACGGTGCTATTTAGCTTTCTATAATATATGTCGAGTTCACAACCAACTATATGTGTTTGTACTTTAATTAGTTACTGGCATTTCTCCTGTACGATGCACAAATAAGTATTATTTTTTAAATCTTTAATATTATGATTATTTTTTAATTTTATATGTTGTTTTCAATTTTTAAAAATTAATAAAATGATATGCACATGCGTTCATTAATTAATTAGACAAGAAGATCAATTTTGTATAGTTATGACAAACAAAAAGAAAATTAAATTTTAAGAATTAAATGAAAATCCATGTTAGAAAGATCGCATTGAAATATTTCCAAAGTCACGATTTATAAATAACAATGTATAATTATCCACGATTACAGAACATTTGGTTTCTTTGAATATATATATGACATGTATAAAAAAATAATTATTTAGTTATTTTAAATGATGAAATTGAAATTGAAAAATGGCAAATTATTGCTAATAATAATAATAATAATAATATAGTGCAATACAAATGAAAGTTATTTTTTTAGGTGACAAATGTAGAATACTACAAATTATCCATCTATGCATAAAAAAATAAAATAAAAAATGTTACAAATCTCAAAGTTTCAAGTAAAAAAATAATAAATAAGATTGCAAAAATTTCTTAACATACAATGGTTATAATCTAAACTGTCGTAGAAAATGAAAAAAAAGAAGAAGAAGAAAATTTACAACAATAAATGTCACTACAGTTGTCTATTATTGAAAAATTATTGTCTAAGGTAAAATGTATAATAGACAATGATTTATAACTGAACCGTTGTCTATATTACATGATTTTGCCTTAATATATATAGATAGATTATTTAATATTTCAATAATTAACGAATTAATGATGAAATTATAACGTACGCCTTTCATTGGAATATAAAAATAAATTAAAATAGACTATATATATATATAAATTGTGCCTTTTTGGTGTAGTTTTTTTTTTTCCTTTCATTTTTCATTGTTTTTGAAACATCAAAAGACACTATAAAATACAATAACTAAGATAGAAACTCTATTTAGAAATTTGAATTAATTATAAATTCTAGATGAAATTATTAGTAAAAAAAAAGTAACCATAAATATAAAAAAATCAACGCTAATAAAAAAGATTAACTAAAAACTAATACTAAATATATTAAAAATTATTAAATATAAACGGGAAACAAAAATAAAAAAACAAAATTGAAATTAAAAATAGTAGAATAAAGGAAAATCAGACAAAGCGTTGGCGTTTGAATGCACAATTTTATATGTTGTGCCAAAGTACGCAAAAGAGGACCATCTTCCACCATTTAGTGGTCAACTACTATTACACTCATACAATTCTCCATTTTGACATATTTTAATTTACTAAAAAAAATTACTACTTCAATTGTGTGTCATATTTTTGGATCCACAATATAAGCGCTCTTACATATAAATTGAAATTCATATCTACATAAATTTGACTATAACTAATAATTTTGTTGATTTTACTTTTGAACTATTGATATAGTTCATTGTAAATGGTTCTATAACTATCAAATGATAATGATGATTTCAATTGTGATTTATGAAAAATATCACATACAAATTATTATTATTTTTTTAACTCACACACCCAACTTGGTGGTATTGAGGAGATTCGAACACGTACAAACATGTATAGTTTACAATTTGTATATTATCTCATTTTGTTATCATTATTCTCATATTGAATTTTTCAATTTTATAAAATCATAAAATATGACTCCGTGCATCGCACGAGTGTTATGCTAGTATATATATATATATATATATATATATATTTACCTTCTCTCTTTTTTAAATATATAAAATATAATCCACCTTCTTGGCTATATATATATAATATATATATATATACATATATATATAACATTTTTACTATTTCAACTTTTCAAGACAACTATTGGAAACACTATATTCATTATTTCAAATGAAAATTTTAACATTTTGAGAAAAAAACGCTTCTGGTGATAATATGATCAAGTGTCACGGCAAAGAAAAAAATAAATTAAAGCTCTCTGTTTTTTTTTTTAATTGCCCCCTTTGACTACAAATATGAAAAGAAAAATTAAAATTGAAAGTATATTCATTTTTGCTTAGTTTTCTTGAATATGAAGAAGTTCTCGTGCACCTGATTTGTTTAGCAATACGTGCGATAATACTAATAATAAAAAAATGCAAGACACGTGCTGGATTAATACCTGAAATATTTTGCTTTTTTTGATCACTTTATTTTACGTGCAAACTATATTATGGTACGTACGTTCTTTAGAAATATTCTGATTATACCATACTTTCAAATTAAATTTAATACGTAACTTGATATCGTCCAAAAAATCTATGTCACGCTATGTTCTATATGTTTATGGTTAAAACTTATAAATTAAAATCATACTCGTAACGAAGATATATATTTCAAAATTATGCAAATGCACACGTTTAGTCCTTCGACCATGGTTTCGTCTGCTTTTGATCCTCTACACGTTTATAATTTTGCTCAAATTTAAACTTTCAGTTAACATTTACTCCAATTTTGCATCTAGTTTGACTAATTGCATTTTTTTTTTCGAGAAAAAATCCCACCGGCTTAAACTATATTAAAAAGATGTTCCAAACACAATGTATTTATTTTTTGAGGCAAAATGTTTAAAACACAATCTGGCCTAACTTGTCTAATTATTGATATTAACAATTCGAGGGGTTTCAAGAATTGACTCAAAAATTAATTTGTTCATGTTTTGGTTCAGAATTATTTTTATGTTGTCAATTCTTTCCGTCTCTATTACCATGTTGGGTGTCTCAATTATATGGTTTCGTTTCTATATTTAATATTATTTTTCATAGTAATGTACAAATATATCATTTGTAGGATTTTTAAAATTTAAAATTAACCTCTTATTTTTATGAATGTTATAAATCTTAAATGGGGTAATCTTCGAAGTTTAGCTTTTGTATTCTGTTTTCATAAATATTTTTAATTTACATACGATTATAAAATGGACTTTGTAATTGGGACGGATGAATTATACTACCTCCATTTCAAAATGTTTGTTGTTTTAGGTTTTTTTTTTGTTTCAAAATGTTTGTTGTTTTATATAATTTGACATTCTCTCTCCCAATTTTAACCCTCTCAAATCCTACAAGATTTTTTGATTCTAACTTACCTATAATATATGAAGAGAGAAAAATATATGGAGAGAGAAAATCTTGTTATTTTTTAGGAAAATATAGATGAATTAGATTTTATGGCATATATGAGGGATGAGTATATTTGTCCACAAAATTAATTCTTAATTCCAGATAAAAAAAACAAAACAATAAACATTTTGAAACGGTGGTAGTAAATTTTAGGAACATAAAAAACGTGAATAATAATTTTTTAAATCGCGTGGCGTTGATTGTGATAATTTGGGTAAACATGAAAAAAACGAGAATCTTAAATATACTTTAATCCAACGTCGTTGTATTTGGACACGTACACACTTATATATACAACTTAAAGTTGTCATTTTCAAAAGCACGAACAATGTTTTTTTTAACAAGATGAAATTAAATTGTACTAAAAAGAAGATAAAAGAAGACGACGAAATTAATTAGTATTTTACTACCTACTTTAAGAATTGATTATCGCAGGTAATTAATGTAAAACTGTACTTTCTATGTGGATCAGATCTCATGTTACTATCTGTATTACATTTCGTGTTTCATAATTAAGTTTTTTTAATTTTTTTAATATATCCTAATTGGGAAAAGATGAATCCTGCCTATAAAATTTAAATTAAAATAAATAATTTTTTTAAAAAAAAATAATATTAAAGAGTTAGAACATGAAATGCAACATAAATTGTAACAGAGGATCACATTTCCTTTCTCTGATGATTATACGTGTGAAATTTTACTTATAACTTATAAACTTTGAAATTCATTTTTCTTAAATTTCCATGACACCTAAATCGAATGTGATACTCTTTAATTATATATATATATATATGTATGTATATTATGAGATTGATTGATAAAAAATATAATTATAAATACCACATTTTCACTAATTGAAATTGTCTAATTTAAATAATGAAATATACATATAGGGTGGAAAATAAAAATAACCGTAAGTTCAAAACTTTTTTTTTCTAATTAAAATCTAGATCCATTTTTTTCAAACCAAAGAAAGATGAAAAAGGTCTCATTTACTCTCACACAAAGTTTGAAAAAGTCAACGTGAGAACTATAAAATCATTTCATAAAAAATACAAAACCAAATGATACATATATATATATATATATATTTTATTTATCTTATTTTGGAAGACACGATTTGAGGAAATGTGAGAACTATCAAATCATTTCCTCAATTTTTTTCTTTTCTAAAAAACAAATAATAACGTAGAACAAATAAGAAAAAAAACTAAGCACATAAAATGTGTCGCACGTTTCCAAAAAACGTGTGACATGTTTCACCGAAACATGTCATTCGAATATTGAACACGTTTCTTTTGTGTGTTTTCTCAAAGCGTGTTTCCAAATTGTTTCCTCCGATTTTAAATTATCACAATCCTTTCGGATCCTAATTCCATCAATGATACTATCTAAATAAGTAATTATCAACAAAAATCCATATACCCGTGAGCTACATAATTAACTAATTCAACAAATTGAACCAATTAACAAAAATTTACACAAATTGAACTACAGAGGAAGAATTTGAATTTAAACCTGTTGAATCTTCTCCACACCTATGTGTTTGAGTGTGTGTGCGCGCGCGCATGTTGTGTGTGTGTGTGGGTTCTGTGTGACTGTACGTACGTGCGTGTGCGTGTTTTTCTATTATTTTTTTACAATTTTGACTTGGTCCCATATTTCATTAAGGGCATTTTGGACAATTAAAAAAAGTTTGGTTAAAAAATAATTTTCTACATTTTTTTGTTATAAAAGAAGTAAACTTAATCTTGATTACTAATATATATTCTCGATCTAATTAACGTGAATTTGGTATATGTGGGGTCTATGACCAAAAAGTATGTATGCCAACCGGCTAATTTGAGTCTACATAAATCAAGATTCATCATTTAGTTTATATGCATGAGACATTAAAATGAGGCATGAATTTCTATACTTTTAAAAAGGTGATGACAATATTGATGAAAATGTCCGAACATATACACTATACTACCTAACATACAATTAAATTAAAAGGAAAAAAAAAACCAGCTCATAAATAAAACAAGAATAAGCATATCAATATCATCTAATATTTATGTTGACTATTTCCTAAAAAAAATTAAATTCCGTTGAAGATTAACTAACCATGAAATTCGGCCGCCATATCTAACTTTAATGTTATATGTATTTGTTCTCAACATGTACCAATAAAGCACGCAGTGAGGTAACTTGGTTATTATTCCTCCAATTTGTTAGGGTGAGACATCACAATACGAATCTCATTCTCTTTTCTTCCAAACTCAAAAATAAAATAAAAATATTTCATTACTCTTTTGAAATCATCTCTTCTCAAAATTTGGAGAATATATTTATTTGATTATTATTTCAATTTGAATTTATGATTCAGATGAAAAAATAAATATTTATATAGTTATAATATATTGAAAAAAATAAAAATAAAAATTGAAAATGTGTTTTGAATAGTAAAAGTTAAAAAAAATTATTTTGAAATAAAAATATATATGAAAGATGAATAGTTGATTGGAAAAGCGTTACATATTTAACAAACAAACATCAAACTTTTTAAAATCACAATAAAAGCTTAGAGAGAGAGAGAGAGAGAGAGAGAGAGAGAGAGGGACCCGCGTGGCGCAGGGGCAGAATTCAGAATTTTCAGACCGAAAGAAATAGCAGCAGCGCTTGGGAAAAAATCAGAATTTTTTTGAAGTTCAAGGGGAAAAAAAAAGGAATCAGGATCTGGGCGTGGAAGAAACAAAATTTTTCAGATAGTGAGCAGCAGGCAGTGACACCTAGAAAAATAAAATATTCAGTCATTCAGATTCTGTATATAGCAGTGAAGCGGAAAAATCAAATTTTGCTTGGTAATTAAGGAAAAAATAATAATTAAAAAAATAAAAAATGTGCTGACGTGGTGTCGCTCCTAGGAGGCTGCCAAAATAGGTTGTTAGCATGTCAGTTAGATGGTTTATATTCTCCTCCCCACCACTCCAGTGATCCACAAGTTGTTTTGGGTTTAAAATCTAATTTCTCTTTTTTCACTAAAAAAAAGGTTAGATGCTTTATATTAGTTTTTATATCATTTGGAACTATAAATCAGACAGAAAATTTTGATTTCTATAGATGAAAAATGATAGATATTTCTTGTTACACTATTTCATATTTCATTATCAAATTTATGATTTTAATAATATTTATTATAAAATAAAAATCAATTATAACACAAATAATTACAGTCAACATTTATCAACAAAAAAAATGAATTAAAAAAATTATAAAATGTAATTTTGAAAAAATCCGCAATAATAATGAATTATTAATCGAAAATTGAAAATTAAATCTTAAAAAATAATTAAAAATCCTAATGGGGTGGGTGAACCCTAAAAATAATCATAAACTTAAACTAAATCACATAAAAATAAAATTGAAGAAAAAAATTACAAGAAAAATCCATAATATAAAAATGTAACACGAAATGTAACACATACAAACAGTGTGATAGGAAATTCCATGTGGCTGTCACAATACATTTTGAAGGTTTTAATTTTTTCACTTTTAATTTTTACAATAATACCAAAAATTTTTACTTTTTTTTGGCAATTATATATAGTCAATAAAAATTAATCTAATGTAGCCTAAATTTTTACACATGTGTGCGTACAAAACTCTAAACCTACAAGTGACGATTTAAATGTGGTTCAAATTCTTATCAAAATCGCGGAACAAGATAAAAAAAAAAAATCACAATTCTTCTCAATTTGGGGATTGTGTATGGCATTGTTATTCTATATTTCTATCTATCTATCTATATTGCATCAAACAACGTTGTTTAATACCATTAATTGTTATATACAAGTCATACGCACATGTGCAAAAAAAAAAAAAAAAGTAAATTTTTTGCATTATTGTAAAAATTAAAGCGTTATGTGAAAAACTATCTTTGAAAAGGCTTTGACATTATCAGTAAAATCAAAACGTTGTGTGAAAAATTAAAACTCTTGAAAAAAGTTGACATTATTGCAAAAATTAAAACAATGTATGAAAAAAACAAAACTAATGAGCCACATAGATATATACACACGTATACATATGAGGGTTGGTTATAGCGGGGACTGTGTTTCGGTGTAAACGTGAAAATCAATTTGTTCACAATAATTTTAGTGTTTTTAGCACCAAAATACAATAAGAAAAATATT
The DNA here is from genome assembly GCA_026008535.1 of Perilla frutescens. Classification (NCBI taxonomy): domain Eukaryota; kingdom Viridiplantae; phylum Streptophyta; class Magnoliopsida; order Lamiales; family Lamiaceae; genus Perilla; species Perilla frutescens. The sequence goes on along the minus strand of BRKX01000012.1, from coordinate 4,813,877 downwards.
TAGAAAAAACAACATGTGCCGAAATACAGTTATATATAAAATCATTAAAAATACAATAAACAAATTAGTTTACAAAATTATACGAGAATCACTAGTCTTTATTTGAACCAAATCCTACACAAACATATATGTATGTCATCTAAAATGCGATGACAATGCTTTAATATTAACACATAGTAACACTTGTCCGGGCGATGCATGCATAGGAATACTAATACTGCGATGTATCTTGTAAGTTGTCACGTTCTACTTTATTCTGGATCAAATGAGCAACACGTTTGAGGCCTTGCATATATAATAATTAATTATTATTATTATTGCAAATATAAATATAAATGTGTAATAATTATATTAAGTACTATTTTAAACATAAAACGTTGTTAAGTTAGTAATTTGCATGCAAAAGAATACCAAACATATTGTTGTATGCTAAAATTAAAAATATATAAACTGCTAATTTAATTTAATTTCACAATTTTAAAGGTGCTTGTGCTCTGTTGTTCATGATTAGTTTTTCTTTCTTTTATTTTATTTATTTTTCCAATGCTAAAACTAAACTACATGTCAAAAGTTGCATGACCTATATTTTGTGACGCGTTATTAACAGGTTGGCGCACCGATAAAACTGTTAAATGCATGTACATACAATTGTCCCACCATTTTCCACTTAAGTGTAGTTTGTCATTTTCAGAATTAAATAAAATTTTGTTCTTTGTTTCGAGTCTTTTCTGTTTGTTGAAAACTGAAATACTAATTTATGATTATATATTATTAGAAGATTTTAAATATGTAGACTAGGAAAAACGTAATAACTATATGCAGCCTTTTTTTCCCCAAGTATCATTTAATAATAGCAAACATTAAACATAGAGAGTCACCATTGTCTCGTCGTCCAATGGTAGAACCAAAAACTTTTTTTGGGCGGAGTGATGGTTGTTTGCAATTTCTATTTGTTTTTATTGCTAAGAAAAAATATTGAAGGATGGATGATTGTTAATATTTAATGAAGGATGTATGATTGCTAATATTTATGTATTTTGTTTTATTTTCTTTCTTAATAATTGTGTTAGTGAAATTATTGAGTTTCCATTTTTTTTAAATTTTATATAGTGTAACAATGGCATTTTGGATCCATCTTCTCCAAATTAAATAATTTTTTTATTATTAAAATAAATAAATAAAAATAATTACTAGAATAAAATAATTTTGAAATGATTTTTTTCTAAATTATTAATTAATTGAAATTAAATTGGTGATGCTTGACAAACATCGAAATAATTAATTTACTTACAGAAATGATTTGATGGACAAATAATGAAAATAAAATAACTTCAAAATATATAATTATAAAATAAATTACGTGAATAATATAAATTAATAATTTCAAATAAAATAAATAAATAATAAAATTCAATCACAATTTATTATTAATTTAAATTTAACATCAATTTAATAAATATATAAATAACCTAAATTTAAAATTAAGATTTTAACTAGTAAATATACTAATTAATATGCAACGTTCATAAATTATAACCCCGTACGTAAAAAAATTATATTGAACCTCCACATTGTTGAGGTAAATCATGAGATGGGCCTGCTCGTCATGCATATGTAATTACGTGTGTGAAATGAACATTTCCATAGTTGGCCATACCAAACGACATAAATATCTTACTCTAGCTTGAGATCCCTAGTCCAATTTTCCTATCTCATTCATTTCTGTGTCTCATTATCAAATTCACCATTTTAATAGTATTTGCTTTAAAAATAAAAATTATTATAGTATAATCAATCACAATTAATATATATAGATACAAATTAAAAAAATTAAAAACTAATATCCTAATTAATTATGGAATAATCAACTCTAATGATGAATCATTAAAAATAAAAAATAAAATAAAAATTAAATAATAAAAATAATTATAAAAATTAACTGGGCAGAATAAATCATAATTAAAAAATTCTTAAATTAAAATCGAATAAAAAATAAAAGAAAAACTAATAAATTCATAGCTGAACACCAAATAAAATATGAAAAATGGACTAGCGATCACAAATGCGCCAACTTAGCTATACTTTGAAGTGCAACTGACATGCATGATGCATGTTTCATACTTTGATTGACATTTATAATTAATTAATTAATGTAATTTATCACTTACCAAATTGTTTTTAAAAATTTCCAATAAATTTAAATTTAAATTTGGAATTGCGTACAACTCACAAATCTATCAATATAATAAAATGGAGTTCCCTTTAAATAAAATTCACTCTCAAAAATATCAAATCACCTACATTTATTTTAAATAAAAAATTATTTGTACTTTTTTTTTTTTTAACGTCTCTCTCTCTCTCTCTCTCTCTCTCACACACACACACACACACACACATGGCGCACACAATTTTTATTATATAACTTATTTGTACTATATTAAATAAATATTTTGTTATGTATGTCATTCAAAATCTATTTGTACGAATGAATAAATATGTGAGTTTTTGCATATTAAGAAGCGATTGATAGCGTTTAGTATAATTTATTATGTCAAATAATTATCAATACATATTAAATATATTAAATAAAATAACCAGGTTAATTAATTATTTGATAAAATATCATAATCGGTTGCATACTTTATTATACTTTATATGTTGATGTAGCATTTATAATATTTTTTAATTATATTAAACATGAAATAGTTAATAATTTAACATTATAATTAAATGAGTAACTAAATCAAACAAATACTGATATTTATAAATTCATATAGTCTATTATATTATTTTTTTGAAAATATAGTCTTAAGATTATTGGATATACAATCATAGTTAGCATATTTTATAAGGTTGATTACACTTTAGTACCTGAATGTTAGACGTTTCTATACTTTTATTCCAAAGTTTTAAAAAATTTCATTTTAACGCCTAATGTCTGCACAAACACTTATAAAACTAGATCAATTTTGTTGATCTTACAAATATTGATCTAGACTACTAAAATCTTTCAAACCCAGTCTTTAACGTATTCTATTCATACAAATATTAGATGTTGTTATTGCTCATCATAATTTTCAAAAGCCCATGGCCCATGTTAACATTTGTATGACCGTAAAATTGTTCTAGCACTATAAGCATTAATTTGTGCAAACGTTCGTTATGAATATATAAATTTTAAAATTTTGGAACTCTAGTGTAAAAACGTTTAATATTGGGCACTAACATGTAATCAACCATATTTTATGCAAATAAAACAAATATTGATATATAATGAAGATATGTAAGATGCATCATTATAGTTTCTTAAATTGAAATTTTTATGTTTCAATATATATTTATTAATATTATTTTGACTACATTTATTTACATACAACATAATTATCATTTTTTTACTAGTTAAATCCAACAAATCAATATAAATATACAACCCTAAAAATCTTCAAAATGAAATATAAGTTATTGTTATAATATTTGTCCACATATATTTTTCATAAATGCTCAATCATGGTCAATTGTACGTAGTTGGCTCACGAATCACAAGTCGCGGTGGTTTAAAAATTTATTTATAAAGATGATGATAATGTAACAAATGTTACTAGAAACGAATACAAACAAATATTGTATAATTTATAATATAATATAATTTTGATTGTAATACTTTATTAATTATTTATATTATATTATGTTCGTATATACATATGTACGTATATGTCACAAGCAATCAACTAAGCTGTCCTAGGGCAAACTTCATCTCCTTTGAGAATCACCATCATCAGCCACGATTCACTCCTCCAGTAAACACCAATCGCAACTTATGTCCTTCAAGAAACACTGCTCGCATCTCATGTCCTTCAAGAAACTCATGTCGTGCAAGAAATACCACTTGCAGTTGTGATTTCCTCTTAAAAATTGGACAAATAAAAAATGGTATGAACTTATTAAGTAAAATGTTAAATATCTTTAAATTATGAAAATGCGATACTTACATTAAATATGTAATAATTGAATTAATTTGAATCCATGAATGAACTCGTGCATCGCACAAACGAAAATCTAGTTTTAACATATAAAACAATCTCACACAATTTTTGTTTTAAATTAAACCTAAAACTAAAAGGTCATAATTTTTTGGTAAATTCTAAAGTAAGGTGGATGTATAATGTATTACATTCACCTTACTATATTCAAACTTTTCTGCTATTTTCAATTTTTATCGTCCTGCCGATAATAAGATTTTGGTATTTGATTGTCACAGTAGGTAGTCAAGTGTCATAATAGATAGTTGAAGTACTACAATATGGTAGTTAAAGTATCACAATAGATTTTTCGGCTGACCAAATATGACTGAAACTTTTGTTATTGAACAAAGTAAAAAAATATGGTATAAATAGCCAAAATTAATAGACATGTGGACACATGTTGACTAGACAATGGAGTGGTGCACTACATCTACCTTATGTAAATTTTTTAGTAAGGTGGATACTTCCACCTTACTATATGCAATCATTTTTTGCTATTTTCAAATTTTATCGGTTGGCTGATAAAAAAAATCGGTATCCGACTGCCATAATAGGCAGTCAATGTCACAATAGGTAGTTGAAGTGTCACATTATGGTAGTTGAAGTGTCATAATATATATATTTTTCGGTTGTCTGAAATTTTTAACCGAAACTTTTATTATTGGACAAAGTAAAAAAATATGATATAAATAACCAAAATTAGCGAATCCGTGGATACGTATCGGCTGGATAATAGGGTAATGCAATACACCCACCTTACTTTAGAATTTACCCAAGTTTGTGTACTTAAGTACTAGGCCATTCTTAAAAGTAGCCTGAATCTCAACAATACACATGTCTGATGTCCCATCATTAAATTGAATTACATATTAATTATTTTTTCAGTTAATCATAGTTAATTATTTTTTTAGTTAATCATAGTTTTACAAATTAATTACATATTGCTATATATTTTGTTAATTCATATGCAATATATCACTAAAATATAAAACTGTCATCATCAAAACATATTGTTTTTTTTGTTATTTCTTCTTCATTTATTTATTTTACCTTTTTTTACATAATGATTTATATTTATATATCTAATATAATATAATGTAATAATATATTTAAACCCACTATAGCAATATGATATACATAGATATAATATACATAATATATTCTATATATATTTAGTAGTAATATTTTTTGTATGTATATTCTATACACATGTAATATACATATGGTCAGGTCATTAATGATAATTTTATAATATCTATAATTTACGGGGTTTTATATATTTAACATGAATTAATTAGCCAACATAAATCAACTCCATATCAATTTACTTATTTTGTTACCTACCAATTACGTTAATTACGTATATGATAATAAATTATAATTGCCTAAATTTAGTTGTCAATTATTATTTTACTTAGAGATTTGTGAACTCTAATAGTCATATTTCTTACTTGCATATTTGTGAAGCATGATCTCCCATGTTGTTGAGGTCCGGTCTAACTATTTATTTTTTATTGGATTGATGAGATATTAACAACATTCTTACATTTTGAATTTTTTTTTCGTTGTTGAATTTATGTGTTCTTAATTGGGCCAATGGACAGAAATGAAAATAAGAAGTCGATAAAAAAAAAAGAGATGAACTCTGGACGATGGACGAAAATTTGGCAACATTTTGATTGATGTGGCAAAGAAAGGATTCATCAATACCGAAGCTGAAAATATTGAGCGGTGAAAAAATCATGAGAGGAAAATATATGAATCTCTATATTTCAAAAGTAGGGAACTTGGACTTTGTATGAAATTGTTACAATTTATGTATATTTATTTGCCCGATTTCACATATTTTGTATCAGACGATAACATTTTGCTGTATTGTAGATATTTTTGTAATGTGCAAGTTTCTACTAGCCTGAACAAGTTTTTATAATGTTAATAAAAAGATATTTTTAGTCTTTTATTCAATAAAATCATATTTTAATTTTTAAATTTTTACGAGTAGTTAAATATTTAATGTTTTTATTCGTTGGATTTTAAATATTTAATTATAATATAATTACATAGAAGATACTTGATTTACTTTCATATACGTAATTAAATATTAAAACATATACTGCTCATTAATTCAGTAAATAATTGTTTAATATTTTTCATATTGTAGAGTTTTATTTATTTATTAACATTTGTATTTTCTAACTATATATATAGAATTAGTATTAATTTATAATTTATTATATATATATATATAATATTCATGTTAAGTTAGTTATATATAGTCATTTTGGGACAATATCAAAAGAAAAGTTCTTTTAAAATTCTGATAATAATGATTATTTGTATTGTAAATAAATGATTCAAGAAAAAATTTGTAACAAAAAATTATATAGAATAAACCTCAATGAAATGAAGTAATAATGAACACATTAAAAAATATAAGCTGTGTGATATATATACTTATATTTTTGTATTTGATACTATTTTAAAAATACATACATATATACTTATGAGTGAATTGTGTACATAAAAATGGAATGATGAATTATTTATTGCCTACAAAAACTGGACTAATTCAATATTAACTTTTATGTTATCACTCAATATCATTCATCGAATATATTTTTGTTATTATGTAATAACAATCATACTTTTTATATTCATATGATTTAAATTTAAAATAAGTATATAACAGTTCAGTGCATCGAAGGCGAGAAATGCTAATATGTTATACAAAGTACAACAATTAAAATATATAAATAGTTAATTATGTCTGCCGCTGCCTAGTAAATAGAAATTAATGCAAAGAAATCATGAAAAATTATTGAAAAATTGTATCATAATCAATTGGACGGTACGAATAATATTTGTTTTTCCACATAATTGAATTGTCTAGTTTGTTTTATTTTCCAGTCTGAGATCGAACATTTAACCCAATAAGCACCTTCCAGTTTTGAATTTTAATAATTTATGTTGTGTTATGTATTACTAATTATGTAATATTTAAATATCGAGTTTATTTAAATATATATACTAACTAGATTTCCGCCCGTACGATGCATGAGATCATTTATGGTCTCAAATTCGATTATTACATTTTAAATGTAACTGAAGTGTTACTTTTTAACCTTTTATAGATAATATTTTAGTTAATAAGTTAATCCCATTTTTTATTTGTTCGGCTATTTAATTTATATTAAACAATTATTATTATTGCGAATTTAAAAGTAGTTAAGTTGACAATATAATCGATAAAAAAAAATATTTACTTGACTACACGCACATACATATGTATATACGTACATGTTATATCATACTATAATATATTTTAAATTACAAAAAATATTTATATATATATAATATATTTCAAATAATTTCATACACAATTAATGACTATTACAATCAAAATAGTATAAATTATGCAACATTTATTTGTATACAATGTTTGTAGTACCATTTGTGAATTTATAAATATCAATCTCTGTTTGATTTAGTTATACATTTAATTAGAATGTTGAATTATTAATATTTCATATTCATTATAATTAAAAAATAGTATAAATGTTATATCTATGTATAAAGTATACATAATATGCTATCGATTATGATGTTTTACCAAATAATTTACTTGATTATTTTATTTAATTATTTAATATATGTTGATAATTATTTCACACAATTAAATCTACCAAACGTTATCCATTATTTATTAATATGCGAAAATTCACATATTCATTTATTCGTACAAATAAATTTGAATGTCATGTACCTAATAAAATATACTATAGAATTAAGCATAAATGAATTCTATAATCAGATTTTGGCCTCACATTTCAAGTAATTCACAAAAATGTCATGATCTTTTATAAATAATAATTTAATGCCCGACCTTTTAAATATACAGTAAATCTAGCATGAAATGAATTTTCGAGCTTTTAGTTGCTGACGTGTATATTTTTACTCGAATTTTTTAATGACATGGAAAATACTTTTTCAATTGATCAAATAAAATCAAAACAAAATTATATTTCATTCCACACCGCATGTAAAAAGATACATATCAGTAACTAAAAGCTCGAAGATTAATTTCAAGTTAGATTTGTTGTATATTCAAAGGTCGGGTATGAAATTTTTATTTATAGAATGTCAGAACATTTTTGTTAATTACTTGAAAGGTTAGACTAAAATATGATAATACCCTTAAAAAATATGTGAAATGTGTGCGTGTGAGAGAGAGAAAGAGAGAGAAGATAAAGAGATAATTAAAAATTAAAAAAAATTATTTATAATAACTATTGTTGATGTGATGTTGTTGAGAGGGAAAATATTTTTGGACGGACCTCGATTTTATTATATCAGATAGATTTCTAGAGTTATAGAACCTCCCTCAACATTAATCCATTAACTTTTGGGCTTTAAGTGAATTAGACCGCCCATTAGTAGGAAAACAATTGGGCTGATTGTACCTAAAAAAAGCCCACATTTATTTGAACATAATTTAATTTCTATATTGAAAACAATGGTAAAAAAAAAATAGAAACTAGAAACAATCTACAAAACCCCCATTTTGTTTCTGAAGAGCCACCAGGCCCACCACCATGTGTACATGCATGTATTCATAGAAATAAAAAACGAGAGAATATAACCAACAAAACTGCATGTTCAAATTTCAAATCAGTCGACGCGATTAGATGATAGAAGAAGCTTCTCCAAGCTCATCCACATCAATTTCATGATCTTCCGAGATTGATCCCAAAACAAAGCGGTTTGAATTTTGGAATAAGCAGGCTGCAGGAGCAACTATAGTATGTGATTGGAGCCACATATCGATGTTGCAAGGGATTGATCAACGCTATCCATTTTCAATAAGTGTCGGAGAATGAGCAAGCGATGATGGGCGGCACCACCAACATGGCCTTGAGCTAGGACCAATCTGGCATAGCAATGCAGCAGAGTGACGAAGGAAAACACCAGAAACAACGAGAGCAGCCATGATGCTCATCGTTGTGTGAGATTATGATTTGGACCAATGAATTTATGAATTTATTGGCGAATTTTTGTGACAAAATAGGGGTGGAGGATTAAGTTTGTTGTTTAGTGTTTAAATAAAATGAGTATGTGTGTGTATTGGGAGTGCGTTTACGTGAAGTGGGTGTTTTTAGGTAGATGGGAGTAACTAACTGGACACGAGTTAATCTGTGTGTGTATTGGGTGACATCATAAATAAACACGAGACACATCGTGTATTGAGAATATTAGATTACCAGATGAAATACCAAGTTTAAGTGGAAATTAGAATGGGGATTTTCGTGAAGGCGACGACAGAAATGGGTTGTTGTGCTGCTGTATTGGGATTGTCTTCACTTCACGTTAATAAAGTACACTAACCTCATAAGTTAACTACACACACGCGCACACACATTTATAAAGTGAAAATGGGTTAAACTTTTAAAAAAACTTCATTTACCCACTAACTTTTAAATATATTTTATTTAGCCAGAATTATTAAAATACTCTTATATTAATTTTAAAAAAGAAGCCATATTTAAATTCCCCCACCAGCCATCCAACTGTTCACATTTCACATTTTGAAATGAGATTTTGAAAAATTTCTCTGCTTCACAATCTCATTTTTCTCTCTCCAGATTTCTCCACCAATGAGCCGTTGACCTCCGAAAATTCAAGTGAAGAAATAAAAAATTCTTCCCCAACGTGTATATATTTCAGATCTAATTATTAATAATATTGTTAGATTGTTTGGTGTTGTTTGTTTTTGAAGTTTGATTTGGGGGAAACATTGATTCGAAGAATTTTCTACACATAATAGACATGCTTTGACAACAAAAGTACTTAAAAATCATCCCTAATATAATTGATTTTTGAAAATCTAGAAAAAATTAAGTATTTCTGCAATCTTCCAAAAATTTGGAAAAATGAAGTTCTTAACTGCGCATTGGAACTGCGCGCGGACCCTAGTGCACAATCGATGTGCATGTGCGCAGAGCCTAGCACACATGCCTTGTGTGCGCATGCTTTGTGGCCACACGTGCGCACCTGAGGCCAAATTATAAACTGTTGTTCTACCGATGTCTGAAAATTATCAACCGATGTTATGTCGATGTCTGCAAATGTCTGTCGATGTGTTCTGCCGATGTTTTTTTGTTACATGTGCGCCGGATTTTGAGCGCACTTAAGAACAATCCAGTGCACAGTTAAGAACAAAATCACTTTTTTTTTGTAAAAGTTGAACTTGATTGCTCACTGTACTAGCTCAATCGGCATGATCGAACTACGACGAGAACTATGGCCCAAGAAATGAAGATCAATGATGAAGATGAAGATTGACGATGAAGATGAAGATGAAAAACAGATTTGAAGTGTGATGAGTAGGGGGTAGGTGGCATATTTTAATTTTTTTTTAATGCCTATAGGGCATTTTAATCCAAAATGACTAACAAAATATGTTTAAGATTTAATAGCTAAAATAAATTTTTTAAAGTTTAAGTGGCTAGGAAAAAGCCGCTCATTTATAAAACCTTAAATTTTGTGAGGCACGAAGTCATTTATAGTGGAAAATACTGGGAAATGTTTATATTTTTAAAAAGAAAATAGTAAGTTAAGAAGACAATCTTTTCCTCCCTTTTTATGACCATTCCACCTCTATAATTGCCGGGGTTAAAAAGACATACTTATCTTGCATAATACGAATATTATATGGTGTTTCTAGCAATTAGTAAAAAAGCCACAAAAAAAAAAAAAAAAAAAAAATGGCGTCAAATCTTCATCAATTGTAGTTATTGCTACAAAAATTTTTGAGACGAGTAAGCAAACATTCAATGGCAATAACAACATAACTTAATAACCTAAGGGCCAGATAAATAAATAATAATAATTTAAAATTTATAAAACGAGTAAAAATTTGCAATTTCAATACTAAATGAGGATAATTAAAAATTAGTACAGTAGCTATTATTAATTATAAAAATTCCACTGCACAATGAAATAATCCGCAGCTCTGATTGATTTTTTACAAGGAAATGTCAGTAAATTCTACTGTGGAGGGGATGCAATGCATCCCCTCCACTATTTGCACCCTATTTTTTCTATTTTCAATTTTTATCGGCCCGGCCGATAAAATAATTTTAGTTTCGGACTGTCACAATAGATATTTAAGTGTCACAATAAATAATTGAAGTGTTACGATATGTTAATTAAAGTGTCACGATAGATTTTTTCGGCCGGCCGAAACTTTTGGCCGAAACTCTCGTTTCTGGACAAAAAAAAATAAGGGCTGCAAATAGCCCAAAATGGTGGGCCATGGGACACATGGCGGCAGCAGAAGCAGGGGATGCAGGGGATGCAATGCATCCCCTGTACGTTAGAATTTGTCTGAATATTTTGTACAGACCTATTGTATATCCGCAACTCGGCTTTGATTGACAACACATCAAAAGCGTGTTTCCTTATTTAAAAAAATCTATTAATGTATCATGATCTCTTACAGTAGAATATAGAATTGGGTAACTCGACGATATATTTAGGTCTACCGTTCTCAAATGAAATTCTCCATTCCACTTTTCTCTGTCTCATTTGGTATTTCATTTTGATTTTTATTCGATTTTCATCAATTTTTTCTTCAATTTCAATTTGTTATGGCTTAGTTTAATTTTATAATTATTATTTAGGATTTATTCCACCCAATTAGGGTTTATATTTATTTTTTAATATTTATTTCTTATTTTTTAATTAACATAATTGATTATTCCAAAAATATGGTATATAATTTTTAAAAATTTTAATTTTTAGCAATAAATATTGATTATGATTTGTAATACTATAATAAAATTTATTTTTGTAATAAATATTTTTAAAATATTAAATTTTATTATGGAACACAATAGTGGGACATGAGAAGTTGACTAGAGGTTTTTATCCCCTACCGTTCTTGGGTAGCCTGAAGTGATGTATATTCATCGAGTACAATATCTAATACAACAAGAGCAAACCCGAGTCGAACCCAAAAACAATGTTTGGCATGAACAGATTGAGACCTTAAAACAAAACAAAGGTTCACTTCCATACAGATTGGGATCCATCCCAATTCCATCAAAACCAGCCTAGAACCCAACCACATTCAAAAAAATTAAATTTCAGTTATAACAACTAAAGTTTCATTACCATTTGAGATTTTGCTGCATAGATCATAGATGTTTCAGGAGCAGACCTCAAACCACCATTCCTGTGACACCACTGTACTCTTACACAGTATATAAATAAATACAAAATGAAAAACTTCACGAAAAATGACATTATTTTCGATCCCTTCGGATCAAGGATGAATTTCAGACATTGAGGTGCCAGTAGCCATAAATTTCTTTCCATGGTGAGTAATTTCACCTGACCTACATTATTTGTCTCACTTACACAGTTTTTTACAGTGAGTATCGATTGTTTGTCAGTGACATTAGTATTTAAGGAATGGAAGCTTACTACTGCAACGGTGTTGAGTTGCGCGAGTTATCACATGAGTTTGTAACGTTTCTCCTGGACACCAGTAACTCCCATTTGTATTTCTATTATTGTGTGAAGCGGCATCTGCATATTACGAAAGAAAAGACATGTCGCGTTTAAATTTCAGAAACAATGCATCTCAGCTTCCACAATAGCATATATAAAAGAAAAAAATAAAAAATGGAAGAAGCTTCTTTTAAAAAAAAAAAGTTTTAATGGAAACTTATTATATACTATATGGAAATTATACATGGCCATGAATGGATTACCTCTATGTGGGGAATATCTTTCAATGGCCTATCAGCAAAATAAGCATACAAAGCCCTCAAAACTGCCTGAAAATTCCGAAGTCATTTGGCATTTGAAGCAGTGTGTTTAGCTGAGAAAACTGAAGTAGATGATAGATTCTATACCTGGTGAGATATCACCACAACAGGAGCTCTTTGTCGTTCAAGCTCGATAATCACAGGCTCCAGCCTGAAAAGAGAAGTAACACAAATGCAATGTACTTGGCATTATGAAATTTTAACTGAACCCAAAGCAGAAGGCAGACTTAAACTGCAGAAGACAAACCTTTGTATAACATCAAGATAAGATTCTCCACGAGGATATCTGTACCTCAATTTGTCTTTTTTACGTGATCTGAAATTTGTAGAATAAAATTAACCTCGAAAGAAGTTTAACTAATGACAATGAGAGGAAAGGGAATAGGATAGTATTTAAAACTTCAGACAAAAAGAGTAACCATCCTACAGTTAAACACTCATTCTACAGTCGTATTTTAGAAAGAAAAAAAAAACAGCTGGAGTTGCAATAAACAAAACTACAGGGAAACAAAATGACAGGAATAAGCTCTTCCTCAAAAAGTTTACTCAATTATTTAGTTAGTTGTTAGGCACATGCGTAATCTGAATCAAGAAAAGCAGGCAGGCTTATATAGTTCGCTATACAACTCCAAGTAGTTCCCTGAGTAGTTTATGGAGAAAATTTACAAAGTTGGTGTCCCACACCCATTTTCTGACACAGAATTAGGCAATAACAGGAACCTAATGGTTTCTGTAGGACTACGCTTCCTATAATTCAGTATTAATGAGATAATATCCCAGTCCAAAGACAGCATTTAATAATATCAAAATACTTTTTTTCCCTCCCCTGGTTCAAACTCCACGAAGCTCGCAGGATAATACAAGCAGGTTGAGGGATCAAGACTTAAGAGTTATATGAAAATCATGTTTCCCAGTTCCCATACTTAAATCATAATTAATTGTGTGATTTCTACATGGAATGGACAACTAGAAACAAAGTGCTTCTACTTATCTTCAAAAGGATATGGTGTGAAAAAGGTCGGTTTCATGCATATCACCAAAACAGATTGGCCAACCCTCATATATATGATGTATCTTCAAATTGTACTGCTTTCAGGCCAGAAAATGTTAAAATGCACATGATAGATGAAAAGGATAATGATGGAAATAAAGAATTGAAGTATACTCATATTCTTCAGGCATATTTTTCTTTATTTCTTCATATGTCATCCCATCGCATACACCGGCGTTGATTTCGTCAAGAGCACGCCATTGTATCTTCAAGAGAACATAATAAATAGAATACGAGTACGGATGTCAGTAAAAGGAAACTGGAAGCCGCCAATGACAAAATTTCATAAAGTGCAGTGAAGAAGGGCAAGTATGACAACCTTAGGAAATCCAACAATTGAACCTGCTGTTAAAATTGTTCTCTGCAATGTGCTAGTCCATATCTGATCACAGTAGAAACATAAATTATAATTATTATTTCATCATAATATGTATATCTGGAAATCAAACAATTTTATAATATTCAGGTGAAATCTTGGACATGGTCTGTCAATGCAGAGAGACAACGGGAGGGAGGAGATGCAACTCCTGCTAAATGGCAGGAAGAGTACAAGAACTGACAATCAACCAGCAGCATTTATGGAAAATGACTAATTCACAGCCATATCAATTCATCTCAGTAACTGCAATGAAACACGAAAATGGATCTCTTGATAGAGCAGGTTTGTCCTTTTGTTGGTCAAGCAAAAAATTCTGAAACAGATTACCCTACTGTATATCAGATTTCTTATTGTATATGGCATTAAAAATGTCGATTGTAAGACTCAATTTAAAAAAAAAAAATGAGTGCAACTTATTTCATAACCCAAAATTTTATGAAATTGAAGAAACTTACAGAAGCAGCTCTTTCATTTTTCAGGCGCTTTTCAACAAAATTCGCAAGTTTCTTAGCGTAAAGCTCACCCGAATCACTGCACATGGAAAATTGACACCTTAGGTTACAAAATGAAACCAGATCAAAATACTCTTCAGCTGACAAACAAAAGAGTATCAATAATGGAAACAAGGAAGAAAGAACATTGGTCGTTTCCAATGGAATCTAATGGAAAGTGTTTAAGCTAGTGCAATCCTGAATACTTGAAGAATTATTACTTCAATGGAACATGATATCACCCCCTTTTCTTAATAAATCATGATTGTATTTCTCAGTATCTAAAGAAATCTAGATGCAAACAAGCCTGACAGTAGTAAGAAGGCTTTTCATAGTGAGAATGGTATTATTTTGCGAAAAAATAGCTCTCAGATTTATTTGAGCACTTTCCTCAAAAAAATAGTTAATATCAAAAGAATGTAAAAAATCTGGGCGTAAAGGATTTAGAATACAAGCAAGGGAAACTAACATATTTTTGTCCAGGATAACAAATCAAATTCAAAGATAACTTGGAAGGAATGTAAGCAATTTAAACAGTGTATTCACATTCCACATATCAGAGAACCTTATGGGGCTGTCACCACCAATGCGACCTCTGACATTATATTGGCTCTCCCCATGCCTGGTAAGCAAAATTGGACGGGGAGTGAGATGTGTATTCACCTGCAAAATGCAACACCATTAGTACCCGCAGCTCATATTTGGTAATCATGCAGCACGTGTAAGTTGTCAAGTTGGGTGATACATAAAACATACTCCCAAGGCAAGTACCCCCCCAATCTATGCAGCAATTAGGAAAAGATTAATCAGCACAGTTTTGGAGAGAAGTTACATGTCTCTATTATATTGTGATAGAAAACACAAGGCATTCTCTATAAAAGATGAATGACAACATACCAGGAAGAATACTATCCGTCCAGGAAGGTAGCCACTAATATTGTTTACCTAATTTCACAAAACACCAGGATACTCATAAGATGATAAGATTATCACATAGTATCTCAGTCTGAAGTAGAAGAATGAAGAAAGATAAGAAACCATGCATCCTTCTGTAAAATGCCATAACATGTACAGAGTGATATGAAAGAGCCTCATAAAACAGGAACCAACAGAGTATACTGATGCTACTTTTTCTAACTATAATAGATAGCACATCTTGCAAGTAGCTACAAAAGCCAAAGATGTCATAAAGTGTACTCATTTTTTCAACTTTATAAGTTGTTTCTTCTGTAAGACCTTCATAAACCCATAACACATACTTACTTTGCACAATCATCTCTGACCCCTTATTCAACCTCATATGCAAGCAATCTATGGTTGCATTTTGGCATGACACGCTTGAAAGTTCTATTATAAATTTTAGATGCTTCCAACATTAAATACACCAAAAAATTTGAGGAGTAATGCAGGTACCCATTCAGTCCAAGTCGTGTATCTGAGAAAGAAAGAGATTAAATATATTTAACATGTATTTGACCGTTTGGACCCTGTCCAATATCACCAACATGGATTGGGCTTGACTGTAACAATTAGGCATTATTGTCATACTTGAACATGAATTGGGACTTTAACTTTGCACTGTGAGACTGACGAAGAGTCCAGATCGTGCATTCAGCTCATTATCATGCAATGGTAGTCCAATGTGAAGTGAAAACTGATTATAACAATTTTTTTAACTATATTAAATCCATTGAAGCATTGCCAAAATGTGTAGCATCTAGATATGACTCTGTAATATGGTCCTTTTCTCTAGTCAGGGCAATTAGATCATGCAGAAGCTCCCTCACACACTAGCATAGTATGTGGCTTTTTAGAGGAAACTACTATTGTTCAAATAAAGAGAGAGCTAATAAAATGAATAGATACGATATGTGATAACGGTAAAGGGGATTACTTGTATTTGTCCACCATTTCCAGAGACCATATCAATCATTTTTATATAAGACCCTTCTTCCACTGGCTCATAAACCTGAACAAAAAGGAACACTGCCCCTAAGCCATGATTTTTCTTCACTGAATTCATCACACAACGGTGACCAGTGATTAACAGTGGAAAGCTATGTCCAAGGATCTACCTTTTCGTAATTGTCCAGTCGGACCTTAAAGTCATGATACCCTGCTTCAAAATCTGGCCTGAAATGTACCATGAATAAGTATGTGATAATATGCCGTACAATAATAGCAAGGAAACCTTCTTGCATCATACTCTTCTGCATAGTCAGGGCTCTGTTGAACTTTGAGACGAATATTCCTCTCGATTATATTCCGATCATTGCATAGTGTCTCTAAAAAGATAATCTGTAAGTGAATAACATTCATCATTTATCAGACATCCAGTGAAAAAAGATTAACCCAAATTATACACATCAAAGGTAATGCATCATAAGCAGATACTACAACATACTCACAATAAGCAACAATTTATTTGTACATTAAAAAAACGAAACCAAAACTCGGTACTCCACCTTGCAATTGCCTTCAGCCATTTTCATAAGCATGTTCCTTCTTTTCCTGGTACTGTTTGTAGCATCAAATATCCCAACCTAAGCATAAGTTCAAAAATGCATTATCAAAGGTTCCAATATATGTCCATTCTAATAAAATGAAATATACCTACCTGGCCACCCTCTTGCATCCAAGATATCATATCCTCCATTGCAAGTGCTGCTACCTAGCAGCACGTCATGAATTAAAACTATGTGCAAGGAAAAAGGTTAATACAGATTATAAGCTGCTGTATAAGAAGAAAAAAAAATGTACAAATTGCACTTTGTTATTATATATTTTAAAGTTGAAGAATATAGAAGATGCCACTTAACACAAATAAATCTAAATGGTGAGATTAAAAACTAGCACAGGCACATTGTTAATGTTATTAGTTTTAATCCTTAGGCATGCATAAACAGACAATATAATATGTTTCGCAACTATTTATTATTTGATTCCTTGAAGTTTTGAATAAAGCACTGATGCTCTTTCCATGATGTGATGTTGAAGCTGGTTGCGGCCGACTTTCAACCACTTATATAAGGCATAACTTATATAATTTCCTGGTCGCAGGTTACGAGAATATGCCACTTACAGGTTTGCCCAACTCAAGCATGTTCAATTGGTGCATACTATGAGTATGAGATGACATTATTTATGGAATTTAAACGAGAAGAACTTGGTCAAACACGATTAATTTACAAAGAACATTTTACATCTTATTGGGCAGATCCTGAAAATCAGCTGACTACAACCACAGAAGCTATTCATCTTCTAACTGAAGAGAGGTAGGTGAAGCAGCACATTCTTTGTGAATGAGCCACAATTTTTAGTTTCATACTTTTGTAATATCATGTGATGCAGCAATGCATTTCAACTTTATTTTTTAAAACATAGTAGGAGCAATGCAGCCACAAGCAGTTCAAACTTTGAAAATGACAATCTAAGTTATGGGCGCGGGCGCTTGAAGTTATGCAACAATTATGATAAGAGATCCTCCATATAAGTATCCATAAACAAGTTCCTCTGAGAAAACAGATTTCAAGCAGGGCAGAAAATTCCAGGATAAAATCAGATAACTTTAACAAGAATAAGAATATTGTCAAGATATTTCTCCTGACAGAAATAAGGGAGTCTTGCAGTTAATTGAAAAAACAAATTTATAATAAATTATCCAATTAAGAAGTTACCTCATTGCGTGCTTCTATGCCTTCTGGATTGTCACCTCGGAAAAAGTCAGCTGTCTGCATCAAGAAATTTGCAATACACAATGTAGGTCCAGATCAACTAGATTAAACTTAGTATCATGATGGACAGTGGTGAATAATTGAAAGGCCGTAAGAGTTTTACAAGTTCCATATGTTAACAATAATTGACTCATTGCAGATGAAGTCATATGCCTTGTGCTATCCACTGCACTTGGTGAAATCATATGATCATGGTACCATCCCATCCATATATTTGCAGTAAGTTGTTGGAAGAAAGTTACATTAGTGTTGGAGGAACAGGTACAGGTTGTTATTATTCTTAACACTTAAAATAAGATGAAACTTGCTCTCGAGCTTCTTGATAATAGAGGCTAAGAAATTTCGACAAATTAGCACTCCGGAGTGGCCAGGAAAAATAGAACTGCCACCCCTGCAGTTTTTATTGAAAGATAAATTTAGGTTCTAAGGTGAGATTTTCGGTCAGCCTTGTTTTTGTTTTTTTTACCCTGAAGATATGCAAATGAATATACCATGAAATAGCGAGGCTTTGTTGTACTGAACACATTACAGCATATAGCAACTAGCCAACTACATCTCGATTATGGCTAAAATTCAAAAAGCAAAAAAAAAAAAAATGTTTATTATTTATTTAACAACAAAGCCAACTCTTGAGGAGAGGAGATTTTGACTGCTGAGATAGTTTTTTGAATAATCTGCTTCATAGCATTATTGAACAGGCAATCCTCAAACCAATTCTGCCTAATGAGGCAAGCTAACAAAGAAGAGGAAGAAGAACAGATGTTGCCAACTGATGATACCTGGTTAACTCCATGCTTTAGCCTACGATACTGCACACAACATACACAATAAAACTGCTTACCCTCAACATATTAGCAGGTGAAAAATAAAAGGGAATCAAAATATAAAATCTACTACCTTCCCAACATTGAAGTGTTTGGTATCATGACCTAACCAACGAAGATACCGAGTAAGTTTAGCTGCTGTGAATGTCTTGCCTCGTGCAGGCAATCCAACCTGTAAGTAAACACATATTGAAGCATGAAAGTTGGACAGCCAATTATACAATTCAAACATGAAATACAAGAAGACATTCCTTGTATCTTGGGCATTGTTCAAAGGAAATTGCATATTATATATCCACAACTATGGTGTTCATTTGTAGGATAAAATGATTAAAATCTAACGACATTTTATCCTTTTCATTTCAAATTTTAGATATTAGCTCTCCGAAGAAAGGTTCCCAAGCAGGCCAAGCCTCTTGGTGCAGAAAAGAAGGAGCAACTAATTTTTCATTCGATTTCTGTCAAGCTAAATGTTGTTGAAGCTGCATATATATATATATATGTGTGTGTGTGTGTGTGTGTGTGTATTTTAGGGTGTTGAAGCTGCATATTGCTGACATGTATGTGGAAATGTGGTAAGACAAGGAAACAACAGATCCAAACAATATGCCAACTTTAGAAATGTAGACATAGAATACCCTAGACATAGTTTTCAATCAGCTACTTTTAGAAATTTTTGTCGACTTTATCCATAAATTGTCAATTGTCATATTTTCATTCTGCTATCACATAAAATGGTAAAACTAACTGGATATTGCCACGCTTGATTGGAAATGAAGTGTCTTCACAACAATATCTAACAGGCCTTGGAGAGGTCAAATGAAACTTCGATAAAGTATTAGCTAGTATATTAGGCAAGTACCAGAACAATTGCCAGATGTCTATCCTCCTTGGGCCCAAGCATCTGATCTGCTACAGCTCCAGCTGCAACAGCTCCTGCAGCAGCTGGCATAGTATTCTAGAAAACCAAAATGAGTGATGAGTTAGAGGCTACTTCAGGATGGGAGAAATACATTTTCAGCAATATGTAGACTAAGTATTGTAGATCCCCACAAACCTTGGATTCTGAATCAAGTTTGAGATCAACAGCAAAAGTTGATGCACTTGCTGATTTTACCAGTCTAGGAGATCCTACACCCCTATCCACAAAGAGTCCTCTATGTCCTTCCTGTTTCTGAATGTTAGAAAAAGTTCCAACAGACTTTGACTCAACCATGCCAGATCCTAAAGACAACTTTGTTGTTTCTGGGACAATGACTTCCATTCCCTGAAGAAATTTATCATAACAGAGGCCACGTGAAAAGGAAGACTTGTACACAAGTTTTAAATATATGAAAGGCAAGACAAAGTCAATGGGAGTATGTGGTCAATGCCATGAATGGTCCATAAACTGGTCGGAAATGTATACTCTCCTATGTTCTGTTTTCCTGTCAGGAGCAGACAGCTTCCATCCTTTACCTCAGCAACTAGATTAGAAGAATGAGTTTTTCTTTTTGCCTTGACAAATGAATAGCTATTCAATTTCATTGATGGATTAATATTCATAAACAAAAGTGTAATCTGACAACAAATTGCAAGCAAAAGGTTTCAGTTATCAAAAGGTTAATCTTTCATAATTAAGAAGCAATCAGCCAATCACTACCTCTAAACCAAATAGGAAGATCACAAATCACAATTTTTAGGAATTTATTTTGTATTAAAAGCATTATCTTCAATGAAGTTCTACAGATTTAGTTATTATTTTGTTGGGTTTCCTGAAGAACAATAGATTAACTCTTCATCGTTATCACATAAAAATGACATATAACTCAGAAATAGAAAATAATGAGGAAAAAAATAACACCATACACCAGGTCGCTCGACTGAGGCACCAGCATCTTTTTGAGAATGTGATGCACCACTAGAGCTGTCACTCCTGGAAAATATCCCTGCACGACTGAGTGATCGAGGAGTCTCTGTCATATTAGCTGCATAAACTGGACCTGAATTTGCAGATGTTGGAGCTGGAACAACATAGTGCTCAATATCAAGCTCCAAACTTGCTGAAGATCCATTCTGTAGCAAAAAGTGTCCAAATAATGAAGTGATGATGAGAAATCCCCAGGTGAAGTCAACCTAACTACAAATACAACTCCAGTCTCTAGCAAAATCTAACACACGCACACACACAAAAAAAAAGCCTTAGAATCTTTGTGATTTCAGGCCCACCGAGCAACTTTAAACTTAACTCTAACCCACAGAAGAGGGGGAAATTAATTCCACACAAAATCCCAGAGCAAAGAGCAATGTGTAAAGAGATAAGGTAAAAATATTGATGAAATAGTAACAACTGACAACTGCATACTGATTATTTAAAATAGACAAATAGTATTTAGCCTGAACGCTTTGAGGTTCTTTTGGTCAACTCAAAAGGCTGCTAACTTGAAATTTCTACCATATTCAAAGCAATCCCAATAGTCAAGAACCCAACTAACCTAAGCTACAAACAGACAAGGGAATTTTGACAAAACAATCTATGTGAAAAAGGCATTCATGCATGCAATGAGTGAGCATGCCATCAGAAAGATCCTAACTGTCGCCTGCTTATGGTACGGAATGAATAATCAGAGACGTAAAAAATGTGATGCCACAACAAGCTTCCTTGTTTGTGAGGATCCCTTCTTCCGCCATCAGAACAAAAAGGCGAAGTTGTACACAGTAGGCCTTCTGTTTGGCTTCAATGCATTAGTACTAGATCTACATTTGGACCCCTTATAATTCTGAATAATTTTGATACTTCAACTTGGAATCCATGCATATAGAGAAAGAAAGATATTAAACAAGCAACTATCTAACATCTTATCAGGTAAAATGCAATGCAATTTCAAAACCTCAATAAGGCATTAAACAATTACAACTTGGTAACATTCTTATTATTATGAGGTATTCTATACCAACCTCGTTACCAGCTTCAGTAGCAGAATTTATACTGACATCTGGGATCCCACGAACAGTGGAACGCTGGAAGTTCTCCTGATAAGCTCTCCAACTCGCTGCAAGATCGAATGGTGAAACCCTATCCGCTTTAATGAACACTCTATACTCAAGAACCTCATCGCCAGTCAACTTAAACATAGCCGACGTCCTGTCCCCATGTAATGTACCTCCTATCAATTGCCTGTTCGGACCCTCCTCCACAACACACGGGGCATTACCATACTTGGGCTTCAACAAAAACTTAAAATCCAGCGTCTCTATAAGAATACAAAAAATCATCAGATTTAGAAGTTCCAAAACACAAATATGGAGGAGCAACACAATGCCCGCACATATTGGGAGCCAATTACCGTGATTAGGTGGGACAACAAAACTTAATTCCCACATGGACGTCGATTCGCGTTCCATAGATAGCTGTTAAAAATATAAACCGGCCAATTCATCATCACGAGAGAATAGTAAGCCAATGCAAAACCCATTTCAACAGAGCTCAAAAAATTAGAATCGAGGAAAATCTCCGGAATCAATCAGAGCAAAATTAAAACCCACGAGTCAATAATCAGTTAGTGAAAAAGGTACAGCAATGCAGACCTATCTCATTAAAGCTCACAAAAATTATAACAGCAAAAACTCCTACATCCAATTAAGAGTAAAACTAAAACACAACAATAACAATTGCGAATTAATTTGCGGCGAAAAAACTCACGGCTTTGGAGGAGTCCCATGAGCCGACGAGCGGCGCAGAGCCGTAAACATGGGGCACGAGTTCCCCTTTGAGCTTGTAGTTCTCCATCTTGAGAGAGACGTAGAGTTGGCCGCCGGCGTGGTCTTCTCTCTCATCGCTGCCATGGGAGCTGCTGTCGAGATTCCTGGATGCAGCTGTGCCCATATTCTAGAGGAGTGCAGAGGTGCTGCTGGGCATTTGGGGTGAGAGAGAGAATGAGGAATGAAGAGCGAGAAAGTGAAGGAAAATGGCGATAAGAATGGAATGGAATAGCGGGGAAAAGACGAGGGATATACTCTTCTTTTCTTGCTCTGGGACAGATTTAACGAATCTATTTATCCATTTCCCTTTAATAAAAATATTATTATATTTATGGGTATGGACTTTTTTTCCAATTTATAAATACTCGGACAGTTCAATTCAGTTACTTAAATAGTAATTGGATTTTTTTGCAAGGACTTTGTTTTAGTATTTATAACAACTTATCTAAAATACTTTAATTTAATTTGGTATTTTTGACGAAAATAATGTGCTTTCAAAATGGTCAAGTTTAAAATTCAATCTTTAATATATTTTTTCCTTAAAAATAGCATCTTTTCGATTTCGTAATAAAATTGTCGTACAAGGCACACTGGTGAACAAATCGTTCGGCGAAACTAATAAACAAAAATGTCAAGTCAATTAATTAATACACACCAATAAATTATTCTGAAGGTGTAGTAAATATTAGTATGGATGTTTGAGAAACAAATAATATTTAATTGAAATTTCATCAGTAATTTGTTAAAACATATGAAAGTCGAAATTCGCCAACAAGATCGACGAACGGATTATTATTTTTTTTTCAATTTCTAATTACTCGTTTTTTTTTCAATTTCTAATTGAGAATGTGAATAAAAATTTTAAAATAAATTTGCAAAGCCGACGTAATGATCTGAAATCGGCTCAAAACTCCCAACACAAATGGAGCCCGCAATAGCATGCGGACTTTAGAAGACCCGCCCCTTCTTTATTTTTTTATTTTTTTAAGTTAACTTGAAACTTGATTTCTAATTTATTGTGAGTCAAATTAAATAAACAACAATATATATATACACATATTTCTTACAACATACTAGTATATTAACTATAATTTAATGGAGATTTTACATCTGAAATAAACATATTCGACCAAATAAATTTATCTCAAAACAAGATCCATACATTATCGACATAAATACATGAAAGAAAATAAATAATGTGTAAATAAGTCTAACTTCTAAATATAAAGAGATTAATTCAAAACAAGCGAGCTTCTCAAACGCCGAACAACGATCTCCAGCCAATCCCAAATCACTTCTGCAGATTTCTACATTTTCATAATATCAAACATATATATGAAACATAAGCAAGCAAATAAGAAATGAACCTTTGATTTATTTCCTCCATATCAAGACTGCAAAACAATATAATTAGACAAAAATCTAAGAAAACATTAGTTAGTACAGATTTTGCTTGCTAAGGCAAGCATGGTAAACGAATATTTTTACCTTCAAAATAATAGATGAGATAGAAATGATTACTGGCAAAACTTCATCAAAACTTGATTACTGTATATGGCTATCTTCGACACTCTCATAAAAGGGCTCTACTAAATTATAAGTTAATTGAAGCAAAATCGTTTTACACATTGTTGCTTGGGAAACTGTGTGAGCCTAATGAATCGTTAAATATAATTTTTTACATTCAAGAACTGCTTTGACATAAATAGCTCATTATTTTGAAGAAAAATAAATCATGATTCATTTGGCCACACAATTTCTGAAGCAGCCTTGGTTTTTAAGCAGATCTTCAACTTCAACTAACTTATTTAAATAGAGCCCCGTCACAAGAGTGCTGAAAAATAGCTCTTCCATTCATAATGAATGAGGGTTTCATTTCATAAAACGGCACACCTGAAAAAAAGAGCGCCATTAATAAATTCCTTCTTTCCAATCTCATGAAAATTGAATTTCGTTTTACTTGTCCAAAAACTATAGTAAATAAACTATAACATATTCATTGCATTTTTATGGTCATAATGTGTTATGATCTATTCATTATTGGATCTAATGTATATAATAACAAAAAGAGAGAGATAGTAGGTGATAGATATAATAAAAATGTTAATTAGTAAAACAAAATTTAAAAAGAAAGAAGAAAAGTTATGAAGTAAGACAACCTCAAAGGCAGTACACAAAACGGAATCTAGAAATAGAAAAACATCAAATCAGCTTTTTCTGCACACGCGAAAATTAGCACAGTAAAACAAACACGCACGGTCGGATTACTATTTCTGGAAATAGTAACGGTTAAACTTATAAAGTAAACAAACAGACTGGCAATTACAATGAATTAGGTAGAATTTACCCAGTGAATTAAGCCATGATTTAATAATTTCTACTTCACAAGCAAAATGAGAAATTAATATTTCCAGAGAACTTCTTCAGACAATATATTCAAGTAAAATTATAGGAAATTATGTAAATGGAGAGAGAATAAATCTGCAGAAAATGAATTGGAAGTAAAATAAATACCTCAAATCTCCATCCGCCGCCGCTAAATTCCTATGGCTGCGAAGAAAGGATGGCGGCGGTTAAACCTTATGGCTGTGCAGATGATGTCTGCATCGAATTTATAGAGGTTTTAAGAAGATTCTAGGTTCTAGGGTTTTTTTATTTTTTTTGGGCTACGTTTGTCGGCCGTTGTCGAGGAGCAGCAAAGTGGGGATCTTTAACAACAAAATAATTGAAACTGCTGATTAAAGTTAAATAATAATAATAATAATAATAATAATAATAATAATAATAATAATAATAATAATAATAATAATAATAATAATAATAATAATAATAATAATAATAATAATAATAATAATAATACACACTGCATAGTTCCAATAAAAAAATTAATAAGCAAAAAAAAAAATGCCCGTCATAAAATCTCATCCCAGCCCGCCAAAAAGAGGTACGGGACAAGTCTGACCCAATTTGACAATTTTAACCCCATAGCATACCCTCGAATAAAAGAAAATTCGATGCTATCCCCAAGGATAGCGTGTCCAAATGTGATTTTTTATTTGATTAAAAAAAATTAAATTATTTCTGTAAACAAAAAATATTGATATAAATGGGGATATATTAGTAGATGTTACTTATATATTCATCCTTTTCTACCTCTTATTATACAAATGACAAAGATGTGCATTTTTTACGATTTCGTGTGAAAAAAATTTACAACATTGTTGTTTACATAGTAGGAGGCTAAATAAAAAGTTGTGACGAACGTAATTAATATTTGCTTAAGAAGTAAGATATAACCCAAAAAAAAAATTGCAATAACATTTTAAAAATATTACTAAAAAATAAAAACTTAAATTTGGGTATGCTACCCGTAAGGGTAGTATTGAATTTTTCCTCTACTAAAGTTATCAAATGGGTCGGGTTGGCCCGGTCTAGCTAGCCTAAGTCCATTGGCAGCTCGATCAGGCTTGAAATTATTCAAATCTAAGAAGCATGGTCTAGTTTGATCCGATTTCGAGTCCGAACAAGCCTATAAATTCATGACTCAGTCCAATCCAACCTTGAGTTGGTTGAGTTTCCTCGCCATAAAAAAATCACAAATAAATCTAACAAATTATCAACAGAAAAATAAAATTTTAAAACTTGCAATATGAAATAATTAGTAAAAAAAATGAATAATACTTAATTTATCCTTGTGAAAAAATTCAAAAAAGTGCTCTACTCGTGACTCTTATAAGATTTTATTGGTGGCCTTTAATTAGATGATTTAGAGGATGGGAGAATGGATAACTCATAGAGTCAATTTTTTTTTTTTACCATTTAAAATTTTTAAAAACTTATTTTATCTACTAATTTTTAAACATATTTATTCTATGAACAAAAATACCCTTAATTACAAAACAAAAATTAAACCAAAATTGAAAAAAAAAATCACGACAACAATCAGAAATAGTATTCTCTCTTATCCCTTTCATTTCTTCTTCATGCACAATATTCTCTCTTTTCCCCCAATCTTTTCTTCTTCACGTAACCGGCGACAACTCATCTCCTCCAACCTAGACATCCTCTGCAAGAAGTCGACAAACCACAAACTCGTCTCCAGTACCGTCCTCTTGGGCATGTCGGAGTTTGACAACGGCGAGCGGGTTGCAGACAACTAGGTGCAAACGAAATAGGAAGAGGAAGCTGTTTCTGGTGACGGTGAGAGACGAGGGAGGAGGAAGTGCGAAGGGAGAGGGCTGATGAGTGATGACAACAAGGCGATTGAACGCAGATGTGTGCCTATGGGTTGCGCACAGGAGCTGTGCAGCACCATTTTTTCCAGTGAGTTGGTGGTGGGTGTGCCAGTGAAATAATAGAGAGAGATGATGAGTAGATGGAAGCGACGGGAGAAATAAAGAAGAGAACGACGAGGGAGAGAATGAGGAAAGATAGATGCTGACATCATTTTTTCCGGCACCTTGGTGGTGGGAGATCCCGCATGAATTGGTGTAGTAAGGAGATGGTCGATAAGAGACTGAGAGAGATGCTATCAAAATTGGTACAACGAGGGGAAATGGCCGACAGGGGGAGAAAGAGATGATGATATGTCTGTCACTGTAATTGGTTCTGCAAGGGGAGAGGGCGACGGGGAAGTAGAAAGAGAGAGGAAATAAAATAGATAAAATAGTGAGTTTTTTTTTTTTATAAATATAAAAAATATATTAATAGGGGTGTTTTGCTAAAGATGGGTAAAATAGAGAGTTTTAAAGTTGGTGGGTAAATTTTTTTTTTTTTAAAATTGAAGTGGGTAGTTTCTCACATTGACACTAAATTGTATTCCATCTCTTTAATTAAGTAGGATACATATCCCACATATAAGCACTCAAAGTTCATTTAATAAGGGTCTTGAATTATCTACGATTTTAATGTCATGCAAAATAAACACAATATGCAGTTAGATAACTTAATGGTTCACTCTTACTCATCAAAGTAAACAAAGCCTAAAAGAGGGAAGATATGCATACCATATTGTGGTTAAATATTTGAATGTATATCATGATATAAGTTCTTACAAGATGCAAACTTAGATGAATCGGATCTATAATAAAATAGAAAATTTATTAGGCACATCATGAACACCTCATGTAGTGACCCGGTTTATTTTTTTTTTTATTTTTGCTACATTCTTTTCCTAAAAGCGTTATATTCATTTTATTATGTATGATATTAATTGATAAAGCCCAATAAGTCGCACCTAAGTAATTTATAAGCATGAATTCATTTTAGAATATAGTTATTTCATGTCATGAGCATGCATTTATTTATTTTTTATTTAGAGTGTTTAATGGATTATAATTTATTCTCTAGCTCATTTAATTTGTTTGGAGTCCAATTTTTTTTAAGACCAAAAAGTAAGGCGCGGTTCTAGAAATCTTATCATTTCTTCTTCTCCACTCTATGGATTCAAAGGGGATTGAGTAGCAAATCTTTTTTCAAACTTTGAAACTCCACCAACTATATCCTTTGTTAACAAGGATAACTATGTGATTTTCTATTCTATTCAAACTCTCACCCTAATTTACCATTATAAATAGAGAATTCTACCTCTCTGTTTTTATTCTCACATTCAGATCACCTTCGAGCTTCTCTCCCATATTCGGTTTTCAAGAGGTATCAGTATATTTTTTATTTTCATTTTATGTTGAAAACGTATATTCTCTGTACTGAAGAAACAGAAATTGAATGGTGTGCAGAAAAAGGAGAAAGAAAGTTATTTACACATACCTATGAATATATATATATATATATATATATATATATGTATCACACTCACACCCCACAAGTCCCTTTCATAGGTTCACTTTATATATATATATATATATATATATGAGTTGTACTATTTATACACTATATATATGTGAGTGCGCGTGTAATATATATATATATATGTACGTATGTATTTTACGTATGGTAGTTAATAAATAAATAGGGTTACACATTTAGTAATGGAATTCTGTCACGAATATATGATCATGTTTTAAGCATGCATCATAGATTAATCTCATGCATAGTTTTATTACATTAATTTATGCACTGTATTAATTTATGATAAATAATTTATAGGTGAGACGAGCAAAGCTTAATTGATTTATATTCGGGTCAAAGTGAGAGTGAGGTTTTACGTGATCTTGTCTCTATTATCCTCTCTATATATTATTATCAGATTATTGTGATGTCACAACATAGCATGGGCCTTCGGGTTGAATATAGTAGAGCCTACGAGCTACACATCATGGGCCGACGGGCTATTTAGTTTGTTTATATATTGAAATTTAGGTGTTCCTATCTCCAAGTATTTGATAAATTATCTATTTTTTTGTTTTTTTAGAATTTGCATGTATTTTGATTTACCTTTAACACATCGAGATTTTCAATATGTAACTAAGGGTGGTAGACTTGTAGCAATGCAAAACACAAAAAAAAAAAAACTCAGCTTATTCCTCATCAAATCAGCGCTACGTCAAAAAATAATTTTTACCGATCTATATTTACAATCCTAAATTCAAAATGCAATTTATATATGGTTCCACGTATACACATCATTTTTCTCTCTCTTTCTCTATATATATATATACATATATATATATATATTCATATACTCTCTTTATTTACAACATATTTAATTTAATTTAGATTCACTATTTTTTTTTTAAATCCTATAGATACATAATATAATAGAAAAAAAAGAGCAAATAATTAAAATTAACCGCTGGCTACCGTTATATATTTATAATACACAGTGATATACTATATATATGTGTGTGTATGTGCGTGTCATGTGTGTAGCTGAGAAAAGTAAAATAAGAAAAAAAAAAGATATGACACACTAGGTCATAGAATTTTCCCCACAACCCCCGACATTTTAAAATGTGCACTCCATCACTAATACTCATCCAACATAACCTTCAATTAAAATATTAATTTCTCTTGTTTCAATCTATATAAAATGTTTATTATTTTATTTTTAATAACATATTAATAATAATAATTTTTACTATATTTTAAAAATCATAATTAATTTATTAGATATATATTTCCGGATGAAATTTGAGTGATGTTTGGTGAAAATTGGGAATTTTGATAATATTGAGAACTTTATTGATCTTCTGAATTTGAAAAATTTTGTGGGTGAGAGTAAGTTCAAAATTTTGAAAAATTTTAGGAGTCATGATAATAATTTGGGTGATTTGAATCTATAAGAAGAATTTTGAGATTGATAATTTGTTGAAATGAGATATGTGAGAAAAAGAGAGTTTCGTTGTTTGTAAAAAATATACCAATATTAGGCTCTATTTATAGAGAAAAAACTATAAATTTTGAGATATATATTTTTAAAATTTTTGATAATTATATAAATTATTTAAATTTTAAATTAATGTATATAAGATTATGTGGCACCCAATTAGAGAGTGCCACATATGTACAAATTGATGGCCGCCCTCAGGATAACCCCAAATCACCTGTAATCATGACTTTTTATTTTATGTTTTATCTTATCCGGTGACATCTCAGAGATGAGGATACTCTTACCTCACTCTTCCAAACCTGATCATGTACTCTGGTATCAAATTCCTTAGAGTTGTGTTTTATAATACGAAATCGACTGGGTGCGGCTTCTTGCGAATGAATTCGGAAGAAGCCGCATTGCAATCACCCTAAAAGGAGTGGAGGTGTGTGCATTGCGTGATAGGTCTCCTGCGGTAACTCATTTATCATATTGTTATAGTTGAATACGATAAGATCCTAAAATCATGGTTGTTACTGTCAAAGTTTCTAATGTCAATTTATTTAAAAATGAGAGGCTTGTGTCCAATAATTTAATGAGTCAAATTTGTCAGAGGTGTTCGTTCGTAAATTTCAACACAAATAAAATTATAAATATACTATAAAATACTATGTATTTAGATGTCCAAAAATATAATATATGAGATCTTGATTCGAAACGATTGGACTCAATTTTTGTGCGTATTTAAATTTTGCATGTGTTTTCTTAAATGTTGTTACTGTACTGCTAGAATATTAGCAAATTTGACTTATAAATTAACAGTGACAGCCTATTTACATGCTAGTCTACGGTTTGAAGCGAGTTGCCAAATTCCTCTTGCGATATTTTCCAATAGGGATTGCATAGATTCTTACGAAAGAAATAAAATAAAATATATTTTTCCCGTTTTGGGATATGAAAATATAATAAGACAGTTTTAATAGTCATTTTACAACTAAAAAATGATTTAGCTAATCTTTATATAGTGTTTTTCCAGTTTAGCGATTTGAGATTTACTATATGTTTATCTATCAATCAAAGATCTCAAATATTAAAATATACTATCAATTTACGAATGTATATATATATATGTTGAATTTTTATATTAACTTTCCATTAAATTGCTACATAATAATAAATCTAAAATAGAAAAATGATTTTCTAAAAACAATTTAAACCTAAAAATTTAGTCTTAATAATTAAATCCACAGTTTCTACCATCCATACCCTAAATTTTAAATGTTTTTTGTGTAGTACTCCCTAATTTTTTTATAAGCAATCTGTGAGGAAAATAGATAAAACGTACTCCCTAATTTTTTTTAGTTTGTGAGATGAAAATATCCTTACTAAACAAATCACATTTATTCATTTAAATTGCTTTTTTTTTTTTTCATTTTCCTTTTCGAATATCTTTCGACACACTATACACTAATATTTCCACTTATGTTGAGAAAAACAACAATTGTCATAAAAAGCTCAGAGACTTGATTGTCAATTTATAAATGACTATATATGAATATTAAATTAAAGACCTTACTATTTTCACATATAAAATTTGTCGTTTTGATATCCCCAAATGGACAATTATATACATATACCAAACATTAACAAGTTAATTAAATATTTCGAAACTAATTTAGTCTTATATTAACTTTTGATAAGCGATCCAAATTTGCGCTAATCCTCATACATCGAAGTTTGTCAACTCACGAAAGTCGAACTTCATTTCATCGATGCCGTGGTTATGACAACATAAGTATATTATATGAATAACCACTCTGAACCTTTTTTATTGTTGATTTTTTTGTTAAATTTAAAGTCTTCTATACGACAATTTCAAATAAAAAAAATTTAAATAATTTACATTTCGACATTAATTAATTTATGCCTCAATCACCGCGTATTCATATTTAGAGATCTCCAAATCAATGGTCAAGATCTTTATAACACAAATTTGATCTAATGATGACTGTGAATTGAACTAACTATAAAAATTCTTAAAATATTTTGGATCCGCACTTCATTTATCACTATTAATTTTGTTTACAATGTTCATTGTTCTCACGCGATTTCAAAAGTTTATTTGTTAACATATAAATTACAATTATTATATTTAAAAAATAAAAGTTATATTAAATAAACTGCAGAATATTGAGAGAGTTTTCTCAAATTTTAAAATTATTAGTTTATTACATATGGATTTTTGTTCGTTAATAAAATTTATTTAAGTCAAGAAAAATCAAATTCCAGAAAATCTGTATAAAGGCGATCACCAGTCATCGCACTCATCCAATCTAAAAAATAATGAAGGTCGCAGATTCTCCATATATAGTCATACGAACACTTTCTACTACCATGGCGTCGTTAAAAAGGGCAGAGGCGTAGCTTTGTTTACGGCGAAACATATACATATATACACACATGTATATAGATTGAATTTATTGTGATAAAATATCATCATCAATCATTAATGTTCTCTTTTTTAATGAAGTGGAGAAAACTGATAAGTCTACCAAAGATAAAGTAATGGCGACAGATGGGAAACGGACAGCACCCCCACCCCACCCACCCCCACCCCCACCCCCACTCCCCGTAGACAAACATGAATATCCGTATTTTTCCATTAACAAAAAGACGCTAAAGAAGTTCAACTGCTCACAGCTTTCTTTTTCTACTATACAAGTACAATACAACTGTTGTGTGTGCGCGTTGTCTAGACTCTAGAGAGAGAGAGAGAGGGCGATCATGGGGAATTACAGGGTGTGCATGTGCTTCACGCGGAAGTTCAGGGTGACGGAGGCGGAGCCTCCATCGGATGTGAAGGAGGCGTTCAAGAACTACGCCGAGGGCGGGGCCCACATGACGGGGGAGCAGCTACGGCGGTTCTTGGTTGAGGTTCAGGGAGAGGCGGCGGAGGGCACCGCCGCCGCCGCGGAGACCATCTTGAAACAGATCCTCCAGAAACGCCACCACATTGCCAAGTTCACCCGCCACGCGTTGACCCTTGAAGACTTCCACCACTACCTCTTCTCTTCTGAGCTTAATCCACCAATAAATACCGAGGTATTATTATTATATATATGTGAAATGGGATTCATTTCATTGTCTTCATAATTTTTAGTATGTCTTCATTGAATTTCTGGGATTTTTGTTCTAGTTTTTTGGTGGCGAAAAAGTTGGAATCTTTAATTGCAAGTATGTGAAATGGGTATATGTGTGTGTTTGACTGTTTTCCACCAAAAAAACAGAAGTCAGAATTGTCATTTTCTTGAAATGCAGTAAACAAGAATTCAGTAGATTGGCAAGAATGGTTGTATTTTCATCGATTGTGGTAACATAGAGATGTTCTGCTTGTTATGGAAGTGCTTTGAGATCTTGAAATTATTATGTTTTTTGTCTTTTTAATGCATAAACTACACTGCTTTAGATCTCGAGTCTAAACTTGTTTTCTGTAGCAAGTGAAATATGAATGTGATTCTACTTCATCTTAGAATTTGAAGATGTGATGTGGCGAAGTTGTCATGTTTTGATGATCAGATGCATCTAATGGCTGAGTTTTCCTTGTCATATTTGGATTTATGTGTGATATATATTCTTGAACTTGTGATGAGGGCCACTCTTGTAGATATGAATAGTTTAAGCCTTAGGCTATCTTGGTTTCTTGCTACTTGTTTAATATCATTTAATTTAATACTACAAAATTAGTGAGTTTGAGATACATGCCAAATTGTATCTCTCTCTCCTTCACAAGAGAGTGATCCTCAAATTTATATATTTGAGATTTTACATAAGTCTCTGCCAATCACCTGAGAAAGAGAACATGTAATGTGTGATATTTTGCTACACATTGTGTTTATTTTGTATTCATTTCACAATTAAATCAAGTTTTTGGTTACAGGTCCACCAAGACATGACAGCTCCTCTGTCTCATTTTTTCATATACACAGGGCATAACTCTTACCTAACTGGAAACCAGCTTACGAGTGACTGCAGCGACGTCCCAATCATAAAGGCACTGCAGAAGGGAGTGAGGGTAATAGAGCTCGATATCTGGCCAAATTCTTCAAAGGATGATGTGCAAGTTCTTCATGGAAGGTACGAGCTTATGAAGATCCGATCTTCTAGTTATAATTCCAACTAAAAAGGAAAAGAAAAACTAAGAAAATTAAAGAACCATTTTGCACTCTTATCATTGAATTAGCTTAAGCGATTGACTTGGTGGGGGAAGGGTTACTATAAATTCAATTAAACCATGAAATTGTTTTCAATTCTTTATTGAGCTTGAAATCATGTTTGATCACGGCGAGTTAAAGAAGGAATTATGATGAACAAGGTTAAACAAGTGAAATACGAATTGAGCTCGAGCAGTGTGATATTTCACATATACTTATTAACTTATGGAACTCTTCATGAAGTTGGATGATTAACAAACGGAGAGAGAGGCTCCATCTGGTTTGTGATGATCAATGAGTCGGGCTCAAGAAGTTTTTGTCGCTCAATCTCAAGTAATCTAGCTTGTTTAGGCCTACAGGTGAGCCAAGCATTGAGAGGCCGAACACGTTAGTAGAGAATAGGCAGAGTATACGAGTTCCGTACACAAACTAGTGAGTTTACTTCCAATTCTTAGAAAAAATGTCAGAACAAGAACTATACAAGTAACCAAGAGCAAGATGGGATGGGTTGCGAAAAAGGACTCACCCTGCTGTTCATTTGAGTACCTATTTTTAGCTGTTTCCTTAAATTTGGATTTGACTTCTCTATCGTCTATATAGAACTGTGACAGCACCCGTGGACCTCATGAAGTGTCTAAAATCGATAAAGGAGCATGCCTTTACTGCTTCTCCATACCCTGTCGTAATAACATTGGAAGATCACCTCACCCGTGATCTGCAAGCTAAAGTAGCTAAGGTGAATTTTCAAAATGGTGCAGAGGTTTATTGATATACGTTCCTTTGAGGATATCTTGACCCGAACATTTCTATGTGAATTCTCCTCAGATGCTCATTCAAGTATTTGGCAAGATGCTTTTCTATAAGGAATCAGAATCAGAATGCTTAAAAGAACTCCCATCACCAGAAGAGTTGAAACGTCGAATAATTATTTCCACAAAACCTCCCAAGGAGTACCTCGAAGCTCAGAACCTTAGGGGCAGTGATACATTTAAGAGAAAAGATTCTGAAGAAGATGTATGGGGGAGGGAGCCTTCAGAACTCACGGCTGATAAAGAAGATGATAATAAGGTAAGTAGGAGAAGGAATGAAGGATGTTTTCCTTACATTTTTTTTCCATCACAACATGAAAAACCTCACTTTTACATGGGATAATTTCCAATTATCTTTCATGCAGATTGATGATGAAATGACTGACCTGAATCCTAACAATTATGATGACGACGAGTATGATTCTGGAGGTCGTGAAGCACCTGAGTATAGACACCTTATTGCTATCCATGCCGGGAAACCCAAAGGAGGGATGAAGGAAGCACTAAAAGTAGAGCTCGATAAAGTGAGGCGCTTAAGTCTTAGTGAGCAAGCTCTTGAAAAGGCTGCTGAATCTTATGGAACAGACATTGTCAGGTATTTCTATCCGATCAAGATATGACACTACACACAAATAGTGTGGTTGATTAATTTCTCCATGTAGTTCTAATTATTCTTTCATTAGGTTTACACAGAAGAATATTCTACGAGTTTACCCTAAGGGAACTAGATTTAACTCATCAAACTACAAGCCGCAAGTAGGTTGGTTACATGGAGCTCAAATGGTCGCGTTCAATATGCAGGTTTGATCAGAACTTTATGGTGAAACTTCTGCACATTTATAAGTTATATTATTCGAAACTTGTTTTGTCGTTCAGACACTTCCATAAAGTCTTCAGCTCCAAAGCAGGACAACTGACGAGCATAGTCATATGTTATTGACTGATTTCTATACCCTCTACAGTATACTCAAACACAATCTTTCAAACTCTTCTGCTATCAGTTGGTCCTTCATGAATTGTATCAGATTAACAGAAATCCATTTTTGGTGCAATGATACAGGGATATGGAAGATCACTTTGGTTGATGCAAGGCATGTTTAGGGCCAATGGAGGCTGTGGTTTCGTGAAAAAGCCTGATATTTTGATGGAAGCTGATCAAGATAACAAGGTTTTTGATCCTAAAGCGAAGTCCCCCGTCAAGAAAACCTTAAAGGCATGCCTCGACTCATCTGTTGTATGCTTCTTTCCGGCAATTTGCTCGCGAGTCCTAACAGTGATCTTCATTGCAGGTAAAAGTATACATGGGAGATGGCTGGCATATGGATTTCAAGCAAACTCATTTCGATTCATATTCACCACCCGACTTCTATGCAAGGGTAAGCTCTTCATCTTTGAAAAACTTGTATGATCTAGAAAGAATCTAAAGACAAGTGATCTACACTTTCCTATCCTGCATTCGCCAGACATGTTTAGATGTTGAAAATATTCCACACGACACAGGTTGGCATAGCCGGTGCACCCGCTGATGAGATCATGAAGAAGACGAAGGCGATAGAGGACAATTGGACTCCCGTTTGGGACGAGGAGTTCACATTCCCACTGACTGTTCCTGAGCTAGCTCTGCTACGAATAGAAGTGCACGAGTATGATCTGTCCGAGAAGGACGATTTTGCTGGCCAAACGTGCCTTCCGTTCTCAGAGCTGAGGCGTGGAATACGCACTGTGCCTCTCTACAACAGGAAAGGCGAGAAGCTGAGCTCGGCTCGGCTTCTGATGAGGTTCGACATCTCAGAAGCTGTGGTCGGACCACCGTAGAAGTTATGCATGTTGTGAAAAGGTTTTGTATATGTTCATTTGTTATAGCAGGCTTCTAAACCCGTTTCTAAGGGCCAGAGACGCAGCCCTCCTCCTAAAGTTCGTGGAGGAAGTAAATCACGGGATGTGCTTCAGTTGGCGAGTGTTCCACAGTTATTATTTTGTGTAGTTATTTTGTTTGGAACGGAGGCCGGCATTTCAAATTTGGTGCTTGCTCAGTTGCTCGTGTGTTTTCAGTGAGATTCAAGGGTGGTCCAATTTCTTGCGTGTGTGCTTTTTTATTTTAAAAAAAAATAATTAAACTTTGATATCTACATTTATGTTTTCTTTTTTAAATAATCTATTTTTTTAACACAAATAAAACAGTATTCAAATTTTCAATTTTTTTTTACAAATCTATCATTTATCAATTTTTCAGTCCAAAACATTTATGGTTAGTTTGGTTGTCAAGAAAGTAAAGTTATCTGGTGGTATTATGAGTCCTGAAAATGTGATTTTGAGGGAAATGAATGTTACTCCCTCCGTTTTTATATAAATGTCATTTTGAAGAATGGACACAAATTAATAAATTAATTAAATTACCTAATACGTCATTGTGTGAATATATTAAATGAGTTAAATATAGATGTTTTAATGTATTAATGAGGGTAAATAAGTGAAAAATGTGTATTTTATGTCCCGAATTTGTAGAATGACACGTTTTTTGAAATAAAATTAAAATACTAGAATGACACTTATTCAGAAACGAAGGGAGTATATATTATTTATCATGTGTTTGGAAATAATAAGAAAATTGTGAGGATTTTCATTTTAGAATTTTTTAATTAAAAATAATTAAGTTGGTTTATTAGGATATATTAATAATATTATAGACTTGTAGTCTAGAAGTATTCTTCAGTCTTCACCCATTTTATAGGAGAGACCTGAGTTCAATCATCTTTTCCTTCTCTAAATAAAAAAAAATAAAAAAATAATAATTAAGAAAATATACAAATAAATAAAGATAAATTAATAATTAAAAAATTGTATAAATAATTACCAACATACACAAACAATTGATCATAAAAAAAAATCCATTAATTTACACACACACACACACATTTGAACACAAATTGTTACTTATGTCGGATTTTATTGTTGATTCTACCACCAATTGCCAATAATAATAATAATAATAATAATAATAATAATAATAATAATAATAATAATAATAATAATAATAATAATATGTTAATCGAATTTTATTAGATTTTTTTTTTCATTTTGTTCTTTTTTTTGTTGAAAGTTAAAACTTCGTAATAAAAAATTAACAATAATCCACAAAAAAATAAATAAGACAATTCTTTTTCAAAATTTTCAATTTTTATTGAAAAATAAAAAATAAAATTTTAGAATTGATTTATAATAATAATGAATGAAAAACTTAAATAATGAAATCATCTAATACGAGATTCCTATAGGCAAGTGAAAAAGAAAACCTATTCCAAGTCTCCAAGTAAGTATCCATAATCCAGAAAAGTTCCTTACTTTGAGAATTCTGATTATTTTCTAAAATTCTCAAAAATTGAACCAAACATATAAATTTAAAAATAAGGAATTAGATTAATTTTCAAGCCACGTTCCTTACCAACGGCAACCATATGTCAAACTAAAAAAAATTATAATTCACAATTGAGATTAATAAATTCGAATTGAGATATAATTAACTTTCATTGAGATTAGCAATCCCTAAATGAGATGTAATAAATTCTAATCAGAGTGTAATAAATTATAATTGAGATTAATAAACTTCTAATTATGATTAAATAAACCCTAATTCATATGAAATAAACTCATGTAAACCAAGTATCAAACTAATATCGAGCTGATACTTTTCCATGCTTGTGTTATAAGTGATACTTTTTAGCATTATAAGTGATAAGATTAATTTTGTTTATTAGGAATGTATACATTAATTCCCTTAATACATTTAACATGCCCAAAGTATTTATAATATTTTGAAATAACATATGAAAATGTTCCAAAAATATTTTCCGATTTTTAACAAATAAATAAATAAAAAAAATCAAATCAACAAGGTACACCTCGATAGGCATACGTGTCATCACACCATTGGTAGACCCCCCTTAATATGATGTAAAAGGAGAAATGATAAAAATTAACACTTAAATCAGTTATCAGCTCTCTAACTGAAGCTGAAAGGATCAATCTAATGGCGAGAAATCGAAGATTATATCACCTCTTTGCTCTCGTCATCTT
This sequence comes from Perilla frutescens, assembly GCA_026008535.1. Classification (NCBI taxonomy): domain Eukaryota; kingdom Viridiplantae; phylum Streptophyta; class Magnoliopsida; order Lamiales; family Lamiaceae; genus Perilla; species Perilla frutescens. The sequence goes on along the minus strand of BRKX01000012.1, from coordinate 4,774,443 downwards.
CCTCAGTTTCGCTCTTGCACAGGTTCTTGCTCAATCGAATGATTTTCCTTTTGCTATTGTTTGAAGAATCATTTAATATATATATATATATATATATATACATATATATATATATATATATATATATTAATTTTCAGTTTGATTCCATGTGAAATCATTTGTGGTTTCTCTTGATTCTCCTTTTACACCAGTCGTTGACGAATTTGATTTAGAATTCGTCTATTTTGTACCTTTTTTGCGGGGCTGTGATGCTTTGAGCATGAATTTGAATTGGGGGAAATTTTGTTTAAATGAAAGAAGTGTGTATTATTTCTGATCTTGCAACTGGAGATCTTTGGTTTCGAATATATTTTTATTAATCCTCTGTGATAGTGTTTCTTTCGATATTGTTCTGTAAATTTACTGCGTTTGAAGGGCATTGTTATTGCTTTCTGCTGCAGGCGAAGAAATCGAAGGAAAGTTTGAAAGAAGTGACCCATAAGGTTTACTTTGATGTTGAGATTGATGGCAAACCAGCCGGTATGCTCTAATTCGTTAACTTTTATGTACAATTTCATGTCGATGTTTCAAGCTACCTGAATTTGGCATGTCTGTAAAGAACTTATTGTGCATTGGATGTTGGAATGTGTTTTGTCAAGTTGTGTATCGTCTCATATATTGGTAACTGGCAAACCATTGTGCCACATGAGCATCACCACTTCACGTACCGTACTATGTACCCGTGAATTAAAATGCAGCATAAATTAGGGAATGCATAAAGATAGTTGAAGTGGCTGCAATGCACTTGAATAATTTGGTGCATCTAGTGTCTTTGCAGACATATCAAGACTTTAGTCTGACTCTCTGTAGAAAAGGATGGTAAACAAGGATATTATATGGACAGCATTATTCGACACAAGAACATAGAAAGAAAGAACGGGGCAATGCTATAAAACCTAAATCAGAAAAGATAAAATGAAGAAAGACGAGTGGCTAGAAAGTTACCAGGTTTGGCTATGAATTATGCTCATGAGAGGGATAGATGAGTAGATAATAAGTGAGTTCAACCGTTTTTGAATTTTGTTCCAGGTTGTTAGTGATGAAGAAACTAGAAAACAATTATAGTTTGTAATAAGTGGTTGGTTGGGGCAGGACGATCATACCCCACAAACAAGGGGAATGAGAATCATTTCCATATCTATTCGTTACTACCATCCCATCCATACTCATCCCCGTTCTGTCGTTCACCCAAAACTACTACCTACCTCGAAAGTTCAATTCATTGTTTATTCAGGCTTATACAACCATGCATGCATATTTGTAAAAAATGTTTGCGTTTTTAAGTTTACTGTTATCTCGACTGATACAAGATGCATCTGTTTTTAGGACGCATCACTATGGGTCTCTTTGGGAAAGCGGTTCCCAAGACAGCAGGTATGATCGAATTTGTGGGATTAAGGCTTCTTGAGCTCTTCGAACTACTTTTGTGACTGATTTTCACTTATTTCTCTTGCAGAAAATTTTAGAGCTCTGTGCACAGGTACAACACATTTGCCCTGTGTTTCTTGTTTACACCATTAGAATTCTAGTTCATAATTTCGATCAGTATCTTATGCATGAAGGTTATTTACTATGCTTCATATGTGGGAATCATTTTCTGCAAATTCAGGTGAGAAAGGTGTTGGACAACACGGGAAGCCTCTACATTACAAGGGAAGTGCATTCCACAGAATTATACCCAGCTTCATGATCCAAGGAGGGGACTTCACTCTAGGCGATGGAAGAGGTGGAGAATCAATTTACGGGGAGAAGTTTGCGGATGAAAATTTCAAGCTCAAACACACAGGACCCGGTTTGTTACTACTCCTGTTTGTAGTGTGCTTTCCAACTGATGATAACTAGGATAATGGAAATAAGAAAATTTGAACTCCGAATTTCATCTTGTCTATAGGGCTCATGTCGATGGCAAATGCTGGGCCCGACACTAATGGTTCCCAGTTCTTCATCACTACTGTGACAACTAGCTGGTAAATTATACATATCTAGTAAATTTCACCTAGTTCCAACTTCCAACTGCATTTCTCATTTACCTGGAGCTAATTAGTAACTTCATTACTTGTCGATGCAAACCATTGTGATTTCCACTTCTTCTCATGGGTATGAATGTTTCCGTCAACCTACAGGTTGGACGGCCGCCACGTCGTATTCGGGAAGGTGCTGTCTGGAATGGACGTGGTGTATAAGGTTGAAGCTGAAGGTAAGCAGAGTGGAGAGCCGAAACGCAAAGTTGTCATTGCAGACAGTGGTGAACTTCCACTGTAATCACCTTTTATGAATATTCATGCATCTTTTTTATGGTTCCTGCTTACTTAACTAGGATGTCTGTTTGTCCCCTTGGGGACCTGAGCGGTGGAGATCCCTCTGTAAAAAGGAGAGATCTCGGATTCGAGATCCACTGTTTCACATCCTCCAACTCAAAAAAAAAAAAAGGAAAAAAAAAAAGCAAACAAACTAGGATGTCTGTTTACTATATGACACAGGAACATTCACCACTTCCATTAACTCAGAAAGTTTTCTTCGTTTGTTTTGGTCCTGATTTGTTAAAGGTTATTTTAACTTTTAAGAAGTTTACAATCTCCTACATGTTATAAAGTTGTTAGAGCTTATAAAATGTTAGATCTTATTTTGAAAATAAAATGTTGGAATGTTTGGACGAATAAGCTTATAAGATGTTAGTAATTACAGCATCTAAAATGTATGAGATTTCTTTTTCCCTCTACTTTTGAAAACATTACGCTTCATATATTTTTTTTCGGGAGCAATTTTTTTTTAAATATTCTTTTTTCAAAATATTTTAAATCCTATACCTACAATAAAAGAGTCATTTTCTTACAAAATTGAGTTTGCTTATTTATCATCTCTCTATCATTTACTTAAATTATGGGCAATGATATAGTATAATGTAATGTAATTTAGAGTATTGATAATTTATTTGGTATTACTATTTATTTTGAAGATGAAGTTATTTGTAATTTATTAAAACAAATTTACAGGGGGTGGATGATTTTCATGATTTTCTTTACACCCGTAAAGAAAAAAATGTTGAGTTTACTATTTTAGAAAAGAGAGATTATGTCCGTCCAAACTTTAAAAAAATCACACCAAATCACTTGTTACATTTCTGTGATAAGCCTTTCACTTTAAAATAATAATAATAATAATTTTTAATTTATTATGATTCAATTTAATTAAAATTTTTTATTTAAATTTCATCCATCCTCAACTAGAATATATTAAAAAAAAAAAATTAGTTATGATACATCAAATATCGTAGAAATGGGCACAGAGGATCTACTCCGAAAAAAAAAACCCCTTTCATTTCATTAATTATTGTCTTTAGTAACATTAGATTGAATTTACTATTTTTCAAAAAAGGAGCAAGTTTTCAGAACAAATCACAAGTGTACAATAATTATGTCCACAAAAAAAAAAAAAAAATAGTATTTGCGTGCACAACTCCATATGTGCAGGCAACATCAGATGGGGTTTGGGCGTTACACGCCTGTCAATTTTTTTTTATTTTCTTTTAGAGAATTTTTGTTTGTTTGTTTTGTTTTTTATTCAATTTTCTGTTTTTTCTTTTTATTTTTTTCCCAAAAAATTTATACCGTAAAATAAAATAAATCCTAAAATTAGAGTGAATTAATTTAATTTTAAAATAAATATAAATTTATATCCTAAAATGGAATTAATAAACCTTAAAATAAAAGTGAATTATTATTATTATTTTTGGAAATCTGACGACTCGCGCAATGCACTCGTCCAATACTAACGCATGGGCTCCTGCGCGCTCGACAATTAATTTGATTTTTTCGAAATAAATATAAAAGATAATTGAAAAATAAAAAATCTAATTTTAAGAAAATACCCAAAAATGAAATTAGGGTATATTTTTCAATTTAAATATATAAACTCTAAAAAACAGAAAATAAACCCCCTAAAAAAATCTAAAAATACTAAAAAAATTCATGAACCCTAAAAAAACACTAAATTCCTAAACTATATATATTAATTGGAATGGAAAAAATCACAATTTGAACTAAATAAATTTGTATAAAATAACTAGCAGATCCCTTACTTTTTAAGGATACATGTGATACTTTTCAAATTTTGAGTGATACTTTTTAGTGTTACAATTGATATTAATTTTATGTGATTTTTTTTTTTTTTGCAAGTTAACCCACGAATTTGGTCGACCCGTCTGAAATAAGGCTTATATACACCTTGTGCATATAAGTGCTTGGAAAAAAGGGCTAAATATGATTAAACACACAAACTTTGACACAATTTGCAATTATCATATAAACTTGCATTTTTTGAAAAATAAACACCCTCAATTTTTTTCGGTAAACGGAAAAATGACATGGACATTAAAATTCACCATGTCAACAAGGTTGCTGACATGGACTTGACACATAAAAATTGGTACGACATCGTTTTAATTTAGAAAAAATGGTGAACATAAATCAGATTTCGCGATTTCATTACCATTCTAAAACAAAATCGCTATGTAAAACCTTTAAACCCTAATCTTCATATCAACAAAAGAAAAAATTCAATTCAAAACTTGAACAAGTCAGCAACAGAAACCCTACTTGTCATGGCAGTGGTCATGGTGGTCCATTCAGCATGTGAAAAGTGAAATACCACGAATATAATTGGAGTAGGACAGTCGCGGTGATCCCTTCAAAAGATTCGATTTTTTGGGTAAATGTTTAATTGGTAGGGCTTACCCAAAAAAATGAATCTTTTAAAGCCATCGAAGGGACCATCGCGGTTGTCCTATTTCAATTATATTCGTGGTATTTCACTTTTCACATGTTGAATGGACCTCCTCGACCACCGCCACGACAAGTAGGGTTTCTATTATTGATTTATTCGAGTTTTGAATTGAATTTTTTTCCTTAATGTTGATATGAAGATTAGGGTTTAAAGGTTTTACACAACGAGTTTGTTTTAGAATGATAATGAAATCGCGATATCTGATTGATGTTCACCATTTTTTCTAAATTAAAACGATGTCGTACCAATTTTTATGTGTCAAGTCTATGTCAACAACATGGCCAATTTTAATGCCATGTCATTTTTCCGTCTCCAGGAAAAAATTAGGGGTGTTTATTTTGCAAAAACATGTAAGTTTGTGTCGTAATTGTAAATTTTTATAGTGTGTGTTGAAATTGTGAATTATGTTAAAATTTATGTATTTAATTATAATTAACCCCAAAAAGAAAAACCCTATTTCATATTTTACCACTTACATCAGACAAAAACTTGTATGGACCGTTTACCTTGTGTTAGACGTTTCAATTAAAACTAAAACTCATCCAAAAACCCGCCCCATCCGCCATTCCCATGCCAGACACGTGAAGTACTCGCGTCCACGTGCGGCGCGTGTACTCACCCGTGTGGGAGTGTTGTAAGATATTTTTTTTGTCAATTTCGGCGGCTTGGGCTGGCACTTTGCTTTTCCTTCACTTTTTTTTATCTTTCATTTTTTTTTTCTTCTTCTCTTTTTCTGTTTGCTGTTTCTTATTTTTCATTTTTTAAATTATTATTTTATATCGAGCTTAATGTAGGAACTCACACATTAATATCGGATAAAATAAATAAATCAATTGAATAAATAAATAAATAAATATATATTTATAAAAAATAAAGAAATTAAAAAGTGAAAAAAAATTAAAAAGAAAAGGAGAGGGAGGACCACTGTAAATAAAAAGAAAAATGGGCGTAACTCATGGGTCAAATAGAGATCGATTAGACGGTTACACAGAAGTGCGCCTCCCTACATTAGTTGTATTGTGTCGTGTTTTTTTAATTATGTGTGTGTAAATTTCATATTACTCTCCTACATTTTTCTGAAAAAAAAAAAAAACATAAAATAAATCAATGTTTAATAAATAGTATAAAAAATTATCGCGTTATGATAAAATTCATCACTCTCCCTGTAACGCCCAGTCCCACCAAAAGACATGCGTACATGCTTACGTGAAAAATATTTTTCAAGAAATTAAATTAAATTTATAAATAATTTATAAACGGGCAGCACCTCAACTTAAAAATGTTCAAACTATGCACTCTGGCATTCTCAAAGTCAACTTTCAACAAGGCTCTTCAAAATCATTGACTCATAATATGTAAGTATATTATAGCCTATCAACATGTAAGTTATATAGCCAATCAAGCCACACATTCAAAAATTCAACGGTCAACTCTTTTGTACATACAATAAAAAACTGACCATTGGAGTCAATAACTTTCAAACTTAAAAGTTTTGCAGAGTATCCTCAAAAGCATTTAATATATAACATACAAACATAAGTTTAAAGATGGTTTTAAACAAAACCACATAAGAGGTCAACCATCAAATCTACTCCAGCATCTCGTCATCAATTAGCTCGATCTACATGACCTGAAAATATTTAAAAATATTTGGATTGAGTGCCAAAAAACACTCAGTGTGCATTAACATTCGTCTAAGTCATTCTTTTATGCTTTAAAATTGTTATGCTGAATAAATCATGGAATTCAACCATGAACATACTTTATAACAAAGTTTACTCTTCTTCGTTGGATGAGAGATCCAATGTGATCAAATGAGTACTTTACGGTTACTTATCTAGACATTTAGTAACAAAGTAAACCGCTTATGCTTGTAATTTGAAATTTCTCTATGCATGAAGTTTCAAACATCCAATCATTGCATAAACAATGATATTAAAACATTTAACATGATTTTCGTGGATAAATTTAAAACATAATTATAAGTTATAGAAAACCCCACCTTAATGACATCAATGTACAATGCAATTAGCGTTAAATGCTACTATGATTCCCGTTTCTCTCCACCTTTCAAGCTTTTCAACTTTTGAACTATTATTTTTCCGCAAATAAGTCTCTCTCTAATGACATATACATATTTATATATTTCCTCTGTATATATACATTACACTAATTCCTTCCCGTGACTTTCCAAATGGTCAAAATTGATCGGTGATTGTTTAATAATTATGCTAAATGAACAAACAAATTTCCTTCTTCCATTTATACACTTAAATGACTACTAGAAGATATATGTATAATAATCAAGGAATGGTTGGAAGTGCGCCTTAATGAATGGGCCGAAAATTGTCGTTTAATTGAATAGAATTATTGGACTTGCTTAGAATATTTTTAAGTTTAAATTGTCAAGAATAAATTATATTGAAGAATCAAATGAAATCCGATTTGAATGATCTTGATATCAAAACGGTCTCATTAATGTCTATTTTTAAAATATGAATTTTAATATTAATAAATTCTTAGTCTTATAATGCCTCTAAGCCCATAATTAACTAGCCCAACTAATTTGAGTTATGATGAAATTTCTTACTATATAATAAATTTAAATACTATATTTTTTTAGGGTGTTACACTCCTCAAATACCATATTTAACAACATTAATTTTAACAATTTTATTTTTTCATTATACCCTTTTCATATTTAAAAAATATTTTAAAAATAATATAAAACTCAAAGAAATTATCTAAATATAAAAAAAGTAGTAATTTGACTGAATAATATAATTTTCAAATCATACAAAATATGTTAAAATTGTCTTTTTGTATAAGAAAAATGGTTTAAAAAAACATACTCTCTTTCTTGACAAGTTTGACCCACTCTCCCTAAAATGAGCTTTTTTTTCCTTTCCTTTTACGAATTCTATCATAATATGTGAGATTTTCAGACTACAGTTAAAACCTTTATACAATATTATTGTTGGGATCAGAAAAAAATATTACTATAGGAAGATTATTCTTATATAGAAATTACATATAAAAAATATTTTTAAAAAAAAAATTAATATATATTATACAACATTTGGAAATATCCTTTCATATTTTAAAACAAATGAATATAAAAGGTATATAAGATTCATCCATGTACTTGAACCGAAGAAGACATTTTTATAGGAATTAGGCCAGAAGCGCAAGATGATAATCTAGATGATGATAGTGTAGAAATAGAAAAAATCTCGTATCAAGAAGCTTAAAACATGTTAGACATGCTGAAAATGTTTTGGATTCAACAAGAAGATGATTGTAAGGATGATCGAGTTACTGTGAACGCCCAAGTTAAAAGATGTGGTATTAACAAAAAAAATTAAAGCATTGTCACATGCAATTTTAAATAAGTATTTCATACAATCTTAAGTTTAATGTAAAATATATAGTTAAATAGTTCTAGATATTTTATATCGATATTTAAATATATTTGAAATTTAATATCATTTTATTGCTATATGGAGGTAAATATCTTAAGGATGGTCATAAAAAAATATTGAAATGTTACAATGCAGAGGTTATTCTTATTTATAACTAGTCCGTGAAAAACAGAAGGGATTTAAATGTATTTTACCCTTTACCATTCCAGTTATATTATTCTTATCATCTTATATCTTGTGTATTCTAGCTAAATTATATAAAAATATTGTTTGCGATATATATAATATCGCAAAGCCTTTAATTAAACTTTGTTAAATAGGATCACATCGTCAAATGAAAATTTACAATATTTTTAAGTGTTATAAGTGATACTTTTTTCAATTCAAAAAATTTAGTTTTATTTACAAAAATACCACTGTCTTTTTATTTTTAACAATAATTTTCAGTAAAAATAAACTTGATACTTGTGTGAAACCGGGACAAAAAAACATATTTTGCAAACAAAAAATTGAACTGTGGTAGAGATGATACTAGTTCAACCAAAAGTGCTCCAAAAGGAGAGCACCCACGTAAAAAACAAGGAAAGAATAGATAAACCCCGAAGTCTTTGCCATTAAACTGCAGAATTAATCAGAAACAAGAAGAAAGAAAAGCTCAAACGAAGCCTGAGACATTAGATTATGTCAAAGGCATAGCACACACATACTTCAAAAGTCCAGCTCCATTTCTCCTGGCTTCATTTCTGTCTCGATATCTAACCTTGTTAGACATGACACATATTGCATTCAAGAACTGGAACTCCTAACATGTCAGAACGATCTTTTTTTAGTAAGATAAGGTAAGGCCAGCTATGTATGTGAAGCTATATATGATCAAGTGTCGGCTACAGTAACATGAATATGTTGTCTCTCTCAGTTATCGATATCTAATCCTGCTCGTCCTATCATATGAGGAGCACATTCTATGTTCTACGTTTACATATGCACTAGGTCGACAATAGCATCAAAGATGCATGGCACCAGCCACAATTACAAGATCATGCTTGTTGCATCATCAGAATTGGCTTTCGTGATGCAGTAACATTTCAGCGTCAACAATGCACCAAATATCATCTTAGAATGCTAAAGACCAACCACTACTAACTTAAATGAGAGAAAACTCTTTTAAGTAGTAAAGAATAGGTGTTTAGTCCTCACAGTGAGCTGTTCCGTGCTTACCCAAAAAAGAAAGCAAAAACCTTGGTTATCTTATACCACATCTATATCCATGTATTCTAGTTGTCATGCAAAACGTAAATGATATTTCTTGAAATACTCTGATAAAAAATGACTAAAGTAGACCATAACATATTCAAGAGAAATCTGTTACGTTATTCCAATAAGAAAACGGAAGAGAAAAAAATGCAAGATCCATATACTTTCTTTACTTTGCTATTCCATCTTTGAAATGATAACATGCATCTAGATATAAACTTGGTCTGGAGAACACAAATTGACCAAAAGAGAAGTACCATCTACCTAGTTAAAAAATGTGATACTCAAATGAAGACTTTCATATATTACCATGACCTCCAACGTAATCCAAGATTTATACAAAATAAAATAAAAATAGAAAGGGAATAACTAAACACAAAATTGTTCATATTTCTCTTTTGATAAAATTAGCATGAATTCAAACTTGGAGAAATCTATGCACTAATAACTACGTCTTTTGAAACCGAGTTTATACAATCATCATCACATTCCCTTTTCCTCCAAAACTAGAGTTATCCAAAAACAAACATAATCTCAGGAAGCAAAACTTGGATCTTTCACTGCAAAATGTTATTTCTATTTCATATTATGATTTTATTTTACCAACGCATGCCGCATGCAAATTGATAGCACTATTATTGTTTGTATTACATGCAGTGATGGGATAAGACACAAGATGAAACAGAGGATGCTACGGAGTATCCGGCTGGTCGAGACCTAAAGCACGGTGGAGCTCAATATAATAAAGCATAAAAATTACCTCGAATCTCTTATGCGGGCACGATTCAACAATGATAAGAATCCCCGCAGCTCATCAACCAATCATCAATCCTCTATAAAAAAACGTAAACGAAAAAGATAAACAAAAAACACATCAATTAGAAGCACCATCGCATTATTACTATCAAGCACGTCCATCGTCACCATAAACTCAATCAGCAAGCATACTAAACTGAACGAAAAGATTCACTGAAGCAGACAACCAAAAACATAGAACACAAATTTTATTTTGAGGCGACACTAATCTGACATCTAAATTCAAGACGAAAAAAGAGTATACTAGAGATTACGAGATTATTACTTCACGATTCGACCTTCTGCACGGAGCTATCCTCCACGGCGGCGCGCCGCTGATGAACGATGGTGGACAAATTCGCAGATAGATTGGAGTAGAGGGCGACGACTTTCGAAATATTCGCATTGATCTCGCTGATCAAATCGACATTTTTGGCCAAATTGTGGGGCATTTTCGAACGGTGATTATCGTTCACTTGCTGAATTAGGCGACGGTTACGATCGAGCACCGATTGGACCTCCCTGAAGCTCCTGCTTAGGGTTTCCCATGTCTCGACGTCGCAGAAGTCGTCGTCTTCTTCTTCGTCGTCTTCTGCCTCTGCATCCTCGCCGTCAATGAAGTCGGAGAAACTGTGATTGGCGGCAGATATTAGGGTATTGGAGGTGTCGTCCATGGCGGAGGAGGATCGAGGAACCGAATTTTGGTGGTATTTTGCGGTTCGTTGTAAGAGGGAAATTTTAAAGGATCCGTTAAAATAGGCGGTGAACAGCCATGGCGGTTATTTTTATTTTATTTTATTATTAAGGGTGTTTCCATTTACACGACTACACTAAAATTATCTTAGCTCCTTCTAAACTACCCTCCTCAAAAATAAAAAAAACTTTCAAAAATTCATTTAGATGAGAGATTTTCTGTATGAATTACCTAAATGAAAAGGACACGAATAATGTATGTAATTTACTCTAGTTTTTTTTAATAATTTTAAAAGCTTTTATCGATTTCGGACTAGTATTTTTGGACACCGTAAGTGTTTTCAAAAAACACGTTTGAACGTGCATGTTCGAAATCAAAATTTCAAACTCCCAACAATTGGTTCGAATATCATTTTTCAAATGATAATGAATAGTGACATCGTTTGAAATTGAATCTTTGAACAATCTTCAATTAGTTCGAAAAATTCAGTCCGTCGAGTACTTTTACAGATTTTAAATGGACGATAATATCATCAGCATTCACACACTCAAAATTTGATTTTTACAGAAATTCAAAGTATAGATGAAGTATTATAGCATTTAGAATTAAAAGAAATAAGAATAAACAACCTAAATTTCGAACCAATCCAATAAATAAAGAACTTAAGAATGGGCTCCATGAAGTTGAAAGACAGACGAACTTCAATTTGAGTTGGGTGAAGAACAATTGTCTCCAAAGAATGCTTGAACTTCGATTCTCGTCTCCTCCCTCTAAAAAATGGTGAACTGAAATCTCTCTTTTGAACTAACAGCTTCAATTTGATTCGTTTTGTTCGTGTACCTCCTAGTAGTAATCTTATTTTATTCAGTTTCTTGGAAAAATGTATAATAATAATAATAATAATAATAATAATAATAATTTTAACAAAATTATCATGGTGTCTCTATATATTTTTTATAGGTTTTTTTTTCCTTAAAAAATGTAAAATCAGATGTTTAGAAGCAAAATTTTGCAAATTCCATAGTCCAGTGAGATTAGAACTTGAGAGGCGTAATTAGCGTCGCAATAAGAACAATGGTAACGCACAATTAAATTGTTGACATATCATATCACAACCCCCCTTGAATAATACTTAAATCAACAATCAGAGTTTACAAATTTCTCAATCAAATTTGTACAAACTACAATCATGCAATAATGCTACTATGCCCAGCTACAATCAGTTGTGTGCAGCCAAGAAACCAAACTAGAAATCTAATCTGGAACCAGAATTAATGCTGCTTCTCTATAATTGTACAACTAAACCTCCCAGATAAGGATAAATCTTTAACTAAATACTTCCAGACATACTAGGAAGGAATGCCAAAATAAAGGTTTGGCGCTAAAATCAGCCTAGGTTGTTAATCACTGTCGCTCCCAGAACCAGAATCTAGGAAGCTGAAATCCGTCTGCCCGTCGATCCTGATGAGCAGTGTTCCACGGTTCTCTTCAGACCACTTGATACCTTCTTTCTGCAGAAGACTGATGACCTGTGCGCAGTAAGGAAAGATCAAATATATCAAAATTCTTAAGGTTGAAATTTTAGGTTGCAGAAGGTAGACGTGGGAATGGGAAAGAACGTTCGAACTCACCGAGTTTTTCAGCTTCGACTTGCCAACACCATGGCTTCCACATCCAGTGATAACCCTGAATGACTTCACAGCTGGAGATGAAAGATAAAGACGAGCACATGTTGGAATTCAAGTAAAACGGATTTCCGAAATGGTCATTAATCTAGTAAGAAGTGGTGGTGTGGATTCTTACATCGCACATATGCTCCAAACAGAAGGTGGAGCTTCAAAACCTTCATTGCTTGTTTAATATGTTGCCCGTGCAGATCGATTGTTATCACGTTTTCTATGCTCTTGTTCCTGCAATTCAAGAAATGGGTGAGACACAACAATCTCCTAACAAGATTGGTCTTGTTAAACTATCAATAAGCAGCAGTCCACCTTGCGGCAAATATATCCCTGCTAGCCTTTTTATCTGCCTCTTGAGCCATTTTATTTTGTAACTTCCCCTGCAGTAATTCAGAGAGATTCTGTAAATATTACTATGCCACATAAAAGTAAACCAGACAAACGCATCAGTATCTCCTCCACGCACTGGACAAGGATTTCCAAGAGGGAAAACTTTGAGTAATTTTAAGTAATAGAATGCAATGTGCACAGAAGTGAAGCATGCAGCAACTAGTCCACTACTATTTTTTAAAGGTTTCAGAATAATCTTCAACAAATCCAAAACTTTTAGGAGACAAAGAATTATTTAAATCCATTGCGCTCAGGATATCGAAACATCGAGTGTAATGGAAGGAATACACTGTAGGTTCGCTTCCAGCATATATTGTTGATCATGACCAACATAGAGTGATAAAACAATCATAAACCCGCACAAGAACCTCCTTCACTGAGCAAGGATACACACAAAAACCAGAATGGGAAGATCACTCGAAGAGAGCATCTCCAGATAAAGTACCTTCTCAGAAAGATAAGATGCATATTCTCTCTCCCCGCTTGCAAATGCTGTCACAGCCTGCAGCAAAACAAGCCTTCTCAAACATATGGGATCTACAGCAGAAAAGCAAGTATAAACTCATGTAAGGATACAGCAGTCACCACCTTCTGATAGTACAACTTCATCGAACCCCAGTGCTGATGCGCAGCTTCCCTGAGCACATGATATTCATCTTCTTTAGCTACAAGTTTGAGAGAGGTTAAATGAAGATTGAGCCAGACAAGACACATAATTTTATCAGACCCCATAAATTGGGGGTGAGTGGTAAGTGACAGGACAAACACAAAGAACAAAACAAGAAAGAAGACAATGTTGTCGAAGGTATTCCTTAAATTGAATTTTAGTATGGGTAATGTGCCAATACCACAGGTCAAATAACATAACCAAACAGTACTTTTTTCTAAATTGAAAAGGATGAAGACAATAACAAAGCATGAGCTTTAATAATTGGTATTGCAGACAGGAAAAATGACAATTTTCATCTTGTAAGAGCATTTGCTTAGGATTAGAAGTTCAAATTCTATTTCCTCCAGAAAATTTATTCTGTTTCTGTTACACATATAAGATAGGGAGCCCTAACTTAACCCAAAACCATGGTCAAAGGTCAAGGGTTGACCTCCCACTTATATGCCCTTCCACACTTTCATGTGGATTTGATGTGGGATATCTTAACAGTTTCAATCAGATAACACAGAGTACAGCCAACAACTCACGCCCATGTCATTTCCTTACATCTTCAAGTTACAAACAGATGAAACTGATGCAGCAGAGAACAAAATAAAATTTATATGCATCATCATTACCTAAATATATTTTAAGAGAGTATATCCCAGCAAACATATTTATCAGACCAATTTATTACCATGGATAGGTTGCAGTTGTTGACTTTCAACATCTTTAAATCCTGGACCAAGCGATGTCATTTTCTTAACTATATTTCTCCAATTCATTTTGTTAGGTTCTTGTTCAGCTGCCTTGGGAGTGGGCATACTAAACAAGGATTCCAACACTTTCTGAGGAAGTTCTGACTCTAAAACTGTTTTTTCTGATGGATGGTGGGATCCACTGGATTCGGAAGCTTTTGAATTATTCCTGAAGCAATAAAAATGGTCAATCCAGTTAGGCTTCTAACCACATTTCAATGCATCCAACAGAAAGAAGATAACTTCAACATGGTGAAACTTAGAAAATATCATCATAGTATAATGGTTTTCCTTCACCTAGGAACACACAAACTTCTTGTTTTTGTCCTTTTCTCACATTATATAATGCTTCAATTATCTCCAACACAGGGATTTCCTATTTCCTAGAAGGCTAACCCTTTGAACGGACTAGAAGTTTAAATAAGGGAAATTTATTCAAGAGAATTTAATACTATAAATAGAAATTTCCTCTAAAAAGTCAAAATTGCCCCATCACAAAATTCAGGATTTGAGGAAGTAGTTCTTTACATTTTTTTTGTTCTTATGGAAAACTCTTAAGTACAGACACTTTTCTCTTTTAGTCCATGAATTCCATAAAGTTTTTGGTCCTACATATGGAACAGATAAAGCCCTTTAGCTGGGGGCATAAAAACAAGAGATTGACCACAAACAAACAGAACACTGCATTACCAGAATAGATCTCCTGAAAACCACACATTGTCTTGAAAATCAACAAATGATGAGTGATAAGTTGAGTCAGCTGTTCTATCAACTACCTGCAAGATAACATTAACATACAATCTTTAGAAATCAATTAATTTTAATAGATATTTATGTAAATGATTCCTAAAGCCAAGATAAGAAAAAATAACAGATCAATTCAGCAAAATGAAACTAATACATTTTTTCACAAATTCACGATGTAGGTCAAGCTGTTAACACTTTGGCTAAACAATCACAAAAGTGAGTTCATACTTAGGTACAACCAGGGACAAAGTATCAAAAAACACAAATAGATCATCGAGAAAACTGCCAAAGGTTGGTTTGATTAGTAGAAGATCAACAAACTCACAATGCGAACACTTTTTCCTGCGATATAAGCATCTGCCCAGTGACACAAAGAAAGATTTTTTAAAAATGGTCTGAACTCTCCAAAGCAGTTTATCCACCCTTTCAAATGTCCGACTCTCTCAAGACACACAACACGAGTTAAGGGTCATATGTACAGTACCCTTTTATGACTTCATTCACTTCCAACAATAAGTACTAGATCTTAGTTGCTGTCACATTGCAATCAGATTCAAACAATACCTCATGAAGAAATGCAATGCATAATAGTTAATAAGAAAACCACCTAGGAAAAACATCGACTGATGTCCATATAAGATAATGAGGATAAAAAAGGCATGTAAAGGTCAAATAATACAGTCGTTTAACAGCCTTATGTAAGATGTGCTGAGAAGCACATGATGAGGGGGACACGTCTACTATTCCAAGAGATCATTCTTCGTAAATGAAAAGAACTCCAACAATCAAAATATTGGACTTCCACTTTGAATTTCCAGCCAGATCACTCCCACAGCCCACAATGGGTTACCTATACTTGTCCTTTCCTTATTATGCTCCTTGCAAAATACATAAGCATGCTCACCAGACCAGTGCCATACAAGCAATTGAGAACAACAGCTAAGACAATTAAGGAGGATGATGGAAATTTCATCAAGGACTGGCAAATATAAAGAATCAAATTTAGCATACGTTGTTAGTTGATTCAAGGTGATACTGCGCATCTTCACTCCTAGTAGACTCGCAATAGCCACTGGGTTGATCTTTTGAGGAAGCAGACAATTCAAGCAACACATCTAAAGCCTGGAAAATGTAAAAGGCTTAGTGATATCAAATGAATTGAAACTTAGATCTTAACTCTTAGCCAATACTTTCAGAAGGAAAAATCAGTAGTTGATCTATGAAGCAAAATGATATCACAGAACAGAGAGAGGAAGAGAGTCCTTAATCTAGCGAGACACGTAGCCGATTTCCTTTTACAGGCGAACATTTTAAGTAACGAAAAAAGAGAACTAGTGCTGTTCACCTTATCTAGGTTATATCCGCACTGACCTGCAAAAAGCATAGATGATTTCAGGATATAAAAATCTAGAACTATCCAAAACACATAATTAAGTACAAACCACGATCAATATGCCCCAGAAAGCACCTATTTCCTCTCAACAAAGGTATGTCACCCCTTCTACTGTTAAAATGATAAACATACTACAAAGGCAAGTCTAGTCTATAGTTAGGTACTTCACTAATAAAAAAGAATCAGCATTAACACTTCCAGTTCCTGGACAACATTCGTATCCTCATCTTAAAATCTAACATGCTTCACCAGTTGCTGTAATTTACTATGACTCTAATAAGGACAAATTCATATCAGAAAGTTAACCCAAACCAAATCATCCAAGATAAAAGCAAACTAAAACCATAACACGTGATCATAAGCAACTCACACAATACATCACTAACTACCGCCAGGCTTAATTCACAGTCATCTCCAAGCATCGAGCACAAGAACTGTTCAGCCTCCTCCTTGCTCCAACTCTGCTCAAAAAAACCGTTCATTTTAGAAACGCCCTTCTTCGGAAGGGACCTCACATAATCCTTCCCCAGCATAGTTGACACAGTTCCAGCAGTAGCAACAACTCTCTTCGTCTTGGGCTTATTCTTCTGAAAATCGTCTTGAAGGAAACCATTCCCAACACCAAATATATCTGCATTCGAGCTTGAGCTCGAGCTCGAACCCACTTCGTAACTCCCGCTGGAGCTCGAACACGTCGTGCTCTGATCCTCCATCACTGCACCTTTTCCAGGGACTTTTGCGGCCCTAGTTGGAGCCCTGCCAGCTCCTCCTCTGTGAGCTGTAACAGCTTCCCCCACCGACATCGAAGCAAACGATTCCCCCACAATTTTCAAAGCTTTTTGTTCATTTTCACCAGCCCTTTCAGCACGAGTTTCAGCATTCCCATTTCTAGCGACTCTAGATTTCTTCTTCCTCCTTGTCATCTTCTAGGCAAATATAACCCTACATATACATACAACTATCTACAAAAATTAATACCCCAATAACAACAACAACAGCGATGCCGGCATACATTTAAGGTACAATTACAAAAGGAAATGAAAAAACTATTAAAAACCCCATTGATAGCTGAAGAACAAAATTAGGTTAGCATCCCAATAAGGTCGGAAAAATTGGGACTTTTAATCCAATCATTCCACAATAATTAACGCGCTATCTTTGAGGAAACATAAAAATATCGACGAATATCTAGAACATGATCGAAGATGCAATCCCTAATTCAAAAAAATTAGGGGTCAAAGGGGGGTGAAAAGGGAAGCGGTTTGAATATATTTTCCTTTTTAACGCGGAAGAGAATCTAAAGAGCTTGTGGCCTAAAAAGGCGCCGAAAAGAGGGAGGACTAAATTGGACTTTACTTTCTTCATATTTCCAAAAATAATTTTTAGATTTTTAAATCTTCACGTATATTTAAAGGGAAAATTATCAAAAATCAAATGTCATGATTTTATAAACTACTATTGAAAAAAATATTTGACCTGTTAGATGTAAACCGCGCACACTAGAATCGAATACACTCGAGTTATCGTGGTTATAAAAAAAATAAAAAAAAGGTAATTACAAATTATTTTGAAGGGTTGCGCTACCTTTTTATATCCTTGGTGACAAATTCCCACTCCTATTCAGTTTCTTGCTAAAACGCCAACTCCTATCCATATTATGAAACTAATTTATAGTTATATTATATCAATCTTTATTGTAATAATTTCATTAATTAATCTTATATATATTTAATCCTAATAATGTCAAAATGAAATTTTTGTTTTTCATAAATCTATTGGAACCAAAGTATTATTTATAAACTAAATGTGGAGTGCAAATTGAGGAACATGAACCTATGATTATGAACTCTAACAAATCATGATTCTGGAGTAAATAAAAGAGGTGTTGAGGTGGCATTTTGGTAATTTTCGTCTCTAGGTTAAAATTAAAAAAAGAAACGGACTTTTAGGACTCGTGCTAATAGAGACACATTTACATGCTGACGAACACGTAATCATATGTCAATGAAGTATCACTTCATTCACAACACCAAACTTTAAATGCAATGCTGATTTTCTTACGAAATTATTAAATGACGAGTTTTATATAGTTGAAAAGCTAGTAAGTGCTGTTTTTCAACACAAAAAATATTAATCATGGATAAAGTTATGGTTGTTTGATTGAAGGTTGTTAGTTGCATCATTTCACTTGAATCCACTACAGTATTGTTTTATTAGCATTGTGTAATGTATTCCTTTAACATTACATAATACTTATTTTAGCGTACGATATTGCTAACATCGGCAATTGATGAAATCTAATAAATTAAATTGTTGAACCCTAAAATTGATACAGTAGCAATATAACTGATCACGATGCTAGTGAATCATTTGTCATATACTAACTAATCATGCTTAATTGGATGAAAGTTATGCATTGATTATACACATGTAATATTAAGCACATATGTTTCTGTTACCATATATTTTATATTACATTAACATTATTATAATATTTTTATTAGCATATGTCGATGTTAATGTCAGCAATGCATTAACATTCTCATATAAAAAACATCTTAATGTATTAATGTATTATTCAATATCAATATAGTTGATACTAATGAAAGATTTGTCTTATGCTAATGAAACACATAATAATTAGGATGAAATAAACATTTATAGCAATATAATTAATGCCAATGAAGTATATCTTAATTGAGATGTAATAAACCTTTATAGCAATATAATCGATGCTAATGAAATATTTGAGATATACTAACTAAGCGCACACTTGTCACGTGTTAACGAAACATACCTAACTACGAGTGAATAAATCTTTATCGCAATATAACTGATGCCAACAAAAAAGTTGTCATATGCTTACGAAACATATATCGTATGCTAACGAAATATTTTGAGCTTAGTAATTTATATTTTTTCAAATGAACATATGTTTCAATGATCTTAAATGAAAGATGATTAAAAAACTTTAATTTGATAAATTATTTGCGTAAATCTGATGAAAAAGAGCAAATTATGTCGTTTGAACTTTTTAAGAAATTTTTTAGATGTCGAGTCAACTTAACATCAGCTTTTCTTCGAAAAAAGGAACGGAAATACCCCAAAGACTGAAAAATGTTGTGAAAATTACAAAATTACCACCGAATTTTTCTCCAAATCGCAGTCGCGTATTTTTATTAATGGTTAATTGCCTTAAAATACATACACTTTGGGGTGTTTTTGATTTTTCACACGTTTTAAAAAATGTAGTTTCAATAACATGAACTTAACACTTATTTGTTTTTCACGTGATTTTTAAATTTCGATAAACTGAAATGACTCGGGTGTCGGAGATTTCCACATGTACATCTACGTGGACACCAAATTATCTTAAAATACACGAATTTTTGATTGATTTTGATCGAATTAGAGTGCCCTAATTTAAAAATTATGTGAAAAACAAAACAATTGATGAGTTCATGTTATTAAAATTACTTTTTAGAAAATGTGTGAAAAAACAAAAGCACCATAAATTTTATGTATTTTAAGACAATCAACTCTTTTATTATTGAATGGTAATAAATTGGTTTAATTCTGAAATCATTTCAACAGAAAACTAGAGATTAGTTCTGAATAATTGTAGAATGTTTACTTTGCATGTTGATTAATCCTTCGCGTAAGAAAAAAAAAGCACAGAATAAAAGAAAACTTGAGACCTCAATCATTGTCTTATACATGTTAAATAACTCGTCATAATCCATATTGCATGTAGTAATTATATGCAATAAAAAACGAACTATATAAGTTCATATTCTTCATATTTTTAATTTCCAAATAGTAACGCATTTCAAAACTAAATCATTTTAATTAATAACTAATATTTTCTCAAGTTCAGAATAATGCAATATATTATTGGCGGGTGATTCTATTCACACCATCCATTTTTCTTTTCACACCACAAAAAGAAAAAAATACAAAAGTAATTATTTTTGAGATTACTAAAATGTCATTTTCTTATTTCAACACTATTTTTCTTTCCACACCACAAAAATAAAATAGTATAATAAATAATAATTAAAAAAGCAAAAAAATCTTCATCTTTTCCGGCGACAGCAGGACCTCCCTCGATTGACCTTTCAATCTCTATTTTTGCTGAATGAAAGGGAAAGTAAAGGAACTACAGAGATGAAAATGAACAGAAAATTGCCGATGAAAAATTCTCACTACCGAAAATTTCTTATCTTCCTTGAAACCTTTGTCGGAAATTGAGTTCGAAAATTTCAGTTCGAATCCCTTCATATAGATTCAAAAATTGTGTTTTCAAATGGACAGTGCATGATTCGAAAATCCATTTTCGAATAGTGGTTCTAAAATTTATTTCCAAACATCCATCCATAGCTTCGAAAATCATATTTCAATGCATCAATGTCTCATCCGAGAAATGATTTTCGAACTCCTAATTTGCAGTTTCAAACACCAAAGTTGTCGAGGAGGAAGGGTCGCGGCGGTGGAGAAGAAAAGAAGAGGGTTGGCGGCGCTGTTGGGGGAGGGTGGAGGAAGGGGGTGGCGGCGATGTTGAAGAAGAAGAAGAAGATGACGGTTGAATGTTCATATGCAATCTCTCTCTTCATTTTTTTTAAATTATTATTATCTTTGTAATTAATTTTATTTTTAAGTAGGGGTAAATAAATTTTAAGGTAAAGGGTAAATAAGTCTTTTAGTGTGGTGGGTAAAGAAAAAATAAAAATAAAAATAAAAATTTGTAGTGTGTAAAATAATTGTGGTGTGAAAAAAAAAGTAGTGTAAATAGAATTACCCCTTATTGGCAATTAATTTGGCATGTCAAGAAGCATAACTTAATTTGTCTTTTTACTATTTCTTTTATTTTATCTTTTTAGGAAATTAAAAATTAGCAAACGTAAAATAAATTCTGTATCGCTCCATCATGGCTGTATGCCTGTATGGCATCACGAGCCTGTTTCATAAATAACTACACTTCTATTCTACAAATAATCATTACTATTTTTTATTTTTATTTTTTTGAGTTGGGATAAATAATGATCTATTTTGGAAAATCAAGATCCCCAGAGTGAGGATATATTTACATACACGGTGAAAAGGGAAAAAAAGTACAAGCAAATGTTAAAAGAAGACGATAACTTACTTTTTTTCCTTGCTCCAAATATGCAATATAATGTCCCATAAAGGAAGAAAAAAAAAAAAAAAAAGAAACGGAAAGGAAAAGGTAAAAACACAAGAACTAGCAAGTTTGCTCCACAATTATCCTCCCATCACATTTATCACTGCTAATTTGCTTTAGGGATGGATTGCAGCCTTTGCCAAAATAGGAATGTTCTTGCCCCTCTAAATGCTAATCAGCAACAACCTACATCTTTTCCAGACAAAACCATGCATCACATTCTTCATGTTTCTTCGTTCTCCATTCGCATCATGCACTTAGAACCTGATGATGAAGATAGTACTGCTCTACCACTCAAGAAATAAGCACTTTGATGCGTTTATGTGATGAGATTGAAAGTTTTACCTGCAGAAGTGCCTTAGTCGACGTATCTTGGACTTGCATGTAGCGGTGAGTCTCCTCTCCTCTTTCTGTCAAGGTATCAGATCACCAGACATAATTGGTTCCTCACAAGCATTGCTCGATATTAACCTTGGCTGGCCGTTGAAGGAGATGTGGTTTTCCACAACTCTGGGTGAACTTGCCAACTCTTGTTGACATTCTCGGACTGGGAGTGTGGGTAAATTCCTGGCTCTAACAAGTGTCATTCGGAAATCTTCGTGATCTACAGGTTTTACAAACACCAACCTATCATTTGGCTTCTCGTGGCTGAGTAATTTCAACCTCCTCCTCTGCAGCTCGTCCTTAACTGCCTAGAAGGAAATTGTAAAGCATATGCATAAGCAGAAGAACAAATCAATAAGCAACAGTCACAAATATGCAGTGCAAGAAAAGATGCCTATATGACTAAAAAAAATACGGCATTCATCTAAACTGCCATATTTTGGGTGAATTTTAAGGGGCATCAATAATTTTTCTTGATAGCGTGACTAGTCCCCTTCTCCCGACCCACCACAAAAAAAAAAAAACACAAACCCAGAAAAGCGAAATGAAACAAATACCTCCAAAACCTAAAAGTAAAGAATGACAAGAAATATAAAGTAGTAATCACAAATGAGAGGAAAAAATTTGAGCCAAAAACAATTATATGTTGTTTGTGGACTAACATATGTGAATTGAACATATGAATCGATTCATTCTTCACACACAAAATAGATATAAATCGAGAGAGAGAGCTAGAAGGTCTAGAATTTAGGCCACGAGAGTTCAGTATTTAAGTTACACAAAACTAATTCCTGAATCAATGTACCCCAAGCACAAATATACACAACTCCACTACAAGTATCACTCACAACTATTTCGTGTGAGGTACACATCTGCTTATTTTTCGGTTTAATATACATTATCTTAAGAAACCATAACGGTGGCCATTCAGAATTTAATTACGTAAAAACAGGAACAGCTTCAAACGAACACACAATTAAACAAGAGCAAGCTTAGTTCTACTTGAACATATAATCAAACAGTTGATCAGCTCATCGGCCAACAATTATCACTCTTCAAAATATCAAATCATACCAAATATATCACTATCAGCTTTGTCAGTTCACAATTCTGAATCCCGTATTCTGGTTCTCACAGTATAGAGATTAGAGATAGCACATGCAACCAACTCAACAGCCAATATAGAGAAAAAACAACACCAAGCACAATATCAACAACTATTCCAGAATGCGTGTGTGTATGAGAGAGAGAGCAACCTGCAATACCCTCAAATCAAATTTGGGGAGCCCGAGCTGCCCGACTGTCAGCGACCCAAAAAAGTTACCCAACAAAGCGGCGTCGGGCACCGTCATCCCCTCGACGAGCCCCACCACCAACCCGCCGAGAAAACTATCTCCGGCTCCCGTTGGATCGACCTGCACGGTCGGGAAGGGAGCAATCTGGTGCTCCACATTCCGATTATAAACCGTGCACCCATCCTCCCCATTCGTCACAACCACGCAGCACTCCTTCCTCACCGCCTCCACGCCGACGTACGGCGCCTCGTCCGACGACGCCTTCAGAAACCCGATTCTCCCGATCAAATGACCGAAACCCGAATCTCTGAGATGAACAAGACTCACTGTTCCATCGATGGGATCAAACGCTCGAATCAGAGCTTGAACGTCGACGAACACGGTGTCGCAGATATCCAGCATTTTCTCGAGTGTCTCCGGCAGTATTTCTCCGGCGACGCCGACGGCCAGCCCGAACTCGAACCTCCGCGAATCGGGCAGATCCAAGGGGGTGATCGGTTCGCACGATCGGACCCGCTTGAGAACTCGATCATGCCGCTGGACTTGCGAGGAGAAATGGGCGTGAAAGACGGTCGTTTTGGAGGAGAGGGAAACGAAGGGCGAACGGGTGACGGCGTAGGCGAAATCCGGGCCCACCTTGGATACGAAAGTGGAGGGGAGGGCGGCTCCGTCGAGGACAGCAGAGATGAAGGCGGCGGCACCGCCGAGGGACTCAGCCAGAACGACGCCGTCCTTCATGAGAACGTCGTGGCAGTAGTTGCCGACAACGAGGCAAGAAGCGGGCCCTCGATTTTCGATCATGTTTTGTTGGGAAATTGGAGACGTTAATGAAGTGGGAACCGGCAAAACGCCATTGAAATGCAGAATTTGAGAAGCGGACAAAAATGGGTTGGGCGATTGGTGGCAACGCGTGGAGGAATATAGGAATCGTGGTGGGGGTTTGGGAATCGGGGAATTTGATGCTTTGATATTACGGTCGTCAATGCATTGATCTGCGAACCTTTTAAAATCTCCACTTACTTGATTCTGTTTTCATCTTTAATTTGGGTTTTTTTCGCGGATTTGTTGAAGAAAGTTGGGGGAATTAGTGCCAAAGTTAATCACGCAATTTCTATTTGCTCGAGTCGTTTAATTTAGCCAATAAAATCTTCATTCTACTAATCCCACTTGACACAATTTTGAAATTCGAATTCACGATACGCACAACTTTACCCACCCAAAATTAAATTTGTACGAGACTAACCTCCAAAAATGCGCCATGTGAGATTTGTATGATTACATTTACATACAATTATCAACTTCAAAATCCTCCCTGGTTACATATCTTGTGCCACAATTTTTATTTTATTTTAATATGTTCCCAAAGATCTTGTTTATCGGTTGGGAAATCCATCGAACGTTCGGCCGCCATGTTGGAAATTTAAAAATAAAAATAAAAATTGAAATGGTTGGTTTGGACCGTTCGAGCGAGGGAGGCCAGCAGAATGCTGGTCTCTCTCTCTCCTCTCTCATTATTTTATTATTTTTTTATATTTTGTATTTTTTTCATATATTATTAAAATAAATATATTCATTAGATATGTAAATTTTATTTATCTCTATTTTATTGGATATGTAAATTTATTGAATATCATGATATAATGCATATATTTTTTTAATAAGTTTTTTTAAAAAAAATATCAAAATTCGTATTTTTCATTCTCTATAAATAGAGACCATTTTACTAAATTTCCACACCTCACAAATAGGATTGCAAGCTTGTCGAGCTATATGAAAACTAGGTCACAACTTCACAATCGAGAAGCTTACGTCATTCTTCGTGACGACTTGATCGAGCACATATGGCAAAAATTCAGCCATCAACACTAAATTTATATTTTTTTCATCTATTTTAATCATCGTTTGTTTATTTCAATTCATGTTCAGTTTATTGTTATTTATGTTCTTGTTTTGTTTATTTTGTATTTTATCATATTGTCTATTTTATAAAAATTTATTATTTTATGTTATTACAATTTTCAATAATAATAATAATTATTTATTTTAATTATTATTAATTATACTATATTTATTAATAAAAGAAAAGAAAAAATAATATATAATGTTGTGGTTGGGTGTTTGGGGTGGTTGTTGATAAACTATCAAATTGTATATGGTTGTGTTGGATAAAATAATGGTGATGTGGAAGAAAGAAATTAATTAAATATTGAGGGTGGTTGCCCGGTTGGCGTGTTGCCCGATTGCTGATAATGGTAGTCTAAATAAAAATTTAAAATTAAATTAAATTAAAATAGAAAATATAGCTATGACGTAGAGGATCCCAAGTATCAAAATGGTGCCTAATAATTTACGAGGTATATAGACTTTCTTAGAGGATCCCAAGTGTCATATTTGATATTATTATATTTTATTAAGGTAAATATGATTTAATCTTTTTTTTAAATTACAATGATATCTCATGCTATTCGATGACACATTTTAGTACTTGAATTATTGAAAAACCAATCAAACTAACATTGGAGTTATTCTTTAGACGCCTGGAAAATGACATGGCGAGTCCTCTTTGTGAAAAATTTGTTGATGATATAACTATTTTCGGAGGAAATTTTATTAAAATTTATGAATTGAACCAACTATTTTGATAGCTTTCATAATACATAAAATATAAACCTTTTCAGGTGTCCGGAAAAATAAACTTTGATGTTTGTTTTGATTAATTTTTCAATAATGCAATTGTTAAAATGTCTTGTCGAATAGTATGAGTTATGGTTGCAATTTCAACACTAGTTTGAGATAATAAACATTGACCCATTTTATTATATAGAGCAATATTTTTCTACATACTCGACTTGAATACTTTTGTGAATCTTTATTGTAGTATGAAATATGGAAAAACGAATATATATATATATATAGGGAAATGATCAAATGAGAACCCTTCCCCCAGGTAGGAACTAGGAACCAATCCTAGCCCTTGTTTGACTCAATCTGGACGGTCCAGATTAAATCAGATTTAAGTGGATAGGCGGTGGCATTCTGTAATTTTCGGCAACTTTGTGGGGGATAATATAGTAATTTAATAATTCTTCCCTTTTGTTCTGAGGCTAAAATGAGAATCGCATGAGGCTAAAATGATCGAAATAGGAAGCTAAAATTGATGTGACATTTTCCACTAGGGTTCACCATTCCCAATTAGGGTTTATTACGTTCCAATTAGGGCTCATCTGATCCCAACTAGTAATTATGAGATTCTCATTAGGGTTCACTGTCCCCAAATAGGGTGTATTGCATTTCATTCCAATGAAATCATCGTTCCACTTTTGTTTATCAACACACGCTAAAATGAGAAATACATGAGGCTAAAATGAGCGAAGTAGGAGGCTAAAATTGAATCTGGGCAATTTTTTCCGATTTTGCCCTTAATGAGACGCGCGAATTGAAGATTTTCATTTTAATTACAAAATTGCCACCGAAAATCTGAATTAATCTGGATCGTTCAGCTTTTAGAATGGAGGGATGAGACTGGTTCCCAGTTCCCACCTGGTGACTGATTCTCACGAGATCCCATCCCTATATATATATATATATATATATATATATGGAAAAAGGAACTCGATTTTGGTAAATGGAAATACAAGAATTTAAATAAGCATTTTATTTTTTATTTTAATAAAATTACTTGTATGGGATACTTTTTCAGAGAGGTTGCATGAGTTTTTTTTTTTTTTTTATGCATTTCATTCAAGAAGGTCCTAACCAGCCTATTCCCTATTACCTAGTAGGAAAGATAAATCGCAATATGTTCCTTATTAAATTAAATATTAGGTATAGTAAAAGAGCTTAGAAGGTAAATCGCAACATGTACTTAATGGATAACATGTACATTATTTAACAATAAAAAAAACTCCAATACATTGCTAATAAGGCTTGAACCAGGTACACCATCTCAATAACAACAGTCGTTAAAGACAAATTAACTCAATTAATGTAATAACTTCTTTCATTTTTCATGAATGTATGTAACAGTTCCCGACGTGACCTATTATTACACGACCAAGTTCGACTCACCATCACATACATATTAAAAATATTAAAAATGTGACGGATGTCCCTACAAACCAACATGAGTCTTTTCAGCATGTCCTCACTCGCATGTTCCGTGAACATTAGTCTTTCCAGTATGCTTTGTTCTCACTCGTACGTTTCATGGATTCCCTGAACATGAGTCTTTCCAGCATGCAATATACTTTGTCCTCACTCGTACGTTTCCGGATTCCCTGAACATGAGTCTTTCGAGCATGCTTTGTCCTCACTCGCACGTTTCCTGAGAAACTTCCCAGGGGGTTACCCATCCTACCATACGTTCCCTGAGAAACTCTCCAAGGGTCAATCATCCCACCATTACCCTAAGTCAAACACGCTTAACTTTGGAGTTCTGGGGGAATGAGCGCCAGGAAAGAAGACGCTTAACTTTTGAGTTCTGGGGAATGAGCGCCAGAAAAGAAGATGCGTATAAGAAGCACCTATCAAATCATTTAAGCTCTCCTCGACTATATAATCACATTCATGTATAGCCTCATAATCTCCCTCTTTCGGGTGGATTCGGTCCATTCATGTGCCCCTTCGCTTGAAAATTCTATAGGAGGTGTTCTTTGTCCGTGCCTATGCACCGGCGATCACTCCATGCTTCAGACCCGAATGCCACAATGGTTTCATAATTAAAAGAATGTGAATTTAATAACATTTTTTTTAGTGGGAAACTTATTTTGACAGAAAGTGCAACCTATCCTAAAAGTGCACGGATGTTTCACTGAAAGGAAAAAATAATAATAAACGGAAAAATCAACCAGAGATTACACAAGTTCATGAAATGTTAAATGTAAAGATTTTTTCTTTAATTTTTTTTGTTTATTTTTATTGTGTTTTATTTTGATTTTTTCCTAATCAGCATTTATATATCACCTAAATTAATATCAAAGCTTCAAGATTGTTGGCCCTCGTTACAAGGAGAAACTCAAGTTAACTTTTGGTTGAGTCAGTACAACAAGCATGACCTTCTTAGTGGTTTAAATATTTGTGAATACTTTTAAATAAAGTTGTATGAACAACTGACAAAAGGTTGTTATTCATACAACTTCATAGCTTATGATTTCTACTCATCATCTTATGATTTCATATGTGTCTCTAGTGTAGAACTTAATTAAATTACAATCTAATATGGTGTTGCATGGCTCACAGCTAACTATGCATGACTAATTTTCTTTCGCAGGTTTGAGATTAAATTTAAATAGGAGGATGAAAGTTGAAAAACGTTTGAAGTAGCATAAAAAAGACATGGTATCACTCCTTTAGATTAGCTATCCGAGGAGTGATCCTATAGAAGGGTTGAGTCACCTACCCCAATACATGTTTTGTTCAGTATCCGGGTTCGTGTTATGGGGAATTTCGATCCTGAATCTTATCTAAGTTGTTTTTTAACACTCAGTAAGAGAGCAGTATACTTAGGATTCAATGACTTAGAAAGTTTGTAAGGAAATTTATCTGGTGTGAAGTTCCCTTTAGCAGAACTGTGACACATAATCTCTCAAGTGAGCTGGAATCCTTCTATCCCTGTTACTCCTTTTGAGTACCTGTGAGTCTGACTGATCCACTATTCCCCCTTTTCTTGCTTTAGTAAGATTAGTCATGTTACTATGTTCATAAAACCAATCATCATGTTGATCAGAACTCATATTTTGTGTTGATGGACTTTCATCATCTGTGTGATCAGAATGTACTTCCTTTTGTGTAACAACAGGCTCAATGAGAGGTGTAATATCCATATATGAGCACCTTACCTGATCAGATATGATAACATTAGGTGAGTTAAATGAATGAAATGGCAAAGAAAGAAAGCTAATAGTTTGTAGAGGAAAGTCAGCAAGACAAAATTCAACATCCCTACTAACACAGAGAGTCTTGGTGGCCAGATCATATAACAGAAATCCTTTATGGTGAGCGGAAACTCCCAAATAAATGGATTGGAAGCTTCTAACAGCGAGTTTGGATTTGTGAGGAGTAGGGTTGACCCTATAAACTAAACATCCAAATGGTTTAAGAACAGAAAAGTCTGAACTCTTTCCAACAAGTATCTCAAAAGGAGAGTGCCACTCTAAGAGAGCAGCAGGTAATCGATTAATAATCCAAGCAGCATGTAAAAGTGAATAACACCAGAAAGTAGCAGGTAGTTGGCTTTGAAACATCAGGGCCCTAGCTACCTGCAAAAGATGTTTGTGCTTCCCCTCTACAACTCCATTTTATTGTGGAGAGTGAGGGCAATATTTCTGATGATGAATCCCATAATCATAAAACAACTACTGCATCTGTGTATTAACAAATTCAGTACCATTATCAGTCCTAATGCATTGGATGGACTGATGATATTGAGTTTTCACCATGATGATAAAGTTCTTGACAATCTGGCAAACTTGGGATTTGTGTTTAAACAAGGAAGTCCATGTGGCTCTGGAATGATCCTCCACCACTGTCAAAAAATAAGGTGTATCTGAAATACTATCATCTCTACAAGGGCCCCAGACATCCATGTAAACTAAATCAAATAAAATCAGGCTCCTTCTTTGTAATAAAGGAAATGAATTTCTCTACTGTTTTGCTTCATGACAAATTCTGTAATTTCTTAATTAACTCATCCAACTCACTCTCTCTAGTTCTCTTATGAGAGCCTAGCATATGTTGCATTGTAGTAATAGAAGCATGAACCAACAAACTATGCAATTCTTGCATAGTAGGAGTATGTTGTACAGAACAAGCAAGTTGTGGCTTTTGCAAGGTTTGTGAGAAGACATACAAAGACCCCTTCATGCTGCAAATACCAAGCACCTGGGTGGTCTACTTTTCTTGCACTATGCAGTGTGAAGACATAAACAAGACTTTCCCATCAATATCTTTAGCTAACTGCCCTACTGACAGTAAATTGTGGGTGAACTTTGGTTCAAAAATGACATTCTTCAAGTCAATAGGATCGTTGAGTTTAGCAGTTCCAGGCAGAAAAAGCCCAAAGAGAGCTCCTATTTGGGAGGAAAATTTGCAGTAGATTTTTCAATCTTCTGAGATCAGTAAGTAGCCCCATGTGACAACACATGTGGTTACTAGCACCTGAATCAACTATCCACTCATCTTTTCTAATGGTAGTAGTCATACCAAAGGCATAATGCCTTGTGAAATTCATGGAAGTAGATCCTAGATCAACCTCTGTCAAATTTGCAGTGTTAAAATCACCTTCTGCCTTTACTCCTTTCTTAAAGTATGAAGCCATGTGCTTGGCTATATCAGCCTGAATGATTTTGCCAACATCTCCTAGGGAATCAATGTCTGAATCACCCTTGAATCCTTTCTTGGAACAATATGCTCCCTGAGTGGATTGATCATCTGATTCCATAACACAAAATAAGATATACCCTTTATCTTGTATGCCTTAAAATGTTTATACTAGTCACGTATGCCAATAAGTTCAAAGCAATCTGCTTTGAGGTGTCCAATGCCTCCACAATGGTCACATTTTAGTCTGGATTTCTCTTCCTCTGTCAGCCTCTTCTTAAAATGGTCCTTAGTTGTTTCCTTTGGATTTGAATATAAGGCACCGTGGTCCATATTGTCAGCAAAATGTGTAGAGACATTAATCTGTTTCTCTACTTGTAAGACCATGACATAAGTCTGACTGACATTTGGTAATGGACTCAATATTAAGATCTGTTGTTTGATCCCCTCATAGTAGTCATTGAGACCCATAAGGAGTTGCATCATATGTTCATCTTCCATTTCTCTTTTACTATCATCAGAAACATCATATGTGCAAGTTTGGGATGTCTTTAATAGAGACAAATAATCCCATAATCCAGTCAAATTGTTAAAGTACACTATGACAGATTGATTGTGCTGTGCATAAGTAGCAATTTTCCTTCTCAACTTATAGATCCTAGGTCCATTCTTAGTACCAAACCTTCTGTGTAATTCATCCCATAATTCTTTGGATGTTTCCAGATTTTGAAACCCCCTTGAAATTTCTTTTACCATGGAGTTACTGATCCAACTAAAGACTAAATAGTCTACCCGCATCCATTGCATATAATCAAGTAAACCTAGTTGTGGTTTGTTCATGCTTCCATCTATCATGCTCAGTTTGTTTCTAGACAGCAAACCCCGTTTAATGGCTCTACACCAATTGTGGAAATTTTTTCCATCAAATAGGTCTGCAGTTAGAGACATACCTGGATGCTCATTGTGATTAATGTAGAGAGCATCATTAGCAAGCATTCTAGTGTTGTTGATTTCCAGCTGAGAATAACCGATCGACAGAGCATCCTGCTTCCCACCATTAATTTATTGATTAAGTAATTGATTTTTTTTATGAAGATTTATTCAGATATATTGTCTTTTTATGACATAAGTTTCAATTGAAATATTTGTAAGAGGAATTCCGATCCCAAATCTTATCTAAGTTGCTTTTTATTAATTACGTAATTGATTTTTTTTTTCTTCAGAAGTTTTATTTAGATTATGTTTTTCGGACATTTTCAAATGGATTGTTTGTAGGAGGGAAGACTATTTTGAATAGGAGGAATTGAAACTTTAGAAGAAACTTTTTAAGAATGATTTTTTTTATTGGTGATCTTGGCTTGTTAAAAATAAGGTTAAAGTCCTTATTTATAATTGGAGATATATCAATATCGAATGATAATATATTTCCAACACTTCTTTAAATCCAATTGCTATTATTTGCTACTAAGAAATTTCTACAAAACTATCTAGATATTTTACAAGGAAATTTCTACTAAAAATTAGATTTTTTTTTTCTTTCAAAAACTATTGTTTACTTCAATATTAAATGTTCAAATCCTCCAATTAAAGTTATGTAAATATCTGAGTGCAAGAAGTTCTGAGGAATTTAGTGGCTAAATTATTGTCAGAAGGTCATACATATAAATGAACAAATTAAGCAATGATGATTAAAATGATAGCAATATTAACTTAGTATTACAGGTACATAATAACATATTGAAATTCAGTAGTACAAATAATTAGACTATCATAACAAAATAAATAGCAATAAGGATATAATTAGTGTAGGCAAATAATAAAGTACAAAAATTACACCATATATAAGTCCAGTGACAGAAGCATAAATATTGCCCGAGAGACCATTTAATAGTACTATAAGAATAAAATATTAATATATATATATAATTATAAATTATAAAAAAAAAATTAATTATTGTATGAATATATACATAAAATATTATGATTAGGAGGTCCAATTGATAATAATCTCATAAAAATAGAAATTATGTATATACATATATTATGCACACATAAACTAAATACATAAACTATCAATATCTTAAAACATAAATATAAAAGTAGTGGATTGAAAATCTATGGAAATTATTTTGGACAAAAAATACAGCTTAAGTAAAAATACAACCATTGTTGATAATGAAAATAAAATAAATAAATTAAAACAATTCTGAACTCAATAAATAAATAAAAAATTCAACAGGGAAAATTAAAACACCTAAGGGGTGCATAAACTATCAAGATCTTACAACATAAATATAAAATTAGTGGATTGAAAATCTATAGAAAATATTACAGACAAAAAATACAACATAAATAAAATACAATTATTGTTGATAGTGAAAATAAAACAAATGACTTAATAAGTCCCGGTGGAAATGGGCTAGTAGTGGAGTGAGGTTGTTTGGAGACCACTTATCAATGATTAAACACGAGACCTCATTACAAATGAACGAACACCTTTCCCACTTTGCCAAACTTGGAACATGAAATTTTTATCAATTGTTTTTGTATATTTTTTTGATAAAATCCTATAATATTACTATATAATATCTAAACACGAGACCTCATTACAAATGAACGAACACCTTTCCCACTTTGCCAAACTTGGAACATGAAATTTTTATCAATTGTTTTTGTATATTTTTTTGATAAAATCCTATAATATTACTATATAATATCTAAAAAAATTCAAAATTTCAAGGGGGCTCAATGCCCCCTTGAACCTAGCATCTCTGTGCAAGTCATATATATGTCGCACATTGAATCCCACATCTAATTCTAACTATTTATGCGTCTAAATTCTATTCTCTCTCTACGGTCGAGCTATAAATACTTGATATGTGTCTAAGTTATGAATCCAAACTTTAACAATAATATACAAAAAATAAAATATAATTGATGAAGAAATCAAGGAATAAAATGGTCATGCACAAGATTTCAAGAGTTAAATAATCAGAATACCTACCTAGGTAATCAAAATCCAAGAAAAATAACATTATTTTTCTTATTTTGAGAATTTCGATTACTTTCCCAAAATTCACTAAAATTAAACTAAACACATAAATTTAAAAATAATAAATTAGATTACTATACGAGGCTAGATTATATGTCAACCAAAAGGTCCCAGAGATGTTTCTTGTTGCAACTACATTACATGAAAACAATATGTATATTTTTATTTAGTCGTGAATAAATATAGTCGAAATGAATATTACTAGTAAAGAAATTGTGTTTGTGTTCGAGCAAGTTGTATGTTTGCGTGTGCAAGCATTCACTATTTCTCTTTATTTTGATTGTTAAATATCATTTTATCGATTGAGAAAGTGTGCCCAACTTTTAAGTAATTGGTAATTTTGTTTCTCATCAACTTCAATCAAACACGCATATTCATTTGCTTCTCAACTTCAATGTTATAATTTATTTTTATTTCTTTGAAACATGGTTAGGTTTTTATTAACAAGAAACAAATAATGTATTTTTCAATTATCCATGTCAGATATTAAGCTCTAGGTAGTCTAAATCGAAAAATGATATTGAGATTCAAATTATTTTAATTTTTATATTATCTATTATACCAATTTTTACCATGAAACGTATATAAATTCAACTAGCACTACTCCCGTGTGATGCACGTAATGAATATACTATACCTATTTTAAATTTAAATAATATGAATATAAATAATTTTAATATGAATTTTATTAAATAAGAACAAAAAAATATACATTGAATGATATTGAATAATAATAATATAAAAGTTAATACTCAAGAGTAATTATTTTGGTAGTCCATTTTTTGTAAGCATTAATTTATCATTTCACGTCTATGTACAAAGTGTATTTTTAAAATAGAATCAAACACATAAATATAATTGTTTTTACCACACAAATTATATTTTTAATGTGTTCATTAATAGTTCATTTTACTAAGGTTTATTCTATACAGTTCATAAATATAGTTATTCTACATATCTACAATACAACAAAAGCTATAGCCTAATATATACATAATATGAAATGGCCGAATAAATATAATGATATTGTGATAATTTCATACGAAACTTTTGAACATCAATGAATATAGGGGATTCATATATTTTCCTCTTATAATTTTTTCACCGCTCAATATTTTCAGCTTGATGTTGATGAATCCTTTCTTCGCCACCTCAACCAAAATTCCGCTAGAATTATGTCCATTGTCCAAATTAAAGTACATCTTTTTTTTTTTTTTTTTCAAATTCTTATTTATTTTCATTTTGTATCCAAAGTAACAGTGAATTAACAATATATAAATTCAACAAAAACCAAAATGTAAGAATGTTATAAATACCTCATCAATCCAACCTCCTTAGTTGGACCGAACTTCAACTACATGAAAAGACAATGCATCACAAATCTGTAAGCAAGAAATACGATCATTAGAGTTCACAAATCTGCAAGCAAAGAACACTCCACCAACATTTATATATAAAAGATTAATAGAATAACATTAATTAGCAACTAAATTAACGTAATTTATAATTTATATAATATACATTATTTACACAATTGGTAGGTAACAAATTAAGCAAATTGATTGAATTGTTTTATATTGATTAATTAATGTATTAATCAAGATAAATAAATAAAACCCCATAAATTATAGAATATTATAAAATTTTTCAATGACACGATGATGCATGCATGTGTAATTGTGTATAGACTATAGATTCATGATAATGGTACATTAAAGAAAGAAAATATGAAAGAACATTACTAAAATATAGAGATATAGTAGTATTCAATAATTGTATGTATGTATAGAAATCTATATTAAATGATACTCGATACCGTTTAAATTTGAATGCATTTAAAAGGAGGGAAGTTATTAAATTTAATTGAGTTTGTCTTGAAAGTGACTAGTTTCCTTTTGTTGTATTTTCTTGTTGATCCGCATTCACAACTATTAAAAAATAGTTATAGTTGTGAATTTTATTTTTTTAAAATTATAGATGACGATGGATCGAATCTGCTTATAATAATATTATATTTTAAGCAGATATGAAATACTAATTTAATTTAGGCACCGGTATATATTGATTTACGTATACAATAGGGGTTGTACATTCTTAGCATGCGAACAGATACAATATTAATGGAGAGTAAGATACCAGGAGAAACAGAGCAAGTTATGAGTAATTAATTAAGGGGACACACTTGTGTGAGACCGTCTAACGGATCTCTTACGTTAGACAGATCATTATTTGACCCATTAATTGGTCCCCACTCCCTTCCCCCTTTTTCTTTTTGTTTTCTTTTTAAGTGGTCTCCCGCTCCCTCTACCTCCCCCATTAAATTATTTTTTTTATCCGGCGTCTCGTGCAGTGCACTCGCCCGATGCTAACGCGTGGGCTCATGCATTGCGCTTGATAATTATTTTTTGAAAATAAATATATACCCTAAAATGAAATTAGTGAACCATAGAATTGAATTGAATTAATTTAATTTATTTGAATTAATTTTTTTTATCATATCCGGCGTCTCGCGCAGTGCACTCGCCCGACGCTAATGCGTGGGCTCGTGCACTGCGCTTGATAATTAATTTTTTGAAATAAATACTATACCCTAAAATGGAATTAGTGAACCCAAAAATTGAATTAAATTAATTTAATTTTTTGAATCAGTTAATTTTTTTTATCCGCTGTCTCGCGCAGTGCACTCGCCCGACACTAATGCGTGAGCTCGTGCATTGCGCTTGATAAATAATTTTTTTCAAATAAATAATATACCCTAAAATGGAATTAGTGAACCCTAAAATTAAATTGAATTAATTTATTTTTTTATTCAGCGTCTCGCGCAGTGCACTCGCCCGACGTTAACGCGTGGGCTCGTGCACTGCACTCGAAACAAAATATTGATTTTTAAAAAAAACAAGAAAAAAAAAGAAATGAAAGAAGAAAAAAAAAAGAAATGAAAGAAGAAAAAAAAAATGAAAAAAGAGCAAAGGCCCGGCAACCCAAAGCCCAAAGCAAACAAATTTCCTTAAAAAAAACTGCTAGGCCTAGCGTGGAAATGGGCGAGTCAGTGGGTTTTGGGTAAGTTTTTGGATGAGTTCGTGTTTTATTTGACCTGTCTAACGTAAGAGACCCGTTAGACGGTATAACACAAGTTTTTATCTTAATGGGGCACACTCCTGTAGAACGGTCTAACGTGTCGCTTCCGTTAAACGGATCCTAACCCGACCCGGATCTAACTTTTTTTTTTCCTGGCACCCCCACCTCCACTCACTCTCTCTCTAACACGCAACTGACCCTTTTTTTTTTTTTTTTGTTCTTTTTTTTCCCTTTTTAGCGGCCCCATCCCACCCCCACCCCCACCCCCACCCCCACTCCCACTCTCTATCTCTAACACGCAAACTGGACTTTTTTCTTTCTTTTTTTTTTCCTCCTTTTTCGGTAGCCCCCACCCTCCCCACTCCCTCTCTCTAACCCACAAGATCTGACCATTTTTTTTTTTTTTGGAGCACATTTATACACTTTTTTTTTTCTTTTTTTTGGCAGCTTTTTTTCGGCTCCAATTTACGCTTCACTACCAAGAGTTAGAAGTTGTGTATTTTTTTTTGTAATGATTTAATTAATGATACTTTATCCATAATTAATGGTACTTCACATCAATGTTAATGACACTTCACAAGATAAAAGTTATCTTTTCATTAAAATGAAAATTACCAATGATTAAGCATTAATTGTTAAATTAACAACAAAGAAGTATGATTAATTATGAAGTAAGTATCACTAGTAATAAAAAATGAAGCATCACTAATAGTGATACTTTCTTCTGCAATTAGTGATACGTTTGTGATACTTTCTTCTGCAATTAGTGATACTTTTCTTCAATTAGTGATATTTTTTTTGCAATTAGTGATACTTTTCTTTCTAATTGGTGATATTTTCTTCTGCAATTAGTGATACTTTTCTTATAATTAGTGATACTTTCTTCTACCATTAGTGATACTTTCTTTGCAATTAGTGATACTTTTCTTTCTAATTAGTTATACTTTATTCTGCAATTAGTGATACTTTTCTTTAATTAGTGATAATTTCTTTTGCAATTAGCGATATTTCATCCCTAATTAATGATAATATAATTATTTTAAGGATACTTCAGTATATATATTTTTTTGAAATAAATCTATACCCTAAATTGAAATCAGTAAACCATAAAATTGAATTGAATTTAATTTATTTTTTTAAATAAAATTTCACCACATAAATATATTTTTTTAAAAATAAATGTATACCCTTAAATGGAATTAGTGAGCACTATTGAATTGAATTAATTTTTTAAAAAATAATTATTTTTAAAAAAAGGAAGAAAGAAAGTGAAAAAAAAGATAGTAAAAACTGGGCATGAAAAAGAAAGGAGAAAAAGGAGGGGGGGGGGTTGAAAACAGCCCAGCTGGGCTGCAGGCCCAAGTCCAAAAAAAAAGGAGAAGGAGAAAAGGGCGGCCCAGCAGCAAGGAAAAAGAAAAAGAAAAAAAAAACGCACAGCCGGGTCTTGGGGCGGGTTTTGACCCGTCTAATATAAGGAGATCCGTTAGACGATCTCATACAAGTTTTTATCATATATATATATATATACACACGGCTGAAATTAAGAATATGAAAATTAAGAATTGCATGCTACAACTTAATTAGCTTCCCCTTATTCGTATCATCAACAAGAGGACCATATATATAGCTTCCTCTCATTATGAATCCACGTTGGGCATATATAACAATGTCTTGCTTCTTTTTTTACTACAGATTTTCCATTTTAGAGTCTGTCTAATTAACTTTATTAATTTTAGAGGAAAAAGAAAAAAGGAAATTAAAACTGAAAAAGAAAAGAAAAAATGTTACGTGAGCGGTCGGTCTCAGAGAGAGTGACATGCAGGAGACTATATATAACTCAACTAATTTAATCAACTTGGTATAATGTTATATTTTAGGATGCAGGATATATGGAGAAGATTAATTTACGAAGGAAATACGTACGGAAACATATATATATATATATATACGGAAATAAGGGAATTAATAAATAAGGTAATCAATAAATTATGACATGCTTGTATGTTTCCAGTTACCAAGATTGATAGCTGCATGCTATCATTATCCCCATAATATATATGTACCTCTTTTCTTATGTTCACACCCAGGTTTCCTTGTGTTACGTTAGAGACCAACTCAACGTTATACCTACAATTTTCTTTCTTTTTTTTGCAGTTTATATTTATTTATCTGTTTTTTTGCAGTTATTATGTATGTGTGGGCCTTTTTTCTTGCACTTATATATTATACATATATATATATATACCTCAGCTCTGCTTGCTTGCTCATCTAGTCATCTTTAATCTTAAGCAAATTCTCACATATCTTGATTCTTGAGGAAGAATTGAATCACTAGTATTTGAAAAATAGAAACAAAGAGCCTCCACTCTCGATATAATGCTAAGAAATTAACTTCAAAGATGCTAGATCAGTGTAGTAACATCAAATAGACGGTCAACACGTTTGACCGGGTCAAACGCGAGTCAACACGTATTGATCCGGTCAATCTGCAAAAAAGAAAAATGGTAAAATAGGTAATACCTTTTAAGAATACAGACGATACTTTTTGAATTTTGAGTGATACTTTTTAATATTATGGTTGATACTGATTTTGAGATTTTTATTTATTTATTTATTTTGGCCGATACTTTTTAAGGATACATGTGATACTTTTGGGTCTTTGAGTGATACTTTTACTGTTGACAGTGATTTTAAAGCATTTTTTTTAGTTGACTGAGTCAACGCGCATTTTCCAACGTTGACCTGATTAATGCGATTGATGATGCACCTAATGCACATAAGTGCTTCTCCAGCAAATATATCCCCACATACATAAGCTTGAACATCATAATTATCGGCTCATTAACTATTCTTTCACAAGCATCTTAAACAAAATCTTCCTCAGATTTCATGCACAAATCATTATTATTAGTAGGGTTGATTACGGTTAGATACTTAAACTTTGACATAATTTGTAATTTAGACATAAATTTTGAAACGTTATAACTAAAACACAATTTTGCAATATTTTGCAAAATAGACTATGTTTCACTGGGAAGAATGAATATTTATCGCTTATCCATTCTACATACTTGTATAAAAAAAATATTAAAATATTTATAATATCAGGTACTCTCTTTTTTCTTTTCTTTTATTTTTTATAGAAGAATATCACGTACTCTGGTTCATACTAAAAATAATAAATATATAATTACTGAAACTTAAATAATTTAATATTCAATGGGCTTTATTAATTTAGAGTTCAAAAGATAAGTTAACTATTAATCCGAAGCCCGAAAGATGAAAACTATCTATTTCGATCATTAATGATGGAAATTATCAATCTAGAGCCTCTTAAATCATGTATTTTGATTTTTTTTAACTAATTTTATATTATTTTTCAATGAAAATTTCTTCACAAATTGTCCATTAAATTTAATAAATAAATTTGAAACAAAATTAAAATTAAAGTAAATGATTTTTAAGGCTTTGTTTTCAATCATTGAGGATCTAATTAATACTTTTCATCTTTCCAGTTCAAAATTGATAGTTATCTTTTTTTGAATCTCTAAATTGATAAAACTACATTAAATGAATAAATAGTAAGTTATGTTATATTTAATGTTAATATTAGAAATTTAGGCGATCATCAAATGACAAATTTATACTGCATATTAAAAACATATATATACTATATTTGTTTTTTGTTAACTTACTGGCCCAACGGGTTAGCCTGAAAATTGAAGTTTTAGGCGAACAATTGCTAACTTGAATTGACCTAAACTAAATAGTTTGATTGCCTTGATATAACTAATCCGAAACCAAATAGGCGGGTCCAATTGGTATCCCTACTTGTAGGGTTCATAGAAGGGTCTTAATTGGTTCTAATGAATCCTACATGATTAAAGTATCTAAAAAAATCTTATTTTTTTTAGATAGAAAAATAATTTGTTATCTCATTTTGACTAATTTATATCATATAATTATACATTACAATCGGACGCGCCTAGTCATTTTTCATGCGCCAAAAGAAAAAAAATTGGTGCACACATACACATCAAATGAGGTCTTTGCAGTAACACACGATACAATTTATACTAATTAACTAAAAAATAAATAAATTGAGACTAGTATATATTCTTCTAGAGAATCAAGACTAGTGGATTCAATTGATGCATGCTATTGTTTAATCCGCTATCATGATCGTCACGATGTCCTTATATTCTCGGCATGTGGTGTGGCATGTATATATGATATATGGAGAGAGAGAGAGAGAGAGAGAGAGAGAGAGAGAGGGATGCTTAATTAATTAGGTTGCACAAGAGTGTATATATTATTGTGGTTGTGGGTCAAGGTGAAAGAAGCAACATGACATAAAAAAGTGGAAGAAGAATTTCTTACAACTGAAATGCCAACAAGATGACGGCTAGTGCATATGCCCCGGCCCACTCATCAAGCCTTTGACGCCGCAAGTAGTTGCTTCCCAGTCGCCAACTTGATTTAACAATTCTATTCATTTCTTCCATTTCTCTATTAATTACATCTCGTCTTTGTGCTTAATCATATCCCAAAAATATCGAAATTCAACAATATATATAATAATGTGCATGCGAACGATATCAATTAGAAACATGAAATGTAATGTTACGATTACGATTCGTAATATATAAAATTAAGATCTTTATTTAATCATAACCCCCATGTTCAATATATTCATATATAACCCATCTACAACTAGGTCTTTTGAAATTTCTTAAGGAGAAAGCCACAAATCTTTCCTACAAATAAGGACTTAGATCGTTGAATATCTTTTTCCAACACAACTAAGCTAAGGCAGTTTAATTGCACCTTTTCTAGGCT
Source organism: Perilla frutescens (assembly GCA_026008535.1). Taxonomy (NCBI): domain Eukaryota; kingdom Viridiplantae; phylum Streptophyta; class Magnoliopsida; order Lamiales; family Lamiaceae; genus Perilla; species Perilla frutescens. The sequence goes on along the minus strand of BRKX01000012.1, from coordinate 4,732,694 downwards.
GCCATTAATGCCTTTTCTACTAGAACTAGTAGTACATATATATAATCACCTTCACTTATTAAGCTAATTAAGGTGCATTGCGCCAAATATCAAAGCAATGGCTGCCAAAAATGCAAAATGTACAAATGTAGCAGTCATCTTTGGAGTGACAGGCCTGGTAGGGAAGGAGCTAGCAGGAAGGCTTCTTTCGCGCGGCTGGAAGGTGTACGGAGTAGCTCGTCGGCCCGACAGCTCAACGGCCATCATCAACAAACATCAGGGGTACAACTTCATGTCGTGCGACATCCTAGACTCTCGGGAGGCTCAAGACAAGTTGTCTCCAATAAATGACGTGACCCACATTTTTTGGGTCACGTGGGCTAGCCAGTTTCCACTGGATAGCCCCGAGTGCTACGATCAGAATAAGACGATGATGGCTAATGCCCTCATCGCCCTCCTCCCAAAGGCGGAGCGCTTAAGGCACGTTTCACTCCAAACGGGAGTGAAACATTACGTCTCACTGCAAGAGTTGTTGGACAAGGGAGTTGGCTGCTATGATGAGCGATCACCAAGGGTGATTGCAGGCCATAATTTTTATTATGGCCTAGAAGATTTGCTACAAGAAATGTTGCCACTGTATAAAGTGGCTTGGTCTATTCATAGGCCTGGATTTATTATTGGTAGTTCTCGACGAACTTACTACGATTTAATTGGCAGTATATGTGTTTATGGGACTATATGTAAGTATCTAAACCTCCCATTTGTGTTTGGCGGCACCAAGAAATGTTGGGAGGAAATGTACATCGACACCTCTGACGCCCGTCTCGTGGCTGATCAGCAAATTTTCGTTGCTACCGGCCACGAGCAAGCCGTGGAGGGCCGAGCTTATAATGCAATAAATGGTGAATACTATATTTGGAAGGAAATTTGGCCCGCTATCGGGGCCAAGCTAGGGGCCGAAGCACCCGAAAACGGGGCGTTTTCGGGTGATTTCGTGTATTCCCTAGCTATGGGTGGTAAGGAGGGAGTTTGGAAAGAGATAGTGGCGAAAGAGGGGCTTGTAGTCACCGAGATGAAGGAGTTGGCCAATTGGGATCTCCTCGATCAGATGTTTCGATGCCCAGCGAAGATGTTGTGCACCCGCAACAAGATTGATTTGATTGGATTTAAAAGCAGGTATCATGTTTTGGATTCAATTATTTATTGGATTGATGTGATGAGGGCTGATAAATTAATCCCATGATCAAGCTAGTTTATTTCAAATTTGATTTGGAATTTTCTAGATGAATATCGCCCTTAAATAAATGTTTGATGAAACTTAAATAGTCTGTTGTGATTTCTTCTTCCCTTTTGAATGTTCATATATCGTTCTATTAATATGCAAAGTGGGGATTGAAATTTCCCGTTACACTCTTTGCGTTACACTCCGTGTTACACTCTCAAATTACGAGTTTTTCTTGTATTTTTTTTTCAATTTTATTCTTTTGTGTTTTATTCTTTTGTGATTTAGTTAAATTTTATGATCGTTTTTAGGGTTCACCCTAACCAATTAGGGTTTATAATTATTTTTTAATATTTAATTTTTGATTTCTAATTAATAATTCATTATTATGGTTTATTTTTAAAAATAATGTTTTATAATTTTTAATTCATTTTTTTTATTGATAAATGTTAACTATGATTATTTATGTTATAATTAATTTTTATTTTATAATAAATATAATTAAAACCATAAATTTGATAATGAAACACGCTATGAAATACAAGAAAGTGTAACAGGAAATTTCAACCCACAAAGCGGGGGCACGAGTAGTTTTTAAACTTTCATTTTTTTTCTTTTTCGTAAGTTAGTATTCAAAATTTGAGTTTGAAAACTGAATCACACCAAAATGACAAAGTTTCATGATCCAATTGAATCATATAAAAAGGACCTAATTATAAAAAGTGTACGTGAAAATTGAATATGGACACTAAATATGCCGCGCGCGCATAAACTACCAAAGTCATCAACTAATAAATTAATAATAATTTCTCTCTATATATATAATATATGATGAAATAAATATGATATAAGCATTAGCATGCACAATAAGTTACGTAAGTTGGACCAAAACCTCGTGCTTTGAGATGGTGGTTCCCATTTTTCGCTCTTCTTGTCTGGGTAGTCAACTACGGAGAATTAATTGCAGAATGTAAAGATTAAACTAACATCAATTACAAACCTATCGAGAATTGGAACACATGTATATACTGTAACAAAATATGTACGTAATTATATATTTAAGCAGCAAATAAATACATTTATCTATAGGACAAACACGTCTTATATGTAATTTTTTTTTTAATGTTTACGTGCATGAAAATTAAATTTTAATGCTAGCTAGTAAAAAATACATCCCACTTCAAATGAGTAAAACAATATCTATTGTTTTAGATATGGTAAATAAAGGCAATCACAATCACAAGGCCAACTGCGAATTTTGAAATTATGACGATCGATATCTTTTCATTCAGAAAATCATGTATATTATATAATACGACATTCTTCTTGTCTATTTAAATACATATTTTGTTTTCAAATCCAAAACAATAGCACCATGCAAGAATTCAAACGATCTAGCATGACAATTAGCCAAAAAAGAAAAAAGAAGTGTATCGCATCAATGAAATATAACACCGGTAATTGAACAAGAGAAGGTGAAATTTCATCTGAATTTTTTTTACTGATACTAACCTTTAGCAATCTCAATTATTAGTAAAAAAATGTCGATCAAAATAATTTCTAATATTTTGTAGTTCATAAATCAGACTTGAGAGACAAAATTGCATATTTGCGTAAGCAGCAGCAGTAGTTGAGAAACTTTGTTAGAAACCAGATTTCTATGTTGATGAAGGAATGATAATAATACCTAAAAAACCAGCATCCATATCCTTCATTGGTCATTCATCTCCTCTGGAAGTTGAGAACTTTGACAGAAACTGCGAAAACGGCGAAGAAGAGGAGGCTGAATCCAACAAGAACAGCCACTGATACTCCAACCATCCCTGACTCAAAACCATAATACACATTGATGAAGTCTTTCACACTGCCCTCAAAATCTTGTCCTCTGATTCTTGTCTCCACGTCGCCTAGTTGGGACGTGATTATACCACGTAAGGTCCATGCAATCGGGCATATATAGTAGAACCATATCCACCATCCAGGGATGCTCTGCATGAAAATCATGATCAACATTTCTTTTGAAGTTTTTTTTTGAGTTAAAAATCAAGATTAGATTCACATGACTTATGAAGGGAGAGAACGCTGATGAAGTGATTTTTTTTTTCAAATATGGCATATTTGCTAATTCGGTATGCATGGAAGGCGGTATTATATATTCATTACTTACTGGTTTTGGGACAAGGAAGCCAGAGAGAAGATTCCACAGTGAGTAAAATGCAGAGGCGACAACTGCAGCGAAGCTCTGGTTGGGAGTAAGTCCAACAACCATCATTCCGTAGAAGGTGAAGTATGTGAAGGTTAGAAACATGAACAGGAGATACATAAAAAATTTGCCTGCACCAAATGAACAAGTGTCAAATGATCATCAGTTTTTTTATTTGATCCTCAGATGCTTATGCACATTTTCTTAAAATCGCAAGAATAAAAGATTTACCTGCTGTTCTTTCGAAGTTTATCATGAAGTATGTAATGATTCCGTAAACTATCGTCTGCGCTAGAATGTATGGAATCTCCACAAGTCCCTGCAGTTGAGATAGATTGATTCTCTGAGCACAATTTACCAGAAACTGAAGTTTCCAAAAGTTAGTTCTATTCACATTATTTGAACAGTATATATGACTAAGAAAGATAGTTCAATATTTCCCTAACCAATGTGCCCTTAAAAAGCTATGAGGCTAGTCAAGTTCCTTATCATTTTTTTATGTGATTCTGCATCCTGAAATTAGGCCAAATGAGACGTTATTGCATGGTGTATTTGTTGGGCATCAAAGTCAATTGGTTGAATCGCATTATTAATGCAGAGATAAACCAGGTGTGAGAGCAATAAACCTGGGCAAATGCAAAAGGAATAGGCGAGTACATTCCAGCTGCTTTCTCTCTATAAAATACTGTCCTTTCAATAGATACTATTGGTTGTACGGAAGATGAATTATTAACCCCAAGAAACATGACAGAAGCATAAAGAGCGCCCATAACAACCATCAAGTTTTCACTTGAGTCTCTGCAGATACATATAGAGAACTATTAGTATAGAATAATCTTGTGTCATTTAAATAGTACCAAAAAAAAAGACAGAAAATGATTATTCTTAGCCTTCATAAATTTCCTAGACCATAATACTCCTCAGTTATGGAAATATTATGAGAAAGGGCATTTACATCTAGGATAAAATAGGAAAATGCATTTCCTACAGAGAAGATGTTCATATAAATTAAGTTATGTACAATTATTTTTTTCTGATAGGATGTAAAATGTGATGTATTTTCATCACTGAAATAACTTTCTGGTAAAGAATCAGTAGCTGCCTACTGCATTGCATTTCACTATGTTCACCTTTTCGAACCGACATCCCAAAATACAGTGCCAATAATAATAGCACTTATTGTTGTAAAGAACATTCTCACAGCATTATATGAAGGACTCCTCCAGTAGACAAGATTTTGCTTTGAGAGGCATATTCTAAATTGAGAAAATCCATCTTTGGAATATATTGAATTAAAACTCAGAGGTTTCGAATTTTCAGGTGGAATATTGAGACTCTGAATGGAAGCTTCGACGTCCCTACATTAAAAATTCAACAAACTTTGTTAAAGTTCCAGGAATTTGAAGAAAAATTTCAAAAAATGTGGCACAACAATATATTGTTCTTTGGGAGAAGTAAAGCCACAGAAAACTACTTATATTGCTGTGAGTTTTGATATATGGCAGCAAAGTCTTGATGAATTCTTTCTTCAACAGAAGGTGAGCTTATCTCAAGCATCCAAGTTGCCGGGTTGTAACCTTCAGGTATCTGAGAAACTCCACTTATTCCCTACGCGATAAAAGGAAGAACAAATAACAATTAACAGGGGCAACAAAGAAATGAATCAGGAAGTTGCTAATAAGATTTTAGTCACTGAATGAAATAATCTATCTATCTATTTGCTCTATGAATTGGTTTCCGTTGTTTTGTTGGTTAAATTATCATAGGAAAAGTTGTACCTGAAAATAGTTGATCATGGTTTGTGATTTCTCACCAAGCTTACCACCATATATCATTCTTCCCCCTCGCTTCATTAGAAGAAGCTGCAATGGTTATTACCATCAGTCGGTTTAATATGTGATCGAGTGTTCTTAGATTTGTTACTTAAACTACTAACCTCATCGAATGATTCAAATATATCGATACTTGGTTGATGTATCGTGCAAACCACAGTTCTTCCAGTATCAACTGTGTTTCTAACTGTCCGCATGACAATGGCTGCTGCTCTTGCATCAAGGCCGGATGTAGGTTCATCCATAAAAATGATTGATGGATTAGCAACAAGCTCTACTGCAATTGTCAGACGTTTTCTTTGTTCCGTGGATAGACCTGTACTCCCTGGCAGTCCTACCAATGCATGCCTCAGAGACTCCAGCTCCACTAACTGCATTACCTCTTCAACAAACTCCTGAAAAATGAATTATTATAGTTAAAAAAAAAAAAGAGGTGTAACAATATGTAAAAGAATCTTAAAGTTCACAGAATCTCACTTCTCTTTGTCTTTCATTCACTTCCTTTGGAAGCCGTAGAAATGAGGAAAACCATACAGACTCCATAACTGTCACCTGAGGTGAATGTATATCGCTTTGTTCAACATATCCTGATATTCTGGCAAAAGTTCTTTGTTCCTTGGGGTAACCAGAAATTCTAATATCTCCTTCTATATATCCGCCAGTCTTCCTACCAGCAAGAACATCCATTAACGTTGTCTTCCCTGCTCCACTCGATCCCATTAGTGCTGTCAGAACTCCAGGTGAGAATACTCCACTGACATCGGACAAGAGTTGCAATCTTGTTTCCGGTATACCTCGTGAACTCATTTCCTAGAAACTCAGACACAGATACAATTTAATCATACTTTGCAAGTAGAAATATAGTGACAGTCAGATGAGGTAGCTCAAAGAACTACCTTGGGCATATCAACAAAGTAGTTGACATTATGGAACGTTAATGTTAATGGTTTAAATGGTAGAATCATCCCTTTCTTTTTCGCCCCATCATTGCCTGATGTCCTATTAGGTCTGCCATTCTCAGCTTGACATGTCAAAAGTCAATTTTGATGATACATTAGTACAACTTTTATGGTTAATGCATAGCTTAGTAAATCAATGAGCTTTACTAATTTACCATCGGTAGCTGAATGTTCTTCTGGAGTGAAAATTGTCTGTGATTTTTGAATAGCTGTAAGAGCCAAGAAGAGATGTTAAAATCAAATGGCTGAGCACTTGCTTCAATAAATGTATGAGAAAAGATGGTTTCTATCTAGATCAAATTCTGGATTACAGATCTTCCTTAATTCGTCTAACTAACTGACTAATAATATGATAGTTATCCAGAAAGTAGCCGATAATGTGCATTGAGCTAATCAGAAATGCAACTCAGATAAAACATGCTTGCTGGATTTCATGTGTGCGTTTATTATCAACACGAACAGTAATGTTGAAGAGTGAAGACCCCAACAGATGTCAGAAAGTGTCCAGTAACTTACGATTGAGGAAGGAAAGTGCTGCTGTCACTGTAATGTTGAAAAACAAAGCGTATCCTAGTAAAACACCTACTCCAAGCCAATACCAATAACCATTGCTGGGTAAACTATGAAGCTGCAGAATCCTACTTCCAAGAGTGGTGTTTCCAGTTGACCTCTGTAATATCAGATTCAATAATTACAAACAAAAGATTTATCAACAAGCAAAAAAACATTACATTATTTTTCTAATTGGATCCTCCCCCTGATCAAATCATTGCAAGATCTCACCTCCATCCATCTTTTAGCAGTAAACTCATTAACTGAAATTGCTCTCTGCGCATAGGATAGTGGAGACGCCCAGAAGGCCCAGACCCACCATGGTTTAATCATCTCTGAGATAGAAGGGTGATTGTTACCGCGTATAACAAACAAGTAGTTGTTTATGATGACGAACAATGCTTACCCTTTGGTAGGATAAATCCACCTAACAAAAATATTATAAGTAATGCAGCTGAGCCAAAAGTATTTGCAATAATCATATCTCTTGCCAAAGAAGCCATTGTCCTGAAGAGCCCCAATGCCATTTGGTGCAGAGAAAAGAGTATAAACATATAACGGAAAAACCTGAAACATTTAAGAGGATAAAGCTAGCTTTAATAATTGAATTTAAAGTTCTATGAATATTGAAAAGTCTATAGGAGAAACCTTCCAGTTTCAGGAGCAAATCCTACAGTATAGTATACTACACCAGACCATACTACAGCTTCAACCATAGAGTAAGGCACGCGAAGTATGAAACTTGGAAGAGACCACGCCCATGCAGGATGGAAAAGATTGTCTCTCTGCTTGTAGAACACTGGAAGTCTAAATATCATAAGTGGTAGCTCAGAAAATCCATTGAACATCATATGCACCAAGCCGAAGAATAGGCATGAGAGATAAAGGTTTCCATTTGTCACATCAATTGGATGTAGTCTCGTTCGAAGAAACATTGTACATGTCACAAGTCCTACAAAAGCAACCTATATATGATGTAAGTAAATTACCAACCAAAATCATAAAAGTTGAAGAAGACTGAGAAATACCTGGCATGTTCTGAAGATGTATAGGCCACGATGTCTGTCTATCAGAAGCAACTCTCTGGAAAAACATGCTTTAAAGAGCTCCATTCTTGGTATGGGATACTTCGTTTTGGGCAGAGTTGATGGGAGATTTTTAGATTTGTCGTATGAATGAGAGAGGAAAGATTCCACATTTTGGCCATATCTTGAATTCCTAAACTCTTCAGCTATTTTTGAAACTGGAATAAACTCGTATGGTTTAGAACGATCACCCCAGTATTGGGCCTGATCCTTTCTTGATGTCACCTGGATAAATGTAGTGAAGTTTAGAAACCTTGTAAAAATCAATTAACCAGAAACAGAGGAAGAGTTCACCTCCTGCAGAAAATCGGCAACACTCTTACGAGGAGGTAACAGAAAACCAAGAGACTGAAAAAACTCCACAACTTCATCACGAGGTCCTTGATAAACAAGGTATCCTTCAGAAAGTAATATGAGATCATCAAAAAGATCAAAAGTCTCAGGGGCTGGCTGAAGCAGAGCCATCAATACTGTTCCTTCCATAAAATGAACAAAATTTCTTATACATTTGACAATTTGGAATGTGGTAGAGCTATCAAGCCCTGTTGATATTTCATCCATAAAAAGTGTTTTCCGTGGCCCAACCACCATCTCTCCTGTGTAAAGCAGATATATATTAATGTATTGATGAGAAGGAAATTGGTAGCTTGATTCATTGTTGTCGAGATAATGGCTCTGTTCAGTAGTAATAAAATCTCCCAACATACCCTCATGCATGAGAGAGAGAGAGAGAGAGATACCTTACCTGTAGTAACTCTCTTTCTTTGTCCCCCTGAAACACCCCTGATCATTTCATTACCAACAAGTGTATCCGAACATACATCTAGACCAAGAATTTTGAGGATGTAATCAGTTGAGACACTGTGTTTTTTACCACCGACGGATGATGCCTGAGAATCTTTTTTATCAGCTATCTCAGAATAAATGTCATGGGAAAGAACAACAGTCATTACTCTCGAGCATTTTGAAAAATCACCTTCATATAAGCATCTATCTCCGGGCGGGGACGTATATTTCTCTCCCTCTCAAGATTAGTAAGGTCCTTCATATATCCTGTTGAACAATGGAATTTGGAAATGCATAAATGGAACATTTTAATCAATTCAACTCATTCTCACTTGATGAAAAGTCAAGATGTTCAATGAAGTATCTAAACTGATAACAGTTCAACTAATTGACATAGAGAAAATAACTAACTGAACATAGTGCACACCTGAAAAACCTTCACTTGAACCTTGGCATCTAGCAGCAAAGTCTAGTGTTTCTCTTACAGTTAGCTCCGCGATGTTACTATCTGTCTGGCTTATATAAGCAGAAGCTCTTTGAACAAAGAAATCATCGAATGTATGGCCATTGTATGTGATGGTCCCACTTTTCTGAAACCAAAAGACTTGCATGAAAACTCATATATGAGATCTATTTTCTAGTCAAAGGCAAATACAAAGAGAAATCTGAATGAAGTGTTACAGAGAGCTCCTTCAGCGGCTTTCAGATACAATTACAGAGTATATTGAGATAGGCAAGACAATCATAGTCCTGTATGGGGAGGAACAAAGCAAGATGTATATACGTTTGAGGCATTCTCATGCAACTGAGAATACTTTAATTGGAAGCTTTACTAAAATGAATACACAAACGACTACACAAGAAACAACTGCATACATACATACGTACATACATACATACAAACATATGCAGTTGAAACTTATGTTACTAATGTCCCAACTTATACTTACCTTCAAGCCACTCTGAAGTTTCCCAGCTAGAGCCATAAGTAAGGTAGATTTCCCAGAACCTGGAGGGCCCAAAAGCAGTGTCATCCTAGAAACAGACAATAAGCATAAGCAGCTTTTATTAGACATGAAGCAAATGCAATATGCAAAAAAATTTAGACATTAACAATTTCCTATTCAATACTTATATGCGTTGTTTTTTTACTGATTAATGAATATCGCAGAAAAAAATAGCCAGCTTTAAAATGTAAGCTTTAGAAACCACACTATTACAAACACTGAGACACCAAAATTTAGGGCATCTCTAAATACAGATTGCATTCGCCCAATCAACAAAAAAAACATAGGGCACTCAGAAGCTTCCTATAATCATGCAATTCATACATCTTATGAAAAAAAAAATCCAATATAGATTTACACTGGAAAACATAAATCCACATTTTAATACAATAATTATGTACATGAAATAACAAATAAGATACAGTCATATTCTTTTCAGACTAAAATTTGAAGTAGATCTATTCTTTTATGGGTTAAAATGCCCAACTTGTGTAAGAGAATCGGCAATGCTTACCTTCCTGGTTGTATAACACCGCTAATGTTTTTCAGGATGATTAACTTATGTCTCTTTGGTTTAAATATTCTCAATTGAGTCAGTAGATGCTGCAGTAAACAAAAGAGTGATCGCATTTTGTTAGCACAATTGAAAAATAATAATAAAAAAATAGCATGCTAAATTGTAAATAGTGTTTCATTATTCCATTACTATCAATACATAACACATGCAAATTGATAATATTATTCTATACATTATATTTATCCAAGTGTAAAAAAATAAGTTGAATTAAAAAAATTACTTACCTCAATCGTATCACGAGAATAATTCACCAAAGTAGGAAGGGCTCTGGAACCTATTTGTACATTGGCAGTGATCTGTAGGTTCTGAAATCGAACTTCAATTTTTGGAATCTCCAAATCAACTCTATTATAGTAATCAAATATATATAATCATCAATTAAGCGCCAATTAAAAAAATAGTAAGTAAATTACTCAAATTTCTCTCAGCTGTTCATCACAAAGAAAAAAAAAATCAATCAAATCACTACGTTAACTTTGTGCATGTTGATATTGCAGAGGATTTTGTTTACCTATCGAGGCGCTCTTTGATGCCAGAGAGTAGTTTGAAATTGTCTTGATCGGTGGTGTCGAGGGCTCTCCTAACAAGCAGCTCGCGATTGGACCGATCGAGCTTCCGAACATCGACGGCGTCGGTGCTCTCTCCGCCTCCTTCGAGCTCTCCATCGTCGTCGGGATCCTCCGGGGTGAGACTGAGTGAACCGAAATTGGAACGCCGTTGTGACGGAAGCCGCTCGATCGCCGCCCATCGCAGCTCCGCCTCGTCCCCTGCCACCGACTCAGCATTAGATGGCCGAGGAAACGAGCTGTCCGCCTCGAACTCGACGTCCAGATCGAAATACTCGCTTCGATTCGACGCCATGAAAGCAATGCACGTACAGAATCGAAGAGAAGCAGGGGATCAAATTGGAAAATGTAGATCACGTTGCGATGTATATAAAAATTGAAGAGATCAGTGTAGATCAAACGCAAATAGCAAGGCTTGCGAAGTGAATTGATCGTTCAGTCGACATGCAAATATTGTGAAAATCATCTGCAGATCTCGTGAGCGAGAGTGTGCGTGTGTATGTGATTAGAATTTAGAAAGGAAGGAGAAAAGTTCCACGCTGATGAACAAGCCCAACAGGCCGCGAATTTTGAAATGAGGAAAAGACTCATTTGTCCCTTTTATTCATGAGGGTTTTGGCCCTGGCTTATTTTCCATTTTATTTGTCCGCGATTTTAATACTTCTCTTTATTTCATAAAAATTGATGTTTCAAGTTTTATAATAAAAACTAAAGAATATGATAAATATTCCATCTTTCCTTGTTAAGTTATATTTTCTTAATATAATTTAATTTTTTTTATATTTTTATAATTTATCTTTCATTGTAATTTATATGCCTATGTATCTCTACTTAAGTTTCTCAACATATTTATGGAGGAAATTTAAGTTATATTTTTCTAATGAGGTGGACTTGCGTGCAATAACGGTTATTTCCGTCTATTTCAGGCGGCCACATGGCCCCACGCGGGCGTGCCACATGGCACATGGTACTTTTTATTATAGTTGGAATGATGATAGTATTTATCTCAGGTTGATACATTTCTTTATCGTACTTGATACTTTTCTGCTTACCATATGGTACTTTTTATTTTACCGAACTCGTGTTTTGCTTTCCTTTGCAAATTTTTGGAATGATGATTGTTTTAGATTAATCTCAACACATACAATATAAAAACTGAAAAAAAAAATCAGAATTTGAACTAAATAAACTTATATAAAATAACTAGCCGACCCCTTACTTTTTAATGCTACAGATGGTACTTTTCGAATGTTTTGTGATACTTTTTAATAGGAAGGTTGGTACTCACTTTGGACATATTTTTTTTTATGGGTTGACCCAGTCAAAGCGGGTTGACCCGCGTTGACTGGGTCAAAAGCGGGTTTGACTGACCCGTCTCATATAGTGTTATTTGCATCATGATGCATGCAAGTGTTTGCCTTTTCTAATCTATACATATATTAAAGCAAAATTGTAGGGGTAAAATTGTCATAAAAATAAACCAGTCAAAACATTGCTAAAATAGAATTGTTTTTTAAAACTTAAATAAAGTAAGCCTCTAGATCAATTGGTTAGCTGTTGTTGATGCATTTTTGTGGGCTAGGGTTCGATTCCTCTTCCAAACCAAATTTAAAATTTTAACTTCTTTTTAGATTTTTTTAAATAAAAAACTATTACCAAAATATTTATAAATAACAATTAACAACCGTTCACATCTTTAATTTTTAAAAGTTTTGAAATAAAAATATCATTCAAATTTAATAATTCTCAAGGAAAATATTTATATATCTTTCTTAATTCTATTACCACCTATGGTGTAAACATTCATATTTTTAACTTTTTAATTTTTTTTTTAAAATAAAAAATATCACCAAAATATGCATAGATAACAATTTAGAACCATTTACATCTTTAATTTTTTAGATTTTCTAAACATAACAAAATATGCCCATAGAAAATATTTAAATTTTTATTTTTTTAAATTCTAATACTCTCTAATTGTTGTGTAAACATTCATATTTTTAACTTTTTAGATTTTGTTAAATGAAAAATATCACCATTCAACATATTTAATTTTTTAGATTTTCTAAAATAAATACCATCAAAACATAACAAAATGCCTATCTAAAATATTTAAATTTTCATTTTCTTAATTCTAATACTATTTTTGGTGTAATCAAATAACTTATTATATAATTAACAAGGGTTTTGAATAGCAACTATTTAAATTTTTATTTTTTTAAATTCTAATATTACTCATGGTTAAACAAATGGACAAGAGGTTTTAATGAGAAAAAAGAAATAGATAAAAGAGGTCAATTCGTTCAAACAGAATAATGAAAAAATAAAATTTAAAATTTAAAATTTTATTTATATTTAATTTTAATTAATATACTTTTTATGGCGTGGATGAAATTTTATATTGTATTTTGTGCAACAATATGCGCTACACAATTAAAGTTATTAATTTTCTACAAAGTATGATTTATGATTTCATCCGCTTATTGTGTAATCAAAGAGACTTATAAATTATAATCAATGAGAGCTTTTAAATAAAAAAAAAAATCAGAAAAAAAAACACCCAACAAAGAAAACTGATAAGATGGTAGAAAGATATAATAATAATAATAATAATAATAATAATAATAATAATAATAATAATAATAATAATAATAATAATAATAATAATAATAATAATAATAATACATCAATATGTGTTTAATTGTTGACATTAATCATTCAAATTCATGAAAGGTTTCAACCAATTGATTATACATTCTATTAATTAAAAAACTAATATCATATGTATTAATAAATATTATCTATTTATTTTAATGATTAGAAAATAAACCATATTGAAAAGTTATACACATATGCCATATAATATAATAATAAATTAAAATATTATTATTATTATTATTATTATTATTATTGTGGTATGAAAACTATTTATTTAAATTTATGTGTGTCCGGATAAAGTATATTTAATATGTTAATCTATAGAACAAAGAAACTATTTTATTTTGTCTATCAAAAAATAACATTACTATGTGGTATGTGTTAATACACAATGTGTATATAAATCTCTAATTGACCCAGTTTAAAAACATAAAAAACATTCTAAACAAGTTTATGAATATATTTGAAAAATCACAAATATAATTTTATATACGTGAACTACCATTTGATAAAGATTAAGTAATGAAAGATAAATTAAGATTTATTAGAAAAATATAAAAAGAGAAATTAAGATATACTAGTATATCTCCCGTACGATGTACGGAAATCTGACTACACATTTTAAATTTAAAGTTTGATAATAATTAAAATGTTGGTTGCAACAGTATTAATATATAATGATAAATGATTATAACTTTATCAAATGGTAGTTCACGTATATAAAATTATATTTGTGATTTTTCAAATATATTCATAAACTTGTTTAGAATGTTTTTTATGTTTTTAAACTGGGTCAATTAGAGATTTATATACACATTGTGTATTAACACATACCACATAGTAATGTTATTTTTTGATAGACAAAATAAAATAGTTTCTTTGTTCTATAGATTAACATATTAAATATACTTTATCCGGACACACATAAATTTAAATAAATAGTTTTCATACCACAATAATAATAATAATAATAATAATATTTTAATTTATTATTATATTATATGGCATATGTGTATAACTTTTCAATATGGTTTATTTTCTAATCATTAAAATAAATAGATAATATTTATTAATACATATGATATTAGTTTTTTAATTAATAGAATGTATAATCAATTGGCTGAAACCTTTCATGAATTTGAATGATTAATGTCAACAATTAAACACATATTATTATTATTATTATTATTATTATTATTATTATTATTATTATTATTATTATTATTATTATTATTATTATTATTATTATTATTATATCTTTCTACCATCTTATCAGTTTTTTTTGTTGGGTGTTTTTTTCTGATTTTTTTTTTATTTAAAAGCTCTCATTGATTATAATTTATAAGTCTCTTTGATTACACAATAAGCAGATGAAATCATAAATCATACTTTGTAGAAAATTAATAACTTTAATTGTGTAGCGCATATTGTTGCACAAAATACAATATAAAATTTCATCCACGCCATAAAAAGTATATTAATTAAAATTAAATATAAATAAAATTTTAAATTTTAAATTTTATTTTTTCATTATTCTGTTTGAACGAATTGACCTCTTTTATCTATTTCTTTTTTCTCATTAAAACCTCTTGTCCATTTGTTTAACCATGAGTAATATTAGAATTAAAAAAAATAAAAATTTAAATAGTTGCTATTCAAAACCCTTGTTAATTATATAATAAGTTATTTGATTACACCAAAAATAGTATTAGAATTAAGAAAATGAAAATTTAAATATTTTAGATAGGCATTTTGTTATGTTTTGATGGTATTTATTTTAGAAAATCTAAAAAATTAAATATGTTGAATGGTGATATTTTTCATTTAACAAAATCTAAAAAGTTAAAAATATGAATGTTTACACAACAATTAGAGAGTATTAGAATTTAAAAAAATAAAAATTTAAATATTTTCTATGGGCATATTTTGTTATGTTTAGAAAATCTAAAAAATTAAAGATGTAAATGGTTCTAAATTGTTATCTATGCATATTTTGGTGATATTTTTTATTTTAAAAAAAAATTAAAAAGTTAAAAATATGAATGTTTACACCATAGGTGGTGATAGAATTAAGAAAGATATATAAATATTTTCCTTGAGAATTATTAAATTTGAATGATATTTTTATTTCAAAAATTTTAAAAATTAAAGATGTGAACGGTTGTTAATTGTTATTTATAAATATTTTGGTAATAGTTTTTTATTTAAAAAAATCTAAAAAGAAGTTAAAATTTTAAATTTGGTTTGGAAGAGGAATCGAACCCTAGCCCACAAAAATGCATCAACAACAGCTAACCAATTGATCTAGAGGCTTACTTCATTTAAGTTTTAAAAAACAATTCTATTTTAGCAATGTTTTGACTGGTTTATTTTTATGACAATTTTACCCCTGCGATTTTGCTTTAATATATGTATAGATATGAAGGGAATTTTATATGGGTAAATTGGGAGGAAGGGTGTTAAAAATTGTAAAACATCAAATAATTTACAACAACATATTTATGGAGAATTTTATATGAATAAAATTGAGAGAAAGAGTATTAAAAATTGTAGAACATCGAATAATTTGCAACAAAATTAAAAGATTACAATATCAATCTTTGTGAGACCTAGAGATTATAAATTTATATATTCCATTTTATCTTGTTATTTGAATATGAAATTTCAGATCTACAGATTGATAGATAAATTAGGGTAGACTGGATAGTCGATCAAATTATTAAGATTCATTGATCACACACAATCATGTTTTTTAATTAAATTTCAATAGATCATTTATAAAAATACATAAATATTTTTAGTCTTGCATTAATAATTTCAATCATTCAGCCCTAACTTCATTCATGTTATCATCAATATATTACACATTCCCCTTGAAGGTTCATTAAACTTGGATTATGAAATTTATGAATCACCGCCCCAAAAATTACTAAAAGCATATGCACGAATAACTGAGAATTGAGAATAAACTTGAGAGATAAAATGCTATTCTACAAAAAGGATCTAATATATCTCAATGGCATTCTTCCAAAAAAAAAAAAAAACAATTGCTAAAACATAAATATTATCACCTACACCGTTACGACGTCGTGTTGCAAGGATAATATCAATACTATGCAACCCAACAGAAAACATCCACTAATAAGCACAGGAGCAGAACATATACAAGTTAAAAGGTTTTGTATTGCCACTTCTGCCAAAAGCCTGGTTTTCAGTTGCCAAAAATCAGCATTTGCGCTTACCACCATGTACCTTAGATTTTATGCACGGTTTCTTCGTCTTCGAGCTCTTGGAGCCGTACGTATCATCGTCACCACTGTCATCGTCGAGCTTCCCTTTCCCTGATTTTTCACTCTTCCCGCACAAAATGATTTTAGTTTCATCCCTTTCTCGCTTAAGCTCAGAGTTTTCTTCGGGCTTCCAGATGAAGATAGACCTAAACCCGGCCAAATTATGATGCAGCGCGATTAGCTAGGAGCGTGGAAGAAATAATGCATGTAGAATGATACTAGGCACAGGATTACTGCATAGATAACAGAGATGAATTGATATACGAACCTGGAACTGCCACATGCCAAAACATCATCGCGTAGATGTAGCTTATTTACAGGGCTGATCGTCGTAATGTTTGGATCCATCACTTCAGCAACTAACTGACCAGTAGTAACGTCTATGAAATCTATGGGATGTAAGGCTATTCCATTGAAGTTTTCGCTTATGTAACGCCCAACAACAACGAGGGATTCTGAGACATCCTGCATAAAAGTGCAGTTATCACAGTAAATCATATGTTGATTACACGATAGTCATTCATGAAATATTTAGACTATCAAGGAATACGGAATTATGCTCTTGTCACCTTTGGATCCCATTCTGCTCGGAAAGGAGTCAAATGGCGATTGAAATCATGGCTGTGCACAATCTCTCGGCTTGGAGAGTCCAAATCTCCGAAGATGGAATCCCATACACAAATCCGATTGTCCTGTGATGTGGTGAGTATTTTGCTACCACTTTGTGGAGAAAAATAGGCTGAATTAACGACACGCTTGTGTGGAAGATTATAAATAGACGAACCAGGTTCTAATCGTCGCATGTCCCAAATACGAGCCTGAGGAAAACATAGACTATTGTAAGCATCTATGGACAAAAAAGATATGCTGCTACAAAAGATAATGAATGAAGTGTACATATTAACATATGAAGTTATCATCAAACAATATAGTTATCACTCCTCAAGGTGGAGAAAAAAGGTTAAAGTATCTGATCCTGGAAACACCAAGGAGTGGATAAAACAACCGAAAACTCGCTAGAGAAGCTTACGAAGTGATCATTGCCACAACTCATGAGGAGATCTGGTTGAAGAGGATGACAGTGTAAGCCAGTAACTTTGCTTCCTTTCTTGTGAATCAATATAGGCTTTCCTGTCACATCATTGGAGCGCACATCCATCCTGTATATGTATTTAAAAGAGGTAAACTACATTAATTCCTAACATGCTTAAAAAATCTTGCACAAATAAATGCATTTTATCAAATTGTCCAAACTTTAAGGCATGATTATTGCTAAGGGACGATGAATCACAGCTGGATGACGTTACATAATTATCAAAATGAGAAGTTTGCAGATAAAGCACTAAATCACATCAAATAATTGATAGTTTGATGAACCAAATTTTAAATGCAGATAAGGTGAAAGAGGATGTTTATAAATTATAGCCATATTAAGAAGCTTCAGTTACTGTTCTTGAAGATGGTAAAATATACTGATGGATCTCTTAAAAATCTTCAACAAGTACGAAAATATATTTGAGAGCATTACAGTGGGAAGTTGATATTAGCTTTAGCAGTGAGTTGATAAATCTTTTCTTATTGGCCAATAACTTCACAAAATACATTCACAGAAGCTCAACAGTACAGGAAATACACACATATAGAGAAGCCCAAAATTATCCGCAGCAAGCAAAACTCCTCTGTCAGAGTTCATATCCAGACCATAGAGCATCCTCCAATTTCTAGGCCCCTAAAGGAAAACCACAGCAGCCAATCAAATGAGACTCCATAAGCATGCCATGCATAGAATAGCATACACATACATATAAGTTATAACGCCAGTAGCCAGAAACTAAACATTAGCAAACAAGAGACGGCAAGCATGACAAAAATCATCATTTAGTTTCAGTCTTTTTCTTGTTATAGCTTTCTGGTATGGATTGGATGATTTATCTTCTTCGAAAACTTTTTAGCAGGTGGACAGCATTTTCATTGTTTACAAAAACCAAAGAGCAACTAAAATGGCCTTCAGCCAAGATACGAAGGTAGAAGAGAAGTTGAATTTGAAGTCAAAAGTTAGTTCCGTACCCATTCCAAATCACAAGTAGGTGGACAACGTACTAAAACCACTAACCATTTAAGTGCAACCAACCCTATCAACCTATATAACCTCGGCCCACATGCCACATCAATGGGGACAGTCAGGTCATTTCGAAAACAACAAACAAACAAGGCAGCAGAAGAGTAAGAGCATCTTAGCTCTTTAGTATCCTCTCCATATCCCATTACAGCTCAACCAACCCTCTCTTCAACCACAACCCATCCCCTTCACACTTGCCCCAACTACAGACCTCCCTTGGTGCAAATCACACTAACTCCTGCAAAAAGACCCATTTTTTAAAGAATTTTCAAACAAGCAGAAACAAGCAGGGAGGACTGCAAGGGAACTGGTAAGGCACTAAGACCATGAGACACAAGAAGACAATGGAGTTTCATCCAAGAGGCCAAGATAACATTTTAGCACTACATACCAGATATCAATTGTGTTGGTTTAGATAGACTATCTGGAGATACCTGCCACCCATTAGGATTAAGGTTGACCAATGACAATGAAATTCCCGTTTCTAAATCAGTGCTGCTGACTGTTCCATCTGATGAGGCTCCATAAATTGTTCCGTCATTTGAAGGGTTAAACCTGAAGTTATATGATGGTTAACCATCTCAGTGTAATATCATTTATGCATGAATATCAAAGCCAACCACTCAATTATGAAAACCAAATGAAACCAACAGAACTCACTTCATGTTGTTTAATATGCAGCCATGTATATTTCCATATACTATCCTCTCATGCACTTTCCCATAATCCCAAACTCCAAGCTGTCCTTTCTACACCACAAGCACATGAAAGGATCAACTATATTACCAAGCTATTCAAAAAAATATACTCAAAATTGACATCTACAAACTTATAGAAAAATAAGAGCTAACCTTGTCGCCAGATATAAGAATGTTGTTTTTTGTTGGGTGGAACTCCAAACATGTAACACGTCTGCTGTGATATCTAATTACTGCACAGTTCACTTTATTTGGGATCACATATGCTGGCTTCATCTGTTTCAGAGCAGAATAATACTACTACTTTACAACATGCAAGCCATAAATAGTCATCATCTTCTTAATTAAAAGAGAGCAACCAAAACCATTAGTTGCATCCAATGAATGGTTTTATGAGAATCGTCAAATCTTTCACGGAATTTTTTTAGGCTAGAACACCTACAAACCATCCACTATTAAAAAGATGTGATCTTAAAGTCCCACATGTTTCATTCGAATTCTATCATAAAATTCTCGAGCATAATAAGGAAAATATTTGAGACGAAGGAAAAAGAATGGTCACCAAATGAAATAACAGAACCTCAAATACACAGAAGATAAGCCAATTCTAACAATTTAAGAGCATGCGGGAAACATTACCGCAGGTAAACGACACTTAATTTGGCGCTCGAAAACATACTCCAATGAACTATGAGAGCTCTTGAAGGGTGCTGGCGACACCCCAAACTCGGAAGCCACTCTGTGCGGGCAATTCATCGTCGTATGCCCTTAAATTCACAAACCAATGGGGGAAAACACCCTTTTTTAGCTAATGTTACCACAGAATGAAAATGATCATCAAACAAGTAATTTCATTACGTATAAGTACCCGGCGCAAACAAAAAAAAAAGGTATAAAAATAACAGATTTTTTGGGAAAATACAAGATTTCCAACATAAATTACCAGGCATTTTGCAGAGGAAACAGGGCTTCATTGGGCAGTCAATGTAGGTGGCACCCCGAAACCCGGCTTCATGACCCGGTTTCTTACACACCTAAACAAAAAAATAAAAATTAACACACAATTTTTCATATATTTTGCACTCACTAAATAAATGAACCAAAAACTGCACACACACGTCTCCAACAACACACGTTCCACTCTCCATAAACATAATCACACACATACACACGTGTACCATGGCTCATAGTCATAGTTCACTATCTGAAGAAGCATCTACAACGCCTTTCCAGCAGAAAAAATACCAAAAAAATTTGGGGAAAAAAACCAACAAAAAAAATGTTTTACTTTGCAAACTCTCTTGAGACTAATTGTGATGGGCTCTCTTCGCTTCTTCGTCGACGTCGACGCCTCATCCTTCTCCTCTAGTCGCTCTTCATCCGACGCCTCTCCGGAGTCATTTAGGGCTTCATCATCTTCTTCATGCTCTTCTTCTTCTTCTTCTGAACTTTCCTCTGTGTCGTAGTCTCTCTCAATCACGATTTTCGGGAACGACGTGCCCCTCGTCTGCGGCGCCATTTTCAAAACTCCCCACCGAAATTACAGATGAAGAAAATAAAAATTACAGGAAAAATAAAAAAAGAAGAAATAAAGGCGAATTTCTACTCTTTAATTGACCGACTTCGAAGACAAAAAGGTACTTTTGGTGCTGCAATTACGAAAATGTCCTTCAATAACTTTGGAGTACAGGATACTTGTGATTTCATTCTTGAATTATTGAGTAATAATACTTCGAAAATTAATATTAATATTTTAATGTAAAAATATTAATGTTTGTAAAGTATTTTATATTTAATTATTTACATATATTTTTAATTGAAGAAAAGGAGGAGATGTGGATCTGAAATTCGAGATATCCCCTTTTATACAAGAATTTTCTCCATATGAGATGACACGAATCTTCATTTGGATAAGAGTGTATTTCACTAGGTGTGGAATACCTATTTTTCACAAACTGTATAGAGACTAAATTAGTTTTTTAGTCAAATATATCCCAACAAAAGCATGTGGTATCCACAAAATTGAATTATTAAGGACCTGAATTTGAAAAAATGATAATCATCAAATTTAGATTTGTTGTCATGACTAAATCGAGCAAATATATTTGTGGAGATTTAAAATGAAAGGGTTAAATGATGTTTTTTAGATATTGAAGATAAAAGGGTTTGATGATTTTAAAATCATGAACTTTACGTGTTTTTTTTAACACGAACTTAATATCTTATCATAAAAAATATAAATTTAACATTTTTTGTAAATTTAACATTAATTTCTCTGCATGAATGACAGATGAAAATATATGAATCAGCTGTCCGATCATTAAATATGATATTGTTTTAGGTTAATTGCCATAAAATAAATCTGCATGTGTTTTTCTGATATCCACGTCAGTTTCAATATTAAAGTTCATGTTAAAAAAACATATAAAGTTCATAATTTTAAAAGTATTTTACTAGAATTTTTTTTTTTATCAATGTCTACATTTAAAAAATATCATACATTCTAATAAAATTAGGTATCTTACCATAACGTACTACTACTATAATATTGCATACTAGAATGGCATGTACTTCTAAATTATCATCATACTAGAATGGTATATTACCAATAGTTTAGAATTGATAGGGAATGTCGGACAGAAGAAGTAAAGAACCATAGCAAAGACTATCAAAAATAATTCAACGTGTTTTATCGAAGTATTTTAAAGAAAAAAATTGCGGGCTTGAAAGCCGAGGGTATTATTGTCATTTGGTTATGTGAATTGGCGGGACATTACGTGGCATCTTTTCAATCGATCGCTGGACGTTGTCCGTCGTTTACTCAAACGTGGCCAAACCTTTTTCTCCACTTTATTATTATTATTATTATTATTATTATTATTATTATTATTATTATTATTATTATTATTATTATTATTATTATTATTATTATTATTATTATTATTATTATTATTTTCCTTTTACTATTTTCTCATGTAATATATTTTAAGAAATTGGTCATTTTATCAATGTTTTTTTTTTTGCGAGATTACTTGATTAGTGTCATATTTATAAGCTGAAAGTTTGTGATAATGGATCTTTGAGAGAACAAAATACTTTTCTAGAAAAAAAAAAAAAAAGATAACATGTTCTACATTGAAACTTAGCACAAACACGAGAGTCGATTTATTTAAGTGGCATTAATATTTCGATATAGTATATAACAATCATGTATAATATTTTACGATCACATTCTCATTCCACAATTCTAAATTCATATCTCCTAAATTTATATACAGAGCAATAGCAAGGATTCACGAGCATCTCCATTCCACATTTCTAATCTAAATTTCATATATTCTAAATTTACACACAGAGAAAGGGGGAGGACCTGAACAATCAGAAGGATTCATGGCCGCTTTTGGATTGTGCTTCTGCAGTTCTGCTGGTTAAGGAGGGCCTCATGGTGACGAGTGCCGACTCGTTCGCCCCGGCCCTCAACGCAGCCCTTCCAGCTTCCAAGAACCTCTCAACTGCATCCTCAGCATACTTGTTGGCCATTCCTACGTTCATTTCTCGTCCAATGTCCGGATACGAGTTGAGCATGTAGTCACCGTTGAGCTGTGAAGCAAGCTGAATCAGTTCGATTTGAAACTCTGTAAGTTTTTCGTCTTCCTTTGGTCCCCGCGGCCTTAATGCTACATTGACTTCTGGGAGTTTCTCTGAAAAGTCGAGATTGATCAGAAGGGTGAATGAATGTGCATCGATTTTCTGATCATGCATATTCGATTATGTATTTAATGAAGACGGATCAACTAGCCATTACTCTATAAACAAAGACTATAATGGAAATCAGATATAAAGGCTAGTAGAGGATCAATTCTGAGAACAGGGGAAAGCATGATCGCTGTGAGCAGGCGTTCTCGTATAAATACCGCAGGCCGGTTTCTATAACATGTAATGCCAATAGCTTCTTCGATAAAGCTCAATCCAAGACAAAATGCTTCTAACTACAATCAATTTTCCTTTGAGCTTTTGTGGTCAGATTTTTCACTGCGTTTTGTACGAAGTTGAGGCACAGCCAACATGATAGAATCAATATAGTGTTTCACTTCTATGGAAGAAACCACTTATTTCAATATGATGGTTCCGATCTATTCTCCAAAATCATATATTGCCAAACGCAAGAAGCTAGTTTGCATCGAAGCACTACTCAGCTCAAAATTTATATCATTTCCAAATGATTACTTGACGCTTTAAATGCAGATGGAATCTTGTTATGAACTGCATATTGAACTCCAAATAGTTTCTATCATATGCCTGAATGTGAAAGAACTTTTAACACACGGCACAAGAGAACTAAATGACCCGTAATGCCTAGAAGTTTTCCAGAAGCCACACAAATCATATGCAACTTGTAATTTTCAGAGGCTTATCTTGGACTCTTGGTAGAATAGGTTAATCGAACAACATACCGAGATAAGGACATACCTGGGCAATCGTCTCGAGGAGTATCACGCATGTGAAAGTATTTCTCAAAAGTTCCAGCCCATGCATCCCTTTTTGTCAAAAAGTTGGAGTTTTTAAGATTAAAAAGCTTCTTCACTGTAGCAGGTATTGACGAGTGTTCATACTGTGAAGTTGGGGTTGGGCCACTCGCCTCATGAATCACTGCAAAAGAATCGAGAATCAACTTGGAGATGATGCCATGAGGCAATGTTTTAAAGAGACGAATTGAAGATACACAGGTGACATAAAATTGGTCAGGTCATACATATGAATCAACCAACATTTGATCAACAACATCCACACTTAGTTAGAACTATTTATTAATCTTTTCATGAAAGCGGGTCATTCATCTAAAAATTCGAAAAATCCTTGGGAAGGAAGAAGCAAAAGTTACAATTTTTAAGTTCCAGAATCAATAATGCATGACTATACCTTAAAAATTTTCAACCCCTTAATCTTGATGCAGCTCAATTCAACAAATAATACCTTAAGTTCCAAACTCCCACAGTAGGAAACATCTAATTCAAAAAAGTTTTTTTTTTTTTTCACTTCTTTCTCATCAGTTATTGCTCACAGCATGCCATGTTTATTCAATGAAATTATAATACTCAACATGAACTGATTATATTCAAATACGAGATGGGACACTGTTTTGGAACAGGGGATTGATACTAGGACAGTTCACACAAGTATAAAACGAAAGGCATCAAAAGTGTTGGGGAAATCCACTAAATCTACTCACAAACACCTAAGTTTAAGCATTCAAATTCAACTCCCAATCAAAAGTTCAAAACACAAACAGCAACATACAAACATATCTCAAATATATACCAGTGGCTTTATCAATCCATGGCGAAATCAAGAGGGTGGGAACACGAACACCGAGCCTATTGAACTCGAAGTAATAAGGGTCAGGGCCAATGATGCCGTCGGGATTAGGCACTCCAACAACCGGCGTGGGCACATGATCGTAGAAGCCGCCATGCTCGTCATACGTGATCAAGATCGCCATCTCCTTCCACTGCGGACTCGCCCGCAGCGTCTCGTACACCTCCTTCACAAACTTCTGGCCCTCAGCCACGTCGTGGGAGGGGTGATCGTCGTTGGCCGGCAAGAGCGAGACGTCGAAGTAGCGCTGCTCGATCACGACGTAGTTGGGGAGCTTCCCCAACCATGCATGGAGCTTGAACTTCAACGCGTAGCTATGGAACTTCACAATGTGCTTCAGCGTGCGCAGGCTCTTGAAAAACAGAGTGGCGGGGATATTCTGGTAATATATCCCAAAATCGAGGCCATTTTCGTCCAAGGAGTCGAAAATCGTCTTCTGCGGGAACCCATTGATGAGGTCCTTCCTCACATTGCTGGAGGCGCCGTGGGAGGTGGCGGAGTGCACGTAGAACCGGTTCGGCTGAGTCGAAGCCGGAACCGACGCGAACCACCGGTCCATAACGGCGAACTGGTTCGCTAACTCGGTGTAGACCGGCACCAGCTCCGGTTTGAACCCGCTCATGACGGTTTTCGACATCCCCTCCACCCCCATGCTCTCCGCCTGCTGCACGAACCCGTCCATGGGTGCCGGCCTCGCTGACGTGTCATTCCTCCCGAATATCTGCTCCCGGATCGCCTGAATCGAGTGACCCGGATCCGAATCCACGAAGAAGGCGCTGTCGGTAACGGTGACGGCGCGGGAGCTCGGGTCGGACGCGTTGACCCGGTTGGACTCTGAGCCGCTCAGCCCGTCTATGTCGGGCCGGGCCTTCTTGAGCCAGCCGAGCATGTGGTCGAACGAGCGGTTTTCCATTACCAGAACCACGAAGGTTTTGATCGGGCCGTCGATTTTGTGCTTGGTTTTTCTGGGGAAGGGGAAGGAGAGAGAGAGGGAGGAGGAGAGGAGGAGATAGGTGATGAATACGGCCGGGAGGTGGAGTCGCCGGGAAAAAGACCCCATTTTTTCGGCAGCGGCGGCGGCGGAGAATTTTTTAGTGTGGAATATGCGAATATATAGAGAAATGGATGAGGAAGGTTACAAATGGAGGCATATGCTGAAGGAATTACACCTTTTTTTCTGCTACAGGAATTGAAACTTGATTGACTGAGTAATCTTGTTTTTCTGGTTTGGTTGTTACTTTCAAGATTGGATTTTTGCTTTTTTTTTTTAACAATATTTTATACTTGATCAATCTCTTAAAGCAGTTCGAGTTGATTTATGTGTTGGCGTTAGTGCATTTGTATTTCTTTTATAAATAAATAAATCGTTGCATCAAACGTAATATTAATGCTGGTACTAAGAACGAAAATTTAATACTAACTTAAGAAAATGAAAATTTAATTGCTCAAAAGAAATTAAATTTTAACTTGAGGATATAGACTGTAGAGTGCTAAAAAAAGAGAGCTGAATAACGAAATGAAATAGTTCATATGGCAAACATTGATGCCCCCTCAAATAAAGATATTTTGTGATTATTCAAGTCAGATTTTAGATGAGACGGATCAGATTACAATGTACTCTTCACTCCACATAAATCAATTATTAGTCTAATTTAAATTGCTTTGCGTGTCTGATGTTAATTGATTAATTCGACTTCCCTCTTTAATGAAAGAGACTTCTATGACTTTCATTAAATTTCACATCTTGGGTTAACTTCCCTACATAAAAATTCCCCTTATAATTAAAAGACAAAATGGAAAAAAAAAAGAAGCTTGCATTAAAGACGAAAGATTGACTATTTATCTTCTAAAATTATCTACACAATTGAATACTTGTAGAGGGCTGGGGAAAAATACCGTCATACCGTACTTACCGTACCGGAAAAAATATCGTGATATCGAACTTTAATGTATACCGGTATTTTTGGTAAGGTATGATACCGTATCGAGATTTTTCGGTAAGGTAACGGTATAGAATCTTAAAAACCGAGGTATACCGGCGTATACCGATACCGACGGTATACCGAATTTTTAAGGTATATACCGTTAATTCGGCATATGTCATTGTACCGGTATATACCGTTAGTTTGGCATATACCGTTGGTGCGGTATGTACCAGTATACCGATATACCGGCAAATACCGCACCAACGGTATATACCGTCACAACGGTATATGCCGAACTAACGGTATATACCGTTATTTTTGTGATATTATATAAATATATGTATATGTGAATTATAGATACTTGATATATAATACTTAGTAAATATGATATATATGTAAATATCTAACACTTATAATTAATCTAGTAAATATGTTATACATTTATAAATATCTAGTAAATTTACAATATTAACACTTATAATTAATCTTATGTTATACTTAATGCATTGTAATGATAAGTGTGTTCTTTGTTAGTATAGTATATACTTAGTAAATAATTTTTATGATTTCTAAGTAAAAGATTTCAAATTTGTAATATTTAATAAATTTATAATATTTTTATACAATTTATATTAATTATAAAAACATGATTGATATATAATACTAGTAAATATGTTATACATTTATAAATCTCTAGTGAATTTATAATACCAACACTTATAATTAATCTTATGTTATACTTAATGCATTGTAATGCTAAGTGTGTTCTTTATTAGTATATTATATACTTAGTAAATAATTCTTACGATTTCTAAATAAAGGATTTCAAATTTGTAATATTTAGTAAGTTTAAAATATTTTTATACAATTTATATTAATTATAAATACATGATTGATGTATAATACTAGTAAATATGTTATACATTTATAAATTTATAGTAAATTTATAATATTAATACTTGTAATTAATCTTATGTTATACTTAATGCATTATAATGCTAAGTGTGTTCTTTGTTAGTATAGTGTATACTTAGTAAATAATTCTTACGATTTCTAAGTAAAAGATTTCAAATTTGTAATATTTAATAAGTTTATAATATTTTTATACAATTTATATTAATTATAAAAACATGATTGATGTATAATACTAGTAAATATGTTATACATTTATAAATATCTAGTAAATTTACAATATTAACACTTATAATTAATCTTATGTTATACTTAATGCATTGTAATGCTAAGTGTGTTCTTTGTTAGTATATTATATACTTAGTAAATAATTCTTACGATTTCTAAGTAAAAGATTTCAAATTTGTAATATTTAGTAAGTTTATAATATTTTTATACAATTTATATTAATTATAAAAACATGATTGATGTATAATACTAGTAAATATGTTATACATTTATAAATCTCTAGTAAATTTACAATATTAACACTTGTAATTAATCTTATGTTATACTTAATGCATTGTAATGCTAAGTGTGTTCTTTGTTAGTATAATATATACTTAGTAAATAATTCTTACCATTTCTAAGTAAAAAATTTCAAATTTGTAATATTTAATAAGTTTATAATATTTTTATACAATTTATATTAATTATAAAAACATGATTGATGTATAATACTAGTAAATATGTTATACATTTATAAATCTCTAGTGAATTTATAATATTAACACTTATAATTAATTTTATGTTATACTTAATGCATTGTAATGCTAAGTGTGTTCTTTGTTAATATATTATATACTTTTTAAATAATTCTTACGATTTCTAAGTAAAAAATTTCAAATTTGTAATATTTAATAAGTTTATAATATTTTTATACAATTTATATTAATTATGAAAATGTGATTGATATATAATACTAGTAAATATGTTATATATTTATAAAAACGTGATTGATATATAATACTATAAAAACATGATTGATATATAATACTAGTAAATATGTTATAAAAACTTTCTCTACCGTTTCCACTTAGTGCTGGGTGTAACTTGAAAAGTAAGATTATGTTCTTATATATTTTATTTTTTTTCATTTTGTATGTTGTAATTTGTAATTAAAGTACTAATATAATTGTTAATTTTGCAGGTTTCTTGAGATTCAAATTTGAAGATTGTATTAGTGTTTGGGAAACATTCTAGACTCGATTTATTTTTATTTCTTGTATTTGTTGGGACTTGGGATATCACTTGATTGTTTTTATTTTAATTTTTGCATTGGAGTGTTAAATTTGAATTATTATATCTATTTTGTTTTATTGGACTTTAATTATCATGACATGAAGATATTTATTTTATTTTGTTAAATTTTGATCGTTATTAGAAGTGTTTCATATATTTTGAGTAAATATATGAGATATATGATATATCCTAGGATGGTATGATAAGGTATACCGATGTCAATAAAGTATACCGATGTCAGTAAGGTATACCGATATAGTAAGGTATACTGATGTTAGTAAGGTATACCGATGTCGGTAAGGTATACCGAACTAAAGGTACGGTAAAGGTATGCCATTTGTTTCATACCGAACTTAAGGTAAGGTAACGGTATGAATTTTCTCCATACCGTACAAGTAAGGTAAGGTAAAGGTATGAGGAAAAAAGTAAGGTATACCTTACCGTGCCACCCCTATACTTGTAGCTTGCATTTGTTTGTAGTTCTATTATAATTTACAGCACGATATAGTTCTATTCGTTATATATTCCGTCTTTTATTAGACAAATACACACCACGGGTGTATATGATTATATCATTCAACATGTTGTGTATATTGATAATGGTGGCACAGTATAGAAATGTAATAGAAAATCTCATACTTAAACAAACAGATAACCAGCTCATAAAAATCACCAAGACCCTTCCATTTTATTAAATTTCTTTTGCTTCTAACTTCATTTTTTATAGTTTAGTTTAATTTTACGATTGTTAATTGAGATTTACAATTATTTTTAGTATTTTATTTTTATTTTTCTAGCCACTAATTAATTATTACAGTTGATTATTTCATAATTATTATGTATATATTTTTTTTTAAAATCATTTCTTATCCGTAAATGTTAAGGGTGTTTCTAAATATACCACTAATTTTTCTTTATACACCACTTTTACTTTACACACCACACAAAATTTTTCTTTTTTTCACATTTTTTCTTTATACACCACAATAAATATCACTTTGCCCTTCCATTTTAAAAACTAAATTTTAATTATTATTAAACATAAAAGACAAAAAGAAAAGAATTGGACGCACAGTTTTCTTCTTCGGCACTTCACTTTTGCCATTCAGGTCAACTCTAATGCTGGACTAAAACACCAATTTGGTGCAGAAATCCACTCCAATGCTGTCCCAAATCCTGCCCCAAATTGGTGCGGCACCAAATCCTGCCCCAAATTTGGGGTGGAATTTGGTGTTGCACCAAACTGGTACTGATGGGTCCCATATCATTTAATGAATTATTTTATTATTTAAAATCATTATTAAATAGATTATTTAATAAATTTAATTTAATTTATAAATTATATATTCACTTAATTTAAATTATAAATTATCTAAATAAATAAATAATTTCAATAAAAGCACAATTAATTAAACATAATGGATAGAATGAAGTCCCACATATTACAAATTACTAAAAATTAACTTAAAAACACACTACAAATAACTAAAACTACTTGAAAAAACACATTGATTACAAATCATTTCTAGAATTCTCAAACTCATGTCCTTCATAAGTGTTGTAGTCTTGTAATATTTACACTAATTATAAGCGTTTGATGATCATTTTAAGTACTTTTATTATTCCAAGCACATTATATGTTATAATTTTTTTAATAGTACATAAGTTTTTAATAGTGTTTTTTTAAAGTATATAATTAAAAGTAATTAGTTTAGTATAATTATCATTTTTAGAAAAATATTAAATCATTAAGCATATTTATATTTCAATTATAAAAACAAAATGAAATCTTTAAGAGAATATTCTTATTTGGTGCAGAGCATTGGAGCTGCAAAAAAAAATTGGTGCTGAAATTGCACCTATTTGGTGCAGATTCTGCACCAAATAAGTGCTTAGCATTGGAGATGCTCTCAACAATGGTGTTTTCTATTTGCAACACATTGTTATGAATTCAAGAGTATTGGCCAGAAATTGCGCAGTGGACGGCGGAATTGCTGTCGCCAGGATGGAGATCGAAGGGGAAGAGGAGGAACACGGTGATATGGAGGTCGGAGGCAAGAAATTGGAGAGAGAGGGTAAAGACTCAACCTTTAGGGTTCACGCAGTTGGGAATCAGGAGTAATTGATTGAGGGCAGACCCATTTTGCAGAGTTATATTTCGGACGGGTCATTTTTTGTGTTTAATTGGGTTGGTTTCGGTTTGGGCCAGTTATTTTATGTTTTATTTAAATTTAATCAATGGCCCAATGTATCTGAAGTGGCCTGCTTAGTTATAGTTTTAGAAATCAAAGGAACCCTATGTGGTCCCCAAGTTCTGTAAGGCTTAAATAGTCAGTTTGTTGCCTTTGAAAGCAAGTGAGAATTAACCTAAATTTCTCCCTGCCTTCTCTCTTATCTCGCCTCCCTTTTCTCTAAAATACTTCCCCCATTTCTGCTACTTTATTTTCATTAAAGATCTCATCTTTATTACTAAAACAAAAATTACAAAGCTAGATCCAAACAAATATTACAAGATAGGAAGGAAAAAGACCAAATCCCAGAGATAACACATCAAAGCTGTAACATTTGGTATTAGAGCCACCAATCCTTGGCCATGGCTGAAAACACCAAATTGAAAGAGCTGCAAGAAGGACAAAAGAAGTTAGATCAAGCTTAGCAGGCAGAAAGTCTCAAGAGGGATGCTGCAGAAGAAAGATTGAAAGAGCAGATTACCTCAGTCTCAAAAATGCAAGAAGGCATGATGGGTAAGCTAGAAAACCTCTCTGAATTACTAGTTTCTTTGCCAATTCAAATTCAATACTAAAGGAAAAGGGCAAGAGAATAGTGAGTCTATATTGGGGAGACCACCTATTAACTATATGGAAGGAGGTCTCAATCTAGAACTCATTCTACTATGGGAAATAGGCAGGTTGTTGAGAGTCAAGGGACCCAAGTTTATGCTCATTTGCCTAAAGTAGACTTCCGTAAGTTTGATGGATTGCAGCCTGGGGTATGGGTTTTAAGTAGGGATGCCAAACTAGTCCGAAACCGATGGGCTGGCCCGAACCGCCCGAAAAAATGGCGGTTTAGGGTCATATTTTTTAGGTCCGAAATAAATTTTAACCGAACGGGCCCGTCCGAACAGACCGACGGGCTAAATGGGCCAGCCCGCTAGGTCCGCGGGTTGGCCCGTAGGGCTGATTTTTTTTTAATCTGCTCTTATTATTATTTGATAAGAAACAAATGGATACTAGAAAATAGTTAGATTATGCTTTCAACTAGTAACTCACCATTCTTTGTTCTTCTTTCCTTCTGTTGAACTTGGATTTTAATTTTTTATAATAAACAAATGAATTATTATAAAATAGTTAGATTATGCTCTCAGTCGACTATCTATTATCTAAATTTCTCAAAAAAAAAAATCTCACTGTTGAAGAAATGGTCACTGCTGCAGAAGAGATAAATCCAATCAAATAAATTAGAATATATGTTTTGGAAACTCTTCTATAGAATATAGTGAAAAAAATATAATACAATTTGCAATCAATTCGACACTGAAAAATGCGCAGTTCCACTATTTGATGAAATTCCTCAATGAATAAATTGTAATGCATCGTAATATAGAACTGTAGATTATGTGAGGATTTTAACCTATGCATCTATACAGATTGTGCTGCTTAAGTTCTCGTGTATCAACTTTGCTTGTAATTATATGATGCTTGTATAAACATATGGTGCCTCTGTTATAGTTTTGCATCTAATATAGGACATGAAAACTTACTATTTGAAAGAGTATTCTCCTTACACTTAACTTTTGTCGTAAACATGTTGGCCCGACGGGCTAGCCCGAAAACCGAAGTTTTAGGGTTAGGGTCAAGATTTTTTAGCCCGAAAAAATTTCAGCCCGAATGGCCCGACCCGAATAGCCTGATAACCCGATAGGGTTGGCCCGAAACCGACAGGCTGGCCCGTTTGACATCCCTAGTTTTAAGGTGCAATGGATATTTCAAAATGATTCATAATCTGCCAGATGAACAAAAGATAGCGCTGGCCATTATGAATTTTGAAGGGAAGACAGCTACATGGTATCAATCATTTAGTTCTAAACAAGTTGAGTTGACTTGGTCTCAGTTTGTTGGGATTGTTTCTGCAATATTTGAGGACCTAAGAGAGGACAATGTGGTAGTTGAGTTTAACAAGCTTAAGCTGACAAGGGACTATTGGGCCTATGTTGACAAGTTTGAAGAATTGAAGGACTGCATGACATTATTTGATAATAAGGCTTACTCTGAAACTTACTTTGTGGCTAGCTTTCTTAGTGGTCTAAGTGGGGAATTGAGGGGCGCAGTTAAGAGTGGGAGCAGAGGTTACCTTGGGGGATGCCAAACTCTGCTACAAGGAATAACTCTCAGATGCAATCCACAACAGCCAGGGTAAATCAACAACCCAGGGCTCCTGTTAAGTTATTAACATCTGATCAAATGAGTGAAAGAAGGGCACAAAGATTATGTTACAATTGTGATGAAAAACACACTGTGGGGCATAGATGTAAACACATGGTTAACTACATGGTCATAACTGAGAAAGAAAAGGAATTATCCTAGTTGAACTTCACTAAACCTTCAGAGGAGGGTATGTTTGAGAATGGAGAAATGGAAGAAACTCAAATCTCCTTAAATGCCTTGAAGGGGGATGAAAGGTTTGCTACTATGAAGTTTACTGGAACCTGTCATGGACACCCTCTACAGGTTTTGATTGACACTAGGAGCACCTTAAGCTTCATTAAGGAATCCACAGCTCATCTCCTAGGGTGTGATATTGAAGAAGCAACACCAATACTGATAAAACACCAATACTGATAAAGGTGGCTAATGGGCAGAGACTTGTGATTTCTTCACAAGCAGGGCAGTTTGGATGGGAAATGCAGGGGCACAAACTTATACACTCTCTCAGACTGCTACAGCATGAGGGTTGTGATATCATTCTAGGGGGAGATTGGCTTAAAGTCTGCACCCCCATAGAATCGGACTATGAAAGAATGACAGTAAGCATTAAGTGGCAGGGAAAGAAGATTAAACTATGGGCTAACAAGTCACAAGTTGAGTGCCAAATGATTGGTCATTACTCCTTATTCAGGTTATTACATACCAAAGTAAGGGATGAGGTGGAAGAAATGTATCTGATCACCAACCAGAAACCAGAAAAGGGATAAAAACATGGATCTGCAGGAGCTCCTAACTGGGTTTAAAGATGTTTTTTAGGAACATGAGGGCCTTCCACCATCAAGAGGGGTGGAACACCAGATTTTACTCAAGAAGGGAAGTGAGCCTAAACAGCAATACCCTTACAGGTCCTCTCACTTCCACAAGGATGAAATTGAGAAGATGGTCAATGAACTGCTGGCATCAGGTGTTATTCAACCTAGTAAGAGCCCATTTTCATCCCCAGTCATTTTGGTAAAGAAGAAAGATGGCTCCTGGAGGTTATGTGTTGACTACAGGTATTTGAACTTCCTAACTATCAAACATGACTACCATATCTCTGTGATTGATGAGCTAATTGATGAGCTACATGGCTCCAAGTTTTTCTCTAAGATAGACCTCAGATCAGGTTACTTTCAGATATTAATGCAACCTGAACATAGGTACTTGACTGCATTTAGGACTCATAATGGCCATTATGAGTTCCTAGTAATGCCCTTTGGGTTATGTAATGCACCAACAACTTTTCCAATCATTGATGAATCAAGTATCTAAGGATTGTTTGAGGAAGTTTGCTCTAGTATTTTTTGATGATATCCTGGTATATAGCCCAACCTAGGAGGACTACTTACTACATCTGAGAGAGGTTCTATCTAGTTTGAGGAATCACAAATTATATGCTAAGGAGACCAAGTGTTCATTCGGGCAAACAAATATTGAGTATTTGGGGCATATTCTCAGTAAGCATAGAGTCTCTACTGACCCACAGAAGATTGAAAGCATGAAGCAGTGGCCCACACCTAAGAATGTTAGGCAACTTAGAGGTTTTATGGGGTTAACTGGGTATTACAGAAAGTTTATAAGGGGTTATGGATAGATAAGTAAACCACTGACTCTGCTCCTTAAGAAGGACAAATTTTAGTGGAATCCAGCAGCAGAGGAGGCCTTCAACAACCTGAAGGAAGCCATGACCACTGCCCCGGTGCTAGCTATGCCTGATTTTACACAGCCATTTGTACTTGAGACAGATGCAAGTAGGATATGAGTGGGGACAACTCTAATGCAGAAGGGAATGCCCATCTCCTTCATGAGAAAGGCCCTATGCCATAAGAACCAAAGTCTCTCAACCTATGAGAGGGAGTTTCTATCCATCCTAATGGCTGTGCAGAGGTGGAAACATTACTTGTTTGGGCACAAATTCATAATCAAAATAGACCAACAAGCTTTGAAACACTTGCTAGATCAGAAGATTATGAGCCCATTGCAACAAAAATGGATCACCAAGTTGTTAAGATTTGATTATGAGATACATTACAAGAAAGGTACAGAAAATATGGCAGCTGATGCCCTATCTAGAATCCCAACAGATCATGCAGACCTTATGGGAGTCACTACTATCACACCTGAATGGATAAAGGAAGTTCTAGCAAGTTATGATGGGGGATGACCTGTGTGAGAGGATCAGAGTTGCTAAAGTGACTGACCCTGAGTCCTACCCTGACTTCACTCTATCTCAAGGGCTACTTAAGCATAAAGGCAGATTGGTGGTGGGGAACAAATCTGAACTAAAGGCTAAGTTATTAGCTACCATGCATGGTTCAGCATATGGGGGATACTCAGGGATTACTAGGACTTACATGAGGCTTAAAGGTATTTTTTACTGGCCAGGAATGAGGCAGGATGTGGAGGCCATGGTGAAGGCATGTGATACTTATCAGCTCAACAAGCCTAATCATGGGCCAACTCAGGGCTTACTCCAGCCCCTACCTATCCCTGATAAGCCATGGAGTCATATCTCCATGGACTTCATAGAAGGGTTGCCCAAGTCTAGGGGGAAAGATGTTGTTCTGGTGGTGATTGATAGACTAACAAAGTTCGGACACTTCCTAGCTATGTCCCACCCTTTCACCTACCAAAAAGTTGCCAAGGTGTTTCTAGACAACATTTATAAGCTCCACGGACTACCAACTAGTATCATCTCAGACAGAGACAATATTTTTACTAGCCATTTTTGGCAGGAGTTGTTCAAGCTACTAGGAGTTACCTTGAATCTATCCTCAGCCTACCATCCACAAACTGATGGGTAGACGGAGAGATTGAATCAATGTCTGAAAAATTATCTCCGGTGTATGACATCCTGCAACCCTAAGCAATGGCTGAAGTGGCTATCATTGGCAGAGCATTGGTATAGTACCACTCTGCCTTAAAGCCCACCCCTTTTGAGGTTTTATACGGGTACCCCCCCACCGTATTTAACCCTAGGCCCCTATCTGGACACTAGCTCAGAAGAGGTCAAAGAAGAAGTGAAGAACAGAAAACAGATGATGATACACCTAAAGGGAAATCTTATGGAGGCTCAGAGCAGAATGAAGTTCTACGCAGACAAGTCCAGAACTGAAAAAAAATTCGAGGTGAGGGAATATGTATACCTAAAGCTCCAGCCATATAAGCAAAGCTCTGTGGCCCTTCGAAGAAATCTGAAATTAGCTTTCTGCTTCTACATACCCTACAGAGTTTCAGAGAGGATCGATAAGGTTGCCTACCGACTAAAGCTACCGGAAAACTCAAAAATCCACCCGGTGTTCCACGTCTCTAAACTCAAGAAGAAAGTGAGTGAGGGGGAAGTACCTTTACCTGACCATCCAGCGGTCTCTTCCGAAGGAATCTTCCAACTCCTTCCAGCTGCAATTCTGGATCGACGCACAGTTCTCCACCATCATATTAACGTGGAACAGGTTCTCGTGCAGTAGGAAGGGGAAGACTCACCCCTAACTTCGTGGGAAGATGCCAGCTTTATGAGAAAGAAGTTTCCAATCTTAGATCCTTGGGGACAAGGATCTGGAAAAGAGGGGGTATTGTTATGAATTCAAAAGCATTGGCCGGAAATTGCGAAGTGGGCGGCGGGAATTGCTGTCGCTAGGATGGAGATCGAAGAGGAAGAGGAGGAACACGGTGATACGGAGGTCAGAGGCAAGAAATTGGAGAGGGAGTGTAAAGACTCAACCTTTAGGGTTCACGCAGCTGGGAATCAGGAGTAATTGATTGAGGCAGACCCGTTTTGCAGGGTTATATTTTGGACGGGTCGTTTTTTGTTTTAATTGGGTTGGTTTCGGTTTGGGCCAGTTATTTTATGTTTTATTTAAATTTAATCAATGGCCCAATGCATCTGAAATGGCCTGCTAGTTATAGTTTTAGAAATCAAATGAACCCTATGTGGTCCCCAAGTTCTGTAAGGCTTAAATAGCCAGTTTGTTGCCTTTGAAAGCAAGTAAGAATTAACATAAATTTCTCCCTACCTTCTCTCTTATCTCGCCTCCATTTTCTCTAAAATAATTCCCCCATTTCTGCTACTTTATTTTCATTAAAGATCCCACCTTTATTACTAAAACAGATATTACAAAGCTAGATCCAAACAAATATTACAAAATAGGAAGGAAAAAGACCAAATCCCAGAGAGAACACATCGAAGCTATAACACACATATCCATTCCACCGAATTCCAACGCCTTCCTCAACAAAAATCTCCATCCTACCGAGGCCAAACCCATCTTCTCCGGTGGGACGTTCGACAACCACCATTGCCCAAGTTCGAACACGTACCAAACTGATCATCTTGAAACCTGCCGCCACTGCCTTTCTTCCTCAGTCCCGCAATAGCCTTTCTTCCCAAAGACCCAAACTCCCCGCCCGTCGCCTTTCTTTTCCATAAAATTTGTTTCTCGAACTGAGTTCTATTGTTCGCAAATTATTTTTCTAATCTCGACGACGGAAAATTAACACCTTTCTTCATTGTTTAAATTTACGAGTGGAGGAAGAGAGGAGAGGGTGCTCGGTGGTGGTGGTTGTGGTCGGCGGTTTCTGTAGATTGGAAACGGCTACAGTATGGTGTAAATGAGAAATGTCCGCGGTATGTTGCGGAGGCGGTTGGCTTGTTTGTTTTTTGTTTTTTTTTTCATTTTTCAATTAATTTATTTTTAATTCATTAAGGGCATTTAAGTAATTGTATAAATAATTATTTTTAAATTGGTGCATATAGAAAAACTCAAATGTTAATTGTGATTGTTATATTATAATTTTTTTTTATTAAAATGCCGAGTTTGATAGTGGAACATAGAAATCTTGTTCCCTTTCGTGTTCGATGATGCAGATAGGGTCGTGTTTTACACAACACTATCTCGTATCGTGGAACAAGGAAGCACGAGAACGAGTGAGCGAGGCTTTTGTTGAATTTGGAACATCGTTACTTTGTTAGAATTACAATGCGAATCTACATGAATTAGGATTGCATTGATCCATTGAAGACCTCATTCACAGATTTAGGCATCAAAATGTAACAACATAAGCTATGAAATATGAATACTCCACATTCCCAGCTCTTTGCACAGAATGTGAGAGCCTTTTAAGCAAAAGCATTGGGAGCGATTTCATATAAAGCTTCATCCAAATTCTTCAGTTCTTCATCAGCTCTTCAGCTTTCTCGTAATTTCAGCAACATACTTACCTTGATGAAAGGCTTGCTGAAGCTCGAGCTCCGTGGGCTGGCGTGATCCATCCGCTGCATAAGTTCCTGCACCGTAAGCAGATCCACCTCTCACTTCCTCCATCTCGAACATCCCACCACCAAATGTGTAGCCGAGAGGGACGAATATCATGCCGTGATGTGCTAGCTGTGTTATCGCTGTCAATCTGCAGCCAACCAAACATTTTCAAAACAAATTTGGGAAACTTCTAAATGTATGCAATGAATTTCCTTATAAGATCCTAGTAACTCTGACAGAAACTATTTCAAATTCTCAATCAAGTCTAATATATAGTTGCATGCCACTTTCTCCGATCACAAACAATATGTCATGAGATTTTTCACTCCAAAACAGTTCAGAATGAAAGATGTTCGACACCAGTTCTCAAACTACATAGAAAGTATCAGGAGAAACCAGACTTGTCTCTGCTTACATTCGTGTCGCCTGAGGTGAAGCTTCTCTACTGACTAGGCATATGCATGATTCCTCGAGGCTCTATACATTGATAGAGGAAACTAAATAGTTCGTCAGATTGAAATTGAACTTTCATCTCAAGATGAGAGTGCAATGTGAAAGGCTGCAGCTTCTAGCTTATATCAGTAAGCTTCACTTCCACAAAAGAAAGATTTTCACAAGTTTCTGTTCTAACTACCCAGAAAACCGATAAGAGACGAACACGAGAACTTAACTAGTTCATCTTGATGATCAATGACCTATGCCAATAAACTTTAATTGAACAATGCTACTAAATCATTGAATCATCAAGAAACAACATTCATATGCTCCCAACATCCAAAAATCTCACTGTCATCTGTTATATCATTCAATTTATCTTGATCTTTCCAAGTGATACATTTTGCATTAGAATTGACAACTGTGGAAATCAACAATCATGCAAGAAGCTTCAAGTAAGTAGCTAGCAAAGCAAATAAAGAAGAAGAGAGAAAATTTACGCGGTAAGCTCCTGACCGCCTCCATGGAAACCGGTGCTCCAGAAAATTCCAGCAGGCTTCCCAGCGAGAAGTTGGGAGGCCCATATGTCAGTGGTGGCATCAAAAAAGGCTTTGAACTGAGCTGCCATTACCCCGAAACGAGAAGGAAAGCCGAAGATAAAACCATCAGCCTCCACCATCTGTTCAGGCCTGATCTCAGGCACATCATCAGCTTGTCCTGGAGCCTTCATCTTCTCTAAAACCTTGCTAGGCAGCGTTTCCGGTACCTAATTCATTCCAAACAAAATATAAACACTAAATTTGTTCAATCTACAAACACTGATGGATTATCATTCCTTCTTTCTACTAATATGATACTGAATTAAATATTACATTATCAACACCAATAATAACGATCAACTATTCAAGAATCTGTGCAAAAAAGTTGAAATTTCAAAATTTGAACTGGGAATCAAGAATTATATATACATAATTGTCATCAAATCCGATCCCATAAACCAAATTCTACAACAAGAAATCAATCATTTGTACAATTGAAGCTGGAGTTAATTAACTTAAAGAAAAGAAATCAAGAGAAAATAACCCGCCAAAGTGTAGCTTCAACATCAGGAACTGCATTAGCACCCTTCTGTATTTCTCTTGCCATGATTTCGACATGTCCATACAGAGAGTAATACCTAAAACATAAGAGAGATCATCTATTAACTCAAATAAAATCCTCAACAAGATCAACATAAAACAGTGGTTTTATCTATCCTTAAAATGATCGACATAAAACATTGTTTTTTTTGTCTCAGGCTTACACAATATACAGCTTGGTAATTCCCATGATCAACCTCTCTTGAAGTCAAACAAAAATCAACCTGGAATCACAAAAATAATCAAAATTTGCAGAGAGAAAGATGGGGCCGGGTTGATGATTTTTATCAGGCAATCAAGAAAACTAGTCCAAATGTGAACAGAAATTTTGGAAATAAGAAAGAAAAAATTGATCTTTGTGGTTTGTTTTTTTTTTATGTGATTAATATAACAAGGGGAAAAGATAAAGATCGTAACAAAGCTGAACTCTCCGTTTGGAGTAATCTGATCACCAAGGCCAAAAAAACAATGTGCAATAGTTGCCAAATTCAACTATATATATTTATGTATGGTTTTATGTCTCTTTGAAAGTTTTTTAAGACAAGTGTCCCTATATTGTCGTCAAGTAGAGATGTCTGGATAATTTGCGATTTAAGATAAGGTTTGTGTATATATTTCTAACGCTACCAAAAATCTACGAATTATCAATTGGAGTTAGCCATTGATTTTTGCCTTTCAAATTGGTGCCAACATTAGAGGAAATATCCTTTGTTCGTTAAATGATTTAGCAAAATATCCCCTTATTCTTTTCATTTTTAATTATTTTCATACAATTTTCAACAAAAAATCCGTTAAAAAAGAACTTGGGTAAATTTTAACAGCGGAAAAGAAATTATGTCGTTAATTTTAGGATGGATTTTCCATCATTTCCGTAGCCGACAAACAATACACGTTAGAAACAACAAATCACACAAGAATTTCTAGTCTTTTTATTTTTTTTAGTTGGAATGTCTAGTCTTGTCCGCATATATAGTGATCATGAAAAGTAGTGATCATGAAAAGTCGATTTTTAGGAAAAATATACAAATAAGGAAATGAAAAGGAAACTGTAAGTCTGTAGATAGATAAAGTGATTGAAAAAATTAAAAATTGAGTTTCATACCAATTACCAACCGCCATGATGCGTGTATTAAAAGGATGATAATGGGCCTCAGGCTGAGACTCGGACCCACTACATGCAATTAAATCCTGCAGGTCTAACTAAATATACATTTGGTAAAAAATAATAATTTTGAGCACCCTTACAACTGACGTCGACATTTTAACTAACTCTCTAGCTAGAGCAACGCCCCGTCTAATGGATATTGCATATAACCAGTTGTCAAAGTCATTTCTCTAGATCATAAATCCGCATAATAGAAGCAAGAAACCATCTGGAACATAATTAATCCCAAGATTTCTTCTCCATGCACTTGCAGTATAAACATAAAAGAAAAGGGCAGGGAGAGAGAGAGAGAGAGAGAGAATGAGAGAGAAGCAACTTAGCAACCCATTAACCCAACACCTATACGTCTTAGTGAATTCAAGATTTCTATTTCTAGGCTAGCAAAATATTCCATGGGATTATGGGGAAAGAGCAGGGAACCGAAGAATGTTACTTTTCGACAAATGATGACTCTGCAAGATCAATGGCACGAGCAAGGGCAGCCGCCTTGTTTTCGCACTCTCTCTGCTCATCGGCAGGATCACTGTCTGCTACAATGCCGGCCCCAGCTTGAAGATGGGCGACCCAATCTCGGCGCTTCTCGCCGTTCTTGTACGAGTACATGGTGTCATAGCGAATGTTGGTTGGGAATACAATGGTTCTCAAAGCTAAGGCGATGTCCATATCTCCGGAAAAAGAAATGCCACCAAAACCACCACTGTAAGGCCCACGTCTCGTGACTTCTAGTTCATCGATCAATTCCATGGCTTTTACCTGCACATCACAAGTTAGGAACTATGCATTTAGCGGAGCCTGGAATATAGTTTTCACAGATGATGTTACCGAAAATCATGTTTCTGAGAAAAAACGGTGTTGCTTAAACTCATAAAATGAAAACATAGAAAAAGTAGTTGTTCATGTCATCCAGATATATAGATGCCCCAGATTTCTGGTCATCCCTCAGTTTGGAAGATCGAAGGGAAGATGAGGGACTAAAAGGCGAACGGAAAGTACACGAGACAAGGTCTCGTTCACACAAACAAAAAATAAAGAGTATCCGTTAAGGGCATTGTAAAAGTGGTACATTTCAAAATGTGGCGTTGTAGATGCTATCCATTGTCTGTAGACAAGCCAACATGCACACACCATTCTGGGTGTATTAAATGGATGATAGAGATTACTTGGGGTCTAGTATGTGCTACAAATAAAACACAGCAAATTAATTCAATGTGGAAAAAAGAACGACCAGTCCAAAGGGTCTTTTACGTCAAGAATGAAATATGAAAAGGAAAGTTGCCTGCAATCTAATGAAACTAATAGACAATCATTAAGAACTATGAGCAGCCAATTTGGTTTATTCCAATTGAAGCAAAAATATTAAAGAGTTGAAAAATCACAAGGGGGGGGGGGGGGGGTTTAGATGAACAACCTTAGGCGCTCCACTGACTGTTCCAACAGGCAATGCTGCCCGGAGAGCATCCCAGCTAGACAAATTAGGTAGTAGCTCGCCGGTAACCTTCAGAATCATTATAAATCAAGATTAGGAAAGATTAAAATTTAGGGGCAATATATATTGTTTACCACAGAAAAAGTGGCTAGCATTCAGAAAATAA
This sequence comes from Perilla frutescens, assembly GCA_026008535.1. Lineage (NCBI taxonomy): Eukaryota > Viridiplantae > Streptophyta > Magnoliopsida > Lamiales > Lamiaceae > Perilla > Perilla frutescens. The sequence goes on along the minus strand of BRKX01000012.1, from coordinate 4,689,618 downwards.
CTGGGAAAATAAAACAGCAATTAATATTTGAATTTTAAAAATTAATATGCTTTGGGTTCTTTAAAATGCTATTTTAGCAACCTTTATCTTCCAAGCATAACCTAAATAAACTCAACAATTTTATATGCATGTTAATATTACACTGTTTTCCTTTTTCTCTAACAATAAAAAAGATATTGAAAGAGAAGGATAATAATACATACAGTGGAACTGATGTGCATGACATGGGAATAGCGTTCAATATTCATTAGTTTTTCAACCTTGACGGAGCCAGATTTTGATACCTGCAATGGCGCTAACCTTCATTAGTTGTGATGGAGCAATAAAATGCAGAACATCACATAAATCCTGCAATTGAATAACAAAGCATATTCTGGCACCAAATACAGTGTGCCTTCATTTATCTTCTTTGATTTATTAAACATATACTCCATTGTGCTTATATTCTTCTCAAGTACATGCCAAACTACCCTTGAAATTGCATTACTCAAGCAGAATTAAGTTCTGAATGAAAACAATCTATGAAACCAAACTAGTGGATGTGTTTTAAAAATAAATATTAACAAAGAACCTCAGCGGTGAGTTTAAACAGACTCCAATACTCACAGAACAATATGATGAGTTTGGCCCCCAAAGCTTTGCAAACCATGCAGATTGATTACTGGGGAAGGGATATATAAATAAATAGACTTTTGTCTCCTCAAAAAAAAAAAGAAAAAAAAAGAGAGAGAGAGAATGCACTAAGGTATACTGATCACCATCATCAAATCCTAAAAGATTAAAGCTTTGAACTTATTATCCTGCAATTAATTATAATATTTTATAGTCCAGTTAAGGAAAGAGAAGGTCAAACGGTAATCAAAAGCACAGCATAAGGGTAAAATGCTCGTAGACTAGTTTAGTTAATAATAAAGGTTGAATCTGTTGTAAGCTAGGCTAGTTCCAATTGTTTCACTCTGTGGAGAGGGACTGCCCTGTGATAAAAGAAATGATTTTATCCAAACAAAACTTATGTCAGATGAGAATAGAGAGAGCCATACAAACTCGCTCTAAGATGTTCAAATATAGTTTCAGGGTTTAAATACATACTGCAAATAGCATATTTTCCCAATGCATAATCTGTGTACAAAGTCATATAAATCACAAGGTAATAGAAAGTAGACATAGATGAGAGCAACCTTTCCAACATCATTCCTTCCCAAATCAACAAGCATAATGTGTTCTGCACACTGTTTTTCGTCATGTAAAAGCTGATTTTGCAGCATGTAATCTTCTTTTTGTGTCTTGCCTCTCCGTATAGTTCCAGCCAGAGGTCGATTGGTGATTACTCCCTGAAGAAAAATAAATAGAGAGCAAAAGAAATGATGTGAAAGACAGTAAATAATAAAGTAAGAGAGAGTGTTAAAAATCCATAAAAATCTCAACCAATCAGTACATCATAACAAATATAGATATATAAAAAGAGATGGATAGCAATAGAGTCTTCCAGAACAGAAATTGGAAAATTTAGCAATTAAGAGAATACTTTACAACAACAAGAAAAGCATTTTCTTCTTCTAGATTTGCCACTTAAAAGAAATTTCAAATTACAAAGCCTCATGGATACTTCAAAAATTCTTGGAATTGAAGGAAAATAAAAGAACAGAAGTAGAATCAGAGAGGGGATATATGAAATAAACGAAATGTAATAAGGATAGTCATGAGGGAGCTGTCACATTTGAACAGCAGATATTACTTACCTTTTTAACTCGAGTAAGAATTTCAGGACTTGAAGCAACCAGTATACAGCCTCTTGCCTAATCAGCAGTGACATGTTATAGATGGTCAGAAATAAATAAATAAAAATGAGACCCAATTGAATGAACAAATTTCAAGGAAGAGTAGACAGACTTGTAAGTATGTCATGTATGGACTTGGATTGACAATTCTCAATGCTCTATACACTTCAAAAGGATCTGCAAAAGTTCGACGTTCAAAGCGCTGGCTGAGTACAATCTGGAAGATATCCCCTGCTAGAATATGCTCCTTAGCTTTTATTACTGCCTTCTGGTATTCTCCACTTGTCATGGTGGACTTGCTCAAAGAGGGACCAAAAAGGCTAGTATGCAATTTTATTGAACCTGCAGCAAGCCTAGGGCTAAAAGTAGCAAACAAAACAAGATAAATGATAATGATAGAAACCAAACATATAATACTGAAGATGAATCACTTACGTCTGTATATCATGTACTCTTGACACTAAAGTTTCTAATCTATTCATCCCATCTTCATAGGCCTCTTCAACGTTTTTATACTGTTCCAACCTGACCCAGTGTATTACATATGCTTTCTGAGAGAAAAGTGCAAACACTGAGTAAACAGGATAATAAACTTCAAGCAGCAATAACGACTTGAAAATGAGCATCTTTAAATCGAATAAGACATAATGAAATATTCTTATAAATTTAATGCAAGGAGTTTACATATTATCCGTCTAAATGCAAGTGAGACAATAAATGAAACAATCAGGCAGGTTAAAGTTAATGAGAGAGTCAACAATATGCCAAAATGAACTTGTTTCCTTGCTAGTAGTTTTTCCATTTAACCAGACCACAGAGTTCGAAGAAAGTCTATCTAAGTCAGGCAACAACATGAAGAAACAGATCAGTACAGCATGATGCAGCCTATATAATAGTGCAACTAGCTTAATTCAAAACACTTTATGATTGTGTGTGTACAGTATGATCTCAGGAAAAAGGATTAACATTTCAAGGAGCAAGAATGAACCTTTTCCACATGATCAAACACAATTATATCATCATAAAGGCCCAGGTGAACATCAGGAAGGTTTCTGTCATCCACAGGAGCTTTTGTGAAAGGAAGCTTTTTCTTTTCTACATAACGAACTGTGTCGTATGAAAAATAACCAACCCAACCACCTGTTTTGAGAAAACACATTGTTAACACGGTTAATACATCAACCATTGTAAAAAATCATGAACAAAAGAAAATATCTTGCAAAAAAAAAATTCAATAAATCTTGAAATCTTGCACCACGGACTCAATTTCTTCGATCTATACTTCGTATCTTGAATCAAAAGATATAAGTTTTGGTTTAAGAAGCTGATATCATGCCATTGTGATTTTTCCATTGAATTCAAGAGTTTCATAAAACATTGATTTCATGATCTTATCAAGAAATCATTAGTTAGTCTTAGAGATCATACATTTTAGTTATCTGATTTCCCTGCCCCTTAGGTTAGATACAAGTTTGTCTTGGCTAGTTTTAACATCATGAATTATGTCAACAGGTGTAACTTCACAATAGCAGCGCCTAACTTTTTCACAAATTACCACAAAATGCTTCAGGGAGCTCATCAATTCGCTGGGGTTTCCACTTCTCCATATACATGCGAGGGACAATCATGGGATCCTCTACAAACTTCTCTGTCCTATCTCCCTTAAAATGATCAACTACGGTTACCATATTCTCCTTTGCGACAATTTCCATTGTTGGTTGAGCTCCAATAACACTATATCGCCCCTAGGAAAATTTACTGAGCATTAGTTAAAGCAGTGTGAGGTAAAAGAGGAACCAATTGTAAATTAGAGGAGCAATTTTCTCAGATTCATCATTCATTATGCTCATAAGGAAACCTATGACATCAACAACAAATCAATCAATTATATATGAACTTCGGGGATAACATCTCCATAATGTTATATTCTCTAATCAACACTAAGGAGCTTCTTTGGAAAACTAATCTGCAAATGTGATTAAAAGAGATCTTACGACATTGGAAGCTTTTAAACCGGGCTCAACGGACTCAAAAAGAAAACTGGGGGCATCCCTCTCATCTTCCTTCACCAAGCACCGATATGCAAGCACGGCAGTCAAGTGATCAGAAAATATGGGCCTGTATAGAGGGATCAAATTCCCATCCTTAGCAGCTTCCTTGAACTTGACAGAGTGATCCACTGTAGCTAACAAGCTCATTACAGTCAGGAAATCAAAGAAAGAATAACAAACTATTCAGTCATTTTCTAATCTATTTTCTTCAATTTAATAGCGACCAAAAAAATTCATATTAACAAAAATGATCAATACAGAAACATAACCTCAATGAAATACCTATTCCAGTCCCCCCCCCCTCTTCTCTCTCTCTCTCACTCTCATAGGCAAGCACGAAATAAAGAGAAAAATGGATTGAAGTATTGAACTGAGGAAAAATCATTGTAACAAAATGGCCAAAGTGAAATGAAGGAAGACAGAAAGGACTGACCCAACGATGGAAGTGAAATGCCGCATTTAACGGCCCAACGAGTCTTGAAGGTGGCTGTTAAGGTGGTGGGGGCAGCGGCAGCGGCGGCGGCGCGGCGAGGAGCTAAAAGCGGATTGTGACAGCAAAAACCTAGGGTTTCCATTTACAGAGCAATCGAAGAAAGGGAGAGGTAAAATCGATTTTCGCTACCTTCAAAGAGTATTTGGAGTGTGTAGACGAAGACGAGCGGTTTCGTAACTCAGAGAGGTTTTTACGAAGTTCGTTTTTTTTATCACTCACACTTAAATGCAGACAAAATTATTACAATGAGAATAGAGTAAATGGAAATTAATGTGAGAATCTTTTAAATGGAGGGGCTATTTATTAGCCTATTTTTGCACCAGGATATTAAAAATATACCAAAAAATAATTGGGACAAAAAACACACTATTATTATTATTATTATTATTATTATTATTATTATTATCATGGTGACTGGTATTGGCTGCTAACATTTTTGTATTTGAATGTTCCTCTAAAAAATGGTTGTCGGGCAGGAAATATTATGGCAAAAACTTGGATACACTTGTTGTACCAAACTGCTCCAGTGAAACAAAAAATTATGAAATTTTTCAGTGTAAAAATGATATTTTTTAGTATAAAAAATAGTATTTTTTTCAATCCAAAAAATGTAATAATGATTACAAAAATATCACCATCTTTTTATTTAATAATAATTTTCAATAAAATAAATATTATATTATCAGTATTATAAGTGATACTTTTTCCGTCTAATATAATGTCTCATGTAAAATCAATCGATAGGATACCATCTTAAATACTATGGGCAGTAATTGTATACATTTGTTATTCTCAAATATCATATATACCGGATTTAAAGAAAATTGGATTATACGCACACTGACACAAGTACACAACTCTGCATACATGAAGAAGCGACACGTATCACCAAGCACGATAATAATATATATATATATATATATATATATATATATATATTCATGTTAATGTGAATAGAGTATAGGCATATTAAAACGCGGTATACACCTTACTTATATCTAATTATGACTTACATCTTATTACGGATGTTAATTTATCTCGATTTTGGGTTGGGTTGGGCTGTGATTTTATAGGTCCGTAATGATTTCGGGTCGGTCTGGCCCGAAAAAAATGACTCAAATGGAGCGGGGCCACCCCAGTGAAAAAGTAATTTTTTAGTCTTAGACCCACGGGCGGGCCAGCCTAGCCCGAATTTCAAGACGGGTTGGGCCATTATTTTTTAGGCCTGGCCTATTTGATAGCTCTAGTTAGACCGAAAAATTTTCAATCCGAAAAAAAAAAACGGACCGGACCGAGTGGGCTGGCCCGTCGGGTTGGACCTGGCAGCCTTCAGTATTTCATAACTTTTTCTAGAAAAATTCGATTCACGAACGGTAAAAGGCATTGGAAAGTTAACTTAATTATTTTTCCATGCATATATTATGCATTCACATATTCCAAGTATGATAAAAGTTATGTAAATGAATCACGTTCAATGATGCAATATTCGTTAAATGTTATATTTTCATTTATGATATACATTCATGAATTTATCAGTGTTATAAGGACTATAAATAATTAGTATGATGTAAAAAATACATATTAGAATATTTGATCATTTATTGTTTGAGTTTGAATACATTTTGTTTATTCATTTGTTGCTTCTTTAATGTCGAGACTCTTCACTTTAATTTATTTTATTATTTCATTTTTCTTATAAATTTATATTTCATCTCTTTATCCCTCTATTATTAGATATCATTAAAATTATAGAGTATTTAAATTATATTATTTATCATGTTTTTAATTATTTAATCGTATATGCATTCAAATGTTATTGTTTGTTTATGAAAAAGAATACGGAGATATACGTAATTATGATGAATTGAAGCATCAAATCGCATTAAAATATAAAAAATAATGTAAATTACAATATTTAGATCGACGATTGAATATAGTTATTGTGATGTAATTTGAAATTATTGTTTTTGAAAGAATAAACTAAGGTTGAACATTATTATCATGAAATGTACTTTTGATTTTTTCTTTATCACTCGAATGTTTTTAGTGTGTGATGTTAATTGTATTATTTTTACCCTTTTATTTTATTTTATCATATTTTTTTGACTAGCTAGCTATTATTTACCATGTTTTAAATTATTTAATTACATAATGTTATAATGTTGTTATTTATTTTGATAAATGTTGAATACTTTGAAAATGAAATCGAACATGAAGTTGAAGGAGATTCTAATATTATTATTGAAGTAGAAGATGATTGTAATTCAAATTAGATCGAATATTGAACTATAATTAGATTTATGATTTAGTTTGAAATTATTATTTTTTGAAGAACAAACTATGATTAAAGATCACTGTCACTTGTCATTTTATGTAGTGTTGATTTATTTTATTTGATGCACTTTGATTTTAATGAAATTTTATTTTGTTATATTTTTTCACGTTATCTTATTTTTTCGTGTTTTTTTATTTTATTTTAAGAATATAAGACGGTGATCATTTTTTAGAATTATCAAAATATAATTTATATGTGTGAAAAAAACTCGTTAACATTTCGGTCCGATTGGCTAGCTTGAAAATCGAAAGGTAAGGATTACAACCAATAATTTTCAGCTCAAAGAAAATTTTAACCGAATAAGATCGAATCGGATAAGTTCGAAACCGAATAGGATTGCCCCAATTGACATTCCTACACCCTACCTACATTTTCTCTTGGAGAAGCCAAAAAAAATAATAATGTTAATGTGAATATCGGGATACATGCTACATGTTGTTCGTGGTCCGTGGATACAATATAAAAATACTAACAACCTAGGAAAGGAGCAATTAAATGTACAGTATTAAATGATCTAACGTATGAAAGTTGTTTTTTGTTTAAAGTTATTTATTAAATCGTGAATGTTCTATAAAAGCAATATCCTTATAAATATAATTATTTTAAATATTCGTAGCATTATTATTCTTCTCGTTTAGTTATTGAGTATAATATAATTTTTTCATTTCCATGAATTTAATATTGATAAATTTAAAAAGAAATCTATGCATATATTAAAGCAAAATCGTAGGGGTCAAATTATAAATAAAAAATATTAGAAAAATATTGATTAATAATAAAATTCATGTCTAAAAATATACAAATGAATTCCTTTGGCGGAGTGGTTAGTGGTTGTATGGCTGTCTCTGTTACTCGCGTGTTTGAACAATGAGGGTATCAACTCTTTTAGAGTTTTATTCTTTTTTAATCTTCTTTTGTTAGTTTTTTTTTATTATTATTTTGGCTCAATAATGATAAGAAACATTTTTTTTCTGGGTTCTTTGTTCAATTTTCTCTTTTTTCGTTTTTTTGTTTTTATTTTCGGACCATCAATTTTTTTTCAGTTTTATTCTTTCGGAATTTGTGGGAAATATTTTTTTTCCGGTTAGTCTTATTCTTTTTTTATTTTTTTGTTGGTTTTATTTTGTCTCTTTAATTTTAGAATTTTAATCGATGATAACTCCTCGAATCCGTTGATAGATGGAAAATTTAGCATTGAAGATTATTTATCTTCTAAATTTTATTTACATTTAGATCTTTGACATTTTTCCTTCTAATCATTATTTACATTTACCGAGTTAATTACATAGTTAGAAGAGATTTGAGTTATTAATTCTTTTGATATAAATGGTGGATATTGGTATTGAATTTTTATTTTATTTTTACATAAATGGCTGATGTTGTCAGGGCAAATGTTCATTTTGATCCTATAACTATTTGTGTAGAACCGTTTTGATACCTATTTATTTTTTTGGTTCAAAATGATCATATAACTATTTTAAAGGTTTAATTTGGTCCCTATTTTGATCCTCCAACTATTTTAACACAATTTTCTCACATAATTAGATCATTTCACACATTAATACACACTTTTTACACACACATGGATTGAACATGAAATTTTCTCCATTTTCACAAAGAATCCTCCACTATCTTATGTTTGTATAGAAAAATCTTAATTATTTTATTTAGTATAACGTAAATAATTATTTTTGTATGTTTTTAGTTGTTTTTTTATTTTTTGTATGTTTTTTTATTTTATCATATTTTTATGTTTTCATTTATTAATAATATTTAGATATTTAGATTATTTTCTACACTAACGCACACTTTTTATATGAAATAAATGAAATTATCTGAGTAATATGAATCATTATTATATGATAAAATAAAAAAACAACTAAAAAACATACGAAAAATAATTATTTATGTTATGCTAAATAAAATAATTAAGAATTTTTCTATACAAACATAAAATAGTGGATGATTCTTTGTAAAAATTGAGAAAATTTCATGTTCAATCCATATGAGAATTCTTTGTGAAAATGATGAAAATTTTGTGTTCAATCCATATGTGTGTAAAAAGTGTGTGTTAATGTGTGAAATAATCTAATTATGTGAGAAAAGTGTGTGTTAAAATAGTTGGAGGATCAAAATAGGGACCAAATTAAACCTTTAAAATAGTCATAGGATCATTTTGAACCAAAAAGATAAATAGGGATCAAAGCGCTTCTACACAAATAGTTATAGGATCAAAACGAACATTTCCCCATGTTATTATCTTGATTTACAATTCAAATATAAAACTCAGATCCCACATATCCTCTCAAATTTCAATATTTTTTTTGTTGGAAAGTGATAATAAAATTTCCATTGATGTCGAACAAGACGCATAATTGTTGGCTGATGAAAATCTTTTGTAAATTTTCATGAAAAAAAAATTAAATGTCTTTTAACAAAACAAAATGAGATATAAGTTTTATATGTATGATTCTTATGTACTTATTAACAATTATTTCTAACACAATGTGATATTATATAACAAAAATGTAATTAAGTTTACTTTTAAAAAAATATTGTAAATGTGCTAATGATTATAGTTTGAAAAATGACAAATATAATGTCGCATATATAAAGTATCATTTGATATAATTATAATGATTCTATATTATTACTATTAGAACCAACATAGTTTTTTTTCCCTAAAGAATTGTCAATACAGGACCTGAAAAATGGATAATCTATAAATCCAGGACCTAAAAAATGAGAACTATCAATCTAGGACGTGAAAGATGCAAATTGTCAATATAGGACCTAAAAATCATGTATTCTGATAACTTTTAAATTTTTAATTATTTGTCATAATTTATTTATTAAATTTAATAGATAATAAAGGAATTTCATTGAAAATTAATAAAAAATAATTAAAATAAAAAGAAATCAAAATAATGATTTTTAAGATCCTAAATTTACAATTTTCATATTTCAAATTAGTGATCGATTACCCATCTTTTAGGTCCTAAATTATAATTCAAAAAAAAACATTCTTGAACTTTAAATGCTTAAAATAGTTTCCGTACATCGTACGGGAGAAATACTAGTTAAAAAAAAAAAAAAAAAAAAAAGTAAAACCCGAATGCTGCGGTGCTGCCCTGCCTGAAAATTAGCCCAACGAAGGCCCAATGAAACACCATCCCAATTCCCAACCTACCTATTGTAAAGAGTAGTGGGCCGACCCAATTAGCTGAGCCTTTATAATGATACATATGATTTGCATTCTATTACACGAGAACAATAGTAGGATTATTCTTATAAAAAAAAAATATATTGTAGATGTTAAAATAATTTAATTTGCAGAATATAATCTAGAAGTTATCATGCAACAATATCATATGGAGAAGCAAAATAAATAGAAATAGCAGTGGTAAGCTTTGCGCTAAAATCATAATGGTAGTATGATAATTCGACGCAACCTCTTCTATTTAAGGATAAAATAGAATGCTTTAATGAAAATCTCAGTTCATCTATATTTTATTTTTTGAATTGAGTTAAAGAAAGAACGGTGAGTCTAATATATCATTTTCTTTTTCTTTTCAACAAGAAATATTTTCAACAAAATTTAAAGAGCATTATAAAATGTAGAAGCCGTGCATAGAATTTTCCCAACCATTTATTGTGAATGTCGAGCTCAGGTCATCATGATTGGGACCAAAGTTGTAGTCATCATTTTAATTTTTTTACGATGATACCAAACTAGGGTCAGATTAGTCAATTTTGCATCGTCAATTTGGGCACAACTGTCAAAAGTGGGACCGTCCTTTCACTATCTCAATGGTCGTTTAATTGATGAATTTGGTAGGTTTTTTTTTTTGGAGAAATTAATTTGCTATTTATTATTGGTTCCACTATTATAATTTATAACCAAAATCAACCTTCTTTTTTTTTAACAATTTCTATAAAAAAAACTACAATACGTCGGGTTAGATCGTTTACTGGGCCTTATTTACTTTAGATGATAGGGATATCCCACTAATGCAAGACTAAAATTATACAAAGTTTTGTTGAAATGAATGTGTATAACACAAACATTTACATATTTTTCCTTGTGAATAAGGACTAATTGAAGGATTCATATCCTTTCATAATAAGTGGGTTATGAGTTATCCTTCATCTCCTTCATTTTATTCATATGTTTATATATTTTATCACACCATATATTTCATGTTTTGTAAATTTAACTTTAAATTCATGGGATATCACACCCAATCACATCCATCGAAGTAAACGAGAAATGTAATCAACTATATGAATAATTAATTTAATAAAAAGCCAAGGATAAACTTCTGCTTTCACCTCTTTTTTTTTATTACATAATAAAACTGATCTGATATATGTCATTTATTTAAATTGATTCAACTAATCAAATTTAATTAATGAGGTGACGTACTTGTGAGTTATCATTAACTTTAAGTGGTTGTAAACTTGTAATATAGCCGGATATCTCAACATATTCCAGACTAATGAACGGCAATCTGTCCAACAAGTCTAAAATTTAATTTATTTACAACTTATAAAATTTATTTAACTGATTTAATTCAATTAGTCTGAATTTTCAACAGAATAATTCTCAATTCCGATATCATCATTCGGGACCAATAGAAGAGTCCCGATGAATGAATGCCCGTTAAATGTTAAGTGTTATTTAATGTTGTTTAAGGTACTTACAATTTTTTGACTAAATAATAATAATACTTCAATTTCCGGTTTATATTTGCCTTTCTATATCCAAGATTATGCCTAACTTAATCTCAAATATATAAAAATAGTTATATGATTTTTTAGTGTAATAGTTCTGATAAGTACGTCGTTTGCCCAATAAATTATATCTAGGATTACCGGACTTAAAACCTTCTCTCGTTTTTTTTTTTTTTTTAACTCACACACACGACCTGCAGTATTGAGGACTTAAAAACTTCTCTCAGTTTTTTTTTAACTCACACACACGACCTGTGGTATTGAGAAGATTCGAACCCGTAATCTTTGGTTTTCGAGCTATCTCACTCCACTACTAGGCCATCCCCACATCAAATTAAGTTTTTTAGACAGAAGAGAGGGAAAAATGGCACAGATTAAATAAAACACGAAAAGGATTTACATACAAACTAACACAACACAATTAGACTCCATTCAGACAGAAGACACGGAAAAAATGGCACTTAATTATTAAGAAGAAAAGCTAATTACAATTATGCCAAATGCTTGTGTAAGTAGAGTACAAGATCAAAAACAAAGAGTATGTCTCTTTGCACCCCACCAAAATCAAAAACAAAGAAAAAAACCCTATTCCCCATCTACAATAACATATATATATATGTGAATATTAAATAAATAAATAAAACTATTTATAGAAACCACAGAAAGTCAACCTAGCTCATGGAGAAGGAACGTCTCTTCACTTCTCTCACTTTGGACATTTATCATAAGCAATGACTGATTTTTTCTTTCTTTTTTGGGCAGTAAAAAGTTGATCATCAACAAAGATCATTTGATGGGGAGCCTTCCTGTTCTTGATCTCACAAAGTGTGATTGATATTCTTGATCTGATTGCCATTTCTGATGCAGTATGAAGAGCTACACGCCGTCTGATTCCGCATCAGGCGAGCTGAGAGGGAAACAAGTGTCTTCACCACCTGTGTTCCACAGGAAATGGGCGTAGTTAGCCGCGTAGTATGAGTTGCTCGGCTCTGCATCAATGGCTTCCAAGTAGGTCTCCTCAGCTGCCCAGAGATCGTTCCTCACCAGCCATAGGAAGGTGGCGTATTTATTCAGTGCCTCCGCATCTTTAGGTTCCACCTTCGTGGCTCTCTTGAAGTAGTCCTCCGCCCTGTTCCAACCAAAATTCATAAGAACAAATTCAAACCCGAAAAATCAGGCATCATTCGTGGTGAGAACCCGTTTGTCACAACATATTTCCCCTAATTAATGCATATATACACAATGATTGAGCAAGGGGCTTCATTGAATCAATCTTAGAATGTAAGGGAGCTATCAGGGGCCCAACCACGGATGGCCACGCTCGTTTGGCTGCACCCTGGGTTGTTAGATTTTTCAAACTCTAGGTCAGGACAACCAAGTCAGCCTTTAAGTAAATAGCCAAGGTTTTGATGATATTTTAAGCTTGGTGGGCTCTAAGATGTGCCCACAGGCTGTTTTGTGTTCACTGATATCATCTTTCATTTAAAAGAAAGATATAAACTGCACCACACATTGTGTTATCATGCTACGAATCTCAACCCAAAATTGGACAAGAAATTCCCCCACAAAAATCATGTTACTTGCACACTTGCACACAACTACAACCAACTTCTTGAATTAGACATCATGATCAAGTACACACCACTCATAAAAGTTGGAAGGCTCCAATGATAATATCCCAAGCACATTCTTTCCTTTTTTCTTTAAGCAAATTATCTCAATCACATTCTAATCAGTCAACCACAACTATGGAAATATTTTCAACAGACAGCTGTGCTAACCATGCTAAATTGTCGAAAACAAGAAACTAACATCCAAACGCAAAGGTAACAAGATATACCTGTCGAGATCCCTCACGACGAGGTAGAGGAACTGTGCATAATTTGCCAGCAGAAGTGGATTGTTGGGCTCTTGAGCCAATCCTGTTTGGTACAGTAACTCCATTCTGAAGTATTCTGACTGATCGTCATCCTCAATCCTTGCATCCACTGGAGACACGAATCTTTTCATCGTTTCTTGATCCAAAACACCATCTCTTGATGGAGCCTGCATCTTGGAAGCCTCCTCCACAATCGAATTCCACAAGGCTGCTTCCTCTTCCATGGAAACTTGCCTTGAGACCGACTCCTCGTCATTAGTCCTAGACGGATTCAATAGCGATGATGCACCATCAGTACTGATAGTACTGTAGGAATTCGACTCATCAAACCTCCCATCTCCTTCGGTACCACTAGCAACAGACCGGAATTTCCCACCACCACCGCCATTGTTTCCTCCAACCGAAGCTGTCTTGCCACTTGAGGAAGACAACTTCAGTGTCTTAACAATCGATGAATCAAACTTCTGTCCAGAATAGCTCTCATCATCCACCATGGAGGAGACCTCCTCCGTGGTGGCTGCATAGGGCTGCAACGGTGGTGCAGCTGCTAAAGCTGCATTACTCGACATTGAATAAACACTATAATTCGCCAGTAATATCATCACGTAGACCATCAAAGTCGGAGTTTGTGAGAACACCGTCTGAAACAACCACACAAACGAAGCGTGGATCTCCTTCTGCACATTGGCTACTATCCCTTGCAAATCTTCGTAGAAGAGAATTGACCTCATTTGCAAGGTATAACTATGGAGCTCTCGGATTATAAACACCATGGAAGAAAATGCTTTCTTCATCGAGCAATAAGCCGATTCCCTTGCCTCCACAACCCCTCCTTGCCATTGCTTCTTCCTCTTTATAATCCTAAGCGACAGTGGAATATCAACACTATTAGCCTTCCTCTCAATATTGGCCGGAATTATCTCATCTCTATCGGGGAAATGGGGCGGCTCCAACGCCTCAAACGGCCTTGAATTTTCCAAGAACTTCGCCTCACCATTAGAGGCTGCACTTGCACCGGCATTATCCAATCTGGTCTCAAAAGTTTCATTCATTTTTGCACTCCCATCATCATCATCCTCACTCAGTTGACATCTGACCGCCAATTCTTGAATTTTTTTTGAGATTTCTTCGTCGAAGAACGAATCTAAGCTCGCAGACAGAGCTTTTCGGATAATCCGAACACGAGATCTCTTATTACCGCAAGATCGAGACCTGTAGAGATTGGAGGGCTGATTTGCGCCGAGAAATAATCCCGACTTCTCCACAAACCGGCAGAAGAGAGCTCCGTCGCCGCTGACGAAACTTCGCCGCCGCGACGACGGCGAGGAGATAGCGGAGGCCAATGTCTGAGAGCAAGATGGCGGCGATTGCGGAACTGAAGGTTGAGACCAGTGCAGTGAAGCAGGAGCTACTTTCAATCCCATAATTCAACAGAAAAACAAGGAATCAAGCCGAGAATGGAGAGGGAAAAGGTAGAATCAATCTTTTTCCCGCTTTTATAAAGCAAAATTTCTGCAAACTCTTCTTCGATTCGGATCGAGGAAAAGGCACAACCTTTAATTTGCTTGTTTTCAACTCAACACAAATCCCTGCAAAAAATATTGAAAGAAGAACAAAAACCGACCAATTGAAGTCAAAACACATGCTAATAAACAAAAGTAAATACACAAGAATCATTTCACAAGCAACCCACTTCTTCTAATCATTTCACACACACAAACCCCCATTAAAATCGGATCAAGACGACGCATTCCAAGATGAATCTAGACGGCACACAAACCCATTTCAAAGGCATTCGCAATTCTAAGATTCAGTCCCCGGAAGCCGAAGAGGTGAAGAAAGAAAACTCACCGGAAACAGCACTCCGGCAAGATTGGAGGCAGCGCCACCACCTTTTAAGCGAAGTACGAGCACCGTATCTTCACTTATATCAAGAATGAAGAGAAGGGGTGTGAGGTCTTTAAATATAACCCAAAAAATATAGAAAAATGATAAACAAACAAAACATACGCTTAAAAAAAATCTCGGGACAGTCCAAGAAAGGTAGAAAGAAAAATATGTACGCTCGCAAGAATCAAACCGTATATTGTACAATTCCACTACTTCATGGTGGGTCCGTACGTTTGATTTTTTTCCTTTTTTATTTCTTTTTTCATGTCTCCTTTTTTAGGGTTCTTGCATAATTTATTACTGTTGCGGTGTGAGAGTTTATCGCTAGACTAATTTCCTTAATTTTTTTCGACTTTTCCTAAAATAGAGTTATTACTTGAGTCGGTCCGAGTCACGTGCCAATTCGAAGGCGGAAAGATGAGTCCCATTCGGCTGGGTTCACGGGCCCTTTCTGAAGCGTTCTAAAGTGCCACGTGTTCATCCCCACCATCCGCCATTAATGGAGCTCGATGTGTGTGTGTGTGTGTGCGCCTTTTTTTGACCGTGAATTGATCTATCACCACACCCACACCACACCAAACTTGATTTTTTTTCTTTGCGGGTCTAATGGTTTAATTACAAGTCTGTATAACATTCAATTAAATCAATTAATTAAAATATAGGTACTTTTCACTAATTATTACTGTAGATAACAGGAGAGGTAAACCATACTTGATAAAGTAGGTGTGATAATAGGGGCTCGTTTGCTAGGGGTGATAAGAGAGTGATAGATATCTACGACACCTTAATACATTGTTTGGTTCAAAACTCAAAACCCTTTATTAAATAAGGGTCAGTATTTCTAACAAAGATCTGCAGGATTCAGTAGAATTTTGTATCCTACCTCCTAGGTGGGATATGTAATACAGAAGATCATTATTATAATTATTGAACTAAATTACCCCACTCCATATTAATTAATGTCCAATAATAAATTCTCTCCTGCCTAATATAAGAGGGTATTTTTGGAATTGTAATTATATGGGAAATTTAATACTTCCAACCAAACAGTAGATTATATATGTATATATTTTATAAATATTTTAATGCATTCAAGCAAACATCATATTGATACCTAATATAATAAAGACATCCTAGTCATAGGTATCATATGTTATCTTATACTGTCAAGCAAACGAGCCCCTAGAGATAAATCAGTTGTGATGTAAATCAGACGTGACAAGAGAGGTAAACCACACTTGCTAAATAATGGATAAATTTCACTCATGTTTAATAGTATGGAAATCACACATGAGAAGTAACCACACATGATAAATCAGGTGTGACAGAAGGGGTAAACCACATTTGATAAGCAATAAGCAAACTTCGCTCTTGTGTAATAGTTACAAACCACACAGGATAGGTAAACCACACCACAACAACACAAGAGATGAGAGGTAAACCACACCACAACCACACAGGAGAGTCACACACGAGAAGTAAACCACACTTAGTAAAGCAGGTGTGACAGGAGAAGTAAACCACACTTGATAAGCAATGGGCAAACTTCGCCCATGTGTAATAGTCTACAAACCACACAACCAAATAGGAAATGTAAACCACAATTGGTAAACCAGGTGTGACAGGTTCACACATGGTGTTAGTGGTGAGATTCGAACTTGAGATCTTTGACCTCAAGAAAACACCACCCGACCACTATTCATGTCTATAGTATAATTGATAGTTTGTATTTATAGCATCTGATACTGAATATTGAGTAACTTGCTTGGTAATTTTTTTTATAAAAAGCGAGAATAAGTCCTTTTACTTTATTTATATATATATATATATATATATATATATTTATATATTTATTTAAGGGTTAATCGTGCCAAATGACAAAAAAATACGTATATAATTTTCACACAACTTAATTTTTAAATATGACAATTATAACATCAATTTTTATTAAATCAACGTTCTTTTACCAATGAAATGACTTTTAGGTTTATCGCTGCTGCAAAATTGGGGATGATATTGCAAAACATTAACATCATACGTTTTTACTGAAACGTCTTAGAAGTTGGGTGAAAATTGTAAAATCGCGTAAATGTTGTGTTATTTACTATAATTAACTCTTAATTTATTTATTTGGTAAATTTATTTACGTGTCTCGAACCAAAAATTAACCTAAATCATATTTCAATACGTTTGTGATATATATTTTATTTTTCTTATATTTTATTAAGGTAGTAATTAAAGTATCTTTTTGAATTCCGTTCTCATCTACAGTAGTGTATTAAAAGTTAGTTAATTTGATAAATATTTTTTTTTTTACCTTTTCAGTTTTCACTGCTTGTGTATTTAATAATGCCAATATATCATCAATGATCACTAATTAATCACATTAACTAATACTATGATACTAATCAAGCACACCGCATCTCTTGAATATTACGCACAATATTAGATTTATTACATACCATATATATTTGAGATTGTCTTTCAAAAAACATATCATTGTTGTAATTTAAGTGACTGAGTATTGAGATTTGAGACAATCTGCAATCGTTGTCTATGTTGTGTTATGGCATGTGACTTATGAGTAATATTACATTTTTATAATAATTTACAAACCATATATACCAAAAAAGCAAATTGTAGTAAACAAAATCTGCACAACAGATTCAACTAAGATATTAACTATAATAATTGTTTATTTTCTATAGAAAACGCTCAAGCAATGAAGATTTTAGTGTAAAAAAAGAAGACTTCTAGAATTCGAGATTCTCCACTCTTCTCCCTCGACACAACAAAACTATAGCATGCCCTCACTTACTCCAGTGTTCATATGCAAGGAGCTTCAACACTATTAACGACTTAAGGTCATAATAAGGGTCTTTAAAATGTTTTAATTCAAAATTTAATATGAAAGCTCAGAAGTCAAGTTTTAATATAATAATATCCTTTAATAATATTAATTCAGGCTGATAAATTTTGACAAATAAATACGGGGACTTTTCAGTTTTTGCAATTCAAATCATGATCTCTAGCTATACTTATATATTTCGAGATTATCTCCCCTACAACGTAACTCCAACTAAATATCGGTTTGTACCTTTTCTCCTCTCAATTGCAATGAAGCCTATATTTAAAATAAATCAATTATTGTCCCATTGGGGACCTAGTGGTGGAGTGGTGTTTCTTGTGGTCAAAGGTCCTGTGTGGTTTACAAGCTATTACACAGGGACGGGATTTACCCAGTGCGCATCACGATAGCGGTTGCGGATTACCCTCGACATCAAAAAAAAAATCAATTATTATTTTTACACGGATACAATATCAATATTTTATTCGACACAGATTAAACATCCAATAATAATCCCATAATATTATACTTCAAATCTAATTCGTTTTTTAATCAGAACTATTATCTGATTCTGATAATCAAGTTAAATTAAACACATGTTGCAGTAGTCCGGCCACCGTCAATTTTATTTGTCATCTTCAAAAGTTTATGTAATTTGATGGTTAATATATTTATTTGATTTTTCTTAAAAAATAAAAATAATTAATGTGATTGGCTGCTCCAGGAAAATCCTCTTCCGTTCTTTTTCCTAACAACTATGGTCACTATTGGTTACAACTGGAGGCGGCCAGGCACTAGCTCATTTGTCGTCATGTAAATTATTATTATTATTATTATGACAAATTATAATTTAATTCCTAATTTTGGGTGTTTTAACAAAAATAACCCAACGTTTAAATAATTACAAAATAATTTCCAATCTTTCTTTATTATAACAAAATATCCCGATCAACTTTTCCAACAATTAACATGGTGACTGAACTCCCGGAACCTTACATGAAAAAAAAAAAAAAAAAAAAACTCAATTTCACACGCAAATGATTGATTCAGTTTTTAGTGTAAAAACGAGCTAAACTAACAAAATCAAATAAAAAATTTCTTAAAAAAATTCAAACCAAACCAACCAAAATAATATATATATATAAACGAACCAAACCAAACCATAATTATTTGGTTAGTTTGATTTGGTTTTCGGTTTAACCGAATTTTCAAGTATTGTTTTTATTTTTCTGAAACAATTACATCTAAAGAAAATAGTATGCACTCAATAGATAATAAACGATATATTAAATATGTAATTTTTTTTAAAAAATTCTAAAACTATAAAATTAAAACTAAATATTAGAATTACTAATATTATTTATGTATATAATATCTTTTAAATTTATTAATTTAGGTATATTTAATATTAGAATTATTAATCATAAATTATAAATATAGTATATACATATTTTGATTGGTTCGGTTTAACCAAAATATTTTTCACTTAAATCGAAACCGAACCAAACTATATTTTGGTTTTAATATTTAAAACCAAACAAAAATTAAAGAAAAAATAACCAAACCAACTATCTCGGTTTGGTTCAGTTTTGCACACCCCTACCTCTATCTCTCTTTCTCTTAGTTAGTCAATGTTTTCTGCACCATCGGAGGCTATGGAGGTGGCATAGCTTTTTGCAGCTCCGGTGAGAACGGCAACGATCATCTTCTCTCTTCCTCCCATCCCTGTCGTCCATGATGTTCATCTCTCTCTTTTCTATTCTACTTTTGATGCCTCGCTAAGTCGACGTTTTCTATACCACTGACACATTGTCGTTTTATGTGCAAAATTACACTTGTAGGCAAATCCATGCAGATTCTTTAATTTGTCCTCAGAGGCCAGTATAGCGCCAAAATGCAGATATCGTTCCATGAGAAGTGATTAACATTTCTATCTTGTTAGTAACTTTTGGGGTTTGTAGAATTACGGCCACTAATTCTTCCATTAACTATTCAAAACTAAACAAATAATAAAAACAACACAAGACGGTAATAATCAATATTAAACAAATGTTCAAGTCAAATGTAAATTCAGTGTTGGTAGATGCATGCAATCGCGGGCACAACTAAGTAGATACCTTGATTTGGCAGTCGGTTATAGAAAGCAGTTACGAGCAACTAACTCCACAATCTCTTCTTATTGTTTATGCTAAGAGTGATACGGGCCACAACCTTTAGTCCTTAACTACCCGAGCACCAAAGAAGAGAGTCATACAGAGGTGTTACAAGGGCAGCAATATTTAATCAGAGAGACCCAACATTGGAACATGAACACATCTCGGTATGCCCACAATATCTACTCATACTTCATTCTTCAAGATTCGGCTTCTGTTTTATCACTTAGCGGCTCATCAGGACACGAGGATCCCTACTTCCACTTGACTTACATAACTAATAGCTTAATTAAGAGTGGCCAACAACCTAATCATGTTACTACTCATGTTGACGCTCTACTCATAATGAAGTTTGGTATCATTTCAAGGTAAATTCAGAACACTAAGCATCATGCATATTATCTACATTAACATATTCACATTCAACTTGAACACTGGATACTTAACTAGAAAATATATTAATAAACAAAGGAAAAATAAATAAACAGCGTCTCGTGATAAAAGGGAGACGTACTAGATTAAAGACTGGATCCAGCTCTAGTTTGTGCAAAAACAAGTAGTTGGGAATGCTCTACGGAAATGGCTCAATATTTTAAGCTAAAAAAAACTATTTCGGTCGATTTCAATCATATTTACTTTCAAGTGAGGTAAAGACCTATATAACGGACTAATATTTTTACCGAAAAAATAGCCAAAATGGTTTTTTTCACCTAAATTATCGGGTCATTTCTGTTAAAATGTTCAAACTTTGAGAATTAAATTGTTAATAATAAACGTTGGGTTATTCTGTTAGAATATCTAAATGTTGGGAATTAAATTGTAATTATTGAAATGTTGTGCTATTTGGATTAAAACCTTCGAATGTTGAAAATTAAATTGTAATTTGCCCTTTTGTTAAAATGGAAAAAATGTTGATGTTAGTTTATTTTTGTTAAAACGCTCGAATGTTGAAAATTAAATTAAAATTTGTCCTAATAATAATAATAAATTATTATTATTATTATTACTACAAATATGGTTACTATCATTAATATTATTTTGAATAAATTTCATTTATGTATCATAATTCGTAAATTAATCATGAAAAAAATGTAGTTTATTAATATTACGCGACCAACTCGATCTATAACTAATATTCAAATTGATGAAGGCATTCATACAATAACACAATTAACCTGAAAAATACTTATGTGTGTACTTGCTTGTTTTCAATTTATTGCATAAAAGTGTTATTGGCAACAACAAGAACAAAATAAAAGAAAACAGAAAAAATGCACGAGATTGGTAACCTAATTCGATTAATCAACTTACTCTGGGGACTTCGCCTAAACTTGAAGATTCATTCATAACTCTTTCGTGAAGATTATTCAAGATATTTATAAATCAATGAATCCCTATTTATGCCGCATTTTCTTACAACATGAACTCTTTGATGAATAAAAACAGTGAAATCCCCTCACAATCGTGAACACTAGACTACCTCTAGCTACCAACGACTTCAACTTGCAATCTCTCCCGAGATCACAAACATAACGGATTAAAAACCCCTCACATGTTTTTCTCATAAAAACATTTAATGCTAGACTATTATGTTGCGCAGATTAAGGAACAACTTCTAACTATTACAAAATACACAAATCCACGACTCTCAAATAATTAACTTAGAGAATCTAAATAATTTGTACACCGATTATGAGGATAATCGGCATTCTTATGCTCATTCACTTCAGTTGATTTGATCTCCAATCTTCGTCTACTTGGAAGGTAATTTAAGGTTTGTGATTCTTTTCTACGGTGATGTCAATGTTTTCCATGTAATTGAGAGTTAAATCAACACGTCATTTACTCCATAAGGAAGTTATACGGTCGCTCCTTGCTTGACAAACAAATCCGCGCAGGATCTTTTTTAGCAAAGAAGCTGCCATAAATAAACTGTTTCGGGAACAATCCTAGAATATCAGAGAAAACAATCACAACTTGTTCCTTTCTTCGCACGTCAGAATCAACTCACCACATCAAGAACTAATCCTCGGACACTTTGTCAAACATAAATCATCAAAATAAACTAGCGCTGAGTAATGGCATTAACATAGCAAATTAGACCACCCGAGGTTGATGTTCTTAAAATTGTCACAATTTGCCTCGGCAAACTAATTTATACGATTAGTTTTGCATATATGTAATGGTCGTGTAATTAATAGGTCTCTGGTGAAATCATCTCACGCACCAATATTGTGACGTCGAAAAATCAAAATATTTTTTTGTCAATATAAATGGTACATTCGACATGAAAGTTGTGGATTTAATAAATAATTTTAGAAATTATACCTCATCTGTCCCGATTATATAGTCCATATTATTATTATTATTATTTTGAGTTGTCCTAATTATACAGTCTAATTACTATAAGTAGTATTAATTTTGATGTTAATGTACAAATACACAATTATTAAATTTTAGAAATTAAAAAACTCACTATAATTTTTGAAAATCATGAATCTTGATGAAAGGTAATATTGGATATTTAGCTTTAAAATCTTATTTTCATAAATATTTATAATCTACACGCGAGTAGAAAATAGAGTATATAATTATGAGGAGTAGTAGTAAAGTATGATCTCCTTTGTGAATTTTGGTTAGTGAAATCATCTCATCCAATTTTGTACATCTAATTAATTTATGAGTGTGATAATAGTATTATTTTAGAAGCATTTAGATGTCCAAACATTTCCAATAGCTATGCAAACAGTATACAAGAGACAAATTATATTGAATTAAACATTTTGCGATGAATACTACCTAACATTAGTCAATGCGGTTCAAAATTCATAACTTGATCACAAATTTACCCACGGCACCACCGGAACTAGAGAATTCCTATTAGATCAAGATTCAAGGCATGTGACTAAATTTTATTCTTTAAATACATTTAATTACACTGAATCGCAATTAACTCATATAACTTACACATTTTATTCAAATAAATAAATTAAGCATGCCGACATGATGGAAAAATATACTATTAAGTTGTTAACTTATACTTCTACATTTTATTTTAGTAAAATACGAATGAATCAAATCAAGATTGAGGCACAAAGGTTGATTTGACAAATGATTTAACGCCGTATAATTAAGAGTTGATAGCTAAAGCTGGTTTTTTTTTAATTTTTTTTATAGCGGTACAGCGGCTAAATGACGAAGAGTTATTAATTCGATCGTGGTACGAATTGACACTTCATTTAATAACCATGATTATGACTCAAATTAAATAGTTCGATATTCGACTCATATTCGTTTTTTATAAAATTGTTTGAATTCGATTAGATAGTATATTAAACAAGTTGAACATAATTTTATATTTGATAAGATTTAAAATTTGGCCTGAACTCGTATACGACTCGGTTAAAAACTCGTTAGAGTAGCTATATAACCAAACGAGTTCAAACATAAATTTTAAAGTTCGATATAATTTCAAACAAATTTATACAATGCATGTTCGGGCTCGAATGAATTCATTTACAATCAATATCCAAGATATATACATACAAGCTCGTGAATTAAGCTTTTGTCTAACAAAACTCCCTCGCTTTTGATTACAAAATAAATGAGATCCTAATTATACAAAAATAAGTAACTTCTACCAAAATACGAAATGATCTCAACTCGATCCTTTCTATATTCTTACACGCTAATACGAAATATTTTCTAAGTCGAATTAAATATTGAGAGAATTTTTGCTAGTTTCTTGAGAATACATATTGGATTTCTGTGTAGGTTAAAATCGCTTAGACTAAGTCAAAGAAGTTGAATTGCAAACTTTGAGAAATTTCTATTGAAGTAAAAAATTGTGAAATTAACAAAAAATACCAACCAAATAAGTACCTTTCAATGTTGAATTATGTGTTATTTTTAGGATGCATGATATGAAATTCTAACGATAACGATAATTAATCAAGTAAGTTTTACAAAAAAATTTTAAGTTTTGCAAATTCATATATATGAATTATTTAATATATATATATATATCTAATTTT
Organism: Perilla frutescens; assembly: GCA_026008535.1. Taxonomy (NCBI): domain Eukaryota; kingdom Viridiplantae; phylum Streptophyta; class Magnoliopsida; order Lamiales; family Lamiaceae; genus Perilla; species Perilla frutescens. Next base: position 4,665,423 of record BRKX01000012.1, on the reverse strand, counting down.
GTAGGCAATTTAAAATTAAAATATACTACTATATTAAAAGGTAACACAGTTGTGTTTATGACTGGCATAATTAATAATTCTAAAAAAATCACACTGCCACTTTTTTGTACTAGATTAATTTAGGAGTATATAAAGTCGCAAGTAGATTAAAATTTTTACGCGACAAGTCTAGGTGCAATCGGTGATGATAGATATTTTATCTGAAAATCCATTTTTTTTTATCAACCTTAAAATGTATATTAAACTTAAGAATTTTTTTTAAATAAATTACGAACCTTGAATATAATATTTGAAGGAATTTATGGGTTAGAAGTCCGAAGATATTATTTTTAAAACCAACGGCAGCGAAGGACTTCGGCGGATCTAGATATACAAGATAATGATTATTTTACGAAAATATTCCTATTTTTGTCCTAACTCGATTATCAAGTTGGGCCAGCCTTTTTTTCCTAAAAATAATTAATTAGCTTTTTATCAATTTCCCATGCGTTTCACAAGCCTGGAGCCCCCACTCCCAAATAATAATAATTATTATTTTATTATGACTCTCATGATTTTGTAATATCATTACTACAGACATTATGAAATGTGACTTTTATTTTATTGTCGATATACCCATGCTTTCAACGTGCCACAATTAATAGTTTGAACACACATGTGTGGTTATAACTACACAAGGCCACAACAAATATTATAATTTTTTGTTTTGATTTGTTTTGTTTTAGGAAATAACAAATATTATGATATTAGATGGGGGTGTTTGGCTTGATTTTTAAGATTTTAAAAATAGTTCAAAAAATGTTTGATAGTTTATAAGTTTTTTCCAAGTGTTTATTCTCATAATAAGATATTACAAGGAAAAAGGTCTTATTTTATGAAATACTCTATACTTAAATCGTTCTAACTATAATTTTATGATTATTAACGTATAAGGTTCAATTATAAAAAATATTTCAATTATTTATTTTTTAAAATTAAATATATACCATCTCATAATATGAAGTGTATGACATAGGAACTAAATTCTCATGTGTGGTGTACCGGTGTAGGAACTCGTGTGAAATCATTTACTACGTTTTATATATTAACACCACTTTTTAATATCTTTTTTTTTTAGTGTGGTTGATCAATTGCCATTAATTTATTAGACGAAAATCCCCTCATATAATTCACAATACAATTGGAAATACATTTTTTTCTTCATATTTTTATCGCATAGATTGTCAAAATTTTCATTTTATGGTGCATATTACAAACATATTAACCAGGTTTCTAATCCTATAATGCAAAACATATTTAATGGTTAGTAAAAAGAATCAAAATGTGTGCAATTAATCATTAATTCCCCCAAAACTGTACAATTTGCCAATATTAATTGCAGTATAGCAGACAAAAGTCACCCAATCTAATTATTTAGAGTATTAGCATTTTGAACTTAATCTATTTGTACGTCTCCATGCTCTCCGTCAATTTAATTATTTAATTTGTTCCCTTTCCCTTAATTTAGAATGGGGCTAACTAAAATGACTAATCATGTTTCCGGTTCAAGTAAATAGACTTCAATAATTATTGCCAAAGTAGAATATACATATATAAAATGTAGGATAGGACAGATGAAAAATGATAAAACTGTATATGTATATATAATAGAGTGATTAGATTTGATATTTGAATTGGTGCATAAATATCTAATAAATAGTTGAAGGGATTGACGGCCCAAAATGAAAGTGAAAATTGCAAAGCTGTAACTGAAAATGGTGGTGTTGTCGACCCTCGTCAACACGATAACGGCTGCTCTACTATGGTTATCTACTTATCCCCATCGTCCTTACAATGATGGCGACACCCTAAAATTGTTGCTATCAACATTACATACACGCCCACGTAATCATTCATTTATCAACTTTAGCCTAGTTTGTAATTCGTGGATGAATTATATTCATTATATTTGTTAAATGGAGTGTTAATCAATTTATTTTAATTGTTCTTTTTTATTTTATTTATGTTATTTTTACGTATCGGAATGCTTTAGTTATTATTTCATAATGCTTTTTTTTACATCAATATGCTTGTAATTTAATTTGGAGAAATTAATGTTATGCTATTTTTATATTTCAAAATGCTTAATTTGTTATTATTTTTTTTCACACTGAAGATGCCCATTAGAAATAAAAACTGCGATTTATTATATTTGACTTTAACTGCATCTTTAATAAAAATAATAACATTTTTGTTAATTCTTTCCAAACTAATAATGACCATTAGTCTTAACAAGGCCTATGTTCACATGTTCCCCTGTGTGTGTGTGTATATATAGGGCAAATTATAATTTAATTCCCAATATTTTAAGGTTTTAACAAAAATAACTCAACGTTTTAATAATTACAATTTAATTCCCAGTGTTTGGATATTCTATTAGAAATAATCCAACGTTTAATATTAACAAGTTAATTCCCAACGTTTGAACATTTTAACATAAATGATCCGATAATTTAGATGAAAAAATCATTTTGGTCATTTTTTCAGCAAAAATGTTAGTCCGCTATATGAGTCTCTAGCTCACTTGAAGGTGAATGTGATTGAAATCGACCAAAATAATTTTTTTAGCCAAAAATATCGGATCATTTCTGTTAAAATGTTCAAACGTTGGGAATTAACTTGTTAATATTAAACGTTGAGTTATTTCTGATAGAATATCCAAACATTGGGAATTAAATTGTAATTATTAAAACGTTGGATTATTTTTGTTAAAACCTTCAAATGTTGGGAACTAAATTGTAATTTGCCCTATATATATATATATATATATATATATATATATATATAGGGTTGGGTTCCACAAGGAACCACACCCTAGGTGAGAACCGAGAACCAATATGAGCCATAGATTCGGTATATTTGGACGGCCTAGATCTGCTCCAGATTTTAAAAAATGCGGTGGCAATCTCGTAATAACATTCAACTTCGCTGCCCCTGAATCTTAGTAAGGGTAAAATCGAAAAATATATGAATACTCAAAATTTATGTGTATATTTTTCAATTTAGGGTTTTATCACTGTCATGACCTTTTTAGCATTGTCATGACTTATTTTAGCATGACTCTTTTTTAGCATTAGCATAAAAAAATGTCATCGACATTGTAAAAAAACCACTAACAAACACTGTTACATGTTGAATTATCAATATATGAATACTCAGAATTTACGTGTATATTTTTCAATTTAGAGTTTTAGCACTGTCATTTCCTATTTTAGCACTGTCATGACATTTTTTAGCACTGTCATGGTTTTTTTAGCATTGTCATGACTTATTTTAGCATTAGCATAAAAAATATCATCGACATTGTAAAAAAACCACGAACAGACACTTTTACATGTTGAATTATCAATATATGAATACTCAGAGTTTACATGTATATTTTTCAATTTAGAGTTTTAGCAATGTCATTTCCTATTTTAGCATTGTCATTTCCTATTTTAGCACTGTCATGATTTTTTTTAGCATTGTCATGACTTATTTTAGCATGACTTTTTTTTAGCATTAGCATAAAAAAATGTCATCGACATTGTAAAAAAACCATGAACAAACACTGTTACATGTTGAATTATCAACATATGAATACTCAGAATTTACGTGTATATTTTTCAATTTAGAGTTTTAGCACTGTCATTTCCTATTTTAGCACTGTCATGACCTTTTTTAGCACTGTCATGGCCTTTTTTAGCAGAATTCCTAAATTGCAAAAATACTCTTAGTTCATTAAAAAGTCGCTAATATTACAAATATGTCACTGCGTTTTTTTCAATATTGGGACAAATCTTAACCATCAATATAAGAGCAGTCAAACACATTAAAAAATCAATAAAATTACAAATATGTTAATAATTAATTATGAGTTTGGATCCGAATTTTGACTTATTTTACAAATTAATTGACCGGTGCGATGATCCTGTACATTTTTTTTTCTCTAAATGATTTATGGGCATCGTCCAAGTTCGATATAAATTGGAATTTGATTCCTAATATTCGAATCATGATGATAACATGCATAGTTTGGAATTTACTCCTATTTGTATGTTTACATATTGAACATGCAAAAGTCACTAGTATTCGGCCTTTGGGCGCCGTAACACTTATGTTATGAAATTTTAAAAATTACAGATTGTATTAATTCATAATTTTTGAAAATTTGGGAAAAACATATTTCCGAAAGTGTAGTTAACCCACGCAATAATTCACATGATTGTGAATAGTGATATAATTTGTGGGGCTTAAAGGGAAAAAACATGTAAATGGTCTGACAAAATAAAATTTTAAGTCAAGTAACTCAGCAAAACACAACGAATGTATGAAAGTTTAGTAAAATAGAATAAAGTTTATTTCACATAGACAATTATTATGTTATTATGTTAATATTGTTAGCATATTTTCATTCATGTAACCCTACATTTCAATTAACCCTTATAAGAGTTAATTGTTTCTACTATCACGACATTTACACAATTTTTTAGTTTTAATTTTGAGAATTACAACATAAAATGACTTTTTTTCTTGTTTTTGTAATTATAACATATGGGCAAAATTCGATGTAATTAAATTTGATATGGCGGTAATTTTGTATTTATGAGACATGATAAACATCACGTGAGTAGTGAAATTAAAGACATACATAATTATGCATGATTAGATTCTGGATTTAATCCCACTGAATTTGTTTCGTATGTTATAGCTGCAAAAAATGTCCTTTTATTGTAATTATCAAAATAAGCTATAAAATTGTACTAAATAAGTATGGTTCCTAGTTCCCACGCAAATACCTAGTACTCATTTGAACCTATTCCTATTTCTATATATAGAGAGAGAGAGATCGAAATAATAGAGACAATTGACCATTTTTATAATACAAAGAAAAGTAGTCCTTGAAATTTGAATATTTAGCGTGACATAATCCTTGTCAATTATGTGTAAAGAGTATAATGTTGAATACAAATTAGATCTTCTATGTTCTCCCGTGTTACATCTCTCATGTCATATATATATATTTTTTTAATATGCCCTAATTGGGGAATGGTAAATCTTAAATAAAAATTTAGAATTAAATTTAATCATAATAAATTGATTATTTTTTTTAAAAAAATGACAAATGAGATATAACAAAGAATGGCACAAGAAATCTGAAATATATAGAACAAGCTTAAATAAGACGTGCAAAAGTAAAATGAAAATGAGGGATTTGAAAAATTTTGGGAAAATATATTTTGAGTCTCAACGCTGGCGGTGTTCAAATTTTTATTATCCTGATATCGGCCCATCATACGCGTGAGTTCAGCCCATTTAAATTTTCTCTTTGAGCAAAATAGGGAATTGAACATGGAACCTTTTTTTTTTCCTTTTTCTTTTTACTCAATGGTATTGAGAAGATTCGAATATCTGACTTTTGGTTTATTAGCAGCCTCACTCTACCATCAGGTCATTCCCACCGAGATTTGAACATCGAACTTTAGCCTCTCACTTTTATTTGGATAATGAATAATATTAGAATACATGTTCTTTAATACCGAGTACAATCGCCATAAGAATATTGAATATGCCATGCATGATATATTTAATATTCTGGATATAAATTCTACATATTTGACTTAATATTAAAAAAACTAATAATCAATATAATGATTACATATTTTATAACAATAATAATAACTTTTTGCCAAATTTCAAATGAGTTTCTCGCCCATCCACAACAAAGCATAACCTGACAAGTTACATGGTGATACTGCATGGAAGTGTTCTTGAATATTGTAGGAACAGAAGCAAGAACAATAGATAAAATGCAGTAAAGGTACGAACGAGATTGGTAACCCAGTTTGGTTAATCAACCTATTATGGGGGGATTTCGTCCAAATTTGAAGATTCGTTCACTACTCCTTCATGAATTGTATTGAGGAACTTGCACATACGGACTTCCTCCTTATGTTGTCCGTTATTCTTTACGAACTCTTTCACTGAACGAAAGCTGTGAGATCCCCTCACAACCATGACACTAGACTCCCTCTAGCTACCCACGATTTTAATTTACAATCTCTCCCGAGATTGCGTACAAACTAAGATTAAAAGCCCCACACGTGTTTCACTCAAAAACGCTAAATGCTAGACTATCACGTTGAACAGTTTAGGGAACAACTTTTAGCTATTATAAATATCACAAACCAAATGACTTCCAAATAATATACTAAGAGAATCTAATTCAATGCCCACCGATTGCTGCAAGGAATCGGTCTTCTTATAACTTCACTTCTTTGTTGTCTCGATCGTTAATCATTTGCAACATGATAAGTGAATTAGAGTTTGTGATATTTTTATATGGGTGTAGATGCTTTCCTTGTGTAAGAGGGTTAATTTCAGCACGCCATCTACTCCACAAGGCAGTCAAACGAACGGATCTTGACCTCCAAACACGATCGGCACAAGGTCTTCTAAACAAGGAAATTGCCATAATAAAACTATTCCGGGGTTTTTCTGGAACATCAGAGGGAACAGTTCGCCAACTGTTCTTCATGTTTGCACAACGGAATTAACACTTAACTTCAGGAACATACCCTCGAATACATTGTCGAACATATCATGCCAAAACAAACTTAGTGCAATACGATGACACTAACAAATACTTTTATGGTTCAAGCATAGTATAAATTCTATAAAATGAGAAAACAGTAAAATCCCAATCAACGGCAAGAAGGGAAAATTCGATTAAACTATAATCGAATTGACAATTTGACATACACAAAAAAATAAAATTTTGACAATTTAACATGACGTAAGCTGTGATACTTAATTGACAATTCGACATACACAAAAAAAATAATAATAATTGAATGTCTAAGAGCATCTGTAGTGGGACAGAGTTTTGGGGGAGTTTCAAAAGATATAATAATGTGTAGAAGAGGAGGAAATCAGACGGAGAGAAGTGAAATTCTACCCTATCTGTGGGTATTTCGGGTAGTACTCCACATGTAGGGTAGAATTTCCCGGAGAAAAAATGAAGAGAGAAATAGCAAAAATGCTATCTCAAATTTGTGGGTCCTGTTGAGGGTGGGATAGAGCAGGAGGTGACACACTCTCCAATCTAGGGACGGATAGTAGCGAGTGCGATTCACTCATCAGAGGCGCAAGTAATGGGGCCCACGTGCATTAGCTTTCCCCACCAGTATTTGAAATGTATTTAATATGGGTTGAGGAAATGTTGCAAAATCCAACGGCACTTTCTCTTTTTTTATTTTTATTTTTTTTTAAATATATAGATGTATGTATGTGTAATTTTATTTTTTTTCATTATTTCACTTTTAATTATGTTGTATTTTTAGTCGTTTCATAATTTCATAATATATGCTATTAATTATTGTTCAATTTTTTTCTTAGACATTTTTATAAAATTCAATATATATTCATATTATTTAAATAAAATATATTAATTAAATTATTATTAAAAATATATTACAATAATTTTTGTAAGTTAAATGAATAATATAGAGTATAAATGAAAGTGATATGATGATGGGATCCATAAATAATTAATTTTGAGGTAGTATTGCTAGAGAAAAATATATTTTGAAAAATTAAAAGAGAAAAATGTTGATGTGGTAACGACGTAACTAAATATTTCAGAAAGTCGAATAATACCACTATGGATGCTCTAAGTGTAGCTGTGTAGGTAAAGAAAAATGTAAGTGTGTCTGTGTGTTCAGCTCTGCATATATTAATGCTTAATTTATTTTTTTCTTTCCTTTTGCAACTATCGGACAAGTGTCGCAGCAATGATCATGCGATGGCGGATGATGATGATGATGGAGGCCTCACACCTGATTTTTTTTAAAGCATTAACGATACGTGGTAAATTCTAACGTACAGGGGATGCATTGCATCCCCTGCTTCTGCTGCCGCCATGTGTCCCATGGCCCACCATTTTGGACTATTTGCAGCCCTTATTTTTTTTTGTCCAGAAACGAGAGTTTCGGCCAAAAGTTTCGGCCGGCCGAAAAAATCTATCGTGACACTTTAATTAACATATCGTAACACTTCAATTATTTATTGTGACACTTAAATATCTATTGTGACAGTCCGAAACTAAAATTATTTTATCGGCCGGGCCGATAAAAATTGGAAATAGAAAAAATGGGGTGCAAAAACTAAAATTATTTTATCGGCCGGGCCGATAAAAATTGGAAATAGAAAAAATGGGGTGCAAAGTAGAATTTACCAACGATACGTGGAGCCCAAACACGTTCACGTACTTAAATTTATCCTTTGAAATTTCGGATTAAATCGAGCCGTACCAAATTGCACAAATATCTTCTCAAGTCTCAACCAATAAAATATCTTGCTTCTCTACTACTAAAAAAGATCCAATCTTCTTCTTCAACATAAATATCACGTTGATCGATCCGATCAATTTTGACTGAGAAATGGAGTGTGCGAGGCCGAATCGCAGCGACGTCCATTTGAGCGGAGAGGAGGCGGCGAAGGCGGAGGCTGCTGCCCGAAACTACTTCGATGAGGCGGCGCCGAAGCGGCACACGAAGCCTCAGCGCAGTGACTACTCCACCGATTACGCCGATGCTCTCTCCTCCTCCAAGGATCAAGTTATTGCCGAATACTCTCAGTTCCAACAACTGGAGAAGGATACTCAGGTTAGCTTTGATTTGGAATCTGATTTCTATTAATGGCAAGTTTGATTGAGAATTAGACTTTGAGATTTTGCAGCGGTGATTGGAATAGGAGGTTTTGAACTTCTGGTTATTTTGAGGTTCTATTTCGACTCGATCTCTGCCAAAACTCGCTGAATAAACTTTGTATGGGTGTGAATTGTGGATTGTGATTAAAAAATTGACTGATATAAGAAGTGTTCTCTCTCTCTGTTGATGAAATTATGAATATTCATTACATATGTTATATTTTCTACACCATCAATCTATTTCTTTCTCTGCACAAACTCGTTTATTCTTTTTAGAGGAATGTATTTGTTGGATGCATGTGTCTATTTTCTGTAATATCTGTGTTCTCCATTTTGATGCTGTCTTAGCGCTTTTGCAAGTTGAATTCCTAAATTTGCGCTGTATCGTTTCTATCGTCTGAAATGTATTTAATCCAAATTCTGAAATATTGATTTAAAAAAATAATAAGTAATCACATGCTGCAGAAACTGGTTTACTCTGGAAGCAAAGCTTCTGAGGAGTTTACGGAGACCGAGTATTACAAGGATCTCAACTGCATTGACAAGCAGCATCACACGGTAAATACATTCTCTTAACACTTCAATTATAATAAAAGAAATTAGGGTTGACACACCAGGTTAAATTATTGATTGCTGGTATTAGTATTTTGGCGAGGCATGTTTCACTACAAAAAATGCACATCACGTTTATATTGGATGTGCTAACACTATAAATTTATGATAAGTATCATTGTAAATATATGAGTAGATATCAAATTTAACCTGATTGTTAAAGTAGTTCTCAAAAATGCAATGACATTCGATTAGTAACAATTTGGTACACCACCTATCAAGATTTTTACTAATCTAGCATGGGATCAGAATTCCATTTTCTGGAATCTGGTGTGGCTCTCTGATTCCGACCTATATTTGTGCTAAATGTTTTTTTAAAATCTAACATGTAGAATTCCGGTGAGCCATATCAAATTTGACACACCAGAATTTTGATCCCACGTTAGATTTATGAAAATCTTAATATGAACAAATTGTTATTGACAGTCCTGATATTTTTGTGAATCATCTTAAAGGCCGGATCTGATATTTATCCTAAATATAAATATAGTGCGTGTTGATGAAATTAACATATGCAATGTAACTGAGAAGTCGAACTCAATAAAAGGGCTGCAAAAGATAAAATTAAATTAATAACAGTTTGATTCTACTTTTTTCTTCTCTTTTTGATGGCATTAAATATAACTCCGTAGTTACAATCAGATCTGTAGGTCACACATACAAGAGGAAATGTGATTTTTTGGAGGTCCGTCATACAAATGAAAACTAGCTAGAATGAAGATATATATATATATATATATGTATGTATGTATATATAGCAAATATATCTTATATTTCCTTTTCGAATTTCTGGCTATTTTGACAGACTGGAACAGGGTTCATAAAAATGGACAACACAAATGAGAAGGGTTTTAGCTTAACACCTGAATCTACAACAGAATGCCATGAATCATGCAGGGGGAACCCTGCTACTAATGACTGGATTCCAGCCCCTTCAGGTCAGGTAACACACTGCATTCTTCATCCTCAATTTTGCCAGCAAAAACGCGCACATATCCTTGTGTGTATGTACGTTTCTGTATTTGTGTTTGTGTTAACTTCCTTGATCTCCAACTCCTTTTAGGTGGATTTCATCACTGAGAAGCCCAACAGGAGTGACTGCTGATTTGGGTCATTCATCTTATCTTATCGATCATGATTATAATTGCATTTGATGTTCATTAGTTTAGGGAAATATTTTGATGGACTTGGGTGTTTTGGGAGAGCGTTTGGATGGATGAAATGGATCTTAATTTGCTGGAAAATAAAATGGTGGTGTCAACTTGTATTTGTTACGTTGCATTTGAGTCTTGCTTCCCCCTATCCTATATATTCCATTTGTTACTGATATCAGTGAAGAATAATCAGACCAGTGAAGAATAATCAGACGTTCACGTGTATGTGTGTGTGTTTTATTGCAAATTATTATGCGGCGAATATTATATTTGGTAAGCTCGATGTTGCACTCATATTATTTTGGATGCTATGCTAGTTCATTTTTTATGTCCACTTTTGTGCTCTACTATCAAATTCAATCATAATAATAAATTAATAGTTAAAAATAAAAACTAAATTCTATAAAATAATTACGAACCCTAATTTAAAATCCAATAGTTTGAAATTGAAGGAAAAAAGGGGAGGGAAATTAATAAATTAAATGGATCATTTGATATATATTGCCGTTTATTAGAACAGTAATTTAGTATATGTAGGCCAAGATCGAAGCGTTTTTTCTTAGTGTTGAAGCAACAAATAAGTATTAACTTCTGTAGGATTTTTATCAATTTAGCAATATCCGAAAAGTATATTTATTATAATCTCAATTTTAAGTCCTAACAATGTTGCACGGCAAACTTGCGAACTAATATGAGAAATTAAATCTAAATATATGACAAGATATCACAAGAATATGCTTGTTGGGGCTAAAGCCATTGATAAATTTGCAGTTAGCGGAAAAATCTTACATAGTCACCTCAAAGTTGAGACTTAGAAAGTGTTGGCAAGGCATAGACTTTGTTTATGACCATCAAGCTCCATTTCTCTAATTACAAAATTTTATTTTTCACTTTAGTGTGATATTATCTAATGGAGTTATATGATATTTCATATGATAGTAAAATGTAAGATATAACATGAACATGTAACGTTGAATTTGGCAACCTTTAAAGAGAGGGTGCAATATATACATTTTCAACTAGTGTGCAACTCATTTACATCTACATAATATTTTGTTTATTACACTCCACTCTCAAGATGTCTAACATTCTAATTTGCTCGTTCATCAGTTGTGAACATAACGTCCGAATTTAATTGTTGAAACTTGTAAACTAATGCGCATTGCTTCAAAAAATTAAAGATGGAGGTATAATTTTTTTGTTACATACTCATTTAAAATCAAAATAAACTCCTTCATTACTAGTAACTATTAAAAAAAGTCCCCTAGAAAAGCTTTTGAAAAAAGCTAGCGCAAGATCAAATTGCTATATTAATTATACATAATTCTTTAAGGGATATTATTTTATGCAGAAGTGAGTGAAATAAATTCCTTTTACTAAATATAAAAAAATGAATAAAATATATACACGTCAGCATCTCCAGAAACTTCCTTTGGTCATTTCCCGTCTATAAAAAGGAGGTTTCCCATTTTCCAGAGACATCTACAGACTTGGAGAGAGAGAGAGAGAGAGAGAGAATATTTGCCGATCGATCGTAACGCCGTCGCCCGTCAAGGTCAGTTAGAGATTCTAATTATATGTTCTTGCGCCTTTCTTTTCTTCCTTAAATCTATGAATTTCCAATTCACCGTCCTGTTTATTTAATTGATTTTTTTCCCCGACGGATTTATTTGTCATTCATTTCAAGTTTCATGTGCCTTCCAAAGCATGGTTTCACTTTTGAAATTCAATTCAAATTTGATTTTTTAATGCTTACGGAAATGAGTTGAATTCAATCTGTTATAGTATGTTTTCATTGACATAGTCGAATTCAATTTGGAAACGGCTCCGTCTTTGAAGCCATCTATGAAGTCAGGGTTCATGTAGATTGCTATCTCTAAGTCTTGTTGGAATCACTAGTTTCAGAATTAGAAATTTTAGTCTAGTGCATACTTCAGTTGTTGGTTTTCTTTCTTAGGTGTAATAATATCTTTAAATTTGTGTTTCATTTTCGTTCCTTCACTGATGATATTTGATTTGGTACTTGTATATGCAGATGTCATACTCGAGGAGATCAAGGTGTGCACTAAATTCTAAACTTCTAATCTTAATGTTTCTCTTGTAATTTGGTGATTTGATGCTTGTAATCTGTGATAATCATTTTAGAACATTTATTAACTTGTAGGTACTCTAGTTCACCTTCATCTTCAACTTACAATAAGCGCTACGCTAGGTCTGTCTCGAGGAGTAGGTCCAGGTAATTTGTGTGCCTGAATGACCTCTTTCCGTTTTCTTAGTTTTCATGGACTTCTCCTTTAAACATGTCATCCTGATTGAATTTGACGTGCAGGAGTCGCGATTCCTACGATGTTGAGAATCCTGGGAATAATTTGTATGTGACAGGACTTTCGACACGAGTGACAAGAAGAGACCTTGAGGAACATTTTTCAACTGAAGGAAAGGTAAACATGTGGAATTTTTTGTATTTTTTTATCAATTTTTGGTCTAATGGTGGTCACTTGTGAGAAGTGGTGTGCTCTGATAATGCTGAATGCAATATGTAAGATGTAAATTTTGGTCTCCCAGGTTGAAGATGTTCACCTTGTTGTTGATCCCTGGACTAGGGAATCTCGGGGGTTTGGTTTTGTGACTATGTCGACTCTGAAAGAGGCTGAACGCTGCATCAAGTACTTGGATCGATCTATCCTTGAAGGCAGGGTTATTACTGTGGAGAAGGTAGGATTTTTCCTGCAATTACTCATGTTTACACCATCTCCCTTAATGATCTCTTGTTCTTGTTGTATCCGATGCTTTGGCAATTATATTGGATTATATTGTGTTGAGCTTGAAAACCATTGTCTTGTTCCTGAAGTTTCTTAGGCAACAGGGTGGCTGTGTGTAGCAGCTCTTCACCAACTAACAAATCAAATCAAATCAAATACATCAGCAATTAGCAGACTGTTATTTCAGAGGGTTGTATGCCCTGCATTTCTCCCTTTCTATCACGCTTCAACATTATTACCATAATGCCGTTTTAAGTTGTTATGTCATTATTTCGCTCCACTACTATAGTCACAGTTTAGGGTGGTAGTGGTGTTGGGTGTTTTGACAAGTCACTCATTATCTGTTTTATTTCTTCAGGCTAGACGGCGGAGAGGACGGACACCTACTCCGGGAAGGTATCTTGGGCTGAGAACTGTTCATGGTGAGATGCTGTGTACTTTGTGATTTGTCAATGTTGAAGGTTGTATACGTATGTGGGATTACTAAGTATTTTATTGATTATGTAGTGCGTCGTCGTTCTCCTAGCTACTCGCCTTATTCTCGATGCCGCTCGCCTCGTTATTCGTCTGAAAGGGATAGGAGCCGAAGCAGATCCTACTCTCCCTATTACCGAGGATGCCGTAGGTCATATTCTCCGCATTACAGCCGCAGGAGGTCTTATTCCCGATCTCGTTCCCGCTCTCCAGTGTACAGCAGGTCTCCTGTAAGCAGGCGTGATCGGTCCTACTCCCCATACTATAGGGACTACTCTCCTGATACCCATTATTACAGAAGGCGCTACAGATCATTACGGGATTACTCTCCTGACGATCGCTACTATGGAAGAAGCCGATATCGCAGCATTTCACCCGGGTATCGATGGAGAAGTTATTCTCCTGAGGATCACTACTATGGAAGAAGCCGATATGGCAGCATTTCACCTAGGTATCGACGAACTTCTAGGAGGAGTTACTCTCCTAGTGTCTCGCCGAGGCGGTCAAGGAGTTACTCCCGCAGCCCATCCCCAAGATACTCTAGGAGGAGTTACTCCCGCAGCCCCTCTCCAGCGAGGAACAGATCTCGCAGTGCTTCCCCTAGACCTACTAAGAGCTTGAAGAGGAGTAGCTTCCAGCGCAAACGTGCACTTTCCCGCGATAGCCGCTCGTCGAGAATCCATTCGAGAAGCCCTAGCGCGTCTGCGTCGAGATCTGCTAGTCCTTGAGCGTTAGTTTAGTCTGGCTGCATGCGGCTATTCTTGTAATTCGGTTCGAGGTCTCTAGGATGGGTTGTCTTAGCTAGTTATTGGTGGTCCTGCTACATATTTTAATATGCTACGTTAATTTGTATTTTATGAAATTTTATGTTGCTTTAAATATCACTTGATTATATTTATATTTACTAGTGTAGAATGCGTGCAGCCTATTATTTAGTACCATAATTAAAATTTATAAAAAAATTAAAATAATTAAAATTTATAAAAAAATTAATTTAATGAAATATATAATTTGACCTATAATAATTATAAATATAATCAATAAAAATAAGTCAAAATAGACCTAGAAGAAGAAGAAGAAGATTGTTAGGAGGACATAATAAGCTACATGAGGTTTAATTTACATTTATAAAATATCTGCTAGTATGCATAGATAGTAATTGTGTGTGTGTGTGTTTTTTTAAATAATACTAATTATTAATAAATGCATAAATATATATGTTTGTTGTAGTTCAGGTACATTATTTTTTGTCATATATATATATATATATAGGTTTTGGTTCAGGTGAGAAATATTTGTTGGTGTGAGAAAAGAGAAAATGTTTATCTTATTGTAATTTACTGCTTAATAGGTATAATTTTATTGCATAATTATTTTGTCCCACGTGTGCAATGAAATTATAGCAATTAAGCAATAAATTATTTAAGCAATAAAATTATGGCAATTAAGCAATAAAATACAATACGATAAACATTTTTCTCATCTCTCACACCAAGATTTTTTCTTGCCTGAATCCAACCCTATATATATATATATATATATATATATATATATATATATATATATATATCTTTCCAGCAACATATGAGTATATGTTACATAGAAATTTTAATTGATTTAAATTAAACTTAATACTCAATATATTGAATTGTTGAATAATGTCATTAAGTAAAATACAAGAGAGGTGTTTATGTACTTTTAACTGTAATCAGTAATCACTCTATTTGGTTGAACTCTCATCAAATCTCCATAATTATATATACATGGAGTGCATATTACACATATAATTACCATTTAACATATATTATTTCAAATTTTTTTTTTTATTTCACCATGTAGATAGCGAAAAATCAAATGTTATATATAATATTTTTATTGATTTTTATATATTTATTTAGTTTTGTAATCATATCAAATTCAAAATTAAATAAAATATTTAAATAATAAATATATTATTATATGATAAACATCAAAAGTCTTTGACAACAAGTAAATATATTTCAAAAGATATGTATCAATTTCCAACAGCCAATGAGATAGTGCTACATCAGCTCTAGATCTTTTTCCCTACAACTATAAATAGGGGCCTCCATATCAGTTGAAAATCACACCAGAAGTCATTTGAAGAGTTCAAGAATTTGAGAAGAAATTCCATAAGTGAAATTCTCTCAAATATTCAAGGCGTTTTTCACCAAATTCATTTCGAAGACGGTGTTTGATCCATAAGCAAGATAGTCAAAGACGTTCTTCATCAAATTCAACCCAAAGTTGGCGTTTGATTCGGAAACAAGGCGTCGGCCCTCCGAATTAATGTTGTCAAGTCCAAATACCAAGTCAAAGAAGATCGAGTACACAAATCGTCCCCGAAAATTTTGAAGACCAAGTTCAAACAATAAGTCCGAGAAGATCAAAGAGACAAATTTACTCTGAAGATTTCAAAGACCGTTTGAAGTTCAAGTTCAAAGACCGTTTGAAGATCAAGTTTTGAAGAGAAGAATCAGAGAAAAAATAGAGATTGGATCTGTATAAATACTTTTGATCTGAAATCATATTATTTGTACACATTTTGTGTTTTATCAAATTAAATATAAAAATTTGTGTTACACACCATGTATGTTTTAGAGATTTTAATTAATTTTATATATTGTAAAAACTATGTATTTGATATTTATATAGGTGGAAGTTGATTAATATAAATTTTACATACGTAAATATATAATGTGACTATTAAGTAATCACTAAATATGAAACTCTTATTTTAGCAGAAAATATGTTTGATTTTCTTTTTTAAGTTTTGCAAGTTTAATTGGATCAATATCTTTTAAAGAAATCAAGTTAAATGGAACAGACAAAACTCTTTTTCATAAAAAAAAAAATATTACTCATATCACCTCAATTTTGGTATTCCCTATCATAGCAATTAAGACAATGCAAACTTGATTATGAAATAAAAACATTTATTTGAACTTACCAAACTATTCCTTTTTGTCAAGCTTTATTTATTTTATGTTTTTGAGGTGCACAAAATTGTACAGTGACATGTTGTTTTCAATACTATCGTGTGCTTTTTTACATAATTATATTTTTTTAGTATTAATTTTTTTTCATGATATACGTAAGACACTGTATCAACTAACCACGTGATATTTCCATTAGAGATTAAATATAAGGATAAGGTACAAAAATACACTTACCTTAAACTATTTTAAAAGGCTTGATCGACCTCTTAAACTATTTTAAATGACCCAATTGGGCCCTTCCGTAACAAAATCGAGGCTAAATATTGTATCATCAATAGTTGTCTATTAAATAAATTGAGACCGTAGTTATCTAACCCACCATTTAGAGTTTCAGAGCCCTCATTCAATTTCGATCTTCGACGTTGAATCAATAATAGAATTTTCAGTCTAAGCCATGAATATAACCTCGTCTTCGAGTTTACTCCTTCCATTTACTCTATTATCTGACATTTAATTGATGAATTGATGGTGCAATAAAAATTATATGGTGAGAGATTTTCAACCATACCTAACATTATTGCATGATATTATCGCTCGAATCAATCAAGATTAGCTTGTAAAAGCTTTGCGCATTTAATTAACTTTAATTACTAACATAAATTTAACATTTTTTACGGAAGAGTTTATTTGCACCATTTAAATTGGTTTAAATGGTTGAATGAGTCGAATCATTTTTTAAATGTCTAATCGGAACTGAACCAATACCTTAAGAGTTTTTTTGTACCTCAACCCTTAAATATATTTGGTTAGCCTCAAATGTGTGTATCAAAAAAATATATCATGATTAAATATCGCAGCTTCATTTTTAACATCGTACAAATGTTATGAATGTGTAATTAATATGTAAGTGAAAGCATTAGATATAATTTTAAATTTAATATGCTAAAAATTGTAAATAATAATATTTAATGATAGTTAAAATTTACAATTTTGAATTGAGTTTGTTACTTACCTCATTGTCCATCATGATCAATTTTCGGACCCTCATGCTTGAAGTACTTTTAGAAGTTATTTGATGTCTAATCTGTTAAATCTTTGATCGTAAGTATTGTGAAAGATTTGTCACCTATTTTTTAAGTATTCGTTAATGTATATTCCGAATCACTCAACATTGCATAGTATAAGAAACACACTTTAATTAATTTACCTTACCGTGCATGAAGATTTATATGATTTTTGTTCTCATCAATGCTAATTGAGGAAGATGAACTTGTAGTGTTACCGTGCAAGGCCACCAATTTTTTTAAAATTAATATAATATAATTAAATTAACTTTTAATTCCAAAAAAATTAAATAATTAAAAAGTCGTGTAATTATTCAGAATATTTTAAAATAACGTTCATCCATGATAATCACATTTAGTTTTTTGAGTTTTAGTGTCTTCGTGATAATTGAATAATTGAAATTACTCACCTTTTTAATTAATCTAATGTTGAACCTATAACGTGAAAAATATTAAAGTTAATGTTAGTAAAAAATTGTTTATCATAACATTTTCTTTTCATTTGTCAATATACGTACATCTATAATTGTGCTTTTCCCATATACATATATGTTGGGTCACAAAATTAATCATGTAATAACATAACTCTCAATATGAATTCCAAAGTAAGGGGGAGGCATAAAGAAGATAAAAAAAAGGCCATATAAATTAAACAATAATAATACAAATATATAAATATTGATAGTAAAATTCTTCTAATGATTGAATTGAAGAATAAAAATTACCTAAAGATGAACTTGACAATACATCGTGAAAACTCATGCTTTATTTCCAAGAACCGAGATAAAATTAAATCTTGCAAATCAACATGTTTATATTAATCAAGAGCCAAAATAATATTAAATTCTACAAATTAAATTGCTTATGTAATTCAAATTAATCTTCTGATATTAATTCATGGGTTTCCATTTATGCAAAAAAATTATTATACTCATGATTATGCATAGTTGAAGACTTGTTATATGTATAATCATTTAATCCTAACTATTAATTGTTCAAAAGATAATATACCCAAATAAAGAATAAACAACTTAAATATTTTGGATCTAATCGAATTATCAAATTGTAGAAGACAATGACAAGAATAGTGTGTAGGAATCAAACCTCACATCTTAATTCAATTCTCTTCATTTAATTTTGTTTGCTCGAGATTATGGTGTAGTTCTTATTGTTCAACTTTGTCTACTCTATCAACTTGCGAAGTTTAAATCTTGTATAAAAAAATTCTAATGTTCTCTTGGTTTAACTTGGTGTGGTCAAGTAACTCTTCTGTTATTGAACTTTAGCGTATGAACTTTTTTATGATCTAAAACCATCAAAAATCTATATATCTATATATATATATATATTACTTTAACCATTCATATTGAATTTTGACGTATAAGTTATATATATTTTGTCACATTAAACCATCTAAATTCTAATAAAAATTTTAATATTTAACCATTCAAAGTTCCTAAGTTTTCAACACTTTGTCATCCATAATATCATGATTGATATCGTAAAAGTCTATTATTTTTAATAAGTAAAAGAAAGAAATCCACAATTAATGAAGAAGTTTTATGTGAGTGTTACTTTTTTTTCTTGCTTGAAACCAGTATTAATTACCTCTAAGGAATTATAAGTGTAAATTGACCTTTGAACTTTTTAACAAAAATGTTATGACTTTTAAATATTTACAACTTGTTACATGATCTTGTTAATTTTTATCAAATATATCGCATGGTCAACTATTTGGTACCTTATAGCATATGTAGGCTACTAAAAATCTTATGTGAATTTTTATAAAGTAACATCAGACTTAAAAATAAAATAAAAATTAAAACTTAAATTTACATGTGTATTTATATGTATTTTTTTTCTTCCATATTTTCTTATTTGACCGAGCATATTAAGTTTTTTGTTTATTGTGATTTCTACTAATGCCCGCAACGATATACGGTTCTCCTTATTTAACTTTTGTCTTCCGATAGAAGTTGTAATATTATTAAACATTAATAAGATTTCAAAATTAGTACAATATATTATATAGAAATAGTTGATATTTATTTGATGCGATCAATTGTTTGCTTGAATTTGTAGGGAAATATGGATATATGAAAAAACAGTTCCACATAAATTTATAATGTAATGAATCTATGAAAATAATACCATATAGGAGGTTGAAATTGCTTAAAATGTGATTCTACATTCACATTAAATATTTTCTTTATTGAAATGAACCTTCTAAAAGTTGTGTTGTTATTGTAAATATTGAAATTTGATCTACACCTCCAATTAATATATTGATTGCATGTATATTTCAAATTTATTTGACTTGATATCAAATATTAGAATTTAATATCAAATCATTTTAGCAATCAAGAGTCAATTAGTTAATTTAATTAAAAATAATATATGTGTGTGTGTGTGTGTGTGTGAATTTTTAGGTTATTGATTGGTAATTAATAGATGGAAACTAATATTACGTATGGAAATATAATATGAATATAGTACATTAGATTATATTATTACCTTTTTACAAAAAATAGAATTATTATATTTCTTAAAAATATTATATATTGTATTACATTATTACCCTTAAATTAGAAAGTATAATAAGGATATAATAGGCAACCAAATTTTGTAAAACATGGTTCTTTTATAATAGTAGTAGATTTATGCGTGAATGGAAAAAGGTCTAGTCTTAAAACAAAATAATGGTTTCTTACTCATTCAAATTATACGATCTCTCCGTACATTGGGTGGG
Source organism: Perilla frutescens (assembly GCA_026008535.1). NCBI lineage: Eukaryota > Viridiplantae > Streptophyta > Magnoliopsida > Lamiales > Lamiaceae > Perilla > Perilla frutescens. The sequence goes on along the minus strand of BRKX01000012.1, from coordinate 4,644,920 downwards.
TGGGAGTTATTCACAATTTGCATTGAAAAACTATTTATTGTAATCTGAGTGCCAAGTATTAAAGAAGAAATAAGAAGTCTTGCTGAAAAGTTAAGAGTGGAAAATGGAATAAACCCTTCATCTTCTACCCCCACTGCAGTTTATCATGGAGCTCAGGAGCTTGTAGAAAAATGCTTCACATCCATTGTTTCCATGGTCGTGATCAGATTGAATATTAATAACGTCACGACCATCAAATGTTAAGGAGACCATCGGCATTAACTAACTTGAGAATCCAACACGACAACTGGTTCTCCAACAATGAGAGGGTGAAGGATGAAGTATAATTTTTCTCTAAAAATTTGGCCGCACAACGTGAAATAAGTGTGTAGATGGTTTGAATTTTAACTTATTTGGTCTAAATAGTCACCGAGGGCACAACGGGCTATTTGCACCTTTTCCCTTAAAAATATCATTGATACCGCAAATCGCAGAAGATTAAAACATTTGTAAATAATTGCCAAGTCATGTAAAAATTGCAAGCTTCACATTCTATTACCAATGGAGATCATATATCAAATAAATAAAGGATCTTCATTTCACCTTTCTGTTTTTCCGTAAAAGCACTATTATTATATCATGCCAATGTTCTAGCACATTATTATTTTGCTACTGGAAAGTGCAAAACAGAAAATATACAACCGTAGGAGCTTCTATTACATAACTTGAAAGGGATCTGTGACCTAGTAGATGTTTGACATTTATTATACTGTAAAAGTGCCTGAAAGAAAGCAACACTATATGACCTTGAAAGAAAGCAATAGCTTGGACGGATTTCTTATGCGTAACAGGTGTTTCCAAGCAGCAGTTTAAGACATGTATACCCGGAACACTTGCATGCTTAAGGCACGGGAGACTCGTTTATCTTCCAAATTTCCTTTGCGTACTGGGCAATGGTCCGGTCGCTGCTAAATTTTCCACTACCAGCAGTGCTGAGTATCGACATCTTTGTCCATTTCTTTCTGTCCCTGAAAGAAAAAAGAAATTCAAGGGTATAATGAACATCACTTGCATTTTTTGGAAATGTGGGTAACATGTTGTGGCAGAATAATGAAACAAGTATGGTTTCTTGGACTTTAAGGAAATCTGACATAATCGGACCAAGTTCAGAAAATCCTAGCTATAGGAGGCATAAGTAAGATATGGAAACAGCTGGGATGTTTTGTCTGGGAGCAAGTTGCGGATAGAAATCTTAACAAAATCATGGACTTAATTTTTTTGAAACATAAGAATATGGAGGAAAGGGTTCAGAGTATCAGCATTCATGAGAGAGATATGAAGTAATTCAATTCCTTCAGTTTTGAAAAATTTCGGACATGTTATATAATTTGCATAAAATGACGACGACATAAAAGGAAAAGTTAACAATTTAAATATGATGCAGTTGTAAAGGTTCAGTTTTATATTGTCATTTTTTTCATAAGAATATGATGTAGCACAGATGGACAGAAGAAAAAATAATGTAAATCCAGTCTGCAATAATTCCTCTTTCTCAGTCAATTTGGCTAGAATGATGATCTAGCTACTGACTGGTCTATTTATATAAGCGGCTTCAATAGTAATTATGAATATGATTACATGAATACTTCATGTATGAAGTTCATTGAGGTGCCGTGATGAAAGAAAAAGGTCACACCAGTTTCACTATTTGCTGACTCAATTAAACAACTAGTAATTTTTCTCCATTGTAGAATATTATAATGGGGAAGAGATTTCAGTTACTTACTTGTAAGCTAGATCCACCCTCTCTTGGGCGTCCATGTAGCTGGGGAAGTCATAACCGACAAGAAAATAATCACCACGACCAAAGCCAGAATTTCCCTCAAGTGAGTCAAGCAGTGGATTATAGTCATAGCTTCCAAATGCTCCAGATCTAATGAACTTCTTAGCCTCTTCAAATCGTGGGTCTGGCTTAAACTACACAGTAAGAGAAAAGAAATTTCATTTCAGGAACGCTACTGATGATTTATAGTAGGCAGAACGGCAAAGGGATGTGCAAAAGTACTACTTATACACGAAACTGATGTACTGTTTCTAAAGACCAAATGTTATGGGGTTGCATGTCTAATATACATCAGTAGATATAAACATACTTGAATCCATTTAAAGTGACTTTTGTGGTCAGTATCAGTTCATATGGACATGAACATTTACCTTTCCTTCCTCTCTCTCTTTACGCAACCGAGCAACTTCATCAGCCTGGGCACCAAAAAGAAAGAAATTTGGCTCACCAATTTCTTCTCTGATTTCAACATTAGCCCCATCTAGGGTTCCAATAATGAGGCATCCGTTAAGAGCAAATTTCATGTTACTTGTGCCACTGGCCTCCATTCCAGCTGTACTTATATGCTGTGATAATTCACTTCCGGGGATAAGCACCTCGGCCACAGACACATTGTAATTGGGCACAAAAACAACCTGAAAACAATTAAAAAGGTGACGATAATAAGAATGAAAAAGCTGAAAGAAGATTAATCTCAAGAAGTGCAATTTCAGAACTCTGCAATGGACAATATAAGAAGGCGTCTTGTTTATTTTAAGTCTTTTAACCAGAACTAGAGATATAGAGGAAACATACCTTTAAAAAGCTATTGACTTCTGGATCAGTGTTCACAACAGCCCCGACATCACTTACAAGCTTAACGATTCTTTTAGCATTTGTATATGTTGCAAAAGCTTTTCCCCCGATCATGATGGTACGAGGTGTTGTCTTTTTACGTTCTTCAGGGCTCATCTCCTGCATTGTAATTATACTAAGTTGCCAGACAACTATGACAAAGATACTTGTTTAAAGATTATAAGACAATAATACACAAGATCTTAATGATAAAGCAATGGGCAAGGGAAAAAGGAAATCATTGTAGTGACTAAAGTAGAGCTCATTGAAGAATGTATTGGCAAGAATGATTAAGTGCGCCTATTATCAACCAGAAAATAATACTTGGCTAAAATAACTCGAAAATTCGTATATTCAGAATAGTTTTCGGAGTAACAAAAGTTTGCCTCACCTTCAGTTTCTTGTACCTATAAACAGTGCCCAAAATGTTCAACAGCTGCCTTTTGTATTCATGGATGCGTTTGATTTGAATATCAAAAAGTGACTTTGGGTCAATGTTAACACCAGTAACCTGAAGTACGTAATTTGCCAACCGCTGTTTGCTTGCCAATTTAGCTGATTCCCACTCACCTTGGAGTTCTGAATTGTCAGCAAACTTTGGAAAAACACAGTCAATGCAGTAGTGATCCAACTAGAAAGACGGCACCATCTAAAATATGATAATTGAATTAGAAAATATCATAGTACATACTTGTCGTAGGTTCGCTAGTAGGTCAAGATTATTAACCCATTGATCAGTTTTTAGCCATTTGGTGATAATATGACTAAGCTCGGGGTTGCAAAATCTGAGCCATCGGCGGGGAGTTATACCATTGGTTTTGTTCTGAAATTTGGTAGGCCATACAGAGACATAATCAGAAAACAACTCGGCCTTTAAGATGTCACTATGCAGCTGTGCAACACCATTCACCTGCAAGAAGAAGGAGGAGAAAGACTAAATTGCAAAATTTTATATGCTCAAGATAAAAAGGTAAAGAATCTGATCATCTTTATGCAGGATGATACAAATTATTAATTATAATTAACAACTTAGAACTGAAAAGCATTGGGCATTGATGACCACAACATAATCAGATATCTTACTTAACACAATGATGTTGCAAAAAGTATGCTCTCTTACTTAACACAACTTAGAATTTCAGTATGCCAGCCAAAATTAAGTTGTTTGAGAATGAACTTTGTGGGTGTGACATGATGTATCTCAATTATAATCTACCTGAATGCTATTAATATAACCCTTAAGTTCCTCAGAGTATGCAGCTTTTACGAACTGAGGCCTGCATTATACATGAATGAGCAGAGTAAAACTCTTACCGTATGTGCCGACACTACACACAAGTTTGCCATGCGCACAACTGGTTTTTGTGGGTTGTTATCCAAAATACGCAGATCAGAAAGTTTTCCCTCAAGATCAGGCTTGGTTGACTGTATCATTTTGATAAACTGCAAAGGCAGGTTAAACACAACTCTTAAAAGTTGAGTTGGTGCATAATTACAGCAGGATTGGTTTAAGAGTATAAAATACCCTCTTATCAATTTCTTCAATGATTTCCATATGGCGTGGAAGAAGTTTCCACATGACAGCTTGTGACCATTTCTCCAGGGCCTCAGGCAGAACTGTATGGTTTGTATAAGCTACCGTCCTGGGAAAAGACACTGTTAAATCTACAAGCCACATGACCACACAGCAGGAAGCAAAAACTATAGATTGAGAAATTAATCTACAATGATAAAGTTCAACAAGGAGTACCTGCTGGTGATATCCCAAGCTTCGTCCCATCCAAGGCATTCTTCATCCATTAAAAGACGCATCAGCTCCGGTATTGCAAGAGTTGGATGTGTGTCATTCAGTTGTACTGCGACCTTAGAGGGGAACTCAGACCACTGGGTCTTTTCCTTTCCATCTGTCCGTTCCTTAAATCTAGCGATAATGTCCTGAATAATTGATACCACTATTAGTTGAGAGGTTATATTTCTTGGTGAACAAAGGCTAGAGATTATTTTCAAGAGAGTTAATCTATACTGTTCTAGAACATAAGTACCTCTGTACAATAAGATGGTATCTGCTTAATAAAAAGCTCAAAATATTTCTGATTAAAAGGATCTGCACACAATGTGTTACAACGGTTACATGGACACAAAGATCTCTGAACCTTTGCATATAGAACAAGTCACATCTCTCTCACTCACTGGCATTGTGAAGTGGAACTTAAGTATTATCTACACACTTCATAGTTTTGCAAATAAGATCTAGACATTATCTATTGTTCTCCCTGATTGCAGCCTAAAATTTGACTCTTTTTTTGCTGATACAAATGACAAACAGGCTTAGTGAACTTGGCAGTCAAACCTTTCGAAGTAAATTCCAAAAAAAAAGTTGTACTAACGCAATAAAAATGAAATGAAAATAATGCAAGGCAACTAAGATGTCACAAACCTGAAGTGATGCACTACAAAGGAAAAACTGCTGCTTCAGTCGTAAAAGTTTCCCATCTTCAGTAGCATCTCCAGGATATAGCACAGCACATATCTGCATGAACACATATCCAGTATGAACATTCGGAGGGACTTCAAGAATACAAGTTCGGACTGCTTACAACTAATAGCATAAAAAAATCACTTATTTGAATATGTTAAAAATTAGAAAGATGAAGAGCTCTTCACCTGCTGAGCCCTTGAATGAAGTAATGCAGCAGATTCATATTGTCCATCATTGAACTGAAATAAATTAAAGTCATCAGCTCTAGCTTTGGCTTCCCAGAGACGAAGGCTGTTAGTGTTCTTTGTTTTGTATCCAGGAATCGGTACATCATATGCAACAGCTTGTAAGACCTCTCCACCGACCCATTTTCGTCTACATCAGTTTCAGAAACAACGAATGAATAGGTATTCTTGAAGAAACTAAGGTTCATTACATCCATAGACTAATTCTATAATAGTAAATGAGGAGCATTTTGCAGTTGCACTTACGAGCCATTAGGATTGACCTCAACTTGACCAAAAAATCTTATAGGGAAGACAACATCATGTCTAGGAATTTCCCAAGGACTGAACTTCTGCGTTAGTTAACCGGGAAATGAATATTAGTTATTTCCAAGAGATAATGAGCTAATCTAGCATTAACAATGTTAGGATTTAGGTGCCCGCAAACCTCCAACCAATCTTCAGCAATTTCCTCTTGGCCTGTTTTCGTCATCCGTTGCTTGAATAGACCATATCTGTACCTCAAACCATATCCCCATGCAGGTAAGTTCAAAGTAGCCATTGAGTCAAGAAAACAAGAAGCAAGCCTCCCAAGGCCACCATTACCAAGTGCAGCATCTTTTTCCTATTACATTCATTTAAAACCGGCCTCAAGATATATTGGAATGTAAGTAAGGAGTATTCTGGATCATTGCTCACAACAGAAACATTCAACAAAAACAAACCTAAAAATATCCCTATATGTTGTCCGATTGCATAAAAATTGAAATCAAGTCGAACCGCTGAGGACGAAATAAAAAACACACACCAGCATGCCAGGTTTCTCTTCTAAAAAATGTTGTTGAATAACCATATTGCCATGACAAAATCTTTTGCATGCAAAGGAGTAATTTCATCAAATTACCTGCTCTGCTATTTCCTCAAGTGCATAACCCAGTTGCTTCAAAGCATTAGCATATGCATCTTGAAGATCTAGGTTTCCGACTGCATTGGTCAAAGCTCGACCTTGGAGATATTCCATGGATAGATAGTATGTTTGCTTAGGATTAACTTTGTGATAGTGACTATATGTGTCATTCCATTGCTGTGATATTGTTAAAAAAACGACACAGTAAGTTTAGATAAAAATTGTAACATATGAAATCGTATTCCATAATACAAATATGCATTAATAAATTCAATCCATTCCTAGTAATATCAAAGGAAGTTATAGTTTGATAACCTCTCTAGTATATGAAACTAGATAGTAAAGCTGGTAAAAAGCTGAACTGCCGTTATCAAACCGTACACTTGGACGAGAATCCTCTCCAAATAAAGGGAAATTCTATGACACGTGCTCACATAGTGTGCCATGTGTCACAATAGATCTAATGTAACACTTTCATGTGTCACAATAGGTCTATTGTGACACATGGAAGTGTCAAATTACATCTATTGCGCAGAGGACACACTACGTCCTCACGCGTCATAGAATTTCCCCCAAATAAAATATCACTGAATCTTCCTAGACATCTATGGCATAACGTTTTTTTTTTTCTTTTGAGGAATTTAAACAGTTTGATCCATCAAATCCAGGAATCGACGACTCAAATTTGAAATACTACCTTGATCAGCTGATCACGGACGCTTTCTGCTGTAGCATAGAATGCTTGCTCCGGCTCGAACTTGAAAGGGGAAAAGTGAGGGCTGTAGTGAGCATGGTAATTGATATTAGACGCAATTTCAGTTGGCTCTTTGGCCACCGGATTAGCAACTGGTGGAATCTTCTCCAATATTTTAGCCTTATCAGCGGCGGTGCCGTTTGCCTTCACTGTAGCTGCCATGCCCGCTAGTTTTCACTAGCTTCTACAGAATGCAAAACAGGTCGAGAAATAAATGAATGAATTGAACAAGCAGACGCTATATTATTATAAAATTCATCAACAACAGAGAGTTTCACGTGATTTTATAGCGATCAATTCGTTCCAAAAATTCACCGAAATCGTTATAGGTCGGTGATGCTCGCACACGGCAATTGTTTCGAACTCACTTGCTATGAGCAGCACACAGTTCAACACAAACACAAATTCAAACTGCCAAACGTGTAAAAGAAACGACAATTCCATTAAAAAACAAGTAGAAACATAAAATTACATGTAAAAGTGAAGAAAATGCAACGAAAAATTAATAATAATAAATGATCGGGCATCTGATAAATCGAAGACGAACGGATAGAAAATGTTAAAATCTCGAATCATATAAAACGCCGTAAATAATTAAATAAGGCAAGCACGTTACCAGATGTACGCTCCAATCTGAAAGAAACTCGATACAGCTGACGCAATGCAACTCACTGGAGCTGTTCTAAGCCAATTTGAGATATTTAAAGAGCGGAATGAGAGAAAATTATAGCAGTGGGATATTTTAGAAAGAGAATGTGACAAAAAAAGTGAAAAGAAAAAAGTGTGTTGAATGGCAGGTCTAGTTTTGTGGTCATGAGCGATTGATCGAGAGATGATGATGGCGAGGGTGGAGGTAATAAATATCGGAGAGAGGGAGAGAGACGATGCGGAGAAGATGCCAACTCCGATGAAATATCACCATTCAATGCGCTCATTATAGAATTGTAGTACCTACAGCTTAGTGAACTTGTACGTTTTTAGAACTACTTTTTTTGTGTATTTAATTTAGTCCATACAATTTCCATCGATCCAACACATAAAAAATCAGACAAAACTATAGTAAAATAAAATAATAATCAGAATACCTTGTAAATGTAGTTCATCTTATATTTCAATTTGTTAAAACAACAAATAAATCGAGGTTAACTAAAATAAGTTTTGAAAGTTAAGAAGTTTATTACAGCTTTGGAAGAAGTTCGGATTTCGGGTACATAATTTTTTATTAGGAAAGATAACTAAAGTTAATTGAAGTCTTAAGATTTAATGGGCAAAACTAAAAGAAAATATTATATACTTTCGATATCTTAATAAAGCATGTGCACGTAATCTCTTATTATATCAAATAAATCCGTTACCATTAATTCATTATATCGATCGGGAATTCTTATAATATGCTAGTTTCAAAAGATTTGATATAGTAATAATTTGAGATAATGTATGTATGGAAGCTTGATTCTACTCACAGCTCACAAGTGTGAGTGCTTCCATGAACAATTTATATTATGGTATTGAAATAGCAATTTACATGACATTCATGATAACAGGTGCATGTACTAATTGTAACATATATATATGTATATAAGGCATTTATCTTCCTCTTTTAAGTATCAATTGAATGTAATATATGCAAATAAAACATTATTGAATGGACCGACGAAATAAATATATGATATAACTTATATTGAAAAATGAAAGGAGTAATCGTTAATAGCGCGACACGTAAGGCGGTGTGGATGGAGTGTCCGTTGAGGCAAAAGCTCGCATAGTCACGTGAAATGCCTCATGTGAGCGTCGGGATTGATGCAATTTTCTACTCGGATTTCACAATTTTCACTATTTATTTATTTATTTTGTTATGGCTTCTTTAACATAGTTCGTATGTGTTGTTTAAGAAGGCGAACGATTCGACTCTAGTAAATTGTGCTGGTTGTAGATTCGGGTAACGGATGAGGTACTATCCATATCTGCTAAATTTTATTAGGGTAAAGGTAGGGTATGAGATTAAAGTTTTACTCGATTACTCTAACATAATAAATAAATATATATATATAAACTTTTTATTTTTAATTTTTAATAATTTTTATCTAGGGTTTGAAACAAAAAATTAAATCAGTTATATTTTGACAAAAGAACTCATGTATTATTTTTTTCCGTATTTTTTGGATTTTTTATTGTGTTATATTATTAAATAAATCTAAACGGGTAACCCATTTTACCCGCGGGTATCCGATTACCCGTAGAGTAGTATCTGTACCCTACCCGCTATAAAAAAAATAGGGTAATAGGGTAGGGTATGGATAGGATATTTTATATTAGGGTAGGATATGGGGAAGACATATTCGTATTCTACCCTACCCATTGGCATCCCTGGCTAGTTGACATGAAATCAGTGTTGCAGAATGCGATTTAGGCGGCGTCTAGGCGCTCGGCGCTATCCTTCCGAGACAAAAATCTCGTAATCGGTCATTTTATGTGGACTAGCTGTTTGGGCGGAATTGTTCAACGATTACGCAGTCGAGTTTCGTCTAGGCGGTCGAATTTCATTTTTTTTAAATATTTTTCAATTTTTTAATTTTTTTAAAAATTATTTTTTAATATATTAATTATCTTTTAAATTTGGTTCCATTTGAACTTCGAATGTTATTTTGTCATTAACTTTGAATAATTTGAACTTTCAATGTTTGTTTTATTTTGAATTTTGGATAATTTAAATTTTAATTGATATTATTTAGAATGTTAAGATTTATGAATTTATACATGATTTTTTTTTATATTTATTAAGAAATATATAAAATAATAAAATGCCTAAAATCTACCAGGCCGTCTAGGTGCTAGGCCTCTCTTGACCGCCCGACTAGCGCCTAGCACCTTCTGCAGCCGTGCGTAAAGTCTCACACATTAACTAAATAATTAAATATTAGGATGTTTTTGAACATATAAAATTGTACGAGATTTAACTAATAAGACAATAATAGATAATATCGTGTTAGTATTGAGATTTGAGATTTGAGATGTGAAGCGGACGTCCATACATAAGTCGAATGCCTAACATATTGCAGCTATTGTTGTCGCTTATTAATTTGATAATATAATCGAAAGGGAAATCAATCAAATTTAGAAATATTTTTTTAGGGAGTTTCTGTTTGCACCCCCATATTTACTCTTTGCACCCCAAAAGAAAAAAAAGAAAAAACAAAATAGTTTTAAAGTTACTTAAATGCCCTTTGTTCAAAAAGAAAAAATTAAGTGTGGTTTGAAAATGAAATTTCGAACTCATCGTGTTTGTTCGAAATTTTATTTTCGAACATACATAATTTTTAAAATAAGTCACGTTCGGAAATTAATTTTCAAACACATCATGTTTGTTCGAAAATTGATTTTCGAACAAACATGGCATGTTCGAAAATTAATTTCCAAACGGACTCCATGAATTTTTTTTAAGTATCGTTCGAACACAAGACTTCGAACATATCCATTATGCTCGAACAGAAGACTTTGAACATATTCAGAATGTTTGAATACACAACTTCGAACGGAACGCGATTTTTTTTTATACTTTTAATTTTCAGATTTTATGTTTTTTAAGTAAGGGCATTATAGTCAATTTTAGGGGTGCAAAGAGTAAAAAAGAGGGTGCATGGAGAAGCTATGATGCAAAGAGTAAATATTGGGGTGCAAACAGAAACTCTCATTTTTTTATTAGGAGAAATATCAATCCAAGGCTCGAAAGATGATTTATTTATTAATATAAAGTCTAAAATATAGATTCTATCGATTCAAGTTGAAAGATCTAAAACTATATTTAAGGCTTGAAAATTTAACTGTGTTGAAACTCCATCAACAGGGGGTGATGTGGCCGTTAAATATCCACATCATTTTTATCCTAAATTAAATTAAATAAAAAACATAAATTTACAGTAATTAAATCAACAGAGGATTTTATTATATTCTGTAAATTCAATATCTGCTTAATTTAATCAGAGATTCTTAGAAGTGTAAATTCAACACTTAACTAAATTTAGTATGTAATTGTAATACTTTTTTTTTGGTTTCGATCACAATAATAAATTGATATAGTTATTTTTATTTTATTTTTCAATTTTGATGGGGAAATGATTATTTTAAAAAGAGATCTGGAAAGAGAGTAAAATTCACATTAATTAATTTATTAAATATTTCAGTAACATTTAATAGTTTACGATGAAATTAAAATCATAATAATTAATTATAAATACAATAAAATTTAATTAATCAAACAGATAAAGATGAATTTCAAACTAAAAAATAATGAGATACGAACGACAGAAAGTGGTGATTTTTTTGACGAAATTTAATTAAACCCCATGTTTAATCTAATTAAAATAATTAATGTAAATTTATTGTTTAGTTTAATATATGAAATGATTTGGATATTTAACGGCTACATCACACCTGTTGGATGGAATTTTAACATCGTTAAATCTACAAACCTTAAATTGATAGTTTCAGATCTTTCAAACCTTAAACCGATAGAATTTATCTTTCGAGCTCTATATTGATAGATAAACCATTTTTCGGGCTTTAAATTGATAATTCTCCTTTTTATTATTATTTTTTCGAAGCTCCTTTTAGTTGTTGTGGATATTTACAGAATTTTACCCTTATTTTTTTTGGCGAGCCAACACCGGCCCGCGTTGATTCCAACCGGTCTGATAGGATGTATGAGTCTATTGAATTTGGGGTGATGTATAATACCCAAGTAAGATACATGGAAAAGCTATCCAAATATAGCTTGTGTTTCTAACTTTTATCTAGCTACATAAATATATAGGCAGCGGGAGCCACCTATTTATCTAATTTCGTGGAAAGAAAGTTCAACCATCCAATTTGTTTAGATTTACGTCAATTCAAGTAAAGCCTACAACTACAATTGATTTAAACAACCTAAATAATAACAATAATAATAATAATAATAATAATAATAATTTCAAAATTATCAAACGAGTCTAGTTATCCAAGATAGATAGAAAAATATTATAGCCTATAACTACAATTGATTTGATATATGGAGAAGTTATCATAAAACATACAACCCTTCAACTCCGAATCAAGAACTTGTCCTCTCATGATAAATATATGTACAGCTGATCTGAGTCTCTCACAGCTTCAACATTCCTCTCTCCACACGTATGTAGAAGCCGACACATGTCCATCGACATGAAAAAAATTAAAAAAACTTTTTACGACAATAAATGCCAGGGTTAGGTAGAGTGTAATTACATGTAGCCATGTTTCATGTTTGTGTTCTACCCTGCCTACATTGACGTGAATTTTTTTTTTGGATCCTCATTTCATGGACAAGTGTCACTTATACATGTGTGTGGGTAGTATCTGTGTGGGTATAATCAAATTTTCCTAAGAAATTATACCACATTTAATAGATACAATCTGATAAAGGTGAATGCAGCTTGAAATTTGGAAAGCAAGTATATAAACACATATTGCATGTAACAAAACACTTAAGCAGAAACAAACATCAAACTGTCACTCTCTTCAATCCCAAACACATTCAGCCTGCTCTGTCTTGCATATCTTTCAACAGCATTGGCAGAGTGGGAGGGAGTGGAAGGCATAGTAGTAGAGGAGTTTTCTTTCAATTCGCGTCGAATTTCCCACAATTTTTCAGCACACTGTCTCATTGAAGGTCTTGATGATCTTGATGGTGCGAGGCAATGGCGGGCGAGTTTGAAGACTCTTTCGACTGCCTGGATTGAGGCAATGCTCCTCCTCAGTCTTGGATCCATTGCCACGACAACTTCTCCGTCTCTTAGTCTCTTTAGCGCCTGCATAGGCAACTATTATTAAGATCTTTCCAGCTGCTGCTGTTGTTTTGATTCCATAAATGGGAAAGAGGAATCTGTAATGATATTGTGCATACAAGTTTTCAAGAACAATGAATCATGATTCATGATTCATGCATATGTTAGGTGATGGTTTAGTCGTTGCTGCAATAGAAACTCCTAAGACGAGTGCTTCAAATCCAGAGAAACTATTCCTAAATGGTGGGTTAGTTATGAATGAGTTCTGGTATTGAGTAGGTGAACTCACCCATCTAATGGTGATTCTCTCGTCCAGGCCTCTCTTCGATTCAATGGGATGCCTTCCCGTCATCATTTCAATGAGCAATACACCAAACGAGTAGACATCACTCTTTTCAGTAAGCTGGTATGTCCTCAGGTATTCAGGATCCAAGTAGCCAGCAGTTCCTTTGATTTGAGTAGAAATGTGTGTGGCACCGGGATCTTCTGTAGCTAACCGTGCAAATCCAAAATCGGCCACTTTGGCTCTGAGTTTTTCTGTGATTAGTATGTTCGTTGCTTTGATGTCTCTATGAATAATAGGAGGATCTGCAACATAAGAATGTATTCATAGATAAATCTATGATCGTTTATTAGGCCAATCATGCAACTGAAATGTAGGAAATAGGAATCCATACATATTCATACATGATGCTTACCTGTATAAGTGTGAAGATAGGTAATGGCATGAGCTACATCGATTGCAATATCCAAGCGCTCTCCGATTTCAAGCCCATTTGCAAGAGTTCCTGCACATCCGAATTTAGTCATCTTAGACATATATAATCTGATATATGTTGCAACAGATATAGCTAGCTACTTTCCTTGTCTTTGGATAAAATTCTTCCATTGTATTAACACAATTGAGTTTTACCAGGTCTATAATAACAACTGATAATAATATCACTGAGATGCATAATGGAAGTGTTCAAGAACCTACCATCCAAGTGCTCTCGAAGGGTCCCATTGCTGACATATTCAACGACAATAAGGCGTTCGTCTCCATGCTCAAGATAGCCGTAAAATCTTACCAAACTCAGGTGCTCGATTTTTGATAAGGCTAAGATTTCGTTCTTGAACTCTGCTGACAAGCGTTGATCATGAGTTTCCTGTTCACAAGGAAGTCCATTGAGAGAGAGAGAACCAAAAATATTTCGACTCTGAACTTCATAGCACAGCTTACCCTTTTTGCACGCTTTACAGCAACAACAGAACCGTTGTTAAGTTTCCCTTTATACACAATCCCAAATCCTCCTTCACCAATTATGTTATCTGAGGAGAAATTTCCTGTTCCCTTACAGATTTCTTCAAACGCTGAGCTATTTCTCAACTTTGCAGAATCAACCTCTGGAGATGCATCGTAACTAGCACGCCTCGATCTCAATAGCTTTCTACTACTAGAGAAATCTGCATACAATAAAACAAAATTATTACTCAATATCTGATAAGAAAAAGGAAAAAGCTTAAAGTCAACATAAGATCAAGGCTGATGGAAACTCAGAAACTTACTGGGACTCTCTCCGGCTTGATAGTGCCTTGTGTCAGACTGAACTTGATCTCGACTGGACGTCGGATCAGCTTTCTTGCGTCGAAAGAATATGAACGAAAAAACTCCACCTACCCTCTTTGCAGCAGTTGCCATGTACCTCAAGGCTGGATTCTTGGACTTGTGACAGTCTTTCTGAGCTTCGTATCGTGTCGTTCGATCACCGGAGTTGGTGTTCAGTCTTCTGATTTGCCCAGGGCGGATGATCAGAGGACTTTGTGTTTTCTTCATCTGCACGTTTGACTACATTATCTACGAAACCTTAAATTATCCAGGTAGCCAAAGACAACAAGTCATTTATTTTTGCAGTTGGTTAGCTTGATGAGACTGATTCAGCAACTGGTTGGTATGACTAGGTAAAATCCAGCAACTGAAAGTGACAATAGTTACTGAGACTTGAATTTTTAAATTTGCCAGTGAACGCAGAATACTAATATGACTATGTCAAAGAGGAAACCGTATTTGCCTGAAAAATTCAACACCTGAAGTAAGCCAGAGAAGAAAATCGAACTGGAAATAAAGAGCAACAGAGGGTCGAACTTCCTGAATTTGATGATACAAAACAGTCTCACATAAGCAAAAAATAATACAACTTCAACAAAAAATGGAATTCTGGCATCAATCAGTCCAATTTGGCTACAAATGAATTTGTCGAACATGTCTGATACGAATAAACTGATCATTCTCGTGGCAGAAATAGCCATAATTTCTGTTATTTACAATCTGTCTCGTCTGTGAGGGTGCCCAACAGTCTGTTATGCACAAAATATGAACATTAATCTACCTACAGTAAAATGTATTCATGAACTCTACATACAGCCCTTCCAGATCCTACAGTCCAAAATTATAAGGCTAACCAAGCAGAAATTATCAATGCTGGTGACTACTAAGCAGAAGCTTCATCAAAATTGACTCTCTCTCCAGTAGAGTAGACATTGTAGAATAATGCTGCAGAGAAATACAGGAATGCTGTGAGCAACAAAAATCCCTTGAAGGAGCCCACCAATTCCACGAAAAAACCAGCACCAACTGTTCCCATTATAGCAGCAAGGGTTCCACCGGTGTTTGACAAACCTATACGGAGTATAACAGATGTAAATATTATGCTATAAACTTCTTAGTAAACAAGAAACTGTTTAATGTGTGGCATATGAAATTAAAATTTATTTCCCTAGCACACAATTGCCCCTGAGGATGACGTATCAAATATAATAAACCAGTCATCAATTGCCACCTCTTATATGAATTTCTTTTCTTTTTTTTTAAAGATAGCCTGCCATTCTACAAAAGGCAGATGGAGTGAACAACAAGATATGAACTCACATCCAGAAAGATTTTTTTTTTTTTACTAACAGCACACAGTCATCACTCTGAAATGTAGGGATCTGATTGGGCCTACATCACAAAGCTGAACTAGCCAAAAAGAATGAAAGTAAATTTTGACACATTTTGCTAATGATCTGCAATATATTTATATATACAGTATATCATTTTCAGAGTTCAGGAAACAGATAACTTACCATGCAGGACACCCGAGTATTGTGGGGCAATTTCCTGTTGACACAAGAATATGGACGATAAAATTTAGCCAAATATTTGAAAGCCTAATCAATGGAATTGCAGAAAATATGTGTACCTGAAGGTTTACAAGGAATCCACAGTGGCTAAATGCTTTGAGCCCAACAGCTACAGTAAGCCACGCAGATGCTATGAATGGACTTCTTGACATTGTTAAACCAATAAGAGCCAAGCCAGGACCAAAAAACCCAATAGACTGTCAAGAGTCAAGAATATATGGAAAAGAAAAATTAGTACTTACCATATCATTCCAAAGATTCATAGGTGAGGGGGATTAAATGAGCCAAATAAAATGAAAAACAAAACAGAAACAGAAAAAGGAAAAAAAAAAAAAAAAAGAAAAAACTTCGTGTTTGGTTCAATGAACAGCCAATTATACTACAGAGCAAAAGTTATGAGTTTGGGATTTGTTTTGATTCTTTTTTTGTGGGGCCCTTTTGGCTGGGGAGTGGGGAATGATGCATGGATAAAAAAACACCTGCATAATTTTGCGAGTCACAGTAACACTGAGGCCACGTTCAATCATCATATCTGATAAAACGCCAGCAAGATAGCCTGTGAGAGCCATCATACTCCATGGAACAGCACTAAACCATGCAGCTTGTCTAAGGTCAACAAGAAATATCTGCAATAACCAAAATCTCCCTTATTTATCTTCCATGAGTATAAATAAATTTACTGTAAATTCAAACATAATTTTATGACGCACCGTCTTGAAGTAGATTGGCATCCATGAAAGTATAACAAAAAACCCCTACATGAAAAAAGAGAATGAAATAAAATTTCATGCAGAATCTTGCAAGGCATCTGGCCAAAGTTATACTATGCACTGACATACATGTATAAAACAAGTCGGAAGAAGCCAACAGTGATTTTGAATCTGAATTCCATAGTAAATACATGTAGATAATTAAGTGGTCCTAAGAAAAAATAAATGCAAATTTTGTCAAAGTTCTCGAGGAAGAATACATTACCCAGCTATGCATAGCATTTGCAACAATTAGAGACCAAGTGGGTAGCTTAGAAAGCAAACGTCTGAAAGGAGGAACAACTTTTCTGGTTTCCGATTGGCTTTTTGACAGAGATGGTACTGATGACTTGCTCTGTATATATCTTAGTTCAAACTTAGATATTTGAGGACTTCGTTCAGGAGAGCTTGAGGTCGCTGATACCCAAACTAAAAGCCACAGAAATCCGGACAATCCAAATATCACAAATGGACCAAATATACCAGCCTGTGACATGAGGATCGGAGAAAGTGTAAGTCCAATAGCACTGCCAAGCTGAAATCCAGCCATTGCAAGTCCTACAGCCCTTGACCTTTCAGTTTGAGGAAACCATCTGAAAGAAAATTGAAATAGCAGCCTTCTGTTTTAGCTTTCAAAACTACTACACTGACCAAACTAGAATACGTGAATTAGATAATCAGACATAAGGAATTGGTTGTTAGGTAGTAGGTACCTTGCTACCATATTATTCATGCAAGGAAGGGCTACACCTTCAGCAATACCAAGCAGCATCCGCATTGCAAGTAGAGCCAATAAAGATGATTCTGCTGCCCAAGGAGTAAGGAAGGTAGCCAGAGACCACAGAGCTACCCCCCAAGCCATGACCACCTTACCACCATATCGATCCACCAGAGTTCCTCCAGCAATAGGTGATATGAGATATCCCCATAGAAAAGATGACTGCCAGTAGTGACTATCAAATCAATCAGATTCAAAAAGAGAAAAAAAGTACAAAATAAATATTTTTGAGTAAAAATATACATCTGTGGAGTCTACCTATAATGGATCAAGACCCCGAAAGCTCCACATAGGAAGAAAATGAGGGAGTAAAAAAAAGATATCAGCTACCAAAAATTCTTAGAAGGCAGAAAGTTTGTGGCCTTTCAGTATTCAATCAACTAGGGCAGTTGTTAATATTCTCACACAACTGGTGAATCATAAGATTTCTGTTTTATTTCTTATCCTGCCATAGTTAATTATTCTTCCATTTTGGACTTCTCAAATTTAAAGGTGCCTGAGATTGAATAAATAAATTTAAGATGAGTAAAAGAAGCTAATGTAGTCTTTGTTTTGTAAATAAAACCAGTTTAACACCCACGCATTGCGTGGCGGTATATAAGATGGCCTTATTTTTTAAGCAATAAGGTTTAGTATCTGAAATCTTATGTGAGGAATTGTGGAATGATCATGTGCGAGCTATTTAAGCTTTCGAATTAAACTGCATAAAATAATATTTTATGTTTTGCTCAAGTTAATATTTTAATCAATTGAAAAGTGCAAATATTTTTTTTTTATGATTTGACATTTTTGAGCGGGAAATTTCTACTCAAAAATTGTGCACTACTTTGTTTGTGAGTAAATAAGAGTAAATAGGTTATGAGCATTCTTCTATTTCCTAATTAACATATTAATGGCTCACAGAGAGCTTGTCTTATAGAGACAACAAGTGTTATACAAAAGTCTTCCTTGCACTTGAGAAGGATGGATTTGGATTATCTGTATAGTTGGGAATAATAAGCTTATAATCAATACCAATGCAACTGATTTAAGGCAAGCAAGGGAGAAGGTACTTTGACTTGAGAATCTTTCCATAGGATTACCTCTCAAAAAATGTTACTTCACTCCGATGCAACTGATTAGCACATAACCTATGAAATTTAGTCAAGCTCTAGTATACTTTCTTCAAAGTACTAAAGCGTGAGCATGATAATTCCCAAAAGAGCAGTCAGTAAGAGAATTCATTTAAGAGCATGACTTTCCCATCCCAAACCAGACAGAAAATCCATAATTGAGAAGGTACTAGTAACCAAACTTTAGAAAGTACTTTCAACAAAATCCATCTATGTAGGTGTGTCTACACATCACAAGTGCATAGTTCCAAGCAGGCCTAAACTATCAACGCTATCTGATCATAAAGATTTCATCGCTCAACTACTTTCCTTGGAATCACCAACTGCATAACAAAGCAACACTGCAACAGTTGTTAAGTTTTCTTCTTAAGCACTTAAAAAGCTGGGCCATAAGCAATCATTCATCCAATTGTTAACAACTAAAGCGGTTTATTAACTCTTTGTCGTGTAAAGCAATTATTACTCTGTGAAATCGGATAAGGACGGCCTAAACAATCAATAAGAAAATTTAGCTCTCCATAGAAAGAAACCATTATGTTTACTCCAGCATAGAATTCAGCACTAAACATATCAAATCAGAACGAACTCAGCACTCGGCAAGTCAAATTACAACGACATGCACGGAGTTATCTCGGGATTCACCTGAACAAAACCGGCAAAAGACGGACCCCAACCGCGCGACTGCGAAAGAGGAACGATGGCCACCGACATGACGACGCGATCGGCGTTGCAAAGCGCCAAAGCCAGCGCAAGCATGGCCACCACTTTCACCCTCTCCGAAGTGATGAACTCCAGGAAACTTGGCTCCGTCGATCCATCCAAGCTTCCACCAACGATAAATTGACCATCAGTAGATGTTGATTTCAATCGACCGAGTCCAGAACCACCGTTTTGGAGGCGCACAAAAGTTGCTCCGCCGGCTGAAGCATTGAAGGACGGCGGCGCGAACCGTCGTACTGGCGTGACTGTCGAAGAAAATCCAAAGCAGTAGGGTATAGTGTGCTTGTTAGGGTTTTGGCGGCGCGGAATTGAGCTCGAGCACAGGCGTTGGTTGAGTGGAGTGAGAGAGTGGGAATTCATTGTTTGCGACTACTGGAGAGAGAGAGAGAGAGAGAGAGCTGTATGGAGTGGATTTGAAACAGGAAAATATAAGTAAAGTTCACTTAGAGCACGGGCAGTTAATTATTTTTTATTTCTTTTATTTTTGTTTTTTAAAAAGCAGCACGGGCAGTTAATTAAACAATCTAAAACTCGAGAATTGGAAGGTAGCGCGACTGACTTTGACTGGGAATTGGGCCAAATTTATATTGATATATATTTTAAAAATAAAAATAGGGAAATTCGCCCCATTTTACTCTTATTGTTTACTACACCCGTTATATTATATGATAAGATTTTTTTGGCTTCCTAACAATGAATGCCTAAAATCATATCATAGGCCCATCCCTTTTTCATAATTTAAATAGTAATTAAAAATGTAAAATCTCAAATGTATGGCCCCATTGTTTTTTGAACTTCCATTAAGAAAAGTTTGGAAATTAACACCACTACACCAGCCATAGCAATTTAAGTACAAATAGTTGATGATTTTCATGATTCCAGCTGTTAAGCAAGATCACGTGCTTAGTTCCATCCAATATGAAAAATGTTTTCCTCAAAAAAAAAAAAAAAAAAAAAGAAGAAGAATGCACTATGCTTTGAGTTGAAAGTTAGAATTAAACTTTAATATTCAAGCTTTCCTAATTATTTTCTTTCAAGAAATAGAGGGGTTGTTTGTTTTCATTTTTTCCAATCTTATAATATATGTGTGTGTGTGTGTCATTACAGTGTGACACGGTATTTAAATATTTATCAATTCATTCTAACCACACAAAAATTTATCTTTTAATCTCAATCACAGATTCAAATTGGAAAAAACAATCAAACAAAGATATTTCAATTTTCTAAACTTATAAGTTTAAGCCTTAAATCATTCATCATAACAAAATCTTTATATTCTTTCAAAAAATCAAACATCCTCTGAATCTTCCACCCTACAATCCTCATTAATTATCTCTTCATCTATAAAAGTCCTCGTATGCGAGAGAATTGGAAAAGCAATGAGGATGATGAGATTTTCTAGCAATAGATTTGACTGATGTATTTTCATTTTTAAAGGGATAACAAATTTGGAGTAAAGGAAAAATTAATAGAAATCTACTTGTACGCAGAACTTATTTGCGGATGTATCATTAAAGAAATAGGATCTGAAAATGATTAAATTAATCTCGTATATAGATTAGTACTATAGTGAAAATTTGGAGTGCTTATGTATCTTATTTTCAGGGCAAACTCTCCCATCAGATTTTGAGGCCTTAAAATCAGGCTCATCAGACCTTCAAATGGATGGGCTGCGTGGATAAAGTCAGATCAACCTTCCCCGCTGCGCTCCGGAAAAAAAAAAATGCGCCCAAAAAATATAGTCGTATCCTAAAAGTATCATCTTGCTATTTTAATTATATGAGTTATTAATAATTACATCTTATTACGGTTCAATACATCTAATTAAGGTTTATTGTACTCTCAATTGGGGTTTATATTTGTTTCGAAAAAAATAATTGTTGAGCGCAGTGCACGAGCTCACACGTTAGCATTGAGCGAGTGCACTGCGCGAGTCACCAGATAAAAAAAATTAAATTAATTTAGTTTAATTTTAAGGTTCACTAATTTCATTTATGGTATATATTTATTTCAAAAAAAAAAATTAACTAATTCACTTTAATTTATGATTCACTAATTTCATTTTCAAATATATATATATATATATATATTTTTTTTTTTCTTCCCTATATATTCCTTCAAGCACCGACACCATTTTTATTTATTTTCCTAGAGGATTTAATTGTCTTGCTTTTCAATCTAAATAAAATATTATATTTTTACATCTATAATGTAATAAACAACAGAACAGTATGTTAAATTGCTATTTTGCTTGCAGGTAAATAATTAATTCTCAATTAATGATTAGGATTGAGCTTAAATCAATCACTCGGATTAGCTAAAAATAATGTAGTAATCATAAAATTTGTGTCTAGTGGTGTTATCGCCCTTATAACGATAAGGATTTATCCCGTAAGACTGTAAGAGTTAGAGATTGAGTTACATCATAATTATTTCATTCACCCATAACACTAAAAAGAAGAGTCTTGTCTAAAATATCTTATGAATTTTTCAATTCAAATAAAATAAAGCATTACTAAAATTATAAGAATGTTGTTGAATATGACTTTAGGTCCCATTTTATTGATTTTAACTGGTAAAACGATTTTACGGCTAACAAAACGTATAATGAAGTATATATAAAATAAAAAAATAGATAATGAAATTCACCTATAGCAAAAAAAGATGGTGGTGAAATGTTCGTTTCTCTCTTTTTGGTAGCTAAAAATTTACTAGACTACTCTAGTTTTTTCTGAATTTTCTAATACCACATGAATATGAATTTTCAGCGTAATAATTGGAGATGGACTGAATGAATCTGAATTAAAACAAATTATTTAATGGAGGGTTTATCGAGGGTTCTTGTCTTAGCCTTGTCGCCGTCTTGCCCTTTTCCTAGGATACCTTCTCTCTCTCTCTCTCTCTCTCTCTCTCTCTCATCTTCTGCTCATATCTGAGTAGCAGACAGAGAAAGACTCAGACTTGAGTCATCCTCAGTCCCACTCTATCTTCCTCCCGCGCACACAGACACACGCACCACACGCACTCACACGCGACATTGCATCTGTAAATGTAGTTAATCCCCATTCCCATCCAATGACGATCCGAACCGATCCCCGATCTCGGATCCGAACTCGCTCCGCCGCACGAACCACCCGCCGCCTCTCCCCCTGCTACCGCCACCCCGACGAACCAATCACCGGTATCTGCGCCTCATGCCTCCGCGAGCGCCTCTCCGGCCTCGATGCCTCCGTCATTCCCAATGTCGGCGCGCCGGAGCTCCGCCGGTGCAGGTCAGTGGTTTCTACTTCCAAATGCGAAGCTTCTTCCAGTAGTATGAACGAGCCGAGGCGTAAGTCGTGCGACGTCGTCTCGGCTCGGAGCTCTCTGTCTAATCTATTCGATGTGGACGATCTGGAGGGTGGATCGGAAAGTGAGGCGAAGGTTGAATCGAAGAATGTAGGGCTTTCGACGGTTACTTACACTGTGATCGAGTCGCAAAAGAAAAATCAGGATCGGATTAGGGTTTCGGATGGTGGATTTGGGGGTTTGGATGTGGATTGTGCTGATAGTGATGAGGAAGTTGAAGAAGGGGAATTTAAGTCGATGAAAGAGTACATAGATCTCGAATTTGGGAATAAGAGTAAGAAAACTAAAGATTTGAGAGATATTGCTGGGAATATCTTTGGAGCAGCATCAGTTTTCAGTAAGAAACTGCGGAAATGGAGGCAAAGGAATAGTAAGATAAAGGAGAATAAAAATAGCAACAATAGCAATGTTGATTCTGTCAAAGATGGGAATCGTAGTCTGTCTCGTGACGGGCGAAAATTGGACGGAAATCACCCCGAGATTGTTGGGAGAAGATCTTGTGATATAGAACCACCAAGATTTTCAGTTGACGGTGGTCGGATTTCGTTTGAGGAGCCGAGAGCTTCGTGGGATGGGTATATGATAGCAAGAACAATCCCAAGGCTTGCTCCCATGTTTTCTGTTGTTGAGAACGGAATCTTGGGGAATGCTAATAGGTTTGAGAATCACAGGTTGTCGGTTGATGGGCCGATGCATTCGATTATAGAGGATGAGAGTAGCTCTGGAGCTTCAGGTTCTGGCCACTCAAACTCTGATTCCTCCTCATCCATGAGGCGAAGTAGTTTTGATCGGTCTAGCTCTGTTCGGAGTTTTGGAAAGAAAGGGATAAGTTCAGAGGATCATGGAGTATCTCCTGCAAATGTTAAGTTGGTGATTACGGAGAAGGAGTTGAAAGATTGGCATTTGAGTTCAAGTAGAGATGACGGATTGGAAAAGCTTGGATCCATATCAAGAAATACTGCTACAGCTGAAGGTGTTGCTAACTTGAATGTGCCAGCGAAGAAATCTGTTACTGTTAGGTGGCGTAGAGTTTGCAATGTGCTCGGTTTCAGAAACAAGAATCGCGAGAATGTGGGTGAAACCTTCAGGGGAGATGCAGTTGACCCTTTTATCGATGATGCCCGTGAGAAGCAAGGAAAGGAGGTTGGTGAACTTCTAAGAGATGTTAGTGATTGGAAGCTTGCACGCAGCAGTAGTGTTGCTGCTTCTCGAAGATCATGTGATGTCCCAGGATCGTATTATGCTAGGAGGAGTGTTGATAATGCAGGTGGATTTACTCTCAATGAGAAGGAAGATTTTAAGCTGGAAAGAAACAGGAGTGCTAAATTTTCGTCGGTTGATCTTGACAATGGTGTTACACCGTTCTACATGACACCATTGCGGAGCCTGAGGTCAGGAAAGCTCAAACTCCAGAACTCACATTCCATTGCTGGGAATATTTTGCAATTGAACTGAATGGAGGTAGCCAAATTATTCTCAGCAAGGTTATCAATTCGTGAACTATATATGCACTTTTTCCTTTCTTTGTAATACTGTCAGATACACTGTTTGGAATGCTCTTTAGTATTAACACGATGTCAGAAGTTACTTCTATTTCGTTCATGGTTTATTTCAGTCGCCTTTGTTTTTTTCAAAAGAAAATTCATTTACTAGCTGGGGAAAGGTGTGGGATCTCGATCGCATGTGTGTGGCACGAAGGAAATGGTGCATGAATCTGCTCAAGTCTAAGTTAAAATCTGATTTCTTGGAAATTATTGTTACTTATTTGGAAAGAAGTCAGAACATTTCTTATTTAAGCGAGTCTTTGTGTGATTTGCCTTAATGATTTCAGCTTGAACCTTATGTTATTGTAAAATTTGCATTAGATGACTGCCTTTGGATTTCAGTCATGATCTCCCAAACCAAGATAATGAATAACAAATACACCGAAGATTATTTTCCATTTATAACTTCACCTTCTTTATCAAGATTCATCACATGGTTCACAAATGCAATTTATGGACTTACTGCAGCGATTAAATACCATAGCTACTCTTGTTAGTTGCTGAGTCCATTGTTGAATCTTAAATCGATAACGAATTAAGCATTTTGTGCATCTTGCCTTCCTCTATGTTTCCAAATCCCATTTTTTCTGCAAGGCGGTTTTGTCGGCATTGTAGTTGAGAGGCTCTAACTAGAATTCTGAATTCAGACATTTGGGGAAACTGTTGACTGATTCTGAGCTCTCAGCCGATGTAAAGGTAACTGATGAACACACTTGAACCAGTTTATTTTGATCTCTTGAACTTGCATTTTCTTAAACTCGAGATATCAAGTTGATTGTTTTCTTGAGTGATCCTCTATTAGATTAGGTGTATGCTATTATTGTTCTCTCACTAACTAATGACACTGTCATGTAAAGCAGCACTACATACATTGATGGAATGTAGTAGCTGGAGGTAGCAATCTGAAAGTGTGGTTCAAAACAGACTGAGAGCTACTATTCATGTACAAATTTCAGCAATTCATTATTACAAAATGGATCTTCTTGCTGCATAGGTTAAGAATGTCACAGAAAAAAATGGCCCGCGAATATTGGAGTTTGTGCTGCTGCTATGCTCTGCTCTCTCTCTCTCTCGTGAAGTATGTGAACGGGCAAGTCTTATCATAACACACTGTTTGTTTGGATGGTTTTCTAATCTCTGCAATCTGAAACCCCACACGTTAATACCTTTCAGAGCAATCACGGAATTAGCCAACATGCATTGTGTGTCTTCCTTACCCTATTTATGTTCACAAGCCAACAGTTTATTAGTTTTAACATATTTATTGATACCAGCGGAGATCACGAAATTGTATGATTTTTAATTAAAATATGTAACATTAAAAGTTTTTTTGAAAGTATAAAATATTAATAAATTTCTAATAAATAATTTCAGTAAAATAAATAAGTAATTATATTATTGTGTTAAATTCTATATTGAATATTATATGTATATATTCTAAAGTCTAAATTAAGCACATAACAAAAGAATAATATTTAAATTGATTTATATATATATATATATATTGCGTGAGTGTAGATTCTCTTTTATGTGAATACAATAACTAAACTTTTTATCACGCACGATCAATATTTCTTTGAACTTTTTCTTGAATTAATATATTTTTATATTGAAATAGAACATCTTGTCAATTCTTTGAATTTTTTCTTGAATTGATATATTTTTATATTGAAATAGAACATCTTGTCAATGCTTTGTTATAATTTTTGGGTGAATCTATGCCGGTAAAATAACTTTCCTGGCAATATATTAGGTATCGAATAAAATTCATTATGATTTCAAAAAGTGATATATCTTTTGTGGTTATGTTGATTTTAATTTCTCATAGCAATATCCTCTTAAAAATTGAAGGAAATAGATTAAAATTATAGTTAGGTGTGTTTCTAAACACACCACATATTTTTCATAAATGCTATGTTTGAAAATTCATTTTCAAAAATATAAGGTATGTTTGAAAATATATTTTTAAACATACATGATCAATAGCTTAGGAAAAAAATTAGTTAAGCGTATTTTCAAACCTATTGATCATATTCGTAATTCAATAGTTTCCAAATTCAAAATTGATCAACAAAACATCAATATTTATAAGTTTAAATGACATTTTTATTACAAATTCAAAGTATACATGACAATTATTGACTTATTCTAGCATTTCTGTCTCCCCTTTTCAAATACAAAAAACTAAATTGTGACACCTCTTTTATCCTTCAAACGTGAACACTTCTCGCTCACATACATGAAAATTTCTCTCTTTGGTTTTGTAGCATAGGTGAATTAATATTTTTTTTAAACTGGTTAAAGCTATTTTTTTTTTTTAAATTGAGGATAAAATTAGATTCGAACATTGGTTCGTCTTACGAATTTTGACTTATAAGATAGCCTTATACAAGTTTTTGTCATTTATGAAAATAATAAAGTTTAGAGATATTAGAGTTATATTCTTTTTTATTTTATATTTTATAAGGCTCGTATATATTCATATTTCATACATATTATTAATTAATTTGAAATGATTCATGTATCATAAATGATAAACTCATGATTGTTATAGTTTTCATGTATTTTGAGGTCCATTTGGATATTATTTGATGTGCATTGCATGCATAGATTGCCAAGATTATGCATAGTTTCTCATATTTTGTGCAATGTCACGTTTTGCTCATTTTGAATGAATTTAATGTCAAAATTTGTATGAGATAAAAATGGGTTTGAGAAGTACCTAAGAAGATATAATCAAATTATGAGCACATGGGAAGAAGAATCATGTCAATCGGATAAGAAACGAGCGAGAACGGAGCAAAACGGCGAAGCATGTCTATAATGCCCCAAAAATTTATACTCATAAATTAAAGAAACATTAACCATGCTTATTCATTTATTAATCCCATAAACCAGGGTCCTTAATAAAACCGTTACAATAATTGCAACATCAGAGTTTAGAAAAAAATAATGTGGAAAAATATAAAAATAATAATGTCTCAAAAATTTATTCTTGCTTCATTTAATAAACTAAAAGACCATTCCCATCGTATCTTGCCCGCTCACACATCACCCGAGTCATTTCCTGAAAGGACTGGGTGAGTTTCTTTAAATTCAGTGGGGAGTCTTTGTTATATAAACTATAAATTTAACAGAAAAATGTGTGAAAAGACTTAATTCATGTAACATGTACTTTTACATCACTCTTAGGCTCAGTACTTTATAGTCTAAAAACACTCCGTACTTTATAGTCTTGAAGACTTTGTATTGAAATTTCACCCAACTCCTGTATAAACATATAGAAAGGATAACAATACAATTTTCAACATAAAACCCCATCTAGACCTTGTCTTGAATAAAGAATTAATTAAATCTATGCGCGCCGCCTAACATAATATTAATAAATAATTAACATGATATTTAAAATACATTAAAACTTTACAATCACATAACTTTAATTGAATTATATATATATATATATATAATTATTTAGAAATACGTAGATGTCCGTGAGAAATTGAAATGCATAACATATATATCTATATGCATTTACACACACACACATTATACATATATATACACGTGGCATGTGGATCTATATATGTGTGCATGATAGAAATAATATATATAAGCGTGTAAGTGTGGGATGATTCTTGAAAACATAAACAAATCATCATATGAAGACATAAATTAATTAGTCCAATTCATTTAAAAAAACAAAACTTATCACCACTTTAAATAGCTAGGACCCATTTCTATTTTAGTTGACGAAGTGACCGAAAACATAGTAAGATTATAAATAAAATATTATTTATACCAATCTTCACAAAAAGAGAATCACTATTTTGTTATTGAAAATCAGAGATCGAAAAGAGAAAAGAAAAGAACTTCCATAATTCTATACAAAGCTCGTAAATTTGAAACAAAAGGCAAGAGAAGAACTACCTTGACGAACCCAGACGAGAAGAGAAAGACTCGAAAATATTTTTGAGAGAAACTTTGAATGTTTGATGTGAATATTGTGTAGGAGGGCTCATCTATTTATACTTGAAATTGTGGATTAATTGTGGAAGGTTTGAAATTTGGGTTGATTTTCTTTCCAAAATTTGGTTCATTAGAATATGGGAAAATAGGTTTAGGGTTTATGGTGTAATGAGCTCAACTAAAGGGCTTACAAACCAGGCTTAGGAAAATAAAATAATTATCATGACATTTGCCCAAAATAAAAATAGGGCCGTATTAAGAACTTAGGGGGCCTGAGACGAAGTTTTGAAGAAACTTAAAAGCATAAAATTGTATGTATATCGCATGATTCAATAATTTTTATTTAATTTTTCATGGCCACTTTCATACTTTCTATTGTACATGATTTTTATTAACATATTAAACGAATATGGCACTATCACACAAATTAACATAAAAAACCAAAACTAAAAATACAAAATGTGTAATATCAAAGAATAAAAAGGAAAGACTAGAGAGTTGAGAGCAGGTGAGGTGATATTTCTGGTGTGTTGCAAATTAAATTGCAATATTGTACTTTACAACTATGTGCTTATATCAGTAGATGAGCTTGTGGGATTTTGTCTTTTAGTTATATAGGTTTTTTTTTTCTTAGGTGTACGACTAGATTAGGATTATAATTTTAGATAATTGAATTAGGATATTTGTTTAGATTTGTTTTGGAATTATGATTTTCTTTATGGTATGTGTAACAAAATAAACTAAAAAAAAAGTTTTGAAAAGTGTAGCTAGATTAGGGTTATAATTTAGAAACTAAAGAAAGGCGACAAGAGTGACGAGGAGGAGTCGAACACAAGCCAAGTGGGGAACAAAGAACAAAGCAATGCCACTGGGCTGAAGACTAATTTTATGTATAATTGACGCGGGGGCTTGAGGCGGCCGCCTCGCTTGCCCCTACACTCTAGCCAACCTTGAATAAAAATATAAGTAAAATATAACTTTAATTATTTCCATTAAAATGCAATAGTTGTAATGCATTTATAAACATGCTCCACATATGTTAAAATTTACTCTAGGCGTGACTTATATGAATTAAATAATTAATAACATGCTTTAAGATTTACGGGGCACTACAATGTCGGGACGTTGAAGGGGAGCACGGTTCGTGCTCTTTTGGTTCAACATTTTGGCTGTCGTGTACTTAGTGCACGGACCATGCTCTTTTCAGCGTAAAATTTGAGTTTTCTTTTCAGATCAAAATTATTTTCATGTGGAGGATTTGACTTCCCTAACTATAAAAGGGAATCTTTTAGAGGCCTCAGAACGTCCACCACTTGAAGAAGAGGAGTTGGGGAAAAAAGAAGAAAAGTTTGAGATCAACGATACATTAAGCAAAAATGTTTGTTATCAATTTATTGTATTTATATTTAATTTGATAACTTCTATTATGGATTCTTTCTCATTTGATTATGAATTTGTAATGGGTTGCTAAACATATTGATTCTAGGGTTTGCTAGAGATGGGACTTTTGGATTGAATTAATATGATTGGTCCGTTCTTAAGTTATTTACACATCTTCGTAATTGATTGTCTCTTGTCCTGAATTGACTATGGAATGCAATTGTGTAGTTGATTGCTTATCACTTGAGAGAGGTTAAATGATTAACGAATTGAGATCGTGTGACATAAAATTTAGTGTATCGAGAGAATGCTAAATTATATGAGGAGAATTTGATCCAAGGATTACCGGGACTTAGATAACAATTTTTAGAATCGAAAGATAAAAAAATGTAGATTTATTATAGGGATAAGGGCCAAATAGGCCCCTCAACTTATTTGGGGGGAACAAATAGCCCCTCGAACTATTTTTTGTCTCGATTGAGCCCCTGAACTTTTATTGAGGGCTCAATCAAGCCCCTCCGTTACACCCCTCACTAACGTCCGTTAGTATTAATTCAAAACGACGTCGTTTTGATTTTGCTCCAAAAAATATATTAAACCCACTTTAAACCCGACCCGCCCGTTTCAAAATCTCTCATACCCGCTTCAAATCTCTCCCAAATTCTTCAGATTCAATCAAGCTCTCAAAATTTTAGGAATTTAGGGATTTAGGGTTTTTCTTCATGGTGTTAGACTTAGATTTCGTGATGAAGAACAAAGATTTCATCACAGATTTTGTGAAGAAGAATTGTTTCTTGAGCAACAGTTTCCGTGAGCCTACATCTGTGCTGGATTCTGCAAGAATTCCCAGCAGGCCCACATCTTCCTCAACCCTGTCTTCATCTCTCGGCGACAGTGGGGTGGTGCTGCATCTACCGACACGGCGGGGGTGGCGACGGTTTCGGACACAAACCCTTCTCCCAAATGGCAGCAAGACTCGACTACTGCCACCAGCTCCAATGCTAGAGGACCTGATTCTGAGCTGCTTCCCGTTCCGCCGTCTCTCGAGATCGAAGTTGCCGACGTCGGGAACCCGGAGAAATTCGTCATGGAGGACTTGGAGAGCGTGCTATCGGAGTCTGCCGTCGTCTCGTCGAGCCAAGATCAGGCCTTTCTCCGCTGGATCATGGGAGATGTCGAGGACCCTGCAATGGAGAATTTGGGGATTTAGGGTATTACAAGTGATTTTGAGTTTAGGGAAGAAGGTAGATTAAATTCGATTTTCATTTTGGGACGAGCGGGTCGGGTTTCTGTTGGGCGAGTCGGGTTTAAAGTGGGTTTAATATTTTTTTTTTGAGCAAAATCAAAACGACGTCGTTTTGAATCAATACTAACGGACGTTAGTGAGGGGTGTGACGGAGGGGCTTGATTGAGCCCCAAAAAAATTCAGGGGCTCAATCGAGACAAAAAATAGTTCGAGGGGCTATTTGTTCCCCCCAAATAAGTTCAGGGGCCTATTTGGCCCTTATCCCTTTATTATATTACCATATCGTGCTTAATTTAAATATGTTATAGGGATATATTAGTTAAATTCAATTTTGTAAAATAAGAAATTTTTTATGTATAGTAATAGATTCATATAGAAACTAATATATTATATTAGATTTTACATTATAAATAGATATTATATATTATATTACAGAATTAACCTTAAATTAAACTTGTAGTAGAGATTTCCTCAAAAAAAAAAATGTAGTAAAGTATAATAGGTAAATCAAAATTTGTAAAACATCACACTTTTATCATAGCAATAGATAGATTACCTATATAAATTACGCCTCAACACTTATGTCCTGTTTGACTAATTACAGTCTATATCTCAACCTATTGATATATTAACAAATTTATCTCAAAAGTCTAATTTCGGCCACGGAAAAAATGGCGTGGATCGCCGTTGTTGTTAAGGTGTAATATCTAACATGGAAAAAACATGAGTAAATTACATTCTATGTCATGAACTATGGCTAATAACACCTTTAACGTTAATTGATATCCCGATAATGACCTTGAACATTAATTGATGGATTCCTCGATCCTACTCGACCCAAATGACATCTTAAAACTAAAAATCTTACACTAGGTAGGCTCGATTGTCTCTCCAAAATTACGAGATATTATTTGTGATGAGCAAGGCCAGCAATCCATCAATACACGTTCAAAACCATTATAGGTAGAAATTTGTCGATTACAATAGTTTGAGACATACGGTGTAATTATTCATACTTCATAACATGTTTTTTACATCTTAATAATTCAGGATATTTTTGTTACAAATTTAACACTTGGACATAAGGTGTAATTTATTCATATATTTTTCCACGTCAAATATTGCACTTCACCAATAGCGAGCCACATCATTTTTCTTTAGCCGAAATTTGGCGCTTGGACAAATTTGTTAATATGTCAATAGTTAGAAACAAAGAGCGCAATTAGTCCTAGTTGAGAACATATTTGGTACTTTTTCAAACTTGTCTTAAAGCAGAGTATCAAGCATGGGATTAGAAAGGGAAAAATAGAGAAATATTGAAGGGTGATGTGCTCAATTTGATAATATGTTTTATTTTATTAGTGCGCAATAAAATTACATAAGCAGAATAATGGTTCTACTTGTTTTAAGAAAGTACAAGGTCCAATTTGGACGTACAACTATTTCTCATTGAGTTCTTTGCTTTCTTGACTAATTTTCTTCTCAAATTAGTCCTACAACATTTTCAATCAACTCACAATAGTTGCAGAATCAATTGAAACCTTATCTTTATCGTTACACGTGCTTGTTGACTAATCGATGACACCAACCTAGCCCTCACCAATGACCCCCTTCTCACACATAGATGTGAAACATTGTCGCCCTCCCTTCAGCCTCTTGTCAGAGATGAATCATCCGACTTAATGAGACTCACCAAGTGAAACCCAAACCAAACCCTACTAAACTCTGACTCAACAGACTTGACTTAACCATGCCTCCGACTCAATAGCATCCTGACCTTGATGAGTCATCAGCCTTCAAACACGACAGACTAGACAACCCATAACATATATGAGAAATCCTAATCTAAATCGAGTGAAAATAACTATCTAACAACCTTTTAACGGAAATTTAACGATTATTTCAAAAGAGACTAATGGAGGCCAAATGCAACAATTGAAAGTTGTATGAACAATTCGAGATGAAAATTACTTTGAGTAGCAAAGTGATCCTCGGAAAATAATTGCAAGGCCAAATTGAACCATGCCCTTTAAAAAAGATGGGAAAAGGTCAAATTTGATCATTTAACTATACCCAAAATCTCAGTTTGGTTTAGTAATAAAATTTCATCCCAAATCGATCCCTCAATTTTTTTTAAAAGATATCAAGTTAATACTTTCATTAATCCCTAAATTAATGTCCGTTAACTTCCGTCATTTGCCCGACTAACGACCATTAACGGTCCTATTTTATTAGGGTATGCTAAATAAATCCCCAAATTGAAGAAACTCCCATTCTCCTCCATCATCACACACTCTATCACCGTCATTACCAACATAATTGTTGCACGTGTATTACTTCCTCATAAGATAATCACAGCTCTTGAAGAGGACGCCGCCGCCGCCAAAGTGACGAAGCTCTAGTGGAAGAGAATGGTGGACGATATGGCGGAGAAGGGGAAATTAAAGAATTGCCTTATGGTTCGTGATGATTCGAGGAGTATGTCTGGGATTCTGATGGAGGTGGCGGTGGCGCTTGGGATTCTGTTGTCGGAGTTGAGCGAAGAGTCGTGGAAAGGGAAGATTATCACCTTCATCGAAGATCCGCAGCTACAAATAATCGAAGGGGAGATCTTGAAAGAGAAAACGGAGTTTGTTACAAAAATGGATTGGGGGATTTTCAGAAGAAGTTTGATTTGATACTAGAAGTGGCGGTGAAAGGGAAGTCGAACGCAAAGGAGATGAAATTGGAGAATAATTGATTTTTGCGCCGTTTGGGTTGAGATTTTTTTTAAAAAAATTATGTTTAATTCATATGTGTGTAAAATGTGTGTGTTAGTTTGTGAAATAATCTAAAAATGTATAATATAATGGTTGCATTATTGACGGAAGTTAACGTCCGTCCGTTAAGGGAGTAACCAAGGGATCATTTTGATAACTTTTAAAAAGTTAATGGATCGATTTGGAACGAAATTTTATTTCAAGACCAAACAGAGATTTCAGATATAGTTTTGGACCTTTTCCCAGAAAAGAATATTGATTTCTACTCCACCAACGTCAACATGTCCCGCATTCCATATTAGGCCTTCCATTTACCTTCACTAAAGGAGGTATACTGTTTTGGAGGTGACAATTAAGGATAGTTTTATCAATTTAAGACAGGAATAATAAGTTAGCTCTCGATTAGGGATCTGAACGATGAATGCAATCAATTTAAGACCAAAAAAACACACAAATTTCACTTATTTTTAATTATTTTTCATAATTTTTCTATTGAATTTAAATAAATCATTCATTTGGTAATTTCTGGTAAAAATTAATTGAATTTTTTTAATAATTTTCATCTTTCAAGTTCTGAATTAAGAATACATATCTTATAGATGATAAATCCATAAAATTATGTAAAGAATTGTTAAATAGACACAAATCAATGAGGAACTAGGAGAATAGAGTTGAAATGCAAAGTTGGACTCTTTGTATTCGATGGATCGAACTCATGAGCTTCATATATATAATAATAAAAACTTGAAACCTAACGTCTTATCACTTGCATAGCAATATATCTACTATGTGCAAGTATTAGTAAAAGTTGGAACTTAGCACCCCTTCGAAACATATATTTACTAGAATCCAAACTCTATCGCATACAGCCACTGTTATATTTCAACCGATCAAACCACAGATCCATGTCAAGAGACGAGAGCTGCTTCTCTCTCTACATTCCAACCCAAAAACTTAGCTCCCTCCACACGGTCGAACACACCTTTCATCAAGATTTGTGATACAAGTTCATTGCCAGAAACTCGACAATCCTATGTTCTATTAAGATTGAGAGGCAGACGAACTCGCCGACAAGATGTCAAGAACGCAGTCTTTATGTATTTTCGACTGCTACAAGTGAAGTCAGCATGTAACCTCTTTCGGGACCCCTTGGTGGGACTTAGGATCTCCTCACCATCATCATGATCATCATCATCCGTGTCGACAGCATTACAAATCGACCTAGATTGAACACTGATTCGTCTTGGGATGTGCACGTTCAGATAGTAGCTAATGATGCTTTTTTCGCTATGGAAAGGAAAATTTTGTGAGGCAGACTTCATGAAACCTTTACCCTTGGATGTCAGGTTCATTTTCAAGATATAATCAAATTTCCTCCGTTCATTCTCATTCCATAGCTTAGTAACATCCTCTCCCATGCCATCAAACTTCCATTTCCAAAAGGCAGGGCCAAGATCGATCTTTAACTGGAATTTCTTGTCAGAAACGTGTCGTCTGACACATTGTATTGATCCTGGAAATGAACACACACAAGTTCGAGGTCTCCCTCTCCCAATCATGTCGTTGTTCGTATCTTGACTTCTTCCTTTCAGTGGCCATGTGCGATTGCCTAGCCACTTTGCGTTGTCCGACTCTGTGTCACCAATAGTTAAGTGACTCCTGGAAGACGGAGGAGTCCAAGATGGAACATCTACCTGGAAGCGAGGTCCAACTGGAATTACTAATTTAACGCGATCATCGGTGATGAAAGTGAATCGATCCGTTCGCTTTCTTCTTTCAATGCTCTGATTATTAAGGGGCTTTAATAGCTTCATACGTGCAGTCCAGTCGGCTTCTCTTCAAGATGCTAGACGGTGTAGCATTCCAAGATGGTATGAAGCTACTTATTCCAGCAGAAAAATAAATAAATTTCTGCACAGATTATCACGGAGCAAATTCATTAGGGGAGTTGCCTGAAGCCTGTGCTAAACTTTGATAGCCATGGAATGGCATGTTGCAAGTGAAATTGGCATCTAAATCATCTTTAGATGTCATAATTCAGATGCCTTTAGCTCAAAGTATTAATTATGCCGAAATACCTACTCCTAAAGACCGGTGTATACATATTATAACAAAATTGTGATAAGAATAGAAAGTCACAATCTTCTCGACAAAAATTCCCATTCTAATCCTTGACCCATAATGAGGCACGACGGAACAACCCCCAAGGAGAGTGAGGGTGGGCCGAATTATCATTTTTATCAATGCATCACATGGATTTACCGCTCTAGTTTACCATAATAGGTGTAAGATTTCTTTTCAATAGAAGAAGTTGTTGATAAGAGGATTTGGGTAGGGCAGTAAATGTGCCAAGCTACTCACGAAATACTTGGGTATCGGCTCAAAGCTCGTTCGAGACTCACTTGTTTATTAAACAAGCCGAGTTCAAGCCTTAAGACAAGCTCAATAATTCTTTCAACCCGAGCTTGAGCTTAGGGGTGCTCAGCTCACGAGCAAGTACGAGCTCAAAATACCTACTATTTTTAAGTAAAGTATTGAGAAAACAATCCTCCCCATTAAAAATTAAATTAAATCAATGGCATTAAGTAAATTAATATTATCAAAACTAATAAATCAAATGTTCAAGAGTAACAATTCTACAATCTACACACAAGCGTGCAAGGGTACCCTCCCCCCACATAAATATATATATATATATATATATATATATAGCTTATCTTAGTTATATAGTATAGTACATAGTCTATATTAATTATAATAATGTAGAAAGTACTAAAGGAAAAACGAAGTTAACAAAAAATTAAATAAATATTAAGCTAAAGTAAGAATAATAATCCCCATTAAATATTAAATGAAATCAATGGTATTAAAATAATATTAATATTAATATATGTTCAAGAGAGTAAATTATACTTTGAAACCTGGACTTTTTTTAAAAAAATGATCAACTTTTTAAAAATTAACAAACCAGTGCCCACTTTTTCAAATTTTTTTCAAATCTCATACTCCTTAAATAAGTGTCATTGTGGATGAATGCACACATATTAATAAAAATATTAATTAGATAATCAAATTACCTTATACACCTTTATATGAGTACATTAAATGAGTCAAATATAGTTGTTTGAATGTATTAAATGTGGGCAAATATGATCAAAATGTGAAATTTTTACGTCGATCGTGTTGAATGACACTTTTTGTTAAACATTTAAAACAGAATTAAAGTGCTAGAATGACACTTATTGTGAAACGGAAGGAGTATTTAATTAATTTTACAGCTTGAAAATCGTACGTAATTGATTATATTTTAATATTTCTATTTCCCCAGCCACACATTGACAAATCCCTCAAATCAATAAATATTAAAATACAATCAATTACGTATGATTTTTGGGCCAGTGTTAGATTTGCAAAAAAATTAAAAAAATGAGTACTGCTTTGTTAATTTTGAAAAAGTGAATCATTCTTGAAAAGAGTTAATTACCTTAAAATACATAAATTTTGGGTTGTTTTGGTATTTCACACGTTTTAGAAAAACAAAGTTTTAATAAAATGAACTTAACACTTGTTTGATTTTCACATATTTTCAAATTTCTATCAACTAAATCTTATGTGGCTTTCAGAGTTTTCCACGTGTAAATTACGTACACATCAAATTGTCTTAAAATACGTAAACTTTTGATTGATTTTAGTCGGATTAGAGTACCAGAATTTGAAAATCTTGAGAAAAACAAAATAAATGTTAAGTTCATGTTATTAAATTACGTTTTTTAAAACGTATGAAAATAAAAAACACCCAAAAATTTGTATATTCTATAACCCTTTTAAAAAAGTGTCCAACATGTAGGTATCCAAGGGTTAATTGCATTCAATTTGAACTCAAGCTCAAATTGAACTTAGTCAGACCGAACTAGAGCCATAATGTTATAGATCGAGTTGAGCTAGAGTTCGAAGTCTAAGGCTCGAGTCAAGCTAATAATACTTAAACGAGCCGAGCTCATACTAAATATTCCTCAACATAGTCAAGGTCTAGTAGGGGTGGTCTCATACTGGAAACATATATACAATAAAGATATAAATATGCTGCGAGATATGAGTATGGATATGGTTATATAAGTAATGTTTGACGGATCTTAACCCATTAGACAATCTGTCGTCTAACCTCTGAGTTTTTGTGATTAAGTTTTGTCATGACTCTTATAAAACAATTGTAGGTCATGCACATAGAAACACCCAAATTTTAGATATTCTCATGATTTTTATAAATTTAAACCTCACAAGGACTTATGCCCATCTTCCTCAAGAGGCTTCAAACCTATAAAGCCTCAAGCCAACCATAAATTATACATACTTTCTTGCATTACTAAAATGGTTAACCGAAATTGTTAGAAAGAAAAAAAAAAATAAACGCATATAAACCTTCGAAACATTCAACGTTTCTAAACCAAGGAGATATCATCTAGACTAGTAAATCTAGCAAACTTCAATTTTAAAACCAACAAGCACCTTAACTAGGGGGATGAATAAGAACATAAAATTTGAACCAACCTAAGAAACAATAACATCCATATTTGGAACAAAATCCGACCATAAAACAGAACAAAAAAGAGGAAAAGGAAGACAAAATCACCAGGAAAATCATCATAACCCTAAAAATAATTTACTAATCAAGGAAAAGATTGACTATTTAGGGAATTTCCATATGCCAAATAAATCACAAATCTATCTTGTGAATGAGGATACACACAACCTAAAATTATATGATGTGGTTTGGATTTAGTGGAGGTGGAGGCATATTTATAGGAAAAGGAGATAAGAAACCCTAAAAGCATGTGATGATGTAATTTGGGCTTTATGGGATAAGATTCATATCTCTTACTATCTCAACCCATGAGCTTCTAAAGTTTGGGCTTTTTGTATTTGTGGGCATAGTCTTTTATTTCATAATTTATTTATTTAATATTAGAAGTTGTAAATGTATTTCATATTATTAGTACTCATATATATATATATATCATATTATAGAATTATGTAGTCATATTAACACAATAGAACTTGTGTAGAGTTCGTAATATGAGATTTTGTAGGCATATTTCATTATATCCTTTTGGAGGAATATTCGGTCATATTTTTATTTTGTAAAAGAATAATATTAAATAAATTTAGGCAATGGATTCGAATATTTTAAAAAAAAAGTCCAAAACGTGATTTACAATTAACTTAATTTGTTCTGTCGTAGTTATAGTCGGTAGATGATTCTTTTATAGAGATATAGGATTAGATTTTGATATGGTATTTAGATTATTTCTTTAGATTTGATTACCTCAATTTCAGAAAAATTGATATTTTAAGTTTTACAATAAAAATTAAAAATTAAAAGATGGGACGAATATATACTCTTTGTTCTATTAAGTCATATTTTTACCTAATATATGTATCTTAATTTCTCTCTCATAATCTGCATGCGTTTATTCTCTCATTAATTTCCTCAACATATTTATGGAGAATATTTTATAGGCGTAAAATTGAGAAGAATAATATTAAAAAATGTAAAATATCAAATAATTGAAACAAAATTAAGAAATTGAAGCATCAAATAATTTCTCTCTCATAATCCGCATGTCTTTATATCTCTCCTTAATTTCCTTGACATATTTATGAATTATATTTTATAGGGGTAAAATTGGGAGAAAAAATGTTCAAAAATATAAAAAACATCAACTTTTTGAAGCTAAGGGAAGATATTTTATTATCTATTTTATATTAAAAGTTATTAATTAATAATTCTAGAGTAATAAAATTAACGTTCTTATTTTCCAAGTTTCTCATATATTGTAAATAAATAATTCTAAATTATTTCCTAAAAAAGGTTTAAATTGTTATCAAGTTAGTTGAATTATTAAATAAAATTGAGTTCTATCGTTTACTTATCAGTATGTTGAGAATCAATAATAATATTCTTTTGTCCTTTCGGTATTCATATAACTAATGAATCTTCCGGACATTCACATAACTAACGGATTATACACATTTACATCTTCGTATATTCTATAAAATCACGGAATCTACACATCTCCGCTCACATGATATGGGCAAAATTCTAGTTAGGTTGGGCTCGTGCTACTCCATCTAAAAAATTATGAGTGAGCCCAATTGTTTTGGGGCCCTAGAACACGTTTAGTCATAGATAAATGAACTCTTTCAATGTCACCACAATACATCAATGTATGGTATGATTTTTTACTTTTTTTAGACCAAGCAAACATGTCATTTGGATAAATAAGAACAAGAATGTCCTCTTGGGAATGGCCTAGTGGTGGAGTGGTGTTATCTTAAGGTCAAAGGTTTCAAGTTCGAATCCCACCACCAACACCACTAGGTATGAGCCTATTACACCTTGCTTGCCAAGTGTGGTTAACCTCCCCTGTGTGATTTGTAGGCTACTACACAGGAGCAGGGTTTATCCAGCGCGCACCTCGGTAGCGGCTGCGAGTTACCCTTGATAAAAAAAAAGAACAAGAATGCTTAAAAAGGTCATCCACACAAGAAAGAGACTCGACCTAACAATGATCAAATAACCCCCAAGCTCATATTGTACTCTTTTTTCTTGACTATCAGTAACAAATAGCTCCTCGACTTTTAAAACTGTATCACATTACCCTTTCTATAGATAATAACTTTAAAAATGTTAACGTATACACACTAACACACCTTTTTCTCGCACACTTAAATATTTTTCGCACATACTAACACGTACTATTACAAAATGAAAAAAAATCACATAAATCCCTTTTTGACTATTTCTAACAAATAGCTCATCGAATTTTAAAACTAGCTAGATGGCATTGATGTTGCTTGTTATTCTTAACTTTTTGTATTTATTTTTTGATTATTAATCTTAATCACGATTTCTCATTTGGGCGTCTGAGAGCGCAAATGTCACTCCTCCAGCGTTCCTCACTCTAACGTCTTTTTTATTTGTCTATGCAAATGATCAGACGATCGACGCCCGAACTTCGAACGAATTTGATTGTAGATTTTTTCATCTACAGTTGGAGTCTGAAAAAATATGAATTAGTGTATTTTTGTTAATGGTGTTTAAGTTTTTTCATCCACATAAGGAGAAATATTAGGGCTGACAATTTTCGATGCGACACGAAAATAACGGGTTAGTGTTTGACCTTATCTTGTTTGTGTCGTTATTGTGTTGACATGATAATGACCTGAAATTATCGTGTCATGGCGTGTTTCGTATCAATCTAAACACAGTAAAAAATTAACAAGTTACCTGATAATCTGACAACCCAATAAGAACCTATTAGCATGCTAACACGTTAAAAACCTGATATCTATTAGACGAAAAATATATATT
Source organism: Perilla frutescens (assembly GCA_026008535.1). Taxonomy (NCBI): domain Eukaryota; kingdom Viridiplantae; phylum Streptophyta; class Magnoliopsida; order Lamiales; family Lamiaceae; genus Perilla; species Perilla frutescens. The sequence goes on along the minus strand of BRKX01000012.1, from coordinate 4,603,966 downwards.
TATTATTCTAAATTTTCTTTGTTTTTATATATTTTTAAATGAATTATATTTATTATTTTATTTTTTAATTATTTTCTTGTCGTGTCGTTATCATTTCGTGCTGACACACAAAATATCATGTTCTATCTTGTTCATGTCATGACAAAATTATTATTGTGAAAATAATATCTTTGACATGGTCTTGACAGCTTTTGGAACTCCATAAGAAATGAAAAGATAAATTACAAATGAATCAAAACAGAAATAAAATACAGAATGAAACTCAAACTAGACTCTTTTAGTATTCCTAGATTCATTTTGAATAGTTTTAGGAACTGTAATGTCCAAACTCGTCTTGAACAGTTTGTGATTAGTCTTCAAAGAACTTGAACCGCTTTAGGTTCACCTACATCGAACTTGAACATCCAAATTGTAATCGTTTTCTTTGACATCGTTTTTGTTCCTGAATTTGTCCCGAACAAATTCTCATCTTTGATTGTATATACACATTACAAAGTAACTCCACCACCATAAGTAGAGCTAGTTGCACTCTAGAAATTCAAGAGTCACATTTGTGTGTACCAATGGATCAGACACCGAACTGTTTCCGAATCTATTCCTGATAGATTACCTGACATTTGATCTGCATCAACTATGACTGATACCGACTAGGCCCAAATTCAACCAAATCTAAATAAAAGTTGACCCAACGACCAATGCCCGAGACACTGTCAATGTCACTGCCACTATCACTATAATTGTTCATAGAGGTGTGCATTCGATCGGTTCGGATAGGAACCGACTGAAAATATCAGAACCCATCACACCGAAGACGGCAGCTCAGGCCGACCGACCACCCACCGAACTGACCACTGACCGTGTCATTTGGTCGGTTCGGGTCGGTTAACCGATTCTTAAAATAAAGGTAAACAAGAGCATTAGAGCAGAGAACAATTCAATTTAAGTGTTCAACATTTCTGACTTCTCTCATTCTGAGCACACTCGCCGTCAACTTCACAGGAATTATTTCGAGTTGTTATAGTTTAATGCAGAAACAAGAAGATGTGCTTCAAGATTCACAGTTAATTTGTGGGAAAATCGCCATTTATTGTATGATGGATCTAAAATGGTATTAATGGCGAAGAGAGAGAGAGAGAAAAGGGTGAGGTGATGAGTTGATCCAAATTTCAGAAAAGAAAATGAGAGAGAGAGAGAGAGAGAGAGAGAGAGAGAGAGAGGGAGAAGGGGGTGGCGTGTGTTAGTTTAAAAAAAAATAAGAGAGAGAGAGAGAGACGTGGGTGAGTTGTTGGTGGGACAGCTTTTAATACTTGGTGAGAGAGAGAGAGTTGGGGTGGGGCTCGAGGAGTTTCTCAGATCGAGAAAAGGGTAGAACATATCATTAATTATATATATATTGGTCGGTTCGGGTGAACCGAATTTTTTTTCGCTAAAATCCGTTGACCGACCGATTGACTATCGGTTTCACTCCATATTAACTGACTTTCGACCGAATGACATATAAGTCTGAACCAAACCGGACCGAAAGCGATCGGTTCAGTCAGTTTTTCGATCCCAGTTCGGTTCTTGCTCAGCCTTAATTGTTCATGTCCCGAGAACAAAAACGAACATTGGCATAGTCGAGCTCGCTCATGTGGACTCGAAGCTCTCACACTCAGTACACATTAAATTACATACTTAAGTACAAGTTTAATCAAAACTTAGGCTTCGATTGTTAGATCTCTTAAACGTAACCAAGGTTGTGGAATTCGCTGGATTCTGATTAGGCCTAGGCGGAGTCTAGACGTTTGTGACGTCCCAAAATTTCATAAATATAAATATCTCATTTAATCAATAATTGAGTTTTATACAGTGGAAGTAACATTTACAATAAAGAAAATATATTTATTTATCTTGACCATCATCCCGTCTTCTCGTCATTCCCCGAGATACTTTAGCTTGAAAGATAAATAGCTTTGTAGTGAGCGCTATTAACTCAGTAAGGTTACCACATTTATTCATATTATATAACATATGAACAATAAATATATAGCATATGTCATTTTCCTACAAAGTATAAGTTGAATATACAACCCATAGGCTGAATAACTTTTCCTGCAGCCCGTCGTCCAAATATGAAACTAGTAGGTTGAGTAACTTTTCCTGCAGCCTGTAGGTCGAATATATAATTTCCACATGTAAACTGCATAAAATGCATAATAGGGATAAATGAATATTGCATAACAATCCACGTTGGAATCCACCGTTACTTGAACTTGAAACGTAACGATATTAAATTTATTCACGCGCACCGTCTAGCATAATTATAATAAAAAATTAATATATTAATATTTTAATGATTTAAAATTAATGTGTAGTAGAATAATTATATATATAAAAAAAATGTATGTAAGGGTGTGTGCTTATATATATTTATGTTTGTGTTTACACACACACACACACTGTGTGTGCGCGCGCGCGCTAGTGAAAGAAAATCACAAAAAGAGTCTCACTTTTGAAAACTAGAGATGATTAGAATGAGAGGAGAAATTTCAGTGTGATCAGAGAAATGATTTGAGTGCATTATTTATACAAGTAAGCTAGAGCTTGAAAATAGGAACATTAAATCAAAATTCAATTTCGTAGTGATTTGAGGAAAATTAATAGAGACAAATCGGTGGATTGAAGATATTTGATTGAGTAAAATTGATGTTTCCTTTACATAAATCCTCACATGTTGAAAAATCAAATGGACTAAAAGTAAGAATATAGGTTCAATAAACTTTGGGCTTTCTTGAAATACTTGATTTGAGCTTAAAAATAAGAATCTTTAATTATTAACATATAAAACATAAATGATGTAATAAACTTTAAATATATATTATTAGTTATATCGGCGTGACTTATAAGAATGTAACATAATATCAAAAATTTATTTGAACAACCATGCTTAGAAAAAAAAAAAAGGCAACAAACAATTTTGGGGCGTTACAACGTTTTTTATATATTATTTATTTTTAACTAAAATATTTTAAAATTTTAATTTATAAGATCACATCTCATAACATTACAATTACTCACCAATATCAAATTCAATCTAGAATTAAAAAAAAAAAAAAAAGAAATGAGTTGGTATTCTGTGCAACAGTCTTAAATAAGACTATTTAAGGCGGACGCGTAGCACCCACGCGCGCGGCCCATGCACGCTCTGGGCGTGGCGCGTGGGCGTCATGTGCCCGTCAATTTTTTATTTTTTATTTTTCTGGTGATTTTTCAATTTTTTCTGATCTTTTTTTCAATTTTCTTTGATTTCTTTTTTGAAATTCGGCGATTCGCATAATGCATTCGACCGACGCTAACGCGTGGGCTCGTGCATTATGCTCGAATATTAATTTAATCTTTTAAAAACAAATTGAAAATGACAATTGATAAATAAAATCTAATTTTGAAATAAATTTATATCCTAAAATCGAATTAGCGAACCATAAAATAAAAACGAATTAATTTAGTTTTTTTGAAATTCAAAAACTCGCAAAATGCACTGCCCGACGCTAACGTGTGGGCTCGTGCATTGTGCTCGACGATTAATTTTTCCAACTTAAATATAACCATAATTGAAATTAATAAAACTTATAAAAAAAACCTAAAAAACACAAGATAAACCCCTAAAAAAAAAACCCCTAAAAAAAAAAAAAAAAAACCCCTTAAAAACCATGAACCCTAAAAAAAACTAAACCCCTCCCCCCAAAAAATCATGAACCCTTAAAAAACCCTAAAAAACATGAACCCTTTAAAAAACCATGAACCCTAAAAAACCCCTAAACTACGAAGCTCTAAACATTAATTCGAATGGAAAAAATCACAATTTGAACTAAATAAACTAGTATAAAATAACTAGCAGATCCTTTACTTTTTAATGATACAGATGATACTTTTTGAATTTTCGGTGATACTTTTTAGTGAGACTGTTGATACTGATTTTACCATTTTTTTATATTTTTTGCGGGTTGACCCGCGTTGACCTGACCCGTCTTAAATAGCACTATTTAAGACCGATGCATGTAAGTGTTTGCTAAAAGAAATTTATTAAAGAAAGAATCGAGATGACTAACTTGAAAATTTCTTATCTTGAAATAATTAGGAACCTAAAGATGATGTATAATCTAATATTTAGTTTTAAAATAAATTAATTTAAAAGTTTGAAAACTAATTTCTTAATTATTAGTTTCTTTAATAATAAGTTATGTAACGCCCCAATTTCACTTTCAATATAAAAAGGCACGTTATTCATGCTTTTTATTAATAAAACACTTTACTTGAAATACAACGAAAGTTTCAAATAATAATTTGACATTTATTACATAAAATAAAGAAAAAAATAAAAAAAATAAATTAAATCTTTAATCATGCTTAACCACCATCATCACATCTTGCCCGTTACACATCATCCGAGACAATACCTGAAAATATATGTAGTTTTTGGGGTGGGCACTATTGACTCAGTGGGGAGTGTCCAATTATCCAAACTATTTATAAAACAAAATAATTTGCAAATAGTAAAGGTGTTCAGTCCGTAGACCAAACCATATAGCCCAACGTGATAGCTCGAAAGCTCTGCGTGATAGCCCGTAGGCTCTGTGTGTAGTCTGGAGGCTCTTCCTATGCTGTGACATTACATACATTCAATAAAATATATAGAGAGGATAATAAGGACAAATTCAACGTAAAACTCCACATTGACCTTGACTCCGAAATTAATTGATTAAGTCGTTGCGCTTTGCCTAGAAATAATTATTTTAAATTAAAAAAATGAGTGCAATGCTTAAAATGGAATTGCATATGATGACATGACTAAAACTTAACTAAATGAATCATGCTTTACTCTATGAGGGCGAGAGAGACAGAGAGATGGAGAGAGAGGGAATGAGAGAGATAGAAAGAAGGAGAGAGAGGCAGAAAGAGAGAGAGAGACGGAGACCTACCTGTCGCTGCCGCCGCTCGCCGTCCCACGCCGCTACTGTCGCCGCCGCTCGCCGCTGCCATCGCCGTCAATAGGTAGAGGGGGGTTGAGGATGGATGATGCACTAATCTACAACTAACACACAACAATGCAATATAATCGGTGAATCGAGTATCGTATCCACAAGGACTGAAACAAAGATCAACACTGAGTACTAAGCTAACAGCTTTCTATTATCCAAGTTACCAAATTTAGATTTACTAAATCTAGACATGAATTTAAACGAAATTAGAAAAAATAAATATACTTCAATAGACACAATTAAATCAATTAAAATAATTCAATAGACTCAATCAATTAATGAAATATTAATCCTTGGGAATGCAGTACACATGTATCGACTATGTATTAATTCAATTCTAATAATTTCCACTTTAATTCGATTATTGGTGAAGAATCAGAAATATACCTGTCTATCTCCGCCAGATCTTAAGGTAGATGTAGATTAATAAATTATCTATCACTTTCATCTCTAGGTTAATTTATTAACTCTCGATAGATCAACAGATTAAGTCCCCTACAGATTCCATAGAACGTGTATTAAAATGCTCAATTAATCCCACTAGTTAATTATCTCCGTCAGGTCTCAAATTAACTAGCTAGCATGCAATTAATTATGACTAGTAATCAAGCATGAAATAACAGCACTTGAACAATTGAACACAATAATCAGAAGGGAAGAAGAACAGAATTAAATTAATAATATAGCATCCACGTGTACGCAAACCCTAGAATTAATATGCATTTAGTCGTTCATGGCAAAATAGAAATCTAAAGAAAATAATGTATTTATCACACAACCCATAGGGGAAATTAAATAAAAATCATAAACAACTTATGCCGAGTAATTGATCTTCGTTCTTCGCCTCCTTCTTTTTCACAGCACTTCTCTACTTCAATAATAGGGAAAAAGGTTCTCCAAAAATCGTCCAAAACCAAGTCTTATATAGTTGGGAAAATACAGAGTCTAAACAAGGAAAAACACTAATTTTCCGGAAATAGGCGGCATGGTCCGTGCCGTTGGACAAAACACGCTTCAAGATCGATGTAATAGGGCACGGTTCGTGCCGCAAGGAGCACGGACCGTGCCGTGGGTACCGAGCCTCCATCTTGCTTCATGGCACGGGCCGTGCCAGCTTGCATGCCTCTCGATACGCTCCACCGTTTTGCTCCGTTCTCGCTCGTTTCTTGTCCGATTGATCCGATTCAAGTTGCAGAATGACCCTAACCCGATCCTCTATCTTATTAGGTACTTTCTAAGCTCATTTTAATTTAATACAATAATTGGCACTAAATCCTTTCTTAATGAGCAAAAAACGTGACACTGCACAACATGTGGAAAACTATGCGCAACTTCTCAATATATGCATATAATGCACAAGAACTACCATCCAAAAATACCTCCAAATACATGAAAAATCCATGTTTATCAGTGGATTCCGAATTAGGGCTCGATTAGAATGAAAATGAAGTTGTTGGTTCTGTCTATATAATCATTTTTTATCGACGGACTGTGTTCGTCGTTATCATTTAAAAAATAAAAAAATAATAAATTAAATAACTAACGACGTTGACACTAAAAATTAAATCCAAAATATTTTAAAAAAACTAACGACAGATTAAATACGTCATTAACTATAAAAATTAAATCAGAAATATTTTTAAAAAAACTAACAACGGACCAAATCTGTCATTAAGTTTATTACTTAATTAAAAAAAATTAAAAAAATATAATGACGGATTTCGTCCATCGCTAAACTTGCCGATAGCAAATCCGTCGTAAACTTTAACTGCGAATCGTCCCCGCCAAATTTTTCGGCTCAAAAGTTAACGATGGACATGTGTGTCGTTAGTCCGTCGCCATCACCGATGGATACGAATCCGTCGGTAGTGTCCGTCGCTAAATCCCGCTTTTTTTGTAGTGACGGAATTTAAAAGGTTCTTAAGTTTCGTTTCTTTGGTGGGAGGGAAAGATGAATATAATTTATCTATTTATAATGGTACATTAGGGTTAGGCTAGGTTTCATAGCTATCAAAACTACTTGATAAGATCAAATCTTGATAAATCTTTAGGAATTTAAAGATATGCAAGTTATCTGCTATCCATATCGTCTATATTACCGAGAAGAAGAAATAAAGAAATAAAGAAAGGAATGAAGGTTCTGGACTTTGGGTTTCATATGAAACTTGGGCTCAAAAATAATACTCCAAATGGGCTTATAATAAAACTTTGGCTAAATAAAAATAAAATGCAAACTTGTTTAACTCTCTAAATAAAATTCTATATGCATCATCATGAAAAAAATAAAATAACATATGCTATAATAAATTCATGCTTAAACGTATTTAGGCGCGATTTATTAAACTTAAACAATTAATATCACACATATAAAAATAAAAATAAAATATTTTTAGGAAAGAAAAATGTAGCAATTTAAATATTAGAAAATCGGATCGCTACAAGTTAAAACCAACATAAAATTAAAAAAATTTAGAGCTTGTTGGACTATTTTGAAATTTAATAAGATTTGTACTCTAATGTTAAACAAACATTGAATGAGTCAATGACCCTCCCCCTCTCTCTCCTTCTTCCCGTTCCCAGAACAAAACTAGAAGGATTGAATCTAAAATCTCCTTTTCTATTTCTTTCTCGATCTCCATGTCGTCGCCGACGCTGGATCTAGACGAAGTACCATTCTTATATCCTCTCCGACTGTTGCTGTTAGGTTGCGTCCGATGAAAAAAAAATGTTATGTGCTGATTTATCGGCGCCTAAGGCCACCTAAGCGGAGCTAGACGGCTCCACCAATTTCAGACGACAATTACATGGTTTTCGGCACGGCCAATGGTCGCCTAGCGCCTAAGTGGCCCTAGGTGCCGAATTTTTCAACACTGAATAGAACACGCTACATTTTCCCACAACATAAATGTCATTTTCATGTGACTAACTTAATGATTAATTTTCTCACCCATTAAAAATCGGATTTGAGAAACTAAAATACTATGTTTATCTAATCCAACGAGACCAACTTAACGATTAATTTCTCACTCACTAAAAATCGGATTTGAGAAACTAAAATAATATGATTATCCAATTCAACATAGATAAATCATACACTATTTAACTTTTTCAAAAGTTAAATATTCCGACCACTGAAAATCGGATAAAATGAGACTTCACAACTCACTTTATTATACCCAATTTTCTGACAATTATCGTGTTCATATCGGACAAATTCTTATCGTGACGTGTTCGTGTTTGGCCTTATCATGTCGTGCCGTTATCGTGTCGACAAGTAACACGACACGATAACACGAATTGTCCGAATTGTCAGCCCTAAACAATATAAGCCAATTTCAAAAATCGAGGAGAGAACAATGTGAGCCTCAAAAAATAGTTGAGATGACTATTTAACGTGTATCCCTGAAAAGAAAGCACTAGGTAAAATTCAAGTCCATGACATTCTGTCACGAAATCATCCGCTCCATCAACTAACTACTACATTACTAAGCCACATGCCGCGGCATTATTCACTTCTAGAGTTGTAGTTGGCAATTCATCTTTTACAGACAAAAATACCAATTCACATGCACCACAATTCTAGACGAAAAACACAGTGCAATCCCGCAAAAGGCTCCAAGCAATCACTCAACATCAAATCCTTTCTCTTGGAGCTCAGCTAAGACCTCATTCCTCATCCTCATCCACAGCTTTAAAGCCTCTTGATCAAGCTTCTTATCCTGCAAATCTTTCTGATAATTGTATGAATCTTTATCCGATTCAATCATCCCTTTTGGCCCAATGCTGGTACCTATCATCCCACCTTTTGCAACAAACTCCTCCATCGCCTCCTCGTCGCCCGGATAAGGAAACTCGCGCCGCTCATAAAGGTGGGCGAGCTCCTTCTCCTCCTTAGGCATTGGCTTCAGTGTCCACCATCCAAAAGGCGACGATTCGTTCAGAAACCACACCCCCCCAAACAGAGCGTACGTGCACAACAGAGCTTTGCCTACTTGCTTCCAGAAATGGTGATCTTCTTTTCCTAGCCCGATTTTTTTCAAGTATTTCTCTGCTTCGAATGCCGCAAGCCCTGCAGAAGATTTGAAATCTTACTTTGATATAACGCGTTTCAATTCATTCAAGAATCAAGAAACGGATTCACAATGAAATAACTAATTTTGGATCGATACAATCCCGAAAACGAAATGCTGTATATAATCGTACTATCCACTGTATTGACAATTTGAGTAAGCCATTCTGTCGAACAGGTAATGGGTATATTTGTACATTTTGTCGAACAACTTACCTGCACAAAGTAGTCACGAAATTTCGCATAAAAAAGGCTAATCAATAGAGAGTGATCGGGAAAGTTCAAAAGCAGAAGATTAAACAGCAAAAATAAAGTAAGTGGGTTGATGAAAATCTACCTGTTGCGGGCCTTTGAAATCGTTTCAGAGGCATTTATGACGATTTGGAGCGAAAAATTAGATGATCTGTGGCCGATTAGGGCGAGTGTGATATTTTTTCCCCAAATTGAATTTCGGCGTTCTGTTTTATTACTCCAATCCTTTTTTTCTTTTCCTTTTTTTTTTTGTCTAGTTTTTATGACAGTTTTTTATTGGGCGATTCTATTTTTCACATGAATATAAAATTAAAATGTATCGAGACTCCTTTTTTTGTCCCATTTAAAAAATATATATATCAAGAAGTTTGGAATATGTATTACTTACTCCATTCGTTTCAAAAATACAATCTCTTATTTATACACTTCACTTTCTTTATTAGATATGCTAAGTTTTTTTTTTTTTACTCACACACCCGACCTGTGATATTGAGGAGATTCGAACCCGTGACCTTTGGTCTCCAAGCAATCTCACTCCACTACTAGACCATCCCCACCGGAACTATGCTAAGTTTCCATTTCCCTTTACATATTCCTGTTTGATCTTTTTTTAAATTTATAATTCATTTATTTTGAATCAATAAGTAAGAGGTTAGTACGATTATTTTATATAATTTTTTTTCAAGTATATTAAATATTATCTAAATTTATGTAAAAATTAGAGGGGAGTATAATTATAGGACGGATGCAGTATAAGTCACAAATAATACAATTTTTATTCGATTATATAATTTTAACATGACTTTTAAAAAGTTACAATTACAACATCATCAATTTTTTTAAACGAAGTTTTTAAATCGATTTAGCAATTTTCAAATGAGTTTTAAAAGTTGCAACTAAATTATCACTTTTTAATTTCCTACAATTGCAGAATCTCCAAATTTTTTGACGAATTTTGACCGATATATGCCATTAAAATGATTTTTTGTTCTTTTGATTTTGACAAATCATAGCCATTAAAATCAACTTGTATCATTTATATGAGCCACTATCATTATAAAAAAAGGCAAGGGTTCACTCAGTGCACACCCGATAGCATCCGTAAAAAAAGGCTAAAAAATTCTCAGGCCTATATACTTTTATATTTTGTTTCAGAGGGTTTATGTACAATTTTTGTTTACTTTAGTAGGTTATTCTACTTCGACGATATACTTTCTCGTGTCAATTTACATTTATATTTTGTTCCGATGGTCCTTGTATAAATTTTTTATTTTAGTAGATCTTTTACTTGTATATTTGATATCATCAAATCCTCAATAAATGAAATTAACGAAGTTATTAACTACACATAGATTGCAACACATATTGCTAACTTGACGAGATCATATTGTTAAATTGACACGTGTTAATCAACACTCAGATAACATTGGAACACATTAAAAATAATATTGTATAATATGTATCATTCATGTATCACATTGCTAATATGTTAATAATATATATACTGCTAATGTGTGAGAAATAATTTGCTAATATATTAGTAATATATTGTAAATATGTGAATAATGTTTTGCTAATATGACTCAATAATGTTGATTTGATTTGAACCCTATTTTTTTTACAGTTTTCGCAATGAATCGATAATCTTTAATCAAACAACCATAACTTTCTCAATGCTTAATATTTTTTTGAAATTTTTTTTTTTTTGAAAAATTGACTCAACTAGCTTTCCAACTATACATAGCTCATATTTTAACTATTTTCCGATACAAGCAACTTGACGTTCAAAGTTAGGTATCTTGCAAAAATTAAAAAATTTCATATTAGCAACATAAATGCAAGATATGAGCACTATTATTACTATATTAGCAACATCTGACAGCTACAATTTGTATAGGCGTGGAAAATGACTTTTTTGTATTTTTCATGAATTTTTATTCGAACAAACATATGCAATATATATCTTAAATGAAAGAGCATGGATAAATCTTTAATTTGATATACTTTTTGCATAAATTGGATTAAAAAAAAGAGCAATTTATGATTATTTAAAGTTTTTAAGAATTTTTGAAAAAATGATATCATTTTTTTAAAAAAAATATATAAAAATACCCTTATTTTTCGGATTTCCCATATTTATAAGTATGTCACCGCCTTTTTATTCATTTATTCCTTCATGTGATTCTGATTGATTCCTAGATTCCCAACTTCCCACATAGGAATTGGTTCCTATTTGAATCCACTATATATATATGTGTATATACTAATATATTCCACATGAATAATGCTAGCCAGCCAGATTCTGGCTAGCCAGAATCTAATTTTTTGATGATTAATAAAACTGTATTATTAATAAATTAATTATGTTAATTATTAAATGTTATGTTTTTACTATATTATCCTTCTGTCATGAAATTAGTGATTTGTAATTAATTATTAAAATCACTCCAGAAGCGGATCGGAAGAAAGGGGCGCAGCTTCATCTTCTTTCTTTTCTTCACTTCTTTATTTTTTTCCATCTTCGATTTCTTCTAAATTGAAGCGCATATAAAGTTGACCTAATTATTATGGAAGACATCAATGTAAATTTATTGAATAATTAGTGTTTTATTAATTAAATTAATTAATTATTAAAAATAATAAAAAATTCTGGCTAGCCAGAATCTGGCTGAAAATCACTACTCATTGCACATAGACATATCAAAACAAAACATAAAAATACAAAACCTAATAATATATTTTGCCAAAAATAAACTCAGTTCCATGAAAAATCATTACTTACCAGTTACCACTAACCCATAAAAAGAGTGTAAGTTTCAAGAAAGTAACAAGTTCGAACAAAAATAAAATGCGATTATAAGAAATTGCTTTTCATAATTGGATATATCCGCAGGTTAAATGTCGACGCACATTTGCCAGATCAAAACTAATATACCCAACCTCATCATTAAACAAATGAACAATACACTCGATTTTTTTTAAATCACAATTTCACAGTAAGGAGTAGCATCTAGGAAACCTGTACAAAGTAAATTGCCCTTTTTAAGTAAGAAAAATGGGTGGCCAATGCTATCTCACCCCTTCGAGAGTAAAGGTTGACAAAGGCTGAAAAGCACACAAGTTCATTGTAAAAGACTTAATCAAACAGCAGTTTCAAGCAATCTACAATATTCGACATGAATTCTGTTCCAGGTAATGAAATGGCATGTGCACAAAATGAAGCTTTAATAAGCCATGGCTACAAGTGAGATATGTGCACACATGCCTCTATATACCATACCTACTTGAACCGTGCAATGCTAGTCATCAGCCATCAACGAAGAGTTCCGACCGGCTTCTTGTATGTGTACCACTTCGCCACCAGAACGAAGACAGCCAGATTCAGCACACTCAGCACAGCCAACAGCCAGTAGAAGTAATGGAGGTGGCCGTGGTTGAGATTGTCCGGTATCCACCCGAGCTTCCCATGGCGCGTGCTGATTTTGGTCACTATAGTCACGAGCAGAGTACTCAAGTAGCTTCCAAGAGCGACCGTTGTGAGCTGAAGAGCAGAGCACAAGCTTCTCATGGCGTCGGGGGCTTGCTCGTAGAAGAACTCTAGCTGTCCGATGAAAAAGAACACCTCTGCACATCCTATGATGAAATATTGAGGAACCTGCCAGAAAATCGACATGTCTATCTTATCGAGCTCATAGAAGTTGTGCCTTCTTACGTAGTTTAACCTGATGAGCTCGAGAAACCCGGCTGAGAGCATGGAGAAGATGGAGATGAAGAGGCCGATTCCCATTCTTTGGAGTTGAGTTATCCCATTCTTGTGGCCAGTGTACTTTCTGGCAATAGGAACGATGATTCTGTCGTAGATTGGGACCCAGAAAAGGACACTGAGGGTGTCAAAAATGCTGAGTGATGCTTCTGGGATTTCAAAGCTCCCTTTTCCCAAATGTGTGTGCATGGTTAATCCTTGCAACACAAACAAAGTGCTCATTTGACCGTATACTGTGGCAAAGATAATGCCAGTCGCCCACACGGGGAGTAACCGTATGATGGCTTTCAGCTCCTCTACTTGCGTCACAGTACAAAGTCTCCATGGATCCACCGAGCCCTTTATCTGGTCTGATTCCGTCTCTACTGCAGCCTTGTCGAAGAATCTGCATTGCACGAAATACAACACTCAATTTCTCCTGGTTAAGATTGGCCTCAGATAACCAATGTGAAGAAACACAGATTAACTAGCTTTTACCTAAGATCTTTAGTATGCTCAAGCTTGCGGCTTCCCGTGATTACAGACTCAGCATCAGCGGTTTCATACAACAAAGATTCATCAGCAGGAATTTGAACATGATATTTCCTAAAAGATGCTACCAGTACTTGGCTGATGCGTGTGAGAGGGCTTCCCCCAGGTTTCTGATTACGGTACAGGCGAGTGCCTGAGAAGAAAAACGCGACAGCTATTGCCATCGCGACTGCAGGGATGCCAAATCCCCATCCCCAACCAACGTTCATTTGTATCCAAACTAGGACAGAAGAAGCAATTAAGGCACCAATATTGATCGAGAAGTAGAACCAGTTAAAGAAAGAGCTTTTGTGCTTCTTTTCGACCTCATCAGTATCCTCGAATTGATCTGCTCCAAAGGAGGAGACACAGGGCTTAATCCCACCAGTTCCGAGTGCAATCATGTAAAGTGCCAAGAAACAAACTGCAGCTTGCGTGGTTGTCGCGTGACAATTATCTTTCCCTTCGCATGCTGGTCTCAGGCCAGGAACTGATGCTGATATTGTCAACAATGTCATCCCCTGAATGACATCAATTTCACATCTCTCTCTTAGCATTCTCTCTTTAAGAATCTTTCATAATTTTTTTTCAAACAAGAGGTTTCATGCAGGCAAAACCTTGCTAAAGAATAAAAAACGCAGACATCAAAATCATTGTGTATAACCTGACTACTTTGAAGCTAATCTGAGAACCTAAATTATCAAGATTTCTGTACATAATTTTTTGGAGAAAACATAAAGATATTCAATTACTAGATAGACATTCAAGAAACTCAATTCAGAAACTACTCGGACTAGGTTCTTATTTAACTATTCATTTTTATGTAAAGCATATTCACATCACAACCAAACTCAGAAAAACTTACAATAACATAAATGATCGAGAAAGATGCTATTGTGCAATATCTTCCTAGATATGCATCAGCCACAAAGGCTCCAATGAGTGGTGTGATGTAGCACGTCCCTGCCCAATTCGAGACGTTGTTAGAAGCAGTAGTGCTGTGTTGGTTGAGTTTTTTCTTGAAATACACCACCAGATTCGAGCTCATCCCATAAAATGCCAACCGTTCACAGCATTCGTTCCCTGTAACCACATATACATCAGAAAACGTAGAATTAGTCACTCAACAACATCATCAAGGATCATTTGAAAACGCACATACACAGAGAAAATCATCTTCAATGATCATTTCACAAACACAAACAAACAGCAGTCATTCCCTGCCACCACAAATACATCAGAAAACGTAGAATGGGTCACTTGACAGCATCATCAAAGATCGTTTGAAGAGAGAGAGAGAGAGAGAGAGAGAGAGAGAGAGAGAGAGAGAGAGAGAGAGAGAGAGAGTCATCTTCAAGAATCGTTTCACAAGCACACACAACATTCATCACTAATATATCAGAAAATGTAAATTAGTCACTTGACAATAGCATCACATATCATTTGAAAACACACGCACACACTAAAAAATCATCTTCAAGGATTATTTCACAAACACACACAACATTCATCACAAATACATCAGAAAACGTAGAATTAGTCACTTAACAATATCATCAAGAATCATTTGAAAACACACGCACACACACTGCCATATCAAGATAACCGAGGTTCCACTCTTGGAGCTAGAAACCCTACTGTTTGAGTTCAGCTATTCTCAAACCCAAATCCATAAAAAACCAAACACAATAATCACAGAAATAAAATTCACAAAACCATCACGAAAACATGTTAGATAGAGAACAGGATGTCGCGATGATCACCTAAAATAAAAGGGCAAGCTTTCCATGTTCCTGTCTCACTCTTCTTTGCAGGATTGTTTTGGTAATCAATCGTCCCATCTTTGGTATACAAATCATCTTCCGCCATAGCAACACTTGGTTTACGTAATACTCTCTCACTCAACAACCCTGAAATATCCAATTTACAAATGGGAAACACCACCAATTTCTTCATCAATATATTAGTACATACATCGTCAAAAACACGAACAAAAGGACAAAAAGGGACGGATAACTCCAAAAAAAATAACAATTATTGCCGAATACAGAATCTGTAATCAACTAACCAGCCTCTAAACAACCCATCGACAATTATTACGTCAATTGATAACAAAATTAAGCATTACAAAAACATTATGAAGCCGGAACCAAAGAAGAATCGGCCGATACCTGAGTTCCTTTGAAAGGCACGATGAAGTTACCTCAAAGGATGAGAGAGAGAGAGAGAGAGAGAGAGAGAGAAAGAGAGAGAGAGGGTTCTTTGACAAGTTGGTCAGAGAAGTTGACTTGTTTGATGAAATGACAGAGAGGGGGAATCTATAAAGGGACAATATGAAGAGAAGTGTCAAGTGTGAAAGTAGAAATTTTGGAGTGGAGAAATCTTCCCCGCAATCCACGTTCCAGCAAACCAGCTGGCTGGAGGCTGGAGCTTTTCTTTTCATATTTTGGTTTAATCATAATCTCTAACTAATCTAACATTTTCCCTTTTATAACTTATTTGTGTGTGTGTGTCTATATATATATATATATATATATATATGATGGGATAAGGTCCAATTTGGTCCTATAACTATACTTGAAATTTCAGTTTGGTCCCGAAATAAAATTTTGGCTCAAATTGATTCATTAACTTTTTAAAATGTATCACATTAACCCTCTGTTAGTCTCTAAACTAATTTTCGTTAACGTCCGTCACTAACAACGTTAATTTAAGGAAAACGATCCAAGTTGGTCCTACAACTATACCCGAAATCTCAATTTAGTCCCAAAATAAATTTTTGGCCTAAATTGGATCAATTTTTTTTTTTTGTTCTTAAACCCTAATTAGATTAATTTGAGGCATTTTTTTCAATAGTCTCAGTCAGAATTTAATATTTTTAGAAATCAATACTAAGTTGTGGAACTATCTAATCTATATAATGGAATTCTGATGATATATAACTATGAGCTAATGCAAAAAAATAAAATAAAATAAAATAAAATCTAATATTATTATTTCATGATTATTACAAGAAGAAAACTAGCCAGTTTATATCGTCCCGATCATATATCAATTCCAGATAAGTTTATTGATAAATATTATATTCATTATAATATCATTAATTATATTGACATTGAAGCGAAACATATACATTTATTAATTATATCATACACAATCATTTGAATATCATGAAACCTTCTTCAAATTAATCATACACTTTATTAATTATTAAAAAATGAAAAGAATAGTCAAATAATAAAAGTATTAATAAAGTGAAAACGAGACTAAAATATTTCACATTGAACGATTACAATTTGGGTAAAAAAAAAAGGATCAAACAGAGATTTCAAGTATAGTTGTAGGACCAACTTGGACCTTTTTTCTTAAATTAACGCCGCTAGTGACGGAAGTTAACGGAAATTATTTAGGGACTAATGGAGGGATTAATGTGATACTTTTTGAAAAATTTAGGGATCGATTTGGGCCAAAATTTTATTTTGATGGCAAATTGAGATTTCGGGTATAGTTGTAGAATCAAATTGGACCTTATCCGAATATATACTAGGGATAAGGGCCAAATAGGCCCCTGAACTTATTTGGGGGGAACAAATAGGCCATCAAACTTTTTTTTTTTATCTCGATTGAGCCTCTAAACTTTTATTTTGGGCTCAATCAAGTCCCTCCATCACACTCCTCACAAACGGCCGTTAGTGAGGAATCAAAACGATGTCGTTTTATACAAAACGACGTCATTTTATACAAAACAATTGATGAGTTGTTTTCATCAATTGGTTGAGGGGAAACATCGGTCTCGATGAGAGGAGAAATTTGGTGTATGATTCGGTGGATGGAAGTTGCTATCAATAGCGAATTTTGCTAAGAAAAAGTGTTGTGTCTTACGTTGTTCGCGCAGATGACAACGTCATGTTTTTCACCAAAATTCAACGATTCCGGCACCTTTCATGGATAATTAATGGATGGGCTTTGGTCTTATCGAAGAGACGAACGTTTTGATATATGGTACGACTCCCGATTCAGCTTGTGATGCGCGAATTTGGACGGCGAAGTTATGAATCGCGTTGTTGGTGCGCGAATAGCGCGATTCATAACTTCGTCGTCCAAATTCGCGCATCACAAGCTGAATCGGGAGTCGTACCATATATCAAAACGTTCGTTTCTTCGAGATCGATGTTTCCCCTCAACCAATTGATGAAAACAACTCGTCAATTGCCCGAAATTTGGCCAGAAACCCATGCCCCAAAACTTCAATTTCAATTCACCTTAATTTTTTTTTGGGCAAACACCAAACGACGTCGTTTTGATTCCTCACTAACGGCCGTTTGTGAGGGGTGTGATGGAGGGGCTTGATTGAGCCCAAAATAAAAGTTTAGAGGCTCAATCGAGACAAAAAAAAAGTTCGAGGGCCTATTTGTTCCCCCAAATAAGTTCAGAGGCTTATTTAGCCCTTATCCCTATATAATATATGATGTAATTATATTGTATTTAAATAAATAAAAATTAGCCAGCATGTTCTGAACGATTAAAATTACAATAAAAATATATTTGCCTATAACTAATTATTACACATAAATATTTTCTCCGTTTCATTATGATTGTTGATTTAACTTTTATATTTTGTGTCAAAATATTTGTTGTTTTATATATATTATCTCTCTCTCTCTCTCTCGATTTTAACCTTATCATAAACACTATTTTAGGAAAATATAAGTGAATATGATTTTATATCATATATGAGAGGTGAGTACATTAGTCCATAAAATTAATTGTTAATTCTAGATAGAAAAAATTAAAATAACAATCAAAATTAACGAAATAGAGGGAGTATGTCACAAATTATTAACATATTAATAAATTTATTTCGAACAAAATTTGGGTAATTGAAAATCAACATGATTCGACATGTTGAAATGTTTAGATTATAGCTATTAAATATTGTGATAGCGGTTCTTTGTAGCAAAAAGAATCATTTACCAGCAGCTGGGGCTTTATAATAGTTAAACATTTTGTGATTAAGAAAGAATGAAAAAAAAGTATGGGAGAAATCATTATTTATATGAAAATAATATATAATGTTCGCGTGTGCCGTGTGCGTCGCTTTTAATGGGAAAATATCATAATTCATAAATGAATTATATTTATTTCCCATTAGTTTAAGCAATCATAAAAACCAGGTTGACTATATACTATATAAGTAAACATCATCGTCCACACTCCACATATAAGAAATGATGACGTAAACGCAACGTCTGATGAAATAATCAATATGCCATCAAATTACCTAGTTCAATTCTCTATTTCATTTAGGGAAAATATACTATTTTGCTTTAGAATATGAAGTTTTGTTTTATTAAATTTTTAAACTTATATATATTGTGTTTTACTAAGTTTTTATACTTTTTTTTTTTATATCATTAAACTCTTGAACTGATCCTTTCAACATTTTGTTTTCGTGCGTGTGGTTCACGCATTAATAATTATTTTCACATCTAATTATAAGTTGTCATTTTTAATTACTTATTACATCAAATATGTATGTATAATGGCTTCAAAATATATACATGTATGTATACTCTCACAATGCATTTAATTTTGTGTGAAAAACTGTAACGCCCCAATTTCACTTTTAATAGAAAAAGGCACGTTATCCATACTTTTCATTAATAAAAATATTTTACTTGAAATACAGCGGAAGTTTCTAAGCATAACTCGACATTTATTACATAAAATAAAGTCAAAATAAATTAAATCTTTAATTATGCTTGATCACTTGACCACCATCATCACATCTTGCTTGCTACGCATCACCCGAGACAACACCTGAAAAAATAAGTAGATTTTGGAGTGAGTACTACTGAATCAGTGGGGTTGTACGTTGAATTTGTCCCGGGGGACGGTCCTATAGATGAAGGAGCACGACGAGGACGTCGTGTCTCCAACGGGGGGAGAATGTAATGTCCCACATCGGTGGGAGAATGAAAGTTTGATAAGTATATAAGTGGGTTTAATGGACTCTCTGGCAACTAGGGTTAAACTATTTTGGCAATGCGAGGACGGATGTCAAGTAGTTGCTAGGGGGCCCGTTGTGCCGTCGTTTTGTTACTGGGCCCCACCCCCATGGGCCTGGGGCATTACAAATGGTATCAGAGCCGACCCCGGGTGCGCTCGACCGGACCCTGGAGTCAGTCCAGGTGTGCTCAAACCGGACCCCGGGGGACGGTCCTACAGATGAACTGTAGGAGCACGACGAGGACGCCGTGTCTCCAATGGGAGGAGAATGTAATGTCCCACATCGGTGGGAGAATGAAAGTTTGATAAGTATATAAGTGGGCTTAATGGACTCTCTAGCAACTTGGGTTAACCATTTTGGCAATGCGAGGACGGATGTCAAGTAATTGCTAGCGAGCCCGTTGTGCCGTCGTTTTGTTACTGGGCCCCACTCCCGTGGGCCTGGAGCGTTACAAGAACTCACCTACCTATATAATATAACTAGGACTCAGAAAATATTAAAGAAGTTCAAGAGTAGATGCAAAATAAAAGTTTGAGGGCTAATTAATTAATAGTACCGAAAAGAAGTTCCAATGATTCATTCAATATAATAAAACTTCATACTTGAGGAGCCAAAAAATATAGTATTTGTCTTTTATTCATAATAATAATAATAATAATAATAATAATATTAAATAACATAAATAATCACATCAAACGTGTGCCGAACTGCCGTTGAAAATTCAAACATACTAAAAGAATTCCACTTGATTATTACGTTTGCTGTTTAAAAATCAAACGTAGCTACATATTCGCATTAAAGACTCCAAATGGTTATTACAATTTTAGGCCTGTTAAAATCGAACTTACCAAAAAACGTACTCATTAAATATTCCATTAATTGATTATTACTTGCCTTTTAAAAGTAAAACTTAACATTATTTTTTCAACCTAAGAGATTCCAATTGATTCTTACCATTGTTGTGACATTTTCTATGGCATCTCATGTGCCAAATTTTTATTTTCTATTTTTATTTTATTTAAGGTTTATCATTCTCTAATTATGCTATATTTAAAAAAAAAAAAAAACTAATTATGGCACACATAATATAAATGGCGGAAAAAAATAATAATTGTTGTAAAATAATATACAAAAATATATAAATTCTAATTATGAAACAATCAACTCAAATATTAAATTACTAACTAAAACTGAAATTAAATATAAAAATGAGATTCTAATTAGATATAATCAACCCTAGCTAATTAATAATTATAAATTCATGATAAATTAAAATCGAAGGAAAAAATAGAAAAAATTGATTGTGGAACACGCAAAAGATACAAGGGTAAATTCCATGATACCTTTAACAGATTTCTCATATATGCACTACCCAATATTTTCAAGTGAAATTTCATGTATAATCGATGTGGTGAACTAAAAAAATATGTGTTCCTATATTTCTTATGGGATATATTTTTTTTTTCAAATGATATTGTAAGAGTTTTGTAAAATAATATCATCACTTCAAAAATAAACATCAAATACTTTTTTTTATGTAGTTATATAGATTAACTGTAAAATATCACTTGAAGATATTTCATTTTATCTATTTCGGAAAACGTTTTTAGGACTAGGAGATCTCAAATTGTTAAGTATATAAGCATAGATTAGAGTTCAAATGAGAACCAACTTACCCTGTAGTAACTAAAAACTAATCCAAATCATTCATCCATTTAATCTCAATGGTCAAGATTGGTTTGAAATAAATGGGGTCAAAATTGCAATATTTTGATAGTTTTATTAAGCTGAGTGCATTCTAATAATTCAATAAATATCTAGATTATCATATTTTTTATAATATGACATTTCCTGTATATTGTCATGCAATTTATTTGAACAAAAGATTATGTATTTTTAATTTTTCTCCATGAATATTTTCTGTTCATCCAATTTTTTTTGGGTTCTCGTATATTTTAATAAGCATAACAAAATATTTTTACAATAGTTTTTTTTATCATATTTACGTTAATGATATATTAGCAAAATACTCTTGTGAAATTAGCAATACTATTTACACACATTAGCAAATTGTTTGTAGTATATTATACAAAGGATTTTTGAAATATTATTAATTCTTTATTTGCACAATAGTTGATTGTTTCCGTACTATTTTGATAACATAGTATCACATTATTGTTAAGTTCGTATTATAAGATAAAATGTTCAATATTTCCTACATATTACCAAATTTATTCAGAAATATTACCTATTTATTATTGACACAAGAGCAACAAATTGTTAACATTCTAGCAAATTTCGGTATCATATGAACAACGAATGGAATTGGGGATTGATCGAGCCAAAGATTTTTTGGCAACGTTTTATGTAGCGAAGAGTGCTTTCGCAGCGTCGATGTCTTTAGGAGTTAAGGTGAGATCTCGAATTTGGATCCCACCAACCAATGGGGTTTTTCGCCTGAATGTAGACGCAGCGGTTAATGGTGATGTTGGGCGTTTTGGTGTGGGAGCGGTGGTCCGAGATTGTTGGGGAAAGTTACGAGGAGCTCTTGCTAAACCGACTGAAAAACCATCTTCTGTTCTTGAAGCAGAACTAATCGCGATTTTATATGGGGTAGGCCTATGTTTGCAAGAAGGACTGTTGCCATGTGTTGTTTTTTCGGACTCGTTATTGGCCATTAAGCATCTTGACAATGGTGTCGAGAGCGAGGAGTACTTGGAGAGGGAATTATCTCCTTTAGCTGAGATGGTTAAAGATGGTAGAATAATTGCTTTCCGACATATGTTTAGGGAAGCAAATTTTAATGCACATTCACTTGCACAGTATGGTGCGGGTTGTGATGAGTTATGTACTTGGAACATTGATTTTCCTCATTTTTTGAGGGAGAATATTGAATGATATTGTTGTTTGGTCTCAAAAAAAAAATTAAGAGTCTGTTAATAATTATATTTATTAAACCATTTATTTATATTAATCGCACATCAACATATGTTGGTTTAATTGTAACGTATCATTACTATTAGACCATCATGCCAATTTGAGTAGGGTTTGAAACTTTGTTAAAAATATATTCACTTATTTTAATGGCATACATGTTTAATAAGTAGTATTCAATTTCGAAGCAAATAGTACTCAATATTATAGCCATACTTTATAAACATAATAGCAAATATTAAGCAATTTGCTTTGGGCTTGTAAATTTGTAAAAATCATGTTCATATCTTTTGATGATACATACATTTAATAATTAGTATGCAAGCTTGTACGCAAATAGCATTTATAATAATAGCAATATCATATAGACATATTAGCAAATGCATGAGCATTTTGAGTTTGAGCTTCAACTTTGTTATGGTCGTGACAATATATTTTAACATCGTATAGCAAGCAAATATTATTTGTAATAATAGTCATAGTGTACATATATAATAGCAAATACGTGTTGAGAAATTTAATAATCGTCAATTGCCGAAGAGATCAAAATTTAATATTGCAACATTTATAAATAATTTATATAGCAATTCATTCAATTCAATACATATTAATTCCGTCAGAACATAGGGATATTTTGCATCCTCCCCAGGAATTAAGCAACATTGACATCATTATGTATCTTTATTTTAATCTCACGTACAAACTCATCGTTATCTAACTCACTACTTAACCTCTTTCCCGATCTTCTTTGCCATCAGGGCTCTTTGGGGCATTCTTCAGAAGTACCTACATGTTGGGTAAAACCATAAATTCATTCCAAATTTTCATATAATTTAATTTCATCAAATAGTTAACGTCAAAGAAGAAATCATAAATTAATCATTATATAAATATTTGCTAATATGACAAATATAATTAGCTAACATACGTACAAACTTATACATGCACACGCATGCTAAATGTCTAGGTATACGTACAAACCATAAATACTCTTATTTGCTAAGCTAGTAAATATAATTTGCTAACAAGCTGGTATGTGAGACCGTAAATTTTAATAATGTAATCAATTATTTAGCTCATATTAATTGTTAGTGTATAAAATTCATGATAAATAACCTAAAGTAACTAAAAAAAATATAGTAAATTACTTGTTAGAATGGTTTTATAATAATATGACTAACCAATATGCTCATTTCCTTGTCTTTCTCTTTCTATCGCCTCCTCGTGACGTTCCACATTTGCATCAAGTTGATTTAAAAATTACAGAAAAATCAATAATAAATTATTTGTAAAGTTATGTTAAGTCAATGTAAATCAATCAGGCAAACATGCATGATTTTATCGAGCATATGTATGTATGATAGCACCATCATTAAATTATGCTAACATTAATTATGCAATTCATTAAACACAAAATCAACTACCGATTAATTCAAACATTAAATAAACCTCGTGTTTAACCCCAATGATAATATAATTGCAAACATTGCACACAAAATAGGCTAATACAGTTACAAAACTTTTCTAACACCATTATGTTAACATAGTTATATGATCAAAACAATGATGCCACAAATTTTGCATGTTTCTAATCAATACTACTGATTATTACTTACTAGCACTCACATTAAAATATGCCAACATCAAGTACATTATTCGCTAAAATCAAAACCAATCAATAAACAAATCGAACATCAAATTAAGAAAATGGGTTTTAAATCCAAAACATATATTAATTATGTAATTCGCTAATCACAAAATGAAACAATCATCAATTCAAAAGTTATATTTAAACCTCAAATTATAATAAGCTATTATAATAACAAAATGTTGGTATTAAGTTATACAAAAAATTGCTAATGCAAATACCTCGGATTCACATTATAAATATGAAACAATAACGTATTACTCATAAGCTATCAATTTACTGATGATGTTTCTGTATCACCACTACTATGGCATTCACATCAAATGCTTTATGAAAAAAAATAAAATCTAGCCAATTTAATTTATAAAAACCTCAATTACATTATGAAAATGAAATAAATAACTCGGGCTAATATGCTAACAAAAGACTGCTAATATGCTCTGCAAATTATGCTAATACGAGTTACACAATAGAGACATTAAAAATTTCAAACAATATGCTCTGCAAATTATGCTAATATGAGTTACACGATAGAGACATTAAAAATTTCAAACAATTGTGTACCAACACAAAAATCAATCCAATTTGATATAAATAAAAATAAAAACATTTTGCTAATTTCTTCCAATTTTGTTAATATCAATATAAAAATTTGCTACTATGATTCAAGAATGTTTTCATCTTTCTTTTTTGGATGTCGAGGGTAACCTGCAGCCGCTACCGTGGTGCGCACTGGGTAAACCCCGCCCCTGTGTAATAGCCTGCAAACCTACACAGGGGAGGTAAACCACACTTGGCAAGTCAGGTGTGACAGGCTCACACCTAGTGGTGTTGGTGGTGGGTCGAACTTGAGACCTTTGGCCTCAAGAAACACCACTCCACCACTAGGCCATCCCCAAGGAGACATGTTTTCTTCTTTCTAATTATATGAGGATAAAACATATGATAAATTTCAGATGGATATCAAGTCATATAAGATTTGCTTCGATGAAATAATTACGAATGAATACACAAATTTCAACTAATCTCATAAAAAAAGTAAAAGGCAAAAACTATTTTAGCCACTTGAACTTTAAAATATACTTATTTTAGCCACTAACTTTAAAACATACTTATTTTAGCCACTTTGGACGAAAATGCCCATTTGCGCGCTGGCATTGCGGGCAAAACACTGCGCGCTGGCAATGCGCGCAACATGCGGGTGGTAAAAATGTCATTCTAGTTAAAATAAATATGTTTAAGAGTTAGTGGCTAAATTAAATTTTTTTAAAGTTTGACCGGCTAGTTTTATATATTTCCACAAAAAGTAACCCTATTTGATTCAAACACTTAATGCGACATATATGAGAAATTAACAAAAAAAAAAAAATAACCCTAGTTTTGAAATTTTATTAATTAGATGTTGTTAATCGACAATAAAGGTGTAACACATGAAAAAATTGGCAGCAAACATTATACACGACAAGTTTATGGAGATTATTAACCACCATTAATCTACCTTTTTTCGAGTTCAACCTACGCGAAGAACCTTTATTTGTCGTCTTTAATCTCCAATCAAATCGTATGAGGCATATGTAATGGAGTTTGTTTTGCTCTAATCTGTTGAAGGAAAACGTTGCTCTTATGTGCTATGTTGATTTTTCCTCTGCGTTCTCTGTTTTCTTCCATGCCGTTCATTCTTCTCTGCTTCTTCTATTGATTAAATCGAAAGGTCGGGATATGTGAATATGCAGATCTATTTGTTACATATTTACCCCTATGAAATCAGATAGGGTTTGAAATATTGATTTATTTGCAAATAGCCCCCTAAATATCCAATTAAATCATGACCATCCAAATTAGGTTGATGGATGAATATTATAAATTCTTAGTTCCTACATACGAGGATTTCTCATTTTAACTTACCCCAACTATAAACATATATATAATTAACCAATTTAGTTATAACATATTTACATACATCATTTTATTACAACAACGAAATAGAAACACTTCAATCCACAATTCATCTTAAGTCTTTTTTCGTTTTACTTAAATAGTGAGACACGAAATGAAACACGAGTGGACAACAATCAATGAAGAGCTCCCCCTGCTTTCTTGTAAGTATACCTCTTGGCGACAACAACAAAAGCCCCCAAATTGAGCACACTCAAACTAGCCAAAAGCAAGAAGAAATAATGCAGGTGCCCATAATTCAAGTTATCCGGAATCCAGCCGGGCTTCCCGCCCCTCGTGCTCGTCTCCATCACGATCGTCACAAGAAACGAGCTCAGGTAACTCCCGAGCGCGGTGGTGGTGAGCGACAGAGCGGCGCACAGGCTCCGCATGGAGTCGGGCGCCTGCTCGTAGAAGAACTCCAGCTGCCCTATGTTCGTGAACACCTCGGCGCATCCGATGATGAAATACTGCGGCACCTGCCAGAAGATGGAGATGGGGGCCTGCTTAACCTCGTAGCTGCCGTGTCTCTTCACGACATTGAGCCTCACGATTTCGAGGATCACTGCGGAGACCATGGCGAAGATGGAGATGAAGAGGCCCGTCCCGATGCGCTGGAGCTGGGTGAGGCCGTTGGGGTGGCGCGTGAGCCTACGCGCCGCCGGGATGATGAAGCGGTCGTAGACGGGGACCCAGAAGATGACGCTGAGCGTGTCGAAGATGGAGAGGGAGGCTTCGGGGATGGTGAAATGGGGGCCTAGACGGGCGTCCATGTATTCGGCTTGGAGGAGGAAGAGGTTGCCCATTTGGCCGTAGACGGTGCTGAAGATTATTCCGGTGGCCCACACCGGCAGCAGCCGGATTATTCCTTTCAGCTCCTCCACTTGTGTCACCGTGCAGAGGCGCCATGGGTTTACTGACTCTTTGCTGTGGTCGGATTGTAGCTCCACTGCTGCCTTGTCGAAGAAACTGAAAACTTAATTCCATTTAAGTGTTAGTTACTGAATTAATATTTTCTACATCTAATTTGGTGATCTTCATAACTTTCATTCTGCTTTTAAATTAAAGTCTATCGATCGGGATACAGTCCGGTCGAAATTAAACAATTGAAAATTAATTAAAGTGTTAGTAACATAGAAGCCTTGGGTTTATTGTGATCGAACATGAATTATGGTATAAGTTTCTATATCATGCATTGGATAGTCATGGTAGTCTAGCAAGTTTCCGGGGAAAAAAAATATTACCTCTTACTTCTCTTATGATGTATTAATAAGATTGAAAATTTTGAATTTTGAACCCTACTGTTGTTGGCCAATTAGGCACAGAGTGTTGGCGAAATAACGCCAACACTTTGTGCCTAATTTTGACCTGATGATACAAATCAGGAGCAAATAATTAAAGCACGTACCGTAGCTCGTGTGTGTGGTCAAGTTTTCGGCTGCCTACTATAGCAGATTCTGTATCAGAAGTCTCATACAGAAGAGATTTGTCATCAGGCACTCTAACGCTGCGTTTTCTCACGGCGGCGACCACCACCTGGCACAGCCGCGTCAAGGGGCTGCCGCCGGGCTTCTGGTACCGATACAATCGAGTACCGGAGAAGAAAAAACCGACAGCCACCGCCATCGCGGCGGCCGGAACACCGAATCCCCAACCCCAACCGACGTTGACTTGCAGCCAAACCAAGACAGATCCGGCAATCAACGCACCTATATTGATTGAGAAGTAGAACCAGTTGAAGAAAGAGCTTTTGTGGGCTTTCTCCACATCATCAGCATCGTCAAATTGATCTGCGCCGTACGATGACACGCATGGCTTGATCCCACCCGTCCCTAGTGCCACGAGGTACAATGCCACGAAGCAGACTGCTGACTGCGAGCTCGTGGCATAGCACTTGTCCTTGTCGGTACACGTTGGCCTGAGCCCCGGTACCGACGCTGACAACGTCAGCAGTGTCATTCCCTGTTCATAAATAATAATAAATAATTAAACAGAGACGTTATCTCGTATTTCACTATTATCAATTTTATAAAAATGTAACGGAAGAAAAGTGGAAGACTTAATTACGATGACGTAGATGATGGAAAAGCTGGCAATAGTCCAGTATCGTCCAAGATATGAATCGGCGAGAAATGCTCCGACCAACGGCATGACATAGCATGTTCCCGACCAATTTGATTGGTTTCTTGAAGCCTCAGCGTTGTGTTGATTGAGTTGATTGGTGAAATAGAGAAAGAGATTGCTGCTCATTCCATAGTAGGCTAATCTTTCACAACATTCATTTCCTGCAGGGACAATAATTATTATTAATACAAACTCATATCTCGAATTAATCTTCTCTCTCTCTCTCTCTCTCTCTCATGAATGCTATTGCTTACCGAGAATGAAGGGGCAGGCCTTCCAGGTTCCTGTTTTCTTCCTGTTGGCAGGTCTGCCCTTGTAGTCGACGGTGCCGTCTTTCGTATAGTTATCTTCCTCCGCCATGGCTGCTGAATGCTGATCGTTCGAAGCTATTTGTGCAGAATGAACTTGTGTTGAAAATAATTCAAGAACAAAACTCTTTATAGCATAAAAATATAAGCTTGAAGCACAAAAGAAGTTCTTGAGTTAAACTCATACTATACGCACAAATAATTCATGAATCTTGATCTGTTATTCATAAGAAAATACGTTAGAAACTGAATTTGGAAAACAGAATCAAAATATATGGATGAAAACGTCATAACCCAAGATGTGACATATTATGCAAAAAGTAAGGTTGGAATTATCTGTATAAATGCATGAATAGGAAAGCTTTCTCTTTAGTCAAAAAGGTTTTGGAAATTTTCACACACTAATTTGTTTCATTTACAAGGGAGAGGAAAACACATTTGATCGCTATATTTTCCGAAAAATTTAATTTTGCTGTCCAAGATATCAATTTATTTACTAAATATTTAAACAATGACGTTCCCAAGGGTTAATCTCCCTTTTTTTCCCAAAAAAATTTCTAACCACATTTTTATTTTTTTCATCTCACTATCTGAAAATATATATTTTCGAAAGCAATCCTGATCCAAATCAAGACCAGATACAGAGACATTTTTTTCTCCAATTTCATTATCAGAATATAACATAATTAATTAAGAATGAAAAAAAAAAAAAAAATTAGTCTCATAGTAATTAAATAAACGTATACATGTGTATGTTACTGAAGCATATGCTGCGATTTATCTCTTTTGTTGGATGGAGTTCCTCCAAAAAAAAAAATCATTCCGGAAAATAGTGAGAATTGAAAGAGAAAAGGAAAGGAAACAAACCTCAATTAGTGCCCTAGCTTGTTAAATCATACACTGATTTGAGTTCATGATTTTAAATTTAAACCTCCATCTCTTTTTTCGTCCAGATACAGACGGCTTTGATCGGAACCAATTTATATACATTCACAATAATATATGTATGTGTGAATATTACAACACCATTATATATATATATATATATATATATATATATATATTTGTGGTTGAGATGAAGGTTGACTCTTTTTCTAATCTATTGTCATATTCCCCCCATAATTAATGAGAATGGATTCTATGTATTATTATTGCAATGTGGAACGACGTATGAATTAATTAGATTATGACCTTTTTTGTTTGCATCATAATTATATTTTTCTACTTACACAAATGAGTTGCTACGGTCTGAATGCTTTTTTGTTCAACGGTTGTCTTCATTTATTTAGCCAGATAATGAGTGATTAGAATATTTAATTTTCGGTCCATTTCAAAACTCGAAATATGAATTAATTAATGAGCGACGTTATTTCTCATGTGTTTTAATATACTGATTTATTTCCCTTTCATAAAATCATCCTCGGAATTTAAATTGAATTTCATGATATATGCACGTAATTTAAAAACCGTACATGATATCACAAATTATGAGGTTTGAAAATTTATAAATACATTTATCGACGAGCGTTAATGATATTGCTCGTATAATTTGCACCAAAAAATTACGTCGGAGATTTTGGGCTGACTGGAATACTGGATTCATCATGAGGGAATCAAGTCATCAACTCCATTTTATCCCTATTTTACAGAGAGAATTTTTATTTATGGCTATTTAATATAAGGGCAAATTACAATTTAATTCACAACGTTTGAAGGTTTTAATAAAAATAATTCAACGTTTTAATAATTACAATTTAATTCTCAACGCTTAGATAGTCTAACAGAAATAACTCAATGTTTAATATTAACAATTTAATTTCGAACGTTTGAACATTTTAACATAAATGGCCCGATAATTTAGGCGAAAAAAAATCATTTTGGTTATTAAATTTATATCTATATCATATATAAAAGTAAGATAATCTTCACAAATAAAAATATTAAATTTTCCCACCCAAATCAATTCTGCGAATAGTGATATATAATTATACATGCAAATACTTAGCAATTAAGTAATAAAAGTGTAAAGTACGTAATAATTATGTTGCAATGTTACCATAATATAAATGTATATTACCTAGGGCTGCCAAGCTACTCGTGAGATACTCGGAGATCGACTCGAAAAAAACTCGCTCGAATGTGACTCGGCTCGTAAACGAGTCGAGCTCGAGCTCGCTAAACAAGCTCGAGCTTTTTGTCGAGCCGAGCTCGAGCTTGGGGGTGCTCGGCTCGTGAAGCTCGCGAGTAGTTAATCGAGTAGTCTCACGAGTAGTTAATCGAGCAGTCTCGCGAGTAGTTAATCGAGTAGTCTCACGAGTAGTTAATCGAGTAGTCTCGCAAGTAGTTAATTGAGCAGTCTCACGATTAGTTAATTGAGTTGTCTCGCGAGTAGTTAATCGAACAGTCTCGTGAGTAGTTCTCACGAGTAGTTACTTAAGTTAGTTCATGATACAACTTTCGAACTATACTCAATTTGAAACTCGAAATATATATTTTTTTATTTTTTCTAATGTTTTTAAAATAAAATTTATTTTTCCAATTAATAATAAAATGGAATCAATGGTAATAACATTACTGGTATTAAATTTAAAACTTCTCAATTAATTAAATAAAAACTATGAAATGAAATAATATTTCAATTCATTGACAATTTGATATGTGTGCATCGATCAAGGTGGATTAAATAATAAATATAAAATAAAATAATAGTTTTATTTAATACTATATTATCAAAATAAATATTAATATTAACCAAATATTATGAAAAATAATACTTTACATGAAATATTAATTGAAATTAATAATTTCTAATTGATATTAACAAAATTAATTAGTTGATCAAAGTCAATATAAGTTAGTAACAACTAACAATACTATCGAAATAAATAGTAATATATCATATATACATTGTAAACAGTAATTTATATATTTATATTACTGTATTTTATATATCCGAGATCGAGAATCGAGATAATATATACTCTAAGTATATATATAATCTTTCTTAACTAGATTTTAAATTATTATATCTTCTTAAGTAATAATGAAAAAAAATAAAATAACAAAATCAAGACTAATATTGACAAATTAATATTCTTCATTCTTCAATCTATTAAGAAATAAATATAAAATAAAATTATATTTTTAACTAATATAATGGAAACAGTTACTAATATTAACAGAAAATTATACTTAACTGAAATATTAATTGAAATCAATAATTGTTATTTCTTAACTAATATTTCAAAGTCAAAATTTTAAATTAATTAGCAATAATAACACATTTTACAAACAAAAGATAAAATTATTGAATATATTGTATATCAATATTATATATACATAGTAATTAGTAGTATTATTTTATCCTATATTCGAAATAATATTTACTCTAACACTAATACACTATATATATAATCTATCTTAACTAGATTTTAAATTATTATATCTTAAGTAATAATGAAAAAAAGAAATAAAAAAAAATCAAGACTAATATTGACAAATTAATATTCCTCAATCGATCAAGTAATAAAAATAAAATAAATCCAAATGATAATTTTATCTAATATTAAAAATAATGACTAATACTAACTAAAAATATATTTTACCTAAAATATTAATTGAAAGCAATAATTGTCATCTCTCGATTAATATTTTCAAAGTCAAAATTTAAAATTAAGGAGCAATAATAACACTTTTATAAACAAAAGTCAAAATTATTGAATATATCCTACATCATATATCATATATACATAGTAATTACTAATTAGTAATTAGCAATTTAGCATAGTAGTATTATTCTATCCAATATTCGAGATAATATTAACACTAACACTTTATCTATATACATATATATATATATATGAATATATATATATATATATATATATAATCCATCTTAACTAGATTTCAAATTATATCTTAAATAATAATGAAAAAAAAAGAAATAACAAAATCAAGACTAATATTGACAAATTAATATTCCTCAATCAATCAAGTTAGAAATATAAATAAACCAAAATGATAATTTTGTCTAATATAATCAAAATAATGACTATTAATACTAACAAAAAAAATATATGACGTATGTTGAACTTTATTTGAAATAAACCAAAATTATAATTTTGTCTAATATAATCATATTCGACTTTGTCACGTATGTTGAACTTTGTTTGAAATATTTTAGGAATTTTGTTAATATGCGGGGTTATTATTGTCGATTTTTTTTAGTTCCAGATAAACGAGTCGAGCTTAATTTCGAGTCGGACTCGAATATAACATAAACGAGTCGAGCTCGAGTTGGACTCGAATATATCATTAATAAGCCAAACTCGAGTCGAGTAATCGAGATCGAGCTCGAGTTAGGCTCGAATAACAGTTAAACGAGCCGAGCTCGAGTCGAGCTCGAGCCAAGCTCGAGTACATATTTTTTTTCTCGGGCCGAGCTCGAGCTCACGAGCAGTTAAACGAGCCGAACTCGAGCTCAGTGATACTCGACTTGACTCGGATCGTTTACAACCCTAATATTACCCTATTCAAATATGTTTATTTATATTTGAGATGAATATATTGCATATCTGCGCATAATATTATAATTGATGGCTAATTTCCGTGTATAATTAAATTTTTTAAAAATTAATATGCGGTCAAGACCATTAAATCCGTGTGCAATGTTTACATTATATAGAGATTATGTATATGTATCTAATGTCTATAAAAAAAAGGGGCACACTTGTGTGAGACCGTCTAACGGATCCCCTTACGTTAGACGGATATTATTTGACCCACAAAGTGGTCCCCCCTTCCTTTTTCCTTTTTCTTTTGATTTTTTTTAATGGTCTCCTCTCTTCCCTTCTTTTATTTGATATTCAATTTTTAATTTTTTTTCCTCTAACTCTTCCCTCTTTTTTTCTTTCTCTTTTTTTTTTGTGTTGCTTCGGCAGTTTTAAAAACTGCCCCAGCACAAGAAACTCCCTCCCTCCCTCTCTATCACACGCACACACGCACATCTATTTTTTTTTTCCGACTCTAGTTCACGCTTCACTACGAAGAGTTAGAAGTTGTGTTTTTTTTTAATGATTTTATCAATGATACTTCATCCATAATTAATGATACTTCACATCAATGTTAATGATACTTCACCAGATAAAAGTTATATTTTCATTAAAATGAAAATTACCGATGATTAAGCATTAATTATTAAATTAACAACAGAGAAGTATCATTAATTATGTAGCCAATGATTCAATTTTTGAATTGTAATATGTTTGAACTGATACTTTTTTTCTAATTAGTGATACTTTCTTCTGCAATTAGTGATAATTTTCTTTTAATTAGTGATATTTTCTTCTGTAATTAGTCATACTTTTCTTTCTAATTAGTGATACTTTCTTCTGCCATTAGTGATACTTTTCTTCAATTAGTGATACTTTCTTTACAATTAGTGATACTTTTCTTCTAATTAGTAATACTTTTTTTTTTACAATTAGTGATATTTTCTTCTACAATTAGTGATATTTTTCTTCTAATTAGTGATACTTTCTTCTGCAATTAGTGATACTTTTATTTCTAATTAGTGATACTTTCTTCTGCAATTAGTGATACTTTTTTTCATAGTAATGAGACTCCACTTCACCCCATAAATAATGATACTCATATGTGAGTTAATAATATTTCACCTCATAAATAATGATACTTTAGTTAATGATATACTCCACTCATAGTTAATGATACTTTATCTTATAATTAATGATACTTCTTTTTTGGCTTAATAATTAGTCAACCACAAGGAAAAAATATATTTTTTTAAAAATAAATATATATTCTGAGAAGACTATATTATAATTATTAAAAAAAAGAAAAAAAAGAAATGAAAAAAAATGAGAAGAAAAAAAAAAGAAGAAGAAAGAAGAAAAAGAAGGAAACGAAAAAAAAAGGAAAAGAAAGAAAGAAAAAAGAAGAAGAACAAAAAAAACGAAAGAAGAAAAAGGAAAAAGAAAGAAAAAAAAAGAAACGAAAGAAGAAGAAAGAAAAGAAAAAAAAAAGAAAAAAAAGAAACGAAAGACGAAGAAATACAAAAAGAAATGCAAGAAGAAAAAGAAAAGAAAAAAAGGGAATAGCCCCAAGCCCAAAGCACACATTTTTTTTTTAAATCTGTCAGGCCCAGCTGGTCAGTTGGTTTTGGGTGGATTTTTGGATGGGTTTGGGCGGATTTGATCCGTCTAATGTAAGAGGATCCGTTAGACCATCTCATACAAGTTTTTGTCAAAAAAAATAAAAAATTGGATGTATTTTAATTTCTCAAACAAAGTTTATTCCATGCCAAAGAACCAAACAAATATGGTTTTATATGAACATATGTTATTATTTTTTAAAAAAATATAATTAAATGCATCATATATAAGATTAAGATAAATATATTTTATTTGAAAATTTAAATATGTTTTGAATTTGTAATGTTAACTATATTTTAAATAATATATCTATATGTATGTATGTACATATCTTATATGTTTTAATTTTTAAAATTAAATGTATTATATATGCATGAACAAACTATAAATTGTGGGACTTTAACAATGAATTTTCACACATTTGTCAAACTTCCTAAAGAGATAAAGTGTAATTATCTAATTTTATTATATTATTTGATCCAATAAATTATTTTTATAACACACTTCAGATTCTTTGATATTTTTTTTAATAGTTAGATATCATGTGTATATTTTACGTATCATGCATAAAAAAAAATTACCAATGTTTAATTTCACACTATGTATAGACCAACATTTTATAACAATACAATTTAATATATTCATACCCATGTGTTAGGAGACAAAAAGATATGATGCCGAACATGGAGTTTAACATGTTCTGTACAAATAAAAGTGATGGTGACGTAACATTAATCAAATTGCAGAAACGTAGCTCAAGCTATGATAGCTCTTCCCTTGATGATATGTCTTATCCAGATCACACAGTCTCGAGGAATGACAAATGTGCATATATACTAATTTTTATAAGGGTAATTTTATTTGCACTACAAAAAATACTATTCATACCATAAATTAAAATAATTCAAAATTAATCAATTATAAATCACTTAAATAACCTTAAAATTGAAAAAAAAAATGAAAGATAAAAAAATTGTCAGAAAAGAGAAGTGGCCTTCTTCTCCAGGTGAAAGATCCATCGTTGAATCCCTCTCCACCAACCCTCTCCATCACCATTGTCGCTACCGCCGCCGCTGCTTCCAGGAAAAGACAAAGCTTCAATAACTTTTGACGACAAGAAGGTAGAACTATTATTTTTTTCTTGGGAGAAGACCGTAGTAGCTTCTCTCTCCACCACCGTCGCCACTGTTGTTTTGAGGAAAGTGAGAAACCTTTAAGGAAAAGAGAAAGCTTCAATAATTTTCGGTGAAATTTTCAGATATGATTTTTTTTTTTTAGTTTTTTGGCTAGTTTGGCTGCACTGAGAAGAAACTGCAGTCTGCAGCATCTACTCAGGAGTCGTCTTGGTCAGTGTTGGGCATAGGTAGTTGTCACAGATAGTTGTTGACGACGGGCTATTCTCTCTCTGTTTTTAATAATGATTAGATCGTGTTTTTTTTTAGAATGAAGGATAAATTAGGCATATTGTGTGTAGAAATGTGTGGTGTGAAAAGCAGGTGTTGTGTGACGAGCAATTCTTGTGTAAATAGAAATACTTTTTTTTAATGTGTTTTGCAGCGTTGTATCATTTTCTTTTAAATTTTTTTCATTGCGCCTAAAATTATAAATGATTCTAATGATGTTTACAATGGATTTTAGGTGAATCAATTATGTTACTTATTTCGTTTGGAACGATGGATGAAGAATGTATATTTATTTATGGATACGGGTTCTCCAGCTACCCATAAAATAGCGGACAAATTTGAATATAACATTAGATTTTTTACATATTTTATGATTGTCTCTATTAATTATTTATTTGTAATTTAATTATTTTATTTGTACAAACTATTTATTATAAATTATTCATACATCCATCATCGTGCATCGCACGGGTGTAATACTAGTTACTCTAATAAATATATAGTCGCTTAGTCTATTTTGAGTGTGGTAAACTTGTACTTCCTCTGTTTGATTCATATGGATTTTTTTTTTACTGTCCAAATATACATGTTAATTTCAATAATATTTAGCTTATTTAATTTATTAATAGAATCTTATTCAATATGTTTACATTAAATATTAATTCATTGTCAAAGAAAATAAATAGGGACATATTAGTAATTAAATTTTTTTATTTAATTATTTTTTTAATAATTTTCTCAATTCTAGTGAAAAATTCAATCAACCTGGTCGGAGGGAGTAATTAGAAATCTCATTTACATCATTATTTTATAAAGATGGAATTTATTTACGGCTATTTAACATAAGAGTATAATTAAAAATATACCAATAAATATATAATCGGTTATCATTATATTTTGGGTGTCTTAAACAAGTAATAATATAATCTGATTATTATATTTAGGGCGTACAAATCTCATGCGACAATAAATGTTACCCAATACAAGGGTAACATTTGCACTAGGGAATTTGGGTAACATTTAAAAAATGTTACAAGGAAGAATTAATGTTACTAGGTAACAATTCATTTGGTGGCTCCAATCTCTTTTCCCTCTTTTTTCTTCCACTTTCTCTTTCCCTTTTTGCACTTTTCCTTTCTTTCTTTTTTTTTCTTCATTTTTATGTAATTAGAAGTTTTTAGTTAATATTTTGTTTCCTAAATAATTCTTAATTTACTTATAAAAATAATAGAAACAAATGTACTTATGTCTACCATTAAACATTTTTTGGTATTATAATAGTAAATCACATAAAATTAATAAATTTTAAGATAATTAACTCTTAATCGTATAATTTATTAATTTAGTTGAATAAAATTTAAACTTTTCCAAATGTAAACAGACAACTAATTGGACATGAGATTCTTTAGTTCATTTTTTATGCTTTATTTCGCACCATATTATCAAATTCACGATTATACTATAACTAATCATAAACATTTTTGCTAAAAAAAATCATAAACATTTACTAAAAAATTATTTTTCAAAAAAAGTATATACCCTAATTATAAAAAAATGAATGTAAGTTCCTGATGGATTTCCTTCTTGATCAATCACACCTGGAGCATTATTGTCATCATATCCTAGTGTAAATCATAATAATTAATTATTAAATAAAAATTAATATTAAAATGAAAATCTAAAAATAATTATAAACTCTCATTAATAATTTTAAGATTATATATAAACCATAAAAAATTAATATTGAAAAAAACTAATAAAATTAATACACACAGACACAGTAATTGAACAGGAGGTATATAATTATTGCTGATGAAGAGAAATACCAAAAATGCCCTCGATTATTTTCCATGAAGTTCCTTTATTACCCTTGCTGCAATTCATTCTGCAAATCTCAGATGAAATCATAATCCTTTCACCGACGACGCATCGACACTAACACCGCCATTGAGATTGTTGCTTTCCCAATCCATCGGCGACGAGATCCGCCATTCAAGACTGATTTCCGACGATCTCAATCGAACAAGCTTTTGCTGGATTCTGGAAACTCAACTATTTAGGTTTTCTTAGAGAAGGATTATTTCTCAAGTGTCGTCCCAGATTCAAATCGCGTTCGTCGTTCTCTGTTGGAAGTTGTTGCTTCTTCTTCGCCGCATTGCGTTGCAGCTATCGACGATCAGTTCATGAATTGAAGTAAGTATTTTTTGGCTCTGATTGTTTGCTTTCAGCGTAGTTAAGATTTATTCTGAAAATTTGTTGATTCTGACTGTCGGAGAGTTTCTGACATGTTTCGTTTATGTTATTTGGAAATCACTTCGAAACTGGCTGATTTAATTTTTTATTTCCTTTTTTTTTTGTGTGTATGCTTTAATTACAGTTCTTTCTTATATCTGCGTTTGAGAAATCGTTAACTGGATGCCGCTCCGCATTTGGTTGTCTGTGCAGTTAGTGAAGCTCCATATGTTTCATCAAAATTTGGAAGAAATTAAGAAACATACAAAATTGAATTTGGACGCTAATTGGTAGGATTTTAGAGATAGGTACAATGTAGTCCGTTGAAATATTCTTTCAGTGTTAATTTAAGCAGATTCTGATCTACCATTACCGACTTAATCTGTCAAAAACTTCAACCTATGTTTATGTATCAAACTATCGAATTTCAACAGATTGAAGAAGTTGACGTTTCCTGACAAGTTTGAAGTAGCTTCTTAAATGTGTTGTTCATATGATATTATGTATTACACTGCCAACTGATACTTACCCTGTCATCGTGACAAACCAGTTTTCTTTCTTTAGCCGTTCTGGAGCTTCATATTCATTCCATCATGCATGGCACTGAAGTACTGCCATTAATTTTTTCTTTTTTGGATGATTTTTGGTGAGTTTAGTATACTTGATGATCATAAGCATGTGTTATTTTGTAACTTTAGAATTATTGCTCAAGAAACATTGCACATAGATCCATATTTCTATGTTTAAATTGAAGTATCCATGTTTACGAGTAGCAGTCATACTACCAAATGATTTGAATATTTGAAGAAAGGTAGGCTCTATTTCAATTGGATGTATAATAATCACATGTTCATTTATCTGGCAGCTAAGCTTCTATTCAGAGGCAAAAGGGTCCAGGAAGTCCCAGTTTCACTGATTGCCGAATGGCACTGCTTCCATCAAAGGGAGTGGTGATTTCAGTTCCTACTCTCGTTCTATCAGTTGCTGCTTTCACAATCCTCCTCTTCTTCTTGCTCTCAGCCATCTCATCCCCTTCAACTCCTTGCTCTTGCTCCACCCCAACTGAGGCCAACAGCCGCAAAACAGGTGGAGAGGGAATCTCGACTTCAGCTGAGGACATAGATTGGGTGAGGAGCCGGATTGAAGCCAATGGATTACATATGCAGCAGAACATTCTACGCAAAGGCATAAACCCCCGCACTCGTCAGCAGCAGCTCCAGGATCTCCTTCAGTTCAAAGGCATATCACACTATGAAGGAGAAGAAGCAAATAACCATACTGCCCTTCCTTGTCCTGGTGAACTACTTGTAGAAGAACACCACAGCAATTATGGGGAGCCTTGGGCAGGAGGGAGAGATGTATTTGAATTTCTTGCAGAGTCGTCCCACCTAACACCAAATTCAAGAGTTCTTGAGATTGGATGTGGCACACTTCGTGTTGGCCTGCATTTCATACGGTACTTAGATCCCGAGCATTTCCATTGCCTAGAAAGGGATGAGCTCTCTCTAATGGCTGCACTACGCTATGAGCTTCCATCACAAGGTTTATTGTATAAGCGCCCTCTGATTGTAAGAGGTGAAGACATGGATTTCAGTAAGTTCGGTACTGATACAGTGTACGACTTGATATATGCCAGTGCTGTTTTCCTCCATATGCCTG
This sequence comes from Perilla frutescens, assembly GCA_026008535.1. NCBI lineage: Eukaryota > Viridiplantae > Streptophyta > Magnoliopsida > Lamiales > Lamiaceae > Perilla > Perilla frutescens. The sequence continues at coordinate 4,563,931 of BRKX01000012.1, read as the reverse complement.
ACAAGCTTGTCTGGACTGGTTTGGAGCGGTTAGTGGGCAGACTGAAACCCTTGGAAGGTCGGATTTTTGTCTCACATAACGTCAAGTTCTGCTCTCGTTTAGGAGGTGAAGAGTGCACGAAAAGGCTGGCTAATCTGGGTCTTGAATATGGTGGGAAGCATACCCATGATAGTTTGCTCTTCAACCACTACGAGATATGGTTTGAGTTCAGGCGATTTAAGGCTTAAAATAGCACGCCGAACAATCAATCCCGTATCATTATTTCAGTCGTAGTCTGAACTCTGAAGTGAGCAATGAGTGGTGATGATAAACATTACTACAGGGGAAAGGACGCAGACCAGAGACATGGAACACTCCTCATCTTAAACCGCTTCCTTCGCAGAGGTTCTTTTGATTTTGTGTATTAACTTGTTATTTCCCCGGTTTTATGTATTAATTGTTATATTCTATTGTATTATTCAATATCTTTGGTGGTGTAGGTTTCGTCGTGTTTTCGTTCCCTGTGAATTATGGGATACTTATGTTTTTTAGGGGAGAGAATATTGCATGGGAGGAGAGGGAAGACTGTTTTTCAACCCTGTCGACCTTCTCCTAGGTGTGCTTAATTGGAAATTGATTTTAAATGACTTCTAAACACCCAGTAGTTCATTGTAGAAATGTTTATATATTTTGCAGTTACTAAGTTATGATCTTTTCGAAGTGCTCCTAAATTCCTAATCATTTTTTTTTTCCTTTTCAAGACTTCAAGCTGTTGAAGTGTGGTTGCTAACTTTGAGTGTTAATTTTGTAAATATATTTGAGAAACTCACCAAGTGCAAAATCGTTGGATTATTCTTCAACTTTTATATTTTCTTCTCTCTTCACAAAATTCCGAAGTTGAAAATATTGAATGAACTAGTATTTTTTCAATTTGTGATATTATTATTATTATTATTATTATTATTATTATTATTATTATTATTTTCAAATTTTTAGAATTAAGAGAACAATATGCACATTAATTGGATAAAATGATAAATTTTGCATAGTTAGGACAACAAAAAAGAAATTAAATTTTAGAAATTAAATGAAAATATACATTATAAAAAAATGGACTATTTCAAACGTGATTTCATAAATAAAAATTTATAATTATCAATGATTACATAACATTTGATTTCTTTAAATATCCGGCATATATTCTAAATGATAAAATTGAAATAGATAATCAATAAATTAATGTAAATTATGTTATACAAGAACAACAACAACAAATGAATACTTTTTTAAGCAATAAAAAGACTACATATACTCAACCCATTCTTAAAAAAATTATATAAAAATGTTACAAACCTCAACTTTTCAAGTAATAAACTAACAAATGTGTAGAATTGCAAAAGTTTATTTAAAGGCAAATGTTGTAATCTTAACAATTGAAAATATAAAAGAAAAAAAATATTTTAACAAATAACAATGCAAAAGTTTGTTAAAAGACAACTGTTGTCGCCTAAACAATTGTAAATGTAAAAGAAATAGCATAATACACAAATATTGAATTTTCATAATTGCTACATAAATAGTGGACACTACAAAACTTCAACTGATTAGTTTTTTGCTTGGAATAATGGTTATAAGTAGGTAAAAATCATGTATATATACAACTTCAATATCATATATATTGTTATTTATTTATTTTATGTTTGAAGAAGACATTATTGTAGTTTATGAAAAATAACAAAGTGAGCTAAGATAATATATGAAGATTTAGTTGAGAAATAAAATAATATATTTATAACTAATTTGGGATAATATAATAATGTAATTGCTCATAATATATAGATTTGGTTTAACTCTCTGGAATTGAGTTTATATATTTTGATTCAATATAATACTACTTTTTATAAAATAGATTCCAACTTCATATAATTAAATTGCAGTTTAAGAAACTAAAAAGTGGACCGTGTTTTTCCTTAAAACTCCCTACTTATTAAGTAACAAAAATAACTCACGCCCAACCATGCTCTTCTCTTCTTTATGTCCTAAGCTTATTAGAGCATCCACAATAGTGTACCAAATATTTGGTACATAACTCCGCCACATCACCACCACATCAAAAATTATGTACCTATTTTTCTAAATATCTATTCTCCTTCAAAACATCTTATATCACATATGGTACATACATAACTTTGAAGGTCCCACCAATATATCATTCACTTTTAATATATATACATATATATTACTTTTATACAAAATTAAGTAATTAATTTTAAATATTAATTTTAGGTATTAATTTAAAGCCATCATTAAATTTTTTTATTTAAATTTATATGTTTACGAAAGTTATTTGAATATGTAAAAAAGAAAAAAAAACAGAAATAAAAGAAAAATGAAAGAAAATGAGGGAGAGGAAGTCGAGAGATTGAGGAGAGAGAGAGACGCGGGATTAAAAAAAAAACAAAAGCAAAAATAGAAAAGAGAGGTGGACAAATGTGGGACCAATGCATTACTAGTATCTCACTTGCTTTATTTGGAGTGTGGAATGGACATATAATTTTTTTTCATGGAGTTGTTCACATGCGATCAAAATGGGCAGCAGTCGCTTTTTTGGTGCAAGTAGTTGAAATTGTATTTCGTTTTGTACCATAATATGGTACGTATAAATAATTTGTACCAATTTATACCACCCTATAGTGGGTGCTCTTAGCTAATATTTATTATTGTTAACTTTTTTTTTTTTGAAACAAAGCAGAGTTATTATTGATAGCACGTTGATTGATCCGGTTACTTCAAGTTTTCACTCCTTTTCTCTCCGCAAATTTAAAACATTAATATTCCACTTTTCAAATCTAATAACTTATTTTATCACATAGTTGTGCATGTAATATTTTGCAATTCTATCATTTTCTTATACATGTAATCCAATACACATTTAAATTGAATGGCAGTATTTAAAATTTAATAAGATCAACTAAGAAAAAATAATATATATTTGACTTATTATTATCTTCTTAAAGGAGGATTGAGCTGTCACCCATAATAGCTGAGATTGAAAAACTCCTCAAAATTATGAAAGACATTGGCCAACTAAAATCTTTATTTTTTTCCCTTAAAAAACGAGTAACATCCCAAGTCGCATTATATTTTTAATCATCTAATCCCACATCTAGTACTTTATACCTTTGAGAGTACTTTTCCACTTATATTTATTTGACAACTCATATCAATAGGGATGAGATTCTCTATTGTAGATTTGGTGCTCCGATCTGTATTTCATGATTGATTTAACAAGTTTAATAATAGATATTATAAAAATAAAAATTAATTATAACATAATCGACCTAATCACATCTATCAACAAAAGATTAAAATTGTAAAAATTATAAATCATGTTTTTAAAATAATCAACCATAATAATCATTTCTTTAAAAATTAAATACTAAAAAATGATTATAAACCCTGATTGGGTGGGGTGAACCCTAAAAACAATCATAAAATTAAACTAAAACATGATAAATTAAAATTGACGGAAAAAATGGAAGAAAACTTCATAAATTTGATCGTGGAATACGGGTTGGAACACCAAATCTGGAATAGAGGATCTCATCCGATATCAATAATACATTGTTAGACTTTAAATAATTATTTTCTTCTATTTTATCTAAGGTTGCATTTCTTGGACAATCTATTGATATCTATTTAAAAGCGCTCCACGTAATTACTTGTTAATTTAACTAAAATATTGGACATTGTCATCTACACTTTTCTCGATTATTTTTAAATGATGTATGAACTAATTCCAACAATCTAAAATGATGTGTTATTTAAAATTTCAAACCTCTGTGATAAAAAAAAAAAAAAAAAAAAAAACCTTCGATCCAAATTCAACCTATTAGACCCAAATCATGAATTTGAAGTCTTTCGCGTGTACATCTTATTTTTTCGAGTAACAAAAGTTTAATGACACAAGAAATCATCAAGATTATTTGTAAAAAAAATGTCTTTTGTGTATTTTGGTATATACAATCTATATTAAAAAAAGAAGTTACCAACATACACAAACTATTAACAATGTGGTGAAGAAAGAAACAACTAGTGGAAGAACATAGGAAAAGTTCACAGGTTTTGTTTGGAGCAAACTCAAATTTGACTTAATAATCAAATATTTAATATTTTTTCTCGTGTGTTACATGTTTTAAACTGCTGCAAGAAACGGACTCGAACCAAAATCATTAGCTTCTCGAATTTACTAATTAAATTAAAAAATAAAATCTTGTTTATCAAGTATTCAATTATCCACGAAAACTAATTAGATTACTCATTTTTAGATAAAGGTCACCATCCTGCTAGCTCATCCAGCACAATTAGCATGCAAATTGCTGCTACTAATGTACATTCATCCAAACCAAATGCACACGCAGAGAGAGAGAGAGAGAGAGAGAGAGAGAGAGAGAGAGAGAGAGAGAGAGAGAGAGAGAGAGAGAGAGAGATGGCTGCTTGGCTACGATTCTTGTTGCTGCTGATCACTATTTTACTACCTAGAGCGGTGGAATCGGAGGTTCGTCGGTATAAATTCAATGTAAGTAGAAATCCATTCGTATGGTCTTCAATTCGTGTCACATGATAACTCTTTATAGTTTATTAATAAACGTGACGGAAATTATGAAGTTTTGTGAGCTTTTCAAGTGCGAAAATTTGTTTGCATTTTAGTTGTTTTTTAAACCAGCCGTCGTTGTTGCTCATAAATGCAATATGTCTAGTACATTTTATAGTTTGGACGAGACTATATTACTTATATAAAAGATATATTAATTTTATCTATATATCTAAATAAATTTAATTGACTAATAGAATAGAGACAAGTGTCTTCATTTCATTGATCGCATGTAAAAAAATGTCGTGTAAGTGTTACTAGCTAGCTAATTTGCTCTTGATAATGAAGGTGGAGCATAATATAAAAAAGAGTTTTAACTTTTAACAAGTGGAAGCGATATCCCACTTATCCTCATTTTTTTATTAAATTCCAATTTCATTTTTTAAAACTTATTAACATTTGTCATGTTTGGACATAATATTATGACTATAGAGAAATTATATAATAAATGTATTATTGCAGGTGGTGATGAGGAACACAACAAAATTATGCTCAAGCAAGCAAGTAGTTAGTGTTAACGGACGTTTCCCGGGTCCCAATATCTATGCTAGAGAAGACGACACTCTGCTAATAAAAGTCGTCAACCACGTTAGTTATAATATGACTATCCATTGGTAGCTCTCCTCTCAATTTTTTCATTTATGTATTCCAATTAATATTTTAAGCTAGAATTTAAATTTGGATATATACCCTCGATTAAATTTATTACAAAAATACGATAATTAATCTCTTCTTTATTGATGATAGGCACGGAATAAGACAGGTCCGGACCGGGTGGGCTGATGGACCGGCATACATAACCCAATGCCCGATCAAACCGAGCGAAAGTTACGTGTATAATTTCACATTAAGTGGGCAGAGAGGCACGCTTCTTTGGCACGCTCACATCCTCTGGCTCAGAGCTACTATTCATGGCGCCATTATCATTCTTCCCAAACCCTCCATCCCTTATCCCTTTCCTAAACCCTATAAAGAGAAGGTCCTACTACTAGGTAATTAATTAATGCCATACATACATATGTTATTAATATTTTATTAAGTTTATATATTGATAATTTCATTTTATGCAGGCGAATGGTGGAAATCGGATGTTGAAGCAGTAATAGATGAAGCAATGACTTCGGGGCGACCGCCCAACGTGTCAGATGCTCACACAATCAACGGTCATCCAGGACCCATGACTAATTGTTTGGGACATGGTAATTATCATTATATTTTATTCCTATAATGAAATTTTACTAATAATTGTTTCCAATATTGATGTTGGTGATTGGTGAAGGAGGATACAATTTAGTTGTGATGCCCGGCAAGACATATCTCCTAAGAATAATAAATGCGGCTTTGAACACGGAGCTCTTCTTCAAAATAGCGGGGCACCAGCTTACGGTGGTCGAAGTAGATGCAGCCTACGTCAAGCCCTTTCATACCAACACCATTCTCCTCGCCCCTGGCCAAACCACCAACGTTCTCGTCACCACCGATCACCTTACCGGAAGGTACGTACTCGATATTACAGATATTTATTATTATCATTTTACCATTATTATTTACCTCGTATCTAATTTTTTCTATATGCTTAACATCCATTATTAGCCTTATTTAAAATTAATGACTTTAAAAAATTTAAGTGGTTGAGTTTTAATTTCCAATACATACTAAGAGTATTTTGTATATTACTATGAAAATTAATACTATTTATAGTTGTGAGATTATATAATTGGGACATCTCAAAATAGTAATAGAGACCATATAAATGGGACGGAGCGAGTGTTCAATTTAATACTTAGGTCTCGATAGGTTCAGTTAGACTCAATTAATTTTAATTTGATTTTGAAAAAAATTGCGCGCCATAACCGATCACTTAAAAAAAGTTAACTACCTCTACAGGTACCAAATCACCGCCTCCCCTTATAAGAATTCCCGGGCCAATGTAGACAACACCACGGCCACGGCCACCGTGATCTATGCTGGAACCCCAGCATCAGCCGCCACAGTCCTCGCAGACCGGCCGGCGCAGAACGCCACTCCGATCGCCACCAGCTTCACACAATCCCTCCGTGGCCTCAATTCCGCCGCCTACCCGTCGAAAGTCCCCCTCCAAATTGACCACTCTTTGCTCTTCACGATCGGCCTCGGCGTGGAGGACTGCCGCACCTGCGCCAACATCTTCCGCCTTCGAACGGTGGGGAACATCAACAACGTCACCTTCGTCATGCCGGAGATCGCGCTACTCAACGCGCACTTCTTCAAAATCGGCGGCGTTTTCACCGATGATTTCCCCGGGAAGCCTGCGGAGCCGTACGATTACACCGGCGAGAAGCAGCCGGAGAATCTGCGGACGATGAAGGGGACGAGATTGTACAGATTGGCGTACGATTCGACGGTGCAGGTGGTGCTGCAGGGCACCGGCATGATTTTCCCCGAGAGCCACCCGATTCATTTGCACGGATTCAATTTCTTCGCGGTGGGGAAGGGTTTGGGTAATTTTGACCCGGAAAAGGATCCGAATAAATTCAACCTCGTGGATCCTGTGGAGAGGAATACGATTGCTGTTCCTTCTGGTGGATGGGTGGCCATCAGATTTAAAGCTGATAATCCAGGTATATATAAATTTCAAGCAACAATAATTTAAGAAAAAACGGTTAATCGTGGCAAATAATACAACTTTTATCATTTTTGGAGTATAGGAGTTATAACACACTTTTCTTTTCTTTTCTTTTCTTTTTCTCAAAATTTTGCAACGATTTAAATAATCATTATGTAATTATTATATTTTTGTAATGTTGTGATGGAATTTGCAGGAGTATGGTTTTTGCATTGCCACCTAGAAGTACACACATCATGGGGACTCAAGATGGCATTTGTAGTGGACAATGGCAAAGGGCCCAACGAGTCTCTTCTGCCACCACCAAAAGATTTACCCAAATGCTAAAAAAAAAAAATCACACCATAATTAGGTGTTTTCTTCGTAATTTGTACATTTCCACAATGCTTTATCATTTTTGTTTCCTCAGACTATACAAGTGGTTCTAGGGCTCAAAATGACAAGGATCAGATTCGTTGATAGTGAACAACTGATCGTCTCGTTTAGGCCTATAACGCTAAAGATGTATAAAGTTTGGTTGTATTTTGGTTTGGTATTTACTTATTTACTTGTTCAAAAATATACTTGTAATGTTGCAAAAGATGTTTGCCAAAGAAATCTTTAAAGTGTGGTGTCAGAGTTTTGATCTTCAATATTTTTTGGCTGTTTTTCTTTTAACTTTAACAACTGGGCATCTGAACTTGGGCCTCGTGAATGAATTAGATTTGGGCTTACAATGTCTAATTGACTATTAAAAATTGAAATGATTGCGACAATAACTTAAATGGAAATTTGCAAATGAAATCTTTTGTCCCACTTTTCTCTATCTCTATCCCATTAGATATTTCATTTTGATTTTTATTTAATTTTCATTAATTTTTTTCTTCAATTTCAATTTGTTATGGCTTAGTTTAATTTTATAATTATTATTTAGGTTCATTCCATCCCATTAGGGTTTATATTTATTTTTTAATATTTATTTCTTATTTTTTAGTTAATATAATTGATTAATATGGTTGATTATTCAAAAAGTAGGGTATATAATTTTTAAAAAAAATTAAATTTTAGCAATAAATGTTGATTATGATTTGTAATACTATAATAAAATTTATTCTTGTAATAAACATTTTTAAAATATTAAATTTCATAATTGAACACAATAGTGGGACATGAAAAATGGACTAGAGGATTTTATTCCGGAAAATCGACCTCAGCTAACTGAAATATATTAGTTTTGGGTGGGACCTCACTCACCTCATCATGCCAGTAAAGTAGAGTCGACTTTTATAATGGAACTACGGAAGGGATTAATATATTTTTAGTTTATGAACTTTTTTTGTTTTGAGGAAATAATTTATGAACTTTTAATAGGTCATAATTTGGTGTTTTGTTTATTATACGATGATCTGCTATTTGAACTTGTTCAGATTTGTATGTGAAAAACTCGTAATTACTATTCTCTAAGGTATATTTTGTGTTTGATAAACTTTGCTTTTGTACAAGTTGCAATAAATGACAAATTGTAATTTTTTTTATTGACATAGTAATAAAAATATCATGAATGACTAATTATATTATATGCCTAAACTTTTGATATATTAATAAATTTATTCTGGACACCAAATTATGTCAGAGAAAAAAATCATTCCTTGCTTTTAATTGACACGTAAAGGGTTTAGAATGTAGCAATTGAAGATTTCAATAAAAAGCATCTAATATGTCAATTAAAGTGAGTCGCTTTGGTATTTCTTCGCCAAAATTTGGCTTCTGTGACAGATGTGTTAATATGTCAATTGCATGGAAAGCATAATTACTTATAGTTCATGATATTTTTGTTACAACATTAATAATTTGAGACATAAGAAATAATTTTCTCTTTATCGAATGTATGAGGAAAAATAGAATAAAAAATAATATGTATATGTAGGGATGACAATGGGTAGGACACTATGGTACCCGTTTCCATATACCTGCGTTTTAAGGAAATACCCGTATCTGTCCCCGTATCCGCATGGGTAGCAATTGTTATGCTCGTCCCCATACCCTTTGGATTTCTAACTGCTCATACTCGTGTCCGTTACTAGCAATTTAACTAACTACAAAAAAAATATAAATTTAAAAAATTAATTAAAACTAAAATCATAATAACAATTTGATCAATACACAATTCTAAATTCTCATAAAAATGATATTAAATAAATAATCATATGAACATAACAATATACTATGAATAACAAAAGAAAGAAAGACACTCATGTGAACCAGTAAGAAAAAATAAATTAATTTATTTTTTTTCTTGTATTACGTGCTTGCAATTAAAAAAACCAACTTGCAAAAAAAACTAATAAATAAATAATTTCAATTAACTTTCTTATAACTATAATTATGTACATTAATGAATGCAGAATATCTGCAAATTAGGTCATATATAAATATACTATTGCTTTATTTTCAATTATCAATAAGTATTCAACTTTTCATAATACATATATATGTGTGCATATAATATCTTATACAAAGTACAAACTAGGAAACAAATTAAACCCTAATATATACAAAATAAAATACTAAATAAATTCAAATTTAATTTAGTATTTTCATATTTATAATAGTAAAAATAATAATTTATATAAATATAATCATATATAAAATTGTATATATGGATACACACACACACACATATATGGGTATGGGGCGGGTTGGGTACTAAGGTATCAGCAGAGGCGTCTCTAGGGGGAGGCCACCTAGGCATGGGCCAAGGGCCTCCCCACAATTAGGGCCTCGATTTTTTTAAAAAAAAATTATTAATTATATATTAAAATAAGTATAAGTAAACTTAAATTAAAAACAAAATAAGCCAAAGCTTTATACACAAGAAAGAAAAAAACGGGAGGTATATCAGAAGAAAAAGAAAACAGATTAGAAGTTATAGAAGAGAAAACTAAGATTAGCATAAGAGGAAAAATTGTGTACTCCACATAACTATTTTATTGGCACTCTTAAGATATGATTTTTTTCTATTTTTTTATAATTCTATTCTAGTAATTTTGTGGGTATTGACGTATTGTATTTGATATATTTATATTATTTTTTTTAGATTCACATGGTGAATTATGACAGACAAAAGAAAATTCGAATCGGGAAGTTCAAAAAGAAAGACAATAGGCCATAACAAAATCTCTTGCAATATTTGATTGTATTATTTTAAGAATATAGAAGTATTGAGTTTGAAGTTGCAAAAAATGAAGCAGAAAAGATTGCTTCAGAAATGGATATGAAGTTACATTCCGTGAAACATGTGTTCGTCATAAAAAAAGTTTTTTGATGAAAATGCACATGATGAACCAGTACAAGGGGCCGAAGAGTTTTTTCGAGTAAATTATTTTCTATTGTTAGTTGATAATGTTCTTTCTTCACTCAAAGCAAGATTTGAGCAGTTTAAAAAGTATGAAGAGATTTTTGGATTTCTATTCAATTTGGAATAGTTGAAAGATGGAGATGACGAAAGTTTGAAAAATTCATGTGCTACATTGGAGAATGTTTTGAAACATGAGGATAATTATGATATTTGTGCGCATGACTTATTTTTCAAAACTATAGTTGTTGAGAAAAACATTTCCAAGTGGATTAACTCGGCAAATTGAAATTTTGGAGTACATAAAAAATTTGCGTCATGGATTTCCTAATGCTTGGGTAGCTTATAAAATATTATTGACTATACCAGAGTGACTGTAGCATCTGCTGAAAGAAGTTTCTCCAAGCTAAAGTTAATTAAGAATTATCTTCGATCAATTATGTCACAAAATAGATTGAATGGTTTGGCCATGTTATCTATTGAGAAAAAAATAGTAGCTGAGCTTGAATAAAGTGATTTGATTGATACTTTTGCACAATAAAAAGTACGAAGAGTGCGAACTTAGTTAATTAGTGTTTATTTTCTAAAAATATTATTTGTCGATGAATTGGTGTACGTGATTTTGATTATATTTTATTTTTTCATTGTTCACTAGTGTTTAATATTTTTCATTTAATATCAACTATAAGTATATAGTAAAATATTTGTGTTAGATAGACATATAGTTGCTAGAGCCTCATAAATCCTGAAGACGGCCCTGGGTATCTGTACTCGCACCCGTCCCCGCAAAAAATGCAGGTAATTAACTGTACTCGTATCCGTCCCCATTGATTGGATAATTACCTTACCTATCATGAGTAATTTTTACGGATAACCATAGGGGCCGTTATCCATTGTCATCCGGCCATCCCTATGTACATGTGAGATGACAAAAGTTGCCGAAAACACAACTATTTTAATCTAAGTCGTAGTGAAATTTTAAATATATATGCATATAGGCAATGGTTTAGTACCAAAAATCATTCTCTATTACGTAAATTGTTATCTATTAATTATTATTACTTAAATCATTGTCTAATCTATACATCTATTAAATCATGAAATCGTCAATGGTTGATGCTATAATCATCGACTGAGTAAATTACACTTTTGGTCCTGTAAGAATATGGTCCAGATATTTTTAGTCCCAAAATGTATAAATTTGGCCCCAAGTTAATTTTTTCGACAATTTTATCTATTTTGGAGCTAAAACAGTACCTATTTTGTTGATTTCGGTCGCACCGCCTAATTAAGGTGAAAAATAAAGGGAATGCATTGAAAATTTCAATCCAAAATAGGAACTTAACGGATGTTAAGTATATATTCCGTTAGTTTTTGGGACCAAAAGTGTTGAAATATAAACTTTGGGACCAAAATTGTCAAAAAAATTAAATTGAGACCAAAATTGTACATTTTAGGACTAAAAATGTTTGAATACTATTCTTACAGGACCAAAAGTGTAATTTACCAATCATTGTCTACTTCGTGATTTTGCATTTATATATGTATAGATTAGAACATTGCATTGAAGTTTATATTAATTTCTTCTAATATGCTCAATTATTGTGGCGTGCCATTAGTGTTGAACAAAATTTCATTGGGTGAGTGATCTGGTGTAATACCGCCTTACAAGTTAAAATGTATAAGACAGTATATACATATTTAGATTCAAATACTAATAAAATTATAAATATATTATTAAATATGAGTGCAATCTTACGAATTTTGACCCTTTAAACAGTCCCAGAAAAATTCTATGAACATTGAGAATAATTTTAAAAGTCATTTAAAAAATGGTCTAAGCATCCTAGAGCGGGCACTTGTAGATTCTCTAAATTGATAAATGAGACTCGCCCGCCCATTGTCAATTTCGAGTTGGATTGGATATATAAATAGATTAGCAGTATTCTTGTCTTAGCTCAAAATTTAATCGACTTCACCTTATTCTTATTCTATTTTGAAAAGGCAATATTCTTGTATTGCTCAATCTCACATCATATGCGAAGAAGAAGAAGAAGACACAGAAATTCAAGTAAAGTGATGTTATGACAGAACAAAAAAAGCTTGGTTGTTCTCGATTGAAAACTCTTTCTTGGAGCCAAATTCCAAACAACAAAAATAAAAATAAAAACTCAAATAGTTTAGGAGGGGGGGGGGGGGGGGGCGACCACATGAATGATCATTTGAAATGTAATAAAGAATTTATTTGGAAAAAAAATACACATGATTTTTTTAGTCTTCAATTGATCATTTTAATCAATCAAATCTTAAAATTAATTGTTTTCATTTTTCATATCCGAAATTGAAAACTATCATTTTTTGGACCCTATATTTATGAAAGTGATAATTAAATAGCAAAATAATTTTCCAACAAAAATATAATAATGTACCTTTCAGCCACAAGAAAATTATTGAGTTGATATGAACCCAAAAATCAGGGGCGGGGCAAGCCTATCGGAGGCCCTGTGCGAAATTTAAAATATGGACGGGCCCTACTTGTTAAAAAGGGAATTATGTCAAAGGGCCCCAAACGCAAGCAGTAAAAAAAATGTTACAATCAAGAATTGAACCCGCATCAAGCAGCATCAAAAAACTTGAAGAAAGCGTTTTTCCACTGAGCTAAGTAATTAATTAATAATATTTTCAACTATTTATCTATATATACATATATGGACCTATATATATTCGGGAGCTCTCAATTTTTCGGGGCCCTGTGCGATCGCCCACCCCGCACACCCTCAAAACCGCCCCTGCCAAAAATAATATTAACGAGTTCATATGAACCTAACCCGAGTTAACATACACTCCAGAATGGTGTGGTTGAACCCGAAAATTGTTATGTTGTTGAAAAATCAAATTCCTATATTTTTATTTTTATATTTTTGCTGGAAAAACATTTTAATATGTATTTGGGCAGCTTTAACATTTTTGTGCTTATAAAATTTGAATAATTAAATAGGTGGGAGCGGAAGTAATTGCAAGTTGTAGCGACGCCCACATGAATAGGATGCACACGCTTTCCGGAGTGGGCAGAAATCCACAATAGTCACATGCTCCGCCTTGACTTTTAGTAATTTGAGAACAAAAACCACACGAATCTTTCCTTTAATGGAAACAAATTGCCAACCAATCTCTCTCTCTCTCTCTCTCTCTCTCTCTCTCTCTCTCTCTCTCTCTCTCTCAAATCATTATTTAAACCTTCAATATTGTGTAGTCCCCACATCATTTCCAACATCACTATTTTTTATTTCTTTCTTTATTTTGGTAAATCGTTTTTACTCTTCATTGCACCAAAGGTCCATTTTCAATTCTATTATTTAAAAATGAAGAGTGGGACAAAATAATTAGGTCACGCTTGGACTTGTGGAATGTATAGATCCATTCCACTAGATGGATATCAACTGCTAACTCTAAATAAAATCCAATTGCGTTGAATATACCTATGCTCACATTTATTTGGATTATTATTTAGTTTTTAATATTGTATTTAATTGAATTCATAAAAATCTACAAGTGTACAAAATCCCAAAATCTTTAAATGTTTAGCCACCCATTATCATTTCACAATTCATAGAAAATAAATAAATAACTGGAGCTAACATGATAATCATAAAACGAGAAATCATAAAATACAACTTATGCCGGTTGAATCTCCAATCTCTACTTTTCTACGTAGTTCTATGTTGTATTCTATTGTTCTCTATTCTTCTATAGGGGAAAAAATTATTCCAATTTCGTTCAAAATCAACCCTTAAATAGTGAGGAAGATCCATGTCTACGAATGGAAGAAATTTTGGTACAAAGAGGAAATATGCTCAAAATACGAATAGACACACGATCCATGCGTTTAGGAGGCACGGTCCGTGCGGCAATAGCCAAAATTTTCTGTTTCAAAAATGCCGGAACACATGATCCGTGCGCTTATGCCAGACTGCCATGCGTTGTCTCTGTGGAGCATAGGTCATGCTAGGTGTTGCACGGTCTGTGCTCTGCTTGTGGCACCCGAGACTTCATTTTCCTACACTCTTAGATCATCTTTTAACACATCAAATCTTCCTCTAACTTTATTTGGCTCATAATTCAGTCAAAATGGATAATTTCCCTGTCAAAACTCAATAAACCAGTGATGCAACAATATCTATAAAACAAAAATTAATTGCTAAACTCGCCACAAAGGCTATGCATTTGACTAAGACAAATGGATAATAACTCCCGAAATGCATATATATAATGATATAAAGTATAAACCCCAAGTTTATCAAAATTCAATATTAAGATATCAATATAGTTGCATATATGAGTATCGATTTTTACTTGAAGTGAGATACAACTGTAAATTAAATTACTTGGTGGGACTAGCTTGTATGAATAAAATTCTTTTAAGAGTCTATCATTTTTTGTTTCCGTAGCCATATGTATAATAACAATATCAAACTTTCAAACTACATTATTTTTCTCAAAATTTTTTTATCAAACTATACTATGAAATAAAAATAATGAAAACATAAAATAAATTTCAACATTAATCAACCAAGAATCACTACAGAACATATAGATAATTAAGCAGATGACCAATCTTGTTTCCTTCCCTAACATATATTTTTTCACGGATTATTTAATTATTTTGGGAGGACGTGTTTGTTGGATATTACTCAAATATTTAAAAGAAAATACCTCCGACACATATCACAACCACCGGTGAGTCTTCTAGCCCCAATGTTGAAATTAGGTCCTATTTCATAAAATATGTAATATAATAATTTGTATAGTCTTCTCCGTTTAAACATACATTAAAAATATAAGGTTGAAATTAAATATTTTCTGTATAGTACTATCAGAATAATAATCTATTTATTTTAAAAATATTATTGTATGAACACTAGTAAAATAACCATTCAAGTGAATGGAAAGATTTAAAATGATAAGACGAAATCTTCTGTTTTATATGAGTTACGATTGATTTATGTTTGCAAAAGGGATTTCTCCTTTTTGTAGTATATTCAGACTCTTTTTTGGCATGGGGCTTTTGACCCAAGTGTTTCATAGTGAATCATATAAGGAATTAGAACTATCTTCTTTAGTTGAGGTGGTAAATTTAGGCGTTGTGAAAGAGTTTTGTCATATATATAGAAAAGCTAATAGTATGGCTCATGCTCTCGCTCAGTTTGAAGCAGGTTATGATGCTATGTGCACTTGAATAATGATTTCTTCAATGGTTGAGGATGATGGTTGAGTAATAAACAATTACTTGATTTAAAATAAAAATAAAAATTGTGAAACTATTTTACGAATCAAATTTCAATAGGCTAGTCAAGATCAAAATACAAATACAATCAAACACCAAAATAATTACGAATGTGCCATTAAATATGGATTTGGATCCAAATCTAGTATATTTAGAATTGCAAAGTACCCTAAAAAAAGGCACTGCAAATGTAAAAAATAAAATAAAAATAGAAGCATAAAGACTGTTTTTCTTTGTTATTTTATTAATTTAAAATTAAACTTTTGTGTCTTCAATAAAAGTACATTTCCGGGAGGGGAAAAAATAGAGTTGTCTCCTAGAGACAAAACTAAAATCTTTCTAAAAAGCTAAAAAAAAAGTGTAAAGCACATAATACATAGCTTTCCCAAAAAATTGGAGCCCTAAAAATCTCTAAAATTTATTCTTATAATGACCTAATCTCTATTCCTTAAACATTGCTGACTCCTTAATCACTTTTTGTCCCCTTAATCTTAAACCGCACACATTCCACTCATGTCTTTCACGTAAATAATGACTTATAACCCTTTTTAAAAAAATAAAAATATATAGGTTTAATTACTTCTTGATTATCTTAATTATATTTGTAATAGTTGGACTTAAACAATTGCATTAACCCACAAAAGATTCTTTGCCAACTATCAATTATTTCTCACTATATGTGACGCGTGGCGAGTGTAAGAAAAAAAAAATTAGAGTAGAAAAATATATATTATGCTTTAAAAAAGCTTGGAACCCCACAATATTAATGGAGGTGAGGTTCTCTCTTTCACGATCGTGCACTAATTTTCATAGTGAAGGTAAATCGTCGATCGTGTATAT
Organism: Perilla frutescens; assembly: GCA_026008535.1. Lineage (NCBI taxonomy): Eukaryota > Viridiplantae > Streptophyta > Magnoliopsida > Lamiales > Lamiaceae > Perilla > Perilla frutescens. The sequence continues at coordinate 4,547,235 of BRKX01000012.1, read as the reverse complement.
TATGTCAGCACATAAATGATTCAATTATAAACTGTTAGTTCGTTGAAATCGAACTTCTATCGATCATATGATTCTAATTTTAAGACTCCATCACTTAATTTCTTCTCTTCACACCAGTTTGAACTAAATATGTGTTCCAAAAAAGGTTATTTTCATATTCTACGTCTATAATAATTGTATTCTTATATTTTAGTACGTGCATGTTAACTATATTATAGAAATACCATTGTTAATTTTTAATTTTAGATTAAATATAATATTACCATGTATTTTGATTTAATTAAGCATTATATCGTGTATGATATATTGATATCATGTAATTCAACAATGATTGATTGAAGAAAAATCCGACACCATGGTATGGACATAAATAAATGACATTTGTTGCGTTTTCAATTTATTATGAAAGAATTAATAGACATTAGTTATTAATTGGCACGTTGTCCGATTGAATAGAGTTTGGTTTTAGACGATCGAGGCAGAAAGGATTACCTAACAAAGAAGGGGGGTGATGGCCTCAAAAAAGTCCAAACAGACAACATGTTTCATGTGCCATAAAAGAATCTTTAATTTTCTCAAATAAATAAAACTTAGAAAGAAAAGGGAAACGGAGGTCGTTACTTGTAAGTATAATACTATATGGTCAATTAAAAATTAAAATCTAAGGATATCTTGAGATCGAAAGTCTCAAGTTCAAATTCTAACAATATCGTTAAATGTAAGTTTGCTAAATCTGATTTTTCAAGTGAAATTTATCTCTTCTGTGTAGTTTAAAAATGTAGTTTATCTCTTTTGTGTGGTACAAGAACGAGGTGTAATTTTATCTCTTTCGAGTGGTACCGAAAAGGAGTTCACCCAGTGCGTACGCTTTAAGTATAACTTATCTCTTTTGTGTGGTATATGAGTGAGATTTATCCAATGTGTACACTTGAGTAATAACGTAACTGAGTTATCCTTGTAATCGAAAATAAAAATAAAAAAAATAAAGGGACCACTTTGAATTCTAATATGACCTACCCCATATCATTATGGGCTTAAATAATTTGATTTATTTTTTTGGACCTTTCTCACTTGAGTTCTTGTAGTAGTATTTAATACTCGGATACTTTATTTGATTTCGACACCACACTATCGGAGTTATATTGATCTATTACAATCTTTTTCAACATTTATGTAGTATATAACTGAGTTTATTTAAAACTTATTTTAAGGTTATGTGCGTTTCAAGAAATGATTATATATTAGCATGAATGGAAGATATATAATCATAAATAAACAAGTTACGTTGTTATATAATAAATATCAAGACCAAATTTATGTACGTATTTTAACACTTCTAACATATTATTTTATTTGTTCAATTAAAGTCATTGAAATATTTGGACTTTTTTTTTTCGGCACCTCACATTCAACCTCTTGGATCGGATCTGGATGCCAACAGAATAATCATTTTAAATAAATCAACTCCAGTAAATCCGGAGATATAGAAATACATAAAAATAGAAAACTCAACTACATAAGTACTTGTATCTCGGTATTTATTAAACAAATGATAACGTTATAATATAATACAATTAAATCATTTAAAACATGATAAATAATACAATTTTAATACTTTATAATTTCAATGATATCAAATAATAGATGAATGACGAGATGAAAGATAATTTTCTAAAAAAAAATGAAATAATAAAATAAATTAAAGTGTATGTTTTGATATTCAAATAACAACAATAGAATAAATAGCTTACATCTTCAAACTCTGATAACAAATTATCAAATATTCTAATATATATTTTATACATCATACTAATCACTTATAATACTTATAATACTGTTAAATTTTTGAATGTATGTCGCAAATGAAAATATAACATTTAATGAAAAATTACATAATTGAGAATATGACTCATTTACTCTTGGTCATAACTTTAAAAATTCATAACTCTTATAATACTTTGAATCTATGAATCCATAATATATGGATGGAAAATTAATTGAGTTAGCTTTCACAATGCCTGTGACCGTTCATGAATCGAATGTTTCTAGAAAACGTTATGACCAAAATAATTGAGGCTGTCAGGTCCAGGCCAACCTGATTAGCCTGCCACCCTGGCCGGTCTGGCCCATTTGGTCTATTTTTTCGGATTGAAAATCTTCTGCTAACTATATTTTTCTCGGTTTATTCGGATCAACCCATCTATTTTGGGCTGTATTGACAGTCCTACATGGGATGTAAATATGTAATAGAGCACATGGATCTGAAATCTACCCATTGTACCGAACTGCTTCGGTCAAACGGAAATTTATGATAATTTTCAATGTTATATGTGATACTTTTTAGAATTACAAGTGATATTTTTTCAATCTAAAAAATGTAGTAATAATTAAAAAAATGTCACCCCTTTTTATTTCTTGTAGTAATTTTCAAAGAATAAATATGATACTTTTAATATTATAAGTGAAATTTTTTCAGTATTATAAGTGATACTTTTTCTGATCTGATATGAGATCTTATGTACATCCAATGCACATGAGACCACCTCTTATTTTTATATTAATTTTCAATAAAAGTTTTTTTCATTAATTATCTATTTAGTTTAATAAATAATGTATTAAAAGAATCTTAAAAATATAAAAAAAATATTATTTTTGGAATCTTACTATTTTAATTTAATAATTTTCATCTTTGTGATTTCGAATCGACAACTAAGCTATCGTATAAATCATAAATGAATTAAAACTTCAAAAATTATGCATTTAAGTTTAACTAGAAGTAGAATATGGGCTTGGGTTGTGGGCCCATAAAGCCCATTACGACAAAGGAATTCGATTCCATTTCGAGCTTACCTACCCACATGAAGCCGACTTAACTGGGACATGGACGCTTAGGAAATACCCAATACACCCCTAACCAGTGACGTGACAACACAACAAAACAAGGGGCAGAATGGTAAATTAAACGCCATGCAATTGCTGCCCTTCGAAATGTTCGATAATTCATAGCCCTCCAACTCCAACCACCCACCCCCTCGAGTTGAGGGGTAGACACGTTCATCACCTCCTCATTAGTGGATATATATGCATCATGTATGTATAGTTGTATACAATCACACCTAATAATGTGTAGGCTAAAAATAAATAAATATTAATACTTGAATGGAAATTATAATTATTGTTAGAAATATATGTATTATAGTTTAGCTATTAAGGGTAGTTTTATCTTTTTGTATTGTTCTAATGACACTCTTATATTTGTGTACTTGCTTGTAGCTTGCTTAGTCTTTTGCTATTCAATTTGTACGCTTAATAAATAAGATACTTTCTAATTTAATAGATTATTCTACTTCTTGTGCAAATCTTTCATAGATATATATTGTGTTAGATTAACAATTATGATAATATAACAACGTGGTACTACCACTTATTAGCTAGGCGGATGCACAAATAAATGGACCGGAATTAACTATGTATTTCTACACATACATGCGGATACATATAAAATGTAATTGATAAATCACTCCAAAACACACTCACACAAACAAATACACCATGAAATAAAACGTATGTGATATGTCCCGAACATAACTCAATAATTAAGTTTACTAGGAACCACAATATGAGAGTTCAATTTCTGCTGTCAATAATATTGGAGTTGGATTTCTTGTGTTATGAGATCATCACTCATTGAAGAGCGTCGCAATTTATTTTATCCACATAACTCTACTAATGAAGCAAGATCAAGGGGTGTGGAGTCTGCTTTTTATATAAGAATTTGTATTGATTTAGAGCTCAAAAATTAGATTCTACATCAATATGAGCTTTAAGAGATTGTAACATAAATTTTTGTATTTAATTTGGTTAACATAAAATAGTGTACAAATAAAATGATTTTCGGATCAAAATATATTTTATACGAATTCAATCTTTATTTTTTTTCCGATTCTTCTCTTCAAAATTTGATTTTCAAACGGTCTTTGAAATCTTCAGAGTAAATTTGTCGCCTTGGACTTGATAATATTAATCCAGAGGGTTGTTGCCTTATTTTCAGATCAAACATCAACTTCGGGATGAATTTGAATTTAATGAAGAACGCATTTAATTGCCTTGCCTATGAATCAAATGATGAATTTGATGAGGAACGCATTTGACGGTCTTATATATGGAGAAAACGCCGTCTTCAGATTGAATTTGGTGAAGAATTACTCCATCTTCGGATTGAATTTGGTGAAGAATTTCTCCATCATTGAATTTGGTGAAGAACGCTTTGAATATTTGAAATATTTCACTTATGGAATATTTTCTCAAATTCTTGAACTCTTTACATAACTTCTGGTGTGATTTTCAACTGATTTGTAGATAGGAGTATCTAGGGTTGACGTGACACGATCTCGTTGGCTCTTGAATATTAATATATATCTCTGCAAATATATTTTTACTTGATGTTAAAAAAATTTGATGTTTATCATATAATAATTAATATCTTTATTATTTAAATATTTTATCTAATTTTGAATTTCATAAAATTTTAAAATTAAATAATATATAAAAATCAATAAAAATTTATATATAATATTATTAATTTTCACTTCCTACCGACATAAAAAAATAAAAAAAAAATTAAGACTCGGGATTGAAACAATAAATCGATCAAACTTCTTCATAAAATAATGGGCGAAATGCAAGTAACTCCCTTGTGTTTTCGGAAAATACAAAAACTTCCATGTTTAATTAATATTAACAACGGATAAACTCCATAAGTTATGTTTAATTATGCATGTTCTTCCCAAATTCCCGAATGACCTGACACCTTTAATTTTTTTTAACTTTCTCATTTTAGCCGTTGATCATTTTGAAACTGAATATTAGTCTTGCTATTGAATTAATGAAAGGTAAAAACATATTTTTCATATAGTAAAAATGGTCTTAAAAGCCTATGCATGTGTTAGCTACCTGTGTGCTACACTGGTTGAAATGTCCGGTTGCACTTTTTCGTATTTCACTATTAAATTTATAATTTTAATAATATTTATCATAAAATAAAAATTAATTGTAACATAAAAAATCATATATAGTCAACATTTATCAACAATAAAAATAATGATTTAAAAAATTATAAAACATGATTTTGAAAAAATCAAACATAATATAATGAATTATTAATTGAAAAGTGAAAATTAAATATTAAAAAATAATTATAAATCCTAATGGTTGTGAACCTTAAAAAATAATTTTAAAAATAAACTAAATGGTAAAAAAATAAAATTAAAGAAAAAATACAAAAAAATTCATAATTTAAAAGTGCGGCATATAGTGTAAAAATAAAATTTGTTTTATCATAACTAATCATAATTAATATTTATTGCAAAAAAATTAAAATTTTAAAAAATTATATACCCTAAGTTTGGAACAATCAACCCCAAAAATTAATTATATTAACTAAAAAATGAAAATTAAATATTAAAAAATAATTATAAACCCTAATTGGGTGTAATAAACCCTAAATAATAATGTAAAATTATACTAAATCAAAAAAAATTAAAATTGAAGAAAAAAATAAAAGAAAAAGTAATAATTTTAAGGTGTGGCACACGATTAATACACACGAGTTGGGACTAGAGGATCTCAAGTGATAAAAACTAGAGTCTTGAAAGTATTAATTGCACATTGAGATTTTTTTTAACATACATCCTAAAAATAAAATAAAACCTAGCTAGTGTTAAATGGTGGGGGTGGGGGTAGGGCAAGACAAATGCGGTGGAGCAGTTGGTCACATCAGTAGGGGACCGCTTTGGTTTGATTGGTCAGTGGTCTAACAAGCAATTATTATGAGTTACACTCGCCCACTCGCCAACGATTCCTCATAAACTGATTAACCAACCCCTCAAATCTCAATCCACCACATACCATTCAACTCAACCTCTCTCTCACTCTCAAAAAAAGGTCAAAAAATAAATTTTAAAATCATAACAACAACTAAACCTTTCATTTTACCATTATATATATATATAAATTAATTATAACATTTAAATCTTTTAAAATTAAGTTGAGATGAAAAATTCTCTTTTATGGTTTAGTGTTTATTTATCATATTTTTATTTGGAAGGATGGGTGGAACTAGAGGGAGGGGGGAGGGGGGCAGGCGGTCCCTACCATATTTTTTTCCTTTTTTTTTAATGCTACTTTATCGATGAACAATGCTGCGGAGTCAAAGTGCAAGGGTAGAGTCATCATTAAGTAATTCACTTCCCTTTCTTTAAGATAATACTGCTTGAATGCTTATTTGCTATAATCATATTATTTATCATATCAATTGTACTTGAGGATGTGTGATTTGAGAATCGAACTCCCAATCAGTCAAATTTTTTTTATATTTTTCTTATGTTATATTTATTGCTTAGTTTGTTTTGATTTTGTGCTAACATCTCTATTATGCATTATTACTTACGTATGTTATGTCTATCGTTTAATTGTGTGTAAAAGTGTGTAAATATTTGAGTATATGAGAAAAATAGGTGTAAGTATGCGTTGTTAACGGCGTTAAATTTCAATTCACATAAGAGACAACATGAGTTGTTTTCAAAAGTAATTGGCACTATTCATACCAAATAATTCAGGAGAGGCAATGTAAATCACAAGAAATATTCGGATTAGATCCGTTATGCCCATTCGTATCACATTTCGTGTGTCATAATTATATTTTATTTTTATTTTTTTAATATACTCTATTTAGCGAAGTATGAACCCTAAATAATTTTTTTATCAAAATAAATCATCATAAATTAAAATTTTAAAAAATAGTATTTTTTTTAAAATAAAGAATTGACACAAAAAATACCACATTCCTGAAATATTTGATCTATGTTAAAAAAGGGAGAGTCTGCATCACACGCGCTAGGCACGCGTTTTGCAGGAGCATTATTCTCCAACACCCCTTCCCACTAACGAACAATGTGAACAGAAAAAAAAAGGGAAAGGTCAAAAAAAGGGATTTATCTAGTGTAGCATAGTGCACTACATCCGGCTAACGTGTCTTCCTATAATTGCAGTGGGGCGTTGATTGGGTCCACTGTTGTTGGAGCAGGATTTGCGCTGTTCGGAGACAATTAAAGATTAATTAAATTTAACCGAGGAGAGAGAGAGAGAGAGAGAGAGAGAGAGAGGAGCGTGGGATTATTAAAAGCTTCAAATTAATGAAGACAGACCAATCAAAAGTAGGGGATGGTGGTATGGTAATCCGTGACATACTATTATCTTAATATATTTTTTCCATGCGATCTATTTCTTTATGCATTTTATTAAGTATCGTCTTAGATACTTTTGTTATTTATAATTGCATTTCAGAATAACGTCAACAACATATCTTCTAAAATTATTGGCGATGTTTGTTTTTATTTTATAATCCCTGTTTTCGGTTTTTCACTGTGTGAAACAATATAAACATATTTGTTTTACTTATCAATCAAACATATTTATATTTTTCAAATCTATAAATATAAATATAGATCATCCACCACACCAAAATCCTTATATATTTACAAAAATAAATAAAAGTAAATTTTATTCAAAATTGAAAATTGGAAATTAAAAGTGGAAATAAAGCCAAATTAATATCCTCGTAGTCTTCTACGTACTCTCCCATTTCAAAACTAAGAAAATCTACTTGGAAAATTGAATTTCATATTACCGATTTACTGTATATTTATACATTACACTTATAAATTCGCTCAAAATAATATGTTGATTTGAAATAGCATTAAGTAGGAGTATATTAAAAAATAATAACATACATTTGACAAAAGAAAGTAAAACTATAGTCTTGGAAGAGATTGATGTTTTACTATTATTATGATACGAACGAACTATATACTTATTTTACTTAGGAGGTGACTGGTATGATAGAACGAAATTAGGTATTTATGAAATGCACTTAGGAATGGGTCTGAATGGAATGATAATTCTTATGATTGGTATGTCTATGGAATAAAGAACGGCATGTAATATCAGTTTTTTTATCTTATATAATGAATATTTTATGTAATTTTAAATTTTCTTATAATTGAATAAAGTGTACATCGTAGCTAATAAATATCAACATATGCCTTAATTTATTTTTTATATTTCTAAATTACATTTTTCTTTTTTAGTATATGATTTTTTCTTATTTTTAGCAAATTATAATTTATTTATTATTGAAAAACTTTATTCTAAAATATTTAATTAATCAATATACTGTTATACAATAGTTTGTATAAGTTAATAAAAATATTTTTACTTCATAGAAAAATACTTTAACATTTCAATTTTTTATTTGAATATATTAAATTATATCAAATACATAAATATTTTATATTGTATTATAACATATTTTTATATTATAATTATTTCGGCATCACTTTCATTTTTCTTCAACAAATTTATAAAAACTATCTGTTGGAATTTTTTTGCCACAAACAATGAAATTAGACACAGATTCGTAATATCAAACTCAATGTTAAAGACAGTTAACACAACTTATCTTAACACAAATATGCTGAAAATAAAATGCACAAGAATACACGATATAATTTTAAATCATACACAACATGTGTATGATTGCCACAGGGCGAAATTATACTATTATGAGTACAAAATTTTCAAGCTGTTAATGTTGGACACGAAGACTCTCAACACTACAACAACATTACAAGTTCTAATCTAGACTATCACTAAAAAGAACTAAAACATATAAACTGACATCCCGTCAATTCATATACAAACAACAACATACAAATTGACATCCCGTCAATTCATACATAAACTAATCATACAAGTTGACATCCCGTCGACTTGTATACAAACTAAAACATACAAATTGACATCCCGTCAACTTGTATACAAACTAGTAAAGGTTTCACAACCTTGCTATCTATCCTAATTTGTACAATCTATTCCGTGAAAGGATTGAACAACAATAAACATTAAGATAGAAGAAGGAACGAGAACGAAATCTATACTAAGTTTGTGACTCAAGCTTTCTTCAATCTTCACGCAGCGGAAAATAGATTGGGCTTGAATGAATCTTCAAGTACCGAACATATCCCTTATATGCTTCTTCACTTGAATAGACAAGGTTCAAGTCTTCTCTCTCTTGATCGTGGGTTGGAGATAACCGCTCTTCATCACTACTCCATCGTGTGTGAGAAGAGAACCATCTCCTTGGCATGGTTGAAGCCATCTCCACGTTCTCACCTATTTTCCAAATATTCCAGCAATAAAAAACTGAAAAAGAAAAGAGGTTAAATAAGAGAAAACAAGAAACCTTAAAAATAGGAGATAGAGTTTTGACTTTGTCAAACTCTATTTTAAATAATATATCTAATATGTATATATCCATTTATTTGAAATATTAATTTCGTGGATATACACATATATTTTAAGATATATAAAGTTATTTTATTTATTAAAATAACAAATAAAACTAGGAAAGGATAAGATTAGTTACGACTATGTCACAGACGATGTCGCAGGGAGTCTGTCTGACATCGAGTGCAACATTGAACCTCAATGTCATACAGCACTCAACAATATCAAAATTTGATTTTAACACATATTTTGAAATTATATTTTGAAAATAACTAAATAATAATAATAATAATAATAATAATAGTAAGGCTAAACCATCATTTATATCCCAAACTATTTTCATTTTCTCAAATCTATCCTGAACTAACACTTTTATCAATTAAATACCTAAACTATATATTAATAAACTAATCAAATCTATCCCTAAAAAACATTTTTAGGCCAAAATTGGATCTAAAATTTAAGAATTGAAAAAATAGTAATAAAGATATTTATGTCATATATATGATTTTGGCTACAACATAAGAAGAAGATCCAAGTATTTAGATGAAATATTAGGTAATCTTTTGTCCAAAAATATATATGGGGATAGATTTGATTAGTTTTTTAATAGTTTAGGTATTTAATTGATAAAAATGTTAATTTGGGATATAAATGACGGTTTAGCCTAATAATAAATTATTTAATTATATTTTTTATTTATTTTACAAATATGATAAAATAATATTATAAGACATGATTATATATAAATATATCATATATTAATTTTTTTGGTCATTGAGAATAGTTAAACCCATAGGGGTTGGTGGAATGATTATTCCCCTTCCTTTAAGAATAAGGATTCCATTGGGAATGATGATTTCTGATTTGAACCATACCAATTGTCGGAAATGAGAATGAACATATGAATGATTATTCTATTACATTCCAATCCACCCCATTCCATTCCACCATACAAATCACATTCTTAGATCAAAAAAAATTGTATTTTAAATAAATGACTCCAGAGGCATAAATAATTCTTAATTGGAAAATTGAGTAGGGTAAACCAGAATACAAGTGAAAATAGGACTAACGTCTCGAGACCATAATATTCAAATTTAGAAATGAAACTTGAAAGTTCGGAGGAAATGTTTAATTTTATCGTGAACTCTTAAATAATCCAAACATTTTATATTAAATTAAGTGTAAATACTTTTAAAATCGTGAACTTTAAATACATTTTGATTACTAACATGAATTTTGACTGCATGCATTTTTTCCAACATCCATGCTTGTTTTTTTTTTTACTCACGCACCCGGTCCGGTGGTATTGATGATATTTGAACTCGTGATCTTTGGTCTATAATAAACTTCAATCCACCACTTAGGGGTGTGCAAATGGTTGGTTCGGTGCAAAATTGAGCCCAATTAACAAAACCAAATAAAAAATTTCTTAAAAATATTCAAGCCGAACCAACCAAAATAATATATATAACCGAACCAAACCAAACCATAATTCTTTGGTTAGTTTGGTTTGGTTTTCGGTTTAACCGAATTTTTAATAATTATTTGTTTTTCCGAAGTAATTATATCTAAAGAAAACAACATGAACTCAATCGATAACAAACGATATATTAAATAAGTAAATGTTTTAAAAATTATAAAATTAGAAAATTGAAACTAAATATTAGAATTACTAATATTATTTAGGTATAATTAATATTAGAATTATAAATTATAAATATAGTATATTTATATTTTGGTTAGTTCGGTTTTAACCAAAATATTTTTTACTTAAACCGATATCAAATCAAACTATAATTTGGTTTTAATTTTCAAAACCAAACCAAAATTATAGAAAAAATGACCAAACCAACCAAACTAAATAGTTCGGTTTGGTTCAGTTTTTTAGTTTTGGTTCAATTTTGCACACCTCTACCACCACTAGATCATTCCCACCAGGACCAACATTCACACTAGTTTAAGTTCTCGTCGAAATTGAAATCGGAATTAAATTTACATTTTTTATGTAACAATTCAAAGTTCATATTAAGAACCATGTAGAGTCTACGATTTTAAAAACATTAAACTTTATTATATTAAAAATTTATATTTTTCATATTTACATATATAGTATTTTAGTTTACCAAAACTACGCGCAATTGATACATTATATAGATATATGCTTTGAGTAACTCAATCTAAAATATTTACCGTGTGCGCTCTAAATAACTTAATCTACTAGGACTTTGATAAAATTCAAAATTACAATCTTTCAATCAAAATGATAAAACTCAAAGCGTACATAACTTAATAAAGCACATCCCATCCATTTCACAATATATGTCATTCTAACAATTTAATTTTGTTTCACAAAAAGTGTCATTCTACACAATCGAGATAAAAGTTTTACATTTTTCTCACATTTTCCCTCATTTAATATGTTCAAATAACCATATTTAACCTATTTAATGCATTCACATAAAGGTGTATAAGGTAATTTGATTATCTATGTGTACATTGATCCAAAATGATACTTATTCAGAAATGGTGTAAGTATGTTACACCGGATGTGAGTATCTAGAGTGTAGCTAGGACTATTAAAATATATAAAATAATTAAAAAGTAGAGCAATATACATGTATGTGTATATATATAGTGTTAATGGAGCGTAGGTGTAGGTATGGTCCCAATAATTTGTATAGTCGTGTAATGAGAAATTGACATTTGATCTGCACCCTACTTTGGCGGCTAGTTTTATGGGTCCATGCTATCAAGTACAAACAGTTAAATCTTTTTCCTCAAATGTTTTCGTTTCATTTCTTTCCCTAACGTGTCAATTACTAATTTGGCATTATTTTACCTCTAAAGGACAAAGGAAAATTCCACTGTGCCAATTGCCAAAACAAATAAATAAATCAATTTGAATGGGGTTTGTATGTACACTTCCTCCCAGCTTGGGAAAAAAATCAATAAAAAATGTCCCTAATATAGTTGTAGTTTAAACATAATGTAGTTATTTACATGTATTAACCTCATGTATTAACCTTAAGTAATTATATTTTACTATGCACATATTCTACTTACACACACTCTGTTTATAATGGCTTGAAGTCCCCCTCCCCCCCCCCCCCCCCCCGAAAAAAAACAATAGCGTCATTTTTTACATTTTGATATGCAATTACTCTTTCGTTTTTACGCATTTTTAATGTGTTGATCGCAATTCTTGTGATTTTTTAGTAAGAAAATGATGAAGTTAGACTTTTTCAACCAAAAAATAAAAGGGTACAAAATGCACCTCACCTTTTTTCATTTTTAGGCTGAAAAAATCTGACTTTATCGTTATGTCTAAAAAAACATTTCTCTATTTAATATTGGTCATTTAAATTTCGAAGTGAGAAATTTTCTAATATATCTCATCGTCAATATTTACACACATGTTGCATTAATGTACGTACACAAATATACATGCATACATACATATATATAGAGGTAATAACTATTTTAGCCACTTGAACTTTTAAAAGATTTATTTAGCCACTAACTTTAAAACATATTTATTTTAGCCACTTTGGACAAAAATGCCCCTCTGCGCGCTGGCATTGCGCGCAAAACACTGCGCGCTAGGGTTGCGCGCATGCGCGCTAGGGGTGCGCGCTGGCAATGCGCGCAACACGCGGGGGTAAAAATGTCATTCTTGCTAAAATAAATATGTTTAAAAGTTAGTGGCTAAAATAAAAAATTTTAAAGTTTGATCGGCTAGTTTTATATATTACCACTATATATATATATATATATACATATATATATGGGTCTAGGATATATAGTCCACGTTCATTTCCAATTAATTTTGGGTCATGAGATTAAGAAATCACTACTTCAATACTCCATTTGTCTAATAGACATACCATCTGATTATTTTTTCACATAGTTTAAGAAAACATGTTAAGTAATATTGGAATTTTAAATATTTGTTGATACTGTCTATATTACCCTCACAATAAATAACTAAAAAAAATAAAGATTTTAAATATATAGTACTATTAATCTATTAGATGGTAAATTTTTTAAACTAACTATAGCGTTTAATGAAACTTAATTGAAAGAATTTATGATTAAATGAGGACACTAATTAATTAATTAATTAATTAAATTAGGTACATACAGTGCCGTGTTTAAGTCTGGATTATTACTCCATTCTATTTTTGCCACGCATCGCATTTTCATGATTGTTAATAAACACTCGAAAATAACTGTTAATCATGGGTTGGAATAATTTATTGCGTGAAATAAATGATGATATAGAATCATGTATACTGTGAGTTGGTATAATTAATTTTCAATGAGATTTAAGCTACCTCTGAAAAAAAATAAAAATAGATTCAGGCTGGCTCCAAAACAACACTTATAAATATCAAAGTATTTATTATTTATAATAAATTCATAACATTAAAGTGCCTATATTGGGCATCATATCCTTAATGCTTCTTCCATGATTTGAACTAGTATTTTTCCTGCTCGATGCACAAATAATTATATTTCTTTAGATCTGTAATATTGTGATTATTTTTTTAATTCTATATGTTGTGATCAATTTTTAAAAATTAATAAAATGATAGGCATATGCGTTGATTAATCAGATAAGAAGATCGATTTTGTGTAAAATAAAATTATTTAACTATTTTAAATGATGAAATTAAAATAAAAAAATAATAAATTATTGCAAATATTATTATTATTATTATTATAGTGAAACACAAATGAAAATGATTATTTTTAGGCGACACATGTAAGTACTATAAATCTTCCACCTATGCATAAAAAAATAAAATAAAATATGTTACAAATTGACGAAACACACAAGTCACTACAGCTGAGATGTCCGTTAGGGAAAAATTTCCGAAACAATGAGGTTCGATTGCATTAAGGTCTTGAAGTGTTCATTGACTTAGTTTTGAGATAGTTAATGATATAAATTAGAGTAAGCTTTTAACTTAATGAATAATTATGAATCTTAAATTAATATTTAAATAAGGGGATAAGTCAATCTTAAACCTTAATCAGTAGTTAGTTGACTTGGATTACAACAACAAACATGATTGGCTGTGGGCATTCTCACCTGTTGACAACAAATAGTCATTGAAAATCTTGGAGCAAGGGTCAGTTTAATCAGCGTCTCTATCCAATTACACCACCCCATCATCCCTTTAAGCTTGTAATCAACAGAAAAATAATAATAATTAAATCATACAATACTCGACTCGAGATCAATTGCTAAGATTTCATTCGAAATCGATTCACTTAACATGAAATTACGCTTTGAGGCCAAGGCCCTCTCTAAACAACATACGTACTCATGAAAAAACAAACACGGGATTGTAAATCATAAGTCAGTGAATTGTGATCACATGAAGAGATGACTTTACATTGAGGATTATAATTCATGTAACCCCAATTTACACAAATGTATCGGATATTAATATTCAGCACAATGATGCTTTGAATATATTCACACAAGAATGTGTTTGACTGTCTGATGAGTCAAGACTCGAATCTAAATCCATATTTATTGTTTGAATTCAGATTGTGAGTCGTCTAATTAATTTTGATTCCACGCAATAGTTTTTTCATATACAGGATTCGGAGGTAAACCAGAAATGAAATGTAGTAGGTATGGTGGTCTAAAACAACATTGAAGAAGGAAAAACATAGAATTAGTGGTGTGCATTTTGGTTGAATGTGGTTTTGACCATTGCCATGGAAGGGAAGCTATTGAGGTTGCATTTGCATCCAGCCATGGACCATCATGAATTGCCAGCCATACTTTCCAAATATAATAATAATAATAATAATAAAAGAAATAGTTTTCAGCTTTGATTATTCTTATCTAATAAAAAACAGACAGGAGCAGTGTGCATTATAGTATTAAACCTTTTTCATAAGTTGCAGTATCCACAAACACCATTTCATCCAATCACACTTCACCACCTTCCACTACCACCCACGCCCACCCCACCCCACCCCACCCCACCCCACCCCTTTTTTCTCTGTTGTTGGCTCTCTTGCAGATCTCTCTCTCTCTCTCTCTCTCTGAATGTTATGGTGGCAGGGTGAATTAAGATTCATTTCTTGGAGCCTGCTAAATAGATTGCTTTCTTGCTTTCTTTCTTTCCGTTGTCATAGTCTTTTTCTTGCTCTCTCTTTTCTTTGGCTGCTCTTACATCAAGGAGGAGAGGAAAAAGCAGAAGCCTTTTCCCCACTTTTTTTTTTTTTTTCTTTTCTTTCTCCTCACAAAATCCTATAACCCATCCCTTCTCTCTCTCTCTCCCCCAAAATTCAGAGTTTCTCTCACTCATCAAGAGTTTCCATCATCCAGCTTTTTCAGGCTGTCACTGTTCCTCTCCTGCTGCTTCTTCTTCTTTAACTGTCCCTTCTTTTTTGCATCTTTCAGGTTTTCTTTTGTTGCCAGTTTATGATATCAGGGTAATTTTCAGCTGAGGACAGCAACTCATCACCAATCCCTTTTGCTCAAATCAACGAAATTTTTTCTGTCATTTTCTTAGAATTGTTTCTTGCTTTCACCTCTTTTCTTGCTCTTACTTTTAAAGATTTTAGCTTTTCTGGGTGTTTTCAGATCTTAATGAAAGTTTAGTTATGCTGAAATTTAGACAGCTTAGAAATTTCCCTTCATTTATCTGGTATCTTTAGGTTTACCCCAAGTTGAGAGATTTTCATTGATTTTGAAAAAAGTGGCTTCTTTTTGAGATTCCTCAAGTGAGAGGTGGCTGTTGAGGAAAAAGGTATTCTGATTCCTCCACACCAAATGCTTCCCTGATTTAACTCTGATTATGCCATTCTGAACCTTCTCACCTCTCTGCATTTCTCTCTCTCTCTCTCTCTTCTGCCTGCTCTCTTCCTCTGTTTCATCAAGTGATGCTGTAGATCAAAATCTTAATAATTGGAGTTTGATGAGGTGGGGCATGGAGATCTTATCACCAACTCCAAGTTCATATTTTTCCAATTCTAGCTGGTTGCTTGATGAGAGCAGGAGCACAAGATGGACTCCTGCTGAGAACAAACTGTTTGAGAATGCCCTCGCATTGTTCGACGAAAATACGCCGGACCGGTGGCAGAGGGTGGCGGCGATGGTGCCCGGAAAAACTGTCCCTGATGTGATTAGGCAATATAAGGAATTGGAAGATGATGTTAGTAGTATTGAAGCAGGTCTTATCCCTGTTCCTGGCTATAGCACTTCATCTCCTTTTACACTAGAATGGGGCAGCGGCCATGGATATGATGGCTTTAAGCAGTCTTTCGCCGGCGGCGGAAGGAAGGCGGCGTCGGGGAGGCCGTCGGAGCAAGAACGGAAAAAGGGCGTTCCTTGGACAGAGGAGGAGCACAAGTGAGTTTTCTTGATATGGTTGAATTTGTTTTTAGCATGTTTTTGTATTGCAATGTGTTGATGATTTCAATCTTGATTATGGGGGATGTTAGTTTAAGTAGTAGGCATTATTTGGTGGAATATTTAATTGCAAGTTGGCTTGATTCTATTCAAATTTTTACAAGATTATGAAACTAGTATGCCTAGTTATAGACTTATAGTAGAATATGATTGATGATCATGTTATGTTTGACACAATTCTTGAATGGTTTCGAAACAGATTGTTTCTGATGGGGCTGAAGAAGTATGGAAAAGGGGATTGGAGAAACATATCGAGGAATTTCGTGATCACAAGAACTCCAACACAAGTTGCTAGTCATGCACAGAAATATTTCATCAGGCAGCTCTCTGGGGGGAAAGATAAAAGGAGAGCTAGCATTCATGATATCACGACGGTGAACCTCAACGAGCATCAGACGCCCTCACCGGATAGCAAGAAGCAGCCATCACCCGACCAGCCCTCGATTCTTTCACCACAGACCAACCCCACGACTGTCCAAAAGCTCCCTTACCAGTGGAACCAGACTAGTAATGAGACAATCATGGGGTTTAGCTCACTGTGCCATGGGAATATGTTTGCATCCCCTCCTTATGGCATGAACTCGTACGGACTCAAGATGCACGGCCAGCATCTGCAACGGGGCGTGGTGCACGAGTCATATATGGGGTCTCAAAACATGGTGTTTCAGATGCAGTCAGAGCTGCACTACCCTAATGCATGATTTTGGGATGCTGTAAACGAGCTTGTTGGTTTGAAACCGCGTAGTTAATTTTAGCCTTAAAGCTTAGCTTTGTTTGTGCTCTTTCTTGACTTTTTTCCCCCTTTTTGTGAATATGTTGAGATTGGTTGCTGCTAGGTATGAACAATCTCGAAATGCCAGATTGAAATCAAACAATCATGATGTGATACTCCTTGTATTTAAAAAGATCACCAAATCATGGAAGGAATTCTCTTGGCCTTTTTTGCTCTATGGTTTTGTTTGCAATCAACAAAGATCTCTCCAAAGATGATCAAAGTTTGCCTCACTGCTAAAAGCTTTGTACTTGACCTCGCTCGTGTTGAGCTCAGACGAGCCAACACTAACACTATTCGAGGGTAGTGGTATATACTCGGAGATCAAACGTGCTAATGGGATCTCAGATTTCAAATTTTGGTGACTCAGATACCACTCCTTTGAATTTGCACAGTATCACAAATGCCATGAAACTAGGGTTCTTGGCCAAGCTGGATTTGACTCTTTTCAGTAGAAGCTGAGTGTGCATTCCAATATTCCCAAGAATCAGTTGCATTACAATTCAAGAATTTTTCAGATGATTCTTTTGTGTGATAAGATTCTGGATTGGTTATCACATTATATTATACTGATCTACAGAGCAAAGTTAAGATTCAGTTGAAGAAAAAATAAAGAAAATTATTATTACTCCTATGTTCGTCACTCTCTTTTGCAGTCTTTCCGACAAGTCAGTCCGTCGGAAAGCTTTTTAAGTTTGAATCTCGCCATCACTCGTTCTTTGGAAAAAAAAGCCCTGCGTTGAAGACTATGATGAATAAAAAGTAATATTAATGTGGCCACAAGTTGAGAAGGTATATTCAGTTGTACCACACCCAAATAATTCAATGAAATCTCAAACCAACTTTTACAGAATAACCTCTTTTTAACTTTACTTTATACCCCTCTAAAATGAAATGCTCACCTATATTTTATCCACATGAGTATTATCACAACAAATAAAAGTCATACACCATACACGTGGCAAGCACGACATATGGGAGAAAGATCTAACCCTTGACTCGACTCATTAGAAAGATCCAACTCTTGCCTCGACTCTAAATTGCTACGATGTCGCTCACATGCGTGTGCGCTCGCATGCTCGCACACACATATATATGCATATATATATATACATATATATATTTGAAGAAAAGGAAGAGCAGCAGCATTTGAGCAAGTTGTAGCAGAAAGTAAGCACCTAAGGGGCTGCTTTATTCCAAGTATTATCTAGTTAACCAGTTCCAACCACATAAATAGTAGTAGAACCTTAAACTTTCGGTTATCCAATTGGTTTTTATCTCTATTCTTGGGTAATATTCTGATTCTTCTTGCTAAATGAATCAAAGTAAACACCATCTTTGCCCTTTGATTTTTGGGTGGTGGGGGGTGGGGTAGTGGTAGGGGCAGGGCCCTTTTCTTGCTGCAAATTGTATAATGTTTTTCATAACATTAAGAAGAAGAAAAATGCATGATTGACATCTTTGTCATAAATCAAGGAGACATAAAAAGTAAAACTTAAATCTGAAGGAAAGTAAGCATTCACACTTCATCTAGTTGGTAACAAGATTTGGAGACTTCACTTTTTGTATAAAAGATTAAATATGAAACATTCGGAATTCATAATTTAAAGCTCGTTTAGACTTGATTTGATTTCACCAAGATTACAAGTCCTCACATGCTGCAGATACAACGGTGCTCAGGCCGTCAGGCTGCGGCTGCTGCTCGACATAACCATCAATATTAGGGGGGAAGGTAGAATAGATATAATGTGGCTAACTGAAATGCATAACAATGAGGATTTCCAGTTTCATTGAGTGAAGAAGCTCTCGAAGTGAGGTTAGCCTTTGAGAATTTCGTTCTTGCTCGTCAAACCAAAGCCGATTGGAAAGAGAGGGTGGTATGAGATGCTCTCAGCGTGCATAGGGAGCTGCGCAACATTTTTGAACCAGGTCATCGGAAGCCTTCCTTGGAACTCGTGATCTCCGAAGATTGCATCCACGATTCCAGCACCCCCTTCGCTACCAGGTAGCCATGCAGCAACGAGAGCGTCCATTTTATCCAAAAGCTGAGGCTCTATAAGCAGAGGCCTCCCAGATATTAAGATTACTAGTGTGGGGACTTGATCAGCAATGGCATTTGCGAGTTCGGCTCCGTTGAAATGTATCTTGAGGTCGGTACTGTCACCGCCAGATTCCACGTACGTACCTTCACCGATAACTACGATGGCGAAAGAATAATCTTTTCCATCTAAGGTTCCAGATGGATTTTCTTCATATATGACTTCTGTTTTTGCCCCAACTACTTCTCTAACAGCATCCAAAATGGTAGTGCCTGTTGTAACAAAGTCTTAGTTAAATTGCTCATTCACCAACTCAATGGAAAAACAACAAAGAAAAACAAACAGATTGTTAGGCAATGCATTACTTATTCAAGGTGTTCTGACAATTGTTCTTATGAGGAAATAACATGAAATTTCCTAGATATGTACGTCCGGACATAAACATATGCACATGCAGTTGTGTAAGAGAGAGAGAGAGAGAGATGAAAAGAAAAAGAATAATGGCTGGGAAGGCAAACAAGGTCCCAGATTCTGAAAGAAGAAAATGGCTGGATGAAAAGGAAATGAACAATGACTTGCTAGGCAAATAAGGTCCCAAATTCTGAAACCATCAACATATGCTACAGCTGGGATAAAAAAAAAGACAAGAAACTGACATGATTTGTTTGGAAAAAACCAAGAGTGAATCTAATACAAGTCGGCGCAACATATAATTAGCACAAAGTCGAGAAATCACCATGATCACTAATTCATCCCATAAACGTAGGAGATGAATAAAAGCAGACCTTGAACTAACAGCACTTAGTAAATATGTTGTATGGGAGCTGCGATCATGTGTTTATTGTTGGTCCCCCAAGATAAACTTACCAGTGGTTATTCTGCCGCTTTTCCCCTCCCACGTCGCTGTCCACCCACCACACTGATATCCCAGATCATCAGCGTGCCTTCCAACCACAAGAATTCGTTTAACATTCCTGTCCAGTGGAAGAAATGGTTTTTTCGGATCTTTACCGTTCTTCAACAGAACTAAGGACTTGCGAACTGCTTCACGTGCTAGTTTCTTATGTTGCTGACATAATGATCCAAGTATTAGGGTTCCTTTTCAAATCACAGCTACATGTTCACAAGAATGCTATTTCTTACTGTTCATATATTCATATGTATTATACATCATATAACCCTAAAATAATGGTCCCCACTCCCCATAATTGAGAAAGACTGTGTGGCCCCAAATTTTAGTAAAATAAACTTCTACATTTTGTAAACTAACAAGTTCTAAGGTCATGGGTTCGAATCTCCTCAACACCACAGGTCGGGTGTGTGAGTAAAAAAAAAAAAAAACTAACAAGTTCTAAACCTCATCAAGTACATCCAAAATTTCTAGCTCTCCTTAGTGTTGCATACACATACTGATCCCTAATATATGTCCAATCTATACTAACCATCCGTAATATCTAAAATTTTGTCATAAAATTATGAACTATAGTATAGTTGCGATACGGATGAGTTCACATAATATTATTTTAGTTAAAAATATTATAATTTTAAGAAAATAATTACAAAATATTTTGTCATGTATTCATCAAGCTATGGTACATTTATCTCCATTAAATTACCAATCACTCATTTTCCAATACTCACAACTTTTAAGGGTCCAATTTAGGTTCACTGATAGAGAGCATGATCTTGTGCAACCGAAAATAAAGAAATAATGGTCCAAATCTAGGTGAAAATCAAAGAATAGTGCTACAAACTGACTTTGGATTTGGGTTTCTAGCATTGTGTATGGCTAAAAAGGCCTGTGTGTGTGTTAGAATATATATGATTTTTATTGGATAAAATTTAGAGGTCTAACAATTAAATAAAAAAATAGGAACAGAGTTAATTGTAATTTTACCAAAATTATGGTCTCTATAAATTTGACAGAAGGGTTATACATTTTTTAGTGACCGGTGTAAGAATAGTATGAATATTTTGGTGGCTTTTAGTGTCTGATAGTGATCGACATGATTTGGAAAACTGAAACTGATAGGAGTTTTAAATAGTTATCCCCAAATAAAATGGTACATTAAATTGACATTTATTTGCATAATAATACCTGACAGCAGAATCTAAGCACACTAACAACAAATTTTAAAAAGCTCACCTCACATCTAACTGTACCCAAAAGCGATCCATCACTTAAGGGATGTTCGAAGAGGCCAGAAGCAAATTTTACTCTGAGAATTCTTTCAACGGCATCATCAATTCTGGTCATTGGTATTTTTCCTGACTCCACCAAATGCAGCAAATCCTCCAAAAATAATTGATATCGGAAGGGCACCATCACCTGTCAAGACAGTAAAGACGACTTAGTTTGGGATACATATAAGTTTGAAATTGTTCGACAAACAGTGATTCTTTACCATATCAATTCCTGCAGTGATTGCTGAAAGAACACTCTGCTGGTAGTTAGATCCATGAGGACTTGAAAGCCTATCAAGGCCTTCGGAGTCAGAAATGATAAACCCCTGCAAGACAGAAGAGTAAATATTGGAGGAAGAGTAATTAACTCAGATTTTTTGCCATATCTGAATTGGTTTCCCTACCTGCTCAGAGCTTAACTTTTGAGCTCGGTTTCTTATCTATTTAATTGTCACCAAAATCCATCTTGAAAACATTATTATTCCTCATGAATTTGCACACAGTGCACTAATATGAGGATTCATCGCATTTGCCCAATGAGTATGCATTTCTTATCAATATGAAGAAGCTATTGTTTCTAGGATATCTTTCCAATATGTTATCATATCCAACAAGAGAACTTGAGCCACCAAGTGTTTTGATGGGTCGAAGAAGCTATTGTTTCTAGGGAATCTTTCCAATAATATGATAAGTACGACAAAGAATAATTTCTATATCAAAGTTTAAGTACCAGCCAAAAAGGAAACAACATATGATTTTGTGAATCAAGGAAATAGCAGAGAGTGGGATTTTTTTTTCTGGATCTGTATAGGCTTACCTTAAATCCAAGCTTTTCTTTCAAGATTTCTGTAAGAAGGAAATGGCTACTGTGTAGCTTGGTCCCATTCCAGCTAGAGTAGGATGCCATGACAGTGCATACTCCCTGAGCAAAACAGTCAAGGTAAGGAGCCATGTGGATTCTCTCTAGTTCATCATACGATGATATAGTATCTCCCTCGTTAATGCCATCCCTGGTGCCACCATCTCCTACAAAATGCTTTGCACATGCAACAACATTTTCTCTGAAGTTAAATATTCTCATCAGTCAAACAATCAGACAGACGATATATATTAAAGCATGCAAAGAACATCAAAGAGGATAGATCCAGATTAGAGAATTTTAAACTACACAGATTTTGAGAGATCGTTTAAAGGATGAATTTATATGACTTGTCTATAAGCTCTCTAAAAGGTATAAGAATCTATGAAGCCTTGATGTAGAGCTAAGTTGAGACTGCAGAAGACAATATTAAATAAATACCATCACAGAAAGGGCATTCTCCAGAAATCTAAGACGACGAGTAAAGAGATCACTTAAAATGTAACACCGCAAAATCTTTAATCAAAATATCTTATTAAATAAAGAAACCATTACAAACAATCTAATGTTGAAATCAATTTATACAAGAAAATGTAAAAGAAATAGGAAACTGTTAAAAATAACAACTTTTTATGAAGGTGCAGTTTCAAGTGGATTTTACCTTCCAGCAAGAAAGGGATAACCGCTATGGTGTCCTTGGGGTGGTTGTCCTTGTAAGCCTGTGACCACTGAGGTCATCATCTTAACGATCTGAGGATCTTCACCAAAACTTTCATAACATCTTCCCCATCTGGGATCTCTACACACCTGTTTGCATAATCTTAATTTACAATGACATGGAAAAGAAATAAGATTTACCAAGGAGAACAACTACAATAATCAAGGTAGCAAAGATTCACCAGCGACTTAACAAACCAAGTCTCAGTGTCCGATAGTTTATAAACTCGAGGTACATTTGATATTCAATTTCTCCACTCCAGCAGAGTTTTAGAATATTACTTGAACTCTCACAAGATTCAGTTTTCCGTATACTTCACAAGATCTTTGATTGGGCTGAAAAAAAGTATTTGCTTTTTTGTAGGTCTTGAAAAGCATACAAGGGTAAAACTTGTATAAATTAATATAGGAAAGATATCAGTATATCTATAAATCTGGATCATTTAACTTTCTAATGATAATAACATTGTTCTTCCCTTCAAGACCTTTTCAGCTAGTGCTCATTTTGTCAAGTTATTGATAGGAAGAAAAACTTGATTTTTGTTCACTTGTTTTTCCTTTTTAATCCTTTTCAGTTAAGCCCAGATCCAAATGTAGTGTTAAGATTTAAATGTAAGCAAATATAAACTGATATCAACACAGCATCCAGGCAGAAAACTAGAAGGCGCTTTCTTTCAAATTATTTATCTCATAAATTTATCAACTATTAAAATAGGTCTTAGAAAAGGAAAGATGTAGTAAATACACTGATGACGACTAAATTGACAACAGTATAAAAAGCAAAAAGGCGGAAGGTAATAAAACACAAACTTACAGCAACACAGGGAGCAAAAGTATAGTTAATCCCACTTGCCCTAACTTCAAGAGCAGTTGCAGCACCAATCCTCCGGATCAAGTCAGCATCTCTACAAGTGTATAATCAATATAAAATCAACTTGTTCGTGTAATTGAGCTATTATCCATAGAATCTAGTGCACTTAACAGTTAACATAACTACTTAACTCAACCTGGTAGCTCCAAGGCCTATGTTATGAGGGAAAATGGTAGCCCCGTAGACATTGTTATTACCATGAACAGCATCAATCCCATACAGCAATGGAATCCCAAGCCGCGACTGCAGTGCAGCCTTCTGGAAAGTGTCCACCATGGGTGCCCAATCCAATGACTTTGCATTCTCGAACGGTCCACTTCCACCAACACTCAATATACTCCCTGCACCAATCCAAATACAGAATGCAATCAAAAGTCGTATAACTTTGCAGAAAAATTCCAACCTTGGTTCCTACATTAAGACCTTCGGAACTGAAAAAAAAAACTGAACTTAAACTGAAATATCTAAAATTCCAAACATAATACAGTAGCAAATTCCTATGCATGAGTGCGCATAATTAATCATCTGACCACACTAAAACACCTAATATTTTACAGAAAACTAAGATCATAGACAGGCAAGCAGCAGTCATCATACACTCCTACAAACTTGGAAGAGTAAACGAAAGCGAAAACATCAAGAATCAATTGCAAAAGGTGCCAATAGAAACAAACATAGCAAACAATTTCTCCAAATTCATTCAAAGAAAAACAAGAAAAAAAGGGAATTTTTTTCCCAGCCCACAAAAAACAGTGGTGGTATCACTTCAAACTGACCTATGGAGAGGTCTTTAATGGCGGAAGGGGTGGCGACGACGCGCTCAATCTGAGTCATTTGGCCGATTTTCTCTTTGAGCGTCATCAGAGAGAGAAGGTCCTTGATTCTTGCTTCGATTGGCGCTGTCGGGTCTTTGTAGATGCAGTTCATCGCTTCGGATTTTGATCGTTTTTTCAGTTATGAATCAAGAATTTGAATGGAAAATGGTGGATAATTCTTTTCACTGAATTTTGTGGTGACAATCGTGGAAGACGTGTTTCAAATTTCAACGGCAATGCCGAATGTAATCGTACAATTCGATGCTTCACGAGAGAAATTCCCTTTTATTATTAAAATTTGTATTTGTATTTAGATGTGAAAAAAAAATTTACAAGTATCCCAGATATACAATTTTATTTTCTTTTTAAGATGTCAATGTCAATTGTTGCATTTATGCATGAATAATTGCCAGTAAATGTCACACCACACTTCCTAATTTGGAAAACTTGACAGATTATTTTGCTGGGAAATTGAAAGTAAACCTTTCTTGATACTAATAATACAAAAGTGGTGAACTTCTATTTTAAGCTGCATATCTAACATGCTTCCAAATTGTGATACGTTACATCAAAACTTAATTACACTAATGATTTAACAATATAAATCTATCTCCTATGCATACATTCAGTCTATCTAATTAACCTAAAATTTGGGCTCACCAACTTTTTCTAAGTCCTGCAAAATATGTTACATTTGATCTTGCCAACATAGATACTATACGATCATCTTCTTGATCCACCGCTTCCCTTCTTGGACGAGTCGCGCTCTTTTGGATTTATCTGTTCTGAAAAAGACAATGTAGCTAATGTAAGCATTACACTTCTGATAGTTTAAGGAAACATTAATTTGTCATATATACATCAAATGTTTCTGCAGCTACTATTCATAATTCATATATACCATTCTTGTTGAGACCATTTGATCTGCTACTTGGCTTCACTGTTAATGGTTTCTGGCATTGCTTCGTGCAAGTTTGCATGTTGTTCAGCTTCTTCACCAGCTTCGTTTTTCTTGAATGATTCGGAAATGTCGTTCTCTTCCACTACTAGTTTTGATTTACCTGCATCAGAATCCACAACTTCATC
Source organism: Perilla frutescens (assembly GCA_026008535.1). Classification (NCBI taxonomy): domain Eukaryota; kingdom Viridiplantae; phylum Streptophyta; class Magnoliopsida; order Lamiales; family Lamiaceae; genus Perilla; species Perilla frutescens. The sequence continues at coordinate 4,521,103 of BRKX01000012.1, read as the reverse complement.
TTTTGTTTCCCTTTCATGATCTTCTGGTTTGTTCAAGTTGTGCTCATGCTCGTGCTCGTGCTCGAGCCTAATATCTTCTTGTGAGACTGAATTTTGGCCCTCACAACTGCTTGTTTGAGTACTGTCATTATGTGTGGATTCTTGAATTACCATCTCCTGATGTGTGGAAGATCATAAGATAGGTTTTTTTGAAGGGATTGAAAGGGAATAACTAGACATATACATACCTTTTCATTAGACTCTGATGAAATCGAGCTGTCAATCTGATCTACATTTTTGCTTAAAGTAGTTGGATTTGCAGCCTCCAAATCTTTAGTAGAAATTTCATCAGTGTTGTTGAAGGATCTTGAGCTACTGCCTTCTGCTGCTTCTTTTAGCTTTTCGTGGTTTTCTTGAATCTTCAGCTTCTGGTTAACAGATTCAGTGTCATTAGATGCTAAGGATCTTGATGAGCTACTTTCATCTCTAGTCTGTGCAGCTACTTCTTTTGCTTTTCCGACATTTTCTTGAATCTTCAGTTTCTCATTAGAAGATTCAGCAGATGATGAGGAAAATCAGTACTACATTTAATTTTAGAAATTTTGTGAACATTTTATTTTCTGAGATGAATATAAGTTAATTAATATCACGGACCTGTGATACTTGAGCATGTCCATTAGAGCTCGTAGCAACTGTAAACTGCACCAATGGTGTCGAGTTTTGTATTGCACCCGAGCTCGAATGGTCAGCAAAGTGCGCTCTAGGTAGCTGGACCTCGTCATCAGCATCAGGTTCAAAACTTGCCACGGACAACGTTGGTTGCAGCACTGATTTTGGTGATATAGTCGCGTGATGGACACGTTCAACAACCGCGTTTTGCATCAAAGATCGTTGTTGATGAAGATCGTTGGCATCTTGATTATGGTTACTAGTACTCGCTCCGCCTTCAGATTCAGCAGCGTTCTCAACAACTGCTGCGATCTCTGCAATTTCTTCAGAAGATTTCACATCATCTTCTGCATTAGTCGTCTGCGACTGTGACTCGGCATTGTCGCTGAGTTCCGCGGCGGAGGAAGATGAGTGAATGAAGTGCTTCTCATTCAATGACTCATCACGTTTCTTGGTTCCGGAAGGCCCAGCCCCGGCCTCATGTGCTCGTGGGAGCAGCCTCATCTCGTTGTCTTCAAATTCAGACAAACGGGACAAGCCTGCCCACGAGTCTAGGCCATCCCAAGAGGCGTTCCGCTCCATCTCACCGTCGTAACCGGAAGCATCGTCTTGGTGTGACATGTTTTCGTCGATTGTGAGCGGAGGGGAGCTGATTTCGGAGACCTCGACTTGCATGTCGGAGGCGATAGAGAAGGTCATGCCGTGTCGTTTTTGAGGCTTATCAGCTAAGTATTGCTGCTTCAATCTGCTGGCATTTTCCAGAGCAGAGTTGGCGTAGCTCAGGTTGTTTTCTTGCAGCTGCGCGTTGTCGTTGGTATCGATGTCCGGGACAGAATTTCGTCGCATAGACAACGATTTTAGTATGGCCTCTCTGTTTATGATGCGAACCGGTCGTTCATCCTCTGATACATCTGATGAAGCTGGCGAGCTCGAGTTCAAGTTCGAGTTCAAGCTCAGCTCGTCTTGTGCCTTACATTTTCGTCTCGGCCTTGTTTTGACTTCTTCACCATCAACATCATTAATCTCATGCACTTGGATCACTTCTTTGATCTGATCATCATCAGGGCTGTCAATATTCGACTTAGATTCCGATTCTGGCTCCGTTGTTGGACCAAAATCCGTATCTGTTAACAGAAATTATAAATTATATATATATATATATATATTAGATCAGACATGCAGAAGTCTATCGACAGCATTTAATTTAATTTGTGCATAAATGTGTACCTGATTCTTGATCAGTTTCTGGCCTGGAGAACTGATATCCGAAGGAGGAACGACGTCGTCTGAATCCGAAATCATCAATGGAGGAGGTATCATCACAATCATCCAAGAAGTCCATGGGCAAAGAAGGGCCTAAACTGAAGCTCTCGTGCCTACAAAAAGTGTAATCTCTGTTATGGCCTAATGCAAACTCTTGCTGGAAACTGTCCCCTGTTAGGTCCAGTTTCTCCTCCTGTGGATCATACGGGAGGTCGAACGGATTCCTCATCGGTATCATCACCGATGGGGCAGACCCGGGGGTGGGCGAAAAGTTGCCACCGGGTTTGCTACTAGGACTACACCATGTGTTGATTTTAGGTACAACAATGGCAGATATATTAGCAGCAGGAGCAGGAGCAGGAGGAGGAACAGCAGCAGCAGCAGGGCTAGCATCTGTGTTCATCAGTGATCTCTTGATCTGCAGACTCAGCATTTTCCTCGATCTTCGCCTCGCTATCAAGCTCTCGAGCCTCTTGTTTCTCTCGGCCTCTGATATGCCTACCTCCATTACCTTGTTCGCCTCGTCCCGTGCGTCTCCTTCGTCTTTGAGGAGCTTCAGGCTCCTCAGGAGATCAGGGTCTTGATAGATTTTGTGATCTCCCGAAGTTTCTACTTCAACTTCGTGTATTTCTTTAGGGCTCTCTGACACTGCATTCTTCTCTTCCACATCCTCCTCCTCCTTGACCTTGGCCTCTGCATTCTGCTGCGCCTCCTCGTCTTCGCGGGCAATCTCCTTGGCCCGCCTTCGCCTGACAGAGCGAACGCGGGAAAAGGACTTCTTGCGCCTCTCCTCGACGTGATCGTCCGAATCTGGTGGTGCCAATTTGGTTTTCTTGCTGGCAACATTGCCACTAATGCTGCTCTCTCTCTCCTCCTTCTCCTTCTCTCTCCGCCCACCATCTCGGAGGCTCGAGATGGTGAGAAATACCCACGTGGAGACGGCGAGGGGGAGAGTGTAAATGAGTATCCAGAAAAAGAAAGGGCAGCACATGTAGAGGAGGAACATGAATAATGAACATGATGAGATGTATGGATGTTTTTTGGAGACATTGAAACATGTCTTGGATGATATCTTTATCATTTTCCATAGACAAACTTGAACATCATATGCATTCACGGCCATGTTTCTGGTTTTTCTGTCAAGAATGTCATGAATTCGGATGAGATTGGTTTTTTTTACAAGATAAACCAAAAAAAGAAAGAGCTGTGGGTTTCTTTTTTTGGTTAATGGAAAAAAAGAATAATGAGAAAGCTAAGACATTGGAAGAAAGAGGGCCGATAACTATGGCCAAAATATAGTGTTTCTTTTTTTGGTTGGTAGCTTCACTTAATCCTTATTTTGTGGACATCTTCAATTCTTCACTACTCTTCTCTTCTTTCCCCTATTTCTATGCATGCAATCACAACCAAAAGATGTGGGATATAATGTGTGTATTTATTATAAATTATAATGAATCGCCTTATGTTTATAATTTATGAACTACAATAAGGAATTAAAGTAGAATTAAAATTTTCACGTCTAAAGAAATTCTTAACAAATTAAAATTATTAGTGCAAGTAAATAATATAGATATTTATAATTAAATTTGCAATGAAGTTGGGTATATATAGTGTAACTTTTATTGAAATCCGAACTTTTATATTGAAAATATCAAAAGTTGACCTAAATGCTCCATCTTCACTTGTTATATGAGCTTCGAATGATTTTTTTTATATATACTATGGAGAAAAGCTTATTTCACAATGTTCCTTGACAGTTGACCATCCGTCTTATAATTGTAGTTCATTATTCTTTTTTCATCCGTCCCAAAATTATAGTCCACTTTCTTTATATACATGCATTAATTTTTCATTTTTTTTACTCACACATCCAACATGTGATATTGAGAAAAAATTTCATTTTTATTAACATAATCCAATTTAATATTCTTTGAAATTAAAATTTCTTGTCCTTTGAATCAATAAATAAGAGTATAATATGCAAAAAAAATATTTAATTTTATCTTTTCAAGTACATTAAATGATTTTTTAATATGTATAAAAAGAGGAAGGAGACTACATTTTTAAGATAAAAAAAATATTAATAAAAAATGAGGGAACAAACTAAAAAGAAGAAAAAAAGCAACTACTTGCTCCCGCCATTCCTATGGGTCAATCACGGGTGGAACGGACAACAAAATATATTGTTGTCAATTTTATTTTGTACGTGTTTTTCTGATAAATTTTTTTATTTGTAAGTTACACTTACGTTTTTGTTTTCATAGATAAATGATAGTAGAGCCACAAAATATACAACTTGTTAACATGATTTAAATATGAGAAAAAATCACACTTTTTTTAGTAAAGTATAAAAAAAAATCACAATTGAACGACCATTAACAATATTAGATATGTAAAATTAGCATTTAAAAAATGTAATTAAAAATAATATTTTCTCTACTTTGAACTTTTGATTGCCAATAAATTCAATGTAAATAATATTTACTTTGATGTGATTTTGAGTTGTTGTACGAACGATTTTTATGCAAGACGTACCCCACCCATATATAATCACTGCAAATTTATATTTATTATTTAAAATAGTTTGATCGATGTCACCTTTAGACTACTCCCAATAGTGACTTTTTGCTGGGTATGAAGTAGGTGGTGACAACACAAAAAAGATCAAGGACTTCTGAAAATGGGGAGTATCACATTTCTTCAAATTCGGAAACTCTAACTACTGAAAGTTCGATTACTTCTCATCCAACAATTAGAGATAAGTCAAAAAAGAAAAGAAAATGTAAGACAATACAATGTAGAACTGAAATTGTTGTAGAACTTTGTGCATTGAGGCTCACCAGAGATAGTGAAAATGAGTTAATTGCTAAGAAACTCAAATTGGAGAGCCCAAAGCTACAAATGAATTCTATGAAAATGAAAAAAAATGTTGAATACATTATTGTTGGTGGGAGATGATTTATCTCCAAAAGACGAAGAGATGAAACGCCGATTAATTGCTCTTGTGTATGGACAAAATTAAATTAATATATTTGTAATTGTGAGATGTATTTTCCTCACACATGCTCAAATGTGTTTGTAATTGTGAGATGTCTTTTGTCACATATAATTATTGTGTTTGTAATTGTGAGATGTCTTTCTCTCACATATAAGTAATGCATTTTATGCATATTGATTACTTTTATTTCTTTTCCTACAAACCTAGATGCATATGTCTCAATCATGCAAAAACAAAGCTAAGTCTAACATGCGGAAATAAAGCTATCATGTAAAAGTAAAGTTCTTGTCACATTCTGATACAGTTACATGCTCTTGTCGAGCATGGGTGCATTGGATTCTCTTTTATCTCAAATACATGCTCTTATAACATTTTGATGTAATCACATATTCTTATCGAGCATGAGCGTATTGGATTCTATTTTATGTTGAATACATTAGCAGTGCTCTAATTTTTTCAAATATACCTAATAAAATATTTTAAAATAATTTTGAAATGATATTTATGTATAATTGATATGAGAAATTAAAAAATATACTTATAAGTAAGAATAACATCGAATTTACCGCGCAATAGGCAGTGTTCATAAATCAAGAAAATATAAGGGCTTCTTTAGAATTTCCCCCAAATTGTTCTGATATTCTAAAATTGGAGTGTAAAAAACTGAAACAAAAAATCGGATATAACGAAAAACATAAACTCGTGCCAAATTTCAACGGTCAGAAATCACCGTCGTCGGCATATCCAACGGCCCATGTTGCGTTCTTCAACCCCCTTCTCTCTCCCACACATCTCCGCGGCCTGAAAAAATCTCCGCCTCTCTGTGAATGTGTATATATATATATTTATTCTTGAATTGCGTGCTTTCATTTTGATTTAATTTTTCCCAGATTTTTTTTCCTCCCCCAAAAATGGCTGCCGCGATAGATACAACGGTAATCTACAGACGAATTTCGACGTTTAGATACAACAATTCCAATTATTTACAGAATTACAGCTTAGTTTGCAGTCGGTATAGAGCTTCCAACGGGAAATCGAGTCGTCTGCTCCACGACACGACGTCGTTGCGGTTGCAGCCTAGGGTTTCCCAGCTCCACGGGTATTTTCTGCGAAATCATCCGAATTGGAATTTCACGAAAATCTACGCCAACAGTCCTCGCGAACACGACACTGATTCGGCCGAGAAGCCCGAAACGACTGGGCCGGAGAACCCGAAGAAGTCGGGTGCTGCTTCGGGCTCTGGGCGGAGGGAGAAGCAGGGGAAGAATAATTGGTGGAGCAATAATAGTAATAAATGGAAGTGGCAACCGATAATTCAGGCTCAGGAGATGGGTGTTTTGCTCATACAATTGGGGATTGTAATGTTTGTGATGAGATTGCTGAGGCCTGGGATTCCGCTGCCGGGCTCTGAGCCTAGGACGCCTACCACGTTTGTTAGTGTGCCGTACAGTGATTTTGTTAGCAAGATAAATAGTAATCAGGTGCAGAAGGTGGAGGTTGATGGGGTGCACATTATGTTTAAGTTGAAGAGAGAAGGTGGGAGCGTGGAGAGTGGTGTTGGTGAGGTGAATAGTAAGTTTCAGGACTCTGATTCTTTGTTAAGGACTGTGACTCCCACGAAGAGAGTAGTGTATACGACGACCAGGCCCATTGACATCAAGACCCCTTACGAGAAGATGTTGGAGAATGATGTTGAGTTTGGGTCTCCAGATAAGAGGTCTGGAGGGTTCTTGAACTCTGCATTGGTGAGTTGTTAGATTTGTTTTCAGTTAGTTTCTTCCTCTCCTTGTTAGTTTGCAACGGAATGATGGGTGGTAATTTTGACATAATTTTGAATACCTATGATCATAAAGTTACATTCTTTTTTAAAATATTGTGCTGCAAAGTGTTCTTAAGCAAGAAATACGGTGCTTCTGCTTTAATTTGGACTATCTGCAGATACTGATGATGGATTCAGCCATACACATTGACGAAATTTTGGTTATTTATCACTTAAGAAATCCGATAGTTGCTTGAGCGTGTTGTGGACTGCTTTTTCTTAGTTGTCGGTGACCCAAAGCACAACTCAATGATGTGTGGGGGCTTTGGCGCAATTTGCAAGCAAATGTGATTACTGAAGTGAAGCTCCAAAAGGCTTGCTTTTCTATATATAAGCATATCTGTAGCTTCAAAATATAATATACACCAAAAAAAAGTGTCTTGATTTTGTGGCAACACAAGGATTGAATAAGGTCCCATTAATCACCTGCAATTTCATTTCCATTGGGACATTAGCAACTTGCACTTTTCAAGTAAGTATAGACTTATAACTAATATAGACCCATTTTAGCATTTGCTAGACTCATTAGTGGTGTAACAAAGTAGAACAAATACCATGGATTTCCAGTATTTTCACGATTCATTGAATTTGAGTAGATGACATCAGCAGACATTACATGACATCAGCTTCACCTCACTCCTCAAAAAAACTTGCTGTATTGTTTGTTTTATGCCATGTCTCACCTAATATTCTACTTTGAGATATGATTCTGTTATTTTCTTTTCTGCTTTACAGATAGCGTTGTTCTATGTCGCAGTGCTAGCAGGTCTTCTTCATCGGTTCCCCGTAAGCTTTTCTCAGGTAAGAATAATTATGCTGCTTGTTTATCATTATAGAAAAAAATGTTAATGGGCTCTGTTTCAAAATTGCCTGCAAATATACAGAATACACCAGGGCAGCTTAGAAACCGGAAGTCTGGAAACTCTGGGGGAGCCAAAGTTTCTGAACAAGGGGAAACTGTTATGTTTGCTGATGTTGCTGGTGTTGATGAGGCAAAGGAGGAGCTGGAAGAGATTGTGGTATGTTAGACCTTCTGTAAAATTCTTGTCTTATTTACTCAAACCATAGAAATCCAAATATTGCTTCCACTCTGGAGTTCTGGTCTTATAATGAGGGCTCAATTGATTCACTGTTTAATACTATTGTTTTCACTGTCCAGGAATTTCTTAGGAATCCAGACAGGTATATAAGACTTGGTGCACGCCCTCCAAGAGGTGTTCTCTTGGTGAGTTATCTTCTACTCAGTAGATAGCAGAGCACATCTACCAAACTTGAAAGTACACTATGATTTTTGCTAGGCCATGCTTAATATTTACTGGAGATTCCTTGTGAATATATTACAGAAATATATTTCTTCTTTTTTTGTTGAGCAAATTAACATACATTGCTTTCTATCTCTGGGAAAGATATTTGGGAAGTATCTTTTAGTATCTGCATATTCATTAGATTTTTCATGAACTAGATTACAATTTTTGGTTTCTTTAATTCATTCATCTGTATAACTAGCTAAAACTACTTTTCCCTTTGAGTTATTTTATGCACATAATCAATTGGAAATTTAACCCCTCTGTTTATCTTACAGGTTGGTCTACCAGGAACAGGTAAAACACTTTTAGCAAAAGCTGTTGCCGGAGAGGCTGATGTTCCTTTCATCAGCTGTTCTGCAAGCGAATTTGTAGAGCTGTATGTTGGTATGGGGGCATCACGTGTCAGAGATCTTTTTGCACGGGCAAAGAAGGAGGCTCCATCTATAATATTCATAGATGAGGTTTGACCTCAATCTCCTCCACAGTTGCTCTTCATGTTGAATTTTTCAGCCTTTTACCTCTTAAGGCATTGTGGTAAACAATCAGTTATGATTTTCTGATTAACAATTTCTCGATTTGTAGATAGATGCTGTAGCCAAGAGCCGTGATGGTAGATTCCGTATTGTGAGTAATGATGAGCGGGAACAGACCTTAAATCAGCTTCTTACTGTAAGACTCTGAAACCTAGCTTATTTTTTCTTAAGCATTTTGGTATTCTGCTAGCTGAGATACGCTTACTAGCAAAGTACTGCAGGAAATGGATGGATTTGATAGTAACTCAGCAGTGATTGTCCTTGGAGCAACTAATAGAGCAGATGTTTTAGATCCTGCACTCCGTCGGCCGGGTAGATTTGATCGAGTGGTTATGGTAACCATATTTTTACTTTATTTGGTTTTAGAGTTATCATTTTTAAGGATGCTGCAATTTCCAGTTGTCTGTATAATAAGATGCATAATTCTTTCTTTAGGTCGAAACACCTGATCGGACTGGAAGGGAAGCTATTTTAGACGTCCATGTTTCCAAGAAAGAACTTCCTCTGGGCAAAGATGTTGATCTGACTGATATTGCTTCAATGACAACGGGTTTTACTGGGTAATTTGTTCACCCTTGGAATTCCTGATGCATGATGTTGACCTTAAGGGACATTATTGAAGTTTTATTTTGCCATCTTTTGGATATTGTGCAGGGCAGACCTTGCCAATTTGGTAAATGAAGCTGCATTAATGGCTGGTAGGAATAATAAGATTGTGGTCGAGAAAGTTGATTTCATTCAAGCAGTTGAGCGATCAATAGCGGTAAAACTTGCACTTCCTCTTCCTTTCTCAATGGGAATGCACCATACTCTGTTTACTGATGAAGTTGGGAACTAAATTTTTTTGGCTGAAAATTAGTTTGTCGCATGGAATGCTTGTTGCGGTAGTTGGCAGAGTTTCTAGATCATGCAACCGTTTCTTGTTTTGTGAGAAATTCTGTACACAAAATAAAAACAAAAGAACCTAAAAAATGAATAAAGAAAAAAAAAAAAAAGCACAATATGGAAGATAAAAACAGATAGAAAAGTGAAGAGTTATTTATAACTGCTTCCCTTTGGTATTTCAGCTAAATTATGGATGGATTGGCCGTACACTCGCTGGAGTTCATTTTGTTTATGAATGAGCTTTATTTTCTGAGTTTGCCTTCTTTTCAATGAGAGAACCATTGCAAGCCAAGTTAACATTTGGCAAGGAATTGCCGTTGCATGCTTTGATTTTAGTTTCCAATGTCTCTTAGATGGTTCGTGTATACTGCAGGGTATTGAAAAGAAGACCGCCAAGTTGCAAGGCAATGAGAAAGCTGTTGTTGCACGACATGAAGCTGGTCATGCGGTGGTGGGAACTGCAGTTGCAAATCTTCTCTCTGGACAATCTCGTGTTGAGGTAATTAGCTTTGAGGCATTTTCTTTGAGCTTTCTTCATTTAGTAGTTCTATTATTTTGACTCTTGTAAGTTGTCTTCGAGTAGTTTAGGGTAGAAATGTTATAAATCCTATATGAAAGAAATGCATGAAATGATGGATTGAAAACCATGTCGCCCTAGCTGTTGGTTGGCCACATAGGGGAAGGCAGATGGGCATTGCAAAGCTAAACCCTTTTTTCTGACTGTTACTATCATAGTCCTGTAAAGTTGTCTTGAAGAAAGGATCATCCAGGCAGTGGGAAAAAAAAATGTGATATGTCCTTTTCTTTTTGGATTCTGAGAAAAGAACTTAAATAGCAACAAAGTTTGCAAGCAGTCCTAGAGATATATCTCCTCATGTGCAAAATACACTAAACAATGTTTCAAGACAGTTAGGGTGTTATCTAGTTTTGGACATTTGAGGACATTTATTGAGCCTGCCCTACACCCCCGAACTTTTTGGCAAAAGTTGAGCTCATTCACGGTTAACCATATTGTCAATGCTGCTGCTGCCTGAGAATAAGTTCAGGAAGATAATATTTGATGGAGAAATGTCAATTGATGAGGTTGGGTATGATAAAAGGCTTACGACACTTTCAGTATCACATGATTTATTTTTTCTTAAAATTTTCTTTTGATGATTCCTCTGTGATTCCTGGATAATGCATCAAAGAACAGTAACAGTATTAATATTTGTTGATTGCTTTGGTTTCATCAGAAGCTGAGCATATTGCCAAGATCTGGAGGAGCACTGGGATTTACATACACCCCTCCAACCGCTGAAGATAGGTATTTGCTCTTCATCGATGAGTTGCGCGGGAGACTTGTTACCCTACTTGGCGGCCGCGCAGCAGAAGAGTTTATTTACTCTGGACGTGTATCAACAGGTGCACTTGACGACATACGACGAGCGACCGATATGGCATACAAGGCAGTAGCTGAATATGGCCTCAGCGAAACCATAGGCCCCATCTCATTGGCAACTCTTTCTGGTGGTGGAATGGATGAGTCTGGGGGATCCTCACCATGGGGGAGGGAACAAGTATTACTCTAAACTTTAGTCTGTTAGTCTAAATTATCTTTGGTTTTGTACTGCAAAGTGCTTCGCAGCATCTTGACTATGTGTTTTAATTTGATAGGGGCACCTTGTTGATCTCGTCCAAAGAGAGGTTAAAGCCTTGCTGCAATCGGCACTTGACGTGGCACTCTCAGTTGTTCGTGCAAATCCTACAATCGTGGAGGGTCTCGGTGCCCACCTGGAAGGTATTGCCAAAACAGTTTCTCTGCATCATATTTACATATATTCCATGAAAATTCTTTAACTTTAGCGCCCAACACTCCATGTATATGTGAATAGTTATCCCCTGTTTTGCTTTATGATTTTTTTACTGCGAAGAAAAGAAGAATATGATGGATGCTGAGTACTTACTCTTAAATTCCTTTTTTTTTTTAATTTTGTTGAAACGACATTGATTCATAGACAAAATTGTGATTCTAGAAAAAGAGAAAGTAGAAGGCGAAGAACTGCAAGAATGGTTGAAATCTGTGGTTGCTCCTGCTGAACTTACATTCTTCATTAGAGGAAAACAGGGGTCTCTTCTCCCTCTGCAATCAGGATCTTGATAACAAATAATGGCTCTCGATTGTGAACCCGACCGTGGTTTTCAAATCCCGTCACCCTGAAGTGCTCGAATAGAGGAGACGAGTGATGGTGGTAACAAACTAGGTGGTGGACGCCTTGCCTTACTTTCGCAGCGGTGTATATTTCATAGAATAACATCAATATAGCTAATTTGTACAGTCTTACTGGAAATGCATGTTTGAAGGCAATTATTATGCGCCGCCCATAAATGACGTTATCATGAAAACAGGAAGACTCGTGCTGCCTCTAGCGTTGCTGTAGAAGTGGCAATTATTTTGTATTTGTCTAAGTTGCACCTTTTTACAGTTATAGAGAAATACTTGTTTAGAAAATGTATGCACATACATCAATGTTAGTTAAGCTCTGCATTTTTCATTGAATTTTGATAAATACAGATCAATTATAATTTCATTTTCATGTTTGGCTTATCTATATTAGCGCTCGCTCTTACAGGATGTAATCTCTCTCTCTCTCTCTCTCTCTCTCGTTTTCTGGGCGGCATCAGAGCTGTAACTAAAAATACATGAAGTGGACACATACATTAGGCATTCTAACAACATTTTCACCTACCGGATCAAAAATTTGAATGGCAAAACAATTGAAAAAGGAAGTTACAATTTAAAAACTTTTGAGTCTAGCAGTGCTGTTGCTTTGGAAAAGCAGGCAGAATTATCACCTGCACCTGATACAGTTGCATAATTTGGCTGTTGGTTCCATCAATACAGAGCCTTTGCGACATTTTGAGAGAGAGAGAGAGAGAGAGCGAGAGAGAGAGAGAGAGAGAGGTAGCTTCACTGTGGTGAATCAGTATCCCCTTCTACCTCAGCACCTAATCACAACGTTGGAGACAAGTTAGAAGCAACTCATGCTAAATACTGCATCCCAATTATCAATGGATAGTGGTGTGTGTGACTCAATACAAAGCAAATCATCTTAACAGAAAAAATACTCTCTCTCTCTCATTTCTTTATGATCTTCTGAAAACATGATAGGGAAGAACACTGAAGCTCCCAATTTTAAAATTTACAAACGTCCCATAGGCTCATATGTCAATTCCCATGTAGCATGAAGTGAAATCATAGACTACTTCCAGAATTTACTAGTTTCCACTCTGATCAACACAAGTCCAATATTAGGGTGGTGACTTCCAAATAAATAGGAACGCACACCAATTCTTGTCCATCAAATTTCAAAATCAGCATGATTAGTTCTCTCCTTTAGTTGACAATTTTCTTTCAATTTGGCTGCAGCAGTAAATCCTTTTAGCAGCGAACCTCACGCTCACGCGCAATGCTATTTACAGGAAATCCTAATCCGCTGCACCATCAATCTATCCCTAATAAACTCACTTTCCAACCTCCTATCTACACAATCACTACCATATAAAAACATCGGTTTTCATTGCTTTTCAAGGCCTAGATTCTTTGGTACTAACCACACATTTACTTACAGAAAGTAGAAACACCAATGTACTACGACAGACAACTTTCATAAGCAGCAGACAGACACATATATCTTTATCACAGAAACACACAAAAGAAGCCCAACTTTCATAAGAGATTTCACCATCAACTCGAGCATACAATCAAGCCCCCATAAAGAAGTACCTTGTAGCACCATTAAAATTGAAGAATCAACCTTGAAGCTTAAGTAGATCAACGAGTGAAAGAAACCAACATTCTACAAAATTTGAAAAAAAAAAACATGAAAAGAAGTTAACCTTCATCTTCAAACTCATCCTCATCGTCGTCGTCGAATCCGTACCTTCCATTCAAGAAATCCACAGCCCCTTTTGTCAGAATCAAATTCTCGGCATCCAAAATGTCGAACAGATTAAGCGTTCTTGGCGTCAGCATCTTCAATGTCCCGAGATTTCTACTCGATAGCCGCACATTGTCCGAAACTTCCGTCATCAGAAACGTCGATTTCTTCTTCGGGTCCAAACCCAACCTCTTCATCAACGCAATGAACTCCCTCGTCTTAGGCTTCTCGAATTTATCATCGAAATCCTCCACAACAATCGTGCTCTGCAGAGCGCTGGAAATGGCGGTGGAGATAGCCAGCCTCTTTTCCTTCCTGTTAATCTTGATGGACCAATCCTTCGGCTTGGGGCCGAAGATCACGCCACCACCGGGCCGGAGCGGCGTCCGCTGCGACCCACGGCGGGCGCGTCCGGTCTTCTTCTGCGGGTAGGGCTTCTGGCCGCCTCCGCGGACCTCGGCGCGGGTGAGGGTGGAGGCGGTGCCGCGGCGGCGGTTGGTGAGGTCGGTAGTGATGCCGCGGTGGACGACGGCGCGTGCGGTTTCGGGAGGGGCGGATTTTAAGTTGAGAGTGGTGGAGCCCACCTGGTTCCCGTCGAAGGAGAGCACGGGGACTGTAGCTAGCTCGGCGTGGATTGCGGCGGCGCGCAACCGCTGGTGGCGGTGGGGGAAATGGAGGGTTTTGGGAGAGGGGTTCGGAGCGGAGAGGAAAATGGAGGAGGAGAAGAAGGAGATTGATGAAGGTGATGCGGTTGCCATTGTTGTTGAGAGAGAGAGAGAGAGAGAGGGAGTGACGTTATCTTGTTATCCTGTGTCACAACACAAGTCGAGAGCAGCGATGGTTTTTCAATTTTTAGTTTAATAATTGCGCTTTCTGAGTAATCTTAGGTAGATTTGAGCCTGCAGCAACCACGAGTTTTGGTTGGAATGCTCGATTTTTTTTTGTTGATGAAATTGGTTTAGACTTGATTATCATAGAAAACTAGAGACGGCAATGTATTATTATTATTATTATTATTATTATTATTATTATTTAAAGTGATCAACAATGTTAAAAGATTAAGACAATTTTATAATTTTAAACATGTTAGAACATTTTTATTAATCAGTTTAAATGTTGAACTAAAATATGACACTTAACCCTTATTATTATACTCTCAATTTAGTCTAATACTAGATCACGCAATGTTTTATAGTTTGAAGTTGAAAAATTAAGAGCTTGTTTGGTTTTATTTCAATTATCAATTTTCAGTTTTTCTGTATTTTCAGTTCAATTTACGAAGTGTATTACTTTTTGAAAAAATGTAATGATTTTGTTATGATAAATGATTTGATGTTTAGAGTTGTAGATTTGGAAAATAAAAATATGTTTGTTTGATTATTGTTTTCAATTTAAATATGTGGTTAAGATGAAAAGATAAATATTTATGTGTTTTTTAGATAAATTGATGGATATTTAAATGATGGGTCCCACTGTAAAAATATTTATACAATTGAATATGTGATAAAAGATTGAAAAAAATGAAAACTGAAATTAAAAATAAATAAAACAAACATGTTTTCAGTGTTTTGAATTGTAAAAAGTTAGAAATTTCCATATCAAAATAAAACCAAACAAGCCATAAATTCGTACAATTGGAGTATTGGACCGGTACTTTTAACATATGAACTACAAGCTTTATAAATTTAGGACTATTTGCATTATAATTTATAATTATAACATTTATGTCATTTGCAATCACAACATAATTTTATAATAATAATATTTAATAACTTTTGCAATTATAAAAATTTACATGAATGCGCATCATGTGTACAATGCGGCACAATTTCATAAAATTTTGGGAGGTTGTAAATATCAACTAAATAACTTATTACTATTACATTTTGCAACTAAATGAAAGAGCCCAATAAAATATTACTAACAGTAATATATTATAAAACTTTCGGAGGTTGTAAATATCAACTAAATAATTAATTAATAATTTATCTATTGAGTTATTGATTAAAAAAATAATATTAAAGAGAAGGACTTCCGTGCAACATATACTATTTAAGATTATTTGCTGCAAGCACGTGGCGTTCATGTGCCTGTCATTTTTTTTTCTGGACTTTTTTTTCATTTGATTATTTGTTCGTTCTTTTTCTTTCGTTCTCAAAAATTTTATACCCTAAAATAATATTCGTAAACTCTAAAATTAAAATAAATTGATTTAATTTGTTTGAAATGAATATGAATTTATATCCTAAAATGGAATTAATAAACCCTAAAAAATACAAAATAAACCCCAACCCCCTCCTCCAAAAAAAATATCCTAAAAAACACAAAATTAACCCTAAAAGACACAAAATAAACCCCTAAACCCACCCCCTAAAAAATAAAAAATAAACCCCTAAAAAGACCTTGAATCTTAAAAACCATGAACCCCAAAAAAAACCCTGAATTCCTAAACTTTAAATATTAATTGGAATAGAAAAAATCACAATTTGAATTAAATAAACTAGTATAAGATAACTACCAGACGCCTTACTTTTTAATGATGCAGATGATATTTTCAAATTTTGAGTGATACTTTTTAGTATTATAGTTAATACTGATTTTTACCGATTTTTTTATTTTTTGCGAGTTGACCCGCAGTTTGATCATATTTGTCTTAAATAAACCTTATTTATATCTGGTGCATGGAATTTTTTTTACCAAAAATAAAATAGAAAGCGTGTTGGAATTTAATAAATATACAGAAGGTCACCCGAAGAGCTATTAGTTCAAATATGCCAACATCATAGGTCAAACTATTCAAACATAGCTAAAAAGGAGTGTATAAGTTTTAATATCTTAATATCACACAATGCTTAAATGTATAACAATATTTAACATTGTTTAAACCTTACTATCGCAATGCTTTTTAGAAGATTTATTTGCTTATGAAGCATTTATCATTTTATCTTATACTCCTTCTGTTTCACAATAAGTGTCATTTTAGCACTTTAATTTTATTTCATAAAAATTATCATTCTACAGAATCGAGATAAAAATTTCACATTTTTCTCATATTTGACCTCATTTAATGCATTCAAACAATCATATTTAACGCATTTAATGTATTCACATAAAGGTGTATAAGGTAATTTGATTATCTAATTAGTATCTTTATTTATATATGTGTATTCATCCAGAATGACATATATTCACAAACGGAGGGAGTACAAAAGTCTACTAAAATTGGTTAACTGAAAACTATTGAAAGAATATTCATTCCACGTGTCCATCGTTCATTGGTGCATCTCCAGTAGTCTACTGAGATTTATAGCAGCCGACTTATATTAACTGATATTCCTTTCATTTTTCACTCTCGACTTCTAAATTTTGATTTTCATCTACAATTTTTTTCTCTATGAGCAGCATTTTCGTAGAGAGACGAAATTCCAGCTAGGTTTGTAATCAAAATCCAAAATTCTGCGTCGTAACATTTATGAATTCATGTAACTTTCATTTGTTTATGGAGATGAAGTAGTTTGCATCAGTTCGTTTTCCATTTTTGACGTTCAGATGATTTTCTCTGTATGATTTCGTTAACATACTGTTTCTGGTACTGTTTATAGTAATCAAATCTGAAATTTTGCGTCATAGCATGTAGTTAAATTCTACAAATTGTGTTTGAGACTGAGAAGTAGTTGAATTCTTGATGATCTCCAATTTCTTGTGCGGTTTTTGGAAATCGGATGTTTTTTTCATCAGATTTTGTGATGAATGATGTTTTTACACAATATTTTGAGGTTTAAATGAAGTGATTTGAAGACTTAAATGTGTGATTTAACCCAATTTGAGTTTTTAACCTCCCGGTTTGGAAGTTTTGTTTCTTCTTTGAGTTGTACAGGAAATGAAAGACTTAAATGTGTGATCTAATGCCATGGGATGATATAAAATTGAATAAGTAACGCGCTGCAAGTTGAATCGCCTCAATCGGATAAGAAACAAGAGAGAACGAAGTAAAACTGTGAAATGTGTCGGTGCAGAATTGGAGGCGCGAGTGACCTGCTTTGACACTGGGACATGTTTTTCTTTGTTCCGAACATGATCGGAGGTGCAACTGGGGACGCGACCTAGCCCGTGTCGCGCTCCCCAACCCAGATTTTCAGATCTGCGCTTCTTCTTCTTCTTTTTCTTCTTCTTCTTCTTTGCGATTTTCTCTCCGTTTTTTTACACACACACACACACATATCCATTTCCACCACTCCACACCTAAAACTCCTCTTCATTAAAAATCATTTTCTCCCACACCTTTCAATCCCTAGCCACCCATCAAATCCATATCCTAATAGGATTTCCACCTAACTAGAGTGAATAAAGAGCTTGAGCTTGAAGATGGAGCAAAAAGGAGACGAGATGAAGCAAGAGAGGAGTCGAGACCCAACTTCTGGGTTGTATCAAGTTTCTTTTCTTATGTTTTATCTTTATTTTTTTTAGATGATTTAGTCATCGCATTGTATTATGTTAGACTAGATTACTTTGTATTGTTAGATTGAGATTATTTGGATATTTATGCATTTTTATTTCTATTGATTGTTTTGTGGCCCTATTTCATTTCTTGTGCTTATACTATATATGTGTGTTGATTAATTGATCACTAATTTACACAATTTTATCTATTAGTTCATAATTCGAGAGATGAGTCTCAATAGATGAACCCTAGGCACGAGACACCTATGTCGATAAATTTGAGAGAATTGAGGCTTAGTGTGAGGCTTGAAATCTTAGGAGCTTTTGGTAAATATACGTGTAGGATTCAATCGGAGATGGTAAACCTAGCATGTACTCTACAAACTTGAGCGTCTCGAGAGAGAGCTTAAGATGCATTAGAAAATTTTCTAGTGAAATTTGACACCACAAATAGACATTCAATATGATTGTTAGTGTTAAGTACCTGAATAACTCAATCCAGATAGTACATCTACCTTTTTGTCCATTCTCTATTTATTTTTCTCATTTATTTATTGCTTTCCTTAGTTTAGATTAGTTAGATTTCCATTTTTCTCGTTGTCTAGATAACAATCAAGATTCGATGTCATAATACACACAATTAGGTCTAATTTAGTCTTTGTGGATACGATACTTGCTCACCGCTGTCTATACAGTTCCGCCCTCTTGCGGGTTGTGCTAAAAAATGGCCGATCATTTTGCATTCTACGTTTCAGCATTTGCGCATTGCGAATTTGAATTGATGTAGATATTTTGTATTTAAAAATATCAGAAGTTCTTGAATTCTACTTCAATCATCTCTGTACTAACTCAGAATATTCAAGATTCTTCCCGTGATTATTTACTTATAAGTACATGAAATTCGAAAAAAATTTCATTTTCATCTGCTAATGTAAATGTTCCTGTGTTAATCTTGAACATCAACTGCATTTTCTGAATTATAGCAGAGTGGAATAATCACATGTCAAGGGTTAGTAGTGTTTATTGTGTAAATGTTGGTATAATCCACAAATTTTGATCATGATTGAGGTTTATAATATTTTGATTCAGTATGAGAGACTTCACATAATCAAACAAGATGGTGTTGGAGAGACGTGGAAGTGTTACGACACCTGGCACACCGTCGATTTGAATAATAAATAAATTATACAAGTACAATGATATTACATATACATATATTAGACAGATATTAATATATAACATATCCTATAAATTTATATGGAGAGCAGAGCATTGACTCATATAAAGGCTCATAAAACGGATTGTGATCTGTGAAGTTTACAATAATATAAATTTTAAAATAAAAAGTAATTGAAGAGAAACCCTCTGCAAAGATTCTGCCTTTCCACGCGTCCAATTCTGATTGGTTATCTCCAAGAAGCGGTTGAGATGGACAGCTGGCATTGCCTCTTTATAAACTGATTTTCCCTCCATTTTCACTCGCGCTTCGTCCATTTGATTCTCTACTGCAGATTTGGGAGTTGCAATTTCTGACGGAGCTGAGACGAAATTTCTCTGAGGTTCGTAATCAAATCCGCAAATTTGTATCTTAGAATTTACGGTTTCGGATTTATGTATATTGAACTGTTGTGGAGCTTCTGCTAATTGATGTTTTAGACAGATAGAAGTAATTGTTATCAGTTCTTCTCTAGTTTTTTGTATTCCATGTGCGTTTTTGTGGAAACCAGAGTTTTTTCTTGTTTTGATCGAACATTATTTCTTTCGCTACTGTTGTTCCACTCTTACTATCCATAAAGATGACATTCCCCCGGTTGAAATCAAGTCAGATTCAAGTTGATGAAATTTTCCAAATTGAGTTTATTTGCTTGCCAGATCTGGATAATCATAGGTTGTTTTCGTGCTTTAGACTGTAGTTGCTCTTATTAATGCTTCCTAGCACTCGATTCCATTTCCGATTAGCAAATGATGACGAGAGGTTTTAGTTTTGTGGAGTTACTCAACAAGATTAATTTATGTAATCACTCGGAAATGAATCCTTGACCTGAAAGCAGTTGATCTGGCTTGAAATTTAGTTTACTTTGCAATTATATATCTCCATAACTTGATGATAATACAAGAATTTCTTAGCCATTTGCTGATGTGAAATCACCTGTTATTCTCTTATGCAGCAATTGAATATGGCATTCTCTTCTATGCAGCAGACGAGCAAGCAAAGGGTTAGTGTTTATTTTCTAAATGCTCGTGTAATCCTTTAAGTGCTCATCTTTTACTAACCTGAGGTTTCTGAAATTCTGGCTGATCTTCAGTATGAAATGGTTGATCACGAGGTCGCAAAAGGGGGCTTCGGACATGTCTATAAGATCAAAGACAAACAAATTGGGTCAGATGTTGCTATGAAGAGCATTCCATTCACAATTAGAAAGAATGGCCTACCAACCGATGTCTTGAGGGAGATTTCTATCTTAAAGGAGTTGAATCATGAAAACGTTGTCAGGTGATGTTTTCTAATACATTCTATCACTAATACTTGGTAGAAATATAAAGAGACAAGTAGTTTACTGTTTCTCCAGTTTTTGTCAACCCCTGATTTTGAAGCAATGAATTGTCAAATCTTGTCATTGGCATCAATTTTAAGGACTAAATTGAATCTCGAAGAATATGGAAAATGTTTTGTCCCTCTGTGCTACCTCTAGGAAAATTCTTGCTTCCCAAAAAAACTCTGTTTAAGCGTCAATGAAGTAGAAAACTTAATTTATTGCCGATGATGCCAATCCTTGCTGATGTCTTGTT